>JAPDPM010000005.1:7500-2407500 GCA_032173925.1 Heritiera fomes | reverse complement strand
CTTCAAAGAATAAAGTAACATTCTTTTGTATTTCCCCTCCCATGCTGATGAGAAATTTTCTGTAAAGGGAAGAGTGGGCCATGATGATTTCGCCGTAGATATTTAGAAACTGTTGAGATTGCCTAAATGTATTACCTCTTGATTCTTATACCATCTCTCAAAGTTGTGTACACTGTACAGCACTAGAAATAATAATTTTCTTTTTTCCCCACTTTGTACTTATCTCACAAAATGTATATATGGATGTGCTTCTGTTCTTTCTGTGGCAATCGGATCTGCTGCTTTAGATATGAAACATGGATTTCTGAGCTGCGGCACCCAGATTATACATATAATTGGCAATCTTATCAAGGCCAGTTTGCCTTAATTTATTATGATACTAGTGGCATCTCGTGTGATGTACAGATTAATTTTATTTATTTTAAAATGTATTGACATATAAATTAATATTATTTAATTATTTATATGTTCAAGTTAATTTTCACTGTTTTTGATACCTTACCATTTATATGTACCCATACAAACACATGGTAAAATTGTCCAATTACAATTATTTGGGATTGTTTTCTGTTTTTTGTTTTTAAAAATTTTGTTTTTGTTTTGTTTTGTTTTTAAATTCTGAAAACAGAAAATATGTTTGGTTAACACTGTTATGTTTTTAAAACAAATATTTAATTTGATTCAACTATAATAATTCAATTCACAAAATAAAATTTTAAAAATTAAATAAAAAATAATATATTTATTAAATAATAATATGTACATAATATTAAATAATATTATATTACACTATTTAATACTAATATTAGATATTTTCATTTAATCATATAATAATTTAATATAATTTAAATAATATTATAAATAAATATAATATTAAATAAAATAATTCAATTAAAAATAATATTAAATAAAATTTTAATATTACTTTTTATTAGATAATAATTGAGATTAGTAAAATTATAAATTTATATATTAAATAATAATATAAATTAATAATTATAAATTATATTAATAACATCATTTGATTTAATTGTAATAATATTAAATTATTAAATAAAATATTTAATTATTTATTTATAATAAATTATGTAATTATTGAAATATATTCTTTTTAATATAAATAATAATATTATTTAATGTTAGGTATTCACTTATTTAATAATATTAAATTATTTAATAGTAGTAGTGATATATTTTAAGTTTAATTGAAAGAATATAATATTAAATAATAATATTGTTTAGTAAAATAATAATTAATTATATTAGATAATAGTACTTAGCAATAATATTATTTATTAACATATCAAAATTATAATAAATGATATTATTTAAAATATATAATATATTAAATAAATAATTATATAAATTTAAATTAAATAATATTATAATATTATATTTCAATATAATTTATATTTAATTGCTTTTTACATTTTCAACTTTGCTATATTAAAATAAATATATTAATTTTATAATTAAAAAATATTTTATATTAAAATTTAATATTATTTTATTTTAAAAATTAATTAATTTTATTTTATATTTTTATTATGAAAAATATTAGTATTATATTAATATATAAACTTTGTTCACTTACTTATGAACAGTACCAGAAATGAAAACATATTTTTGAAAACAATGTAAACATGAAATTCTTGTTTCTAACAATTTTGAAAATTTTTGTTTTCGTTTTCATTTTCTGAAAACAGAAACATGCTGCCAAACATGTTTTCTGTTGTTATTTTCAAAAAAACAGAAAACAAAAACAATGCCAACCGATCCCTAAATAAACAAAATAAATCAATTCATAACTATGAGGGTTATGAATTAGTTTCTAGGATAACGGTTTATGATAATTTTTTTAGAGAATATTAATCAGAGTATTCTTTTAGATAAAATTTTATTTAAATTAATTAGATAATACATAATTTAGAAAGTTTAATTTATTATTTATTTTATTAATTTCAATTAATTTTATTTTTTTTGTCGACTTACTTTTTTCGATATATTGTCAATTTCCACCACTTCTAACCATTTAACTTGAACTGCTGATCATGAACTTCAACCGCAAAACACATTTCAAATACAGATTAGGTTGTTAAAAATGAAAGAGTTTAGTATTCTGATTTATTAAATTAATTTATTAATTTGTTTAAAATAGATAATTAGTACATAATTTAATTGGATAAATAAATAATGTTTAAAATTTGAATAATAAATATCTGAAAAATATTAAGTTATTTAAAATAGATAATTTGATAAAGATTTGAACAACAAAGATTTAAAAAAATATTAATTTGTTTAAAATAGATAATTAGATCATACTTAAAATTTGAATATTAATATCGCTTTAATAGATATTCGAATTGACAATTGTTATGTAGCATTAAAAAACTGAAAATAAAACTTATTATGGATCACTAGAAAACTAAAAATAAAAAAAAATAAAAATGAAAAGTTAATAAAATAATGACATGTGTCACTATCGTTTTCAGAAATATATATATATACTAGAATTATCCCCGCGTTATACTACAGGAACAATTTTTTTGGTGGAAGGTAAACAATAGCAATGATAGGCTGACGTGAAAGGCTTTTAAAGTAATAACACTATTGCAACAAAAAGTGACGTGAAAGGCTTTTAAAGCAGTAACACCAGTGCAACAAAAAGTGAGAAAATTAAACATAAAAAACAACAAATAGATGATGTGGCTGAATGAGAGAAGAGTCTGGGAGATAAAATTAGTATATAGCTAGATACAAACATGAGTGATGCTGCGGGTCTTTTTATTTTGCAATTTTTAAAATGAGTAAAATTAACTATTAGAAAAAAGTTGTTGGTCATAAAAATATTTATTTTCTTCATATTGTTTAGTACAAAAGAAAAACATGTTTACTAAGAATAGAGTTTATAAATCAAATAAAATATCCAAAAATAATTTTTTGAGAAATTTGGATTAGCTTGGATTAAAAAAAATACACAATACTTAATTTAAATAATACGACAATCAGATAATCTATTCTAGAAACAAACAAATTAAGATAATGATGCAACAACAATAAAAAAGTAAAAGCACCAAAATATATATACGGCATAGTGGTTCAGATAATTTAATAAAGAAGTAAGAAAAATTAGTTAAGAATACTTTGTTTATATTATTAATCAAGTGTAAGGTTTTAAACACATTTGTAATTTATTTTAAGAATAACCAATTGAACTATTTATATTTACTCCAAAGTACAATATGCAAAGTAAAAGTATTTTTTCTTGAAAAAATTAGAGGTAAAAAAATCCTTTTATATAACAATTTTTATTCGAAAGTAACATATATGCAAGTAGAAGAAGCAAATAAATAAAAATATAAAGCAATACCATAAAACAATAATAGAGGACTGAATTAAAAAGAGTTAAAGAGCCATGTAAAAAAAACATGTTAAAAATTTAACTAAAAAATTGTTGAGAAAAAAAATAAAAGGACCTAAGTAAAAAAAAATTGTTGAGGGATAAAAAAATAAATGGACAAGTGTCACACTATGGGAGAGGTGGAGACAAAATTATTATATAGTATATTTATATATATATATATATATATATATATATATATATATATATATATATATATATATATATATATATATATATTCATACAAGATATTATGAAAGCAGCTGTTAGCACCAAGCAAGTGCATATATTGTTTCTTCATTTACACGCATGGCACATGAACAAAACATCAAATTCCAGGTACTTGCACTCTCTCAAATCTCAATGCTGAAAATTAATATATCATGCCGGTTCGAGCCTGAATTCCACCAATAACGATTGGTGGATAATTATGATATTATATATCACACCCGACCTAGCTAATGTATCCTGGATGTGGCGCTCTGATTCTGGTAAATATGTTGGTATCTTGTTCACTAACTTCAGGGCGCCCGACCTGTGGCAATGAAGCCACTGATTTTTCTGTTGCCGCAGAATAAAAGAAGGCTATTACTCTATCCGAACCGTCTTAGGAGTGCAAAAACTTGTAGAGTTTGATTGACCAGATATCTTGAAGTTCCAGAATTTTCCTTTAGCAGAAACCAAGTTCTCTTCGCACAGGAATTCCCAAGAAAACCATTTTTCAATTGTCCGATGAATGTCATGTACCGCCACATTAGTAGTCTTCCCAGCCCTTGCTAACATTCTAGCGGTGTAGATAGTTGACATCCTGCCTGGTACTTCTGGTGCGTCCCCAATCGGTCCATCCACCACGATTACATCCCATTGAAGCTGATACACTTCTTGTGGTAAATTTCTCAATGCCAGTTTGCAAGTTGATTGTTGGAGCAGACTTGTGCTAGGAGCGCAAGCAGGATTTCCCCTGGCATGCTTGAGCAGCTTATACGCGTTCTTAGCTGGTACCTGGTACTTAACCTTATAAATTCGAGTGCCATTAGAATCAGCTTTGATTTCACTCATCTTGTGAGGATCATCCTCGAGAAAAAGAGTAATGCCTCCTGCATTTATTGATGAGAGGTTGAGGTACTGGGACTGAAGACCAAAAACAAGGAGGCTACAAGGTGCTTTATGAGTAATGAGATTTGAAAGAAACATGAATTCCTTTGGGGTGAGAAGGGTTGCATTGGCGGAGCTTTTATGTCGACCGGACTGTACCCCTGCTGCATTTGATGGAACCTTACTGCATTCATCAGAAGATGAACACTCCTGTTGAAGGGACGACGACGAAGCATCAGCTGGAGATGAAGAAGGTGAAGTGGTGATTGCAATTTTAAGAAGTCTGAGAATGGAAAGGCATGACAGGATGAAAATAAGCACTGGGAGTAGTTTCTTTCCAGGGAACTTCATCCTTCGAGCTGCTCTGCCAAATTTGGGGCTGGAATTTGAGGCTGCAGTAGTAATAGAAAACTGAACCAAAGGAGTGATCTGAGGGGCACGGAAATGAGATACTTCAGGTGGCATTTTCTTCCTTTTCCAACACCTTACAGGCACTACTATCACATCCTCCTCACAAGGTAATTGTGGGTTTCTTTTCTGATAATATGGGTAGTTATTATGTTATCAATCTTGAGTGAGGAAGAAGAAATGGGTTTTTGCTTTTGTATCAAGTGACAACTCTCCCTTTACTGTCACCTGTCGGCAAGCCACCTTGCGTTTTAGCAAATTAAGGTTTGGCGTTTCTATCATTTTGCGTAAATGGACTCAAGCGTCGGCACGTTTAGGGCATTGTTTGATTGGTTCATCTTTTGAATTTTAACTGTTTTGAGCCTGTTTGGTGCCTGGTGGGCATGATTGATGCTGAAGGAGCCTCCTCCAGTGTTGCCCCATCACTTTCAATCGTTTTTGACTTTCTTATTTGGCACAATTGCATATTGCATGCCAAACCGTAAGTTTTTGGCTTATTGGAAGAGTTGTTACTCGAAGCCCGATCATGGTTGGGAGGGTCTTAGACTCCTAGCTAGGCTTATATACGCAGAAAGAGAAGATTAGGAACAGGTACCGTAGATTTGGGCATGCAAATTTGTAGTGCAGCTTTAGATTAGATCTGATAATTCATATATATAATTCATATTCAAATGGTTTTAAATTGTGTTTTTGTCGTATAAACACGAAAATTGTATCAAAATTCGCATCAACACATTTAATATATGATTTTATTTTATTTCACTTTTGTCACATTTACAAACAATTTTATTAAGTTTTAACTTGGATCATTTTCTTGATGACCATATCATGCAATAGAATGATAGTGAAAGGGAGAGAGAGAGAGAGAGAGAGAGAGAGAGAGAGAGTCAAAGCATCGAATAAGCCTTGTTTGTAGAGTCATTTTCAAGTGGAGCTTCAAGGAGGAGTCACAAAATGAAAACTTCAAAGAAGGGTCGTATAATTGTTTAAAGAAACCTCATTAGAATAATTAGGTTCTGCTCTTAATTATACCTTTTATTAGTGCTAAGTTCAGATGGTATGAGTAAGAGAGCTTATGAAACTATTTTTCGTTAACAAATGTTTCATTCGCTCAAATCATATCAGATAATTATATTATTAAACAAAATCAATCAGTTATTATATACAGCATGTGATAATTAAAAGACATCCTGATATTATTGACATTAGATTCAACTTGATTGCAGTTAAGAAATCATGGTGAGCTCGAGTCATTGGTGAAATTAGACTTACCATGAATTGCACATAAGATAGGCGCAGATAAGAAAACCCAGAAGTCAAGCAAAAAATTAACAGTAATCTGTTTCAGAGAGCTAAATGAATTTCCGAAAGAATTAAGATTCGAGGCTACCAGTTCAACTAATACATTCAAAAAAGAGAAGGGAAGGAAGCTCGCTAAGAGCTGTATTGTAACATTACTCTTTGATGAGAAGCTGCAATGGATCAAACCGGTGACATCCTCAAGCAATATCTACAAGCCTGTAATTACATACGAATACCAAATCAGTCTCTTTCACTTATAGAACAAGAAAGCATAAACACTTGAAATTGATCACCAAGAATGTTAAGATGAAACGACAAAGAGCTAAAATAAATTTAGGGATATAACAGTTTGCAGGGCAGTTATACAATCCGCTAATCTCGATATTTTGGGCCACACTGATATGAAAAAGACTGCCAAAGCCTAAAACAGTAAAACTAGGGTCTCAGATCAAATTCATAGCTAGACATGAGGGCCGAAAACGAAGGCTATATAAGGATGAAAGCATCAACTATTGTTTTAAATTGGGCCAAAAAAATGAACACCATTTGGAACTCAGAAGAAGTATTCCTATAAATAAAATTAGAGGCAGTAGAAGGAAAAAGGCGAATTATAAACTCATTATCCTACCCAAAGCCGACATTTCCATTTATCTATAGGAACTAGAAAGGAGCAGGTAGTTTTCAGACTCAACATAGCATCACTAATCCAGATCCAACATAGATCGCTAGTCCAGATCAACAAAAAGTAAAAGACTGATGAAAGAAATAGTCTAAATCCTCAAATCCAACCAAGACTCAGGTGAAAAATGCTGGTTTATCAGAGATGAAGTTGCTAGTATTGCATGACACGGCATTTGAAGAAACCCATCAAAGGGTTCAGGAGAATCAATAAGCCTACTACATATTTCGAAATTCAAGAGCAGTAGTTGCCGTTTCACATAAATCTAATGTGTTAAGTTTCAAAACCAATATGTTGTTTGTAAACAGCAGAACTCAATCGCAGCTATTCATGATTCAAACAAAAGCTACCACTTCAAAATTTGACCACTTTTTGAAGATTGATTAGAAGAAACAGTCATCCAAATGAAAAGAACCATTTGAACTAAAACTTGCATGCAATCATGCACATGCATGACTTTGAAGCTTTTTAAGTTCATCTTTTCAATTCCAGAGCAATAGATGCCGTATCAAATAAATCTAATGAGTTAAGTTTTAAAAAACAGCAGAACTCAATTGCTTTGCTGCTATTCATGAATCAAACAGAAGCTACTGCCTCAAAATTTGACATTTTTTTTGCAGATTGACCACATTTTATTTTCCATAAACAGAAGAAAAACATGTAATTCAGAATCATTCAAATGAAAAGAACCAATTTTGAATTGAAACTTCCATGCAATCATGCACATGCAAAGTCACATAAGACAAGCATCCGAAAACGAAGAATTGGATTAAGTACCTAAGCGGAGCCAACAATGATGTTGTTAATAGGAATAAAGATGAGCTTAACGAAGAACCCAACAAATCCCATCACTACGAAACCGATCGCTGTACGGAACGCAACCTTCGTGAACTCTGCATACAAAACAATCCGCATTCGCCCATAAATCAGATCCTTGCAAAAAGCCTAAAAATTTCAACAGACCTAATTCAATAAACAAAAAGGGAACACGATACCTTTGCGGTCGGGCTTGTGGCAGCGCTTAACAAGGCGAACGCTTTCCTTGGCGAAGTCTCTCAATGGATCGACGACTGAGTCAAGGGCGTCCATCTTTCTCTCAACCAAATCTACGTGAATGCTACTTTGTCAAAGGTGGAGGCAGTTTTGTGACTCGGTGGGTTGTCGAAGACTGGGGGGATAGTTTTCTGAGTCAAACTCGGAAGCCAATGTCGGACTCGGCCATAGCGAACCCATTGGCAGATTGGACCGCCCACATTTTTGGGCGGCTTTAGGCACCTTTGCTTATATTTAAAGGAGATTGGGCCTAGCTTTTAGGTCCAACAAATATTATAGATGAGGCTTAATAATTTTAAAACAACATGATAACATAATTCGAAAAAAATGTACAAAAGTAATATAAGTTAAATTTTAATAAAATGATTCAGTTGGCAACGTAGGTTGAGCTTGTGAGAAGAGCTTTCGGGTTCGACTCTCACTAAATACATCTTTGGGGAGGGGTGAAGAGCCTTAACTATGACTAACCCTGAACATGATTAGTCTCAGACCGTTAAAATGAATGAAGATATTTGTGGTTTGCACCAAAAATAAAAATATTATATGAATTTGAAAAAGCTAAATACAATATTTGTATTTGTTGTTCAACGCGAGTTTTGACATAATTTTTATGTTTTATATTATATAAATTGTCAAGTCTATTTTCGACTTAAGAATTAAAGGCTAGAACCAATGATAATAAATACATAAGGGTATCATTTTAAAATAAAATCGAAGGTTGTCACATGCTCCATTAATCTATACTTAAAAAAATTAATTAATATAATAATCAAATAAATATGCGTTAGTATTTTAATTCCATTTGTGAAGTTTAGAACTTTTGTTAGTGTATAGAAAAATAATAATCCTAAAAACATTCAGTAATTATTTTTCATATATAAAAATGATCTCCTGAAGCCAAGAATGATGCAAATTTTAGCTAAAAGTACTTCATTACAAAAGACAAGGTAATTTGTTAATTAGTTTAGGCCTCCATCATTTAACTTTCTTATTAAAAACATAGAAAGATTATAGGTAAGCAAGAAAAAAATTTCATTAAGAGAGATTTCTTAAGCATGCTAAATAAGAATCTCTAGGATTAAAAATCCAAAACATTTGTTTTCCCAATTGGAATCCTCCCCATTTTGTGTTTTAATTGCGTTTGTTCATTCATTTATATTAGGCATGCTCTTATTTCAGGCATGTGTTCAAACTTATTAAACTCAAATGAGAAACATGGCTGAATAAATACAGGACATGTTCTAATTCAGACCACACAATTCACTATGAAATCTCGGAGTCTGGGTCTCTTTGCTTTTCTCCTTGCATCAGCACGAGCAAGCAAAGCTCAGAGCAATGCCAGCTTTTACTCTAACTACCATGTCGCATGGCCAAGCTTTAACTATTAACAATGAAACAGAACTTCGGCTTACATTGGACCAAACTTCTGGTTGATATTGTTCTTAACTAGCTCTGTTCTGTTTTTGAGTCTAAGTGGAGATATGGATCAGGTTTCCTTCACATGAGAATGAAAATAGCAGACAAAGATTCAACAGGGGTTCTTACAACATTCTATGTAAGTTTCTTGTTTTTACACTAATATAGATGCATCCACTTACATTACTGTAAAATAAATTTAATTTTACATTATCTTATATATTTTTATATGTTTTTTTTAATTCAATCGTTGAGTTTTATGATCTATTTGTAAATATCATGCAAGTCAAATTTTAAATTGATCAAAAATGTCTAATTATTTGATCGATAAAAAAATTTTAACCTATAATATATACTAAAAACAATGTTGTTTTGGATCGAAATGATAAAGATATATGATAAATTCAAAACTTTATATACATAAGGAATTTTAGTAGATAGTTAAATCTAGTACTTGATTTGTAAAATATTAATTTTACCTGAAATTATAAAATTCGTGTAAAGCTATTTATTATTTTTTATTATTTTTTTTTCTTTGACCCCTGGTATCCACTTTAAGCGACTACTCCGAAGTCGGAGAACTGTCAGATCACATGAAAGTGAGGCGCCCCTCCTAGCACGGTTTGTTCCATACGCATGACTCAAACCCGAGTCATGCTTAAAGGGGAATGAGTCCCTTACCACTTCATGGGCGCACATGTAAATATATATTTTTTCTTTATAGATGTTTGATTTAATAGCAAAATATACTCTAAACTTTGTATACAAAATGGATATAAGTCCTTAATGTTTTATTCCATGCAAATGAGTCAATAAATCTTTTATTTTATTTAAATAAACCTCAAACTTTTCAAAATCATGTAATTAAATTCAAATATATTAAATGAACCGATTTTCTTTGTATTGCACATGACATGCCACATAACTACTTATAAAGCTAATCTATGTCAGCTATCACACAAGATATCAAAACGGCAATTAACGTTATTTAATAAATTTAGATTTAATTGCATAATTATAAAAAATTAAAAGTTTATTCACAATAAGATAAAAATTTATAAACTAATTTACGTGCAATAAAACATCAAGGGCTTATATTCATTTTGTACAAAAAATTAAGAGTATAATTTGCTATTATACTTAAATATTTCCATTGAATTATTCTGTTATTCTTGGTTGGCAGCTGACTTCACGTTCAAGTCATCACAATGAACTGGACTTTGAGATCTTGGGCAACAATACTGCACCGCATACATTACAGACAAATGTGTTTGCAAATGGTCAAGGAGGTTGGGAGCAAAGAATCCATCTTTGGTTTGATCCCGCCACAGATTTGCATTCTTACAATATTCTTTGGAACCAATATCAAACAGTGTAAGAACTATGCATGGAAATCTCCCTAAACATCAATCTGATCTCATGGCCTAACAAACAATGCTCACCTTTTAGGTTCTTCGTGGACAACGCACCGATCAGAGACTTTAAGAACAACCGGAGAATTGGGGTTGGTTATCCATCCCAGCCAATGCAGATAAAGGGGAGTTTATGGAATGCTCAAGGGTGGGCATCTGGTGGAAAGAAAACTGACTGGAATCAAGCACCTTTCAAAGCCTACTCCAGGAATTCAATGTGGATGGTTGCGTGTTGCATGATTATGCCGTTGAGAAATGCTATTCTTCCAACCTCTGGTGGAACTGGGAGGAGTTTTGGAAGCTAAACCCTAGTGATCAGAAAACATATGATCACATGAGAGCAAAATACACGTATTAAGACTATTGCTCTGATAAAACGCGCTACTCAAAACCACCCCCAGAATGCAACAGTTAGTAGAAGAATTTAGATCATGAAAACATGATCTTTATATGCATATACGACATATGAAAATATAAGATAAAAAGAATCCTTTAGAACAGAATAAAAGGGTAATTAACCCCGAATCTGAACATTAGATATAATTAGGCAAGTCATAGCAGGAAGCAATTGTTTCGCTGCACTAAATGAGTTAAGGTCTTGAGAAGTTTCTAAAGTCATCACATTAAGAGTATCTATCCATAAACAATTGCAGACAGGTGCATTCATATATCATGAGTAAAATTCCTAGATCACCCAAGCTCCACGCGTTTGCATGCCACCGAGCATCATATTGGACCAATGAATTACTTAGCTGCAGAAAACAACAAAATAACTTTAGACAATGGGTGGTGAGACACCATGATAAATGAATAGCTAAGGATGCAAAAGCGAGAATGATCTAATAAGGCAATCCTCTTTCTTTCAATAGATAATAGACCAAGTGATGGTCAAAACGAAATATAACATAAAGACCACAACTTACAACAGAAGAGAAATGTACTTTCAGAAAACTGGACTTATTATTTTCGGATACACAAAAAGAGAACATCCCTAAAAAATGGTTTAAACACTAGCAGAATCACCACTTGACTATCACAAGTCGATAATAATAATAATAATAATAACTTGACATTTCAAATTTATCAAACTATTCAACTTCCCCTGCCCTAGCTTTTTTCCTCCCAAAGGTTATACCCCCCAATTTGGGACCATGGCAAGGTGTTTGATACCTTCTATACTGAAATGAAGAAAACAATCACAGCCAGGTTAAAAAAAAGTTCTGAGATTCTCCTCCTCTTTTGTTCAAGGTTTTATGTCATATCATGTTTTCATTGATTAGTGTATTGAAACCACACCAACCTCTTGTATATAATCAAAAGGCAATCAAGAGTGCAAGCATTTCTTAGAATGCAGAGTGATAATTTAACAACAATGCAAAAATTAAAAGAAATATCAGGCAATAGGATACAATAAGAAAGTGCCAAGGCTGCAAAAAGTGTGAAAAACCATGCTGATAACATTAACTATACATATCCTGACCGCTAAATGGTTAGGGGGAAAACACCTTATGTTAGTTCAAGGAAGCAACCTATGACAAGCATAATTGCTGGATTACAAATAAACAACTAAAAGAAGAACCACACTAAAAACCAACAAGCATTCAACAATGACTAAGACATGCGCCCCTTCCCACCCCTCTCCCCTCTATGCTTTCTTGCCCATTCCTGCTTTTAGTTGACCAACAAATTCAACAAACTGGTGCCTAACTATTTTATTTAGGAACTAAATGACTGAAAGTGGAAACTGAAATATTAGAATATATATATTTAAAAATGCGTAGAATATGATTCAAAATGGAAAATAGAAGGTTGATCATTGTCCTTGCACAATATTCAACATTGTCCATGATACGACAATATATATCCCACCCATCCTGTTCTAAGTAGACTCTTCTTATTTTCTTCTCATGCTCTCTTGTATGACAACCATCTCCTTTAGTGATGTAACTAACATAATTTCTCAAACTACGCAATCTCTCGTTGTTCTTTTCTCAAGCTTTCCTATATAGCAACCATCTCCATAAGTAATTGAATAAAAAACAATTATTTTTGATCTTACACAACTAACTAAAGTATCTACGGAGAGGGTTCCTGCTCAAATTACTTGTAGCATCCATGCGCTACAATGATATGTCAGTGATATCATCGCCAGCATCACTGCTTAGCCATCATATCTTACTTTAAAGCTATGTTCACCTTGATATCAAAGAAATAACGTGTCTAAAATTTGTAATTTAACCTCTAAATTTAGCAACTTTAATCCACCAAATAAAATCCGCCCATGTCATTAAACAGCCCTTGGACAAGGCACGCAACGCCTGAGCAAGGACATATCGAAATATACACCAGCCATCTAATTTTTCCCCACAAGACCTACAATGATTATGCTCAACCAGACCAAAAGAAAGCACCTCCTTTAACCAAAACTTCAAAGCATCGGAAATACTTAGTTCATAGAATCCTCTACAACAGAATAGAATCTCAAACAAAACAAGTTAAACATCACTTTAGCAAATGTTCCTTATCCTACAAATTGATAAGAGTTTAAGAAAAAACTAAATTTTAGATGAAATCAATAATTAAAATAGCAAAAATCATCAAAATCACCAAAGAAAAATAAAATATATCAAACATACCCTTGTCCGTCCTGATTCGCCTGACCACTACTACCTCCACTCGCATACGATCCATCCTCAGCGCCCGCCGTCTGCCAAACACTCTGCCAAGCCTGCGAAGGAGGCTGAGCATAAACACCGCCCGTGGGGTCGATGGCGGGCCTCCCAATCATCATCCCACCAGGTACAGCAGGCTGACCCATGGGAGGATAATAGTAGGGCACCCCACTCGCGGTGGCCCCCACCATCCCACCCAAACCAGCCTCGTCCTTGATCTCGTCCCTGGGCACAATATCCACCAAAAAATCGAAAATGTCGGTCCTCGTAATCGCAGCAGCGATGTCGTTTTTCTGAAGCGTCCGTCGCTTGTTCTCCTCGGCGTGAAGCCAAGAGCGGATAGTGAGTTCCAAAATGAAAAGCTCGCAAGCTTTAGCGAAGAGAATGGGAGCCTCAGCGGAGATCATGCGGACGTCTTCATCGGCTTTCATGATCTTCTTGATGCGGGCGAGAGGGAGTTGGTGGTTCTTGAAGTCGTTAACTTGCTCGATTTCTTGCTGTTGGTAAGACCAGAACATTTGGAGATGCCGCTGCTGCTGTTGCAGGAGGTGGTTGTAAGGAGCAGCGCCGGCGGCGGTGGTGGATGAAGGAGCAGGAGTAATAGCAGAGGTGGGTGGGTAAGCAGAGTACTGAGCTTGCTGGCTGCCGTCCATTGGATGAAGAGCAAGGCGAGATTTTACCTGCTGGGGCAAATCAGGGAAAATCCCAAGTTTTGAATTTCCCGTTTGCCGGGGTTGGGATGGATTTTAGATTGATCAGATCAGAGGGATAGGGTGGGAGATCGGGAATGGTGGCGGTGGATAATTTCGAGGGTTAGAGATGGATGCCAGAAGCTACAGCCGTTTGCAGCTGATTCTCTCTGTCTTTATTTATTTATTTATTTTGTAATATTTTTATTTTTATATTATAATTTTTTAAAAAATTTCTAAATTTATCAATTTGATCATTTTTTTTTAAATTTTAACAAAATATGTTAAGTTACTTTTTTTTTTAATTTAAAAATTCCCATGAACATATAATTATCTTTGAAATGATAAATTTTATTAAATTTTAATGACGATTGATGATATAAATAAAATTGAAATATATGACAGATTAAATCTTTAAAATTTTGAAAATTACAAATAAAAATAATATATTATATAAGAATTTTTTACTTTGGATAAGAATAACGAAAAGAGGATAATTCACGCTGATAATTTAACGTGAAATCATATATTAATTCATTTAATCTACTCACAATATTGAGATAAAAGTTTTGATGATAATAATACTATATAAGAATTATAAGTTACAATGCAATTTACTCAATTTTTTTATTTATGAAAAATTATATCATACATAAGGTTTTACGTGTTTTTGATAATAATTAATTTTATTACTATGGATAAAGAGTGGGTAATTGTTAATTTTATTTTTTTTATTTTAGGAATATAGATTAGGATTTCAATTTTTTTGTGTGAAGTATGTTTCAAATATTGAATTAAATATTTGTTTGATGATTAATTACATTACTTTGATGTTTTTTAATTTGTTTTTTCTTACCTTAATTTGACCATATGAAAATGACTTATTTTTCCTTTTTTTTTCTATAGAAAAATTATGTAGTATTATAATAAAAAAATAACAATCATGATAACTTATATTACTTTATATACAAAATTAATAAATTAAATCAATTAAATAAACTAACCAACATACTAACATATAACTCAATAAATTTAAACTAAAATTCATCTAATTTCACACACTATAAAACCTATTTTTTAAAATTGCGCTAGGACTTCGAAATTAAACATTTTTTTTTGTCAAGATTGGAGAAATTAAGAAATAGAAAAGGAAACCAGATAACTTTCTTTATACTACTTATAACCTTTTTTGGAGATAAATATAATTACTTATTTACTTAATAATTTAAAAAAATATCTTAGTGTGATTTTTATAATTTATTTGTACTTAATAAGAGTCTCCTAATAATATAGTGTTTTTAGTCAAATAGAGGAATATGGCCTTTGGCAAACCCTAAATAGACCAGTTGCAATATAGGAAAAAGAATTGAAGGGCATATTTCAATATGAGATTAAATGATCCTCCTATTGAAGCATAATATTCTAGTGCTGGATCTAAAGTTTAGCAATTTGAATTATCAATTTTTTTTTCAAAAAAGGTTTAGTTATCGACTATTTATTCGAATCCTAATTTAAATTACTTTTATGAGAAACAAAGAAAATGCATTCAATCTTTTGAATAAGAACTATATATATTTAATATTGAGTCAAATGTTCCAATTTAATGGTTGAAACAAAAGAATTTTTTTTTTTAAAAAAAATTCGATTGTAATTTTTTATTATTTTTGTGCCTTCAGTCTTTATTTTTTATTTTTTATAAGGATAATTATTATATACACTGACAGTGGAGTTTTTTTACTCCACAAGCAACGTTAAGATCATGACATGTGTCTTATAAAAATATTAAAATAAATAAAACAGGATATATGTTACGATCTTAATGCTGTTTGTGGAATAAAAAAACTTCACTGTCAGTGTATGTAATAATTATCCTTTTTATAAAGAGAGTGAAACTAAATCTTTGTGTTTTCCACAAGTTTGAAATATTCCTGTTCAAAAAGACAATTACAAAGGTATAGAATTGGTGGAAGAATATGTTCTCTCCATGGATTTGCTTTGGGGCCCTTCTAAGTTGTAACATCCACAAAGAATAGGATGTAAACAGCCTCACTACAAAATATTGTTAATGACTTTGAAATTGGTCAATTATAGTTCTATATTGAAATCTTTCAATTGCCTTTTAATTTGTATTTGATTCTATAAAGTACTGCTACTAGCTAGTGCATTTTTCTCTTTTATAATTGGGGTACTAGCTAGTTTTTATTTTATGATCTATATCCAAATCACATAAGAAAAATATTTGAATGTAACCTATCCACTTGAAATTGATAGAGTGTTTTTAATTTAGACAATATTGAACTTTAATTCAAATTTAATTTAATAAAATACTAAAATCTAAAGTTTTGAATCGATTAAGACAAATATTATAAAAAATTCGATTCCGATCTATATCCAAACCAATCCGAACTTATAGCTTGATTTAATTTTTCCAGCTTTTTTTTCTAAACCCTACCATGAAAGTAAACCTTTTTTTCCCAAACCCTAGAAACAAGGTAAGACCTTGGTCATTTTGAATTTAAGGTTGCAAAACTTTTGGAAAACCTCTCTCTATACAATCTTGAACAAAATGTTTCAAGGCAAAAAAGAATAAAAAAAACCTCCAACCTTACTTGGGATAAGAGAGATGGTACAATCTTTGGGGGCATGTATATATCTTTTTGTCACATATTACTTAACCACACATTAGATAGGAATGAGTGGAGGAAGAGAATTCATATTGACGACATAAGATGAATTCATATATTGGTGTATATATCCTACCCAAGTATTAGGATAAAGGCTCAATTATGATGGGTACTTAACCAAACGTCATTCTTCAAATTCCTAACATTATTAAATCTTGAATTCTTGATAAATGTTTGCAATAAATTACTATTGACCAGCTTGTTAAGGGTATTTTCATGACAAATCATAGGCAGGCATGGTAATAGAAACAACAAGACATTCATAGAAACAGGCAAAGATGAACAACATCAACATGTTAAGGGTGAAACATTTCCCAAGTTGCTATAACAGCCCCTGGAGGATTTGTTTTTGACCAGGTGCAAACAATAAGTCCTTTTCAGAGGGTGTTTTGAGGTAAGTTTTATTGTCCCCCCAGTGTACAGCCTGCTGAATTCTATAGTGCTGCATTGGACTGCTGAGGATGCTGAGAAAAAACTATGAACATTCTAAACTCTTGGACTTTCACTGTATTGCTGCACATTATTTCTTATCACCAAAATGTTGCCTAGCTTTCTTGTTTTTTTTGCTGTCGTCTGCCATAAACAAACATCCCTTGTTTCTTCTTTTCCTTCTCTTCCTTGATCTCTTCGGCTTGTCCAGCACCTTTTATGCTGATATTTGGTTTCATTTTCTGATCATTCTTCAACAGCTCTCTTCCTTTGGATCTTTTCAAATCCACCGACACAGTTTCCTCCCAAGCTCTTTCCTTGATCTCCTCCATTTCTTTCACCTGAGCTTCAGTTAACACCTGAAGAAGTTCCAAGGGAGTAGCGGCAGGGTCAAGCTCCAAGCAACCCTTAGGAGCATTTTCACCTTCTTTACCTGTGAGCAAATAATAAGGTACCTGATGAGAGAACCGAAACAACTCTTCTCTTGGAATCATCCAACTTTTACTTCGTTCGGAATGCTCTTGAAACACCGTCTTGAAGCCAGGTACCTTGACAAGTGGAGCAACAGCAACACCTTTTTGCTCGTTGTAATCATCAAGCACCTCAACCATGTCATATTTGTGTATCACCTCATCGGCCGTAAGCTGATTCCAATCAGAGGACCAGTTCCTATAGAGAGCCCAAACGTCCCCCTTTCGAGGATATATTTGAATTGTTCCTTTTCTGCCTTTTGACCACTTCACCTTGTGTGAGAAAGAATTAAGAGACATATTAACTTTATGTTTGCCAATCCAGAAATCCCCACTAGTTTTGTAAAAGCCAGAGCCAATCCAGTCTAGTGGAGCCAGTTCCAAGTTGCTTTTAGAGTTGAGCCAACTCATCCGCATTTTGAATGGTTTTAGTGATATAACACTATGAATCATTGCATAAAAACGAGGCATCCCATCATCATCATCATAAGCAGCCCAAACCTGGTTCCCATCGAATGACTTCTCTGTACGATCCTGGTCGAAATCATGAAAATCTGGATCTGGAACATTCATGGCAATCGAAGCTGGTTCCTTTGTAGCAGAAACAACATCAGAATCGACAGTGTAAGACTTTTTGGGCTGAATGCTAGACTTGATATCAACAAACTTCACTGGTTTCTGTACATCAGGTTTCATACTCGAAGCATCTTTTCCATTTCCTTCATCCTTCTCATCCATCCCCTTATCAAAAGCCTTTGGCTTATTAGAAGCTTTTGATCGAGAAGCTGGGCTCCATAAATTTCGCTTCCTGATATGTTTCCTAGCCATCTCCATCAGAGCATTCCGAATTTCGGTCTGTGAAGGCTCCTTGATGCCATTACTGCTAGAGTTTCCAACAATATTCATCCTTCCTGCCTTGGAGCCACTCTTTTGAAAACTAGAAGCGCTGGCTCTTCTATTTCCCATGGCCATGTGATTTCCCATCTCTGTTTCAGCTATGTGCCTCTTTTTGGGTCTCTGTTTTTTTGCTGCAAAACCAGAAACAGAACCTGAAGACCCGTTACCTAAAGTTGCATCGGTTTTCTGAGATGGATGAAATTTCATCGGCTGGCTATCCTCTCTCGTAGTACTTGTCTGTGATTCTTTGTGCTCACTCTTTAATGTTTCATTGGCTGGATGATTGGCACCAGCAGCTTGAGCGCTGAAAGAAGCTGGTGGAGCCACATTTATGTTACTGCCTGATCCAGGGAATGCACCTGTCTGAAAAATTTTTGTAGATGAATCCAAACTAGAAAATCTCCGCTGTCCTGTAGAATAAACCAGATGAAACTTCTGTCGCTGCACGAAGTCAGGCAATGTAGTAAACCTAGTAGCATTTGCAGGTGTGTCTGCCTTCTCAACAGCTAAAAATGGCATGCGACACTTGATACAAGTAAGATTCAAATTCAGGTAAACCCTAGAGTACTCAAAATCTGTCTTACAGGACGTGCAGGATGTCCAAAATGAATCATTCTTTGCTGAGTGAGGAGGAGCAAGTTTGGAATAAGCAGCACTGTTTTGATCACTGGTGTTTGAAATATTATCATTAGAGAAATTATGGAAACCATTAAGATTGGTTGTTGCTGATGATGATGATGATGATGATGATGATTTCCCATTTAA
This sequence comes from Heritiera fomes, assembly GCA_032173925.1. NCBI lineage: Eukaryota > Viridiplantae > Streptophyta > Magnoliopsida > Malvales > Malvaceae > Heritiera > Heritiera fomes. The sequence goes on along the minus strand of JAPDPM010000005.1, from coordinate 2,388,128 downwards.
AACTTTGGTTGTTGCAGATATGTAAATGTCAAGAGTCGCAAGCAACTGAGGAAGGCCATCAAGCTCAGGATACAAGTTTTGAGCCTTCAAAGCAAATTTTTTGGCCCCGGCAGCATCCAACTCCACAAGTTTTTTCTCAGCAAGCTCTTTAGCTTTGAAGGCCTCATCCTTGTTACACTCCATTTTTGTTATGCTATCGACTCTCTGCTTGCCTCTAATGGCTTGCTAATCCTTCTTCAGTTAATTACCTGAATTTGTCAGCCAACACAAAATCAGAACAAAGGTTGTAAAATTAAAATATCTAAATAAAATTCAAGATTTTCCCATGCATTAGAAGACTGATTGAATGTGCAAGAAACCAAGTGGTTGTTGAACCAAAACAAGGACACTTCTTCAGCAAAAAAGGAAAATGACGTGAAGTTTTTGCCGGCTTGGAACTCAAGTAATAAGCACAAACAAAAAACAATAATGAATGCTCCTTGAGATTAATCCAAGTCCATATACTCAAAAAATTCATAACCGAGAATCTAGTGACTGAAATAGCAAAAATGTGTGGGAAGATCATTCCTTTCAAACTCAACAAATTTGAGCTTAATTGATTTGAAAGCCATACATTGCACAAAATGTGATCAAAATGCAGTTTCAATGCAAGTAATAAGTACAAACAAAAATCAATAATGAGAGTAATCAAATTCCAGAATTGCAAAAACTCTTTATCTGGAAATCTGCTAACCAAAATAATGAAAATGTGCAGGAAAGTCATTCATTTAAGACTCAATGAAAATTGACCAACTGGACTTCCAGAAAAAGCAGGCACAGATTTGGGAACAAACACATTCATTAAATGTTTTTGTCCGAAAATTTTATTAACTGATAAAAAATAAAAGCGCAGGAAAGCCATTCATTTTATATCTTAATGAACTTGAGTATTGGATTTTCAAATAGTCATAATAGATCTCAAAACAAGAAGTTGCAGATAACATGATCACAATGCCATATGGTTACTAAGAACATCATAACAAATGAAACGATAAACCTGAAATCCAAGTTACAAATTCAAATGGCTATTTCAAAGTCCTTTTCATCATTTTATAACCCTCCAAAGCTTTCTTCAAGAGCCAAACCAGATCATAATTCAGTTTGGCCTCTTAAAAAACCTTAATCCTCAGTTGTTAACTTTCAGACTTTCACTTCAAGCAACAAAGCTAAACACCCTTAAACGAAATCCAACTTGAATGAAAGCATACAATTCAAATAGCATACCAACAAAAGAAAACAAAAACAAAAACAAGAATCAAGTTCACCGACTAACTTGGACTTCGCTTAAAAGAAAGAAACGGACAATTCAACAGAGTATATGAGATAGCCAAGAACTTCAACCAATACTTACACATTTGACATTCCAGTTTGCCTTATTTCAATGATTATTATTTTGCTTAAACCCCCCAAAAGTCATTATCAGAAGTTCACTATCAATGTCTGGAAAAATGAATTTCTTTTTCCAAAAGAATTGCATGCAAAGCAAAATACAAAAGAGTACACTAAACATGCAGAGAAAATAAAAAAAGGGACAGCAATATTACCCATTTACGGAGAATTCAATCTCAGAGACGCCATTGCAGAAATCCCACTTCAGCTTTGATTTTTGCCAACTTCTTTACCTGAAAAATAAAAATAAAAAAAAAACCAAAGAAAAAGTAACCAAAACCTTAATTCTTTAAAAGTATAATAATATTGTTTATTTAATGGGTATAAGAAAAAACTACATTTTCTATTTATTTATATAGGCATAAAATTAACCATTTTATGTTGTTAACTATGGTCAATTTTTAACTCCGATTAATGTACAGATTGCCAGCTGGCTAAAAAGAGACGCAAATTTAATTAGAACTTATCTTCTAACAAAATTTTTGTCTCATGTTTATTTATTTTTCACCTTTTCTTTAATATTTCCATAAATCTTTTTTGGTTTTTTCTTTCATTTGGACAAAAAATATTTAATTGGACTAGTTGGCATGACTTTTTTTTACTTCATTAAGCAAATTCATTGAAAAAAAATCCACATTAAGACCCCAATCATTTTCGTTGAAACCGCAGTTTGAAAATAGATCAAAAATATTTTTGGTGTTAAGATTTGAATCCTAAACTCAATGTTGGTTCAAGGCAAATAAATGTTCTTGTTAGAGTCCAAGACAATGCACTGCTGTAACATAATTGAGCTTGTTCATGAATTTAATGGTCAGAGCCAGCAGTCATCATTTTCATTTGAATTTATGATCTTTCCTTGTGTGACATAATTCTATGGAATTTGGTTTCTAAAATGAAGAATTCCAATTCTATCTTAATGATTGGGAGAGTGGAATCCCATTTGAATTTGCTTGCCAAAACTGCATGCGGTTGCCTAATCTTGGCTATAATTGCCATGAATGGAGGGTGCAGAACAGAATGATTCAATGAATTAATCACATGCTCTCTAAATCCATACATAGAAGATTGCCTTGCATGGATTCTCCTTAATCCTTATTTGGTTACATTTTCTGTGCTTTCCATTTTGCTGGCAATGTGAATTCTAATCCTCCAGAAATGGAATTCTTTGGTTTTTATTTCTGTTTGGGATGAAATCTGGTTCTGATATGGGCTGCTTAATTAAGCTGAATGCCCATCTGTTAGATCTTTAGATGGGAAATGCCATATGTTTTGCATTTTTTGTCATTGAAATGAGATTTCTGGTGACTTCATTGTCAGTGCAGAACAAAAACAATCTAGCTTATCAGGTGATTCTCATGGAATTTTGCTTCTTTGCCATGATTTGCCATTGCCAAGTAAGCAGACATGTTAAGCAGACAGTGACAGTTTAAAGGATTGGCAGCTTTCGCTACCAAGTCCCAGATTTCATCAATGAATGTTTTCCAGAGTCAATAACACAGACTAGTTCTGTTGCATTATTGAGTTTCATCATGAGATTATTACAGGACAGATACAATACCAAGAATCTTGCCATGTTTATCAAAATTCTTAGGATTTTGAAACTGAAAATCCAATTCTAACATAATGGGTGGGGGTCTAACCATTCTGAGTTGTTTGCCAAATATGTAATATGAGGACTTAGTATGAGTAAGCTGCAAATTCAAACACATCTATCTTGCTGTTCTGCCGTCTGCAAAACGTAACAGAGAATATAACTAAAAGAAAATTGATTTTTCTTTTTATCTAGCTGGATTAGTTGATGAGCTGGACATCTAGCTGGAAGTTAGTTGAATATTCTGTTATGAAGTTAGTTTTCTTAGTTGGTTAAAGATACTGCTTGAGGACTCAGTATAAATACATTCTTTGTAAACTGTTAAACAGAAGTTTTCAATACATCGATGAATGATTCTGACAAAACGGAAGATATTAAGAACTGAAAAATACGAAAAAAATATTCGAACTCGAGCGTCCTTGCATATGGTGGCTATATTACAAACATTAACTGGCTGAGCTGATCCTGGTTATGGTCTACAGGTGAATGAAATAACCAGCAGTTCTTGACCAAAATCCTAGAATCCTTGCTTAAGAATCAGTAGAGAGATAATAATTTTGTCTAAATGTATGCAGTTGCTTGTTTGCAGTATCCTGAAAGCAAATGTTTGCCCACTTTTCTTCACTTTGCAACTCAAGAACAAGATTTTCCATAGAGTTGGGCATACACACTTCTAGTCCGGTAAACGAGGATCAAGCTTAACACGATCGCAACTAAACAAAATCCTGACATCAACAAGAAAGTGAGAGAGTAGCATATGGAACCCTTGCAAGTTAGCGTATCATCATCTTGAAGAGGAATAGTGAGCAGAGATCCTGAAATTGCCTGCCGAAGGCTTGCTTGTTTCTCTGCATAATAGTCATATATACTACTTGCAATGGCACCAGAAAATATTAGAGAACCAGTAGGACTAGCCAGCCCGAGAAAGTTATACAAGGCACCGAAAGACTTCAATCCGAATAGCTCAGAAGCTGAGGCTGGCACAATAGCCCAGTTTGCACCATAGCCAAGTCCTGTTAACACAGTTGTAACATAAATTTGCGCAGGCCAGTCAAGAGCATAGTAGAGCAGTCCAAATGCCATCATAACCTGAACTGCAGCCATGGCCACTGGCCTGGGGAAAGCATATTTCCTGGTAAGAAAAGGTTGAAAACATGGATTAGCATATCAAGGAAGATTGCTTGAGCTGCAAGTTTCGATGAACTGTAATTTGTTTTCACCTGACAATAGTCTCAGAAAAGTATCCACCACCAATACGACCAAGAAAGTTAAAAATGCTGACCACTGATACAAATATATTGGTATTGCTGTACCCCAAAGACTGGCAAATTTGACCTAGGTTGTCGATCACTGTCAAACCAGATCCAGCAGCCAGTACAAGGGAAACAAACATTAGCCAAAAGTCTGCTTTCATCAGTGCTTGTAATAAGGTGAAATCCTCTCCTCTACGCGGCCCTCTTTTCCTCCTGATCTGCACTGCTCCTTCTGCAGCCGCTTGGAAGAGTTTTGCTTGCAAATGTGCCAATTGGCTTTGTCTTTCTGATGCTGGAAGAGAGTCCATTTCTGGAGGCTTCTCGTCTTCAACCTCACTCAAAATGACCTCAGAACTACCTGCTTCTTTTTTCTCTGGCTCTGCGAGAAGATTCTCCTCTACCGGAAGTCTTGTTTCCGAAGCAAAAATCAATGAAACAGGAATCATAACCGGAAGCAATATAAGAATGATTAAAAGCACTCCAAGCAATGTGATTAGAGTTTGATTTATGCCAACTATATCCTCAAGCACCGTTGTTCCCAACAAATAAGCTGCCAGAACAAGGCAAACACTGTAAGTAAAAAGGAAGCTTGAACCATCAGAAGGCCTAACTTGTCTGTGTCCTGCAACAGGTCTAATGATGAACATCAAAGCTATAACAACCATTGATGGCCCAACTGCAACCATGAAGATGAGTGCTGCTTCATTAGGGAAATTAATCATTGCATAAACTTGGGTCAGAATTGCACCACTTAACCCTGCAAACCCTTTAAGTATCCCCACAATAGGACCCCGGTTTCTGGGAAAGTTCTGCACGCATGAAACTAGAGTGGCTGTGTTGTAGTATGTCTCACCATTTGTTCCCACAAATATAGCAACACACAGCTGCATAACAACACTTGATTAACATTTTCAGCTTGAAAATTAAGAACCAAATTCATGTCAATAATTACAATCTCAAGAGTAAGGTACTTGACATTGCTCTCCTGAAACACATGGTACAGAAAAGAAACATATCCTCAAATGTGTTTTCTCCATCATATAAAAGAACTTCTCATTTATGCCTAACCTTCCCAAATGCAAGCCATCATACAGAAAGATTTAGCCTCAGTTCATAACCTCGTAGGCTTTTAATCATATGCCTTAAGTTAGAGTGGAGAAAACAATTCAAAATGTTGATCCAGGAGCTCAATTAGACCTCGCAATCTTAGACACTATGAAAAACAACGTGAAAAAAGACATGAAGATGATACAAACTAAAATTTGGTAAAAACTTATAAGAATTTGGCAAAAACTATAAAAAAAAATTGTTTTGTGTTTGATGACACAAACACGAATTCTGACAAATTTGTGTGTTCACGAATGCACTTTGACAGAACACAAACGCAAGTTGCCAGAAATATTCTTAATGCTAACCATACAAATTTCAACCTAAACCACAAAAGGCTACCTTCTTGCCAGCAACTAGATTATCATCACCATTGACATGAAATTAAGCTAGATATCAATCCAAAAAAGAAAAAAACTATCTTCAAAACTTGGAAAATGAAGCCAAATGCCTCTCAACAAAAGATAGGAAAGTCAAACTTGTTTCATAGCACAGTGCAAACTGCAAACAACCAAACTTTCTCACTAAAAATCCAAAGAAAAAGTGAAAAGTGAATAAACTCACCACCCAGAGAGGCAAATCAGGCAATATATTAGTGACAACGAGCCCAACCAGACCATAGCCAACAAAATTCTGAACCACCCCAATTAACAAAATCACCCAAGTAGGCACTATCTCGCACAAACTCCCGGCTACAAAGCCAACACTGTCACCCAAGTCTTTAGCGACGCCCAAGATAGCTATCTGCCTCTGGTTGTAACCCAAGGCACTTTTAATCACAGGCGAAATGCTTCCAAACAGGTAGCCAACTCCTGCACACGACTGAACCCACATTGCGCACACAAAAACCAGCCATCTGTTGTTGATGAAAGCCTTGAGTTTTTCAGGTAACTGTTCCATAACCTCTCACTCTCTGCAGCAAAGCGAAATGACCGAATATCCACAAAGACTTTGTTCAAACAAAGTTCGTAGGAAGATTGAAGGGGTAGCTAAGCTTGTTATTGCATGGTTTGCCACTTCTCTTTCAAGGATCTTTGGAGAGTATTAGAATTACGAAACAGAACAGAATCTGACCAACTCTCTTTTATTTTCTCGTATCATATAGCCTATCAGTTGCTTCACCATTTCTCTTTCGTATTTTTCCAAATGATTTCCTATCAAGTTTTTCTGATCTTCTCCTACCCTTTTGGCTTTGTCTTTTATAAACTAATCTTAATTTTTTAAAACAAAAATAAAAAAAAATTCGAACTCATTTCCCAGTCCAATAACAGTGACTTTGTTGAAATATTGTTCAAATTTTATTGAGTGAAGAAACCGTATACCAAATAAATAAATGTGTTTAAATGAATTTAAAGAAAGAATAGATCGGACGAAATCTAAAATTCTTTTAATGCTCCTAACTTAAGTCAATCTGTTAAAGTCTCTTCTCTTACAATGCTTCATGGTCTTCTAGCTAGGGTAAGTAAGCCTGCACCAGACAAGTAAGATGATACTATGATTTTTCAAACATGTTGGTGGTATGTTAATATCCTATTGAAAGTGGACAAGAATCTTGTTGAAGACTTTGTTCAGGAAATCCTGTGAAATTCGATAAATCGTTTTTATTTTTTATGAAATTGTGAAGCTACGTCGCCATTTATGTGATGTGCTTTATCTTGTCTTCGAAGCAATAACCTATTTTTGAAGACTTTCAGGCAATGACATTTTGGAACTTTGAAACCGAAGACATTGACTTTGATCTACCATTTTAATTAGCATTTCACGTGTTCCATTTCGAGTTAGATTGATCCATTAAAGCAGAAAACATAATTGAGAAATATCTGAATTAAGATTTTGATGTTTAAGTTAATATTTTTAATTTCAAGGCATCTTTTAATATAATCGCATCTCATCTTTTAATATAATCATTCTCCACTAACCTTACTCTAAAATATTTTATGATCTGATCTCTTGTTGTAATTATTGGGCTTAAACCAGTTATATTTGAAGTCACCAAAACCTTTAATTTGTCAATGAATTTGCATTTTCTTTTCGATCACTTTCACATATCATGTTGTTCATCACTACTAGAAAATTGGTTTTTTACCATGACAAAAGTTATTGCAAAAAGCAATTTTATTTTTGCTAAAACTTTTTCGCAACGATTTTTAGTCGTTGCAAGGTCGTTGGAAAAAGTCCCGTTGTTAAAAGTATATGCAACGACTTTCGTGTCGTTACCAAATGTATTTATTGCAACAATTTTTTCTTGTTACTAATTAAATAATGTTTTAGGAACGATCTAAAGTTGTTTTTTTTAAGTTTAAGTTTTTGTAACGGAATATATTTGATTATAAATCCTCTTTTGTAACAACTTTATGTTAATACAATAGTTAATTTTGGAACGACTATAATCATTGTTAAATTTAATTATAAAATCATGATTTTGTCATTTCTAATTGTTTTTATAATGACTATAATCGTTGATAAAAAATAATTACAAAATAGTAATTTTGTTGTTTCTAATTTTTTCCCAACGATTATAATCGCTACTAAAAATAATTATAAAATAACAATTTTATCGTTTCTAATTTTTTTCCTAATGACTACACTTGTTACTAATATAATAAATTATCAAAGAATTAATAATTTGAATAATTACTATTAATGAAATTTAGAAATCAATAAAATTTAATGAATAAAATGTTATACAATTAAAAAAAATTCACTACTAGCATTAATAAGTTAAACATACATTCATTATTAAGTCATTTACAATACATTTATCTTAAAATATATTACAACAATTAAAATTCATAATTAAACAAAAAAATTTTCAATGTAATCTTGTTCCCTTGCAATAAAAAAATATTTCATGATATAAATAACTTGAAATAATGAACATAAAATTCAAAACAAGATTGAAATAAGGAAATAAAAAATTTGGAGAGTTAGGTATTCAAAAATCCCAATCCCTATTCCAACTAGATGAAATCTGAATAATATGTTACATAAATAAAATATATGAACACTAATAATTAACACCTAAATTCAGACCAAACACCAAACCCAACATAAATAAAATATATGAACACCAATAATTAACACCTAAATTCAGACCAAACACCAAACCCAACTTTCCATGTTCAAATGAATGCTACACTCTTAATATTGTTAGTTTTCCTTAGTTGGCTTGCAAGTCTAAATTTATATTCCATGGTCAAATGTCTTTTTGATTTGTTATGCAATCATCCATGATCATACGAATAATTGGTCACTTCTAAATACATAACTGGTAGCTAGTGGTAAGTGGACACTTTGAGGTTTGAAAAAAAGCATAAAGAAACAAAATCAAGCATACCTAGTTAGCAAAATACATAATTAAAAATACTTATCAAGAGAACCTCAGTTTATGGCAATAAGCATGAAAAAAAATGGTAAAATGATACCAGTACATAAACTTTTCAATGCGATTCTTTGAATATCATAAAGCAAATAAATTAATTACTTTGATGTTATAGTCATCACTCTTCGTGATTTGATGCAATAGCTGCTAGAATGCACAGAACAATTCACATCAAGATGCATCTTGATAGTACCAAAGGCAAAGACAAGACTAAATGACAAGAAAATAACCTCTATTTCTGACGAGTAAAATCTATTTATCAGTATGTTTTCTTTGTGATCAGTTGTTAGATAAACTTGATATTTTCAATCATAATCATAAGCAAATATTATGAGATTTTACAACGACTATTTTAGTTGTAGCAAATTTTGATTGTTAAAAGCCTATTTTCTAGTAGTGCATGTTAACACACAGAGCTCAACCATTTTCTTTTATGATTACAGCAATTAGCATTATTTGATTTTAGTAGCTTACCAATCAATTAAAAATGTTAAAGAATCCAAGCAAATTGTTACACTAGTTAAGATTGTCTAAAGTTAAACTCGAACTTTCATACAATTTTTAAAAAATGATTTAAATTCAAATATTAATATCTACAATTTTTTCTTTTATTTTATATTAGGATTAAAATATATATTCTTAAACTTTTTTTTTACGTCTGAGTCTAGTAGTTGGTCGTCTTTGTGTTTTCTAATTAAATAGCTAACAGCCCTCGTAATAGCGTCAATATGTCCGAGTGGTTAAGGAGACAGACTTGACGAATTTGCACTAATTTGTCAATGAATTTGCATTTTCTTTTCGATCAGTTTCACATATCATGTTGTTCATGTTAACACACAAAGCTCAACCATTTTCTTTTATGATTTCAGCAATTAGCATGCATTTGATCTTAGTAGCTTACCAATCAATTAAAAATGTTAAAGAATCCAAGCAAATTGTTACACGAGTTAAGATTGTTTAAAGTTAAACTCGACTTTCGTATAATTTTTTAAAAAATGATTTAAATTCAAATTTTAATATCTATAATTTTTTTATTTTTATATTAGGATTAAAATGTAAATTCGTAAACTTCCTTCTTTTAGCTATTTTTTAGCTGAGTCTAGTAGTTGGTCGTTTTTGTGTTTTCCAATTAAATAGCTAACACCCCTCATAATAGCGTCGATATGTCCGAGTGGTTAAGGAGACAGACTTGAAATCTGTTGGGCATCGCCCGCGCAGGTTCGAACCCTGCTGTCGACGATTCTATTCTTTTTTTTTAATTCTTTTTTATTTTGGCAAAATAGCCAAATAAGCCCTCGACTTTGGGTCCAAAATGGAATTAAGCCCTCGACCTTTTATTTCGTGAAAATCAGTCCATAAACTTTTATTTCAGTGGAAATAAACCCTCAACCTTCTAAAATTATGCAATTAAGTCCAAATCTGTTAAATGACACTAACTGCCGTTAGTATTGCACATGTGGCATGCCACGTGGCAACTAAGTAAGCTATCCACGTCAGCTTTCACTAACGGCAGTTAGTGTCATTTAACAGATTTGGACTTAATTGCATAATTTAAGAAGATTGAGGGTTTATTTCCACTAAAATAAAAATTTATGGACTGATTGCCACGAAATAAAACGTTGAGGGCTTTATTCCATTTTGGGCTTAAGGTCGAAGGCTTATTTGGCTATTATTCCTTTTATTTTTTATTGTCAACGTTAGGGTTCACCCAGATTAGTTCTCTCCTTCGGGAACATGAGAAAGCCTGAAACGTAAAATCCTCCCATTGAAATTTTCTCGGCAACCAAACAGTGAAAAGCAAAGTAAGACAAAACAAAAACCCTTGTTGAGAAAATGGAAGAAAATCCCATGTTAAGCCCGACAACAACACCAACAAACAGCAGCATCAAATCAACGCAGGAGCTAGCAGCAGAAGGCCTAAAACATCTTGAAGAAACCATCGAAGCAGCTTTCCAGATCCTCGCTTCTATGAACGACGAGCTTTGCAACCCTGCCTTGTGGTCCACAACTCCTTCTTCCACGAATCCTAATACCGCTTCTTCTACGACTGCTAACATTGGTGCATCTAATGGTCCTTCTTCTCTCACCACTGGAGCCGGTTTAAGCAACGGTGATTCGGCAGCCGATGGCGGCCATCACTTGGAGATGGCTGGAGTTGGAGGTAGCGGCAATGGTGCTCTTGATGAGGCTCGCCTGAGGTATAAGAACTCTGTCGCTTCTCTTCGCGCTGTGCTCGCCGCCATTCCCAACTCTCAAAAGGTATTAAACAAAGAAATTTAGGATTTTTACAGTACGAGTATTATAATTATTTAGGCAAATTAGTAATTTACTTAGAGCCGGATTTCATGATTTATATCATCAGTCTTTGAAATTGTTAATCAGGAATTATGGTTTGTTAAAAAATCCAAATTTGTTCTGCTTTAATTTGAATGAGCATCATGGAAGAATTTTGTTCTTATGAATTTTGAATGTGTTTCTATTAGCTCAAGGAAATGGGATTTGATTCTGTTTTTCTTTTCTTATCTTTTCTTTTTTTAATCTTTAAATAGTCAAAAGCATTTGAAACGGGTTCAACTGCGAGTAGTCCTGCGGATGAAGCAGAGATTGAGAAATTGGAAGACCAAGCCTCGAATCTCAGAAAGGTATTTTGCAGTGTAATGTTCATAATTTTCTAGTCTTTAGGTTATGCATTTCATATTTCATTGAACATTAGTGCTAATGCCATCCACCCTTTTAAGAGGAGAGGATTTGGGTTGTTCTGGACAACTTTCCTATGGCTGTTTTCACTGAAGTAAATTTTATAAGTTCTGGGGATTGAGTTCTGTATAATTCATGCTAACAACTTATCTTGAGTTATATTGGTTCATGTAACCTACTCCATTATTGAGATAAAGGCTTTCATGATGATGGGGATAGAATTTTGCAAGAATCCACCTCTTAATTGGAGGTGGGTGACCCATTTAGGATAAGCCCTAAGGACTGTTTGCTCCGTTTACGTAATGTTGTTAGTGTGATTTCATCTGTTTCAGAAGGCATAGAAATTTGTGATGGTTTCGTGCTTTCTTGGTAGTGTTAACAATGAGGAGGCCTTTAGCCGATCATTTTCATTCTGATTTTTTTTTAATTTTAAATCTTAATCCATGAAGAAACACGGATTAATGCCATTAAAAATGCAACTAATCTGGTGGTTTTGTTTGTAGGTGCTTGCAAACAAGAATGAATGTATCAAGCTTCTAATTGATCAACTACGGGAGCTTATTACTGACATATCTACTTGGCAGAGTCCTTGTTCCATGTGAAGTTTGGACCATAACCCTCTTTTCTTGGTTGCTGAAGAGGTGCCCTAGGAGAGGAATATGAATGCAGATGTCTAAATTGAATAATGATGCCGCTGTCTTCACCTCATTCATTCTATCGAATGTCCGGATTAATTCTATCTAGATCTTTTTCATTGACATTGAGCAACACTTCGTTTTGAGTTATTGGGATTTGGAGGGCAGAAAAAAGGTATTGTCAAAAGGAAAAAAAGAAAAAGGGCCTTAAAATTAGAGTATCAAGGACTAGTGTAGTTTGAAACCAACATTAGGTAAAAAGTAGCTTGATGCATTGTAGTGATCACTTGATTCAATTATAGATATGGGTTAATTTTTATTTGCACTAGGATTTAGGAGTTTGAGCTCATTGAGGCTGTATCTCAAGCATTAATATGTTCTCTTTATGGAACCATTGACATGATTTACTTAGAGGAAAAAGTACCTGTGAATCTGTGACTGTGAGAGATCAATTTTATTTTTATCTTACTATTGCTTGGAGGTTAAACAATTTGCCTTTTAGCCCATCAACCATAACTCAATATGGCTGTTGTTTTCATCCATTATACTATTTGTGGTAGTGCTACTGCTAGCCCATTATTGATTGTTTCTTTGGAGTTTTTAGTCGTCTTCTTGCAGTCAAAGCCATCAGCAAATCCCTGCTCCTGGTGCAACAGATTAGCTACTTGTGATTTTTGAAGCTGGAAGCTGGTTCTCGAAATCTACCTGACTAAGTTCCGCAAAGAGTTTCATTTCTAGAAATATAAGTAGCCCTGAAGCTGTTATTTACTGAAAGGATTTTGACACGGTAATTTTCATCACCTTCACAACATAAGGAGATTTGATAGACTAAACTTAGACAATCTTAAATATGATACAGAGAGACCCTCATAATCATCATCAGAGCTTTTAGCCTAAAATTGGGAGAGATTATAAGAATCAATATATGATCTCATGTTAACTTATCAGCATAAAATTTTGTCTTTTATTCATTCTTATCTAAAGCAATATGTTCTTCCAATGAGACAATACAAATAAAAAAAACAAATGTGATAGGAGTTAAAATTTGGTAATATGCTTCTTTTTTTTTTTGTGTGTGTAAGCACAGGTCTTTATTTGTTTTATGATTTAAGATTAATTTTGTTTGGATTGAAAGTGATAAACGATAAAATTTTTTCAACAGTGGAGATTTTAGGATTTAATAAAATTTTGACATATTATAATATGCTTTTATCAAATTTTCATGTTTTTGACCTGATGAAATAAAATTTTTATATTTTACAAAACACCAACACAAATTATCAAATTTAGATTAGACATTTATGAGTAAGAGACAGTTCTCGCACAAAGTTAAGGAGAAACGTGTTTCTAAAACCTGCAAGAGACAGAGGTTGACGGATAAAACATGGAGGGAAAGAAGGTTCAACTAGTTGTGGATTGAAGATCTAGTTGTAAGCGATGATCTCATATCTACAATGGCAGATTCATCAGCTCCCATCTCTATGGCTTCTTTGCTTGCTCTTATGAACCGTGAAACTGCTCCTTTCACGTACTTATGAGCTTCTTTCACGCTCATCTTCTTGCCCATCTCATCAGGGAAGCCGCTCAAGAAGTGGTCACCGTTGAGAACAGCTGCTAGTTGAACTACCTCACTCTGAAATTCAGAGAGACGGGCATCTTCTTTCGCTTCTGTTGTCCTCAAAGGTGCCACATCTGGCAATGTCTCTGCAATAATTTGAGATGAAACAAATTACTACCAATAATTTTACTCGATGCAATGAAAGCCTCTGACCTGTGAGCGAAGAATGCATGTGCTTAGACTCGTATATCAGATTTGTAGAATTCTCACGCTACTTAGAATAATTGGAAATGAAAAATGGATGTGTTGAGACTCAAATATCAAATCTACAGAACTCTCACACTAACTAGCATAAGTTTTGCAGAATTGTCAAGTTACTTAGAATATGTCTTGGAAGTGAAAAATGTATGTGCTGAGACCTAAATATTATGTCTGCAGAACTCCCAAATTAATTAGCATATATATGGAGGCTCCGAATGTTTGTGACCAAACTTTCCATTGAGCAAATTATTTAGTTTTCACATGACAATCCACCAAATATATGTTAAAGTTTATTTTGCTTAATTAGTCAGTTTTAAGGGTGTAATCGAGTCGATACGATTCTATATCAAGTTTGGAAATGGAAATATACCTGGGCAATCTGTTCTGGGAGATGTCAACTCCCCAACAACCTCCTCGAAAGTGCCGGCCCAAGCATCTCTGTGAGTCAAGAAGTTGGAGGAGAGGTTGAACATTTTCTTGATTGTTGCAGGGATGGATGAGTGCTCAAATTCAGAATTTGGACCCGGTCCCTTTGGACCACTTATCACTACAAGAAACAGCAGAACTTCAAGCATAGAACAAGCATGAAGGGAATAATGTTCTAATGTAAATATACTAGAAAAAGTAAAGCAGCATCGGTCCAAAGACATCAATATGTATGCAGTCTTTCATCCCTATTAACATAGATGCTGTTTCCGTTATTTGAATTTGTAATCTTTAGATCACAAAAGAATAACATTTGCCGTTACACTAAAGCTCAGGCTCGGCAGAACTGAAGATTAATGATGAAAACTCAACTTACCAGTGCCTTTCTTGATCCAAGGGGAGATCATGATTGTTGGCACACGAACTCCAAGCCTGTCAAACTTGAAGAAAGAAGGAGCAGGGCCAGTGTTTCCATCTGGGTTTGGGACATTTACATAAGGAGTCTTGACATGATCAAAGAATCCACCATGTTCATCGTAAGTTATTACCAACAGTGTCTCATTCCATTGCGGACTTGCTCTCAGCGTCTCATACACCTCCTTCACAAGCCTTTGCCCATTGGCAACATCATGCGATGGATGGTCATCGTTTGCAGGCAATTTCTTAAGATCATAATATCTTGGCTCAATTACAGTCAAGCTGGGAAGTTTACCTTTCCTGGCATCTTTCTTGAACTTCAAATCAAACTGATGAAACTTGAACACATACTTCAGTTTCCTCAGGTTTCTGTAGAACAAAGTTGTGGGTATGTTTTGGAAATAGATTCCAAAGTTCTTACCATTCTCATGAAGTGAATCAAAGATTGTTTTCTGTGGGTAGCCTTTAGCCAACAGTTTCTTGACATGGCTTGTTGAGCCATGAGAAGTAGCAGAATACACAAACAACCTGTTGGGTTGTGTTGGACCAGGAATTGCAGAGAACCACCTGTCAAAGACTGCAAATTCTTTTACCAGAGCCGCATAAACTGGCACAGCCTCGGGTCTGAAACCTTTCATGACAGTCTCAGAGAGGTTCTGAGACATTGACAACGCTTGTTCCACAAAGCCAGACATGGAGGGGATGGAGGCAGAGCCGAACACCTGTTGTGCCACAGCTTCAAATGAGTGGCCAGGGTCCGGATCCACAAACTCAGCATCATCAGTGAAGCAAATGGATTGTTGGTTTGGGTTTTTTGTTGAAACAGGATTGCATTCATTCCCAGTTACACCATTGACTGCAGGGTTAATGGATTTCTTCATCCACCCAACCATGTGATCAAAGGATCTATTTTCCATCACCAGCACCACTATGGTCTTAATGGGTGACTGCTGCTGCTGAGCTTGAGCTCCAAACGGTGTGAAGAGACATGACACAGTGAGAAACAGCAAGAAAACGAAGGAAAATGAAGTTGGTGAATTGGTTTTTGATCCCCCCATTGAAGCCTGCTGAAAAGATTGGACTTCTACTTAATCTTCTCAAGAGGTTATCCTTTGGTTTTTCAGTGGGTTTCCAGGAATCCAACAACCTCTAAACTTATCCTACAATGAAACAAAAGCAATGGTGGACAAGTGAAAACTTGATTGGGAATTCAATACATTATTGCATAAAGTCAGCAACTTTGCTTAGATATTTTCAGTGTAGACACAGAAGACAGAACCCACA
The DNA here is from genome assembly GCA_032173925.1 of Heritiera fomes. Lineage (NCBI taxonomy): Eukaryota > Viridiplantae > Streptophyta > Magnoliopsida > Malvales > Malvaceae > Heritiera > Heritiera fomes. The sequence continues at coordinate 2,372,089 of JAPDPM010000005.1, read as the reverse complement.
AAGCAGGAAAAAGAGGGTTCTGGTTTTGTGTTCTTTATAGTGGTGGGTGAATGCTTTTTTCATTGACTGTTGGTGGGTAAGTGGTGGATTAAGCAATGGTCAAATAATCTAACATTTTTATTGGATTTTCAGTTACTGTTAGTGTTATGATAAAGATTCTTTATGCTCCTCCACTCTCTCAAGTGCTTACTTTTCAGCTTTCTCCATGAAAGTTCCCTGATTAACTAATGAAATGTAAGAACAAGTTGAGGGAAAAAGTGTAATTAAACACTTGAATTTCATTCATCAATTGATAGTGAAAACTGAGAAGTAGGCTGATTAATTTTTAATCATTAATTAAGTTACTAAATTAGAGCCAACAATCTTTTGATTGTGACATAAGATATATTATAAAGTTATGAACTCGAACTCAAAGAATTTTATTTTTGTCTCTAATTAGAAAAAAAAATTACTAAATTAAGCGTCTTAACTACCAAATCACATGCATGGAAAAGGACAAACAGATATTGGAAATGTCGACTAAGTTTGTGAAGAATGTCAATGTAATTTGACTATGACAATCGAGGAGTGAAAAACGCATTTGGATTTTCATTGGAGCAAGACAAGTTATTGTGCTGGCACCGCCAAGATTTTCCCTCCCTTCAACCATAAAATAAGCATTTCCACATCATACAATTGACAGGACAGTTTTAAAATACTATTACCATTGACTATGAGTTTAACTTAGCAAAAAAAAACAAAACGTGTATTTGTAATTGATACATTGAAGTAGAAAATTTTAATTATCATTTACTTTGTATTTGGATTGGGAGGTGTGGAAGGGAAAGGAAAGTAAAGTAAAATAAAAGAATGTTGTAAATTTTTTTTGGTTAAAATATTAAAAAAGTCATTGAATTTTGTTATTTTATTTAAATAGGACCTTATACTTTTATTGTATCTAGATAAGTTCTTATACTTTGATTTGTACTCAAATAAGCCCTTATTTCAAATAAAAAATTAAATATGAATAAAAATTATTTCAACCTAATTTAACCAATCAAAATTCAATTAATTTGATTCAACTAAGTCACTTTTGGATCTAAATTAATTTTTATAGGTTGATTTATTCGATTAATTCGATGTCTAAAATTATAAATTAAACTAACTGAATTAATTAATATTTTTTAAGTATATAATATATAGTATAATATACATAATTAAATATTATATAATATATTCTATCTAATTAGCCTTTTTTATGTAGAAAGTTAGGTTTTAAATGTAATCAAAAAAATCGATTAATCACTTTTATAAAAGATTGATTTATATTAATGGTTTATTTGGGTATAAATTAAGAATGAAGGATTTATCTGAGTACAAATTAAAGTCTATGAGCTTATTTGAATTCAAATAAAAGGTTAAGGGCTTATTTAGATGCAATAAAAATATAAAGGCCTATTTAAATAAAATAACAAAGTTTAGGGGCTTTTTTAATATTTTAGCCTTTTTTTTTGTTTGAGAAAATTTTTTAGTTAGGAAAAAGAAGGAGAGGGAGAGTGTATTTTTTGTTTTCCTTTGATTTACTTAGTTTTCTTAAAACTCAATTAGAAGTAAAAGGAAAGGAAAAGAAACTTGAAAAAAATTTTAACATAATTGAAAAAAAACATTAAAATGAATCATTTCATTTCTTTTCCATTGTTTAACCAAACAAAAATTGTTAAGATTACTTTTCTTTTTTTTCTTCTTTTAATTTTAACTATTTAAATAAAAAATACATGTATCATTTTCTTTCCTCTCCTTTCCTTAAATTTATATTTCTTTCATTTCCGTTCATTTCTTTTAGTAATGCTTATCCAAACAGTGTTAGCCTGATGGAAACGTTTGGTGAAAACCTTAGCAAGACCTCTACTGCTGAAAATGAAATCAGGAAAAGGACAAAGAAAAATTCAAGAGATCGAGGACTACGAATGATGACTCAGGGGAGGAAGATACTTTGGTTCTGGAACAGGAGACCCCGCCACACCAATCTCTTAGGGATGAAGTTGCAAAGAGTTCTTATAAAGACAAGTTGACAGGGAAGGTTGACACCGACGATATGAACCGGGTTGATTGGAAAGATGATAATGATATGTTCTTCGATGAGGAGGACAGTGATAACCTGGTGCCTCGAATTTCTTTCACAAAGGAAGAAAAAGTCTTGATGAGGAAACCATGGAGTAAAGCCATTATTGTTAAACTTTTGGGGAGAAAAATTGGATATCAAATTCTCTCTGCAAAGGTCAAAGATCTATGGCAGTTGGAGGGACGTTACAAAATCATTGGTTAGTTCACTATGATCATTTCCTCTTCAGGTTTGAACGCAAAGAGGACTATATTCACGTTCTTGACGGTGGTCCATGGGTGATTGGAGGTCATTACCTAACGGTTCATCAATGGTGCCCAAACTTCAATCCTTCACAAGATAGTACTGCTAAAATAATAGCTTGGATTAGACTAACAGCCTTGCCAATGGAATATTACAACCCCATGGCATTGGCCAGGATGGGTGTTTGTGTTGGTAGGGTGATCCGGATTGACCGGAACACTGAGGAGACGATTCGTGGTAGGTTTACTCGATTATGTGTTGAAGTGGATCTGACCAAGCTTTGGTCTCAAAGTTCTATGTAGGAAGACACAAGCAACTGGTGGAATTTGAGGGTCTGCACATGGTTTGTTTCCATAGTGGAAAGTTTGGTCACAAGGTTGGTACGTGCCCAATGATGGTGCAAGGAGTTCCCACGGACGGTCAGCCGGTGAACCAACAAACAACCATGGAGGTACCACCTAAGCAGGAGGACCAATATGGACCATGGATGCTGGTACAGAGGAAAACTAGGGGTCCACGGAAAGGAGAAGAAGCCAATAAAGGAAAGTCAAAATCTAACTTGGACTCACATGGAAAATCTGCTTTGAGTAAGGAAGGTAAATCCCAAGAACACGGCAAGGAGTCTTCTATGCCTACAGTTTTGGATGTAGAAAAAGATGGAGTCGTTTTTGACAATAGGAAGATAAGAGGTAAGTCTAAAATTTTGGAGGAAAAAGGATTGAATAGGAAAGAAAATCAACGCACTGATCCTGAGGTGATGAAAGAGGGGTTGGCACTCAAAAACTCTTTTATTACCTTAGCGGATTTTATGGAGAATGGGTTTAGTTTCCATATGGGTTTTGTGCTGGCACTGCCAAGATTTTCCCTCCCTTCAACCATAAAATAAGCATTTCCACATCATACAAATTTGACAGGACAGTTGTAAAATACTATTACCATTAACCATTAGTTTAATTTAGTAAAAAACAAAGCGTAATGATTTGGGATTTAGTTCAGTAAGTTCATATAACTTTTTTAGGAGATGATTTTAGTAAAATCTTACAGTTAGTTTATTTGTATTATGTATGTTTCATGTCAAATTGTTTAAAATATTGTATTACAATTTGTGTTTATAAGTCAAAAATCAAATAGTTTTTCACTTTTTATTAAATTCATATTTGATATTGTCAAAAGTTTAATCTATCTCATTTTCATGTATTTTTTCACATAATTTTCATGTTGTATGATATCGTGTTTAAAATTATCAAATTTTGTTTGAAATTCAAATCTCATTAATACTTAGAATTCTTTTTTTCCATTTTCAGACTATGATCTTGTTTATACAAAAAATAATGAACAACAATAATATAGTTAGAACCACTTTTTTAATGCAAATTAAAATTATACTTAATCTCACCAGGCAATTTTTCATATATACATATGATATTATTGGCTACATGAAAAGTGCAATACTTAATCCAATTTCTTTACTAGTTTTTGAAAGAAAAGTTCAGCTTCTTTTGCTTTACATGGGACCAACACTCAGCATTATCCCTTCCACTTGGGCAATGCATAGTGTTCAATCCTCAAAGTGTAATGCATGTGATGTGATCATGTTGTAATCTTCCAAGCTTTGGAATAATTCCAGATTTGATGTAACGAACACCACTTAACTTTACTCTCGTTAATGGCGGAGAGGTAATAAAGTAGATTTTTGATAATTGAAGACAGTTGCGCTGGTGACCCTTTCAGCCTTTTCTCACTTCCAATGTCTGAGGTTGCGGCCCTGAGGGAATCTAGTCTTCAACAAGATAACCTTGTTTTTATGCTGATCTTGGTTGCTTCCCCCTTTAAAAGTAGTGTTCAACAAGATAACCGTGTTCTCGGGCTGATGTTTGTTGCTTGCTTCCCCATTTTTCAGACAGATACGAAAATGATATCGATTAAAAATTATATATGAATTTGATAAAACATGAAAATTTTCATTTGATATTTAGCGTGTGATATGAATTATGATACAATAATTTTCATGTCTTATACATTTTGATACAAAACAAATATGACAAATATATTGGGTATTAGTAAATCTTTTCAAAAGCAAAACTTAAATCTAGAGATGAAATTGTTCTTTATACTTACAAGCATACACTCAACTTTTCCTCACTACCTTCTTGCTTGCAGACTAAGAAATGTGGAAATCACTTTATTTTATTCTTGTTTTGGTCCAAGAAAGAAGCCGACAAAAAGGAACTAAAAAAGTGAAAAGATATTCCACCACAAGTGCAAGACCCAAAGTCAGGGTTTGAAGGTGGAGAAGAACTAAGCCATAACCAACCGCTGCACGACTAATAGGCTGAGATTGGACCTACAAACCGACAGTTGAAATTTTGAGGCTTTTGAAGCCTGGAGGGTTCCAATTAAACCCAGGAAGGAAATCTTGTGGTTGTCTACTGTTCCATTCTTCCTCAGGATTGAACTCAGAACCTTCGACTTTGCAGCTTGGTTGCTAGTTTACTTCTTCGTGTTGGATTTTCTTGAGATCCCCATTTATGGCAATGGCCATCTGTCCTGGGCTGCCTGTCCATATTTCAAATCAGAGATTGATATTTCGGGGACCTCTTGACCACAGAGATTGTGTTTTGGGCTTCTGGTACAGAGCCTTTTCAATGCCACAACAGAACAAGCTAAAGGACGTGAATGAATTACATTATTAAAGAGTTGTTCAAAATATGTTCGAATTTGATTTGTTTATTTTGAGTGGAATCAAATTTTAATTATTTGAGTAAAATATTTAATCGAATTTTAACTATTTTAATATTTAGTTTTAAAGGCTCACAAATTTAATTAAATTTTTTTAATATATATTTATGATATTTGATTACTAATTTAATATGCTTAAACTTGTTATAGGACAGACAATGACATTTAAATCTCAATTTCTGTTCTTTACAAACATCACTTTTAGAAACGTTACTTTTCCTTCAATTCAAACTCACCCAACATGCCGCCAGAGTTGTCAATGGTTGAAACTTTAGAATCCTAAATTAATACGTCTCAGTGTTTTGGCTTAACTAGTAATATGCAATGAAAGTCATCAAATTTGTCAATGGCTTGGAGCCTTGGACTTTAAACATTGTCAACCGAAAGGCTAAGTTACATAGGTACTTGTCATCATTGAATGAACATTAGTAAGAATCGTGTCAACTACAACTAGTTTTACAACAAATACACAACCATGAGTTGTAAGAGATTTGGATGGAGGTTAGTTCACTTGATCATTTTCTTTTTTTCGTAAATCGATTTAATAGAATATATAATGCTCACATTTATATGTCCAATGATTTTTTTTTCATATTTGATTTAATATTAAAGCATCCACTTATTCTTTTTTAAAAAATGTGACGTGACATTCTTTTTATCTAATCTCGTGATGACTTTCTTATGATTAATTTAACCTGCTTAATTGGCCCACCCTACCTAATATCTACAACATTGGAACACTTAATGTGAAATTAAATGATTAAGAATTAATTCCAATACACTTATTATGTGAACATTACTTTCACTTTGCAAAACTGATTGAATTGCGTTACTCAATCTTGTATATTTAGCGACTTTCTCTTCACTATCTGATATAAAACTGGAAAACCCTGAACTCCACCTTCACGATTCATCAACGGAGATCTAATGTTGTAGTAAACAATTAAACCGTCGGCAAAATGACACTTGCTGATATGGCTTCGAATTATAGGATAAAGGCTGCCCCGTGTTGCTGTTTAGACCTATTTCTGCTGATGCATCATCTTTGAGAGCATTTACGGTTCAAGGAATCCGAACTCGAAAATCTGAAGCAAACTGTATTGATTCCATCATATGGTACTGTTTATTTTTCTTACACAAGGTGATTCCACCCTTCAATGAGTTGCAAAACTTTCAGTGATAAATAATGGAGACAACCACAGTTCAATATTGTAAGCTACGCAGCAAGCAGCATGCAGAAAAAATTAATCATTTCTTCATTTGTATGAAGTTTTACTGTTGATCGAATATAGTAGGGGAAGAAATCAAGCACAAGGAGTGCCTCCAAGCCAAACCCAAGTTGACCGTTCAGTCTAAAAGATAATTGTTGCTCTGTTCTTGGCATTTATCATTTAGGGATGTCTTTGACAACGCTAATTGCCGGCTTTCTTTAAGTATGCAAATAAGCTCAGCCCAGCAACAACTGCAGCCCCAGCCGCAACAGCACTGTATGCAGAAGCCCATGCATCGGACTGAGCGTAATCCAAGCTTCCCGAACCAGAACCCCTTCGACGATTTTGTGTTCCTGAGTAATCTAAATGCAATCTCAAACCCTGCAAAAATCATCGATCAAATTTTATAACTTAATTGAGCTGATAAACTCAAGAAGCTTTCACCACTATAAATCAGATGCTAATTTGGGAATATAAAATCAGCAAGCAGGATTTGACTTTTCAAGGTTTCCAACCCAATTCAGAAGAAAAATGACATAATTAGAATGTGGAAAGAACGAAATCATACACTAAAGCCTAATGCTGCCGTTATCCAGTGCAGCTTAGACTTGAGTTCAACGTGGATATCTGTTGAACACAATTATTCTGAATTTTACAAGTTTTCTTTATAGTTAAAGAGTCATATAGTCCTAGCCATGTCTTCTTTGGTGTGTCAAAATTTAGTCAAACATAGGCATTGTTAGGGAGTCAGAGTAAATTCCACGTAAAATGCTCTTATCATACCTTCCAACCCACTAATTTTGCATGCTCCACAGCTGCTGCAAGATCATTGTCTGACGCCAATACAACTTTGTCATGGTCTTCATCCTCATACTGTGTAAAATGCCCACCAATTAGCATAAAATGTATATTAGATACCCATGGTCTTCATCTTCATAATAAACTAATTTTTTTTTCTAAAAACCTACCAGAATCTGAGGCACCTTGTTCCTGTCTATGTCATCCTCCAGCCTCTGAAGGATTGCAGTTATTAGATCTGTCAAACTCCGTGTATCTGTACCCAGAAGCAACAAGAAAAAACTATTACATACAATTTTTCTAGGCACAATAATAGGTATAAATGCAGGGTGTTAATGAAGAATTAAATCCCTGCTACAATATCTCCTAAACATGATGCTCAGTAAATGTGGAAAATGGCCTGCAGCCTGCTCACTGGAAAAGTGCTTTGAATATAGCACCACTAACCAATTGTAAATCACACATAGATATTAACCATACAATCAGAACTTGGACCCAAAAAAAAAATAGTGAAAGATCAATTCTTGAAGCTTGTGCCATTTATAAGTTAACTTGCCAAGAAATGTTTTGGTTAGGCTGCACAATTTTGAAAGTGAAGAGACAAGCAACACTTGCACATGTCACATGTGCCACATGCAAAAGAAGGACCATATATTCACTAAGTTGCTTAGCTCATGAGTAGAAACAGTAGCATACCAGAAGTGAATCTATGCATTCGGCCCCTTTTATCTTGTATTTTGAAACCAAATGTATTTGGCATATTGGATGAAGGATAGGGAAGAGATCTCCCTGTCTCTGTTCCATCAGAAGCCAGCTTCAATGAATTATCACTGAGACATCACCATCAATAAGATAGTAAACACTAACCACACAAATCATAACTATATAATGAGAAAAACATCAACATAACAAACCTCCGTGTCTCATCATCATCTTCATTGGGAGGTAAGGCCATTGCAGAATCCCAAAACTTTTGCATCATTGTTGTAGCAGCCTCATTATTGATTCCAGAAGTACTCCCAACCTAGTTATTGAAGAAAATGATGAGACCGTTACAAAACATCATGAATTGCCAAAGAAAAAGAAAAACGAAAAAAATATCATATTCCTCTTAAAATTCTCATATCCATCATTAAAAATATTTAAACAAGTTTGTTAAGTCCTTTGGAATAAGTATTCATACACTACAACATGTATCCTGTAAGACAACTTCAAGAACACAACAGTCTTAGATCGATACTAACCTGACTTGCTGTGGCAACAGCAGCATGAGTAATGTGGATTACATCAACAACAGTAACTATCTCTCCATCTGCATCCAACCATAGAAACTCATTAAGAACTAGTTTGATGTACATACAACATTATATTCTTAGCAACGTAGTAACTCATATCACCTCTATCTACCACAGGAAGGTGTAAAAATTTCCCATCATGCATGACATGCAAAGCATCAACAACTGGTGTGTCAACTGTTGCACATTCAGGGTTAGGAGTCATAACCTATACATCAAATCAAAACAAAAATGAGTAGAACTCAGAATGTGCTTATCATAAAGGTTAAAATTTGACAAGCTGCAACTAATGTGTATCAGGTCAAGTCATAAGAATAAAACTCCGCTGACATAAAAAAAAAAAGGATCCAGGCAAACACCTTCTCCACTAGAGTAGTATCTGGAGGCAGATTCTGTGCTATTACCCTCATTAGTATATCCTTTGAACTGTCATAAATTCAAAGGCATAAGTTAGAATGTACGCCATGATAACTGTATCAATTAAAAATATAAAAACAGATTGACAATAGTCCTTCCTTTCCTCTCTCAGCTACATATAGAACAATGTTGAATTGCAGTTTGATTCAAAAGAGACTCACGTTAGAATCCCTCGTGGTTTGTTTTCAACTGTCACAACTGCAGAGTTTACTCGAGATTCAAGCATCTTCTTTGCAGTGGCTAAAACTGTGTCATCTGGTGAAACTGTTACAATCCTGAAAGATGGGCATTATGTTAAGCAAAGCTACTCATAGTATCATGTGCAAACAGAATATCATTAATGGAGGTTGCATAAAGGACCATATATAAATATATATATATATATATATATGGATATATTACCTACTTTGGATTGTCTGTTATAATCGTAGACAGTGAGGGCCTGAACATACGCTCTCGAAGTGTCTCAATGAATGTATTCTGACCTGCATATCACCCCAAAAGATAGCATAGACTTAAAACTGGTCTGCTGATAGCTAAACTAAAAACACAAAATGAATGAGACAAGGATCAAAAATAAGAGTAAAAGGCACAAAAAACAACTCCATTGAAGACAGAAGAAAACATTATCCACCAACCAGATAAAGATGCTCCCCAATTTTTTTCTACACCTTCAACAGCCGCAGCAATAGCTTTCCCTTTTTCAGCTGCCCTTTCCATTCGAGCAATAGCATCATACAAACACTTGGCTATATCGAGTAAAGCAATGACTTCGCCATTCTCTACAACAGGCAAGTGTCTAAATTTTCCTGTTTACAATGATATCGGCAACATTAGAGGGATACGATATGAGAAAATATATCACATAAAAGGGTGGTTGTCCATCACAAAAGGCAAACCTTGCACCATCTTCTGGAGTGCCTCCACAGCAAGAGTGTCAGAAAGAACAAACACAGGGTTCTTAGTCATTACTTTAGAAACTGGTGTCTCCTCCAGATTAAGCTCCTGAGCAATCACTCTTGTTGCTATGTCCTTCAGACATTAAAAATAAATAAATAAATAAATAAGAGACACAATACCACCCCTCCCCCGGGCCAGAGAATAATTAAATAAGAAAGAGCGTTCTTCATGCCAATGTCAAATCCAAAATGCCTGATAGAGCATCACCTAAGATATCATATCAAAGTGAGGAAATTAAATCATGTAGTTCTCTCCACTTGTTTTAAGAGTTTTATGTAGAGGAAGTTGCAAGGATACAAGTCATACCTTATCTGTGAGGATCCCACAAAGTAAAGCATTAGAGTCAGTAAGCAATAAAGCATCAACCCTTCGCGCAGCCATCCTACGGCAAGCCTCATAAATGCTTGTGCTATCAGGTACTGTCAGGGCCTTTGACAGCCGCAACCTCTTCACAGTTCGCTCTCCTGCTAGTCCCCTTTCCACATGCAAGTTGAGACAAACAGTTCCATTACCACTTCTTTGAAGATGATATTTTACATTTAGCTAGAATCTGTAACCATTTGTCATTTCTAATTTGACAGAACGTATTCTTTTAAAACATGAATTTTCACAAATTATGACTGACTGCTTTGAATTTTCACCAAATAGCAAGATTAATAGAAGATAAATGTACAAGATCCAACGCCTGTGCAAGTTACCATCAAATAGCAGCTTCTACTCCTAAAGGATTTAAAAATTTCAAAATGAAGAGGCCAAACATATTTTAAAGTGAATAAATGAAGGTTCATGTTTAAAGCAGTGCAACTAGAAGAGAACACATATTGTGCCAAGCCTTCAACTTTATTGAAGTACCTGTATTAGACACATATCTGACACCCCAACATGCATGCATGCATATCAATCTGAGAGCATGACCCTCCAAATAAAGGGAAAATTGAATGCTTCTATATTGGACGCCTTACCAAGCAACATAGGCAACTTATACAATCTAAAGGGGGAATAAAAGATCACAGTTGCTAACGTTTTTTAACTCACATCCCATTGAATATACCTGTCCACAGTCCACACTCTCTTCCTTCATGCAAAAGAAAGCCACCTAAAATAGGGACACTCGCACAACTCACGCTTTCAAGGCAATATTGAAGAGCTAACACCAAGGTTTAAAGTGTAAACTGCAGAAACTTTTGTAAGAACTGACAAATTTTGCAACGGGTAGTTTCTAAGTATTAAAGATAAAGCAAGCAGTAGCAATTAAAGTAAAGATTCCCTACTTTCAAAAAAAAAAAAAACTAGTTATATAGTTAGTAGCCTTTCTTCAACCCATTACCACAAACTAAATTGTACCTTGTACACATCATAACCTAAAATTTTCCTTATCCAGAACTTCAGTAATTCTTTAAAATTCAAATCAAACTAATATGTTTCAATAATGACAAAAAAAATGAAAATAAAGATTGGAAATGAAAATCTTACATGGGACGAGAAGATAGTCTTCGCCCGGAGTCAGAAGCTCCATTCTCCGATGTTTTTTTCCTCCCTGATGACAAGTTTACCGTTGACAAACTTCGCCTCGATGAACCGCTTTGACTTGCCATCTCCAGTCCCTAACAAACGCATAGAATTTCAAATTTTCACACACGAAAGAAAAACGAATACGGACAAATCAACAAAGTAAATTACCAACTTACCAGAATTAGAAACTTCTTTGATTTCTAACTCAAATCAGGAGATTACAATCAAAACGCTAAAACTCCTTGAAACTGCAGCTTGATTATTGATTAAACAAATTGAGTAGAGGTGACGCGGGAAAATTAAGCGATTGGGAATCTTGGCTTCAAAAGAACGCGGGGAAGTTCTACGAGATTCAAGATTTGACAAGAGACAAGGAACAATCCTCGGTCGGGAATTCTATCGGGAAATTTGGATTTTTCCCGGAAATTTCACCGACCGGAAAGAGGAGAGAGAATAGACAACAAAGACGAAAACCCTAAGAAATGGGAAGGTATGAAAAGTGCGGGGGAAGGGTAACCAATCAGATTCTCCCACGTGGGCTTTTTAAACCGAAATTGATCCAATCTGACGGGATTTTGTGAGGTTGCCAAATTTCCTGAAGGCGTTTGAATTGCCGTAATTACACTTTTGACCTTACAAGTTACAGTGATGTAAGTAACCTTTTTTTTTTTTGGTACAGAGTAACCTTTTTTTCATATGTTCTAAATCAAAATACCACCTTTTATTTTGTCCTTTTCTTTATATTATTTTTTTAAAAAAAAGAGTTTTTAAATTTTATTCAATAACTTTTTTAATAGCATCATTTGATTAGCATATTATATTTCATAAATCGATAATTTAATCAAATTATAAAAAAAATAATAACAAATTAAATAAATAATATTAATAAAATAAACTTAATTTCATTATTGATAAGACTCGAACCTAAAATCTCAAAATCATAAAACCTCTTCCTAGTCACTGAATAAATCTATTTACATTGAATTCAATTATAATCATAAAATTTTATTTCTTTCCTAGCCTTTGAACTAGACATAACTAAAAAAACACTTTTATTATTAAAACCAATACATTAGAATTTATCATAGTTTTAATTATCAATTATTATATTAATAGTTTATTTATGATGCATTGATAATGTACAGTTTCTATACATTGTCAGTCATTCATAGGACAACACATCATTAATGAGCAAAGCGTAAAAGTGCATATGCTCTTAAAAATAAATTAAAAATTTTATTAATGTTTATTTTTAAAAACATGCATTTAAAGTGTCATTTTACGATTGACTAACAGTGTATAAAAACTATACACTGTCAGTACATCATGTAAAAACTCTTATATTAAAAATATTTTTATAAATATTATTTTAATTATTAAAATATGTTTTAGTAATATTTTTTTATTATTTCACTCGTTGTTGTAAAGCAAATTAAGAATACTCTTTTTGTTTACATTGCGGTTTATCATAATATATATATTTTTTAGTAATTAAGATGCTTTCATTTTTTTATTAAAAATATAATTTTAAAAGAAAAAGGATTTAACTCTTAACTCTTTTTTATAATAATTTATATAGTATTATTATTTCATTCACAATAAAAATCTTTACAAGTAAGGCTATTTAAATATCATATGTTCTTTTAATAACTCTGATTTATTGACTTTATGCTTAAAATGATACATGAGATGCAAAACGATCCACTTGTGGATTTTTTTTATTTTCACTAACAATAAATAAAGTAATAATCCATATATATATATATATATATTTATACACACACACCTAAACTTATTAAGAAAATTAGTTATTTGGAAGGGCAAAGATGAAAAATGAAACATAAACACCTTTTAGTCGGCAAAATTGTTTCTAAACTTTGCGGTTAGCTCATGACCAAAAGATAAATTTTGTGGCTAGCACAAAGTGCATGGATGGTGATGGTCAACATTTTATTTCTTTTTTACTTTTTTCTCCCACTTTAATATACATATATATTTATCATTTTTATGCATTGACAATAAATTTTTTAATTATAAGTGAAATTAAAAGAATATTACATATTTTATTTTTTAAATATATCTTAAAATATGTATAATTTTATTAATTTCATCAATAAATTTTTAAATTTTTTTGATAATATATGAAATAATTTATCATATATAATTAAAATTAAGTACCATATAAGATGCCATATCTTAGTTAAGTCATCCGCGGAATTGTTCAAATGTTTCTAATTTTATTAATTTATCTTATTTGACTTGATAATAATTAATTAACTAAAGCATGACAACGATGCTTGTGTCACTCATAAAATATTATCATTAAATGTATTAATTTCAAACCCTCGAGAATTTATTTAATTGAGGTTTGAGATTCAAACTATTTGTTTTTTACTTGTTTTTGTCTTTTATCACACATAAAAATATTTCTCTGGAAACTAAAATTTTTTGGTAGGCCACCCTTGTACCTTTTCTAAGCATTTTAGTAATTCCAATAATGTTTTTTTTTCAAAACAAGTTGATCATGACAAATTTTTCAATCAATTAATGATAAAGAAATTTTATTTACAATTAAGATTTTGTTTGCTTCTTGCTGCTTAATTATTAAATAACCCAATTTAAAAAAACTTAAACGATGAAATTACGCATTAAAACCAACACAATTTTATTTGTCTCGCTCAATCCTTTCTCTCTTTAAACCCTAAATATAATTATCAAAATTCTTCTAAATCTCAACAAATTCTTTCTCCATTCACTTTAATTTCATCATCAAATATTCTTCAATTTCTTCAACAAATCTCAGATATTTCTTAATTTCTGTTTTTTGTGTTAATAAAAAAATAACTTTTTATGGTTTTCAAAAACTCTTTATGGTTTGTAAAAATGTATTTTCGGAAACTTTTTGTGATTCTTGAAAATATATTGTTGGAAACTATGAAGGGTTCTCGGAAATGCATTTTTGAGAAGTATAAAAAGTGCTCATAAATGCATTTCCAGGAACCCTAAAAAATGCATTTTTGAGAACTTTTTTTAGTTCCCAAAATGTATTTATGAGAACTCTTTATAGTTTGCTAGTAATGATGGCTTCTTCAAAGTGGATGCAGAAAGCTTCGCCGGAGGTATCGGCTGTTATGACAAAAACTCAAGGTGGAGGTGACCATTCTTCATCACACTCCGCAAGTCATTCACGCCAATGTTAAGGTAATTCCTTGTACCCTTCTCCTGAATTTAATTCTTCTAATGTTTTTTGGACTTTGTCTGCTGTTTACGCTCGCCCAAGAATTGCATTAAGGAAGTTGCTATAGAAAGAACTCTCATCCTTCGCAGAAACTCACAATCACCCATGGCTCATAATTGGAGACTTCAACGAACTTATCTGTGACTCTGAGAAGTTTGGAGGCAGACCAATCAGTCAGTATCGAGCTCACCTGTATAAAAGCTGCATGGATGATTGCGGCATGGCAGACCTTGGATTTGTTGGGCCACAATTCACGTGGATAAGCAAGAACAACCATGGCCAAGTTATTAGACAAAGGTTAGATAGAGCATGGGCCAATAACCAGTGGAGACGCAACTTTCCAAACTACTCTGTCTTCCATCTCACAAAAGCCAACTCAGATCATATCCCAATCCTCCTTGACACAAACCCTCAATCCCATAAAATTGGCCCAAGACCATTTCGATTTGAGACCATTTGGTTCACTGATCTACAGTTCAAAGAAATTGTCAAGAGCGCATGGAATCAGTCAAATGAATCAATTATGCATGCTATACCAATCTTCCAAGAGAACATCTCGAAGTGGAACAAAAGCACCTTTGGAAATGTCTTTCATAGAAAGAAAGGAATTTGAGCCAGATTAGATGTCATTCAACGAACTTTAGCCCACACAACAAGTCCTTGGCTTCTTGATCTTGAAAATCAACTAGAGCAAAAATATCAACACCTCCTAAAGCTGGAAGAGGAGATCTGGACACTCAAATCTCGGGTGGAATGGATCTACGATGGGGATAGAAATACTAAATTCTACCATCTATCAACTATCCAGCATAGACAACGAAACAAAATCCTAGCTATCAGAGATCAAGTCAGGAACTGGTTCATGGATACTTTGATGATCAAGAACATTATCACACAACACTTCAAAGAAATTTACACTTCATCCCTTGAATTTAGTGCACTTCAAACCTATGTTCATGTTGGTGGGGAAAATTTAATCCTAAATGAGGAGATAATGGAACTTCAAAAACCTATCTCTCAACAAGAGGTGTTTAAAGTTGTTTTAACCATGAAGCCTTACAAGGCACCAGGGCCAGACGGGCTACATCCAGTCTTTTACCAAAGATGCTGGGATATCGTTGGAAATTCAGTAATAAAGATGGTGAAGCAAGTGTACTCCAACTGCTCGATTCCAGAAGCCCTTAATGAATGTCTTATCTGCTTAATCCCGAAGGTCAAAGAACCAGAGATTATTGGTAACTACCGACCAATCAGTCTCTATAATACCCTATATAAAGTTATTACCAAAGTAATGTTAAATAGGATCAGACCTATCCTCTCAAGAATCATACATCCCTTACAAGCAAGCTTCATTACTGGGAGAAAAGCACAAGACCATGTGATTATCGCCTAAGAAATCTTCCACTCTTTTAACAAGAAAAAAGGAAAAATGTTGTTCTTCACAGCCAAGATCGACCTCGAGAAAGCATACAACAAGCTTGAGTGGAGCTTCATTCGCAATGTTCTTGAATACTTCAAATTCCCAGCAAATTGGATAAAACTTATCATGGCTTGTGTTTCCACCTCCTCAATGACCATTCTTGTATATGGAGAGAAAACTGATTGTCTCAAACCGACTAGAGGTATTCGACAGGGAGACCCCTTGTCGCCCTATTTATTCATACTCTGTATGGAATACCTTTTGATCAAGATTAACGAAGCTTGCGAGGGTCATCAATGGGATCAAGTACAGCTCTCCAGAGGAGGACTGAAACTATCTCATCTATTCTTCGCGGATGACCTTATTCTGATGGGAAAAGCTAATGTAAAGACATGTAGTTGCATGCTCCAAATACTTGAGTCATTCTATAGAGCTTCGGGTCAGACGATCAATCATATTAAATCCTTATTGTTCTTCTCACGCAATGTCAATGTGGAACAGAAGGATGAAATTAGCACCCTCATGGACATGAAGTGGATAGAGGATTTCGGCAAGTATTTGGGATTTCCTATCAAAAAAGGCACGAAGGAAAGAAACTACATATCCATAATTGAAAAAATCAATCACAAACTTAAGAGTTGGAAGGCAAGATGTCTATCTTTGGCTGGGAGGGTAGTACTCACAAGATTAGTGCTCAATGCCATCCCAGCTTATTATTTGCAAGGAGTAGCACTTCCAATGAAAACATGCGACCAAATTAACAAGGTCTGTAGGAGCTTTATTTGGGGTTCAGCAGAAAGCAAAAAGAAAATGCACATGGTTCAATGGGATGTAGTCACACTACCAAGAGACATAGGTGGCTTAGGAATTAAAGACATGCGACATCTCAAGGCAGCAAATATGATTAAGCTCGGATGGAGAATGTTACTAGAACAAAATAGCTTGTAGGTGTCCTTACTCAAAGCTAAATATCTAAATGATAGATCTATTGGCAAAAAAGACTGCTCACCCATATGGGCTAACATGAGGAAGGAGAGCACATTGCTAAAACAAGGAATTCGATGGATTGCAAAATCAGGTGACCAAACTTTATTCTGGTTTGATGACTGGACAGGTTGGGGACCACTTTGCCAATTTATTTTTGGGCCATGGACAATTAGAGACACACAGCTAACTGTTCGAGAAGCTTACAGGGAACAAGGAGGTTGGAAGACTGAAAATCTTAGTAATCACATTCCGAAAGAAATCGTAAAGAGGATCTCAGCCATTCCTCTTTAGCTTGAAAGCATAAGCAACAATATAATAACCTGGAAGTTCAATGTAGCTGGCGAATTCTCCTTGGGATCAACCTACAGACTTTCAAAACAACTTCCGGTGCTGCATGACTACAAATGGAAACAGTCATGGTCGACTAAAACATACCAAAATCAATCATTTCCTTTGGCGGAGTTGTCATCAGAAGATTGCCACACGCCATCACCTTGTTAGTAGAGGATGTCAAATACCAAACACCTGTCCCTAATGTAATCAAGAGGAAGAAACTCTTTTACATTGCCTAAGAGATTGTTAGATCCTTAAAGAGTACTGGGTTATGATTGATACCCCGGAAGAAATCCAACAATGCTTCTCCGCAAATCTTTAGGAATGAATGTTTACTAACCTCAAAAACACTTCTCCTTCTTCTTTCCAAGGTGCTCCCTGGAACACAATCTTTGCCTTCACTTTTATGGTCGATCTGGAACAACAGAAATATCTTGGTTTTTGAAGACAAACTTGAAACCAGTAGTGCCTGGTTCAACAAACTCAAGAAATCCATCCAAGAGTTCTGGGCAATCTCGAGCCCCTGCAAAGAGAATAAGAGACGAGAAGGAATTGAGGTGGGATGGAAACCCCCTGCAGACTTCTACAAGCTTAACTCTGACGGATCAACACTTGGAAACCCAGGACAGGCAGGTTTAGGGTGCTTGATCCGAGACTCTGCTGGCGATTGGATTTGTGGAACAATACGCAATATCGGTATCACCTCCAGTACATTTGCTGAACTATGGGGACTGAGGGATGGTTTGCGCATGGCTATCAGCAAAGGAATCCAAAAGCTCATTATTAAGATGGATTCGCAGGTCACTTACTGGTATGTAGTGGATGGTACTTCTCATACTCATTCTTACTGCCCCATTGTTAATGACTGTAGGTCCCTAATGCTCAAGCTTGAGGAATCAAAGATAATGCACGTGTATAGGGAAGCAAACAGATGTGCAGACCAACTTGCAAAAATGAGAAATGGACTAGATACTGATGTTTTATTTCTAGAATCTCCCCCCAGTAAACTAACTTTGCATTTACTTTTTGATAAACTGGGCCTTACTCTGCCCAGAGCTGTTAGTTGTAGTACCCAGCAAGGTTAAACTGTACCCTCTTCGTTTTTGTGTTAATATAAATGCCAGTTTTTCACCAAAAAAAAGCAATGTATTTACAGGAATCATAAAAGAGCTTTTAAAAAATGCATTTCTTTGAACCATAAAGAATTTTCGAAAGTGCATTTTCAAGAACCATAAAACGTTTCCGAAAGTGCACTTTCAGGAACCCAGCCAAAAAATGCGCCAAGCCAAAAAGTCCATTTCTTAAATGGTCTAAAAACATAAGTCCAAACTCGACCCTAAAAGTTTATGGGCTAAATGATCTAATCCGTCTGGTATATTTAAAAAATAAAAAAACTTATAAATTTATATTAACATTTTATTTTTTAGTAAATAAACAAAATAAAATTTCGATAAATATTAAATAAATTCATATCAAATCCATAACTTAAGTCTTTAACATCATTTGATTATATTAATTGTCTAACAATCATAATATAAATTGTCTTAACAAACTTAAACACTAACAAACATAACCACAAATCTCAACAATATTAAAATCAAGTAACATAATATATAGATTTCATCACCACTGTCCTCCAATTTTATCAAATCATCTCAATGAACAAAAAAAAATTTATCAAATCATCTCATCCACGCTGTGTACGGGCTTTTTGCCTTGGATTGGGCTTGCCTTGGCTAACTGGCTTTGTGTTGTGCGTACACTGTGTAGCACTAGCGGTAGCATGTGCACTTAGGCCCCATGTACTCTCCGCATTTTTTTATACTTAAAAAAATTTATTTAGATTTTTAGTTAATAAATTAACATAAAAAATAAAAAAAATATATTATTAATGAACATGTTAAGAGTTTGAAAAAAATCATATTTTTTTTATTTATATCACATGATCACTTAATTCTATTAATATATATAGTATTCAATTTTAATTTTTTTATTTAATTTATATGTATATTTGTTATTTATAATCAATATTAAAATTATTTGCTTTATATTATAAGATCAGATAATCCATATTTCAATTCTGAAAACTAAAATATTTCGATTCATGGTCCTTATCACCATTTATTTCAATATTTCACACGTGGATAGCTTTCTTTTATAACCACATCCGAAATTGCTTACATTTCTTTGGACGAAAGAAACACAACCTTTGCGTGAGAATTTTGTCCTAACGTGAAAGATTCCCGGACTCAGGTTGGAATAAAAGAAAAAGCCAATGGCCTTGCTCGAACTTTAAACGAAAAGAAGGAAAACATTCTCAATCAGAAACTACTACAATACTCCTTGTATTATTCGTATTCAATCCAATGCTCAGTTGGATGCCATAGCCAATGCTTTCATTGAAAGAAAAGAATTTCATCATACAAGGAGCCTCTGTTTTTCCTCTGATCTCTAGGAAACTTTGTTCTCTCTGGTCTTAATTTCTATATTCAAAGTATCCCAAAGCAAAAGCATCAAACTGGCTAGGGTAATTGTAGCGGTCCCGTGTAAATTTGATAATTCTTATATATAATTCGTGTTCTTATCAGGTAATTTTGTAACGGATTTTATATAGATTAGGTAATTTGTGTTTTTATGCTCGAAATATCCAAAAAAAAAAGCGTAGAATTAGCTAAGCTAATTTTAGCGGATCCCATGTAATTTTAGTCATTCGTGTATGTAACTCGTGTTTTTATAGTGAAAATCCAAAAATTATGTGCCAACACATTAGACACTAAATCCATTTATAGCTTTTTCCTATTTATATATGGATTTATATATGATGCACTGATAGTGTATAATTTCTATACACTATCGTCAATACATCAGAGGTTGACATTTCATCAATAGGCCCCTATATGCAAATATAAATAAACTTTTTTAATTTGCACATAAGGACCTATTGATGAGGTGTCAACCTTTGATGTATTGACAATGTATAGAAATTATACACTGTCAGTACATCATATACAAACTCTTTATATATTACTTTCATTTTTTTATTCATGTCATTTCTAAGATTATTAAATTTAATCTAATGTCACTTTGCTCTTACAATATACCTTTTAAAATTTGTGGGGACACACTAAATACTAAACCCACTTTATAGCTTTTTCATATTCATATATCATTTTTGTGTTTTTTATTCATGTCGCATATAAAATTACCAAATCTAATTCGATGTCACTTTATTCTCACAAGATACCCTTGAATTTACTTTTGAGAGCTGCTAAATACACCATGTTTTTTCCTTCTCACACCTATTTTCCTCTCTTTACCTTTTCCTTTCCATAACATGCTTATAAGTTATTACCATATTCCATTGCCGTCATGAAAAGCATTCTTGTTTGATGCTTGAGAAGTGTTCATCAGTTTCAGCGACAGTACCGTTGCAGCAATGGTGGACTGGGCGCCTATTCTGATAGGGTTATTGCTCTTCATACTTCTCTCGCCGGGCCTCCTCTTCCAGCTGCCGGGGAACACCCGGGCGGTGGAATTCGGCAACCTGAAAACAAATGGGAAAGCCATCTTGATCCACACGCTCCTCTTCTTTTGCCTCTTCACCATCCTCATTTTGGCGCTCGGCATCCATATCCACACTGGCTGATTTCTGTAGGCAGAATGCTTAGTTATTGACTGGTCGTGTCATTTCTTATGGTTGAACTTCAATGATGAACAACGCACCAGTGTAAGGTATTTTTGGCATAGTGATTTTTTTTTTCATTTTCTAAAAGTTGCCATTTGTTGTAATGCAAATTCACCAAGATTTGTATTTAGATTCATGTAATGTCTTTAAAACATGATAATTTTTTAGTAAATTTGAAGTTCCAATGCATGTAATTTTTTCTCTTATTTTCCATTTGTGATCTTTTTTATACATAAATAAATATTTTTTTTATCTCGTGATCTTTTTTGTATAAACAAATTATAAGATGAGTTTTTAGTAAATTTCAAGTTTAAATATTAGTATTTGTATTTTTTTTCTTATCTCGCAGTTGTCATTTTTTTTCATAAAATTAGGATCTATTATCAATTTCTTTTTTATTTTTTTTATTTTAGGATAAGGATTCAGTTATATAAGTTTCAGCCAAAAATATTTACATTTGTTATTGAGTGATAATCTATTTTAAACATTATCAAATGTGATTAGGTATGATTCATGATTTTTTTAAGGCAAATTAATATGCACTATATTATATATAAATTAAAAGGTACAAAAATAAATTAACTCAAGTACTTTGTCTATATATGTAAATATGTAAAAATATAAAAATTATGCATTATGGTTGTTCTCTACAGGTTGAAGGTACTTTAAAATCTTTTCATTTCCACCAGTACTATAAAATATATTTAATTTTAACAAATAAAAAATATATTCAACTGCAAGATAAAAAATTAATGCGCATGCTTCATTATATATTTTAAATTTTAATTAAATAAATCCATTTAATAATTGACAAATAAATGCAAGTAATAAATTATTTCATTCAATTTCAATAAATACTAAAAAATTCTTCAAAATCAATTCATTTACTACATAAGTATAAATCATAAACCTAAGATTTTTTTTCTTAATAATAATAAGAATGAAAAATTTTGTCTTGGTCTTTAGTAAGGCGGGTAAATTAAATATAAAAATTTTAGACATAATAAAATAATATGAAAAAAAAACATATAAAAAATAATAAAATAATAAGATGATAAATTTTTCTATGAATCGGACAAAAATAAAACAAATGTTCAGTATTTAATACAATTTTTGCGTTTAACGAGATTGTAAACCGACAGACCAAAATAAAAAATTGTGATATCTAAATAAATCTTTCCTTAATTACTACTTTGCTAGTCCAAGCACCCTAAGATAATCACAGCCGTTGGAAATCAGAAAACAGACAGCGGAGACCGCTCACACGTTTGCGGCTTGCTCGCTCGTGTCACGACCTCCAAGACGGATCCAATATGAATGCAAGTCGTCTGATTTCGTCGTCTTCTTCTTCTACCCCCATCGCCTTTACTCTCTCATCGCAGAACTTTCTAACATTCTCTCTGTACTTTCTCTCCCTTTCTTCTTCTCCTTTTCTTTCTGGCAAGAAACAGAGGAGAGAGGGAAAATGGCGGATTGGGGTCCTGTCTTAGTAGCGACAGTGCTGTTCGTTCTGCTCAGTCCGGGACTGTTGGTTCAGATTCCTGGTCGGAACAAGGTTGTCGAGTTCGGGAACATGCACACCAGTGGAGCTTCCATTGTCGTCCACGCTATTATCTACTTTGCTCTCATTACCATCTTTTGTATTGCCATTGGAGTTCACATCTACGCTTCCCAATGATCTCAGATTTTGTACTCTTAGTTTCTCATTTTGGGTTCCTTTTCATGTTGTTATCGTTGTTGATTTTGCTTGATCTGTAATCATGGAAGCCATGGCTTAAGCAATAGACTGCTTTGGGCCTTTTTCTCTTTTGTTGGATCTGTGAAATGGTTTTGTTCTTGTGATTTACATTTTTGCTAAGTTCTGGGGGCTTATCTTGTCTGGAAAAACGTCGGGGTTGATCCTACTACTACTAAGAACTGAATGATAAAAGATGTGAATCGGATCAAACCGCATTTTCCATGATTCATGGCCTTTTTCAAGAAATGTTGTGTGAGTGGTAATCTAACACCGCAACACTAAGTCATACAGCAGAAAAACTAACAAAAAACTATATTTACATTAAATTTTTATTTTATTGTAAATGCATCTTTAACCTTTATGATTAAATTTTAATTTGTTAAATGATACTTATTTTTATTAATATTGCACACGTGTTATATTATGTGACAATTAACTAAGATATCCATGTAAGTTTTCTCGTAGGATGTTAATAGATATGAACTTAATTATATGATTTTGAAAAGTTGAGAGATTATTTACGTTAAAATAAAAGTTTATAAATTGATTTTCATGTGATAAAACGTCAAAAGTTTGTATCTATTTTATGCAAAATATTGAAAATTCATTTGGTTATTAAGCCTAAAATATATATATATATATATAAAAATTATCAAATTTAACTTATAGAAACATAAATTATATATACAAACACGAATTATCATGTCATAATTAAGGCACTTTTTTTTGTCTAAAATCCTTCGGTATCCAAAAAACCACTTTAGGCTCAAACTAATCTGGAGTAGAGCTACGGTCGGATCCGATATTGGGAGAGCTCTTCTAATACTGTTTTTTCTATTCACAAGATTCGAATCCGAGATCTTATTTAAGGGATACTGAACTTCTTTCAGTCAATCCAACAATATGGATATAATTAGGGCACTTTTGACTATGCCGCCTTCGTCCTCCTCTAAACGAGGATATGCTCCACAAACATCAATTGGGCTGGACTTGGGGAAGTTAACACTTGTGTAATAGACTCATGGTGAAATTGGGTTCAGATAAGGGTTATAGTTGAGCTAGCTTAAGATGATTGGGCCCTGAACATAGCTTCAACAAATTAATGTTCATGAGTTTGTGTTCTTTTCAACAACGGGCTGTAAAAATTTTCAAGATTTTGCCTTGTAATAAAGAAATTTTGTTGGGAAGAAAAGAGATTTTTATTTCACCTCAAACAGATTTAATAATTTTAAATATGATTTGACACGAAAACAATACTAATAAAATATACAAAAGTAGTATGAATTAAAATTTAATAAAAATTATAAATGAATATGATTTGTAATGTGTCAAAAACTTCAAAGCTAAAATTTTGTAATGTGTTCTAATGTTTATGTTAGTATTTGTAAACAAAAAATGATTTAGACCTTAAAGATCGAATTGAAATGATTGAAACTCGTTCAATATAGTACAAGTATATCTCACATAGGATCATAATTCATGCCAAATTTATTGTAAATCAGCTAATGGCAAAAGCTGAAACAACAGTTCCCAATGTTTGGATTTTAAGTATTGGAATGCTTGTTGTACATAATAACTAATCTTTCAAGTTTTATCCCATCGGTCAGAAAAGAAAAAAAAATCAAAATTAGATTTTTTGTAATGCATTCTAACATTCAAGTCAATATTTATAAAAAATAGAAATAAAAACTTAAAGATTAAATTGAAATGCTTGCAACTCGAACAATATACTAAAGTATAAATCTCTCGTAATTCAAATAGTCGGTTCAATAGTGTAAGGTCAAATTGAGTTTTTAATTGACAATAATCTATAGCGAAAAATTTTGTATTCGAATCTTCACCAAATAAAATTTTTTAAGATTAGTATCAGTCATAAAATATGAACTAAAATTAATTCATACTCAATATATTATGAGAACATCTCGTAATTTACACTATATATATTATCACGTTAATATCATATTTCATACCAAATATATTGTATATCAGCTAGCTGACAAAGCTGAAAATAACTGTTCTCTATCTTAGGATTGAAGTATTGGAATGCTTATAAACCTAACAACCGATGTTTCAAGTTTTATCAATTCTTTAATTCAACGGTAATCAACTTCTTAAGATTCCTTAAACTTTATTCCATAGACAAAGACTTGACAATAAAACATGATGAAAATGAAAAAAAAAATGATGAAAATTGAGAGTGGGGGGCTTCGTTCCCTAAGATTTCTGGCTTTATTGACCTTCCATCCTCGTTCACCAAGAGATTCTCCGACACCTGTCTTACTAGGTTTCTTCGAAAATCCAAAAGAAAACGCATAACATTAGATTCGCAGTTTCATTTCTAAAGGGCCATCATGCTGAGCCAATCCCAATTCCCATCCTACGCTTTCAATCAACCAATGTTACAAACCACGTGTTGATCTCCGCTTGGTGTCGATAGAATCATATGATTGCAGCATGAAACATACGTGTCGAACACTCGAAACGTTGTTTGTGAAAATGCCTAGCAGGAGACTGTCTCTGCTGTCTCTCCGGCCTCGACATCGCTCGACATAGATTGCCTGTTGTATCCGTAAGTTAGCACCGAATGGCTTTAGCTGGCCAGCCCCGGAGGTTGACTGCTGGTTCATATGTGCGCCACAGCATATCACGCACTAAATCTTGCTTTCTTAATCAATCATAACTCAATATCAGCTTCTTTTCTTTGAACCAATGCCAGAATTTCAATTCTCTAGCTACAAGCAAATTAAGGGTAAGGATCAATATCATATAGTATATATACAGTGAAGATTTGCATTCAATGCAAGTTATAGTTCACTTTGATTCGAAAATTTTATGATTTTGTTCTGCATCCATGTATATTCAAAGCATCTCTAGAATCAAATATATTTAAGCGATTCATAAAATATATTACTACTAGATCATCCCATGTTTGTTTAGTCTGGTTAACTAAGTTTTGATTGGAGTTTTGCGGTGACTAATTGCATGTGTGAGTGATAAATTATAATGAAGCAGTTGCAGATGTTTATACTCTTACATGTATATGCAGCAGATATGCTTGTTTGATTTGAGATTTTACCCCAGCAAGCATGGTTCAGTTGTGAATTAATAAGGCTAGCTATTTGATGTGCTAGAGGGATTATAAGTTCAGCTCTTGCTAAATTAAGGTTTTAATTGTTCCTTTGATATTAATCCCTTTGAAAAGTTGCCAAGTCCATTTCTCTCTTAATGTTACCATAAAGATATCTTGCTGGTAAATAATCACAAGCTTGATCTAGCAAAGAAATTAAGTCCAAGATTAGATTTTTTTATTTTATGAAACACAAAAAGTATATATAATTAATAAAAAAAGTTAAAATGTAAAATCTTTTATGCTTTTTCTTTTTGTTACGATTGAGATTAATTTGGACATTTACATTTAATTTATGAGATATTATCTATTTTAATTTAAAAATTTTATGATTTTATCTTATTAAAAACGTTTCTCAAACACAAATTTAAAATTTTACGTATAAATTAATAAATTATAATACAATCTCTTACTATCCCCGTATAAAGATGAGAAGTCGGAGTGAAGTCCATAAATTGAGGTGAACAAGAAAGTCAGAGAGATGTTTGAAGATTTGATGGAGATGTTTGTCAAACAAAACGAATGGTGGGTCATGGGTGTATATAATAATGGAGTGGAAGGACAATGATGAAAAGCTTTTAGTAGACTTGATAATTTCAGACACGGTACGAATACACGACACGAACACGATACGAATAAATGACATGAGATGACACGGGGTTAAAATTAAGTAAAATTAATATATGAATATGGTAAAAGCTAAAAATAACATTTTGAGTTTTCCGTGTCGACACGAATTTTGACACGAAATTTTCGTGTTTTACACGATACGAACACGGTTTTACATGACACGAAAACGAATTATGAACATGAATTGTCAGGTCTAGCTTTTAGTATTGTAGTCTTGTCACTATAGTCATCGATGCCAGACCGACTCACACCAGCACTCAATTACAATCAAATCTAGTTTCGTGTATAATAGGCTGTATTTTTTTTCCAGTGAAAGAATACATTACTTAACAAAATTATGACAATTTTATTAAGCTTAAAATCCCTTATAAACACATACACCACACACAATGCAAGCGATGTGGGATAGTGAAAAACTCACACATATGCAACACACACATATGCAAGAAAGTAAATGCTTTATCCACACACAACACACATCACACACAAATGCACGACATATGCATTTTTGTTCAGTGAAAGAACACACCACTTAACAAAACCATGACAATTTTGTTAAGCGTGGAATCCCTTATAAACACACACACCACACACAATGCAAGTGATGTGGGATAGTGGAAAACCAACACATATGCAACACACACACATGCAAGAAAGCAAATGCTTTATCTACACACAACATACATCACACACAAATGCACGACATATGTTTTTTTTGTTCAGTGAAGGAACACATCACTTAACAAAACCATATATAGGCTGTATTTGAGTTATATAAAATTGTATTTATATATTAGGTAAAACATAAAAATTTCAAGTTAAAATTTATATAGACATGTAAAACATAATTTTTTTTTAAATTTTTGGTTTATTAATATATAAATATTACTGCATTTTAATTCATGTATTTTTTGTATGTAGTTTTTGAATTATATGCGTCATTTATCGTGTCTAACAATACATAGTCCCTACACTTGATCATGGATGTTATTCTCTCGGTTCACTTGCATGGAGCGGAACATAAGCCTTTTTTCTTGTATAAATAAAGCTAAACATGAAGTTTATGCAACGAGCTTTCACTTAATTTAGATCGGGTGAAAGCAATGGAGAGGAGAAAGGTTGAGCTGAAAAGAATAGACAACGCGTTTGGTATAAGGGATTTAAAGCACTTTGCAGTGCAATTTAATGAGCTGCAATGTGTTTACAGTGTTTGGTTAGCACCAGTGACTGCATTCTAAATTTGCAGCTGCAAACACATTGCATCAAAGAGTTGCATTGTGATTGCAGCCTCCTACCACTGCAAAGTTAGATTGCAGGGGGAACTTACCGATCCAATTATCATTTTACCCAAATTTTTGTTCTTTTTGCTGAACCAAAAGCATTTTCAACAGAACCTCTCCTCTCCAAAGAAACCATTCCCCCATCTCCCTCTCCTTCGATAGAAGCTTCGATCTTCTCTCTCGTTCCGGCAGAGATGAGTGAAATCAATCCCTATGCGGTAGCTTGTATCATCTAAAACCAACAAATTGAAGAAACCACCAATAGAACTCCAGTACAAGAGTTGAACTTCATAGATCAATCCATTTTCTTGACACTCAGCTCATATGATGCCGTATATATAAAAAATAGGCATGTGCTTCGAAAAATCAGGCATGCCCCATATATGATACTACTTATGTTATTTGAGACTTAAAGAGAATGCCATTTTTCTTATGATAAGTAATTGAAAGAGAAATTTTTTTTTGAGGAATTGAAAGAGAATTTTTAATTAATAATATATATAAATTTGATATTACAAATAATGAGTAATATCAATATTTATAATATTATACTATTCACATTTTCATATGATAATTATATTTTTAATTAATTTGATGATTATATTAAATTAGTTTTTATAGTTAAGGGTATTTTTGAAATTTGTCATTACATTACCAGCAAAGTGAATGTATACCAAACACTGCAATGTTACTTTTCCAGCAATTTAAATAAAACTTTACATTGCCTACCAAACACTGCAATGTTACTTTTCCAGCAATCACATTCCTAGTAATCACTTTCTCAGCAATCACTTTACATTACAATCACTTTACATGCAATGTACCAAACGCTTCCAGAGAACCCAACCAGCAGGCAAGTGACCTTCTCAAAGAGAAGAAATGGGCTTCTAAAGAAGGCTTTTGAGCTTTCCATCCTCTACGATGCTGAAGTTGCCCTTCTCATCTTCTCTTCCACTGGAAAGGTTTACCCGTTTGCCAGTCATGAGTAAGTTCAATTCTCTCTGTGCTTTTCACCTTTTTCACCCCTTCCATGCATTTTCTCATGGAAGCATGCATGAAACTCATGCATGGCGTAGACTGTAAACCAATTGTTGTCTTATTTTTTAATTCGCATTGCTTGCTGCAGCTTGGATAGGAGTATTGCGAAGTACAGAAGGGAGGTAAGGCTGCCTGACTCAAATAACCCACAATTCAAAACCATAGAGGTATAGTCTGATGATTTCTGATCAAACTTACTTTTCTGTAAAACCTTCAATTTGTTCATAAACTGCATAGTATTCAGTTTAAACTCTACTTTGATCTTGATAATGTGCCACCAGCTTTTGATTTCCTGATTGTTTGTTAGAATATTTTCAAAAAGTGGATGAATTATTGATTAAATATGAAGTTTAATCAATGGAATTAAGAAACTAATTGCCTTGGTAAGGTTCCGGGTTAAGAAAATCGAAGTAAACTCGATTAATTGAAGCTTGGTAGGGCAGTCAACTGCCCATATAGGGCAGTCAACTGCCCTTGTGCAGAAAACATTCTGTATAAAATTTACACTAAGGCAGTTGGATGCCTTGGGAAGGGAGTCGACTGCCTTGGGGAGCAGTCAACTGCCTTTATAGGGCAGTCAACTGCCCATATATGGCAGTCAACTGCCCATAATACGATCAAGCTTCTGTATAAGATTTATGTTAGAGCAGTCGACTGCCATGAGAGAGCAGTTGACTGCCATACCTGGACTTGCTTACTGTTTTAAAAATACACTAGGGCATTCGACTGCCATTTTCGGGCATCCGACTGCCCAGTATAAAAAGTGTATACAACGGATAGTTTCTTGATTAAAGAGTTACAAGCTCATCCAAAAGATGTTATTCAACTTCTGAATGGTTAAGCAACATTACCATTTGTCTCCAAAGGTTGGGACCTTGTTGAACAATTGTGTTTGATGAATCAAACAACACAATTGAAAAATCATATCACTTGATTAAAGGTTGCATCACTTGGAATTAATCTCTATAAATAGAGATGTCAAGTTCATACTTGAGATATGATCAAAATATACCAGAATAATTCTGATATTCTTTCTTCCCTCTCACTCTCAAACTAAAGATAAGTTTCTTAGGCATTATTTGCTACAGGAGATAGTGACTAAGACAAGATACTTCTGTACTTGTCAAGGGTAATGAGTGGTTTAATTTCACTAGTGCAAAGTGATTTTAAACAAGGGCTTCTTTGTATCTTAGGGATATTCGATCAACCCCTGTTGCATGCCGTAATTGGTGGGGGCGAAATAATCCTAAGGAAAGTGGCATTATAGCAGCACGCCTAGAAGCCATTTCTGCATTTGTTCGTGATTACCAAGGAGATCAAAATTCAAGGTTATTCAAGGCACTCAAGAACAATCAAGGTCATCTTCATATCCACCAAGGAGGTTCAACACAGAAGCAGAACCAATCTGATCAACAATCTTAGGATTATTTCGGCTGTAATGAAGATGGATTCCTTGAGAGAGATGGTTACCAACTTTCAGAAATTGGAAAGATTTGATGGAGGGAATTTTCTAAGATGGCAACAAAAGATGCGGATTCTCCTCACCACACTCAACATTGCATATGTCCTCACTACTCCAAAGCCAAAAGAGAAAGAAAATGAATCAAGTGAGGAAGTTCATCAAAGACAGAAATGGGAAAACGATGACTACACCTGTAGGGGTTGCATTTTAAACGGTATGTCTGATTCCCTATTTGATACATATATCATAGTTACTACATCAAAAGAATTGTGGGATAAGTTAGATGCAAGGTACATGGCAGAAGATGCAACTAGCAAAAAGTTTCTAGTGACAAGTTGGAATTCTTTCAAAATGAATGAATCCAAATCTGTCATGGAACAATTTGCTGAGATTGAAATCATCTTAAATAAATTCAAGCAATATAATATGTCTGTGGATGAGTCAATTATTATATCTTCTATCATTGATAAACTCCCATCAACATGGAAAGATATCAAGAGGACCTTGAAACATAAAAAGGAAGATATATCTCTTGAGTACCTTGCAAGCTATCTTCGGATAGAGGAACAATATCGCAAGGAAAATGAAAAAGAAAAGGAGACTAACGTCTCCAAGGTCCATGTGGTGGAGGATGTTCAACCCAGCAAGAAATCCACAAAGAAAAAGGAGTATTCCATCAAAGGTCAGAAATTCAAAAAGAAAAAGGGTGCATGTTTCTATTGTGGAAAACAAGGGCACTTTAAGAAGGACTACTACATCTTCAAAAAGAAGAAAGGTGCATCCATGGCAACCAAGGACAACTTTGTTGCTGTAATTTCTGAGATCAATGTCCTTGAAGACAAGGAAGCATGGTGGATTGATTCTGGTGCTACAAAGCATATGTGCACAAACAAAGCTCTGTTCAAAACTTTCCAAGAGGAAGAGGAAGGCAATTTGCTCTACATGGAGAATTCTTCAAGAACTGAAATCAAAGGCAAAGGGACAATAGATTTAAATTTTACTTCTGGAAAGATATTAACTTTAACTAATGTTTATTATGTTCCAGAAGTTAGGAAAAATCTTGTGTCTGTAAGTTTGCTCAACAAATTTGGTTTCAAGTTAGTGTTCGAAGGGGATAAATTTATATTATCCAAGGGTGGAATCTTTGTTGGGAAGGGTTATGCCAATGAAGGCATGTTTAAACTTAATGTATCTTCCATCAATAATAAGATGAATGATTCTATTTATATGGTTGACTCTTTTGATTTATGGCATAATCGATTAGGTCATGTACATTATGCTAGAATGATTAACATGTCTAAATCGAACTTGATTCCTTTCATAAAAACAAGTGATAGAAAATGTAAAACTTGCATGCTTACAAAGATAACAAGGAAATCATTTCCTAAGGTGGAAAGAAGTTCTAAATTTCTTGAATTAGTACATAGTGATGTAGGTGATTTGCATGGAACCCCATCTATTGGAGGAAAGAAATACTGTTACTTTTATTGATGATTTCTCTAGGTTTTGCTATGTTTATTTGATGCATTCTAAGAATGAAGCATTAGAAAAGTTCAAAACATATAAGAATGAAGTAGAATTGCATTGTAATACTAGAATTAAAACCTTGAGAACTGATAGGGGAGGAGAATACTTTGATCCATCATATTTTGAATCTGTTGGAATTGTACATGAACTAACCCCACCATATAGTCCTCAATCTAATGGTGTGGCTGAAAGGAAAAATAGATCACTAACTGAAATGGTGAATGCCATGATGTCCTATTCCGGATTAGGACAAGGTTTTTGGGGTGAGGCAATGTTGACTGCATGTCACATTCAAAAAAGAGTTCCAAGCAAAAGGAACAAAGTAACCCCATATGAATTATGGAAGAAAAGGAAACCCAACTTAAGTTATCTTAAGGTATGGGGTTGTAGAGCAATAGTTAAAGTTCCTGAACCTAAAAGAAAGAAATTAGGTGAAAGAGGAGTTGAGTGCATATTTATTAGTTATGCACAAAATAGTAAGGCTTATAGGTTTTTGGTCATTGAACCAAATGATTCGATTTCAATTAATACAGTTATTGAATCGAAAGATGCCTTATTTGATGAAGGAAGATTTAATTCAGTTCCTCATGCAAAAGATATTGCTCAAAATAGTTCAAAAGATTTTGAAAATGATTCTTCCAAATTTCAAGAAGAAGAAAACCTTGTACCTATAGTAAGTAAAAGAGCTAGAAAAGCTAAAACTTATGGGTCAGATTTTCACATGTTTCTTGTTGAAGGAACAAGAGAAAATATAGATAATCATATTGAATATTGCTTCAATATGGAATCCGATCCTAGGACATTTGAAGAGGCTATGAAGTCTCAAGATATAGCTTTTTGGAAGGAAGCTATAAGTGATGAGATGGATTCAATTATGGGAAATAATACATGGATTTTAGTAGATTTACCTCCAGGTTGCAAACCAATAGGTTGCAAGTGGATTTTCAAAAAGAAAATGAAACTGGATGGTACTATAGACAAATTTAAAGCTGACTTGTTGCTAAGGGATTTACACAAAAGCATGGAATCGATTATTTTGATACATATGCACCGGTAGCAAGAATTGCTACAATCAGAATGCTTATGGCATTGACCTCTATATATAAATTGAAAATTCACCAAATGGATGTAAAAACTGCATTCTTAAATGGTGAATTGGATGAAGAGGTGTATATGGAACAACCTGAAGGGTTTGTGATTCCAGGACAAGAAAAGAAAGTGTGTAAACTTATTAAGTCTTTGTATGGACTTAAGCAAGCCCCTAAGCAATGGCATCAAAAATTTGATGAGGTTGTTCTAGCAAACAGATTTATTATTAATGAATCCGATAAATGTGTTTATAGTAAGTTTGAAAATGGTAAAGGTGTCATCATTTGTTTGTATGTTGATGACTTGTTAATTTTTGGTACGGACTTAGAACAAGTGGAAAGTACCAAGAATTTTTTGTCAAATAACTTTGCCATGAAAGATATGGGTGTTGCAGATGTGATTTTGGGTATAAGGATTCATAGAATGGGTAATAAATTGATCTTATCTCAATTACATTATGTTGAGAAGATTCTCAAAAGATTTAATCATTTTGATAGTGCAACGGTTGCAACACCTTATGATCCTAATTTGAAATTAACTTCAAATAAGGAAATGCCAGTTGCACAACTTGAATATGCAAGGGTTATAAGTTGTTTGATGTATGCTATGACATGCACAAGACCGGATATAGCTTTTGCGGTTGGCAAGCTTAGTAGATATACTAGCAACCCTAGTAACTTGCATTGGAATGCCATTTCTAGAGTATTAAAATACTTGAAGAAAACCATTGATTATGGCATTGTTTATAGTGGTGAACCTTCGGTCTTAGAAGGATATACAGATGCAAGTTGGATCACCAACATGGACGATTATTCATCCACAAGTGGATGGATATTCATGTTTGGAGGGGGTGCAGTTTCTTGGGGATCTAAGAAACAAACATGCATAACAGATTCTACTATGGCTTCAGAATTTGTGGCATTAGCTTCGGCAAGTAAGGAAGCTGAATGGTTGAGAAATCTACTTTATGAGGTTCCTTTATGGCCAAAGCCAATGTCGCCTATTTCAATTCGATGTGATAGTGAAGCAACATTATCAAAGGCTTATAGCCAAGTTTACAATGGGAAGTCTAGACATATTGGTCTAAGACATAGTTATGTTAGACAACTTATTCTAGATGGGGTGATCACCATAAATTTTGTCAAGTCTAGTGAAAACTTGGCGAATCCATTGACAAAAGGACTTACAAGAGAAGTTGTGTCTAAGACTTCCAAGGGGATGGGACTCAAGCCTATTAACTTAGTCACACATGATGGAACCTCAACTCAACGCTTAATTGGACATTAAGTCTTGAGTTTTAACGAGTCCAAGTACATCATATGAATGTGGCTGCAAGTACTTATTTTAAATAATCATTCCCAAGTGATAAAGTGCTTGAAACTGTATGATAAAGGAGGAGGTTGAGTTTTTACTCTTAATGGACCCATAACACGTAAATATAGTGTTGGAATGCTTATACGGTTGTATTCTTGATGGAGTTCACCTATATGAGTGGAAGTGGTGCCGCTTCTAGGAGCTCAGGGCTTGGCTCTCAAGCACTCACGAAGAGATACAAGACACATGGCCAGTAAACGTGTCAAGCTTTTGCTAAATGACTCTTGACGAGTTTTGAAGTCTTATGTGTGAATTAATGTATGACTAATCGTATAGAACCGTTGGTTCAAAGAACTAGTTCTACCATGCCGTTCTGATTAACTCAACAGCATTTGTTCACTAAAGTGGAGGTTTTAAATCAGGATTGATACCTTCACTTATGCATAAGGATTCCTTAAGTATCGGATTTACTTTATTTTGAAAATGGTGGGGGATTGTTAGAATATTTTCAAAAAGTGGATGAATTATTGATTAAATATGAAGTTTAATCAATGGAATTAAGAAACTAATGCCTTGGTAAGGTTCCGGGTTAAGAAAATCGAAGTAAACTCGATTAATTGAAGCTTGGTAGGGCAGTCAACTGCCCATATAGGGCAGTCAACTGCCCTTGTGCGGAAACCATTCTGTATAAAATTTACACTAAGGCAGTTGGATGCCTTGGGAAGGGAGTCGACTGCCTTGGGGAGCAGTCAACTGCTTTTATAGGGCAGTCAACTGCCCATATATGGCAGTCAACTGCCCATAATACGATCAAGCTTCTGTATAAGATTTATGTTAGAGCAGTCGACTGCCATGAGAGAGCAGTCGACTGCCATACCTGGACTTGCTTACTGTTTTAAAAATACACTAGGGCATTCGACTGCTATTTTCGGGCATCCGACTGCCCAGTATAAAAAGTGTATACAACGGATAGTTTCTTGATTAAAGAGTTACAAGCTCATCCAAAAGATGTTATTCAACTTCTGAATGGTTAAGCAACATTACCATTTGTCTCCAAAGGTTGGGACCTTGTTGAACAATTGTGTTTGATGAATCAAACAACACAATTGAAAAATCATATCACTTGATTAAAGGTTGCATCACTTGGAATTAATCTCTATAAATAGAGATGTCAAGTTCATACTTGAGATATGATCAAAATATACCAGAATAATTCTGATATTCTTTCTTCCCTCTCACTCTCAAATTAAAGATAAGTTTCTTAGGCATTATTTGCTGCAGGAGATAGTGACTAAGACAAGATACTTCTGTACTTGTCAAGGGTAATTAGTGGTTTAATTTCACTAGTGCAAAGTGATTTTAAACAAGGGCTTCTTTGTATCCTAGGGATATTCGATCAACCCCTGTTGCATGCCGTAATTGGTGGGGGCGAAATAATCCTAAGGAAAGTGGCATTATAGTAGCACGCCTAGAAGCCATTTCTGCATTTGTTCGTGATTACCAAGGAGATCAAAATTCAAAGTTATTCAAGGCACTCAAGAACACTCAAGGTCATCTTCATATCCACCAAGGAGGTTCAACACAGAAGCAGAACCAATCTGATCAACATTGTTTACAGTATTGGAGAAGTGAGACTGAAGAGTTAAAGAGATCCATAAACACCATGGAAGCAAGACTTAAGTATGTGGCTACAATACTACCTGTGTTTCTGTGTTGGTGTTATTGTTGCTGTTGCCCGACAATTTACCACGTTGTCATCATTAAGGCTTTCTGTCTGCAGGCACTTGTCTGAAGAAGACATATTAGCATTAGGCATGAGAGACTTGAAACAGCTGGAGCGGCAACTGAAGGTTGGCGTTGAACGTGTCCGCTCAAGAAAGGTAAAAATAGGTTAATACATCCGACACTTTTGTCATGAATTGAATTATTAGCTAGTGAACTGGCATGAAACTATTACTTCTAAACAAAAATTTGATTTTTGTTTTTTGCTTATTTGCAATTTTATCAAACAGAGACGCATTGTTTCAGATCAAGCCATCTTACTGAAGAGAGGGTAAGAAACTGCCTAGAACAAGAAAATCTAGTTTCCTAATAAGTAATAAGCTTTATGACTCTTCTTGATCACTCATTCACTCTCGCAAAAATATCTTAGAACTATCTTACCAAATTGTGATCTAGAGGTTATGGATTCAAGTCATGAAAATAATTTTTCCGTTAATGCGGAGAAAAGATTACGTACTTATGACCATTTTCAGATCCCATAATGTGGGTGCCTGTGTATCATACCAAATTGCTTATGGGATACCTTTCTAGGAAGATCTGGTAAGGCTGCAGTCTTCCATCTGGAATATCAGTGCTTTACAACTTAATTGTTATGGGGTGTTTGATGAAATGATACCAGAAAACAACTCAAGCCTTATATCTTTTCTCAACGTAGCACAAACAATTGCAAGAGGAGAACATTCGCCTCCAGAAAAGAGTCAGATTTCTTCTGCACTTTGTATTACTATTACTGATATGTATTTAGCCTAAACGTTAAGTTTTGAAATGAACTTCTCTCTGTGAATTTTGAGGTAACTTGATGGTGGTACAAGACAGTAATATCAGCTCAAGAAATTGTGGGTGAAAATGCTTGCAGCATGTTCAGCAAAGGTAATATTAATTATATCAGTAATCACTGTTAAGCCCATGTCTTTCATAGACTGTGATATACATACCATTTAAGTTATCTCAAAAGATTAATAATTGCAGCATTATAAATATGCAGAGTCCTTAACTTCATGGTTGTATATTTAAAAATTTTAACTATATAGATAAGATATTCCTTTTTTTTTTATAAGCAATGGAGTATATTGATAAAATTAATGGCTTTTGGGATAACATATTCCCAATAAGCCTTACAGCCACGTACAGGGACACTTGTTCAAAAGAACATCTTGCTTAGAAAACAAAAGCTAGAAATCATTGCAGATTATTTAAACAAAATGATGGAGCAGAAGTGACCGTTGCCAGTCACCACCAGGCGATGAAGAATTCATTCCTAAACACTTCTACTTTTGCCGAACCATCCGCAAAGCCATTAGCTTCCCTGAAGATTTTGGAGAAGGTAACAGAACCAATTTCCTGAACAAGCAGGTCAATCTCACATAATGTTGTCCATAACTTCCAAGGTTGTTTAGATTCTTTTCTACACCAGTTGATCGCAACTTCAGAGTTTGATTCGATGATGAGCATTTGAGAATCTTTCCATCCAGCTTTTAAAAAGAGCTCTAGCCTATGCTTGATTGCAAAGAGTTCTGCTACATTTGAATCCAAAGAACCGAGGGGGCCAAAGAACATCCAAATAATATGTCTGTCATTGTTTCTAAGGACACTGCCACAACCTGACTTTTGCCTCAGGAGAGATTCTCGGTTATTGATTGCTGTCCACAAAGCCTTAATACATCTTGTCCTGTCATTTAATTCATCTTGGTTGAGGTTTCTAAAACTTTCCAAGTTGTCAAAGACATCAACCTCATCTTCTAAAGAGTTGATTTTTCTTCCAGCAAACCAAAGACCTCTTTATTCCAATTTTTTAGAAAAGATTTCATTCTTTGGAGTTTGACCTAGACAGTAGATCTAGCATTATGTGCAACACCAGTTCTGTGCCATTCGATCTCCAGTTTCTACAATAGTGAGCGATCAATCAGCCAACAATCAATGGATTTGAATGGTTTAGGCCCTCGATTGGTTTCTTCTGAGTTAAGAATAATAGGACAATGATATGAAATTGTCCTCTTAAGTCCTCTTTGACAAAGTGCATTAAAGTTAAGCAGCCACTTCACAGAAACAAGAAAGCGGTCCAATCTACTCCTTCTATTGCCATAGCCGAACGAAGTAAATTTCTTCCCATTTAGAGGCAGATCAATCAACTGACAATCATTAATAAAATCCTTTACTCCCAACCCCTCTTGAGAACATCCCGACCTTTCTTAGATAGACATGACCATGTTGAAGTCACCACCAATACACCAACTTCCTTTATCATTAGCCCTGAGTCCAAGAATCTCCTTCGAAAGAATTTTCTTTGCAGCAACATCACAAGGAGCATATACATTTAGGATGGTACAACTAAAGTTATTGAGGTTTCATTTGCCTTTAACATGTAACACCCTAGAAGAGATAGAAGAGTTAACTTTAGAGAAGAAGGCTTTATCCCAAACCAAAAGTAAACCGCCTGATAGTCCATTCGACGCTGAATAAATCCATTTAAAATTGTTTCCCCACCAAAATCTCATGATTAACTAGTCTGTTATTGATTCCGGCTTTGTTTCTTGAAGAAACAGCATCTCCACATTATTTGCTTGCAGAGGTCTCCTTAGGATTCTAATTTTTGCATTACTACCAAGACCCGTTATGTTCCAAATAAGAATTCTCTTGATAACAGGGAACTATACAGCTTTTAAAAGCTGAGGGATTAATCCTTTTCTTCCAGCAATCTAAGGCTGTCAATAACTTCTTTATCACTAAGGTTAGATTGGAAACCCATCATCCTACCCACTTCCCAAGTCTCACGAGCCACTTTCTCTAGAACTCTTCTTCGGTTAATGAAGTCCTCGTCAGATAAAGATTCGTTTGCTGCCTTTGACAATGCACCCTTCCTCAAGAGCTTCTTCTTTTAAGTTTTAATTTTTTTCTTCCCTTTTTTAGAGGTTTTGATCAGCAATGATTCATCAACTTCCTCAAGTGATTTAAACTTTCCAGAGCCAAGGATGGTGAATTTTCCTTTTTTGGATATCGAGGCTTTGTTCCTGTAAGACCTGATTCTACACTACTGTAGACCCTAATTTTATAAAATTTGATAGTGAAAATTAAATAAATAATGAATGTTGATTTCCACTTGAGTGAAAAGCTCCTTAACTTAGGATGTGAATGAAGCAATTTCGGTGAAACACTCTATGGGTGAGTACTATAGTGGAACAACTCACCAATGGGCGAGCAAGATAAGGTTGATCGCCAATGGATGAGGGCGAGTATGATTTAACGGCCTTATTGGCGAATAGGTGAGTTTGCCAAGTTTAGTTGCTTAAGATGATAGCCCGAATGAGGCGAGGGCTCTGATTGCCCAAATGAACCTAGAATTGATTGCCTAAAGAGTGAATATGGTGAGTAACGTGATCGCCCATATAGAGGGGTAAATGATAGCCTAGTAGGCGAGTAAGGCAATAGGTACTCGCCAAATTTAAAATGCTAATGTGATCCCCAACTTGTGGCATGAATCATAGCAAAGTAGGCGAGTAGAACAATAACCGGTGATCGCCAAGTAAAGGAAATCAGCTCGTAATCGCCAAATCTTAAGTTGGCGAACTAAAATTGAATTGGCGAGCTGAGGTCTCAAGATGAGGAGGCGAACTGGAATCAGCACGTGTGGACAAAATGAAAATAAATTCAAACCATTGCAGCAAAAATTGACTTTGTACGCCATACGGTTGAAGATAATTAATAGAGAAAGGTTATAGTCAATAAAGGAATTATCCTCATTGGTTGAGGAATAAAACAAAAAAGGCAAATAAGTCAAGAAACGGTACAGAAAAGATTGGCAGGCTATTTCTTTGGCCACAGGTGTCTTTATCCATTAATGAGGGTAGAAAAATTGACCCTAGCTGTCTTTTTCATCTAATTAATGTATGTAAGACGTGAAATGATGAAAGAAGCGGATTAAAGGACGAGTGGTAAGTTTTGATTGGATTAGCATGGCTATATAAGAAGAAACACTTGAGCAAAATCGACTTAGCAAACTCCATCTTCTTCACGAAAACTATCCTACTGTAAGTTTATGTTCTGTTCCTTCCATTTCTGCCATGCTTGGTCTACTAAACTTTATCCTTAAGTTGGCTAAACAAGTAAACCTGCTTTCAAAACCTTTCCTCTATCGTTTGATGAGCTAAAGGAATAAGCAAAATGAGGCCAACGTAAGACAGAAAGTGATCTATTCTGGAAGTGCAGTTAGTTAAGATGAGTTCCATATTTCTATGGTTCTCTTGATATTCAATGGTAGATTTCTCTGTTTTACAAAGTAATAAACATAGATGCAGCCTTGTCTTTAGTTAAATCCTTAGAGAATATGAAAATTAAAAATAAGATGTAGTGTTGGAAATAAACAAAATAAGGAAAATACTGAAAAGTGACGAGAATGGCGATTATTGTGATCGCCCATGTTGAATGTTAGTGATCACCAATGAGGCGAGTAGGAAATAAAGAACTCGCTAAGTTGAAAGTACTTGTCCAAGTGGGCGAGGTCGCCCAACGCTAGTTTAATTCACAGGCGAACCCAGCTTTGAATAGAAAGCTAGGTATGGCGAACTCACATGCATAGGCAATGGCGAGTTGAATTGTGGGCAAACTCCCACATTTAAGCCAATATGGGAATGGAGAGAATGTTGGGCGAGCTCCCACGTGTAAGCCATTTGATGAATGGTAAGCTCGGTTGGGCGAGCTAGTAGGATCTCTGTAGGCGAGCTAGTTGATTTGTCTCAAGTCTCGCCCAAGTGATGGAAATATATAAAAAGAAAATATTAATAGTTTTAATAAATTATTTTGCAGCCAGGAATTAAGTATTCGGTAAAAGCGATTGGGAAGGCGAGCATGAAGCTAGGCTTCGTAATACCAGGTCAGGGAGATGTGTGTGAAGTGAATGCATGTCCTGTGGAATTAAATTTTATGAAATTATTGAGAAATTATTTTGGTTTATGACATGCATTAATTTGATAAATCGTTTTGATTTGAGCGAACTGGTAAAGGGCGGGCGAGCCAAAGTGGGCGACCCCTTTTATGATATTTTGGGCAAGCGACCTTTGTTTTAATAGAAATCCGGGTGAGCCAAATTGGCCGAACCCTTTTATGATGTTTTGGGGTGGGCAACCCCTTTGTTAAGAAAATTCCGGGCGAGCCAAAGTGGGTGAACTCTTTTATAATATTTTGGGCGGGCGACCCTTAATTTAATAGAAATCCGGACAAGCCACAGATAGGCGACCCTCTGTTTAACAAAATTGCTGGCGAGCCAAAGAAAAGAATTCGTGTTTTAACAAAATTGGGCGAGTTGACCATGGAAGTGCCGCATTTGGCGAGTTGACCATAGAAGTACCCATTGGGCGAATTGTCCATGGTAGTGCCGCATTTGGGCGAGTTAACCATAGGCAAGGCCATAATGGGCGAACTGACTATGGGCAATGCCATAATGGGCGAACTGACCATGGGCGAGCCGCTATGGGAGAGCCAGATTAACTTCTTTTTAAATGCTAAGGTTGGCGGGCGAATACAAGTTCACTACACTGACGAGTTGACCATGGGCGAGCTGATCATGAGCGAACAGGTTTAAATTGCATATTTCTCACACGAAAAATGAGCTATTTTTAATATCTTTGTAAACAGAAAATATAAAACCTTTTTGGGGCAAGTTGACTATGGGCAAGTTGACCATGGGCGAACTAGCCATGGGCGAACTAGCCAGTTTAACCCGTGCCCTTCTCACACGAAAAATGGTGAGATTGCGAGCTGTTTTTACTATTTTATATAAGACCTTTTTGGAAAATAAATCATTTTGAGAAAATGATGAATTTGGTGAAATAATTCCTTAAAGGTGCTTTATGAGATATAAAGTGATTTTTGAGACTTTAGACCCCTAGTTGCATGCATTATGATTTGCGAGGCTGATGGACCTGCCAAGTCATTAGCGGTCTCGAGGTCACCTGGCAAGTGGACCCAAGGACCACCTATAGATTATGGCCATAGATCTACTGTATCCCTGTGGGGATGATTATTTCGTTCTCGAAGGGGGAGGGGGAACAATGAGAGCATGATTTATTTGTAGGGTGATGCCTAGTCTCAACTTACTGATTCTGTTTACTGAGAAGATTTACTGAATCCTGTTTACTGTTTACTATATTGTAAACTGGATAGCCAGTGAATTTGAATGGTGTTTTGAGAGTACTGTTTACTATATCCACTGTTTTCCTACTTTGTATGATTTTAGGAAAAATAAATACTTTGTGGCATATAGTTTTGCTTTATAAAAAGCAGCATACGTCTCCTTTACAGAGCGCGTGGTTCACTCACGCCTTGTTTTAACTCCACAGATAAAAAGACACGGAGTTAGAGGATTATATCCCAAATGGATATAGCTACATATAAAGTGCTGGGGCAATTGATGTTAAATATGGCAGGTACAATCACTTCTCTTTTACATTTCAGACATATGTATACAGTACTAATTTATTGAAATAAAGACAATAGGGGATGTCAGATGTAAGGAAATATGAAAAAAATTCATATTCCGTGTAATAACGTATTAGGTTTTGGGGAAAACCTAATAGCTAGACACAAAATCTA
This sequence comes from Heritiera fomes, assembly GCA_032173925.1. Lineage (NCBI taxonomy): Eukaryota > Viridiplantae > Streptophyta > Magnoliopsida > Malvales > Malvaceae > Heritiera > Heritiera fomes. The sequence goes on along the minus strand of JAPDPM010000005.1, from coordinate 2,329,578 downwards.
TGGAGTCGCCACCAACCATTCTACCTAGGTGTGATTGGTCACCTGTTCAAACTAAAGTCAAGGCTTGGTCTACGTTAAAAGTTCTAAGTTCAGGAGTACGGTTATGTGTGAAGAAGGATTAGCACCCTCACAACGCCCATCCTAAAATGGTACTATTTAGTTTTAGGTCATCTACTAAATTTGCTTACGTTGATCTTTAATCTCGATATAATTATTATTGAAAATATTTCTAAGTGTCCTTCATTAAGCTGGTGGGACAACTCAAAAATCTTTCTCACCTCAGGAGTATTCAAGTAGTACTATGTGACTTGCTTGAAGAGGCTCCGTCGTCGGATTTATTTTAATATTTTATGAGAAATTCCTAACTTTGACTCCTTCTACCCAATTTATTCTTACCATTCTATTATTTATTAATTCTTAATTTTATTTGTTTATTTTTATGCGAAAATGAATATGAATTATTTTTATCAAAAATTCTCTTTAGATCTTCCATTAAGCTGGTGAGACCCAAAAGAAATTTTCTTACCTAAAGATTTCCAAATCATTACTTAAGCATAAATCTATTTGGAATCTCATCATAGGAACAATCAATATTCATTCTCAATAACTCCTATTTATCATTTTATTATTTCATCAAATTTCATTACTATTTATTATTGTTATTTTATTGTTATAGTTAACATTTAATTATTGAATTTTTTTATCTTCTTAATTAATTACTTTAATTTTAATTTTAATTTAATAACATTTTTAGATAAAAATCGCCTATTTTATAATTTTAAAAGATGAATAAAAATCACTTATTATTGAAAACTATCTCTAGGTCATCCATTAAGCTGGTGAGACCTTAAAAATAATTTTTCCACCTAGAAAATTTCAAGAAAATCACCGGATATTTCTCTCGATATTTCTCTCGATATTTCATCATTGGAGTAATTCATATTCACCTTCCTTATAATTTTCATATCTAATTTTTATTCATTCCATTCCTTATTTTGTTACTTATTATTATTTCTATTATATTATCATGGATAATTAATATCGTTTCTAATTTTTATAAATTATTCTTGTTCTAATTCAATAACAAATTTACTAATTATTCATATTTTAATTTAAAAAAATGAATATAAATTACTTTTTATTGAAGATCCTATTTAGACCTTCCATTAAGCTGGTGAGGCCTTGAATAGGACTTTCTCATCTAGAAATCTTTAAGAAAATTACTTGAGCGTAATCCTCTTAATATTTCATCATCGAAGCAAATTATATTCATCTCCATTATTATTTTAATATCTAGCTCTAGTTATTTTATTCATTTCCTTCCTTGTTTTATTCTTTACTATTGTTATTTTTATCATGTTATTACTAATCATTAACATCTTTTCTAATTTTGTAACTAATTATTTTTATTGTTATTTTATAATAAACTTATTTTATTTTTTTAAAAATGAATATGAATTATTTGTTATCAAAAATTCTATTTAGACCCTCCATTAAGCTGGTGAGGCCTTGGATAGAATTTTTTTTATCTCAAGATCTCTAAAGTACCACTTAAGCGTGATGCCTCTAGAGTTCCATCATCGGATTGTTTCATGTCTACCTTTAATATCTTTCATTTACTAAATCTTATCATTATTTATTATTTTATTTTTAACTTTGAATTTTTATTTAAATTTATTTATTTTTATCTTTATAACCTAAATAATTTTTTTCTATAGCTTCCTAAAGAGTCGTATTAAATTTCTAAAATCTTATTCTATATACAAAATTCATCTCCTAATTACTCATGCAAATCAAGTTAGTATTTCATAACACTATCCTGCAAACAGATCACATTCATTAAGTTAAAATGAATTACTATTAAATCATCATTACCTTACAAGTCACTAAATCACATGCAAATTATTTAATTAATTGAATTTATTATTTTAATAAGCATATTGATTATCAAGTTATTAAATTAATTAACTAGCCATGCATGTTAACTTGACGTGGAAACCATTTAATTGATTAACAAACAAATAAAACCAAAATAAAACAAACCTGGAAATCAGTCCAATCCCTCTGTTCTCTAATTGGTCGAATGAAGTTGGCTTGGTGAGGATAATACAGTAGACGTGTTGGGCAAGGGTATAAGCTGGTGCGATGAAGCTTCAGCAGCTAGGCAAGTAGGGACGGTGGCGTGGTGCCAGGTGGTATGGCTGCAACGTGCAAGGTACAGTGATGCTTTAGCTATGTTCATGCAGTAGCAGCAAAAACCAAAATCGAACCCTTCTGGAACCAGGCAGAGACAAACGGGCATCACCTATTATCGGAATGGGACCCCTCTCTCGGGTTTTTGTTGGTGAAGCAGGGCACCGTTCGGCAAGTAAGGTGTAGGGTGGCAGTAAAGGTTACGGTGAGCACAGCTAGGGAAGGTTCTCCCGTGACTAAGAACCGTGGAAACTTTTTTAGGGTTTTTTCCTTTGGTTTTCTTTTCTAGGGTTTTCCCCCTCCACTGTTGTTCTCCTCTCCCTTTTTCCTCTTTTTTACACGGTCAGCTTCTTTGTTTTCTTTGATACGTGATATGCTTGACGTCAGGGTTGGTGTGTCCTGTTGGGTGGTTTCGGCTAAGGCAGTATTTGAGGGAGGTTTTCGGGTGAGGGAGTGTGGCGTTTCGGTGCAGTTCAAGGCAGCAGTGATGGAGGATGGCAGAGGTGGTTTGATGAATAATGGAAGATCAGTTCGGTGAGGATGATGACCGTGATGATGGTCTGAGGTAGGTGGCCCGGGTGAAAGAAAAAAAAAAGCCAGTCCCCCCCATTTCCTAGGGTTTTCTCCTCCCTTTTATTCTTGATTTTTTTCTTTTTTTTTAAACATTATTTTTGGAAAACCTTTATTAATACTGTGTATCAAATCTTTTGATTCTAATGTTGATTTCCAATTTTGCACAATCTTGGAGTTAACTTGTTTGATTTAATTTCCAAAATTTTCCTTCAAATCCTTCCTCAAAAATTTTTGTTGATTTTCTTTCCAAATTGACCTTGGTTTTAATTGACACGGTTTATTTTTTAATTTTCCAATTTGATACTATCCAAATTCGTTTCATTGATTTCTCATTGACTTGTCCTATATTGAGATCTTGATTTTCCTTTCCAAATTTCCCTTCTTTGATCACTTCATTATTTTTTTGTTATCTCTTTTTTATTTTTTTTCATTTTCTTTTCTTTTTTTATTTTTTTGTTATTTTTTTATTTTAATAATAAACAAGTAGTAATACAAAAATTAGATTCATCGTCTACCTAATATTAAAAGACCCCGGACAAAATGGGATGTCTACATTCCGTATTTGTTAAATAAATGTTTATCATTTATTACTATCACTGTAGAATGTTAATGGCATCACAGATAGCCCAACCGAAAAAATTGTATAGAAATACGTGAAAAATGTGGTAACGAGTCGTTACAGTTCCCAACTGGGATCTCATTTGATTCAAAATTCTCTATATTGTCAATTTCTGTATCTTCAGACTCCTTTTGGTTTTCTATTTCCTAGTCAGATTGGAAGACTAGAAACGGCAGGTCAACACCCTCTTTGCCATTGTCTTTTTCTTTCAAAAAATCTCTTTCATTAAGTAGGGATAGCGTTTGACCTTTGGCCACCTTATAATCTACAGAATTGCTATCTATTGTTGTGTCATGGACCACTTCATCACCTTCTTGTACAAGGATATGGTAAGGTATGATTTCCACTCTTTGCTCAAAGAGGAGTGGCGATGTACCAGATGTAGAAGTGGATGTGACTTTGCATGCTTTTTGTCAGAGCCTCCCCCGTCTCACCAGGCTATCGGTGAGCATCCCTTAGGCGCCCTGCGTCTAGGTTTACTTTGACAATGTGAGGTAGGCGGTCGCCCAACACTCACTAACGTATTGTCCGCTTTGGGCGGTCACCCCCCTCACGGCTTTGTCTCAAGGTGCCTGAAGTACCTTACAGGACATTTATCACCTTGAGCGCGTTTTAGTTCGAACCCAGGACCTCCTGAAGTATATGGGTTCTACAATCATCATACCACCCAGATACTGGAGGAGGTCTTGGGTTCGAATTGAAACGCGCTCAAGGTGATAAATGTCTTGTAAGGTACTTCAGGCACCTTGAGACAAAGCCGTGAGGCGGGTGACCGCCTAAAGCGGACAATATGTTAGTGAGTGTTAGACGACCACCTACCTCGCGTTGTCAAGGTAAACTTGGGGTGCGGGGCGCCTAAGGGATGCTCGCCGACGGCCTGATGAGACGGGCGAGGCTCTGACACTTTTGCTTTCTCGAAACTTGTACCTAGAAGATTGCTAGGCGAATCACGAGCTATTGGATCTTTATTTAGGCAAGGAGGAGAAGTCTTGAGATCTTCGCCATCGTCTTCCTCAAAGGAGCTCATGAAAAGTTTAGTAATGGAGGCATTAGATTTAAAGGAATTGCAGCAACAGTGGAACAACGAGACCACGTCAGAGCCAACCTCTGTAACTCTAACCTTGAAAAATTTCCTCCTGCATTCAAGTTCGATAACCTCATCAATTCTCTCCATTTGGTCAATCATGATGAGAACTGCACCCCTGCTAAAATCATTGTATTTTAGTGTTGTTCCATCCATAGACAAAAGATCACCCTATATATTTGCTATGTTCTTAAAGGTATCATAATTCCATGCATGGAGTGGTACACCAAACACAGTGAGCCAAGTAGTTCTATATTTGAAATCCATGTTGTCCGACCAATGAAAAATTTCTACAAACCATTCTTTTAGCCAAGACCAGCCTAACTTCTCCATTGTAGCCTTTGTTTCCTCCTCCTCGAATGAAATAATGAATTGCCTGCCTGAAATTTTTTTAACTGAGATGTCAAAAACACCTTGAATTTTAAATTTTTTCCATAAGGGTGTTTGGCTCGTAATAATCCTTGGCAATCCCGATCATGCACTTTTCCAAGTTGTGAATCAAGTCTTCTTCCACAATACCTTTGCAAGTCTTGGTTTGAGATGGCTTAGCCTGGTAAGTTTGAGTTGCTGCTATATTCTCTGTGGATTTTTCATTCAGCAGAGCTTGCTTAAAAGTTCTCCTGTGATTTGCATTCCCGGTTAACTTTGAAGGATCTACTAGTTGAGTATTGTTGAAAACAGGGGCCTCCGTTCCACGTTTAACACCCATAACATTAACTTTTTTCCAGTAAGTTGACCTTGCGTTGAACTTGGCAATGTTAACATTCATCCTGTAGTCCATGAACCAAGCACCATTCAATCTCTCCATTTCATTCTTAGTGTCATTGAGGCTTGCAAACCAAACAAAACCATATTTCTTCCCTGAGAGGCTTCTTCTCTGTGGAATGAAGACGTCGACGACCCGTCCATGATGTTGGAAAATCTGCTTCAACCATCGCAAATGGATCTGAGGTGAGATGTTGTTTACAAAAACAGAGAAGACTTGGGTGGGGTTTGTGGAGGGCGGAGAAGACGTGACTTCAAACAGAGAAGACATGGCTGTTTCTAGATAAGATATTCCATCATACATGATTTGTGAAAAACCAAAAACTTAGCAATCTTTTGATTGGATTTCTGGTGGGTTTGTGAACTTTTGTAGAAGTTAGTGAGCTTTCTCCCATTTCGGTGCAATGATAAAAGTTGTTTTTTTGTGATTTGAAAATTATCGGATTAAGCCACGAAAACAATCTTTCCGTTGAGACAAAAAAAAGATTGCATACGTATAACCTTCTTCTAACCCTTAATGTGAGCTTTATACACGAAATTTGCCTTTCTTATTGCTAGCCTGATTGAGGCTTTTCTAGTGTATGCAACTGTTTGCCATGTTAAAAGCTTTTGTGCTTTGGAATATTGCAGGATTCTTCAAGATGACGATGTCCTTAATAACCAAGCAGAAAGGTCTCCCTCAATGGCTAGATATGCATTAGTAACTTCAAGTCTTCAACTGCAGGAGCTACTATTACATTTATATAGTGCTAGTTGGCAGTGGCAAATTTGTTTGCTCTGGCTTTATGTTTAATTTGCTTTGGATGTTTTTATTTATATCTTAGGGGCCATGAATTGTAAAAACAATAGTATGTGGAGTATCCCCATCTGTATGACAAGATGCACAAGAATTATAATATTGCATCATCACTTTGGTCATGCAAGAAATGTTCCCCAGAAATGTGATGCATATGTACGTACGTACATACAAATGTGTATGTATCTGTATGTAGCTCCATATATTGAAGTTCTAAGCTAGCTCCTAGTTACTTCATAGCTTGGGTCTTGATATGATGTTCTTTCAAGGTTGATATCTGAACATGGTAAGTTTTAAAGATAAATATGAGATCAAATTTATCATGCATCATATGTTTTTATCATATAAATAAATGCTGACCGTGCACACGCACACATATATCTTATTTAGTATATAAAGAAAAATTTGTACATATTACTGCCTCAAACAAAGAATGAAGGATATAAGTTTTTAAGATAAATATGATAAATAACTTATCATACATCATATGTTTTTATTACATAACCAAACGTGCGTGCGTGAACATATGCTTATATTACTTAGTATATAAAGAAAAACTTACATACATATCATAGCATCCAACAACATGAAAGATGCAAGTTCTTAGGATAAACATGAGACCAAATTTACCATACATCATATGTTTTTATTATGAATAAACAAGTTCAAGTGCGCGTGCGAGCGCGCACATATATATATATATTTGTATATAAAAAAAAACTTGACATATTACAACATCCAACAAAGAAGGAAGGATGTAAGTTCCTAGGATGAATATGAGACCAAACGTACTCTACATCATATGTGTTTTTGATCATGTAAACAAGCGCACACACATATTACTCAGTATATAAAGAAAAACTTGTACATATCACAGGCTCACAGCATCCAACAAAGAATGAAGGATGTGTCTACTACTATAGTATTAGCAACCAAAACAGATAAAAAGACAAAGCTTCCAAGCAAGTCAAGTAGCTCACAGTTGATCAATCCCCATTCCTTGTTTAAAACGCCGTTGAATATCAGATATATAATTTGCAGCCCTAGCACTGATGCCTTCACCAAAGTTGTAGTCTTGCATACGGCCATGGGAGCCATCACTATAAGAACCAGAATCCACTGAACCAGTTGATGGGTTGTAGGTGTACCGCAAAGGACACGATGGCGTTGGTCCATGGCACACAGTCATGACCACCATACTTTTCTTGAATCCTCCACGCTTGGACTCCATTAACTGGATCGCCCAAGATCTTCTTTATGGTCTTCAGTGTGAAATATAAGTTCTATCTGCAACTATATATAGAGCAGATATTGGTACAGTCTAAAGATACGAGCTCATCTTGGTCCCTTGGACCTAAACCCAGTAAATTCTAAACAAGACACGATCGTACAAAATAAATAAAATACGAGAATAATACAGGTTATAAGTGTATAATTTTTGGATTACAAAATAAATAAAATACGAGAATAATACAGGTTATTATTGTACCAAAACTCACCACTGACGTGTCAATATAAAGTTTTTATATTTTATGTGACACAAGCGCGAATTTTATACATATGCTGCACGCGTCAGGTATTTTTGGAAATGGAAATCAGGTCAGATGCTTTTAAGCTTGTTTAGTAATTGAGGGTAATGGAGGCCAGCATTTCCCAGATATGATCTTAATCTTTTCCTTGGAACTTTAGCTTTAGTCAGATCAGGTATCAGTTTGTGTAGTAATTGTCTGAACTGTAACAAGATGCGAAAGCTGAGATGCTTCCAAGCCCAATGAATATGAGCAAACCGGAAATTTTCTTTTGTATATATAAACTTCATGGTCATATCGTAATGTCATCTTTTATATATCCTTCTGTTTGAATATTTATTTCTGCTTGAGATAAACATGATGATCGATCAGACCATTACTCTAAGCAGCTTCAGTTTTGCCATTAAACAGTACATTTATGTTAAAAAAGTGTTATTTCATATCATTTTGTTTTTTGTGATATTATATTCAAGTTGGGCCTTTCTACTCATGACTCGTTGTCAATTAATTTTATATTAAATGCTTAACGTGATACGAGAGTCTAGAATTTATAATGTGATTCTTGTTTGCTATTTTTTCTAAAATTTTAACGTGACTAAATTGTTTAAGTGAAAGGTTAAACTCTTCCACTTACTACTAAAATTTATCACGTTCTAAGTTTTCATGTTTTCGGTCGTTTACACATAATGAAAATAGATTTTCATGTTTTCACTTACATGCAACGAGGATAAGCTTTCACGTCTTATATTATCCTCCTCCCATACATGAATTACAGTAGAATGCATGACTTTGTCCATGAAAATGTATATTAACTTAGCACTCAAGGCCTTCATTCTTTAGCGTTCATCAGAACAGAAACTTCACAACGTCAAACTGATCTGAAAAAAGTACAAAATAAATGGCACGATATGTTTTGTCACTTTCGAAACCTATTTAGATGCTTGGAGTATCCAATTCCAAAATCAATGATGTCTTGTCAACCGAGGAGAAGTTCTCTCCATTTCTGCTTTGCAAGCAAAGCCAGTGTTTAACTGTTCTAGGATACCCGTGGAGCCCAAAAGGTCCATATGCAATGCAACTATATATATATATATATATATATATATATATATATATATATATATATATATATGAGAGATTCACTTATACATGTGTAAAACAAATTTAGTTTTACACACTTTCATATCTTTTGATATGATTTATAATTTTTTAATCCGACCGTTGAATTTTATGTTCTGTTCACATAGATCATGCATGCCAAATTTCAAATTAATCGAATACGTATAACTATATATTTCTTAAAATAAAATTTCAACCGTTGATATCTATTAAAAAAAATATTATTGTTGGCTAAAATGATAGAAATAGCAAATTGATTCAAAAATTTAAATACATAATAAATATGAGTAGATTGTTAAATCTAACGGTTGGTTTGCAAAAATATTAATCTTATATGAAGATATAAAACTGTGTAAAATAAATTTGTTTTACACATGTGTAAGTGGATCCCTCCTCATATAGATATATATATTGGTGTAAACCTGGTATCTTCATTTGTTTTAACGGTCTGAGACTAATCCTTATCGAGGCTTTGTCACAGTTAAGACTCTTCACCCCTCCCCAAAAGTGTGTTAGGTAGGGATCGAATCCAAGAGTTCTTCCAACAATCTCGGCCTGCGTTACTAACTGAGCCACAACCCATAAGTTATATATATAAATATATATAAATACATAAATATATATAAAGATATATATATTTTTATAGATATCTATATGTATAAAAGGGGATTCTAAGAGGAGTGAAATACATAAACTTTCTTATACTTATACTAAATAGACATTAACCTCCTTCTAATTTCAAAGTACCAATTTTCTTCCTTTAACAAAGTTTAAGATTTAGAATTTAGGGGTTTTTAGTTTGGGGTTTAGAATTTAAGGATTATAGTTTATTGTTTATGGTTTTTTGGATTTAGAATATAGGGTTTAGTGTTTACAATTTTTGGATTTAAGAATAGTGAAAAGGAGGAAAATCAGTATTTTAAAACTAGAGGGGGTTAGTGTCCTTTTGATATAAACATATAGGGTTTATATATTTCATCTATTCTTGGAGAGTTTTGAGTTTGTGTTAAATCGAATTTTTATCGTATAAAATATAAAAATTATTAAGTCAAAATTCTTAATGATATTTAACAAATTTTATGCAAAATATTTATTTTAAGTTTGTCAAAATTATATATAATTTTTATTAAATTTTAATTAATGTGATTTTCGTCTCTTTTATCTATCATCTTACTGTAGTTTACTTAAAATTATTATAGGTCTACTTGAAAGTCCTAAAGAACTGACTTTTGATTTTGAGGTAGATGACATAGAGTGCATTAATTGACAAAGTTTGAATAATCAACATGACATCAGAAAGTTTATGAATTATTACATGATCGCATATAATCTAAAGGATTACTGGGTAACAAAGCAAAAATATAGTACTAAAAAGTAAGGCTGACATAACAAAAATATGTAAAATCATCATGCAAGCATATGTATGTATATATGTGACAATGTGACAATGTCATATAAAATTCCATCATCAATATTTTTGTCCTGCAATGGCATTGTGAACTTATTTTCCTTTATTTGTTTTGCTAAGTAATTAAGTTCTCATAGGTGAACATGATTTTGTTATATGAGTTCTTTTTTATACATTGATGGTGTAAATTTTTTATTTTACAAATGAAATTGATACATTGCCACATGTTTTATTTTTTAATTTTTTTAAAATGTTCTAAGGGATATGTTTCACTTTTCTACTCCCTTGAATGAAATTTAAAAATTCTACTAAATGTGTTTATTTATTTTTCTAGAATTCTACTAAACATATGATTTATCTCAAGAAAGTTCAAATATTTAAAGCATGCAACTTTAGATTAATTAAGTTTTTTCTTTTTTAATTTTCAATTAAAATTCAAATTAAGAAATAAATTTAAAATGATAACCAATAAGTCGATAAATGTTATTCTAAAAATAATATGAAAGTTATAATTATATAAATTTTTTTTAATATTTATGGAATAGTAAAAAAAATTTTCATAGTACTAAAAAAAATTATAAAATAATAAAATTTATTAATAAATTCTTTTTGTTTTCCTTTGGGCTTATGGCAGTTTCTGAGATCAACTGAAAACTCACCAAAAGAATTTGATTTGGGTTTGGGCTTTCTCCCTCTAGCACTTTCTCATTTCTCTCCTTCATTTTCACTCAAGGTTTTGTCAGGAAATAACATTCTAATTCGTGTTCGGAGAAATTTAAACCCTTGACATCATGCATGTGTCGAATCTTTCTAACCAATTGTCTTAAGCCAATTGGTTGGTTAGGACAATTGGTTAGGAGGTGTTTGAAACTTGCATAATGTCAAGAGTTCGAATTCCTCCGGACGCGAATGAGGGTGTTATTTCTCGACAAAACTTTGAGGGTTGGTTGATCCAAAAAGGACAGTACAAATGAGTAAGGATACTGGGGTGGCAAATCCCTGGCCAACTCAGGCACTCTTAGCCCTCACAATAAAACGCTGTCGAATACGCATGATGTCAAGGGTTCAAATCCCTCCGAACGCGAATTAGAGTATTATTCATCGACAAAACCTTGAGGGTTGATTATACAGATGAGTGAGGATACTGGAGCGGCAAATCCCTGCAGCTTCTAGAATTTAGGAGCTTCCGGTGACCGTATAATGTGGAATGAGCTAGTTTACTGAATCAAAGGACAAAGATTTTGTAGTTTGTTCTTGAGCCTTGCTGTCCGGAGCAGAGCAATTTGTTTTGGTTTCATTTTATGCTTTACGGCCATCATTTGCCTCATTTTTCTGATTACATTCATAAGATAAGGTCAACATCCATCCATTGGGTGATAGCTTGAAGGATGTTCTCTTACCTTGGCATTGGATTCTTTGCATTATCAAAATATCCATAACTCTAGGATCAAGAACAATGTGAAAAATGGGTATTAAAAATGTTGGTCTTTAATGCAGCTTTGATAGTTGTTAAGAATATAAATGTTGATGCCAAGAAAAGTGTACTTATTCTAGATAGACAACGCAACTGAATTGCAATAACCAATCTAAGCTGTGAACATGGTTATTTTTAATGTTCTTCATTGTGCAGAGGCTTACATGTTGTTGCTGTGGGATATGAATAGATGATGTGAAAGTGCAGAGGAGAAAAAAGAAACACTAGAGCTGTGAGCTCAGTTGTTTAGTAGCTTAACGGTTGATCCTATTTTAACAAAGGAAGGACATGCTTCACTTTTTAGATTTAATCTGTGGATCCTCTATTAGCCGAAGGGGAGTTTTTTAATGAATGCTTATGAATCTGTCAAAAAAAGAAAGTTACATAAAGCACAATGACACATAGATATCTCATTGTGTGTGAAGTAACAATAACAGCCTATATTAAGTCGATGGCCCTAAACATGACATTGTTCTTAAAACATTTTGATTGCTAGTGAATTGAATCCTCTTGGAATTGCTTCCTTGAACAGCAGAAATGCAATGGTCTAATGGCTTTCAATAGAAGCACAGAAACTATTGACATTTAGAGGGATATTATTAGTGCTTTTCGCTTTATTTCATAGATGTTTTTGGTTTATTGAGTGATTTGCTTTGATGCATTCGTTGATGATAGGGCATAGGTGTAAAATCATGTAAATATGGGTAGATAGAGACACAAGGGCTACCATATCATCTTTTATTCGCATACTGTCTCTATATATGGACATATATCATCTATTGAATGCCGAATGACCAGTATAGGAAGTGCAGACAGTGATTTCTCACTTTGATGATATCTTTAGCGAGATTATTAACCCACCAAATTGTCCATAGGAGGGGGCTTTATAATAATGACGTTATTAACTGATGAAAATAAGTCTCAGTGTGACCCCTCAAAGATTCCTGGTTTTTTCATTGTCTTTTTATTAATATTTTAATTTCAAGGATCTGATATTTGCAACTTGCTTCTTGCTGGTGCTGTTACATGTCTTTCTGAAAATGCCCTCCTTTGTTTCCAAACAATGGGTTGACTGCAAGAACTGGTTCATTCTTGAACCTTGTTTTGCTCCTCTTCCGCTAAGATTATTAGTATGGCTCTCAGAACCTGCAAGCCCATGCTTGTAGGACTATAAGCAAACCGAATATGAATGAATATTACTATGTTTGTGTTCACTCGTTTGTTTGTGTTTAGTTAATGAATGTGTTAACATTTTTGTGTTTTTTTGAACGTTAACAACACTTGTTTTTTATATTAATCAAACATTTTCACAAACATGTGTTCGTGAACATTTAACGTTGAACGCTAAACAAAAAAATTACACAAACAAATTTTATTCACTCTAATACATATGACGCCAATTGCTAAATTAAAAAAAATCCTACTTAGATAAGTAATTTTAATAATTACATATTAAAATGTTTTATGAGCAAATATGTAATTTAAAATTTTATTATGAACAGTACACAACATTAAATAATTTATTAAACTAACGAGTTTTAAACAAACCTTAAACAAGTTTGGAAGGTTTGTAGATGGTTGAATCGATGCTTAAGTCAAGAAATACTTAAAGTAAGATGATTTGTATGTAGCATAGAGTTCAACTTACATACCTTGGTCTACTTTATATAGGTTTGCCGAGAATTTAATTAGGATTGAATCTTGTCAAAATCCTTAATTAATGGGGATTTTGCATGATATGGAAGAACTTTTGACTAGGATTCTATGTCCCTAATAAGACTGATAAGCCTTTAATTGGCATTGAGCTTTACTTGTGGGCCAAGGGTCTCAGCTTGATATTGGGCCAAAAGCCTAAACTAAATATGATAATAATTGCCCCAAGTCAAATAAAAGATTATAAAATCATCTTCTTGATGACCCATAAAAGTCATCAACAAACATAAACAAATAGAAAATGAACATATTCACAAACTGTTATTCAAACGTTTTGTTTGTTTACATTTCTACATGCTTGATAGTAAATTAATCTCATTCAATTGTTTATGTTCAAGAATTATAATATTGGATCATCACTTTGGTCATACATACACATATATGCATGTTTGTGTGTTTGTGTGTGCACATGCATGTGTTCCGGTTTATATGACACTTATGCACAACTAGTATGGCGGTTTTGTGAATGTGATTGTTTCGTAACTTGGGTGATCTTGATATGATGATCTTTCAGGGCTGAACATGGTAAGTTTAGGATAAATATGGGGCCAAACTTATCACATCATATGTTTTTGATCATGTATGCTTGCGCACACTCACATGCATATATAAATATATATATATATATTTATTTATATGTATATATACACTTTTGTATATAAAGAAAAACATGTACATATTATAGCATCCAACAAAGAATGAAGGATGTATCAACTGCTATTAGTATTAGCAACCAAAACAGGTAAAAAGAAAAAGAAAAAACTTCCAAGCAGGTCAACGAGCTTACATTTGATCAATCACCCCTTCTAGACTTAAACGCTCTCGAACACATGATATGTAGGTTGCAGCCCTAGCATCGATGCCTTCATCACAGTTGCATTGCTCCACACGGCCATAGGAGTCATTTCCTTTATCAGAAGCAATATAAAAGTGCTTCTGCATTTTTGGATTGCCCATGAATGCATCACTATAGAAACCTGTAGCAGCCATTGAACCAGCAGATGGGCTGTTGGTGTACTGTACAGAAGACCATGGCTTTGGTGCCCGATGCGGAGACATGACCAACTTACTTTTCTTGAATCCTCTACGCTTGGACTCCATTAATGGATCACCCAAGATATTCTTTACGTTCTTCAGTGTTAAATATAAGTTTTATCTGCATCTATATATAGAGTAGATGTTCATGCATGAAATCTTAGCTTGCACCAATGGCATTGGCCCTCAAACAAAATATCTTATGGGAGCTGTGCATTGGGTAGATATTTTAGAAATGGAAATCAGCTCAGGTCCTTTTCAGCTTGTTTAGTAATTGTCTGACTGTAATAAGTGCCACTAAAGTGCTCTGTATATCCCATCTTTGTCCCCATATTAAAGACAATTGGGGGGGAGGAGCATTTCCCAGATATCTGTTTCCATCTTTTCCTTGGAACTTTAGACTTTGGTCAGATCAGATATCTGTTTGTTCAGTAATTGTCTCTACTGTAACAAGATGTGAACGTTGGATTTATCTTATATACTGGATTAATAAAGTCAATTTTGATCCAAATTTAATTTTGGTTAATGTCAAATTAATGAATATTTCAATGATATTGATAATAATATATTCGAATTGAATAATATGATTTTAGTTAAATGTGATCTTGATATTGTTGTGTATTTAGATCCTATTAACTTAAGAGAGATCTTTATTTTCAATGTATATATGTGTGCGCACGCGAAACTGATGTATTGAGCTTCGTATGAAACTTGTAAAATCTTTTTCTCTCTCTCTTGTATATAGATTTAGGTGCAGTCAACAAAAAGTATTCAAAAAGAGTTTCAATCAGGGAGTAACTACGGTAACAAGATTGAGCTTTGACTTACATCTAGATTAATTTTAATGATAGTGATTTGATGAGGTTTCAATTGATTTCAACAGTGAAAGCTAATATGCTTCCAAACCCAAAGAATACGAACAAATTGGACATTTTCTCTTGCATACACTTCATGATCACATCAGAATATCATCTGCTATATATCTTTCTGTTTGAATATCGACTTCTGCTTGAGATAAACTTGAAGATCGATAGATCTTTGTTATTCTAAGTAACTTCAGTTTTGCCACAGAACAGTTCATTTTAGTAGACCTGATAATTTGGATATATAATTCATGTTATTGTTATATAAAATCGTATTCATGTGATGCAAAATATTAAAGTTTTATGTCAAAATTCGTGTTAACACTTTTAACACAATTTTTTTTTAATTTTTATCATATTCATATATAATATTTATCTAATTTTAATTCATATTACATTTGTGTTTTTTATTCGTTTCGTGTTTACCATTATCACATCTACAGCAAAGGTTCTCCTCATTTCTGCTTTCGAGAGCAAAGCTAAGTTTTAACTGTTCTAGGATACCCAAGGTGCCCAAAAGGTCCAAAAGCAATGCAACTTGACTGACGATTTTTCCAGCATCTGTTATCTTCTTATCTATATGGCTCCTAAGTCCTATAGAACTGGCTTTCGATGTAGCTGTGAGTGTGCTGTCATGTATCATAGGAAAGCAAATGACATAAAGTCTAACGACAAAGCTTGAATAATTAACATGATATAAGAAAGTCTATGGATTAGTACGATACAATCACATATATGGAATCTAGTTTACCTTTTTTTTTTTGAAATTGGAGTAGGGATTAAAAGTGTTGTTGATCGGGTCAAGTTTAAGTAAGGTATTAAAAAATTGAAAATGAATCCCAAGCCCGACATGACACAATTTTTTGGGTCTAAATTTTTGCCCAACTTTATTTTCACACAAATTGAATAAATTTAAGTCGTTCTGGGTTCGTCCAAATACTATTTTTAAAAAATATATAATAAAATATAAAAATATTAAAATACATAATAGTTATTGAGTATAATATAATAAGTTTAAGTAAATTTTTACAAAAATTATAAGAAACATGAACACTTTAAATTTCAATATAAAAAAAATAATACAAGTTCAATTATAATTGCATAAAAAATCAAAAGTAATTAAAAAAATATATTAGTAAAAAAATTATAATTATCAGATTGGGTCACACTTGGACTTAAAATAGTGAGTCCAAGCTTGATCTGATTTTTTATTGAGTTTTGATTTTTCATGTTCAAGTTCATTTAATTGGATTAATATTTTTGTCCAAGTACACTAAAAATTAAGGAGCCTTTAACTTGGGTGGTTAGCCCAATCTTTAAACAAATCTAATAGGGATAAAGTTGCTTGAATTTGAATCTATATTTTATAACATATTATAATTCTTTCTTTGTTAACGACTCAAACTTAATTAAGAGTTGGGCATTACCATGCTATCATGAACAAAGCAAAAATATAGTAGTAACAAGTAAAGATGACATAATCATGGGTTATGTATGCATGGCCAATGTGACAATTTAATTTTAAATTTCAATCATCAATATTTTTCTCCTGCAATGCCATTTGTCAACTCATTTTCCATAATTTGTTTTGATAAGTAAATAGGTTCCCATAGATTGGTGAATATTGTATTATTATATCTTATATGTGTTCATTTTTTTTATATATATTGGTAATACAAATTTTTTAATTTCTTAAGAGAAGTTAAAAAGGTAGTCACATATCTTTTTTTTTAATTTCTTGAATGTATCATAATGGATATATATATTATCTTGCTAACATCAAATTTAAAAATTATATTGTGCTTGAGATAATTTCTTAGAATAAAAGTCTATTTTTTTTTTGTAGAATAAAGAAAGTTCAAATGTAAAGATTTATATATGATGCACTGACAGTATATAGTCTTTATACATTGTCAATGCATAATAAGTTGACACCTCATTAATAAGCCATTACGAGCAAAACGAACAAAAATTATTTGTATTTATTTTTAAGGGCTTAGCATTTTTTATGTTTACCCAAAGCATTTTTAAGTTTGCACATTGATTTTTTTTATCCAAAGTTTGCACATTGATGATGTGTCAACTTTTAATGTATTGATAGTGTATAGAAACTATATAATGCATTATATGTAAACTCATATTTAAAATGGGAGTAAACTTTAGATGGAGACAACATTAATTAACATTTTTTAAAAAATTTCAATAAACATTCAAATTAAGAAATAAATTTAAAATAAAAACCAATAAGTAGATAAATTTTATTCAAAAAATACGATGAAAATTATACTTACATGAAAAAATTTATTAATATTTATTGAATAGTAAAAGAATTTTTCATAGTGTTAAAAAATTACAAAATTAAAATTTATTATTAAATTCCTTTTGTTTTCCTTTGGGCTTATGGCAGTTCTGGGCTCAGCTGAAAACCCACCAAAAGAATGATTCGGGTTTGGGCTTTTCTCTCTTTAGCCCTTTCTCATTTCTCTCCTCCATTTTCAGTCATGTTAAAGCTCTGATTCCTTTCCTCGCTCTCTGAACTCTCCATCGTTACCACTAGAAATGGCGACATCTATAGCAGCTCGCATCTCCAGGAAGGCCGTGGCCTCGGCATTCTGTGCTCACCGCCACGTCATCGCCTCCCGTAGTTTCTCCGTGGAGGCGGCTAAAACGATTACGCCGTCGTTGGATCGAGTGAAGTGGGACTACAGGGGCCAAAGGAAGATAATCCCTCTCGGCCAGTGGCTCCCGAAGGTAGCTGTCGACGCTTACGTGGCGCCTAACGTTGTGTTGGCCGGTCAAGTAACCGTCAACGATGGAGCCTCGGTGTGGAACGGTTGCGTCTTACGTGGCGATCTCAACAAGATCACCGTTGGATTCTGCTCTAATGTACAGGAACGCTCTGTCATTCACGCCGCTTGGTCCTCACCTACTGGTAATCCTTTCATTTCTCTTTCTTCTTTTGCTGCTTTCTATACTTTAAAAGAGAGAGAGAGAGAGAGAATTTAGGGTTTCAGAGTTTTTTCGGACTTCTTTGTAATAAAAATTTAGCTTGAAATTGGATTTGGCTTTGGTATTAATTTACTTTGGAATGAGCTCAACTAGTTAAGCTTTAACTGATTGAGACTTGTACGTTATGTTTTAATTTGTTGAATGCAGCTGAAAAATGATTAAGGAAACATAAATTGTGATGCAGAATTTAAGTGCTGCAGCTTCTAGAGTTTAGGAGCCGGGTTCTTCGGAACTCTTGGTGTTTGTATAATGCGGAATGAACTAGTTTAGTGAATGAAAGTACAAAGATTTTGATGTTTGTTCATGAGCCTTAATCTACGATGCAGAGCAATTTGCATTTAGGTTTCGTTTTGAGCTTTACGGCCATCATTAGCCTCAATTTTTTGATGACATTCATCACATGAAGTCTCCATGTTAATCGATTGGGTGATGGCTTGAAGGATAATCTATTAACTTGGCATTGGATGCTCTATATTATCAAAATCTCCATAACTCTAGGACCAAACACAATATGAAAAATGGGAATTAAAAATGTTGGTCTTTGCAGCTTTGATAGTTGTTAAGAATGTAAATGTTGATGCCAAGAAAGTGTATTTATTCTAGACAGACTTGGCAAGTGACTTGCAGTAATCACTCTAAGCCATGAACATGGTCCTTTTTTAATGTTTCCTTAATCACTCTAAGCCATGAACATGGTCCTTTTTTAATGTTCTTCATTGTGCTGAGGTTTACATCATGTAGCTGTGGGATATGAATAGATGATGTGTTAGGTGCAAAGAGGAGAAAAAAGAAACACCAGAGCTGTGAGCTGAGTTGTTTAGTAGCTTAGCACCCTCTGCGGTTAATCCTATTCTTGAATCTTGTTTTGCTGTTCTTTTGCCATTATTTTCTATTGTGGCTCTTGGAACCTGCATGCCCATGCTTGATCGCAAGTCAATCTCATTCAATTGTTTATGCTGTGCAGTAAAAATGAATCATATAATCAGTGTTTTAGGTAGAACTTTATTTTGTCTGTGTGTCACTCAGGGATCAAGTCAGTTTCTAGACCTCATTGCCATCATCACAAGTACACTATTTTGAATTCTGACTGTATTTAATTTAAAATGTTTTTCCTATATTGCAGGGCTTCCAGCAGAGACATCAATTGAGAGGTTTGTGACAATTGGTGCATACAGTCTATTGAGATCATGCACAATTGAACCAGAGTGCATTATTGGACAGCATTCCATTCTTATGGAAGGTTCCCTGGTGGAGACTCACTCTATCCTTGAAGCTGGTTCTGTAGTTCCTCCAGGTAGGAGAATCCCAACCGGTGAGCTTTGGGCAGGAAATCCAGCTAGGTTTGTCCGGGCTCTGACCCATGAAGAAACCTTAGAAATCCCTAAACTTGCTGTAGCAATTAATGATCTGAGCAAAGAACATTTCTCAGAGTTCCTTCCATACTCAACGGCAAATTTGGAAGTTGAGAAGTTCAAGAAGTTTCTGGGAATTACTATTTAATTGCTTTTTGCTGTCATTTTTCCGAATATTGGTTTACTAAAGTTTTCCCTGCAAGGAAATAAGCAGCCAAAGAACACATAGAAGAAGCTTTTCTTTTGTTCATCGATGTATTTGATCATGTTGGCTGTTGAAATAGAAGAAACACAAAAACTTGTAGTTGTGAGTTCCAATGAAATGGAATACAGTTTGCAAGTTCCAACTGAAGGAACTTGTGGATTAATTTCTTTTGTGTAATGAGCACATTATTTGTTGAGTTTACCCTTTTTTTTGCCCATTGTTGACATTGCTACTTTCCTTCAGATTAAATTTCAGAGCCAAATTCAATGATTGATGAAGATATGATATAACACTCGTGAAGTACAGTTAAATAGATTACTACTTCTATCAATGTCATCTTCATCCTTGAAGAATATAGTTGGCCATCCTCTTTTTTATTTTTTATCAAAAACCGTAAATTACAAGAGAGATTACAGTTATAATCGAGAATTACATTCATTAATCACTTAAATCAACTTAACATACGGAATATATGACTAAACAGACGATTCACGCATAGCTGGTTACTTTTCGAGTCATCTCTGAGACTGAAGATTCCTACCATATTGAGGAAGCATGGACAAGAGAAAATCTAATGCTCTGCAGGGAGAGTATAGGACATCACCAGATAAACAGTGCTATAGACGTGTAGAAGGCGATGAGCAGAGCTTTCTACTTCACCTCCATGCACAGTTAAGCTTGTATAGCCACGCCCGATTTCCCCATCACAAAATATTCCTGCCAGGGGAACCTCAGGGAAGTTTTCCAAGAATGGGGAGCTGTCGACATTCGGGCACCCAAAGAATGACTCACCACGGCCACAGCAAGAAAAGATAAAGCCTCCGAAAGCTTCCTTCTTATCAACAGCGTTAACAACACCCCTTGTGCTGGAACAGCTTTTAGAATCCCAACCCAACTTCAAATTTCTAAGGGTTGAGGAGACGTCTCCGCATGAAAGTAATGCGATTTTGGGATCTGAATGGTAAAACTGGAAACGGTCACCAGCTTTGATACCAACACCATCAACATGAAGGAACCCTTCATCTCCTCTGTTGAAAACATTTTCATTCAATAAAAATCAATAGGAAAGGAAAAAAAATATGCAAAAATTACCAATGTGCGCAAAATGCAATCCTTGCCTCTGTTTTAGCTGTTGAATTTGTTCAATGTGTGCTTCAGAAGGAAGTCAGACAACTATTCTACTAAATATTTCAGATCCAAAGTATCAAAAGCAGTTCCCATGGATCACTATGGTATACCTCAGAAACTATAACAAAGGTCCCCAAAACCCACTCCTTACCTATGTTGTTTCACGTTCAGCCAGATCATCTGTACTATGCCTATGAACACAGCAGATGAGTAGTTAAGTACCATGACTAAGTCTATGTCTAATAATCACTAATAAATAATCCCACAATGTGAGAACCTTGTGTACAGAGTTGCCCTTTTTTCTAGAACTCACCAATTCAAGAAAAGACAAAACTTCGATAAGTAGCATCGGCATGTAGAATGCAAAAAGATTTCCAAAAATGGGCAGGGTGAGGTATGAAGTGACAGAAGGTATAGAACAAGATAGTTTGTTAGTTATACATGACAATAATGTACATGTTTATATGTGCGCATGTCCGGGCATGCATGTGATACGAGACATGGAACCAAACAATGATGGAAAAAATGTTTCATATCTTACCCTAGAACTCTATGGAATGCCAAGGATGTCATTAACCTGGGCTTATCTGAGCCAACAGAACAGTTCCGTCGTCTAGTAACCCCAATGTAAAGATCAATGTTTTCCGTATGATTTTCTATCTGCCACATATTTTCACTTCAGAAAGTTTGTATGGAAGAATCATAAAGAACAATAAATGCTAATAAACACATGGGCCTTTTGATATTGTTACAATGCAATGGATCAAAATTTCAGTAGGAAAGGGAGAAACTGGCAGTTCATAGTTCAAACTGCATGCCCATATCTTAAATACTGATTTCAACAAAGTATGCCATCTTATATTTACTCAGAAGTGCACTAACGTACCTCATTATTGATATCATCCAGCAAATGTTGAGCATCAAGAATACCCAGCTGTCCTTCACTTCTGACAGTGAGCCAAGTAGGACTTTCAGAATCTTCCTTTACAACAGAAGCTGCCTTAAGTCTTGGTCCAATTGCTGAGACACCATTTGACAATGCAAAATGAAATTCAATATCCCCTACAGCTGAAAATTTAAGGAACATCAGCAACAGGCTACCAAAAGATGCGAAAAAAGGATTAGAAATAGAGCTGAAAGAACCTATGAAGTGACATCATGTGATACATTGTAATATGTATGGCACAACACCAACCACAGGATAGTTAAACATTATCTATTGTAGCCAATGACAGAAAGAACCAAGAACAAGTCCTTAATGAAATAGTATGTAGAAAACTGGGAGGGAAGATTGTGTAAGAAGCTACAATAAACCACTTGATGAAATAATGCTAAAAGAAAATAAGCTAGCAAAACTGAGAAAAGGTGAATTCTAGAATTGCTACTAATTCTAGATAACATTTTTCTTTGGGGACGGAGAGTGAGAACAACAAAGGGGGAAAGAAAGCAGTGCCATAATAAGTCTAAACTCTGAACCCACAGCATAGGGTCGTGAAAATGCCTCCTATCCGAAGTGGTGTAGCCCCATTAGCAAGGTAGTACATTACTAGTAGCATGGGATCAAAAGCTGTACACAGACACTGATACACTACCAGCCCAGGCACTTATTCAGACACCAGGCCCAAAACGTTCTAGCAGACCTCCTTCTTGGACCAAAGACTATGTTATGGACTGAAGCTAGAATACTAACTAAGATAAGAACAATGTAGAAGAATTGAGAGTCCAAGAAAACCGTTATTGTACTAGTCAAGCTATATAGACTGTACTACAACAAATATGGAGCATGAAAAAAAGTTCTTTCCTGATCTTCTCTCTCTTTCTACCTTGCATTCTCCCTGCATATTTCCCTTTTGAAATTTGCAGGTGCAACATTGGTGCTTTCATTGACCTCCTGCCATCATGCCTCCTAAAAACAACACTGCCTTTGAGGAAGCCATCAGCAGCCTGCCCGACACATTCACAACCCAGATTTTGGATTTGAAATCGTCTCTTGAAACCAAATTTGATTCCAAATGCACCAATTTAGCTTCTATCATTCATGAACAACGCAATTTCATTCATGACCTTCAACTTAAAATGGCTTGTTTTGAAAAAGCTTCATCACCACCACCATCCCAAACTCTTCCTCCTTTGTTACCCAATCCTACTACATTCTTCTTCCTCCAACCTGCCACTGCCTCATCCATCTTTCACCATTAAACCACCCAAATTTCACATTACCCCATTTGATGGCTCTAAACCTCTTGACTGGATTTTTCAGGCAGAAAAATATTTTGATTTTCATTCTATTTCTCTTTAGCATTGGGTGCCAATTGCTGCATTTTATATGATTGGGCAAGCTTTGAGTTGGTACCAATGGATGCACCGCAATCACCAACTCCATGATTGGGATTCCTTCACTAGAGCTTTGCTTTGGGCCTTCGACCTTTGTCAATCACCAAGCCACTCTATTCAAACTTCCCCACACCACTACCGTTACCCAGTACCAAATCAATTTTGAAACAATCTCTAACAGAGTTTCTGGGGTTTCTGATGAGCATTTGCTCTACTGTTTCATCTTGGGATTGAGAAATAATATCCAACGAGAACTTCTGATTCTTAAACCACAGTCACTACCTCAGGCGCTGGGTCTTGCTAAACTTTTTGAATCTAAGTTCAATGATTACTGCCAAAATACCCAAAAAACCTTGCTTCCTCCACCAACAAACAAGCCATCCCTACCAACCCCTCAGCTACCTATTTGCCGTTTATCACCAACCGAAATGCAAGCTCGACGAGCGAAAGGGCTTTGTTTCAATTGTGATGAGCAATACAAATCGGGTCACCGTTGCCACACCACACCCTTTCTTTTACTCCAAGCAGAGGACGACCCTGGCCCATTGGATACGAGGGATCTACCTACCTCTCATTCTTGCCTTGGCTTCTCTACCATTGCCCCCTCCTCCACAACAATTCCACCCTGAGGATCCCTCTTTTTTTCAAGTCTCATTTACTGCTCTTCCCGGACATTCGTCCCTCACCACCATAAAGCTAAAAGGCAACATACTGGGTACCCATGTCTCTATCCTAGTCGACTCAGGTAGTACACACAATCTCATTCAACCTCGCATTGCTAAACACTTGGGTTTAGTGATTCAGCCAACTCCACCATTTAAAGTTACAGTGGGTAATGGGCATTCTTTGATTTGTGGTGGCTTATGTACTCAAATTCCAGTAATCATTCAAGGTCATGTTTTCTCTCTTGATTTTAATTTGTTGGACGTCTATGGTGCGGATGTCGTTCTGGGCATTCAATGGCTTTCTACACTTGGCTCTATTGTTTCAGACTTTCAAGAGCTCTATATGTCCTTTTATCATGCAGGATCCCTCATCACATTACAAGGGGAGCAACCTCCTGTACCTTCCTCTATTTCCTACAGCCAACTATGCCACTTGATCCATACCCATTCCATTTCCTCAACTCATTTCCTATCTTGCTCTACCTCTGAAAACCTCATTCAAGAACCCTCCAAACTTGTGTCAAATTACCCTGACATCCAGAACCTTCTAACTACATTTTCCCATGTTTTTGAGATACCTCACGGCCTTCCACCCCATCAACCCATGATCACCACATTCACCTATACCCAAACACTTAGCTTGTCAATGTGCGGCCTTACTGCTAGCCTTACAACCAAAAGCAAGATATGGAAAAGCTCATATACGAGATGTTACAGGAGGGTATTATCCGCCCTAGTACCAACCCCTTTTCCTCCCTTGTTTTGCTGGTGCGAAAGAAAGATGGCTCGTGGCCCTTTTGTGTGATTACAGAGCCTAATGCAGTAACTGTTAAAGACCATTTTCCAATTCCAACGATCAATGAGCTTTTGGATGAGCTCCATGGTGCCTCTATCTTCTCTAAGATTGACCTGCGTGCTGGCTATCATCAAATTCGAATAGCGGATGAAGACGTCCATAAAACTGCATTTCGCACAATTGATGGACATTTTGAATTTCTGGTTATGCCTTTCAACTTATCCAATGCTCCTCCTACTTTTCAGGCTGCCATGAATGACCTATTTCGGCCTTTTCTTCGTTGTTTCGTCCTGGTTTTCTTCGACGACATTCTCATCTACAGCTTTTCATGGATTGACCACATTTCTCACTTGTCGCAGGTTCTTTCTACTCTGACTGATCACCACTTTTATGCTAAACTTTCTAAGTGCTCCTTTGGATGCCTCACCATTGATTATTTGGGTCACATTATTAGTGGAAAGGGTGTTCAAGCCGATCCTTCTAAAATCACAGCCATACTTAAGTGGCCAATTCCAACTAGCATTAAAGCTTTGCATGGTTTTCTTGGTCTTACCGGTTACTACCGGAAATTTGTGCAAAATTATGCCTCTATCGCAACTCCATTGACAGATTTGCTTAAGAAGGATCAATTTCTCTGGTCTGAAGTTGCCTCCAAGGCTTTCCAGACTCTCAAGCATACTATGACAACAATCCCTGTTTTGGCATTGCCTGACTTGTCATTACCCTTCGAGCTTGAAACTGATGCCTCCGGGGTGGCTATAGGTGTTGTACTCTCTCAAAAGGGTCATCCAATTGCATTTTCAGCCGTAAGATGGGACCTCACATGCGATCAGCATCAACTTATGCTAGGGAGATGTTTGCGATTACCGAAGCAGTTCAAAAATGGCGCCAATAGCTACTTGGCCAACCCTTTCCCATTTACACTGATCAACAGAGCCTTCGTGGTCTCATGTCTCAAACCATTCAAACTCCCAAACAACAAAAGTGGCTAGTCAAACTACTTGGGTTTCACTACACTATTCAATATAAGCTTGGTAGAGTCAATCAGGTTGCTGATGCCCTGTCTTGTTGTCATTCGATGGTTGGTTCTTATAATCCTATTTCAAGACCCATCTTTGCCTTTTTGGATTACTTAAGGCACTATTACCTCACTAACCCCGAGGGTCGTGCACTGCTGGATCACATTTCTAGTAATCTTGCCAACACTCCTCATTACTCTATAGTAGATGGTTTGATTTTATATTGTGGTAAAATTCTCATACCACCAAGCCATGAACTACAACAACTGTTGATGAAAGAATTCCACGGTACTCCCACAGGTGGTCATGCGGGAGTAGCCAAAACTTTAGCTCGCCTCCTTGCTAATTTTTATTGGCATGGCATGCGGAACTAGATCAAGGCATTTGTTCAACAATGCCAAACCTGTCAGCAAGTAAAATACATTCCGACTAAGCAAGGAGGATTGCTGGAACCTTTGCCCATTCCCTCCCACATTTGACAAGATATTGCCATGGATTTCATTACTCATGTTCCAGTTTCTCAAGGCAAGTCCACGATTTGGGTGGTTGTTGATTGCTTATCTAAGTACGCGCACTTTGTTGCTTTACCACTGACTGTCACAGTGCCTCAATTGGCTGACATATATGCTCGGGAAATTGCAAGCTTCATGGGTTTCCTCAGTCCATTTTCAATGATAGAGATCCTTTGTTTATCAACCAATTTTGGAGGGAATATTTTAAATCGCAAGGGACAGAATTGAAACTCAGTAGTGCCTATCATCCACAGATGGATGGGCAGTCAGAGGTCCTTAACCGCTATTTGGAGACTTACCTCCGATGCTTTGAAAGTGAAAATCCTCGACATGGGTTCGTATACTTCACTAGGCTGAATGGTGGTACAACACTTCCCACCATTCCGCCATCGGCATGACCCCTTTTGAAGCAGTCTATGGGCTGCCTCCTCCTACAGTTGTTTCATATGTTCTAAAGAGTTCTCATATCGTTGACCTCGATGATAACCTCATTGCCAAGCAAGAAATTCTATCTCGCCTTAAAGCTAATCTCGAGAGAGCCCAAAATCACATGAAAATGCAAGCTGACCATCATCGCACTGAGAAAGTTTTTAAGGAAGGTGATTGGGTGTTTGTGAAACTTCAACCGTACCCCACCAACATTCGGTTGTGCGTCGCTCTTCTCAAAAGCTAGCCAAGAGGTATTTTGGTCCCTTCCAAATCACTTGCCACATAGAGCCTGTTGCATATGAGTTGGCTCTCTCGACTACAGCAAAGATCCACCCAGTTTCATGTCTCGCTCCTTAAAGCTTGCCATGGGAAACCATCATCATTTTCGTGCCCTCTACCAAATCACTCTATTGACGACCAACCAATCTTGGAGCCAGAGAAAGTGCTTAAGACTAGGACTGTTAAACTAAATGGCAACACTCCCCCTCAGTTTCTTGTTTAGTGGAAACACTTGCCAGCAACAGAAGCCACTTGGGAATGGCAACAGGATATGATTGCTAATTATCCAAATTTCAACCTTGAGAACAAGGTTGCACTGGAAGAAGGGAGTAATGATACACTACCAGCCTAGGCACTTATTCAGCCACCAGGCCCAAAACGTTCTAGCAAACCCTTGGACCAAAGGCTATGTTATGGACTGAAGCTAGAATAGTAACTAAGATAAGAACAATGTAGAAGAATTGAGATTCTGAGAAAACCGTTATTGTTCTAGTCAAGCTATATAGACTGTACTACAACAAATATGGAGCATGGAAAAAAGTTCTTTCCTCATCATCTCTCTCTTTCTCCCTTGCATTCTCTCAGCATATTCTCTGCACATTTCCCTTTTGAAATTTGCGGATGCAACAAACACCCACAAACATAAAAAATAAACAAGCAAAAAATGGTTAACAATAAAATCTAGCAAGTTAAGAACTGCAAAAAAAGGGTACCCAACTAAATCCTTACCTTTATGTTGACATGTGATGTCAAGCTTTTACTGGAAATTAACTCCCATACCAAAAAAAAAAAAAACCTTGAAAAGAAACTAAAAATTTAGCAGACTTACTCGTGCACATGCTTACAAACACTCCAAGAGTGAATATTATAGCCATTAACAAAATGTTGAAAGTGCAAGGGTACTTCTTGAAATAAGATTGACATGCAATACAATTGATACTAAGATTTCTTAGGGAATAGAATTAATGAAATCAAATATCTTTTCCTTTTACAATCGCAAAGGAAAATTATGCATATGATAGCAATTAAAACAGCTAATAAGTTTCATAAAAATACGAGAAAAAGAAATAAATATATAATCAAAGAAACAGTTACCGTGGGCTTTGTATCTATCTCTAGCAAATACAAGAGCAACAGCATTAGGAGAACGTTTCAGATCATCGCTGATGTTTCTCGACTCATTACCACTTCTATACACAAATTGACCTCTCTCATCACCCACAATGATCGTCTCCATAGGCATAGCAAAATCTGAAATGACCAAGATATTAGAGACAATAATAAACCATGCACAAATTTTCTGATAACTATGAAAGGAGGTAAAATGAAGCTAGGATTAATCTAATAACCACCTAGACCATGTAGTTGAGAGTTTTGAATAGGTGAGATAGAATTGGCATAGAGATCATAGGCTATGCACGGATGATTGATCTGACATTGATATGATCCATTTTATCTGTTGAACAAAAAGCAAACTGTATCCCATGCACTAATGGTTATGCCTCCCTACAGGCCAATGTTTGTGCTGCTAACACTTGAATGTAGACGAGCAATCATTATTTGCTCATTGTAAATATTAATTTGATGGAAATGACGGGTCAAATTTTTGCTATATGTTTTTTCCATTTGGATCTAAAAAGAATAAAGTTTTGCTAAACCAGACAGAAATAATAATTAGAGTGGATTCTTTAGAATTTCCTATCCACAGATGGTTTAAAGAGTTACTTCCCCTTTGCTTACAATCAGTTCAAGTTTATCAGATGGAGGTACAATTTTGTTCCATTGAAAGCAATATGAAAATTAAAAGGGAAATCAAAAAACTTGCCTAACTTTTCAATGATAGGTTTCTGATCAACATTTGCATCCTACAAAATCACAACCCTGAATGTCACAAGTGCAGCCAAGTAAAAAAAAAAAAACTAACTTGAAGAGATAATGGATACAGAAGGAAAGAGCGCAACTTACTCCAATCATTATAACAGCAAGTGGTGATCTCCACCAACCCGACTTAGAGGATGTGTATCTCTTAATATCCATCACAAACTCGTCAATCATCAACCCTTGAGGTTCCTGATATATCAGTAAAGTTCTCTATGTTCATTTTCCTTTAACAAATCCAACCCAATGCACATGTTGATAAAGCTCCAGCAACATTAGCCATCAAGATTGAGTAATTGTAGCATTCCATGATATTACTATTTCAGTAGCAGAAACATGTTTCACCTTTTCATGTCGTAAAAGAGGGATAGCATCAACTTTAATTCCCGGAACAAATCCAACAGTCAATACCATGCCAGTATTTGCAGAAACTTCATTATTAATATTACCATTAGTCCATTTGACCTGCCATTTTATATATTTATATATATATATATATATATATTAATTCAACATCAAATTCATAACAAAGAACAGAAAAGTACTTAAATCTTAGTTTAAAAACCTCTCTAAATTCATGAGTAAGGGCATCTCTTCCAATAATTCCGCCAACAGAAGATAAAATAATTGGAGTTCTTGTTCCCAATTTCTCTACCATCTGCCAAAACATACACAAGAAAAAACTTCAACTTTAATCAATAAAACCTACGAAGGCTGAGTTTTTTTATTTCATACGAATTGGAGAACATCTTCGAGGTCGAACCC
This sequence comes from Heritiera fomes, assembly GCA_032173925.1. NCBI lineage: Eukaryota > Viridiplantae > Streptophyta > Magnoliopsida > Malvales > Malvaceae > Heritiera > Heritiera fomes. Next base: position 2,300,036 of record JAPDPM010000005.1, on the reverse strand, counting down.
AGGACCAACACTGGCAATAGCAAAATGGGGTCGAATGGGCTCTGACATAACCTTGTCAACAACCTCGTGTAAAGCAACCTGTTTTGAACCCAAAAGAAAATCATCAAGAAAAATAATAATAAGAAGAAAATTTTCTTTTCTTTTGAATGAGGAGCTGAAAAAACGGAGGAAGCGGGTGGAGATACAAGAGGAGAAGGGTTGACGGAGACAGCGGAGGAGAGCTTAGGGCGAGAGAGGATGCGATTGCAAGCAGCGTTCCAGGCCTTGGAAACTCCGGCAGCGGAAGCGAAGGAGGTGGCGGGTAGCCTTGAAAGTATGTTCTGAAGAAGATCATCGTTCATCAGAGAAAACCCTTTGGTTTCCATAAGTTCCGATGTTGAATGTGATGGAGAATTGGAGATGATCGGTTCTTCTTCCACTTTGAAGGGGTTAAGCTGAAGGGAAGACTGAACAAGTCAGCTGATGAAAAAGTAAAAATGCTTCAGGAAAAATTTTAAATACATCCCCTTTTTTCACTATGAGAAATTTTAAACACACCCAGTAAATTGTTGGGTACATGCACTCTAATTACTAAAAAATTCTATCTTAAAATATTTTTTTTAATTTTTTATTTGACATATCTTATTATCTAGTCATTCATTCCTAAACTATCCTTCCTTCTCTTCACCCTAACTCTCATTTCTCACACCCTAAACCTCATTCAAGTTTCTATCTTTCACAAATTCTTCAAATCTTAAAGATTTTTAAGATAATAAGTATAGCTTATATGTTCTGTTACATATGTTTAATGTTAATTTTTTCTCATTTAAATGTATATAATTGTTGAATTTGAATACAATGAATCCGATGGAGTGAGTTATATCACTCATTCGTAGCTCGCGACAGGGAATTGCTGTGAGCTACAAGGAGCTAGCGACAGAGAATTGGCGCGAGCCCTTAACCATATGTGGCACTTTGGTGCTGCAAATCCACCATGGCTTGTGGCACTAAAGTGCCGTGTCCATTATTGGATTCGCAGCACTACAGTGCCACAAATCCTATTGGTTTTGCGGTACCGCCAAGCTTTATGAAGCTTGCTTCCCGTCTCCTTTTTTTTTATCTTTTTTCTATTTAGTATAAATCTATGGAATTGGAGCACCGAAATCAAGGCTGGGGCTCTTGGGTTTGATGATTATGGGTTTGATTGATGACGAAGAGAAAAGGAAGGAGATTGGGCAAAGATGGCTGTGGCCTTGTTTTGAAATACTGGAAATGCTCAGATAAAGAACAAAAAACCTTGATAGAATTGGAGCAGGATGATGGCGATGAACAGAGCCAGAAATTGGTTAATGGATAGAGGGTAAAATAATAATTTTACTTAAGGGTATTTGAGTATTTAAAAAAATTATTAAAATAGGGTGTGAGAAATAATTTATTGACTGTATTTAGAGCCACTCTTTTACTATTTATACCTCATTCTTTTTGTGATAAACAATAATTTAGCGAAGAGACTGGGGATAAAAAGGGTAGAAAAATGAGTAGATTAGAATTTTTTATGTTTCAGTAGTTAGGTTCGGGCTTAAGTTTAGACTCAATTTTTTTTATTTGTTTTAAATTTTAATTTGTTTGTAAAATAAAAAAATTATAAAAAATTAAATTTATTTATTTAAAAGTATTTAAAGTAATTTAAATTTATTTATTTAAAAATATTTAAATACCAATAAAGTTTTTACTTTTATTTTTAAAACTTGCATGTTCTTTTTTTGGATTTCTATATATTGTCAATGCATTAAAAATTAACACTTCATCAATAAACCCTCATGAGCAAATTAAAAAATTTTATTTATATTTACTTTTAAGGGCTTGCTTATTTTTTAATTTATCAATTGATGAGGTGTCAACCTCTGATGTATTGATAGTGTATAAAAACTATATACTGTCAATACATTATATACAAACTCTTTTTTTTTAAGAAGTACAAAGAGGAAATAAAAAATCGAACTTAGACCTAATCTTTCTAAAAAGGGATACCAATCACTAGGTCACTTCTTGATTATTAAACTTGTATGGTTTTTAATAAAATGGTTTTTAATTTTATTAGTTAACTAGTTTTTACTCGTACGATGCATGAATTAATTTTAATTATTTAAGTTTGTAAATAATAAAATAATATTATTTAATTTATTTGTTTAAAGTATATATAAAATACATATATATAGTATAATCAAAATATGCAATCATAAAAAATTAAATATTTAATTAAAAATTATAAAATTCAAAATAAACCAATATTAGGAAGAATAAAAAAAATAAAAACATATTATAAATAAAAGTATTGAGTAAATCAACAAAATGTTAAAATAGAAATTAAAAGTATATTTTAACAATTTTCAAGCATTAGAGTAACATTTTTAGGCATATTTTTATTATTGACATAAATAATCATTATTTTATATATATGCATTTTATATACATATAATGTATATAAAAGAATAATTATAACATAAAAATATTTATATTTATATCTGAAAGCACAGTAATTTATGCAATGCGAGAATTAATTTTATCTATTTAAATACGTATGTAACATATATATTTATAAATTTATATGTTTTATACATGATTTGTATTTATTTCAAAAAATAATAATTTTAAATATTTAAATAATAGACATGATATTAATAGCTTAATTTTATACTTTTCAGTTTTGTTAATAAAATATTTTTTAAATAAATTAAAATTAAAATTATTTATTTCATAATATAAATAAATATCAATTAATATTTTATTTAGTTTTCAAAATAGATAGTATTAAAATTATTTTTTAAAATATTTTTGGATTAGATAGTTTTAAAATTATTTTAAGATAATTTCTTTTATAGATTGAGAAATTTTGAGGATTATAAATTTTAGGGCTTGGGCTCATGCTTAATTCCCTAATACTTTGCCTAAGTTGGCCCGAATTCAGCTTGATCAGCCTCGGCCCATAAACAGGTCTAAATATAAGTAATATATATTAAATATAATAAATAAAATTAAAAAATTGTATATTTAAATGTCTCTACTCCTCCAATATTAAATATAACAAAAGTAATACATTTATTACTTAATTGTTAAATATAATATAGAAATCATATATATATTATATATAATATATTATGTTTAATACATGATTAAATAATACCATAACATAAGTTCAATATAAAAATCAAATTTTAAAGCAATAAATTAAATCAACTATTTAATATTTAATGCGTGTTATAAATTTGGTAACTGTTTAATATATATAACTATTGATTTAATACTTATTTGTTAAAATTTTTTTTGAAATAATACTTATTTGTTAAATGTTACAAAACTTACATGTCAAAAAATTAAACTATCCATACAGGAGTCCATATTAGAAAAAAGGTACACATAAGTATGTACCGTGTAATAATATATATATATATATATATATATATATATATATGATGAGGTGGTATTACTAATAACTTATACATATAATTAGAATCAATAATGAGCAATTTCAAATAATTATTCACATTTAATTATGACATACAATGTATAATTAATGATTAAATTTTTAAATAATATGATTATGAACTGAAGAATATATGCTGAAGTATAGTAACTGTTTTGTATAATTTTTGTTCATGCAACTCTAAAAACACAAAAACCTTGGAAAAAAAGGCCAATTGTCACAATGTGCTAAGACCTAAATCTTAATTGAGACAAGATAGGATGTCTACATAAGTAACTTTAGTTTTCCACTTTCCTTCGCATGCATCTAACTACTCAGTGTCTTTTTACAATCAAAACTCAATCTTTCCCTTTATAGTTCCCATTCATTTTTTTTATTATACATTGATTTGAATATTAGAACACGTTCGAAAATTGATTTCATCATTTCTTAGATCTTACATGGATTTGAGTTTAAAAGAACAAGAAAAATGAGCCATTGACTAGACAATTTAATGTGTCGTATAAAAGCCTAATGCGGCATGATCGATACGGTGTGCACAAAAAAGACAAAAATAATGAAAATGTAAAATTATCATTTTACTTTTAATTTTAAATTCTTTTTTATTTTATTAAAAAATATATTATCATTTTTTTTTATTTCACTGAACCTAATCTCATCGGAATTGATCCTTAAACAACTGAAAAATCGGCTGAAAATCCTCAAACTCCAAACGAGTTGCATGCATGCATGCTTATTACAAAGAGAAGTTGCCTAACCAAATGAAAGATTTGGAGATGGTGTATATAAGACAGGACCAGATGAACTGTGGTGCAAACATGGTGGGAGCACCGAGCTGCTTGCGGCTGTTGCCACACGGAGGAGACAGTAGAGTCATGTCCGATTTCCTTATTACAAACCACTCCAGTTAGGGGAGCACCGGGAAAGTTGCTGTAAATGGGATGCTGCCGAAATACAATTGTCCAGGGTAATGGCAAGAGAAGATCATGCCTCCGAAGACTCCACCATTGCCAGCCGTAGCAAAAGCATTGCTGAAATTCAATTGTCCAGGGTGCATTTAGAAGCATAGTGGAGAGGGTTCCTTGGGTCCATTGCGGTATTGAAACTGAGAATGCAGAAGCTGAAAGCAAATAGTTAACTACATAGAAGAAAAATTTTGCTTAAATCAAACGATTTGCTGCATGAATCTATGCATAGCACAAGAAACCGTAATAAGGGAAAAAAGAAGTATTATGAGGCTTATTTTTATCCCTTGCAAATACAAGAGCAAAGGCATCACAAAAGTACAGATCTGTGCATTTCCTAAAATCACTGTTTCCTCAGGCATAGCAGAATCGGACCAATACGAGAGGTTTACAGCAATGTTTAGCCTGTGCAAGCCATGCATTTCAATAAGATTAGTATAAGACACAAGAAGCCCCTTTCTCGAACAAGTATCTGATTAAGCAATTCTGTAAAAAGTCATTGTCTTTCCCAAGCATTAGCAATGTTAATTGCAGAAGTAAAAGAACAATTGGATTATTTGAGGGAAAATAATGTAAAACCATGTTTAGAAAATGCTCACTCACTCCAAAGTCCAAACAGTATAATCCCAGCAGGAGCAATGCTGCCAGAAACAGAGGCTGTATAATCCCTTATGTCTATCATAAATTTGTCAATCATGGTAACTTGATTCTCGTGATATTTTTTGAAATCCAAAAGTCAACATTTCAATTTGTTCTCTTAAAACAATAAGGAACAATCACAAACATCATGAAATGCACCATCTTGGTAGAACTGAAAATACATAACTATTCATTTTCCCACCAATTCATTCAGAAAAGAATAGATCTTGCCCTTACCATGATTGTTTGAGATGGGGCATTATCATAATGAGGACTTTAAGGGCAAACTCTCACATTGTGTGGTCCAGAGAGAGTTATATGTATGTAATATTCTTTTTGTATTAACGGAGATGCTGTTTCCGTAAATTGAATCTGTGGCTTCCAAGTTATAGATGCGCAACCTAGGACCCTATATAACGAGAAATGTGATAAAGGCAGCAAGATTATCCTCTTTGGTAGTAATAAAGGAATGGTATCAACCTTTAGTCCAGGAAGAAATCCAACAATCAAAACAATGCCTCGGCATTCTTTGGACAAGACAAAACTCGACCGCAAAATTTGTTCCAGGATTTGCTAACGCAGGCAGCCGAGGCGAACCACCCATTTTGTCTTCTCAATTCTTCTCTTTCTTGGTCTTCAGTGTTTCTGCATGACTTGTTTATTGCCATGAACGTACTTATAATGCGAAGTTTAGGAGGATGAAACGACACAAGGAGTGCCGTTTTAAAGTTCATGTGAAACGGAGATAATAGTTACCAGGATTCTTTCCTTTTCCGTAATCCTGAAAGGGCTAAACCTGGCAATTAAAGCCATTCAAGGAGAAATGGATTTGGTTATGAAGTTTGAGTTGATTGGTTATTGTTTTTTTGGCTATTTCTGTCACCTCAGCAGATCTTCTGCTCTTTTCCTTTAATGATCAACATCCACGTTTATTTCCACAATCCCATTACTTCTGTTCTCTTACATATGGCACTCACCGGTAATCAAGCAGGTTTTCTGTTGATATTTCCAATCACAGATTCATTTTGAATTCTCATGATTTCAACTCTAGGAAATCCTGACTGATTCTACAAAATGGGTTTGGAAACTTTTTTCATTACTAAGACTTACTGATTTATTGGACTTTCACCTCGAATTTTTTAAACTTATAGATCACCTACTAATGATTGATTGTGAGAATCAGAACAAGAATGCTGTACACAGAACATTAACCATTGGATTGAAAACTATCAGTTCGGTAGCGTTCTTGCCAGTCATTAAAATCTATGACTCTATGTTTGACTCTTGAGTTTGATGCAAGCTTTTTTTCTACTTCACTCATACAAAGAAAGGAAAGCAGGAAGAACCTACAACTAGAAGAAAAACCCAGCTGTCCAATTAACACTATAATGGAAATTAAACTAATCAAATTTTACAAATTACTGAAATGAAATCACATTTGATGGTTAAGAAAACCCAAGTCAACAGCTCAATTCATAGTTAAGCTCTGGTTAAGCACTTTGCAACAAGTTGTTGAATCCTTGTTCTGATATCAGCAACAATTATATTCCAAAAGATAGCTTCTAGTAACCCAACGTAGTTATATGCAATTCAATATACCGATATTCTAATTCTGGCACTCATGTTTCAACAGAAGAACCCAAGTTTATTTTGCAGCAAAGGTTTCAGATTTCCTACTGCCAATGAAAGGAAGGAGTTTGAGGGGCTTCACTTCCAGAGGATCCAGCGGAGCTCGTGCAAAACATTCCCGGGCAGTGAACCGAAGTATCTCCGCCACTGGCAACAACAACTGAATCCATGGACTCGATAATATGGTTCTGCAGGCTTGGACTCAAGGGTTGCAACAAGGGGAATGACTGAGGCTGCAGCTGCACCATGTTACTCAAACTGATCCCAGATGTCTGTGCCTGCGAAGATGACAGAAGAGAGAGAGCACATTCCGAATCTTGAACTGGAGTCGTTAACCTGTCAAAGAACACGCTGTGGCGAGCCCCACTGCCGTCCGAGAAAGGCACAGCTGTGAGAAGCGGCTGGCAGACTGAAGCTTCTGAAGGTGTTTGATTCTGGAGAGTTTTATTCTCACCTTGCAAGAACATGAATTGCTTCCCTCCTCTGTAGTTGCTTGAAGAGGATCCAAGAACAAGATTATGTTTCTCAGGCGAGTGCAACTGTTGCTGCTGGTTAAGATGCCTAGACTCTGTCTCAGAATTGGTAACTCCAGGCCAAATTGGTTTCACGACAGTGGTGGAAGGATACACATGCAAACTAGAGAATTGCAACATCTGGGAACCTGAAATGTGGAATATGTGTCGATTCATACATAAAAATTTCGAAGAGTTTATAGAGTCTGATAGTATACGGCTCATATGACGTTTAAGCAGAATTAATACGGTGCAAAGGTCCAGTATATAAATTCAGTAAAGATTTGCTACTTTAAATTGCCGTACCTTCACTCTCTTATAAATATGTAATTTTTCTTTCTGTAAAAGGTTTCAGAAAATGAGTGAGAAAAACCTAGTACTGTCATGAACATGGGCACGTAAATCTTGTATTTTGTGTGATTATTTTTTCTCTCTGGCATATTTGTTGAAATAAACCAGTATAATTCACTCTAGTTGCCATTAGACTAGTGCTGAAGTTAATGAAACCCTGGTGAGCTGATTCATAAAGTAAAGATTCATAGGATTTCTATCCTAATTCTGTGCGATTGCATGAATTCATTCATGCTTAAAAACACTGGAATTAATTGCAGTCAAGCATCAAAGGCACAGCTGACCTTGGTAAGTAGAAAAATATCTGCCAGAACGAGGGCGGGGATCTGGCCGAGGCTTCCTTCGCCTCCGGTTGTGCCCATCAAGACGTTTCCTGCAACTTCTCTTTCCTTCGTCAAACTCTTCCAGTGAGTGAAACCTACAGAAAGAGTGATCATATTTTCAACGTTCATAATTTTCACTCTCGTAATTGAAGCCTTTATAAATAACTTTTACTTATCGTATCTTCGATGGATACTATTCCAACTTCCTTAAGAGTATCTTCCTTTCTCGTACTATACTAATAACAAAATATCTCTGCGAAAACGAGATTATCCCATGTTGCATAAAGCATCTAGCAACAGTAAAGAGTTAAAGAAAAGGAATTGATTCAAAAGAAAGGCAGACGTTAAGTACATGTAACTAGTACTTCCTAAGCAGAGGAACACAACAGAAAGAAATGGTGGGGACAGGGAAGAAGAAATCTCAGTTTAGAAACAATAGTAAAGCATTTTCTTTTCAAAAGAAAGAAAGATTCAGTGACTTTTAGCTCACAAAGTCAAGCAATCTTCCAGGGAGAAACACAGGAAACACTTTCCAGTGAAGCTCTCAATCAACATGAAAATCCCAATTCATGGTAAAGCAATCATTCTCCTTAAGCCATGCATGGTAACATAAGTAATGTCAAAGTTCCTTGCAGCAGAGGGTATTTTTATGATTTGAACATGTGATTTTCAAATCATAAAAAAAAAATAAAAGAAAAAACAACTTCTACCGTTGCACGAAGATTCACTCACAAATTTCTTGCAGCATAAGAAACTGAAAGAAAAAGTACATATGTAACTGAGAAGGAATCAGAATCATAATTCAGTAAAGCACCACAAATTTCTTGTACAAAGCACAAATAACAAAGAAATGCAAAACCAGAATGAAGAAAGTACCTGCTGCATTGTTGACAGAACCGTTTCTTCTGGCCATTAATCATAACCTCAGCAGTCTTAGAGTGGAGCTCACACACCTTATGGCGCCTATGGTAGTCTCTACAATTAGCAAGGTCTGAATTGCACTCATCAACGAGGCAGGAAGCCTGATGACTTCCATTACTACTTGCTCGAGCCCTCTTTGAAGGTGAAAACTCCAGCTTCAACACTGCTGGCTCGTTCCATTTATTCACTGACTCTTCTGAATTTCCCACCTGACCAAGCTTCAAATCAACTGAGAAATCCCCTTTACTCCTAGGAACCTTACAGCTACTTGATCCATTGACTGCAGCGGTATTGCTTGCTACAGCTTCCTCAACAAATTCACTCAAATCCCAAGAAGCAGCTTTCAAGTTCCAGTCCATAAAATCTCTCACTTAATGTTCCTTTTTTCCTTTTTCAGATCTGTTTATGCTCACCTAACAGGAAATGCATAAACAAGCATGTGAAAAAGGGCATAAGAAAGCAAGAAAACAGACCAGAAAGTATTTTTGAAGGATGTTAGCAGCAAATGTTATTCCAAGAAGACTGGAAGAAAAATAATGAGAAAAGTACTAACAAGAGAGAAAGAAATAATAAACAAATAAACAGGTGAGAAAGATCGTAAGAGAGGGTACTTACAGTCACAGACAGGCAAGAAGAGTCGTTTTCTCTTTCCATGCCATTATTCAGTTCACTGACACAGACTCCATTAAAAATCAATAAAGTAGGAAACCAAATAAATCATATCAGACACAAAAGGAGAAAACCAAAAAAGAAAAGTAAAGAGCAAAGAAAATCACAAAAGATGAGATGGGTTGCAGGTTAAAATAAAAAAAAAAGAAAAGAAAGGGTTTTAAAGTATAGAAATCAATTGATAATGTATGTGGAAAAGAGGGCTTAGGTAAGAGTTGAAGTGAAGTGCTTCAATGGAGGGGACCAAGAAGAGAGATTTAGGGGTTGTTTGAAATATGTAATGTGGTTGAGGAAGGAGGGAGGATGGGAGGGTTAACAAGGACAGCTTGTTTGTTCCTTTCAACTTGTCTTAAACCAAGGACAAAAAATGCAAAGATGGCTGGTTAGGACAAAGCATGTGGCGTTGTGTTTCACATGCCATTGCATGTTTTCCATTTTGAACTTCTTTAGCTTTTGAAACATGTATCGCTGCTCTTATGAAAGATTGTAAAACAAATAAGAATCAAATTTTGAATTTAATTTTTTCAAAAAAAAAAATAAGTAAGTCAATTTTTGATGGTTTAAATTTAACTATTTAAACCAATGAATCTATTAATGAAAATCAAATCTTGAACTTAATTTTTTTTTAAAAATAACAATAATAGTTAAATCAATCAAACATTGAAATACCATGTTTATTTTATAATCATAATCAAATCTTATGATGATATGAGAGTTGATGATTAATCTGAAATTCTGAAGTCTCATCCTTGATTTGCCCATCAGCCATAATCATCTTGATATGAAATTGGGGCCCTTCAAATATCAATATTATGTTATGAAAATGACCCTTCTTGTGATATTTGACTCCCTCCCATTTTTTCTAGCCTACACCATGCTCTACAACAAATCATCATCTAGGCTTAACTTAGCTATTAGAGAATATGAGAACTAGTGGTTGAAGAAGACATGATTCAAAGGAGGTTTGGATAAGAGAGCTTGTATGCCTCGAGAAAGAAGAACAATTTTAGATAAGAGAGTTAAACCAAAAAAAAAACTAGTGAAAGCAGAAAAATAATTAAAAATGAGTGATGTGAAATTGACTTAATTAACTCTATTAATCATTCTTTTCTTTTTAATATATTGGATAAGCCTTGTTGTCCAAACTTTTTATCAGTCGTATCCATTGACTTAAAAAGATTTGAAAAATAATAACAAAATGAAAATTTGTTTATCTACACCATCTTCCCGGATTATAAAATTAGCATCTACTAATAATAATTTTACTGCTACATGTATAATTCTAACCTCGAGTCAAACATCATGGATTAAGGTATTCTACATCTTAATAATCATATTTAGTTTAAAAATCATCAATAAATTGAATATTTTGATAAGCAATCTGCTAATGGAATGTTAAAGTTTTAATTTCAGTGATCTGAATTCAATCTTTAATAACATGAAGTTTGGTAATTTAACTCCGATTGTATAAATATCTTGCTGTGAAACTCTACTACTCACTTGAATTCAACTCATTTATAATTGTACTTCATTATTTTCCCTGTTTCTCTGCAAACTATAATTGTAGACTCGTGCAAATCTCACCTTCAACTTCATTTCCTTACATCATTATGCCAAGGTTTGCCTCCTCCGTTACATGCTTTGAAACAATGATAGTCCCCACTTGAAGACTTTACGACCACAAGGAATATATATCTATAAACATTTGGTAACCATCTTAGATAAGTTGAAAACTGTTGCTAAAGATGAAATCTTGGGACATTTATTTTCAATATAATGTCTGTTAGCTTTGTCGGAAGGAGGAAGATGGTTGGGATCATCTGTTTTATATTGTGATTTCTCTAGTTAGGTTTAGCAGAGCCAGAGAATGTTACACACATTTTCTGTTTGCAGAATTTTTAAGAATTGAGATGATTGGACTGCTTCAATCTACTATATCTGATGGGAAAGAAACTATAAGAATCACTAAACAAAGAAATCTCAAAAGGAATTATTCTAGCTAGTTGTTGGAGTTGTGAAAACTTGCTTTTTTGCTGTTTTTAATATATGCTGTAATGAAGTTAATAGAAATTTTTTGTGAATAATGAGATATAAGCCACAATAGCTAATTTTGCATAGGTTATACGCTTATTTTACTCATGTAACATACTAGAATCTTCTTTTATTTTTCTTTTAATTTAAATACACAATTCAAATTATCTAAAAAAAGAAAGATGATATTTGAATAATTTAGTATATTATGAACTTTGAAATTCAAATCATATAAGAATTTTGCTAAGGATTGTTGTAAAAACTCTTTAAGATTAGAAGTCTAAATGAGTCAAATCATTTGTGAGTTATTCGAAGTCAATGAGATAATTTGTTGTATTTAACTAATTTACCTTCTAACTGAGCTTGAGCTCAAGTTATTTGAATAACGAGTTAAGTCGAGTTTGAACTTTTAATTTATCAGTTTGAGCTGCTCGCGAGCTTAATCGATTTTTTTAATATACAATTTTAATAATTGATTATTAATTTACCATTTATCCTTATAATATATAATTAAAAAATGACAAATCTAATCTATTGAGTCGAGTTCAAATTTATTGAGTCAAATTCAAACAGTTCAAATATTCTATTCGATTAAGTTTGAAGAATTCAAGTATTCTGTCTAACAAAGTTCAAATTTTAAAACTTAAACTTGATCAATCTCAAAATTGAATTTCAAATTTTAAGTTTTCAAACTAAATTGAGTTCAAATAAATCGTCTTTGTAAACACAGATCGATTACAGTTTTATATAAAATTGTTTTATTTACTAAATCCAATATTTTACATACATTACAAGCATAAACGGTTTAATGATACCAACAAACTCAAATGAGGTGATCGAGATCACTGACCGTTGGCATTGGAACTTGGTACGGATTGCAGTGTCCCCATAACCACAACCCTAATCTTACAGGCAGAACAAAATATCTTGAGTGTGAAAGCACTAGTGATTAGTGAAAGATCGCACCTGCGATTGGGATGCAAAGAATAAAGGCATTAAACAATCTTTGAATGGGATCCAATTTGAAAATTTTTGGAGGGTTGCGGCAACTTGCAACCTTAACAAATAAAAAGGGCATGTTTCAATCACAGTCATACAAGGAAAAAATTACCCTAAAGCTTAGTGATATATTGAAGTAGGCATTTATATGAATCAAATTTTTTCATGACTTATTCTAGCTCAATTAAATTATTATTTAAATTTGATTTTTTTTATTTTTGAGTCGAGTTTGTTCTTGAACTACTAAAGTAATAAGTTGAGCAAAATTCAAATACCTTAATATCCAACTTGAATAACTTGCGAATCTAATCGAGTTTTTTTAATATATTTTTATATTTTATTGTTAATTAACCATTTTACTCATATGTTATATGGTTGAAAAAAATGACAAATTGAACATATCTTTTTTTTTTGTTACAAACAAATTGAACATATCAAGTCAAATTCAAACAACTTGAATATTTTTGTTTACTCGAGTTTGAGTTTCAAAAACTAAACTCGATTAAGTTTGAGTCAAGTTTCGATATTCAAGTTTTTTAGTCAAGTCAAACTCAAATCCGATTTTGAAATATCTCTTATCAACTTGATTGTACACCTAAAACTAAACATGACAATTCTAAACACAATACGGTAATACGATATGAAAACAATACATATAAAATCAAAAAGATCACACAGACTAAAATTTGATAAAAATTATATATGAATATAATAAAAAAATGTATTTGATGCTTTAACACTAATTTTAATATGAAATTTTTGCGTTAAGGAATGCTAGGGGCAGTTTCTTAGATAGTCATATTTCAACACTCTTCATCTTATTGAATCACGTCACTTTCTAATTTTACGTGAAAACCTGTTATCTACTATTACTGATTACTTGTAAAGTATTTTTTAGTATCACATACTTCAGCTTTTCAACTTCTTACACGGATAACTGGTTTTTATGTAAAACTAAAAAATGATATGATTCAATAAAATTGATAGAGTTAAAATATGACTATTAAAGTAACTATACCTAACATTTTTCTTTTGGATTTTATAAAACACAAATATGAATTATATACGCGACACGAATGACAAGTGTGAATTGAGAAAGGAAAGGGGTGGTGGTGGGGGAGGGGGGGAGACATACCGATACAGGCCTTTAAGCCAGTTAACAACCATAGTAAGTATGGCATTGCATTGGCAGCTGTAAAAAGAAAGGGAATGGGATTTGATTGCTGTCGGCTGTCCCTGTGCTTAGCGTCGTGTCCTTTTTCCTTACCAGACAAGACACCAGTCTACGCAAGTTCCGCAAAGTGAAGTCCCACCAAGGCACATAAGTCAAGATCCTAGATTTTGTTGTCGGCGCCCTTTTCTACTTCACGGAGGTTTCAAAGTAAACCACCCATTGGTGAGCTTCAAAGGACAATCTTGCCAAGACTCCAAAATGATTCCCTCCCTCAATACGGTGGAGGCTAAGCAAACAAGCACAATGGACCACAAAAAAATGAAAATAAAATAAATCTCTATGCAAATAATTTTACGTGAAAAATTTTAAAGACGATAAATATATGAAGACATTTCAAGATATAAAATAAGGATATTTTTATATATATAATTGAATATATAAAGATAATTCAAGATATAAATTAAGGATTATAATCCCAAATGTTGAATTTGTTGATAAGCAATGTCATTTTATAAGTCAGATACAAAGTTTAAGTTTTAAGACCAACACTTAAAGAAATTAATTTCTTTAAATTCAAATTGAATCAAATAGAATTCAAATCACAAACAAAAAATTAAATGTATTGACTGACATATATTTCAGAAAAGGACCATAGTTCTCATGTCAGGATTGTTACATAAAACCTTTAATAAAAATCACATATATATAGAATAAATATCATCCTTACAATCAATAGTGGAAATATAATTCCCTAAATTAATTGAATTTGGAATATCTAAATTGCATCTATTTAATCAAAATAGGATCTGGAAATTACTAGTAATTACTAATTATGCATATAGATCAAATTCACGGTTCATCAATGACTCGTCACTCCAAGCTAGGACCTTGACTGTCCACATTCCAAAACTGCAGAAATCGAAGAGCACAGCACAGGGCAGCAACATATTCTAAACCAAACGTCATATTTAAGAACTCCATTGGCATCGTTGAAGGAGGAAATGAGAGGATTATCAATAAAGCTAAGCTAAGCAAAGTCACCATGCCAAAGAACCTGAACCATCAGAATAATCAAAATGATACCGGTAAGTTTCAATGTCCAGCATGAAACTCCTGAATTTTTTTTCTCTCTACTACTTCAAATCTGGCAATTTGTGGTCTCGTATCAGTATCATGTTTGTTTTAAGTAAAACATATTTAATTCGTGTTATTTTTATATTTTTTATATAATTTTTATGCCATGTTATCGTACGTACTTACAAATTTCAGATCAAATGATTTTGAAGAAACTGTTAATATTTGTAGGGTTGAAGGCACTACATGTGACTGTTTATTTCATGTAAAATACGAAAAATTAGTGTGTTTTGGATTTTTTATTCAATTTTTGCTAAATGTCTTGACTCGGGTCATTAATCATATATATTTTTGTATCATTTTTATATTGTGTCAACGTATTATGTTCACGCTTATGGGATCCATCGCTGTTGTAGGACTGAAGGGACTATTGCAGATTGTTGAAGAACCAAAAGCAGAGTGGATACTTTGGAGGACAGAGCAACTTATTCCAATGTTTTCTAGGCAAGATATTGAAATTCTGCCTTATCTTTTTCCAACTTTGAGAGCAACATTCTTGATTTGATAGTAATTTAAGGATCAAGCTGTGGGTCCAAACTCCAATCCAAACATGATCGTTAGGCTTTCGCTATCTGTCCTTCAGGTTCCGCAGATGCAACTTAGTTCGCGTACAAAGTCCTTAGATTAGATCATCTCTACCCTTCATTACTCTCATGAATGAAACTTGATGATTACATAAGCAAAACTAATTCCTCTTCGTTATTTTAATCTTTGACTTCGTATTTTGATACACCAATAATAAAATGTTTTAATTCCATAGCTGAATTAAAAAGTTACCATATGTTTCATATTTTTAATTATAATTTTATTTTGTTTTATTATTTAATACATGTGTTAACCTACTAATCCTTTTGTTAAGTTTAAAGACTTTACCGGTTCGCCAACAACCTTTTGACTTAGTGATTAAGGATGAGTTGTAGCATATTGTAAATCTTAGGTTCGAATCCAAGCATCCCATCCCCAATTATTTAATATTCATTTTGTAACAAAAAAAGACTTTCCGATACGTGTTTCAAATAAATTTTCCTTTTATTAAAGGTTGATTTGGTTTTTTTCATATAAGACATTGGAAAGTGGATGAGGAGTTAGAGTCTTATAGGGGTTGGGACTGGATTCTAATTCGAGAATCCACTTTTTTTTTTATTTTTTTATCAATTATGAGAACTTTTTTTCTTATTTAAAGCTCAAAAGAAATTGAAGCTATTTTTTTATTTGATTAAAGGTAGATATGGATTTTTTTTTATATTGGAAATTGAAAAATCATTGCAAAAATTGAGATTTAAACTTTAATTGTACTAAAAATTCATCATTCATTTTGGATGAGTGAATTATATGAATTAAGTTTCCAATTTTTGAAACTAATTGTTTTATCATTAAAAAATTTGCAAATTTACAAATTGAATCAAAATATTGTGATATTGTAAAGGTATTTAACTGTCTATTTTTTTGCTACGAAAATTGTTTATTTTGATCTAAAAAATGAGAAAACAAAAGAAAATATAATCGGGCCATCACAGAATCTATGCCCAATTTAACAAATCAACAACATTTCAGCTGTTTTGGGCTGAGTTAATGGCCCAAATCCACACAAACAGCAGTGAGTTCCCAATCACGTCTCGGTTACTGCTACCTCAAACAGTGAAACTGAGAAAGAACGAAAGATAGCCTTTTTTTTTTTAAAGGTAGCCTTTTTTTGACACTGCAAGAACTTGGTTGATTTGAAGCTAATTGTAATATGTAACTTCAATTTTACTTAATTTTGGATTTTGGGGTTTCTATCTCTCTTTGTTCTGATTTCTGTAATTTTTTTGGATTAGAATTTTAAAGCTTGAAATGAACGGAGAGGAGTTGACAGAGCAGGAAACTGCTCTTTATGATCGTCAAATTAGGGTTTGGGGTGCTGATGCTCAAAGAAGGTAACTTTATTTTGTTTTATTATATCCTTTTGTTCATTATTCTCTAAATTTCTTTCATTAACTGTTCTTTATTCATAAGGGTATCTTTTTATTTTTGTTTTAGACTAAGTAAATCTCACATACTTGTCTATGGAATGAAAGGGACTGTTGCTGAGGTATAACTTTTTCCTGACTAGTTACAGAACTCGTTTTGCTTGCTCTGCTATTGTAATTTTTGTTTTTTTGTTTGGGTGTTTTGTAAGTAATACATTGAATTTGTGGGTGTGTTTAGTTTTGCAAGAACATTGTACTGGCAGGGGTTGGTAGTGTGACATTGGTGGATGACCGGGCAGTTACAGAGGAATCTTTGTCTGCAAATTTTCTGGTGTTGCCTGATGAAAATCTGCACCATGGCAAAACTCTTGCTGAGGTCTGCCGCGATTCTGTGAAAGAATTCAACCCCATGGTTTATGTTTCTGTAGAAAAAGGTTAGCCTTTTGCTTTTCTGCATCTGCTTTGTTGTTTCATGTCGGGTAAGGCGAAAAATTAGCTATGCTTTTAAATTGTGTGCATTTTTTGCTCCTTTATGAGTATTAAGTTGAACAATGCTTCGTATGCAAATATCTGGAAGTTGTTCAGTTCAATCTCTTTTGTTTGTGGGGCTTGCAGGTGATATATCAACATTCAGTATAGAATTCTTTGAAAAGTTCGATGCTGTGGTCGTCAGTTGCTGCTCTCTTGCGAAAAAAGTATTAGAAAAGAATTCTCTATGGATCTTATAGCCCATAGATGATATGTTATCTATATGTTTCAATATATTTTGATGTATCAATGCTTCTCCTTCAATTTATAACTAAAACTTTTCTTTCAATGCAGAAATTGATCAATCAGAAGTGCCGGAAGTTATCAAAGCGAGTAGCATTTTATACAGTTGACTGTAGAGGCTCTTGTGGCGAAATATTCGTCGATTTGCAGGACTATAAATATTCAAAGGTAATAACATTGCACATTTAACTAATTTTAGTGGGCAAGGCAGTAAGCCACATTTACTTGGTTGCTAATCATCACTCTGATGCTCATTTTCTACTTACCATAGCACATGTGCAATGTGCATTCTGCGTTTCCCATATACAACATTTGTACATGAACTCTTTCTAGCAAATGGAAGGACCGGAAACATTTCCAGATTGATGAATAAAAATTTAATTCTTGGTACTAGTCTTGTGAATTTCCACTGAATAGCTGTTGAACTTTGTTTCGTCAGGAACTAATCTTGTTCTTCTTTTGAACTTTCCTCATCGTTTTTGGTTTAACACTTTGAACTCTATGCATAAACTTTTCTTTGCTTCTTTTTTTTTTTTACAGAAAAAACTTGAGGAAACCGTTGATTTTCAGATAGAATACCCAAGCTTTGAGGTATGAAATGGTTACTGCTCGTTCTGAACAATAACTGCACCTAGAGACACACTCCAAAATGTCATGATATTAGCAGGTAATAATGTGCCCTCCAAACATTGTGCATTTTATTTCAGTATGTTCTTTCTACTGCAGGAGGCCATTTCAGTACCTTGGAGGGCACTTCCGAAGAGAGTGTCAAAGCTTTACTTTGCTATGAGAGGTATGCAAAATATACTGTTTTGCTTTTTACACAAGTACATGGGGGAGAACAAAATCAAAAGCAACTAGAATTTGAATCTTATAACCCTATTGATTGTTGGCAAACATAGGTTGCCCTTCTTACACTTGATGAACAATTTTACTTTGTTGATTGTCACTGTTAAATACACTGTTTCCTATTTTCACCCATGCATGTGTGCAATGAGTGGAAAATCCAACAATAGATCTTCAATTCTACATGACACCTGGTTTACTTATAAGCATTGCTTTTGAACTTGCCTATGCTCCTACAATGTATGATATAGTTGCCTGTGTTCTTACAGTGGTAGAGCAATTTGAATATGTTGAAGGTCGTAATCCAGGAGAGACCTCAATTGCTGATCTTCCTGGTGTAGTGAAGCTCAGAAAGGAACTTTGTGAAACAAATGTATGGTATTGGGCATTTGTCATCTGCATTTCCTAGTAGCATGTTCCATCTTCATACTTACGTTATTAATTTATTGCAGTCACTGAATGAGTCTCAAATACCTGATGCACTCCTAGAAAGACTGCTAGTCGGTACAAGGGAGTACCCTCCAGTTTGTGCTATTATCGGAGGAATCCTTGGACAGGTTCCATTTTTGACCATTTTTTCCTTCTCTATCTATTGAAATGATTAATTACTATCATAAGATGTGATTTACTGTTGAATGATGTAGGAGGTGATTAAAGCAATATCAGGCAAAGGGGATCCACTCAAGAATTTCTTCTTCTTTGATGCCATGGATGGGAAAGGCTTGATAGAGGACATATCAGAGCCTAACACCGGAAGCTGAGCAGCTTTGATCAGGGAGGATGTGTAAAATTGTAATTTAGGCGTGTAACTGTTTCGCCACCTTCACTTACTATCACTGTTGAAGCTTTTACAGGATCTTTGTTGCCTGAAACTGAACTCCAGAAAACTTGAACTTTTAATCTTTTCTAAAGAATTCGGAGCCAACACTGGTGCTAATGAATCATGTCTATGGAATTGATGTAGGAGAGTTTCTTATACTGACCATGTTGCATTCTCTTACTGTATTAGTGAGATATAGATGGTAAGTTGTAAATATGTATTTTTCCACTGTGGATCTGACAAGGTTTGCAAACGCCATTTCCATGGGGAAAGTTCTAGGAATCAATGAATCATTGAGATCCAAAGCTGCTTACTGCAGGCGCTTCTGGTCTGTGGTGGGGAAGAAAATTTTGGATGGAAAAGTGCAATCATGTCTGCATTGACACTATCTAATTGGAAGGGAAAGCAGATTACTTTTTTCAATGGTGGTAGGCAATGGGGTTGCTGAGTTGAACATCAGCGCCGACTGCCCCACAAAAGCAATATTATGACAAATTGCTGGAAATGTGTCAAAGTAAACGATCATGGAATGGTGAACAATGTTCAACAGATTTGCATTGAAAACCTGGCAATTCTGCCTAGATGTGGTGAGACTATACAAAAACCGACAGAAATAAAAGACAAAAAGGTAATTCGGGCTAAACTTGTGGTAAAAAAAAATTGTGTTTGATACATCAATATAAAATTTTCGTGTTTTGTATGATACAAACACGAACTATCAGGGTAATATTTGACTAAAAATTTTCTACAGGACTTTGGATTGTGTACATTGGTTTGGTTAATTTTTAAACGTGATATAGTGATATGATATAAAAATTATGTAACAAAAAAAAATGATATAAAAATTATAAAAAAATGACAAATCTGATATATATAAATATATATATATTTTACTTTAAAAAACCGTCGTGACATGTGTCATTATCTAATTAACTTTTCATTTTGATTTTCTTTTAAACTAAATTTTTAAACTAATTAATCTTTATTAAATTATCTATTTTAAATAACTTAACATTTTTCATATATTTGTTATTCTATTTTAAACATTATTTACTTTTTCTACCAAATTATCTACTAATTATCTATTTTAAACAAATTAATATTCTTTAAATTTTGTTATTCAAATCTTTATCAAATTATCTATTTTAAATCATATCTATTCTAAATAACTTAATATTTTTCAAATATTTGTTATTCAAATTTTAAACATCATTTACATATCCTATCAAATTATCTACTAATTATATCTATTTTAAACAAATTAATAAATTAATTTAATAAATCAGAATAGTGAACTCTTTAATTTTCAACAATATAATATGTATTTGAAACGTGGTTTGCAATTAAAATTAGTTGTAAGTAATTCAAGTTTAACAATTGAAAGTGGTGGAAACTGACAATACATTGAAAAAAGTTCGATTGTGGGAAGGGAGTGAGGATAATAATGTAAATAGTGCATCGTATCATTTTTCTTATTATTCCTATAACTTGATTATTTTCTGATGCCAATGGTATTGCAGTTTTAAAGAGCTGGCTGGAAGTAGACCTTTTTCAGAATTAAGAACTGCTGAGGAAGCTGTTGCTGCCTCAGGTGTAGTTTATGAGGCTGATGGACAAGTAAATGAAGGAGAGATTCATCCCGATGCTGCAGAACAAACTCCTAAGCCTGTGAGTGCTGGCTCAACAGAAGCAGAAGAGTTGGAGAAGTATGTCACCATTAGAGAAGAGCCATATAAGAAAGCTAAAGAGTTCAATTCTAAGATCCTTGGCTTTGAAACAGCAATTAGAAGGCCTTACTTTCATGTGCACCCCCTCAATGTTACTGAGCTTGAAAATTGGCATAACTACCTGGACTTTATAGAAAGAGAGGGTGATTTTCATAAGGTATTTTAGTTTGCTTTGTCTATCTTTTGATTTTGCTATGGTTTTTAGTGTTCAGTTGTCCTGTTTGTTATATGGTTGAGTAACATCTGCTGCATCATTTGTTTTATTGGCTAAGGCTCTGTTTGGATTTCACTAGACCTTTGGAATCTTTTACTAAAAGACAAAAAAAAATCATAAAAAGACAACAAAAATAAGTAAAATTATTATTATACCCTTTGATTTGATTTGATTTTTATTATTTTATTAAAAACTTAGGCTTAATAACCAAATAAACCCTCAATCTTTAGCCCAAAATGAAATTCAGCCCTCAACGTTCTATTGCATGAAATTCAGTTCATAAGCTTTTATTTTAGTGGAAATAAACCCTAAACCTTTTACAATTATACAATTAAGTCAAAATCTGTTAAATGACACTAACTGCCGTTAGTTTTTCATACGTAGCAGTTGACGTGGATAGCTTAGTTAGCTGACACGTGGCATGCCAAGTATGCAAAACTAACGGCAGTGAGGTCATTTAACAGATTTGGTCTATTTTCACTAAAATAAAAGTTTATGGACTGAATTTCATGCGATAAAATGTTGAGGGCTGAATTCCATTTTGAGCTAAAGATTGAGGGCTTATTTAGCTATTAAGCCAAAAACTTATACCTACTATGATCATTTTATTTTTTTCAAACTTACTAAAATCAATCACCGTTCATCTAAACTAACCCTAAATTATACTGTATAGCAACTTTTTTAAACGGAAATGTACTGAGACTAAAGCATGGGCCTTCGATTTGGTTTTTTCGAGGCTAAGTACTTCAAACCGTCATTTGTCAGTGGACTTTTTGAGTTTGTAATGTATTGAACAGTGATTTTTTTTATATTATTTAAATTTCCAATGTTATGCCAACAGGAATTTTAAATAACTTAATATTTTTTAAATATTTATTATTCAAATTTTAAAATTTATTTACTTATTTTATCAAATTATCTATTAATTATCAATTTTAAACAAATTACTATTCTTCAAATTTTGTTATTTAAATCTTTATCAAATTATCTGTTTTAAATAATATTTATTTTAAATAACTTAATATTTTTTAAATATTTGTTATTTAAATTTTAAACATTATTTACTTATCCTATCAAATTATTTACTAATTATCTATTTAAAACAAATTAATAAATTAATTTAATAAATCAAAAAAAGTGAACTCCTTTATTTTTCAAAAACAATAATGACACGTGTCATTACCTCATTAACTTTTCATTTTTATTCTCTTTTAAACTATCTTTTTAAACAAATTAATTTTTATTAAATTATCTACTTTAAATAAATTAATAAATTAATTTAATAAATCATAATAGTGAACTTTTTATTTTTCAATTTGTAATGGAAACGTGATTTATGGAAACATGATTTGCGGTTGAAATTAATGATCAGCAGTTCAAGTTTAGCATTTGGAAGTGATGAAAACTGACAATATATTGAAAAAAGTAATTTGACAAAAAAAATTAATTGAAATTAATAAAGTAAATAATAAATTAAACATTCTAAATTCTATATTATCTAATTAATTTAGATAAAATTTTATCTATATATTTTGATTAATATTTTCTAAAAAAAACTCATCACAAACTACTATTCTAGAAAGCAATTCATAACCCTTATAGTTATGAACGGAGTCATCCTTAGTTATGAACGGATTCATTTTATTTAGATATCAAAAATAATGAGGATTGACTAGAACACATAAATAATTAAACAATATTAATTTATGTATCAATACATTTTAAAATAAATAAAATTAATCCGTACATTGCACGGAACACCACTAGTTTTAACATAAAACTTTCATGTTTTACCTCATATGAGTGCCGTGAAAACTACAGGAACGCAAGTTACCATGGTAACAGAAGGAAACCACGAAAAGAATGAAAAACCCAATTCTAAGCAGGTCATCCACTAATAATCAAATTCAAAATTTGAGAAATCAAAACGTGGGTAGTTTCTGTCCCGCTACAATCTCATTAGTCATCACATTCAAAAGCAACGTCTGTAGTCCATTATTCGAAGACCCCACAATGTGCGCAAAGTCATGATAGAAAGCAAAGGAGGAAGAGACCCCACCATGGAAAGATCTGGTACAGATGAAGAAGAAACCGCTGACCAGAAACTGCTGAAGCTTTTCAGGAATTTAGAACAGGAATGGGACTTCATAAACAAAAGGCCAGAAAGAACAATGTATAGAACTTCAACAGGCTCAAGTAAAATGGTTGAAACCCTCGGACTGCTTGACAACTCTCCCAGAAAACTCATGTCTTCGCATAGAATCTCTCCATCGGAGAAAGTAGCCTGGAAAGTGAGAACAAATGACTTGGCAGTCGAAGAGATACTCACCGAGAGAAGGGCAGCCATTGAGACTGGTAAGTTAAGGGGAAGACGGCTTTTCGAGGAAGTAGAGGATGGAAATGAGGTGGGCTTTGAAAGAAATGAACTGACATGCAATGGCTTGGAGATTGGTTTGGTTCAAGAGAGCGAAGTGAGGTCAGTTTTCTCTTATGAATCTGACAGTTATGAGGATGAAAGTTGGGGAAGAAAAGAGGTTTTGCCCGCTCCATGTCCTCACTGTTGTTCTTCATCTTCTTCTTCTTCTCAATGTGCTGAGGATATACAGAGAGAAGGAATTGAAGTGGCATCTTTGACACAGAAGAGAGTTGCCATTGATGCAGGCAGTGAGAGAGTGAGATGGATGGTTTTCATGGTTTGGCTTGCTGTTGCTTTAGTTGTATGCATAGTTGGTTTAATCTGGAGCAGGTGCCTCGGTGTTTACGAGGATGAAGAAATCATTCCAACCCCGACATGAAAGCTGTCTTGATTCCTTTATCAATTCTTCTTCAAGAGTACATCTGTTTGTCAACTCTATATGAACAGGATTTGCTTTTTGATTATGAACTGATAGTGTATTTTACATGTAATTGTCATGTTGCCAATCGGTTTATCTTTGCACTACTCTGAATTTCAATGTCTCTCTCTATATATATGATTGATGGTTTCAGCAGACTCGAGCATTGAACAAAGCTTTTATAGCTTTACCAAATTCATGCAAACTACTGGGGGAGGAGGATATATAATTTGTGCAATGCATGAAAGAATGAACATGTACATAGCTTAATAATGATACAAGGGTTTTCTAGTTATTCTCTACTCTACATCCTAGTAAAAAACCGAAAACTTCTTCTTGACAATTATTGTATATACAATAGAGGTCAAGTAATTAAACAGAAACAATCTTTGTTGATGCATGTATAGAATGCTTACATATGATACTTTCCAAATTTCACAATGTAAGAATCTTGTGCATTATACAATAAAAGCTTTTGGTCAGCGGAAATGAGAATGCAAGTGTCAAATTTTGAATTTTAAACTTACAATTGATCATTTAAACTAATACTTAAAACTTGTTTTTTTGTTACTTGTTAGATACTTTCGTTAAACCGGCTGTTGCTTGAAAAAAAAAAAGATGATACGACATTCTTGCTGACATTATTGTTTGGTTTTCATCTCTTATGTTGATGAGATGGATTAGTTCTTGTTATTTTAGACATTTTATAGAATAACACAAGTTAAAATTTTGATCAAAATTATATATGAATTAGACAAAACTCAAAAAATTAATTTCGTGTTTATACAATATTTTTGCATTTTATAAGTTTTTAACGCGAAACAATAAGACAACTCAAAAAAAAAAAATTGTGCCATCATTTACTGAACCTTCGAGCCACGGGCAACAGGCCGAGGTTCACCCAAGAACAATGGGGCTTCCCTTTCCCTGACTTGTACGAGAGACCCGCTCATCGACGGAACCAGGCCCCTGCTTTTTATCATCAGGTTTATAAACTTTTTAGTTGGTTTGGAGATGCGGGGTATCGATCCCCGTACCTCTCGCATGCTAAGCGAGCGCTCTACCATCTGAGCTACATCCCCATGTCTCTCTCAAACTTCAAAGCACCCTTTTAACCAAGCGATCTGGCAATAGTCAATTACTCATCCTGTTTCTGTTTGGAAAATACAAGGGAACAGTAGAATTTAAGGTAAAAGAGAGGAAAAAACTGTGCTGAATTTATATAATCATTGTCGATAAAATTAGATCTCTTAATCCTAAACTCGGAGTATATGATACAAAAATAAAATTAATTAAAATTTGATTAAAATAAAAATTTTTTTTTGTATTTAATATTTTTACGATTACACGATATGATTACGAGATACAAACGCCACTCATCAATCTAAATGAGAAAAGAAATTCGAGTTTGGAGGACAACAAAGGTAGAAAAGATGCGATTATGAGTGTGGGTGGATTTGGGATTCATTCCTATGACCAGTGGATAGGTGATGATGAGACGGGCGATAGTTGAAGTCCTGAAGATATGAAGTGAAAAAGATGATAAAGTTACGCAGCAGCATCGACTGTGAAATCTGACATGGAAATGGTGAATGACAGAATATTGAGAAAAGGTTGAAAAGGACAATAGCATTATTGCGTGCATGTGCAGTTCGTGAAAAATTATGTGTATAATGTGATGTAAGAATGATTTACAACATAGAAATAAGGCATAATTAACTTGAGCCGACTTGATGTAATTTAATATTATTTTATTTATTGTGCTCAATTCGATTTGTAAAATCAAGATTTAAAATTCGATAAAATATTTGAATCATTTAAATTTAATTCAAAATATTTAATTTATAAATTTTTAATCGTATATTATTAAAATAAAATTAATAATAAAATATTAAAAATATATATTAAAAAAAATTCATTAAGCTTGTTAGTCACTAAAATTAAATATTAAAATACTACGAACCCCACTCAACTTTTTGCTCATATAGTTTGAACTTGAACATTATTAAAAAATAAATAAATCAACTTTAAATAATAATCAAATCGAATTCAAATAATTTATGAGTAATTTAACACATTTGCATCTCTAAACATTACTATATAATGTCTTGCTCCTTGTCGGTAATTCAGGATATTACATAAAAAAAAATAGTTCCTTTTCCTCTTGAAAAGAAAGTAACAGTTCTTACCGTACAGCTAAGAATTTTATATAATAATTTAAATGATCTTCATCGTGTGGGGATAAGATTATCTCCAATGGCGCTCGAGACTGGTGAGAAAAATTCCATCCTTTCATATGAACCCAGAAAGCAGAAAAACATGCAGGGAGGAAAAACCCTAGTGATGGTGTCACGTCTCAGGATTTCGACATTGCAGTCAAGCAATTTCGCCAATGAACCGCCGGCAGCCTCATCTGCTAGCCCTGCTTGAAAGGACAGTACAGCTAGCTAGCTAGCTGGCTAACTAGCTGCAAACATAGAACAGAAAATGTTGCTTGAATCTTTTACAAGAGATAAATCAGCCAACCCTCTACTGTTGTGTCAAGGGAATTCCACATTCTGTTGACAGAATCCCAATTTTCAGATTCTGTTTTGAAATAATAAATGAATTAGCTAAAGCTTAGAGCTCTATATCTGGCCTATCTATCTGCTATGCAATCTCATTTCCTCTCTTGTTAGCCTACCATTCTGAATATAGTTCGTGTTTAATTTTTTATGTAATCTAAAATTATATTCATATTATGTAACTATGTAATAATATGATATGTTTTATCATGTTTATGTATAATCTAATATATATATATATGAAAAATTATCTTATATACTTTCAGTGGAGTTTTTTGACTCTACAAGTGGAGTTAGGATGATGACATGTGTCCTATTTTATTTATTTTTTAAATATTTTTAAAGCACACATGTCATCATTTTAATTCCATTTGTAAAGTTAAAAAACTCCACTAACAGTGGATAGGTTAATAATCCTACATATATATATATATATATATATTTATATAAGCCAAAGTAGTTGGTTACAAGTACCATATCTTATGTGGATAGTTCAAATATTTGACACGTGTAATATATTTTTTTAAAAAAGAATTATCTTTTTTCAAGTTTCAAAAAATAAAAATATAATATAAAAATAAATCATTTATATTTTTAAATTAATTATCTATTTTAATTTTTAAAAGATAAACATATATATTTATCTAGATTAAAATTAAATAAAAATTACATTTCATTTATCTCTACTTACATTAATATTACAAAATATAACATCTATATTTATAGTTTTTATCAATTAATTTTTTTCTAAAAAATAACATGTATATCTGTGTATATTAAAATTGATATGGATAATGTAATATATAACATGCAATAATAAAACATCTTACGTACAATGATTACCTTTTTTTTGCAATAATATAACATCATTTTTTTAATTTTTTTAAATTACTACATAACATGCAATTATTCTTTTTTTTTTCATATTAACATTACAAAATACAACATTTATAACTACTGCTTTTATATATTAATTTTTTTAATTGTCTAAAAGGTAACATCTATATCTATATTTATTAAAATTTTTAATTTTCTCCATTTTTATTATATAAATTACATGTAATAATTTTTTTTATCAATGCTTAGTACTCATGGATCTTAAGAGTAAAAAAACTCAAATTTCTTTTATTTTTTGTATTTAATTTATTTAAATAAGATTCTGACATAGAATTTTATTGCACATCACATAAAAGACTATAATTGGATCAGGTTTCAATGTTTATAAATAACACACCTCTGTCGGATATTAAAATATCGGTCATAAAGTCACTGTTCAATGTTTTATACTAACATATATTTTTTTCAATGATAACATATATGGCAATATAATTTTAAAATATAACTAATTAAGCATGTATGTTTTTATTAACTACTTTTGAATTTGCGTTATATATATATATATATATATATATATATTATATAAGGAAAATCTTTCACAAATAGAGTAACTATTAATGAAAGTTGATCTAACTTTTGGTTGGTATTACATGTTACGCGAGTGCAACAAAAGGTTGTATGAAATTGATAAAAAGTTTCATTGCTCCCTATGTAATATTGATATCCCTAATCCAACTCTAAGGTAAATAATAATTATATTTACTATATTTAAAACATAAAACAAAAATTATTCCATGATGACAATATAAGTATTTTATAATTTTAATATATATATATATATATATATATATATAAAACTTAATTGTAGTATTTTATATACCTTATAGGTAAAAGTTGAATGTTGAGGTACTTGATGATTCTATAAAGTGATGTTTTGTACTTTTCAGCACTGAAGTTAAGAAATTAATTAATTAATAAAGATGTTAAAAATCTTTATAAAACTTTTCTTAAGGTATTGATTAATTAACAATTATATTTTATAGGTAGAAGTTGAATATTGAGGCATTTAATGGTTCTGGAAATGCGATGTTTGTATTTTTCAACATTGAAGCTAAAAAATTAATTAAAAAAGATGTTGACAATCTTTATAAAATTTCTCTTAAGATATTGATTAGTTAACAATTATTTTAATATTGTTCAATATTTAATTTAATTTAATGATATGTCTATGACCATAATTTAGGAAAATTTAGATTATAAAATTTGAGAGATATTTGAAGATCTCATGGGTGAAATTTTTTGTTCGAAACAAGAGCAACAAAATTTAATACTGAGATGAGAAATACTAAACTTAAAACTATCGAAATAAGTATGCATATATATATTTGATACTTAGGTATGCATATATTTACATAATATGAGTATCTTTGTTATATTTATTATAACATAAGTGATAACTGAAAATTAATTTAATCAAATTGCATATTAGTGTTTTATTTAAGTCTTCTATTCCATTTATGAAATTTATTAAATAATCAAATAAAGTGACATATCATTCAAAAAGAGCAATGAATACTCAAGAATCATTTGCTATCTCTTCAGCTCAACAAGAATTCATTGAAGAATCTCCGTTTAAAAAAAATTCTTATACGAGGTTGATTTTAAGATGGAAAAAATTTCAATTTCTTTAAATCAAAGACATATTGAATTTTTTTATATACCTATGTTCATTCAATAAATTACAATAATAGTTTGATTTAACTTTTTTAAAATTTGCATAATTATATCCAATATATAATTTTTTATATTACTGTATTGTAATATACAAATTACAAATAAAAAAATATTAAATATACAAATGTTGTCTTTTTCATAAACATAATAATTATATTATAAAGTTTCAAAAAAATATATTATCAGTGAATTTATTATTTGATTAATGTATTTTCATGCATCGCATTGGTCTAAAACTAGTTTTTATTAAATTTTAGTTCATATAACATCTGTTTATTTTATTTATATCGAATCATCGTATCATATTTAAGATTATAAATTTTACTAAAAGAATTTTTTTTTAGATTCATTTGGATTTAGAAAGGATAGGGTTCCAATCACATTAAACTTTACATTTTAATTATGATTAGATCCCTAAAACACAAAACTGATACAAGTAGAAGACTCCGTGATCAAAATCAAATGAAACCTTAATCAAATCTATCATGTACCTTGCAAAATCATTCAAGAGCGAACTCTATAATTATCATATGACATGTTTTGGAACAAGATCTCACCCACAAAAAGGGAAAAGAACGAAAAATATAAAGCATATCTTCGATATTTACTTCACTGAGGAGGAACATGAACAACACATTTCACAAAGGATTATAAGCTTGCATCTGTCTGAAGATTTGCTCAAAGTTGTCAGTGAACCTCTCCACTGGATGCGTGTGAATTCCTTCATAGGTAGTCACCACAATTTCATCATCTTTAGAACTGCGTTGGACTTGTTTCTTAACATTGCACTCTTTATGCGTACACCTGTAATAACTTCTGCAAATCAACAAAGAACCAAATTGAGTAGTTGATAGAAGAACATGACTTCAATGATAATGGAAAATTGGTTTATTCAGATTGTCTCTTTTCATATATATTAACACAAGTCTTAATGTTAAACGATGAACTGCAAATTCCACGTAAAATAGATTAATAATGGGCGAAACACTTTAACCAATTTTTATTACGTGTAGCTGGAAACATAAGAATTTATTGTTTGACAAACTGTTTTTTCTTTGAAAGAATATTGTTTGACAAACTTGACAAGATAACAAGTAGAATCACAGAATAAAACCTAGATTATGATACCGTATTAATTATCCAACCTAAAATCGATTGACAATAACGGAAGAACACTAGTTGACCCAATTAAGATCACAAGACTGAATATATTACCTCGGGTATTTGCTGTTCTTGACTGTTTTCTGCCCATATTTCCTCCAACGATATCCATCATCAAGAATATCAACCTGGCTTCTTGTTTGAAATGCGTACTTGTGCTTCCTTACCATCCCCTTGTCTCCTTTCTTCCCTACTTTCAACTCATGGCTTTCAGAAACCTCCTTGGCATCCAAATTCTCACATTTCTCACTCCCCAGCTTCGTTGTTGCAGTAATCCCATCGTTGGCTTGCATATAGCTCCGATGATTCGCCATGGTTAGCGAGGAAGGCGAGGCTGAAGCTCCACCCGGGAATAGCAGGTGGTAATTCTCCATGGTAAATAAGAAGAAATTGAACAATAACAAGATAAGAGTGTATATATATTACAGAAAAATAAACCTATCAATCCTAGACACAATAAGATAATACAACGAGAAAATAACACAAATAAAATAAGAGGTGACAAAAGCTAAAGTTAGTTAAAAATTTTATATGAAATAAAATCTTAAAAAAAAAATTTTGTATTTGATGTGTCAAAATGAATTTGACATTAAATTTTTGTATTTACATGATATGGAAACAATATTACATGACACAAATGTGAATTATATACATGAATTGTTAGATCTAAAGATATAATATTTAGAAAAAAATAAAAGGTGGGCGGCTAAATGGCCAACTTTCAAAGTCACTGAAAATAAAGGAATTGATGCATGGACCGGAGGCTAATTGTTCATGGGATTCAACCCCCCTCATGAACAAACAAAGTAGGTAGAGTCGTAGACGTCACGTAATATAACTTGATGAGTCTATTGGGCTAAAATTAAACTTGGATGAAAATATGTATATAGCATGCAAAAGATTAATAGATTGGAAATTAATGTTGTAACTTATGGAGATTGAAAAAATGTAAGAATAGAATTAAATTGTCGCTATAGTATGTATGATTCAATGTTGATTTCTTTTTTTATGATGGAAACTTTCGGTCTAAAAAAAAAAGAATGTAATTTCTGATATTTGAATCTTAAACTTACAAAATTTTCAGATTTAAAATTAAGGACACCAGACATGACTATTTAAATTAATGTTTAAAGTTGTTGAATTTTGTTATTATACTATAATTTTATTGAATTTTAGGATTATATTTCAATTTTTTTGATTTTGAACAATAAAGATATTTCATGAAATATTACATTATTTAAATGATAATTTTCATCAATTCTATTGCTTTTTATTCAAAAAATCAACAAAATTAAAAATTTAATGACAAATTCAATAAAATTGAAATACGGTGACAATTCAATATTAACTCATAATTTATTGGAAAATTTGGCTTTACTATTCTAAAAAAATGCAAAATTTGCCTTCTTACATGAGATACAAAACACAAACCCAAAATAGTTTTTTTTCCTTAACAATCCAAAATAAGGTGGGAAAATTGAGAACTCAAGTCTAATTGACAGGTTTTGGCTTTTCTTTCACCAAAGTCATCTATCAGGAATGACTTATTTGAAACAACTAGGCGATGATGATTAATACTAATCTAGACTTTTTATTAGCTTTGAAGATTGGACGGTGCATGGATGACTTGAAGTGATTTGATTTTGAAATAAAACGTAATGCTCCACGTCAGACGAGACTTTTAGGAAGAAAGGAGAGCTAACTGAGTATTTATAATCATTTATGGAAAGAATAAATTAGGAATCGGTTCATGCCGTATCATTAAAATGTGATTTTTAATAAATTTAGAGTTCAAATTTTAATATTGGGATTTATTTTAAGAAAATTATCCTATACACTGTTAGTGGAGTTTTTTAACTTCACAAGCGTGGTTAGGATGATAACATGTGTCTCATTTTATTTATTTTTTATTTTTTTAATACTTTTAAAAGACACATGTCATCATTCTAACCCCGCTTGTGGAGTTAAAAAATTCTACTGACAGTTGATAGGATAATAATCCTTTTTTTATTCCTAACATTATATTTGGATAAACATAGAGATGTCAAACGAGTTGGGCGACCCATGGCACGACATGATTTGGTACGATGTGGATTGTGCTTGGCACGACCCATACTTAAATGTGCGGGTTAGTCCAAGTACGATATACATTTGTGTGTCGTGTTGAGCTAGAGGTTTTTAGGCACATGGATTGGCACGGCATGGCTCATGAAGGGCCAGTGTTAGCATGTAGCACGCGGGTTAGCACGGCACGGCACGCAAGCCCATGTGCCGTGCCATATCGACCCATTTATATAAATAAAATTATATTTAACAAATCTAATTATGAAGTATTTCAAATATTGATATATAAATTTATAATATTTTTATTTTGAATATAAAATGTATGATATGTCACATATTTTGTATATAACTTTTTATTAAATACACTTCTAACAAAAACTCATCAAAAAATAAATTATTAAAGATTATTTTAATTAAAGATTGGTTGAATGTAGAAGCCAGAGCACTAGATAAACCATATTATATAAGTAAATAATCAGGTGAAGAGAATGAAAAATAAAATAATAATATTTTGTGTATTATATATAGTCTTGTATTTGTGTATGTGTGTGTATCTGTGTTTTTATATATTAGAATTGTAAATTTCAAAGGAGAACACTGGTACAATGATAAATATTGTGCCTTTGTGACTTGGAGATCACGAGTTCAAGGCAAAATGCTCTCTTTTAATGCAGAGGGAATGCTGTATACAATGACTCTCCCTGACCTTACAAAGTGAAAGTCTATTGGTTGTGTACAATGATCCTCCCCATAACCCACAAAATGGAACCTTTTTTGTCGTTTTGCTATTTTTTTAGGATTTGGATATTTTTGTTAAGTATATTTATTATGTTTTCTCATGGAGATAGGCATTTTACTTTTTAGGATTGTAAATTTCAATATCTTTATTTAATATATATTATTATGTTTTCTTATGGATATAGGCATTTTATCAAAGTGAATTATGTGTCTTTTTATTTTATTTTTATTTATCTTGCATGTTATTTAAATTAATACATAAAAAATTTTAAAATAATAAAAATATAAAAATTGATTAATGGGTCGTGCTCGGTACGATAAGGCACGAAAAATAATGTTGGGCTTGGCCCAGCACGACCCATTAGTGCTATGGGCTATGTGCCGTGCTGGATCACGTTTTTAAATGTCATGGACTATGCCAGCACGACTCATTAAAAAATAGTGTCGTACCAGCACGAATCCATTAACACATGGACTAATATTTAAATGGTCTGTGTCAGCCCAGCATGGCCCATTTGACACCTCTAGATAAACATTAGTAAAAGAAAGGAATAGAAAGGAAAGAAATGTAAACTAAAGAAAGGAGAGGAAAGAAAAAGGTACATATACAGCTTCTTTGGATAGCTAAAATTAATAAAGAAAAAAAAGAAAGTAATACTTACAACCATTGTTTGATTTTTTTTGTGTAAACCACAGATATCCTCATTCTTTTTAACGGTCTGAGACTAATTTTGCTCAGGCTTCATCACAGTTAAGCCTCCTCATCCCTTCGAGGTCGAACCTGATAGCTATTCTCACAAATTCAGTATGCGTTGCAAACTGAGCCACAAACTATGGGTAACAACCCTTGTTTGGTTAAGCAATGGAAAAGAAAGAAAATGATTCATTATAATTTTTTTTCCAATTATAACCTCTTTTGTTTTAAATTTTATAATATAATAAAGTTAAATTTGATATTTTACATGTTAAATTTTTTTTCAAGTTTCTTTTCCTTTCCCTTTACCTCAAATTAGAGTTTAAAAAAAATCAAGGGAAAGTAACGGATGCTCACTCCCCCTCTCTTTCCTTTTCTTAGCAAAATAATTTTTCCAAACAATAAAAAGATTTACAACTTTCCTTTATTTTACTTACCTTTGCTTTCCTTTCCCTTCCCCACCCCCAATCAAAACATACACTAAGTTGCAGGTCCTAAATTGTACAAAAAATTGGCTTAAATGACTATGTGTTCACTTTTAACATGTGAGATTGTTGTATAAGTGAAATTTGAGTTTTAACAATTGTATTTTTCTTTTTTTTTTTTGGTGTAAGCACAAGTATCTTCATCCGTTTTACAGTCTGAGATTAATCCTGTTCGGGCCGGGAGTGGTAAACTGTAAAGCTCTCCCAACAGTGGGAACTCCAGGACTCAAACCCTGTCCAAGTACCTGAGGAAGAAGTCCACTTCCACTTCTTCCAACCACTTGTTGACAATTATATTTTTCTGAATGCTGATATACTCATGTTAATTTTTTATGGCATATATATAAGTCTAATTAGGAAGTTTTCAATTTTATTTCCTTTGGGTCAAAAAAATCAATTGAATTTCAACTTGAAAACCACATAGAATTTGTCCCACTTGACCATGCATGCTTATCAGTTATCCTCATTGCTGAATGCTGATATACTCATGTTAATTTTTAGTCAATTTTATTTGTTACCTAAGC
Organism: Heritiera fomes; assembly: GCA_032173925.1. NCBI lineage: Eukaryota > Viridiplantae > Streptophyta > Magnoliopsida > Malvales > Malvaceae > Heritiera > Heritiera fomes. Next base: position 2,265,264 of record JAPDPM010000005.1, on the reverse strand, counting down.
TAACTAATCTCTGTATTTAGTTGCTAGTAGAGAAGTTGTTAATCAGATTCAGGAAAATAATGACCATTCTCTTTTATATATATATATATATATATATATATATATATATATATATATATATATATATATATATATATATATATATAGGAGGGATCCACTTACACCAGTGTAAAACTAATTAGTTTTTCACATTTTTTTAACCATTAGATTGATATAAACTTGTGATTGAGATTAATTAGCTTTATAAAGAGAAGAGTGGTTTAATCTCAACCACAAGTTTATATCAATCTAATGGTTAAAAAAAGGTGTAAAACTAATTAGTTTTACACTGGTGTAAGTGGATCCCTTCTCATATATATATATATATATGTATATATTGTTCATATTTTGCAATATATATTTTTTATTTTTTAAAAATTATGAAATGAAAATAAATAGTACATAATTTTTTTATTAAGTTAATAATGAGTAAATATGCGAAATGTAACATCAATTCAACATATCTATAACCTTTCTTTTCTTTGTGTGAGTTTGTATTTTCTTATAATTACTGTTTGATGAATCAAAATTTTTTTTTTAGTTTTACTAAAATAGAAAAAGGAACAATTGAAAGAGATCTTAAGCCATAGAAATACAGAATGAACAAGCTAGTAATCCTTGCTATTTAGAGAAGATTTAAGGTTTTGTGTAACTGTTATTTTCATTAATTACTTTGCAAAAAGATAAAAAAAAATTAATGAATTAAATAGTAAAAATAAACTTTCTATATCAAAATTCATGATTTTAGGTCATCAAAAACTAATGATTTCATAAATATTAAGCCAAAAAATTAATGATTTTATCTAACAATTGCATTAGAATTGGTGTTACCTCTAAATGCATTGACTGTGAAATTTTTAGATTTCATATTAAGAGATTGACATATATTTTAATAAAAATATTTATAAATATTAAAAATTAATTATTTTATTTATATATCAATGATCTAGAAATTAAAATAAATGTAGTGAAACAAAGGAAAAATGTCTACTTGTTTATGCATAAAACCATTAAAACCGCTTAAATAATACATAACCTTGATTTTGCGATACACAACTTCAAACTAATTAAAAAATATAAATTATCCATAAAATTGTTATTTATTAAACCGATATCATTTGCGATTATTCAATGTGGAACAGTTAAAAATGGGAAAAAATAACATTACTTTTTTAAGAGGAGAGATCCAGTTACACATATGTAAAACAAATTTAGTTTTACACACTTTCATATCTTTTTATATGATTTATAATTTTTTAATCCAACCGTTGAATTTTATGTTCTATTCACATATATTATGCATGCCAAATTTCAAATTAATCGAATACGTCTAACTGTATATTTCGAAAAATAAAATTTTAACCGTTGATATATATTGAAAAAATTCTAATCTCGATTAAAATGATAGAAATAGCAGATTGATTCAAAAATTTACATACATAATAAATATGAGTAGGTTGTTAAATCTAATGGTTGGTTTGCAAAAATATAAATCTTATATGAAGATATAAAACTACGTAAAACAAATTTGTTTTATTCATGTGTAAGTGGATCTCTACTCTTTTTTTAAATAGAGAATATATTATATTACGATGATCCTAAAAATCCATTTTTAGGCACCAATTAAAATTTGCCACATCATATTTTTTTTAAACCTATAGAATTCTTATTTTACACACTCCCTTATCAAGCCAACACATTAACTAAATACTTTAATTTTAGTTAACTTGATTAAAATTAATAATTAAATTTATTAAATTAAAAGTGTTAATCCAAAGGAAATTATTCTCCAGTAAGCCTGAGTAAATAAGAAACTCTTGACTGTTTAAGAAAGAAAAAATTCCTAAACTTGATTTCAACCTAATGTTTGAGAGAACAAAATTTTCATAACCAACTTTCCAAACCCCTTTTGCTTCTGTGGTTGATACACACCCAACTTTTCAAACCCTCTAATTTCTTCCACTGTCATCTAGGCTTGAAAGCCTAAAGACAAGGCCTTGGTTTTCAGTCAAACCCACAATTTGGACTCTGGAAATTTTGATTTAATTTGTTTTGAAATATCGAATCATTTCAATTACTTATAAAAAAAATTGTTAGTTTTTTTTTTGATTAATCACGACAAAACCAAAATGAATTAATCACGACACTAATCATCATGAAAAGCTTATGAATTAATCAAGAGTTTCTTGTGTATTGGAGGATAATTTTTTTCAATTAACCCTTTTAATCAGATTAATTAGAGTTAAACTATTTAGTTAATTTGTTGATTTGATAAGGGAGAGTGTAAAATAATTATTGCATGGATTTTAAAAAAATGATGTGGCAGATTTTAATTAGTGCCTAAAAAATAAACTTTTAAGATCATTCTAATATAATGTTTTCTCTTCTAAATATGCCCTCATGATTGACTAGCATGATAAGAATTAAGAAGATGGCGAGGCAGAGAGCTTGTCGTCCTCAAGAGATAGATAGGTTTTCTTTGTGCCATGGACTGTTAGAGCGGGCTTATTAAGAACCAAGAAGAGTCTAGGACGACACAAGGCTTTTGAGGCTTGCCACTTATGCTGTATATTATAGCCCAATCATGTTCGTAGAATAGAGCCACAAATCATTGAATTAATGGATTATTGGCTGCCCCAGTTAATTGTCAAAACCAGTGTCTGTTAAATAAGACAGCTAGAGCTATAATGGGATTTTAAACGAGTCAAGACCGGCCCGATTCTTTAGTTACCATTACAGATTTCAAGAGCATTATGAGGTTTTCGAATCGGACCAAATAGAATTCCGGTCATAAACAATAAATGTAATTGCATGGTTAAATAAAAAATATATATGTTAACGTGAAATAATCATTTCATATGATCATTTTTCACGATTTTAACATTTCACGCCCCAATCAAGTGCCTTTCCATGATCCTAGTCTAAAACCATTAAGCCAGCTGACCTTATTCACATGGAAGGGGAAAAGGGTATTACCATTGAAATCCTTATCTCTAGCTCTTTTCAACTTTTTCATACATCAAAACATTTAACTTAATCGTCAAGATTGATGCATGTTCAAAGGCGCTGAGCCGAACTTGATCCATAAATAGGTCTAGTCACAAAGACTTCGTCCTCATTGGTTGCCGTTGTACAAATGCAAAATTGTACATCAATTTTAGCCTTTCTTTGTGACTTGGAGGCATGGCAAGAGGCAAAACAATGGTGATACTAGTGCTTGTGAGGAGTGCCGACGGGCTATAAAATGCTGGCGGACTGGTTGGTGTGGCTTGGTGCCAAGCAGCTGCCATACCAATACAATTGTACCCCATGCTAACGTGGGACCTAAGGACTCCACAAAAACATCATCACATGCATGGCAGGCCAATCAAATCATGCTACCATTATCTGATAGGCTTTTCACAGACACTGAGTGACTCTTGAGCGTCTTTGTACCACGGCCATTATCGAAAAGCTTTTCCTGTGAATCTTGTTTCCAATGGTCTGTATTTTCTCCTGTCTTAAAAGCATGTTCCTGTTGACTGTGGGCGTAGACTCCGTTTGGTCTTAAATGAAAGCAAGATATCATCAAAGGGGACATCGTTGATAATATTAGACAGATCTTGGAATGTACTGTGACAAAACCTGATGTCACTTTCTGTCTGTTTGAGATAATTCCATTACATACACCTCACACCTGGTTTTGTGATTTTTTTTTATTACGGAAAATGAACATTTAGCGACGCTTTTTAGCAGCGTTTTACTAGCAGACAGTCTACTTCCATATTTTAATATGCTAGTGATGTTTTTGGATAAATCCCGTTAAATTTGAATATAGCGGCATATAATAAAAAACGCACCAAAATGTACAAAATAACATTATGCATATTTTTAACAACGAAATTATTCTCAATGATGTTGTAGAGTCATTGCTAAATGGTTTTAGCAACGATAAATTTACATTTTGCAACGATTTCAATTGTAGCAAAAAGTCTATTTTTTAGTGGTTAATATACATTTTCCAGTAGTGTTTTCAGTCTTTCGATTTCTTCTTGCCCCTTTGTTTTGGCATATTCGGAAAATATGTAACTTCAACTTTCCATCCTATCATCTTCGATGCATGAAGGGCGACCCGACTTTTTGACAATGATTCAAGCTCAAGGAGACAAATGGTATGACTCGGCGAAATATGATTGTATCTTTCTTTATGGGTTGACTGATAACAGAACAAAGTTAATTATTTTCCAACACATGTACAGTGCTTTAAAACTTGAAACCAACCTCCATAACTTAATGTTCTGTTCTCATATTTATCGTATTGCCTGGCTCCAACCCCACTTCTTTATGAAAGTTATATTCGAATGGGGCTGCAACAAGTTTTTTGCCCTCTAGATTATCAGCTCATCTAAACCGGTTTTATGATTTTTCTCGTTTATGGATTTTTTTTTCTGGTGGGTTAGATGATCCCAATTCATTGATTCCAACATCAAATCCGTAGGCAAACATATGAATATTGTTTATCATTCCTGAAAGTACAACCTGACCTGAATATTACGAGAAAAGATTACATGAAATGGTTAGTATACGTCAATAATCACAATATGCATTATTTAATTATAATAAATGATGTATGATTAATAGTTTACTTTTTAAAATATTGTGATTACATGACATGAATTAAATAAAAAAGACATGTTGGCGTACATGACTATTTCATACGATCTTCGATGCTACGTGGGTTTTTTTTTTTTTATATATTTTTTGATTCATAAGAAGGTAAAAGAGGAAGTAGATTCAAACCTCAAACCTAAATCCTACTAAAAAGATGAAGAAATTGTTAAACCAAACTCTAGCTGTTAATGCTATATGGGTTTCCATGAGCACATTTTGACAAGTCAGGAATTCAGGGTCAAGAATGACAAGTTATTAGCCAGGAGGCAACTACACATTCCGTGAAAGAAGATTAGAATGCGTTGCCTCGAGAAGGAATTAGTCGCCTTGTCCGGATTAAGCAGAAGAAAAGTATATTGCTGTGTTTGGTTTCTTCTTGGCTGGAATTAGACACCTCACATGGAAACACTGGAAAAATCAACCCCGTAAAGAGGCTCATGCAATGTGGGAGGGTGTGGAAGCCGCAGGCCCTGTTGAAGAGATGGCTTATTCTTTTCCAGAGGTTGGAACACGATGGATGTCTTTTCTTCACGTTACTTTTATACTCGGCTGCAATGATAACAAAAATGATAACGATAATAACATAAACCAAAATCTTCCTCGTCAATCCTTTCCCAAGCACTGAATGGCACTACTCTGACATTTCTACTGTCCAAAATCTGGAGGAGTCCTTCTCTTCCAAGGATAACAGCTGATTAAAGAAAAAAAGCACCTGACCAAGGATAACAGCTATATCAGTGCTCTTCAAGTCAGGGTCCAGGTTTCTTCTCTCTGGATCTCCATTATACCACCAAACAAACTCTCTAGCTGAACGCACCCCTTTCAAATCCTATATAACATTAAAAAAATTTAAGAGCAACAGCCATTAAAGCCAGATTTAGAAAACCACCATTTTCCAAAGATTCAAAATCATTAAACAATTAACCCTTCAACTGTATAAAAAAAAATAATTTCCATTGATCATACTTCCCCTGGAATGCCTAGAACTCTGTCAATTTCTGCACCATAAGCAAGCACAATCTGCTCAATTAAATTAATTATTCATCAAATTTAAGAAGAAATAAAGTGCAGTCTACAAAACTAGGTTGGACAAAGTTCAGTATTTTAACATCTTACAACATGATAAAGCTCTCGAAGCTCCATGAGAGAAATGGAAGTTCCAAGAGTGACATTCCCCAAAAATGAGCACCATCGATTTAGCACAACCCGAGAGAATTGATTTATCACATTCTATTGCGAGCATTCTACAAAAACTGAGCTTTATTAAGAACATTATTTTACAAAAAAAAAAAAAAACAGCTTAGGGGAAAAAGGAGGGACCTTAGTTTCGGGATGATCAGGTGCAACGCCAGAGCGTACTAATCCAAAGGGTGTAGGTAATTGTCTATGATGTCAATCTGTGATCCTTGATGTGTCTTCAACATCTGATGATTTAGTTCGAATCAGAAAAAGTGACTAAATTAAATTAAATTAAGCTTAATAACAAAGTGTTCAATTTAGTATAAAAAATTGAATACCTTTTCGGCGGTGTAGAAGCCAGCGGGACCACTTCCAACGATGCAGATGTGTAATGGGTGAGGAGAAAGAGTCGAAAAGCTTCGTAATAGAAATTTCCTTGCTCCGAATATTGCCATTCTTGTTTTGTTATTTTCTTCAAAAAAACTAAAAGAATAAATCAAAAAGGGAACGTTTTTAGGGAGGTTTTGGGAGAGCGATGAAACAACGTTACTAAAGGTTTTGCTATTTTTCTTAGAACTTCAAGATTGGGGAAAGAGCTTCGATTGGGGCTTAATGGTTTGACATTAGAATGGTCTTCACCCAACTTCAATGGAGCTTCAGGCTTTGGTGGCCTAGGCTTTTCTCTCTTTTTTGTCTCTTTGCTAAAAAAAGGTAGAAATTTAATTCAAAATTAAACTAGAACAAGAAAACAATTACGATGAGCTGCTTGGTTGGCGCAACAATCACAGGCAAGCATCTGTGATTGACTGAAAACTTTGCCTAAATCTGTACTGTTATCATGTTCTGCTGTTGCTTCAATAATGCCTCACTGCCAGTGGATAAGTTTTATAAAGCCTATACACTATGATTAAAGTAACAAATTAAAGCTATACGCATACAGGACTTGAGGTTTCCTTGATAATTACTACAACACATGTCTGAGTCATGCAGTTATTTTCATTCTTAATAACTGTTTAACCTATATATCCTCATGCCTGCATAGTGCAGACCTGATTGATGCCTAAATTTTGCACCAGAATGCCTTTCAGAGTCTACTTAACGTACACCAAAATTGAAATCTGATATCATGCAATTTGTAGTTAAAAAGGAACCATTAAGCTTAGATGCACATGCAAGAAATTTGATGTTAATTAGCAGCCTGGCCATTCAAACCGAGTTCCTTTTAGACTAGCTAATCATTTTTTTTTTAAATTATATAACTTGTAGTGATCATAATGGCTTGTAACACTTAACAAATTCATCATCTAAGTAATAGCCCAACCACAACTCATTACACAAAGCCTATCATTGTTTGGGCAAAATGTCGAACGCCTAGCATTCAAGAACAAAAATTATTCCAATTTTCCCTAACCGTTTGGACTAACACCACCAAGACAAGGCATATAGTCCAAGACATCTCTAACCAAACAACCATAGACAACATAATCAGAATATAAGAGAAATCCTCGACAGCAATAGGTAATTTAAAGATCAACAAAAATAAAACATACACTATTAATTTGTTAACTGTTATACCTTATTCCAACATGTTTTATATATAAATAGTCTTGTAACTAATGAAGTTGCCTCATGCAGTAGATCACAGCTCAAGCGCTGAGCATACCCAACCCTCACGGCCTCACCCACTCATCCATTTTAGACTTTAGAAGCAAACACACTTACAAACAAACACAGAAACATCAACTACACAGTAACACAACATAGTAAAACTAAAATATCTTACCAGGCGTGGGAGGGCCTGCCGCGGTCTTGGCGCGCGTGGTGCAGAAGGAGTTGGGTGCGGGGGCGCTAGGCAGTAATAACCGGATTGGGTCGGTTTCGGGTTGGATTAAACTGGTTTTCCTCCATTTTCATTAAGAATTGGTCCAAATCGATTAATTAACGGGCCGGAACATAGTAGGTTTTTTAAGAGATCAGTGTGATTCGGTGAACCGGCATTCTAATTTTCGGGTTATATTGGGCTAATTTAGGTTATTTTCTTTAATTTTTTTAACATTAATTATTAATTTTTATAAAAATAATTATTTATTTAATATATTTTAATATAATCCAATTAAAGTTATTATTTTTAAAAATAATAACTTTAACACAAAATAGTTTTAAATTAATCAAATTAAAACTTAATGTAAAATTCAGTCTCGATTGTTGTATAAATTAATAATTTATTGAAATATATTACATATTATTCAAGAATTAGAAAGCACTTTAATATGTTAATTTGTAAAATATTAAAATTTTTTATTTTAAGAACTAAAAATATATAAAATATATTAAAAATATAGCTGTAATGTGATTTTTATGAAAATTAAAGTTCATAAAGTTATTAGAGACTTAAGGAACGTGAAATTAAACAAATATGTTTTTTTAAGACAATCATAATTTACAGAGTAAAATTTTTTAAATTAATAACCCCTCTAAATTAATGCTCAATGATGGGTCCTAAAAGTATAGACAAAAGATCCGAGTTTAAGTTCAATTCCACTTCCTTAATATCTTATCTAAGTCCAATTCAAACCCAACCTGACTAAGCCTAACAATAGGTCTAAACATGAACATCGGATCACTCCTTGGAATCTTAACTATAGCCCCTCTTCACCATCTACTTTTCTTTTTTTTTTGGTGCTAATGAGGAAAAAAGTTTTATTACAAGACTAATCTAGTACATCCAATGCCTCTATAATCATCTTGCAGTAAATTAACTACTCCATGTGGAGGGTTCTTAAGAATCTTTGTGTTAACAGTGCTAGCTTGTGCCAAGTTAGCAATAAAGTCTGCACACTTGTTGGATTCTCTGTAAACATGAGTAATCTGACAAGTCCACTCTTTATTCAGCATCTCTTTGCAAGCGTTAACTATATTTCTATACGGATCACAATCCTTCACCTCCTTTAAGATTTTCTGAGTAGCCACCAAAGAATATGACTCTAACACAACTTTTTGAAAACCTGAATCCCAAGCAACTTTGAGACCTGTTAAGATGGCCATTAGTTCCGCTCGCAGAACTGCTCCCCACCCCAATCTCCTTGTAAACCCACTTATCCAATCACCATTGCAATTCCAGATAATACCGCCAGCTGCTGACAACCCTAGATTAGTATAAGCGGTTGCATCTACATTGACCTTAACATGATCATTTGGAGGGAACATCCAAGCGACATATCTCTCTTCTTTCAATGCCACCTGAGATCTCACAGCTAACCCCTGTTTAGTTTCCTTTATATATTTTATAATTAACTGGTTTGCATTGTTCGGCCAACTAAATTCTTCCTCAAACACCACCTTATTTCTCCAATTCCAAATGAGCCAACATGTGTAGCTAAACAAGACTGGCCAAGAACCAACAGATTCTCAGATAACCGCTTGAGAAGACAGATTCTCTTGGAGCCACTATTTGGCCTGCTTCATGCCAAAAATTAGAATTAAGACCAGGTTTCCACGTAGCCCATATTATATGAGAGTTCTGGCAATCCCGCATTACATGCAATAAGTCCTCTGCCTCATCCAAGCATCTTGGACACCTGGCATTCTCAGTAATACACCTTTTCACACATTGTTCTTTAGTTAGGAGACGATCATGCCCCAACAACCAAAGGAAATACTTCACTTTAAGAAGTATGTCTAATTTCCATAACCCTTTCCAATCAAAATCTGATACCAAGGAATCACGTAGTAAATTATAAGCTAATTAAACAGAGAATTCCCCATTCGACGATTTAGCCTAAAAGATTCTATCCTCTGCATTCTTATACGTAGTCACTAACTTTATCTGATTAACAACTGCAGCAGGCAGTTCTCTCAACTTATCACCATTCCATTCCCCATCAGGTAAGAGATAGTCCATTACTTTAGCATTAGAGTCACCACTACAAGCAGCTTTAGTGCACATATCCTTCAAAGATCGATCACCTATCCATTTATCATTCCAAAAAGAAATGTTCTTACCATTTCCTATCAACCAAGCAATACCTTTTTGAACCACTGTTTTACTCCATTCAATACTCCTCCAAATTGAAGAGGCTTGAGACTTAGTTTTAGCTCTTAAAAAAGACTCGCCCTTCAAATATTTAGACCTCAAGACTCCAACCCATAAACCAATTTCATCGAGCTCTAGCCTCCAACCCAGTTTAGCTAACAAAGCTTCATTCATTTTCTTTGCTTTCCTCAAGCCGAGACCACCCTCCTCTTTAGGTCTACATACTATATTCCATTTAACTAATGGAATTTTCCTCTTAGTATCCATGGAGCCCCACAAGAATTTCATGTTCAGATTGTCCAATCCTTTAAGTGTAGATTCCGGAAGTTTGACAATTTGCATAGTGTAAGTAGCTATTGTGCTTAACACTGCCTGCACCAAGGTTGCTTTTCCTGCTAATGAAAGCTGGTTGATTTTCCAAGATGACAATTTCTTGCTAACTTTATCCAATAAGTATTGATATGTGGCTTTCCCAAACCGTTTTGAGTGGATGGGAACCCCTAAATAATTACCAAACTCCTTACTCCATTTCATACCAGTGAGCAACTTAATCTCTTTCACCAATAGTGAAGAGACATTAGGTGAAGTTATGAAACTAGACTTGCCGTTATTAACCTTTTGTCCAAAGAAGCTGCAAAAGGAATTTAAACACTCCATTATCACCTTGCATTGTTGAATCATTGCCTTTCCGAAGAGCACCAAATCATCTGCAAAAAAGAGGTGAGTAAGAAGTGGACCACCTCGAGATAGGGAAATAGGCTTCCATGATCCATTGCTAATAGCCACCTCGATCAAATCTGATAGTTTTTGCAAACACAAGACAAATAGATAAGGAGACAGTGGGTTCCCTTGTCGTAAACCTCTGCTAGGCTTGAAATAAGAAGTCAATTCGCCATTCCATAGTATATTCATCTCTGTAGTTTGACACAAAACATAATTAAATCAACTAGATATGGAGGCAACATTAGATCCATTAACATCCACTTTAGGAATTTCCAATTAACGCTATTATAAGCCTTCTCCAAATCAATCTTCATGACCAAATTACCAACCCCCCTTTCTTTTTTTTTTATTGAATGCATCAGTTCCTCCATTATGACAATATTTTCTGAGCTATTTCTCCCAGGTATGAAGTTGCATTGTGTTGGAGCTATTAGCTTTGTCAAGAAAGGTCTCAACCTGTTCACTACTATTTTCGAAATAAGCTTCACTATCACATTACATAAGCTTACAGGCCGAAAATGAGAGATGTATTCCGGGTGATCCAATTTAGGAATTAGAACCACCAGCACCTTACTAAGCTTAGCATCAAAACATCCACTAGCAAAAGCTCCCTGTACAGAATGGCAGACAGAAGATTTAACCACATCCCAAATGGCTTTATAAAATATCGCCTAATAACCATCAGGACTTGGTGATTTCAATGAAGGCATTGAAAACAGAGCTTTATATATTTCCTCTTCTTGAGGGATCGCACCTAACCCCATCATTTCCTGAACATTTATCCTGCCACGTGAACTAGGACAGATCAAATTAAACTCTTCCTCCACTTTTCAACTGAATACAATTTCTCAAAATAGCTACACTAGTCTTGACAATTCCTCTTGCTCATCACACCAGGTACCATCCTCCCTTTTTAATGTCACAATTCTATTCTTGTTTCTCTTGATCACAGTTGTCGTGTGGAAGAACTTCGTATTCCGATCGCCAAATTGAATCCATTTTGATATAGACTTTTGGAACCACAATAATTCCTCTGGTTGGAGGACATTATTATATTCAGCCAACAAAGACTCCTCAAGTTGTTGTAGGAAGGAAGTAGGTCGAACCTCCATTTTAGCTTGGACTCTTTCTAAACAGGTTAGCAAATTCCATTTCTTCCTAAAGATATTGCCAAATACATTAACATTCCAAGTTTTAGCCACCTCCTGCACATGTAGTAAGTTAGATAGCAACAAGTCATCACTTTTCCATGTTTCCTCAAGCATGCCCCTGCATGTTTCATGTAATAGCCATGCGGCCTCAAACCGAAAACGTCTTAATTCTTTGTTGCAGATAAAAGACCCATGCAACTTAATTAGAATTAGACAATGGTCCCCGTGGACTCTTGGCAAGTTTCTCACAATCACTCCAGGAAAGTTAATCCTCCAAGTCTCATTACACAAAGCTCTATCAAGTTTCTTTTTTATTAGTCCACCAAATACTCTCTTATTAGTCCAAGTAAATTTGCACCCTATGGCTTCCAGTTCAATCAATTTCCTTCTATCTAGTACTTCCCACACTTTCTCCAATTTCCTTATATTCTCCTGTGAACCACCTTGTTTCTCATTTATAGAGAAAATTTGATTGAAATCACCAACAAGGGCCCATGCTTCATGATCAAAATCAGTAAAATTAATCAAATAATCCCATAGTAGTTTTCTTTGAGAATAAGAGGGACTAGCATATACTGCTGTTAACACCCAACTCTGCCCAGTACTACTTTTAATTTGAATAGAAATAAATTGATTACATTTCTCTACAACTCTTACATCTCCAAAATTATCATTCCAGAGTAACCAAATCCCACCTGAGAACCCGAACACATCCAGTTTAGTGAACTTGTCAAAACGCAGTTTGCGAATGACTATGTCAGCTTTCTTCTCACTTATTATGGGCTCCACTATAATTAGCATATCCACCTTATGCATAGAGATTAACTCCCTAGCATGTCTCAAAAAATCTTTGTTTCTAGCTCCTCTACAATTCCAAAACACTATCGACATAGGTATAAATGAAGGCAGAAAGAAAACTTCAACTTCATTGAGCTACATCCATTAGATGAGTCAAAGAAACTTGTGCTACTTCCAGGATATTATTAGTCCCAGCAACTGAAATGTCAACGTTTTCCAAATCTTCAAGCTGCGTACTCACAATGTCATTAGCGAAACTTTTGAAGTGAAACTCTTGTTCGCTTCCTTTATCACTTGGAGACAGGTTAACGGATTGACCTCGTCCACTGATATCACCAAATGGTTCCAGGCTTTTGCAATCTTTGTTAGATCCCATCCCTACTCCTGTGTTCGTTGCCTGGGAAGAATTTCCAGTGCTTCTTTTAGGTTGATCGCCTGGCCTTCGTGTACTAGATATCTGTCTTTTAGTGGATGAAAGCTGTGTGAGTGGTTTGCCGTGGGGTTTCAACGATTTTCCTTCCTCTTTATGATCATGTCTTTTCCCTCCATTCTGTGTAAATTTTATATCTGAGTTACTCTCTTTCCTAAAAGTAAATAAAAACATTTCCTTTCCTGGTTCAAGTCTAACCGGGTTGTTATCTTTGTCTTTTGTCTTGTTGACTTCTCTTGGATTTCTTTCTACTAACTCTGATAAGACAACACCTTGCTTAATACTATTTCTAAAATGACTATTTTTGTCTGACTTAACCTGCCAACATGCTCGTTGGCCTGAACTCCGTTCCATGTCTGACATCTTTGCTTTTCCTTTTTCCTTTTGCAACCAATTTGGGTCAGCAGCCGGGTCTTCTTCACCCGTTTTTATGACTTTTGTAGATTTTCCTTTCCTTCGTGTCACAAGCATCCATGGACCGTAGTTATCTTTTGATTCCTTCACAGAGTTTTGACAAGATTGTTGACTTTATTCATTTGTGTCAGCTTGTGCCTCCACCATTGTTTCTTTTTCTTTTTTGTAGTTTTGTTCTGCTGTATTGGTTTGTGCATCTACCATTACTTCCTTCTCCTTTGCGCAGAACTCTTTTCTATGCCCAATCAATCCACAGTTAAAACAAATATTTACCCCTTCATACATTAGGGGCTGGACAAGTTTTCCTATTTTTATTTTTGTTAGGAGAGGTTTCTCAAGATCTACTTGCACACAAATGCGAGCGTATCTCCCTCTTGCACTATACTCGGTATATGCATCAATTTTTAGTAATGTACCAATTTTGTTACCAATCTTTTGCAAAATTTCCTTATCAAAAAACTCAATGGGAAGGCTTGGCATTCTAACCCAAACTGCAGTAGTTGAGAATTTTTTGGAGGAGTCAGCAATGAATCCTGGTTCCCACACTCTCATTGTTAAATAATAAGGACCAACGAGCCAAGGCCCTCCGTATAACACTTTGTGAAAATCTTCTTGGTTCCTGAATCTGAACAAGAAGAAATCTTGTCCTAAATCTATGCATTCCATACTACCCATAGGTTTCCACAAAGCTGTAACTTTGGGTAAGAGAAAGTTATACCTGACAGTCTTTCCAAAGGTCTTGACTATAATCAAGTTACGCCAAGGACTACGAATCCGATTTTTGTCCCCTTTTGAAAGCAGGATGGTTGGAATATCATCACTAGTTTCTGATTCCTGATCCGATTCTTCATCCAGAAAACTCGGGGCATTGATGAATGAACCAGAGGAAGTGTCTCTTCCACCCAAAAGAGGATCTTTGTAAGACACTGACTGGTTGTTGTCCTCTTGTTTTTCAGCTTTTGGAGATTTAAAATCTCCATTTTTTGTTCGCTTTACGCTGCGCACCTTAAGATCTTCAATCTTTGAGCAGGGGAGAGTGTTTGTTTTTTCTACTTCCATCGAGAGAGTCGAAAATAGAAAGCAACCTTTTGGCTTTTGCTTAAAATGAAAATAATTGGAGAGAAGCTTTTGCATATACCTTCGTTCCGGCTCTCAGCCCACACCAAAACAAATGCACCATCTACTCTTTCTTGATTAATAGATCAAATTAGCTCACACACAAACACAAGTAGCAAGCTCACCTTGACAACATCAACAGATAGAAACAGAACTCCAAACTTAACATTGAAAGTCTGTCTTATAAGAGCTGCATAGATCAATTAGACTAACCCTCGAGTTTAATAATTTAAGTTGTGTTCATCATGGACACAATGACATCCAATTAAAAAAAATAAACCACTTTTCAAAATATCTTCTTAACAACTATTTCTCCATCATTAATGTGTGAAAAAGAAGATTAAGATAATAAATGCTCTCTAATGACTATTTCCTTAGAAATCAATAGTTTTTCTCCCTTTAATATCCAAGCTCTAATGTTCAATATATATATATATATATATATATATGGAATTAACTTAATCTAATCCTAATCTTATCATTAACACCATTTCATTTCAAGCCACAAGTTGTCCTTTTATCACATGAGGTAAAAGCCTAATTCTCGTTCGGATTTTGTGACTAGCACTGATCCAAAAAAAATTGACATAGTGAAGATTTAAACATGAGATTTCCCATTATAAATTGTCATCTCTTAGGAGTAGCAAGGTATCAATAACACCAATTATTATCACATTGAGACAAATCAAAGTCATATCTCATCGACATCCAAAGCCTCTCTTATCATATGAATCAGAGCCAACAATGTCAAAATTCCCTATAATTCTGCCTCATCCCCCACTCCGCGGCACCATTTTTGTGGCTTATTAGTCAACATTATCTCCCACTCTTTGAAATTTCATGGACTTATTTTGTCACATATTAGAGATGATTAGTTCATATTACTATCAAATAATCTAATCAACTTTATATCATTTTCTTATCTTAGATAGTATTAATCTAATTAAAATCAACTTCACTAGCTACTTGTAAAGAATAGTCATGAAATAATTCTAAATCATCTCGAATTCTCTATTTGCTTCTTGAGGAAAAGAAAAATAGTAACTAAGAGAGTTACCAACAAAATCATTATGAGTCCATTTTTTTATATGTTGATGGGGGAAATTTTAGTATTTTTTAAAAGCTGTATGTCTTTCTTCTAATACACAATAAATCCAAAAACTCTATTGCCAGTATAAGAGATAACTTTTCAACCATTATTATGTGATTTCAAAATTGTCTTAGTTAGGTTGATAGTCTTTTAGTCGAATGATTAAAGAATAATTATGATACACTCTAATTCTCGATTTTGGCATTTATTTAAGTAGGACTATGTGATATGAAACATAATCATAAGATATATTATAAGATAAATGATGCGGTAAAACCCTTATTTATTAAGGAAGTTGGTACATCTCGGATTTGTAATCAATTTCCTAGAGAGCTCTCCTAGCTATATGCCACTTTTCGGTTTGAAAATCTGCTTTAATGCCTTTCATTACTTCAATTTCTAAAACCTTCCTTTAATTCTGTCAACATTCAATATCAGATTTTTTTTCATTAATGATCAAGTGAATTGGCTGCCAACTTGATTCCGAGTTACATGAATTTTGGGATCAAAATGGAAAACCAATTTTAAGCTCTTGAATGAAACTCAAGAATTTTGGTATAGTCTATTTATCAAGAAATCTTGATATAATGTAATTATAATTAAATTGTTTTTAATCTTTCAATTGTGGAAATAAGATTTTTTATTAAAAAAATGATTTAAATTCAAACTTTATAACCGTGATTAAATCATGTCAAAATTAACTTTCATAAAACAAAATTTACGAGAAGAACTTAAATTCTAGTGTATAACATCATTATAAATTTTAAATTTTATTGATAAAATTAGTCGAGTGACACGTATTTTTAGCATATATTATAAAATTAATTTAAATAATATTCACCTTTTAGTTTTATTTATAGAACTAAAAAAATTTCACTAGTTTTATTCAGATTGAAAGTAAAATTTCATTGCCCATATATAAAACGAATAATTTCAAAAATGTTTTTAATGAGGCGCAAAATAAATCTGGCCAGTTAAATGGATTTATTACAACTCACCTAAAACAAATTCTGTAACAAAGTCTACGCATACATTTATATTTTTACCAACTTGGGGCAGTTGCATCTAAGATTCAGAGGCAGCAAATTTATGATAGTTTTTTTTTTAAGTTACATTATTGTTTATTGGTGGAGACAAGTCATAACTGATCTGTCACATTGCATGGACGCCGCGTGGCAAAACTCAATTCTCTAACTCATAAACTAATTTTTTTCCGCATAAAATAATAAATTTACAATTAAAATATTATGTGAATATATACCGATTTAAGGTCATGTTTGGTGCATAGGATGAGGATAGGATAAGATAATATAAGATTATAGATAGGATAAGATTAGATTATATCATCTTATTTTATGTTTGGTGTGTACAAGGATTAAGAATAGGATAGGATGATTTTTTATGTCTTTCACAATATTTGTTATGTGTAAAATTTAAAATAGTGTAAAATGATTTTTTTAAGTACTTTTTTTTAAAGTAACATAATTTAAATTTATAATTTTTTTGTCATAAATATAAATGAAATATTAAAAATTTAAATATTATTTATAATACTATAATTAATAGTCCAATTTATTAGATAATTTTTTAATAAAAAATTACTTCTAAAAAATTTATATTACTTTTTCAAAAAAAATTTATTTTGTTAAGAAATGAATTTTTATAAAAAGCATTTTCTGTATTTTTTTCTTTTTTTTCCTTTTTGTTTTTATTTCTTTTATATGATTTAAATTTAAAATAATTTTTTATTGTAAATTAAATATATTTATTTTTAGAAAATTGTTGGAAATAAGTTTATTTTTTAATTGCATTAAATTTTCCAAAAGACTATTCTTAAATATTTTTCTTTATTTTTATGGTTTCTTTATCTTCTTTCTTTCTTTTTTTTTTCTATCAATTATAAGGAAATATAGAAAACAAAAAGAAAAATACAAATTAAATTTAATAATTCAATTTTGATGAATTAAAAAATATATAATTTCTAATAATTTATGGTTAATAGTAACTTTTCTTTCATATTTTTTTTGGGCAAAAAGAAAAAAAATTAAGAAAGAAAACATAAAAATTTAAATGTAAGAAAAAATTAGTTAAAATATATTTTATATTCATTTTTATGTTTGAAAATTTATTTTCATAAAAAAGAATTTAAAAAATGTGTACAAGAAAATCTTATTTGATCAAAAGTATAGTTTTTCTTCAATCAAAAACAAGAAAAAAAAGGAAAGAAAAAAAAGGAAAAATGAAAAAGAAGGAAAAAATAATATTAATTAATTAATTAAAGATCCTTACTATTTTATTAAATGTTTAAGTTAACTTTTAAATATAAATGTTAAAGATAAAATAATAAAATATGAGTATTTATTTCTAATCCTATAGGATTAGGAATAATCCTCACCTTTTGGAGATGATTGAGTTATCCTATACTAGGAGGATGACTAATCCTCCTTGCAATCCAATCCTCCCCTTAATGTGTGCACCAAACATAAGATAGGATAATTATTATCCTATCCTATCCATCATCCTATGCACCAAACATGTCCTAAGTAGTCGTTCAACTTCAAACCATTTTTGCTCATACGAGTGTATAGTGTCTGTAAATACAAGTGAGTGTTGTAAAGATGTAAAAATTGACCACTTAACCATGAGTTGTAGCTCAGTTGGTAACACAGGCTGAGTTTGTGGAAAGAACTCTCGAGTTCAATTCCCACTAAACACATCTTTGAGAAGAGGTGAAGAGCCTTAATTGTAATTAATTTCTGAGCAAGATTATAGTCTCAGACCGTTAAAACGAATAAAGATATCTGTGATTTACACAAAAAAAACTGATCACTTATCTTTTATTAAGAATGAATTACGATATATTATAAATTATAAATTCGAATCCAAACTATCTTTGATTATTCAATATTCTTTTAACAAAAATAGAAATTGGGATTTTCCCAAAGTGCTGATACCAATAAAAGTCCAAAGAGGCATGTAGCCTCCGGGCACCATTTCTCTCCACCTCATCCTTCCTCCACAGCACGTGCCCCTTACAACATGCCACCTCATGTTATCATGGCTTATCACCGGCATACTATCCTTCCCATGATGATGACAATGATATGATAAAATGCCCTCCCCTACCGCATTGCCTTCAGATCTGATGCACCTGGGAAATCTCATTGTTTAAAAGTTTCTCCTTTCGAAAACCCTCTCCTGAGAGAAAACACCAGTGACTGGTAAGAAAAAAAAACAGAGTGATATTCAGAGTACTGACAAGCTTTATTGGGGGAGGTGATGATTTTGTGATAGCCTTAGCTTTCTAATTCTTTTCAGTTTGCTTGCTGCAATATTCAGTAATTTTGGTTATTGCTTTTGCTCTTACAGCAAGAGAAGAAACCGGCGGAGGAGAAGAAAATGGAGGAGAAGAAACCGGCGGAGGATGGGAAGAAAGGGGAGAAAGAGAAGAAAGAGGAAGCAAAACAGGCCGAAAAGCCGGCGGAAGAAAAGAAAGCTGAAGAATCCAAAGATGGGAAAGAATCCCCTGCTCCGCCTCCAGAGATTATCTTGAAAGTTTACATGCATTGCGAAGGCTGCGCCCGCAAAGTCCGTAGGTGTCTCAAGGGCTTTGAAGGTTGGAAACAGAACCCAAGTAATGTTTTGTGTTGTTCTTTCTTTCATTTGATTTGATGGAATGGAAACATTTGTTGTCGGTCCTGTAGGAGTGGAAGATGTAATGACGGATTGCAAAAGCAACAAGGTGGTGGTGAGAGGAGAGAAAGCTGATCCTTTAAAAGTTCTTGCGAGAGTTCAAAGGAAGAGTCACAGACAAGTTGAGCTTCTCTCACCGATTCCCAAACCACCGGCGCCGGAGGAGAAGAAAGCCGAGGAAGAGCAGAAGCCCAAGCCTGAGGAAAAGAAAGAAGAGGTCCTTTTCTCCTTCCCAGCTCTTTCTTTCTCTCTGCAGCTTTCATTTCTGAACGTTTCTGGGTTTGGTTTTGCAGCCTCAGGTGATCACGGTGGTGCTGAAGGTTTACATGCATTGTGAAGCTTGTGCACAGGGAATCAAGAAACGTATTCAGAGAATGAAGGGTGCGTTCATTTTTCTATTGATTAATGCAATTAAACTCAAATCATTCTTCTTTAATTATACTAGTTCTGTGTCAAATCCTACATTTATTTCTGCAGGAGTGGAATCAGCTGAACCAGATCTAAAGGGTTCAGTGGTGACAGTGAAAGGAGTGTTTGCTCCACCCAAACTGGTAGAGTACGTGTACAAGAGAGCCGGCAAGCACGCGGTGATAGTGAAGCAAGAGCCGGAGGCCAAGAAAGAAGAAAAAGCCAAAGACGCCGACAAGGAAGGGAAAAAAGGCGACGAAAGTGGTGACAAAGACAAGAAACAAGCCGGTGGAGAAGACAAGAAAGGAGGTGACAGCACAGAAGCCAAGGCGATGGCAGAAGGAGGAGGAGAAGCGGCAGCCGCCGCCCCCGGAGGTGCAACGGAGGAGACCAAGGTGGTGGAACTCAAGAAATACGAGTACTTTTACGACCAGCAACAGAGGTATGTCAGAGAGTTCTATGCGTATCCGCCACAGCTCTTCAGCGACGAGAACCCAAATGCTTGCTCTGTGATGTAAAAACGTGGAGGATTCAGGGGCATTGTGGGAATTGGGATTAACCAATGTTGGATCCTGCTCTGCATGTGTCCATCTTTGTACGGGTAGGCTCTGCTTAATGGCTATAAAAAAAAGTATGATCTACAGACAATCCGGAGAATTTTGCGAGGCTTTGTAATTTCTTATTTTATTTAACTTTTTTATATATATAAATAAATAATGATAAATCATAACATATAAATTTTAAAATATTTGTACATCTTTCCTCTTACACATCATGCAACTGCAAATTTTTTTGAGTAGGTCTTTTATAATATTATATTATTAGAATAGAGAATGAAATTGTTTGAGCTTCAATCTAATCTTTATAATATATTATAATTTTTTTAATTACGATTTACAGCATATTATATCTCTTCTTGAATTATGGTTAAGAAATTGTCGGTTTGTTTTGGGGTTTTGTTAATATATTTATACTTTTCAGTTTTTGAATGGATACTAAAAAAAATATAACCAGAATGAAGGGATTCGAACAATTTGGCTTTGATCATAAAAAAATTTATTCAAATTGAGTAACGTTATCCAGTCTGATACATTTTTCAATCAATTTGGGTAAGGATGTAATTGAATAATTTATTATTTAATACTAAAATTTATATTATTTGAATCAAAATTAGGCCAAAACCTAAAATTACTTAAACTTAAAATTTGGAATAGCCCGTTAAATTTATACGATCTACCAAGTTAGATATATTTGTTATGAAACTCAAATACAAATCATAATATTTTTTTTTCTTAAATCAAATCAAATAATTTTTTTAAAGTTCTAATCCAATCCAAAATTACCCGGAATCTACTAATAAACAAAAATAGTTTTTCAAAATAACATAGCAATGATTAGAAGTATAAATGAGTCAAACTATTCATGAATTATTCGAACTCGACTTGACAATTATTTAAATTTGCTTAATTTATTTTCAAATCAAATTCAAGCTACTTGAGTAATGAGTCAAATTGAGTTTGAGTATTCTAATATCTGGCTTGAGCGGCTCAAAAACCTAATCAAATTTTTTTATACTTTTAATAGTTTATTAATAACTTACTATTCTACCCTCATAATATATAATTCAAAATTAACAAATCGAGTCTATCTAATTGAGTTTGAATATATTAAATCGAGTTCAAGAGACGATAATATTTTATCAAGTTGAGCTCGAGTTTTAAAATTTAAACTCAATTGAATTTGAATTGATTTTTAAATTTTAAATTTTCGAATCGAAGCAAATTTGAACTTAATATTAAATTGTCTTAACTCGATTTGTTTACATCCCGGACATATTTTTCCATAACGCTTCCACTGGGTGCTTGTATTTGTGGAAGTGACTTAGATGCGTGAATTGCCATCTAAGGTAACAACCAAAAACACAATGTGGAGGAGAATTGGGTAGTTAAACTTTGGTGTTTCTTGGGCGAGGACATCCAATAAACAAAAGAGCATTTACGTTCTAGTTCAAATAAAAATAAAAAATATCGGATTTTTTTTGTTTGAAGAGAAAAGATTCGAAATTTATTTTTTAGTAGAGAGTCATACATAAATTAATTAAAATAAATATTATAAAATTTTAGCAAATAAAATAAGTCATTGAACGTTAAAATACAATTAATTAATTGAAAGTTCAAATTCTCAAACATTCTTGTTTTTGCACTCGATAGATTTATGGTTCAAATCTTAACATATTTCTGTATTTTCATATTTCAGCTTCACTTTTAAAAAAAAAGTAAAATAATTATGTTTACATATTCAAAATTGAGTGCTAAATTTTCTATCGATTTAAATGAATCCCATCGTGGGAAAACTTTCCTATATTGTTTTACTGCATGATTTGTTAATTAAATGCATTTCAATTCGATACTTATTTTAATTCAGAAAAAGGGAAAAACTAGTATGTGAGCATATGTTTATAAAAGTTTCTTTTTTTGGTTGAATTTTACTATTAAGACTTGGTTTCTGTTTCATGATCAACACCCCCTAAATCCAATTACATAAACAATTTCACCACAAAATGATATGGATTCAACTGACAAAAAAAATTAATTTTTTTACTATTTCATTTCAAATTCATTAAGTAAAAAAAATAAATTCTCATGAACTCATTAATTGTGATCGACGTAAATAAATTTATTTGAATTTGATTGAAAAAATAATGTATTGAATGAAACTTAAAAATCTATTTTCGCTAAAAAATTTTCATCAAATGTCGGAAGTAACATTTGACCAAATATCATTTTATTTAATATAAGATCATTCATATTAATTTCTTGTGCATGTATGTTTTTATTGAACAACTTTCCTCTCGGCTGGCAAAAAAAAAATAACTGAATACGAGTCAAATATATCATTATTAATCTGCACTTGGACCTGAAATTTCACGTGTAACAAAAGTACAAATTACTTTTTTTTGTGAAAAAAGTACTAATTACTTTTTCGAAACAGTGATGAACAGCATCAATTATTACACGGAAAATTAGATTTCTGAAACCACAGTAATAATTCAACTCGACTGATCAAGTTCCTCCTTCTGGTCAACATTATGCAACTAAGGCACCGAACACCGGTGGATATCCTATTTTGCTTGGTTTTCTGTAAAGTAATCATGATTTCTCGTAGAAGTACTCTTTTTCTTTTATAAAAATAAAAGAAAAGCTTGATTGATAGCTAGACAAAGTAACCTAATAATTCAAGGGACGAGCAACCTATCAGAACTGACAACTTTGATGGTTCAAGTGATTTTTCTTTAAGAGGTTGTAACATTCTTTCCAATTTCATGACAAAATATTACGATAATATATAGTATTATATCTATAAAGATCTAAATTTATATATGTGAAACAATTTTTTAAGATAAAATTAAAAAATTTTTAAGCCAAAGCCAACCTATCTCGCAAATTGTGTGCAAAGTTTTACAATAAGAGAGATTCTTAAGTCTTAACCATCATACTGCAGGGAACCATATTTGTAGCACATATATTGTTATTTGATCAAATCTAATAATTTTAAACAGGATACAATAATATAATATAAAAATAATATGAATAGAAAATATAAAATGATACTAATTAAAATTTTATAAAAATTCTATTCGGATCAATACAAAACTTATATATTTTATACAACAAATTATTATTTTACATTAGACAAATTCGAATACTAAAGTTACTTCAGGATTTACTCAATGTCGAAAGCGGGATGCATGTCGAGAGTTGTGCCAACAGTGTTTATACAAAGCTTAATCATGGCTTTTTCCTGTTAAGATTGCAAGGCCGGAGGCAGAGTCCATGAGGCTCATCTCTAACCTTTTCGAAAGGTTTGATGACTGCTGCTTCTGCATGAGATTCCACAATAACATGCTAATTTCATCGCTTCTGCTCCTACAAAGCTTTTTGTTTTCTTTTCTTTTTGTATTTTCCGTTATAAATTCCCAAAGGAATACGAGCTTTTGTGGTCAACTGGTGTTGACACTCTTACCTTGTGATCGTGTACGATCCTGAAAGAAAGATACATTACAATTTTATAAAGTTCAAACAATCTTTATTCCGACGGTCTTTGATGAAGATGTGTGACCATTTCTCTCTTTTTGTGTGGGAATTTTGGCTGACTTTGTCAAGGCTCAAAGCTAACTTCTCTTTTTGGCATTTACCGACACTCATGAACTATGCTGAATTATTTCTATATCTTGCTTGGAGATATAATTTCTCACTACGTACCAAAATATTATGTTTTGTACGGACAAAATTTTACCAATTATGAAAGAATTAATCTTCAATTTACCGATAGATTTTTTATAGAATATTGACAAAATTTAATTGTCAACATATAAAATTTCTGTCAACGGTCGTGAATTAATTTTTTTATGAGAAACAAAAATATTAGTGTCAGGATTTCTAATAAAATTTTTCGCAAATAATTTAACATACGAATTTTTTACCGTATAGATTTTATGCCAATAACTCAAAAGATAATTTGTTGATAATAATCTATGGAATAAATATTAAACTTTTTATTTCAATGATCAAAATTTAAATCTTCATAATTTTCATTGTTTAATTGTAACTACCAACCGAAGAACGTACTAAATTTCAACTTTGTAAAAGGTTTGCATGGTTTCCAAACTTCAACTTCAAGTCTTCTGAATTTCCAGTTTTAATTTCTGCGAAGATGCTTTCCTTTCTGTTTTTTCATTGAAATATCTTTCAAAATCACTAAGCTTACTTACGCATTCTTCTTGGAAATTTTACATCCTTGATCTGATGTGGAATTGAGAATTTGTACGCACGTGTTTGTGACAAGAGAGATTTTGAGGAGGTTGCGGAGGATACGTACTTGAAAGAGAAACTGCATCAAGAGAGGTCGGCAATGTATTGATATATCTGAATAAAAATTTATGTTTCGACATTCAAATCAATTTACGATGAAAAAAAAAATAAATTTAAAAGAGATGGAAGTGAGTAAATGGGAAATGTTAAGATAATTTGAAAAATGAATGCAAATACTTGATTTATTAAAATATTGATTTAACATGATTTAGTAAATTTTATAATCATGAACTACATGTGTCAACAATCCAATATCCATGAATTAACCATAACAAATTCGAAGTTGTATTTACCAACTTATTTATCAACTTGTGATTGGGATAAGAGCTAAAATGCCTACTAAGTACAAACCCTAAATATCTATATATTACAATGAAAGTAATTTTTTGTGTAAAAACGAGTACCGGCATCTTTATAGTTGTGTTTTTACTCCTTTACCTACCACCCAGAGTGCTGGCCCACCCAAACCCTGTTTGCCTACTTTCATTATTCATTATTCACTGACAAAAATAGGAAAGAAATCACTCTGAAAAGTGGCCAGGTATCCCTCGTGGCGTGGGCACTCACTCTGGTGGGCTGCGGTGACTGCAGGTTCTCGCATTTTCATGTAAGTTTGCTTTGCTTTTCTTGTCTTTCACAGTTACTTTACTGCTGACGAGTGATGATGCGATAAGGTTTGATGGTGTACTAACTGCTCCTGCTGCGGTTGCCATTGCTGACATGCTAACTTCAATTTGCTTTTGCAGAAGACGCCGTCGAAACTAAAGATTTTCCTCTTACTTTCCCTTCACTTTCCTTTCTTTTCACCCCGCGCTACATTCATGCATGTTTCTTAACTCTGCGGTTGAGCAGTATCATGAAGAAGGGCGGTTTTCTAGCTGTGAAGTCGGGCGTATTCGATAATACTACCTTCTTTTTGTAATAATTAGTTTCTTTATAAATTCTTATTATAATATTTTTTCTAAACCAAATAAATTTTTATTAATCATCCAAAATTTAACAAGAAGTATTACTAACAAGAGCCGGTAATAAATAAGAACCAACGCAACTGACACTGAAAAGACCATAGAAAAACAAAAACTCCAAGCCTCCAAAAGAGACCAACACCAATCCAACTCTTGTACAACAAACCCACCCAAAACAGCTTAATTACTTGAAATTGATACCATGAAGAAAATAACCATTCTCTTGCAACAGTGAGCTCTCAGACTTGAAGAGTCAATTCATCTCTTGAAATACCACCATAGATCCATTCATAATCTTTGATCTTTAATTTACTTAGTTCATCCAAAAAAAAATATGTATTTAAATTTTGTCAAACTTATAATTTTTAAGAATTTGTTTAATATGAATGGCATTTGATCCAATTAATGCTCAATTGATTTTTCAAATAATTAGTTATTTAATTAGTAACATCGATCTTACTATAAGGTTCTTATTTTATAATTATTAACATTAAGTTTATGTTTATTTTCATGTTAAAAATAACGTAAACACATGAAAATAATGTAAAATTAGTATTAGTAGACGTAAACAAATGATAATAAACATAAACATGTAAAAATAAACCTAAACTTAGTAGTAAGCATAAACATATGATAGTAAACATAAACACATGAAAACAAATATAAATACCGAAAAATACCAACAAGTGATTGTATGAAATGAAAATGAATTTTTTCTCAACGAATTTGGATATAATTCGAATATTAAAATTGTCACTATTAAAAGAATTTTATCGTTTATTACTTTCAGCTTAAATAAAATTAATCTCATAACGTAAAATGAATGATTATATTTAAATTTACACAAAAAATATAAATATATAAAAATAAACTTTAATTTAGTGTTGATAAACATAAACATATAATTTTTTTTTGTTACAAAACATAGAAATATTTGAATTTTAATAGCCGACGCTTTCACTCTACGCTCCACTCAATCGTGTGGCTTCTATTTTTGTTTTTTTGTTATTGTCCAAATCTCGAGCTCGTTGGTTGGTGGAGGGTCCCACGTCATGGCTCCATGATATTTACGGGACTGAGCCCATGTGACCCCATTACCATTTTGGCACTCTTCATTGTCTTCGGCTTTTTCATTGACATATATATATATATATATATGTACGTGCGTAAATTATCATATTATTTATTGTCAGAAGAATTAAAAAATTTTACAAGTGGAATTTTTTAAGCATAATGTGTATTTTTAAGAATTTTGATTTTTTTATTTTTATTTAAAAGGACATATGACATAAAAAAACCACTTGTAAAATTTTTTTAATTTCATTAATGGTAGATGAAATAATAATCATATATATATATATAAATCAAAATACTAAAATATTTTTTATAAGAAACCATAAATTACAAACACAATCTCACATTCATAAGAATAAATTAAATTAAATAAATAAATCAGATTATAATTAGATAAATACAAATTCACATATAGTACAACTTGAACCAAATACCTTAAAGTTACTGAACTTCTTCTTTACCATTGAATCAATATCTCATCTGTTAAATTGTATACTACATGATGTTGGAATAAATTCGTCCACAAAGCCCATTAGCACAATAAATTAGGAAGAAAAACTAACCTTTGTGGGTAAGCAAAATACCCACCATAACCAACGTCAATGCCACTGCCATGGAGAGGAAATCACGCCGGTGCTCCGCCGGAGGTCCGCCGGTGGTGATTGGGTCTGCCATGTGACCTGTGCCAAGAAGGAAATTGAAGATAATGGTGAGGCAAAATGGATCGGGAGAGAAGAGAGGAGAGTGCTACTGCTGTGCACTTCTTCGGTTAAATTACAAGTGAATAATGGGCCTTCACTTATATAGTGGTGCCAGCAGTAGGGACCTCCCATAATTCTAGATCATGTATTATATCCGTCCCATTAAGGATAAATACATGTACAATATAAATATATTACGTATAGAAATGGTCACACCTTATACAAAATATACTACTAAATTAACTTATATGATATTCATTATACTTAATTAGTCCACATTAATGAGATAATTCAACATTCTCCCACTTGGACAATTAAGTTAATTAACAAAGTATATCATATAATCTCAGTGTGTATTCATAAGCCCTCTAAATACATTGTACCGAAAGGGTACAAATGTGTAGACTCATACATACTTTAACAACAACAAGCCTTTTACAAGCTTCAAAATGCATCATACCGACAGGGTACAAATGCGTAGACTTATAAAGACTGCAACAAAAATAGTAGTATTAGTGTGAAATGGAAATGATATGAAAACAACATCAATATCCATTTCCATTAGGTCCATGCATCCAAACTGAATGATGCAATGTTTCAACAAAAGCTCATAAGACCAATGCAAAATGTCTCCTTTAACATAATGTCATATTTACCAGAATGCGCACACACAGAATATGCATATATGACAAATAGGAATCCATTCACACAGTTGCAACTGATTTTATTGCAGAGCTCCCACTAACTTAATACAGTAAATGGCTCCACATGCCTCATAAAAGTGCTATATCGTCAAAGCACTTTAGCAGCCAAACTTTTAATTAGACAGAATGAGCTCTTTAAAACATGTGCTCTATAATCCAATTAAGTAACGGATTCCATTATTTTCTCTCTAACCAACCGAATGATGATATCTAAATATTCGGATATCTAAATATTCAGAGTGTGAGGAACTCTAATCATTTTGAGAGAAAAAATAGTTGCTGCAGCATTACCACAGTACATCTCCAGGACTTCGAAATGGCAACCGCACAAAACCAACCCTGAGATGAAATTTTGCAGCCTAAATGGCCCATTATGTAGCTTTACAACATGCTACATATTTAGCCTCCACAATCAAGAATGTTGTAAGTGTTTGCTTTACACTTTCCAAAATACAGCTCCTTTATATCCATAATTATATAACCAAAATAATTTTCAATTTCTGGAGAGCTCGCAAAATTAACATCAGAATATCTTACCAAACTCAAAATGTCAGATTTGTCAATATCCAAATACTCTCTTTATAGCTTCCAGTTCTCTATTACAGGATCGCTCAAGTATCTCCGAAATACATCTATAGTATACACAATATCCAAATGTGTATAAACTTGAGCATACAGTAATTACCCACAATAAGGCATACACTACACTCGATATGAGCTCTTTCACTTTTATCTTGAGGACTTTGAGATTTTCACAATATGTCACCTTTTACTAAATGACGTCTCATTAGGAGAACAACATATAATAAACCTACTCGACACTTAATATAGGTTCCATGAAACCAATAATATATGCCTATTGATATGTCACGAAGAATCTCAATCCTTAAAACGAAATAAAGCCTCACTTAGATTCTTCATCCTGAAGTGACATGACGACATGAAGTGTCTCATATAATAGGTCAGTGCTATAGGCTGCTATTTGACATCATCACTTAGAGCACAATAAGCACATAACTCCCACTGACCTCACAATGGATCCAATTATCAAACAATAATGTTCTCCTCAAAGTGACAATCTCATTCTTTATATATTACAATCTTGATGCCTTTCAATGTTCGCAAATGAACTTCTTAAGTTCGCAAACTGTATGTTTCAACTTAGGAACTACAAACTTTTAGGTTGCTTTATTTAAAGCCTTGGCAAAATTTAGCTTTAAAATTTTCAGCTTGATCTTTAGGGTTTCACTTGGTCTACAATGATGTGACAACAGAAATAGATCTCATGCATCTTTGTGCAACATAGATGCTTACTCATCCTGCGTGACTAATATTCAACTCTAAGAGTTTGAATCAGTATAGTCTCCTGACAAACATCAGAATTAGAAGACACATGAATCTTACATTCATGTTCCTCTGTAAAGTCAGATGCAGGTTCAAAATATGGTATTGAGATCAATCATTTCCTTTTGGTTGTGGCTTTTCATCATCAAAAGATAACGCATATATGGGAATGACACAACAAAATGTATCTTAATAATGACTTTGTGGAGTTCACAACTCCCACTTTTTAAGTCATCTACTAAATAGATTGCATTATCAGACTTAATGATTCTAGTGTCACATAACGAGAAATGAATTTAGAATCTTTCTAGTCGATATAAAAGCCAACAGAATTGCCGCTAATAGTTTTCTCGTCAAGTTTTCTTGACTATGGGTTATAGCTCTTTTGCCTTACCTTATAACCCTAAACACAGAAAGCGGCATAAAATCGACTTAATGTCTGACTAAAACTTGGGATGCATTTAGGAACTGGTCTTGCTTGGAGATCAACTTTGAATGTGAATTGCAGTTTTAATTTCACTCCACCCGAATTTTAAAGATTTGGAGTGATTAACATAAATCGTTCTAGATCAGAATGTACGATTGACTGCAACTGTAATCTCATTCTGTTTCAATATTCCAAGCACTGTACACTAGGCGTCAATATATAATCCTATAGTGTACTTAACCGAAAACCGGTATATGATTTCGCCTAGCTTCATTATACCGAACATGATATTCATCACTACTGTCTGATCATTGCATTATGCAGCGCAGCGAAATTAATCAGAATGCCTAAGGCCTCTATAAGATCAGATCTATTACTCCATATGACCTACATCGAAATGGTCATTAATAAAGTGATGAAACACTTATATCCACTAAATACAATATGTGAAAATGATCTACAAATGTCGGTATACATAAGTTCCTAATTATTTCAATATCTACTAATCATGTCCTTAATATTAGCAGCAAGATATCCCTTAATACAATCTCTTCATATGCCTTGAAATATCCCTAACCCATGCCACAACTTAATAGATTTCTTATCTATCCTATCATAATCAAAATCTACAGTCACATCATTCACTATTGAAGAAAATTTGTTCGATATTGGGGTACAAATCTACTGTGTACAATCCATCACGCAGAATGCCAGAATCAGTACACATGTTGTTACTAATTAGAAATGCTTTTCTGTTATCGAAATGAAAAGTATAAACTGACAGTAGTTCCAAAATTGCCTTCAAAATGTAACAACAATCTGGCTATATTTTCAATATGGATTCTAACTTTATAACCCCAATTCACAACAATTTTCCCTTTATTCGATCTCCGGTTGCTTATAGCTTTATAAATAATAGCGCCGGTATCCAAAACACCAACAGTTAGAAGGCATATCTTCTAGATTGGATTCAAAAATAAAAGCTAATGAAATGCTTTTTGCACATCTTAATCTAGAGGACTCTTGCAATCTACATCTTGTGCCTAGAATTATTACAGAAGTGACACACATTGATATTTAGAGGTATTGGTGAAAATAGAATGGGAAATAGACTTGACAAATTTCTTCTTCTAAAATGACCTTTTATCGATACCTCTTAATAATATTTCCTTTCGGCAGTAATATTTAGCATATGTCATCATTATGGCTAAATGAGATCTGTTAACCCGAAAGATCTCCCACTCTTGAATGACAATATCAATTTGATATTAAAATGCCATACTTCCTTCTGCATTAAATGAGATCTGTAAAACTGGAAGATCTCCTATTCTCCATCCCAGAAGGAAGTAGTACTGAATCTGCCATATATGGAAGCAAAATCCTATAGCAACCTTTATCGATCTTATGCGAACTATTTTCTAATGGCATCCGTAAATAGTTGTTGGTTATCACTAATTCGGAACACTTTCTCTGATGTGCTCATTAATGGCATGCCCTATATAATCAGAGGATTTTCACTTGAGTGTTCCTGAAATTTCAAAAAATTTTGTCCTTAAAGAGCTCACATTTTGGGTATAGAAGATAGATTGACTCTCGGGACTACTTCCTAGTTGAATGTGTCCCTAATCGTAGAGAATAATTCATATTATCTATCTAATTTGATCCTGCTAGAAATTCGATATGTGATAGTTGCACAATATGGAGGCTAGTGGAATGACTCAATAAATTCCACAATACACTACCGAGGGTAAGACAAAACTAGTTGAATACAACCTAAATGATCGCCCACCGATAGGGTAGGAAGACCGTGTCATATCCCAACCAGAATCCTCTCAATCCCAAGCATCTCTAAAAGTAACTAACAATCCGACAGGGAAAGACCTCAGTAAATTTATGCAAATGCAACTATCACTATGCATTGCCTTATTATTATATCCTTAAAATTATCAGAATAAATCGTCAAAAAATCTTCATGACTATTCCTGCGACAGGCAGGTACTAGCCAATCCAATCAATGATTTATAATTTTAAGAATATTCACAAAATTTATTAACCAAAATTAACTACATCCAAAATATGCAATTTCTGAAGCATATGTAGTAATTTTAAATCTAATATTAATTAATTAAATTAATTTCACATAAATGTGAATATTCAAATAATAAGGCAATTTTCATTTCTAGAGAGTTTATTTATTTAAATAAATTATTAACGAAATGGGTAAACCATAATCCAAAATGGCTCAACAAAATATCCAAATAATTTATTTAAACTTATTTAATTAGGCCAAATATTAGTAATTTATGGGCATGAGTATATATTTCAAAAATTAAGTGAATTATGAATTAAATAGGTAATTGAATTCCCAAAAAAAAAAATATCTCAAAATAATTCCTCCAAAAATTCACTTATACACCTTTAATTTTGGGCTTAATAACTAATTATGGCTATTAAATATCCAAAATTGTCCAAAAAATTAATTTACCATATGGCTCATAATTAATCAATCAAAAATTAGCCCTTAAATTATAATCCAAAAAATGGCCTTTTAATTAATTATGCAAAATAGCCATAAATTAATCTAAATTTAATAGCCAAATAAAAATTAATTAATCAACATGGCCCCTAAATTAATTAGGCAAAATGACCCTAAACTCAATTAATTTAATTGCCCAAAATTAATTTAATACTAAATGGCCAACTAATAAAAATAAATAAATAAATCATGCCCATAATACAAACACAAAATTTATTTTGGCCTATATTAAATAAAATTATAAGGTTTAATTAGATTAATTTCAAGATCTAATTAAATAAAACAAGATGGCTCAAAAAATAAATAAACAATAATACCCTAAATAACAAAAATTGGCCCAAGAAAACGGGCCAAATAAAATGCCAAATGGAGGCAAAACAGCCCAGAAAAGAAAAAAATTGGGGCCCAAAATCCAGCCGAAAATGGCTGGAATTTTTTTTTTATTTCAGAAGCAGGCACGTGTGCGACACGCGCCCGCATCACTGCAATAAGGCGCCGGTGAAGGCGCACGCACCCGACTGTCTTCTTTACCCAAAACCAGGCAAAAACACAGAGAAATGGATATTGACCCGACCCGATCGGGTTTTTGACCATTTCTCACTCAATTCAACCCCATTTTACTTCATTTTCATGGAATTTTCAACAAAAAATCATCCTCAATCAATATATGGCATTATTTCAGCTCGAAAATGCATGAATACTTTGGGTATGACATAAATCCGAAAATACCCAAAATAAAAAAAATGTATAGATTCTCATTTTTTTCTTCAAAAAATGGCTAATGACTTTAAAGTGGAAATGCTCTGATGCCAATTGTTGGAACAAATTCGTCCACAAAGCTCATTAGCACAATAAATTAGGAAGAAAAACTAACCTTTGTGGGTAAGCAAAATACCCACCATAACCAACGCCAATGCCACTGCCATGGAGAGGAAATCACGCCGGTGCTCCGCCGGTGGTGATTGGGTCTACCATGTGACCTGTGCCAAGAAGGAAATTGAAGATAATGGTGAGGCAAAATGGATCGGGAGAGAAGAGAGGAGAGTGCTACTGCTGTGCACTTCTTCGGTTAAATTACAAGTGAATAATGGGCCTTCACTTATATAGTGGTGCCAGCAGTAGGGACCTCCCATAATTCTAGATCATATATTATATCCGTCTCATTAAGGATAAATACATGTACAATATAAATATATTACGTATAGAAATGGTCACACCTTATACAAAATATACTACTAAATTAACTTATATGATATTCATTATACTTAATTAGTCCACATTAATGAGATAATTCAACACATGATTCACGAAAATTGAAAATAATAACATTTGAATTTAAAGGAGTACATGATATTTCAAAATGTTTAAATAATGCTTTTTAAAATTAAAATGATATTATTTCACGTATGTTAAATATTGAGTTTTTTTTTGTCTTATATTTAAGTTTGACCATTCTATTTATTATCAATTAGTTTTAGTTAATTTTGATATTTAACATGGTATCAAAATTCAAAATTTTGTGTTGTTATTCTTGTCTATTACTATTACTTCTTTTAAATTGTTACATGATAAACTTTCATTTTTTATATTTGAAATTTGTGATGTTATCGTGTATTAATTTTTGTGTGCTTTATAGCGATTGATTTAACTTAAAGGTTTAACACTTTTGAAATTTTGATAATGAAACAACACAAATATTTATTATTTTTTTAAGCTTCCGAATATTGTCAATTAAATTATTAAGTGGATGAATGGTGATATCTATCGAATCAACAACAATCTTGACAAAATCCCTTTTATCAAGCCAGTAATAGATTAAGAAGGAATGCTTGCAATTCTCCGACTATATTCAAACAATGTAACAAAAAAAAAAACTATATTCAAACAATGAGACGAATTGAATTATATTTTTTATTTACATTATCATAATTACAATTATGATAGTACTGCTTTTTGTCAGTAAAATACTTACTAGAAAAATTATTTCAACTTACATTGAAATATATATATATATATATATATATATATATATATATAGATGCTGAAAGTTAGATATCGATTTTTTTATAAAAATAATCAAAAGAAATTGTAAGTGTTAAATTTTAAACTTTAATTGAATATCATTTTTAAAAATAATTATATAAATCATTTAAATTAAATTTCAAAGTATAATTTAAATATAATTTGATAACGTGGCAAATCTGGTTGCATCATTTATGGGTTGTGGCTTAGTTGAAACGCATGTTGAGTTTGTGAGAATAGTTTTTGGATTCGATCCTCACCAAACACACTTTTGAGAAGGGGTGAAGAGCTTTAACTGTGATTAAATATCGAACAATAATAATCTCAGACAGTTAAAACAGATAAAAATACATGTGATTTACACAAAAAAAATCTAGTTGCACCGAACTTCCATATGTACGTATGTATAAAAATGGTGTTTAGCTTGGTGAGCTAAATAAGATGCTATCAAACGAATTTTAGATAGAAACTGCTGGAATTATTTGTTTGATGTAATAATCAATACTATACGTATGCGGCAGTATCCACTCTGAAAACAATAGTTTTTGTATTCCACATGCAATTACACGTAGGAGCCTGTGGGATAATACAGGTGGCTCTGTACTTTTCTGTTGGCTGCATGTTCAACAGTTCAAGGCTCAAATTATTACTGCATTTTATAAAAAATGATACAGGTTAACTTTTTATCAAAGTTAATTATATTCGAATTTCTTAAAAATAAAAAATATTTTGTCTTAATTGTTAGATACGAATTGTGAATATATAATATAATAAAATTTATGTTTTATAAATATTTGATATAAAATAAAACATAACATAAATACATAAATTATAGGTTTACAAATGGATAATGGTACAAATGACAAAAAAATTTATTTCTTTTTTATTATTTTTTAATTTGGTTTAATTGAGAGATCTCAAAAATAATTTTATATGAATTTACTAAACGTAAATAAAATTGTTTAAATGAAGTCTATTTAAAATTTTCTTACTATTCATTTAAAAAACTTTGCTCGCATCTGATGACATTATTTTTTTTTGGTTACAATCTGATGACATTATTAGACATTAATTAAAGTGATATTAAAAAAGTACAATTATTATATTATCAACTTTTTAAAGAATATTTTAACTATAATTAATTAAACCGTAGCATTAATCGGACAAAACTGAAAGGAATCTCTTTTATTCTCATGGACAAAACTGAAAGGATTTAGGATTCTTTTGGAATGAGCTTAATCAATGTTTTGAGTAACAGTACGGCTGTGACTGTGAGTGTCAGAGCCTCTGACACAAAAAGATGGGAATACAAAGACACAATTAATATGGTTATATAATATAAAAATAACGTGAATAAAATATTTAAAAATAAGATGAATTAAATTTAATAAAAATTATTATATAAATATAATAAAAATTAAAAAATTTATACATTTAGCATATAAATATAAATTTTTATATTTCTTACAATATAAACATAATTTTGCACGAAATTAAGCAACTAAATTATCTTTTATCTACACAAAAAGAAATGGCCGAAAAGAGTGCGACAGTGACAAAAGTGTGCAAGGTTGTGGTCATCACGTGGTGACACTAATTGGTTCTTTGTCTTGTCTGCTTAGCCCGCAGCCTTACGACTGGGGGCCAACGCTCTTCACTGCTCTATAAATAAAATATAATTTTTTTAAATTATAAGTATTTATATTTATTTTAACTGTTTGAGATTAATTATTATAAAAAAAAAATTTTTAACGATGGAATTTTACCAACAAAAAAATTTCATTGCTAAAAGTAAGCATCAGCAACATATTAGTTGCATATTAGCGACGGAAAAAATGTTAAACTTAGCAACGAAATTCTGTCTATAAACTACAACAGATAGAATTCCACATAAAGAATTTTGTCGCTAATTATGGCGCAAAAGTACTATTCATTAGGCGCCAAAATTAGCGACGAAAAATTTCTTCGCTAAAACATAAATGGCAAAAAATAATAAATATGAATCAGCGACGAAATTTTCCTCCAATAATTTTGTTGCTAACGAAAATTAGTGACGGAATTAGTGACGAAAAATTTCGTCGCTAATCCTATCTGATATAAATGTATTTATATTTTGTTTATTTTATTTTTAAAATTTTTGAAGCATCAACAACAGCCGTCGCTAAATTTCTTTAAAGACAGAATTAACGATAAAAAAATTTTGTCGCTGATTCCATATTATTGAAATTTATTTAAATTTTATTTTATAATTTTAAGTATTAGCGACGAAATATTTCCGTCGCTAGAATATTTTCGTCTATAATTCTGTCGCTGATTATTTTTAGCGACGGAATTTTTACGTTGCTGATTCCAAAATTAAAAATATTTATATATTTTTTTACGTTATTTTAGCAACAGAATATTTCGTCGCTAAAACTACTCGATATCCATTCATACCGCAACTGAGTAGTGTAAAATTAGCATTAGTGACGAAAATTCCGTCGGTAATTCCTCGTGAAGTGCAAATTCCCTCCCGTTTTAGCACATTCCCGCTCATCCCACCCAATTACATTTTGTTTTCTTTGTGCCGCTCCTCCTCCTTCTCCTGCTATCCTTTCCTGTTGCGCATGCCTATTGAATCCTTTTTTTTCTTTCCTCCGATCGTCGAATCATTGGCTACCGATCATCCTACCACCGGCGTTTGCAGCTTCTTCTCTTTCCTCCTTTGTTCTCTTCTACTTTGAAAAAAAAAACCCAAAACCATCATTGTCCTATTGTCGACAGCCTCCTACAGCCGACCGTCTCTCTACCACCTACTGCCCCTCATTGTCGGCCGCCCTAACCATCTGCCACCCCAACCGCTGACCTCCATCTCCACTTTGGTATAAAT
This sequence comes from Heritiera fomes, assembly GCA_032173925.1. NCBI lineage: Eukaryota > Viridiplantae > Streptophyta > Magnoliopsida > Malvales > Malvaceae > Heritiera > Heritiera fomes. Next base: position 2,228,027 of record JAPDPM010000005.1, on the reverse strand, counting down.
ATTTATATATTTATTTATCTATATATATTTAATTGTATATATTTATTTGTATATATAGTTATTTCTATATATTTGTATAAATACACTTCTGTTTTTATTTATCTGTATATATATTTATTTATTTGTATATATTTTTAATTAGTTGTACGTATATATTTATTTGTGGATATTTGTATATATTTATTTGTGTATATATATTTATTTATTTGCATATATTTGTATATATTTATTTGTGTATGTTTGTACATATTTATTTCTATATATAGTTATTTGTGTATATTTAATTAGTTGTGTATATATATTTATTTGTGTATATTTATTTAGTTGTGTGTATATATATATATATATATATATATATATATATATATATATATATATATATATATATATATATATTTGCATATATTTATTTGTATATGTTTGTACATATTTATTTTTGTATATATTTATTTGTGTATGTTTAATTAGTTGTGTATATATATTTATTTGTGTATATTTATTTAGTTGTGTATATATATATTTATTTATTTGTATGTATTTATTTGTGTATGTATATACATTGTTGTTATTTATTTGTATAATTATTTAGTAATGTTTTTAATTTTATTGTTATATGTATAGGAATATTGTTAGGAAATTTTTATTTAAATATATATTTATTTTCGTTAACTTTGAAATATATAAATTTATTTATGTAGATTTAATTTGGTTATAATATTATTAATTATGAAAATTTATTGTTGTTTGTGTGTATATATTTACATGGTATTAATAGATTGATTATATTATTATTATTAATTTATTTAATGTTAGATATATATATATATATATATTGTTATATATATTATTCTTTTTTAGTTAATTGTTTTTTTTTAAGAAAATGTTTATATACGTTTAATAACTTAATTACTTTTTTGTTAGTTTATTTTAGGATGTTTTGTGAGATGTTTTGTAAAATGTTAATTTATTTAATTTGTTAATTTCATTAGTTTTCTAATACAAATATTGCTTTTTCTGTATTGCAGGTATAATGAAGCCATCAAAGAAATCATCTGGTAAGAAGTCTCGACTCGGCGGATCTCCTGCAACGGGTAGGAAGTCCTTTTTCATGCCTACTCCACGATCTCAGACCCCACTAGTTAACCTTGAAGCACAATTATTCCCATCAACAGAAGAGGATACTAACGATGTTGACCCACTCATTGACCTGAGAGATGGTCCAATTGCCCAAGGCCAATTTGCCCATAATCCATCAGCACAAGACCCATCTACACAGGATCTATCTGCCTAAGGTTCATCATCTGCCCAAGGTTTATCTCCTGATGGAATAACAATCAAGCAGCTTACCGTCAATCATACTTCGACGAATGCAGGTAGTGGTGCGAGTTCTGATGGTAGTGGGAATGGAGGTAGAAAATGAACAAGAGGGCCCCATCAAGGATATTCAACTCCAAGTAATTCGAATCAAAAGACACGACTTACTTGTCTGAATAACAGGTAATAAAAATAATATTGCTATTTTGTTATATGAAGTTAATTAATATCATATAAAAAATTTGAATTTATTTATGTCTCAGTACTTTTTTAGAGCCTCAAGCTGTTCGAACAATTACAACATTAATTAAAGAGTATTTTACTGATCCTTGGTCAACATGGAAAATTGTTCCGACTGTTGTGAAAACCCAAATGTGGGTAAAATTTTCAGTATGTCAATCGTAAATAATTAATATTTTATTTATTTTATTTTTTTCTTTAACACGATTTTTGACTAATGATTTCAACTGATTTAGGAAATTTTTGCGTGGCCTCCCGAAGAGATGAATATTGTGAAAAATATTTAGGAGAATATTTGCAAAATACGATTCTGTAACTTGTTGCAAGCGAAAAGAAGAAAAGCAATGCAACATTTTGGCACGAACGGATTTCAAAGTGTAAAGGGTATATGTCCTGCTGGATCCGGGTTGAGATATGGGACTCCTTGATTGATGACTTATGGGGCAAACCAGAATGGGAGGTGAGGTCACAGAAAGGAAAGCAAAATCGATTGACCACAAAAGAAGGAACTGTTATGAAGCATATAGGCAGATCAATATCTTTTTTTTGTGCATGCACATAGGCTGGTATGTAACTTTTTAAATCATATATATGATATTCTAGTTAAAATATATATTGTTGACAGCTAACTTAAATTTTTTAATGTTTTACTTGAAGAGGGATCAATATAATCGAACACCGACATATAAGGAAGTTTTTGATTGAACCCACAAAAAAAAATGCTGGCCAAGGTGAATACGTGGATAATAAGTCCAAAGTTGTCAATGTACGTATATTTAAAATTATTTCTTCTTCTATATGTCAATTATTATTTAATTACCTCATAAGTATATGTATAAAATAAATATTTTTTTATTATAGGAAAAATATGATGCTTCATTGGCTAAGAAGTATGGTGCGGATATTAGCAGTCAACCAAACTTTGATCCTATTGCTTGGTGTGACTCCATTGGAGGAATGGAAACTACCCGCACACATGTGTACGGCCTTGGAAGCAATTCACGAAACAGAGATATATTTAAGTCATCCGCCTCTTTAGCAAGTCCAATGTTCTCGGTTTCTCCATCAACAGTAAGCCAGGATGAGCGAAACGAGATTATTGAATAGAAACTTGATGCAGTCCTGAAATATCACAAGGAAATGCACCAATGGATGGTTGAGATGACTCACGCATGGAAGAGTAGCCAAGGAGGCCCTCCAAATCCCGATGATAACGCTCGCCAAACCTTGGAGATGGACCTTCTGCATAAATCTCTATTTTGTAAGAATTATTGAGTATTTTGTTCTTTTTATGTTTTAAGAATTTCATGGTTGTAGATAGATGTTATGGATTTTATGAATTTTAACTATGTTTTTTCATTATGTATGTTTTATGTTTTATCTTTTAAATGTTGCTATATACGAATTTTATAGTCATGAATTTAGTGTTTTATGTATAAATTTAGGTATATTTTGAAAAAATTCTAGAAAGAATTTCGAAATTTAGCATTTTGGTAACGAAATGCATAAAAAATAGGCCAAAAAAAGGAAAAATTAGTGACAAAAATAATAGCATCAGCGACGAAATTTATTGAATTAGCGTCGGAATTCATAAAATCGGCAACGAAAAATTCCGTAATTGATTACCTTCAGTGACGAATTTTTTACTAAAATAAAAAATTAAATATATTATCAGCGATGGAAAGTTCTGTCATTGATTACATTCAACTACAGAATTTTTTAATAAAATAAAAAATAAATATATTACCAGCATCGAAATAGTCCATTGGTGAAACCTTTAGCAACGGATTTTTTCATAAAATCAGAAAAATAAAAATAAAATCAGCAACGGAAAAATTTCATCACTGATACTCTTTAACGACTGATTTTTAAAGACAAAATTAAAGTTTTAGCAACGAAAATTTCTGTCGCTGATTATATAAAATCCGTCGCTGATAAACAAAAGTTCCAGCGACGGATAGAGCATTAGCGACTTCGATTTTTCCAACAGAAAATTTTTGTTTCTAATCCGTCGCTAAAGGGCTTTAGCGACGGAATTTGACCTTTAGTGACTATTCCGTCGTTGAATGTCCAATTTTTAGTAGTGAATCTTGCTTGAATTTTCATCACAATTAAAGCTCTTCACCTCTTCCCAAAGTTGTGTTCAATGGGGGTCAAACTCGAGAGTTCTTATCACAAATTCAGCCTACGTTGCCAACTGAATTACAACTCATAAATTGTATAGTTTATTTATATGACTCCATGGACTCTCACTTGTTTGTACGATTACATGAATTGAATTAAGTATGTATCACCAATTATAAGATAGTGACATAAAAATTTAAACAACATAGAGACTGAACTTGTTCATGGCTGTAAAGTAACATGCATGGCAAGGATATGTGTGGATGGCTGAGGACAAAGGAGATAAAAGATTTTTTGTTTGAATTCAAATAGGACAATGGGATATAGGTTTTATGTCCATTATTTCATATCATTAGTAGGGTATGTTTTAAAAATTATTAACATATATGATAGTACATATTTTGTATAAAAAAGTTGTAGATATTTTGAATATTGATTCAAATGATGGTGTTTTAGTAAGAGTTTTGCAGATTTGAATAGTAACAATTACATTCTTTTTTATTTCTAGACCAAAAACTAGTCTCAATTGACTAAAAAAGTTACAAATAAGAGAAGAAATATAGATGTTAAAATTCAAAATTTAAATCGATTGAAACTTATTTCATAAAGAAACTATGTGAAGTAATTAACTAGATTAAACTCAAATTCGATAATTAAATTTTAAAAATTAATAGTTTATTATAATTTGATTGACGATCAACTAATTTGATTGTTCTCTTTTAAAAAAGGTGTAAAATTGAATGCATATAACTGATCAAATAAACTATTGGAGAGAGAGCTCTAAAAATGAGAGCGTCTCTCTCTAGAATGAGAGTTAGCTTCTCTCCAAACTGAGAAAGTTTCCTGGAATCACGGCTAGCTTTTAGGATTTCCTTTCTTTTGCTTTATCTTTTCTCTTTTTTCTTGCTTGAAGCTCGATTAGGTTAAGTCTTTGGTGAAATCTAAGGGGATTACGCATAGGTTTTGTTGAATTCCCTTCAATAGAATCTTAGGTGAATTCTTGAGAAACTGTCGTTTAGCACTTGAGAATAGTATAGTTTCACATTACATAACACTCTGCTAAAGTTGAATCAATTCTAACTGAAGGTGTTTGTCTAATCATGGAGGATCTGGAGATAAAATTGGAAGAGGAGGACGTTGAAAATCTTGCATGGTCAAGATTCATGGTGATGGGAAAAGTTGTAGCGGATAGAGCTTTAAATAAAAAAGGAGTACTGAATATTTTACGTGGAGTTTGGTCGGAGGAGGTGGCTCCGTTCATAGTGGAAATTGGTGTAAATAAGTACGGAATCTCTTTTAGAAATGAAGAATGCATGGAAAGAGCACTCGATGAAAGCCCGTGGTCGGTAATGGGATCTTGTTTGGCTATGAATAAATGGCCGGCCGGAGAAACAGCTGAAGAAGTGACAATTTCAAAGATTGCATTCTGGATTCAGGTTCACAATTTGCCCTTAGAAATGTTAACGGAGAAGAATGCAACAATGATTGGTAGGAAAATATGGGAGGTGTTAGAGATTGAAAGATCTTTCAAGAGAGAAGGTCTGAGCAGAGGTTTCTTGCATATTAGAGTTGAAGTTAACATTGGAGATCCTTTGGTTGATGGTTTCTGGGTTCCAAGAGTGGGGAAGGAGAAGATTTGGGCACAGGTGAAGTATGAGAAGCTGTCAGAGTTTTGCTTTGCGTGCGGAAGATTAGGTCACCTAATCAAGAATTGCGGTGAATCGGTGAAAATGGCAGCTAATGACCTTTCACAATTTAGATATGGTCCGACGATGAGAACAGCTCCAATCAGGCGAGGTTCTGGGTTTACATCAGTGAAGGTGGAAAGGTTTGAGAGGAGAGGAGTAGTAGAGGTTAGCGGCAGAAACTATGGAGATTCTAGTGAAAAGGGGATGGGGGAGAATAATTGGACGGAGGCGCGTGAAAAATCATGTAAAGTGGTGGAGCGTGAAGGAAGTGTCTCATGGACTGATCAGGTGGTCAATTGGGGCGGGAAAAGTGGTTATGAGTTGGGAAAGGTTGTTAGCGGGAATGTAGAAGATAATGAAAGTTTGTTAAAGTCGGTAATAAAGTCCACGTCAGAACTGGATAAACAATGTAACAATGGGAGTGAAGGTAGTGATAGATGGAAGGTGAACTTGGAACAACCTATATCTAATCTACGAGTAGAAAATCTAAAAGTAATGGAACAAAATGATGAGGAACAATGTGTGAAACAGGGGGCTGGCTTGGGAACAAACGAAGTTGTGGATGGTGAATCTGAATTGGTCATTGGTGATTTTGAACCTCATATAGAGTTAGTGGAGGAAGGTGGAAATGATGTAAAAAGCAAGAAGTGTCAATATATAGTCGAAATGCCATCGGAAGGGGAATTGATAGTTCATGGTGAAGGAAGGAAATATTGGGATAGAGAGGAAGAAGTAGTGGAAAAAGGTTTGATTCCAAAGTTTGATAAAATGAGGTTGAAGAGGAAGCAGGATGAAAATGATGATGAATTGAAGTTGTGTAAAAAAACAAGAAGGGATCTTGAAGTCAGAATTGAAAATAATATGAAAGAGGGGTCGGATTAGCAAAGGAGGAAATGGTGAAGATGGTGTTAAAAGAAAGAAAAGAAGTTCCAATAAAGAAGCAAACAAATAAGCATAGGAAGGGACGGCAAACTAGTAGGAATATTTCTGGGTTTGAGGAGAAAGGATTAGTTGAAGTTCCAGTGGAAATGCTTAAGGAAATGGCGATGGTGGCTGGCCAATAACAGCCACAGAGGCACCATGAAAATAATTTCTTGGAACTGTCAAGGAGTGGGATCATCCTTGACAGTTGACGCTCTTCGTGAGCTAAAGAAAAAGTTTGATCCGGATTGCATATTTCTGATGGAAACAAAGAACAAAAGGGGTAAAATGGAGGAAATTAGAAGGAAGCTAAGGATGGAAGAAGCAATGTATGTTGACCCGATTGGTTTGAGTGGGGGTCTTGCGTTGTGGTGGAAGAATGATGTACAGTTCCAAGTTTTACTGGGCAGTAAAAACATTATTGATTGTGTGATGTTTGATTCTATAAGAGGAGTAAATTGTAGGATCTGTTGGATTTATGGAGCTCCTGTATTTGAGGAAAGAAGGAAGATATGGGATTATCTTAGAGGTAAGTCAAGATATATAGAGGGTCCATGGATGTGTCTGGGGGATTTTAATGACATTGGAAGTTTGGAGGAAAAGGAAGGAGGAAGGAGAAAGGAGAAGCGGCTTATAGATAATTTCAATGATATGATTAGGGTCTGCAAACTAAATGAGGTAGATTTTAATGGACAAAAATACACTTGGTTTGGCAGAAGAGAAGGTGAGATTGTTAAAGAAAGATTGGACAGGGTACTAGTTAATATAGAATGGCTTGAAATGTTTCCAAATATGAATGCTACAAATATGCCTGCTATTGGATCAGATCATTCCCTGGTGTTTATTTATTTAGATTTTAAAAATAAGAGAAGTAAGGAATTTAAATTTGAAGCAAAATGGCTTTTGGAAGAAGAGTGTGTGGAGGTAGTGAAAAAGGGGTGGAGTTCTAATGTAGAGGGTTCAAGAGCTAGACAGATTATAATGAAGTTGAATATGTGTAAAAAACTTCTGAAACAGTGGAGTAGGAAAAGGATACAAAACAGTCCAAAGACAATAGGGGAATTAATGGCTAAAGCGGAACAAATTCAAAGTAAAGGTTGTACTATAGAGGAGTTTAAGGAGTTAGAGGAGGTCAGAGAGAAAATCAAGAAGGAGTGGGATAAGGAGGAAAGATATTGGCTCCAGAGATCAAGGAATAATTGGTTAAAGATGGGTGACAAAAATACTAAGTTTTTTCACATTTCAACAGTCCAAAGGAGAAGGCTGAATAGAGTTACCAGAATTAAGGGAGATGATGGATCTTGGGTGGAAGAGGATGATATGGTTCGGAAGAAGTTTGATGAATTTTTTCAGAATTTATTCAGGACAAGTGGGGAAAGGGACTGGGGAAATGTTTTACTTAGTGTTCCTAAACTAGTTACAGAAACAATGAACCAATATCTAGTAGCTCCGATTGAAAAGGGTGAGATAACTGAAGCAGTGTTTCAGCTTGGAGCCTATAAAGCCCCTGGACCAAATGGATTTAGTGGTATCTTTTACCAGAAGTTCTTTGAAATAATAAAGGAAGATCTATTCAAGGCAGTGATAGAATTCTTTGAGATTGGAAAGTTACCAGCGGAGGTAAATGAAACCAATTTGGCGATGATTCCTAAGGTGAAAGGGCCAGAGGTTATTTCTGAATTTAGGCCAATTAGCCTATGCAACTTCTTCTACAAAATCATTTCCAAGGTGATGGTGAACAGATTAAAGCCTTTTATGGGGGAGTTGATCACTGAGAACCAAAGTGCTTTTATCACAAACAGACAGATACATGACAATATTATTGTGGCCCAAGAGGTGTTTCATCATCTGAAGTTGAAGAAGAAAGGAAGGAGGAATGAGATAGCTCTAAAGCTAGATATGAATAAAGCCTATGATCGTGTGGAATGGGACTTTTTACAGGCTATTCTAGTCAGATTAGGATTTGATAATACTTGGGTGGGGTGGATTATGGAATGTGTCAAGTCTGTATCTTATTTTATAGTGCTAAACGGTAAGTCTTCTTCAAGGTTTCAACCTTCTAGGGGTCTTAGACAAGGTGATCCCCTATCACCATACTTGTTTTTGTTAGTTGTAGATGTCCTGTCTAGGAACATTCTTGAAAGAGCTCAAGCAAATAAAATTAGTGGAGTCAAAATCAGTAGGTACTGTCCAATGTTAACTCACCTTCTGTTTGCAGATGATTCTTTATTTTTTCTTAGGGCGCAAAGGAGAAACTGTCAGGAGGTTGCTAAGCTGATTCAACAATATTGTCAAGCATCAGGTCAGACCATTAATTTGGAGAAGTCAAGTATCATATTCAGTGCTAACACGTCCGAAAGTACAAGGAAAAACATTGTTGATTGTCTTGGCATCAAAGAAGCAACCAATCCTGGGACTTACTTGGGTATCCCTTCATTGTGGGGAAAGACTAAAACTGATGCAGTAGGGTATGTCTAGGAGAGGGTTACAAGCAAATTAGCTAATTGGAAAAGGCAATCATTATCATATGCAGGTAGAGAAATTTTAATTAAAGCTGTAGCATGCTCCATACCAGCTTACTCTATGATGTGTTTTAAGTTTCCAAAAAAAGTTTGTGATAGATTAAACTCTGTTATTGCAAACTTTTGGTGGGGACAAAAGGAAGGGGAAAATAAAATACATTGGAAAAGCTGGCTGGAATTGACTGTGTCGAAAAGTTTGGGAGGACTTGGGTTTAAAGATCTGGCATTTTTCAATGATGCTTTATTAGCAAAGCAGTGTTGGAGGTTGCTAAATGATAAAGAAGCTTTGTGGGCTAAGGTGTTAAAAGGGATCTATTATCACAATGAAGATTTACTAACAGCTAGAAAGGGTGGAAGAGCTTCTTGGGTATGGAATAGTTTACTCATTGGGAGAGATCTTCTTAAAGAGAATGTTATGTGGCAGATTATGGGAGGAAAGGAAATATCTATTTGGAACGAGAGGTGGATTCCAAATTTGAATGGCAGATGTCTGCAGCGACTAAAGGTTAGTGAAGAATCTCTACCTGTCAAAGTTGCTGAACTGCTAGATAAACAAAGGGGTGCATGGGAGTTGAGCTCTATTGAGCAATGGATTACAAAGGAAGAAAGGATAGCTATTGAAAGTATAGCTATTCCTTACAATGGAGGAAATGATTGTCTAATATGGCCATTCACAAAGAATGGGCAGTATTCGGTCAGAAGTGGATATTTTGTTCTCAAGAACAATCACAACAAAATTAGTAAAGCTCCATCTTCTTCGCACATTATAAATGAAAAGGTATGGAAATCTATTTGGAAATTAAATATTCCAAATAAGATGAGAGTTTTCTTATGGAGGTGCTGTAAAAAGGCATTACCTACAGGGCTGCAATTGTGGAAGAGGAAGATACTTCAAAACCCGTTATGTGGTATGTGTAAGAAAGCAGAAGAATTAGTTGAGCATGTAGTGTTGCTATGTAGCTGGACGAGTGGTATATGGTATGAGATGGGCCAAGGTTTAAGAATTAAAGGTGAGACTATTACTACCTTTGATGAATGGTTGATGGAAATTTTAGTTGTTTTGGAAAGAAATAAGGCTCAAGATTTGATGATAACAGTAGTATTTACCTGCTGGTATATATGGAAGGCAAGAAATGCTGTGATTATTGGTAGAGAGGAACTCAATATTCAGAAGGTGATAAGTAATACCAAAAGAGCTATTTTAGAGTGGATAGGCTCAATCAAAGATTCTACTGGGAATGATCTGCAGAAGGTCAAGAGAAGTGTTAAAGATCGAGACATGAGGTGGTGTAAACCAGAGGAGGGATGGCTGAAAATTAACTGTGATGGGGCCTATAAAAAGAACCAAGCAAGCATAGGAGTGGTAGTAAGGAACAATCAAGGAAAGCTGCTGGATGGTAAGAGTCATCAATTAAAATGTGGGGGAGCTGTCATGGCTGAAGCTTTGGCATTAAAAGAGGGAGTATTGCTTGCTGTAGCAAACAAATACGACAAGGTTATATGGGAAATAGATTCCAGTGAGGTGTTTAATGGTCTAAAAGGAGCAGACTGCTATTGGGAAATAAAGCCTATTTTGTGGGACATTAAAATTCTGATGCAACAGGTTCAAGATGGTAAAGTGGCGCTCATTAGTAGGAATGCCAATAAGGCAGCAGATTGGGTAGCAGTCAATACCAGAAAGGGCTTATGCAATGCTGACTGGTTAAGACAGTTGCCAATCAACCTAGTGGGGATATTAGATAAGGATGGTTTGCCTACACCTCCAATGTGATTGATGTGGTAGCTAAGGAATCAATGTAATGAGATTATATAGTAGTCTCCGTTTACTTGTTCCTTACTTTGTTAAGAATCGATGGACTGATTGAATTTGAAATAAATAAAGCAACTCTTTTGACAAAAAAAAAACTATTGGAGAGAGAGAGAGAGAGAGAGAGAGAGAGAGAGAGAGAGAGAGAGAGAGAGAGAGAGAGAGAAATATAATGTTTAGGCAATGTTATCTAATTTGTTGTTTTTCGAGAAAGCAAGTTCAAGTTCAAATTTTACATGAAATAAATGGTGAAAGATAAGAAAGAAAATAAAACACATGAAGGACCACTGTGATAATAACAAGAGGTAGAATGGGTAGGTTTAGCACTTGAATTTCACTATGAGAATGGCATTAATTATGGTATGAAGTATGAACTTATTTCATCACTTGAATTTGATATTGATAGTGGAATAAACTTGTTTTTGGCATAAATTTGATCATGGAGAATGACAATGATGGATAGAAAAGGGTAGGTTTAGCACTTGAATTTTTCAACATTAAATTACCTAGTGATATATCTAGTAATTTTATGCATGATATAATTACATGATAAAAAATGATATGAAAATGAGTGTTAAAATTTAATAAAAATTTTGAATGAATTCAACAAAAAAGTAAAAAAAATTATGTATGATGCTTTGGCACAAATTTTAACATGATAATTTATATATCTTATATGATACAAACATAAAATATATAAATATATATACACACAAATTACAAAATCTTTCTATTGGATTGGTGAGGTGAATAAAATTGAAAACCTAGTATGTTTCTCTAGTTCATTTGTCTTGTAGCCTGCTGTAAATGCCTCCATTGGGACAAGTGTAATACAAGAAGAAGTCAAGAATGGGAGAAGAAACTATATTACAAGTAGGTGGGTTTGGTTGGGGTGTGTCCAATATGAAAACGTTGAACTGACAAATTCCTGTGTCCCCCTATTTACTCCAATATTCCACTAGCCTTGCTGTGAAATCAGAGGCTATTAGTTATTAAAATAGTGGATGAAGGAATAAATAAAGAAATGGGAAGTGCCACCTTTTTTTTAAAACTGAATAGGAAATACCACCTTGAAACTATGTAACTTATGATCGGGTCACATGGCTTCTCAAAGTATGGTTGATTGAGAATTGCCTGAGAGTTTTCAGCTCATAATGATTTGATTTAATTATTGTATTATAATTTGCTGTTGTTGTCACACCATTGATTTTTTTTTCAGAGCTTGTGAAAATTTGCGCTCAGTTTATATGATATTATGTACTTTAATAAAAAAAATCATGATTTTGTTTCATAAAAAAAATATACGCAAGTGTAAATTTAAATTTTTAGTTATATATTATAATAAAATTTTACAATATTTTAATATAAGATTGAAAACGTTACAATACTTTCAATAATTTAATTGATGATTGCCCACAATAAGACTAAAATAAGAGGTTAAATCATAAGCTTTATCGATAATAGTTACACACTTACTTAAAGTTAAAAGCATCAGATTTATCGCTAGCAATCACACGTGATTTTATGTTAGAAACATTATTTATCTAAATAATACCCAGCTTGTTGATAACAAAAATAAACGATAACAACTACTGCATCAATTAATCACATCATCAATCAATGATACGGCATATAAAATGATATAAGAACACAAAATCCTAAATTGAATATTTTGATATTGAATACAATTCTATTCCTGTTAACTTATTTCTTTTACCTCTCGCATATATCATTAGCTCCAAGATCATTAGCTCCAAGATCAGAACACATTTTGAAATTCAAATTTTAATTTTGAAACTCAAATTTCAATATCCTTGATAATTATTTATGCTTTGACAAATTTTCACCATCCAAATCAAATAATCTCTACACGTCCATATCTATGTATCTCAAAAAGTTACCATCAATCACACATCGACGGGATATTGCGTGGAAAAACAATCCTCTCGAACTTCTTTTTTAGGTTTGAAAGAATCAGAGAGTCCGAGGATGGGCACATCAATGGTTTTGGTGAAAAGTCTGCTGTTTTTATTCTGCTTTTGAGTCCCTAAAGTAGGTTGAAGAAGACAGAAAGCAATGGCTCAGGGTGTTTCTCCTTCCATTGACTATAGAGTTAGTAGATTTATTAGGAAGGTAGGTCTAAAGCTACTCTCCCTGTCACCTTGGAATATGATCAAAGATTTGTAGTCTTTTTTACCGCAACGAGGACCTTACTTAGTGGGGAATGCACTCATTCGACATTTCAAGACTCTAATTAGAGCTTTAGGCCCATATTTTTATGATTTGTAGTTAGATTTGTTAGACAAGCGAATCTCACGATGAAATGGTCCATTTCAAGTAAAAGCGAATTTTTTCTCCAGGTATTTGGATAGAATTCGAGTTCGAAGTTTCTACTGTTAGGAGAGCTTTATCGTTTATCACTTTTGATCCAAACAGAATTAATCTCAGACCGTAAAACAGACGAAGATACATGTGCTTATACCAAAAAAAAAGAAATTGCCCATTTGAGGTGGAAGCTAGAGAAGATGTTGAAGGGTTTTTTCACAATGGCCACAATGTGCATTACTTTAACATCAACCCAACCTTGGACTCCATGATCCTGTTTTGTTTTCCTCCCTTTGTCCAATTGGTCGGTTTCCTTTTGTTTGTTTGAAAAAGTAAACTAATCCAAGCTTTTGACTGGGTTTTGAACGACCAAAGCGTGCAAAATACATGTTACAGTAACCGAATTGTGATCTTCAGAGCAATACGAGAATGTTGAGCTGAATCTGGAATATTAAGAAGGAAGCTAAGCCCAGTGCGAGATGAAGCTTTCTTTAGCTTCCAGGGCCTTTAAACAGATACAGGCCGGGAAGAAGCCCTGAGTTAAAGGCGGATTAAGCGTACAAGTTCTGCTGGGCCTTAGAGTTCATCATCTTCGCTTCATTATTTGGGCTATTAACGGATATTATTTGAATTTTTTAGTTAGTTGATTATTGTGAATTTTCCCTATCGTTTTCAGTTAAAAATCTAGTTTGCAATCATTTATGAAGAATCTTAGTGACTACTAATTAAAACTAAAAGAACAACATGATTTACCTTTTCATGCAATGAAGGTTAAGAAGCTTCTAAATCTGACAAAAACAAGAACTTCGAGAAATAGTTTGCAGCCAGAGAATCAAACATAAACATATCAACAGGAAGGCTGGCCTGAATCAAGTTGCTCTTATATATTCTAAGACCTGCCTGAAAAGCAAGCTGAAGATCTGCTTCCGACAAGGCATTTTACCAAAACCCACGTGTGCAAAAAGGCGCACCACAGCAGCTTTTGTATGCCCAAAACGTGAACTAGATTGGCATCTCCTGCCTGCTTTATATCCACAACAATGGCTTTCAGCCTGTAAATTCCCCCATTTCCTTCGTATAGAAGAACCGTTGGCCTATCTCTTCCTTTTCTAGTTCTATTTATTAACTTCTAATTAATTAGCTAACTAGGATTGACATAAATGGTTAATATTTGAATTTTGAGTGTAAAATATGCAGATTCAAATCAATCTCTCATTAGCATATGATTGTAATTTAAAAAAATTCCTAAATAAAATTTTAAAAGATTCATAAATATCAATAATAAATTAACCGTTTACTTGAACTTGAGAGATGGATGACCTCTTCTCTTTCTAAGCATTTTTATAACTAAAAAAAAAATTCTAATTAATTAATGCTTTATAAATGCTTGTACTTTAATTGTACATACTCGCGCACACATGCATTCCTACACCTCTAGCATTCATGCACCTATCGATGCCCATGAAAGAAGTGTTTTAATGTCTTCAAAAAGCCAAAGCTCTGGTCTCTGGCTGTCTTTGATGGTTTTTTCCCTTAAAAACTGCCCTTAAAAACTGACAAAGAGCAAGCACTTGTTTACAAGGATATAGATCGTTGTCTATAGGTAATTCCTTTTGGCTCATACCATGAAGTTTCATCTATTCCCCACACTATAAGAAAACTTGGGTTTGTTTTACTTTGTATTATATTTATCAAACATAAAGCCTCTTTCACAATTCAATTCACCTTGTTCCAACTTGTTTATATATAATTAAGAGAAATGTCTGTTGAACAATGAGTCATGTCTCCTACTTTTAGGCCAAATTGAAGCAATAGAAATACTGGTGCCAAGAAAACCATGTAGATAATCAATTCATTATTGATAAGTTAATAATAAATATGTGATGTACCGAGATTTTGCTAGGATATATTAAAATTTTGTATTCATATTTGTGAGACATTTTTTTTGTGAAACAAAACAAAATCATAAAAAAAATTTGATCAAAAGAAACAATGCCTCGCTTATTATATACGGGTATCTACAAAATCCCACACTTGTTTATGGAAGAAATTAAGTATCATCACTCATGGGATACTTTCTCTTTCTCTTCATATTGTAGTCCTGGAGTTACTAGATTTGAGGTATCTGGATCCTTCGCCAGAAGGAATCAGAGATTTTCTTTAACAAAAGTATATATGCCCATCTTTTCAGTCTTATGATCAACAATGGCAGCTTTGACAAACGGTCTTGAGTCAGTAAAGGAAAAGGTTGTGTAAACAGAAGAAGAAACGCTGGAATATTTGAGCAGGCAAACATCAATAACTGCTTGATTAGCCTGACAAAATCGACCCTAAACGCTAACTCCCCCACATAAATCTAGCAAGCCTTGCCACTTTGCCCTACCTAATAAAGTTCTCTATAACTGCAAAGAGACATACACTTGGTTCAACTACCTTGCGAATTATAATATGACAATTTTCTTATTTTACATGATTTAACATGACATATTATAAAATCTATACACGAATCATCAAATCTACGCTCAGGAATACAAGATTATAAGTGTTGGATAGCTTGTAATAAATACAAGGTAACAAATTTTTACATTACTTGTAAATGTTTAAAGTGATATATTTATAAAGGAAAATCAACTTTCAAGAGTAAATTGAAGTCAAAGAGAAAATGAGCTCTGCTTGGGCTCTTTGACCATGGGCTTTGTTTGGGCCTTTGGACTAATTTTAAAAGCTCAAAGATGAGCAATTGGGTTATTAGCTCTTTGACTTAATCAAAATTTTTATTTTTTAACAAAAATATTTTTAAATTCAATTTTGAATTTCAAACGTTTTAACTATTCTAACAGACATACTTTCAGTTATTCTGAAAATGAATGGTTTTATTTAACAGACAATCACAACCATTCATTTGTGTGTCTTCATAATCTATATAGTAAGTTGTTAATTTCTAGAAACTTACTTTTGTATTCTGACTTTTCACAAAATTCTGAAAGCTTTGTTATATCTTAAAGTAACTTATTTCTGTGTGAAGTAATATTACACTCAAAATAGTGTAATTCTACACACCTCAAAGTCACATTCATTGTTATTTCTTGACAATAAGTATATTGGAGTGATCTTTGGAAGATCTATACACCTTGTTATATGTAGTTACAATTGTAATCTTTTCACTGTGCTCAATTGCTTGATTAGTTTCAAATATTCAAGATTACCGACAACCAAGGCATGGAATACAACTCCTGTTTTGACCAGAAATATACCGTTTCCCGAAGTTCAAAGAATAAATTAAAGTTGGATTTTTCAGTCTATGGCCGGTAAAGTGGCAGTGGAAAGAAAATTAAGGAATCTACTTTATAGAATTCTGAGAGCTGTAATTATCAGCAAATTAGCACAAGCATTTCCCTGTGTAGCTCATGTTATTCATCTTTTAGATTCAGCTAATCAAGAAAGAAGAGCAAGAATTCAGTCATCCTACATCAGATATGTAAGCCATTTCTCTTCTTTTCTTGAATATCTCAGCATGCCTCTGATCTGTCTTATCATGACCCAATTCCCATGTTCTATACACAGTAGAATTATGGAAGGTAAAGCAAAAAATTCAATGCACAATATTCTTACCTTACGAGATTTGAAGAGAATTGAAAAAGTTATTTTCAACCGGTGACATCTAAATAAAAAAATAATATTTATCATTGTACTAAAACTCAATCTCACTCGCGTTTAAGAAAATCATTATGATTTTATTAAATGACATGTTCCTTCCCTAAACTAAAAAAAAAAAAAAAACTCCATCTCGGAAAAGCTAAAGATTTTATAAAACCCCACTTAAAAAGAAAGCATGAATGCCTTTTAGGTGGAGTTCTTCTTTAATGTGGTACTGCATGGGGCTTGAGGAAATTGAAGAGGAAATTGAAACGAACAAAGAAACAATGACAAATGTGCCTTTTAATCGTATCAAGGAGACTGATACATGGTAAAATAAGTTAAATGAATGGCAGATTTTCTTCTATTCTAAGAATTTGTTAGTGTGGAAGATTCAAAACCATCGACAGCTACGGCAAAAGTAGAGCTACCCGAGCGAATAAAGTAGCCATTAACAATCTTTCATGTCTTTTCAAAAAGTATCTTCCATTATTAAAGGAAAAAAAAAGCAACATGTGGAAATCTTGCCGAAATTTCCTCCTTTTCCCAACTATATAACCAGTGATTGTAATGCTTTAGAGGGTCAGTCAGATGGAAATCCACCTCATGTTCTTTTAAATTTTCCTCTGAACTCTCACCAGATTATGGAGTTCTGAGCTCTTTCATAGTAATACTCCCTTGAAACTCCACTAATCTCTCTTGTACAAACAGAAACCATGGATCCTGTCTTGATGCAAAGGTTTCAAGCCATCAAGAAATCCAGGAAGTCTAAGAAGCAGCAGCTTCTTGACAGGCTTTTTGTATATACATTCATACCATTTACTTGTAGCATTTTCTGTTCCAGCCCTTTCTGGCTTCCCTACTTGTTTTCCTCAATGAAGGATTTTCTCTTCATTTCTCTCCCGAAAATGAGTTCAATCTTATGCAGCCCCAAGCTTTTGTTCATTGTAAGCAACTTAATTGTTGTTGTTCTCATTGGCCAATCCAAATATTTTGCTTCAGACTCTTCTCTTTCCGGGGATGTTTACTATGAAGGGTACGTTGAGAGAAGTCGAAGCTTTCGAAATTCTTCGACCATGGAAGTGAAGAAAGAGATGAAAATGAAACCTTGCATGCTGTCAGCAACGGGAAGACTGGTTGAGGAAATTAGAGAAGTAAAGAAGCAAACAAATGAATTAGAGGGAGAACATGAGCTGAAGAAAAGGGCTGATGATTTCATTGCAAGGGTCAACAGGCAAAGGAGGCTCGAAGCAAGATTGCTACTTCATTAGTAGCAGTGAATAAAATGAAGCCGTGGAAATTGACAAGCTCGATTTATTAGCTGTCTTGTTTAGTGTATTAAGTTCCTTTAAGGAACCTCCAAGCTCTAATTACTGGAGCTGCTGCTGGTTTGTCTCTCTCAATCTTTTGTATAACAGAGAGCTTTGTTACCAGTGTAGTTTTTTCATTCACATGAACTTGATCCAAACAGGATTCTGGTTTTAGAAAGAGATCTTGTTCTTTGATCATGTGTGCTTTAATAAGCTATATATGCTGAAGCATCTAACATAGAACATAAATTTGAAGAAATGTAACCAACCTAATCCCATGTGCCATAATATTTGTTGAGAGTGTACTGAAGACGCCTAGCAGAAGACTGAAGTAGATCTTGAAAAAACAAGTGTGATGTCAGGTGGTGGTAGTGATAAAGGAAGAGACCTAGTAGAGGAAGGTGAACTTTCCAATCCCGCGCTAGTGTTAGGAAAATCTGTTCTGATATATATATTTAGAAATTCAACTCATACTTATGAGATACTTTTTGTGTAATAAAATGGTGAGACTTTCAAATCGAAACATATAATAACTTGTAAATGTAACGCCCTCGGAAGCTGAGATTTTTAGGCTAACTTTTTCCTTTTCTTACTGTGTTTGTCACTCGTTTAGTGTAGTTAAAACCTAATAAGTAGATTTCTACTCTTATAATTGTTTAAGACCAATTGTCTAAAGTTCCATTAAAGTCTCTTCGTAATGCGTGCCAAAAACTATACTAAAAAGTTCCGCTCTTACTTTGGGCTATTGTCCATCCCTATACTAAGTACATCATCATATCAACCTGTGGAAATTCCAATCTCAAAATAACATCTGAAATACTGGATATCCAATGATTCAATATATATATATATATATATATATATATATATATATATCGAGATTTCAACTTAACCACATAGCACAGTATGTTTACAGACTCGATATTCCCTAGTACTTACATCCCGAATCCTATACACTGTGTACACAAAAAAATCTAGTCTGGGATATAAACAAAAGACAAAAGATTATACCTTGATTCAAAATATAACTCCTTGCAGCTCAACAAAATAACTCTTGATGTACCACACTCGTGTCGAGTCTACCTGAAGTAATCTGTGAGGTGGAAGAGGAGGGGTGAGCTAATGCCTAGTAAGAAAATATACGCTAAATGATGTTAGGTTTCTACTATGTTTAATGCATATGTATGCGTGAATGAATGTGCCAAAACTCATGCTTAAATATGTTTTATCGAAAATAATACAAAATTGATAAGCCATAGTTTATAAGCTATAAAATGTTATGCCAAGTAATTTCCAAACAGATTAGTACTCAAGCATTCACAAAATCAAGACACAGTAAAAATAGAAATGATACATTCGTTCATCTTGGTAACAATATCGTGATATACATTTAAAAATATTTTTATGAGACAGGCATACATTTATGAGACTTGGTAACGTAACCGGGATCTTTGGAAATATAAACAAGAAGCTTTCTATGAAAGCATCCACTGTAGCTAGCAGCCGTCACAGTCCCATACCAGGGCTCTATCCATGATCATGAATCATCTCAGCACCAGTGATCATTTAGTAACTGGGGTACAAGTCACGACTAGTTGTCGAACAATTATACGTAATTACGGCTACCCATTTGCCACATAGGCAGGATCGATGACGCAATTACGTATACGGTGCCTCCATGCCACACAAGCTTACTAAATGCCACACAGGCATACTAAACACCACACAGGCGAGTTAAGTGCCACACAGGCATTTTCGAGTGTCACACAGGCATTATACATCATCACGTGTCTCATGAATCAAAACTCGTTTAGAAATAGAATTTACAATATAGGTTGAGTACCGAAAGCATAAATCGTTTCACATACTTATAGTTTTGAAAATCTCATCGTATGAAGTCAGGCTTAAAAATTATTATCTCGATAACAAGTAACAATACTTAATATGCATGAGGTTTTAAAGGCATTGTATAAATCTAATTTAATTTCAAGAAATTTATTTAGACAATTTCTAACGAAATTTCGGCATTATAACGACATAGGTAGAACACTATCTAGTGTCATAACCACAATCAAATACCAATCAAAAACTCAATCAAGCAATATATCTTTAATACACCAATTTCCAATACAAATCCAAATCCAAATCTCAAACATTATGCATTTTAAACTCAATCCAACATCTTTGGAAATTTAACCAAAAATGCATTTAAATTCATAAGTATTAAATAACATTAAATTGGACATACATAAACATAACGAACTAACAAGCATTTACTGTATATTCTCTTACCTAGATAATATCATTTTTGCACTCCTTAGTCAATTGTTCTACTCCACCTCCTTGGAAGTTTTCTCTATAATTTCAATGCACAAATCTCATTTTAATAATTTTCATAATATATTTTTAAAACTATATTTCACTCACAATTATTAGTTTATACTATATCATTCTCATAATTTATTTTATCCACCTTAATTCTTTACCTTTGAAAATCTCCCAACTCTAATTCTTCCTTGGTGTGTATTTATTCAAGGCTCCCACTAAGAATCTACACCATCCGCACTTCAAAATTAATATCCATAAGACACATGATAAGTTCATCACTACAACCAATGTCTCCTTAGTGGGATACCTTGACACAAATATACATACATATATATATATATATCTTATTCTTAATCCCATTTATAACATCCTTACCCATCAAATTTCCAGCCGCCTATCATCATATCATAATCCCAGATTATCATACAAATTCATTTACATTAAGTTTACACAAAAGAAAAGTCTTTTACCTTTAATTCTCCCACTAGCCGAACCTACACCAAGCTCTTTATCAATTTTTCCTTGCTATTGAAGTTCTCCAAACAGCCCCCTTTTTCGTTTCTTTTATTCCCCTGTTTTGCTTCAGTTCTCCCGAATGACAGACCCACGTTTAACGTCCCTTATCTAGCAAAAATGAGCATCCTTCCAGCACCGTTTTAAGACCAAGAAAAGTCTACACCAGCCGCTAAAGCTACTGCCGATATCTGCTTCTTATCTTGCTCCCTTTTTCCTCCCCTCTCCAATTGTGTCGAGACTACTGCTTCCTTCTCAATTTTTTTCAACCGAGAGATGGAAAGGTGAGTGGAGGTAGGTAAGAAAAATTTGGCTTTTCTAATAAGCCACTAACTAATACTATTAATTTATGCTTTAGTCTTTTCATTTTTTATTTTATATATTGTATACGGTTTGCTGCACTTCTATCACTTCTAACAAATATTATAATATATATTTTTGCTTTAATCACACGTTTTTGACTTCGTTTTATCAATGGTTTGTTGACTTTCTTTTACCAACTGTAAAATAATTAAGCATATTTCATTTGTTAGTTATATATATACATAATTAAATGTTAATAATATATTTAAATTATAACATAATGCTATTTAAAAATTTATTTTTTTTATTTATTTATTTTTGAATATTAAATATTAAACAATTAATGTAGGATTAGAGAAAATTTTCAGTTATTACAGTAAATTAGTGTATGTTTTCATATATGATAGCCGAAATAATTTAAAAGAAAAAATATCAATATTGCAAAGAAAATTCAAAGAGCCAAAATTTGTTAATCTACCAAAAAATCTCAAATGAAGCATTAGTGTTGACATCTAATTTTGTCCCATTTTCTCTTATTATTGTTATTATTATTAATATATATTTATTTTTATTTTTATTTTTATATTTAGTTTGTTACTATTATTATTATTATTATTATTATTATTATTATTATTATTATTTATATAATTATTACTTTTATATTAATATTATTTTTATTTTATTTTATTTCATTTTTTGTTTTTGTTTTTGTTTTGTTGTCCAATCACCATCACTGTCCACCAGCTACATTGCCAAACCATCCCATCCGCCGGTCACCAGCCCTCAGTCCCCATTTCCCTCTCGGCCTACTCCACCCATTACCAACAGAACCCCGAAAAGACCTAATCCCTTCTACAAAAAACAGACCATTTGGTCACTGCAAAGGAGGGCCAAAACCAAAAATCCAGATCAGAACCGGAACACCATCCTCACTACCAGAAGACCCCTTAGCCAGCCTTTTCGACCACCCAACCGTGAGCCCGAAACCCCAAACACCATCATCACTCACCCGAGACCCTATCACAACCGCACCCTACAGCCATCGATTCTCACCATACTAGCAACCATCATCATCACAGAAACCAAACACATCCAAGCAAACAAAAAAAACACAAGATCAGAAAATCCAAAAAAAAAATCAAACGAGAGTAGTAGTGATTTCGGGTTCAAGGTGTTGGGGAGGTTATTTTGCAAATCCCAACGGTGGGAATCTAGCAGAGGGTGAGAAGACCCCTCGGTGAGAATCTGGGTGGTCATCGGACGGCGGAAATGCGGCGGATCTGAGTTGAAGGTCGCGGCTTTAGGTTCAGATACACTAGTTTTGGAGCATTTTTGGGGAAATCTAGGCCCGGAACTGAAGAGAGGAGGTGGAGAGCCTCCGAAAAAGGGTTACTTTCTAGGTATCCGACCACCGGAGGCGGCGACCAGCGGCGGTGCACGGCGGTCCGGCAAGGCGGGAATCGCCCCGGCCGAGGGCTTTCAAAGGCTCTCAAATTTTTTTTGTTGTTAAGAGAGAAAATGAGTTAAAAAAAAAAAAGAAATAGTTTATATAGTTGAAAGAAAAAAAAATATATTTTTTTTCAAGATCTGCGCGTGGACCCGGACCCGACCCGGGTCCGCGCGCCCGACCCGCTTGCAAAGGAGCCAATCGACTTTGCTTTACCCGCCGACCCGACCCAACCAACAACCTGACCCAACCAAGCCCAATCCTTGAGGCATCCATTGGACCGTTCGGGCTGGGCTTTTTCCAAGCATTCCTTGGGTTCTAAACCCACATCATTTTGGTACATTTCCTTAAATTTTAGCAATTTTTCTTGTCTAAATATTTAATTATTATGTTTTATTGTTATTATTATTATTTTGTTTAGTTATTATTATTATTATTATTGTGTTTTTATTATTATTATTATTATTATTATTATTATTATTATTATTATTATTGTTATTTTTATTATTATTATTATTATTATTATTATTATTATTATTATTATTAATGCATCTTGTAAAATAAAATTTTTTAAAAAAAATTTTTCTTTTTATTTGTATTTTCATTAATTATTATTATTAATTAGGAAATGTATTTAAGAATAATGAAATTCAAATTTGAGTAAATAATAAAATTTAAATTTAATTAAATATTTTTCCGATGATGGGATGTTATGAAACTCACAAGTAGTGATTTTTTAACTGATCCCTAGGTGAGAAGAGTCATACTAAATGTTACCAGAGTATTGGGATATTTAGTATGATTTTTCAATAATTTAATTTTTTTTATTAAAAATAAAAATAAATAAGTTTTTTTAAAAAGAAAATTGAAAAAGGAAATTAATAATAAAAATTAAATTTAATTAAATATTTGTCCGATGATAGGACGTCATGAAACTCACAAGTAGTGATTTCTTGACTGATCCATAGGTGAGAAGAGTTCATTAAGTGTTACCAGAGTATTGGGATACTTAGTGAAATTTTTCAATAATAAGAATTTTTATTTAAAATAAATAAGGAAATATTTATATAAAAAATTAAAAAATTCATTTGCATCATTTTTATCTGTTTGCATCATATGTATTCATAATAATTTTTGAAACGAGTGTAAATCTTCTGATGATGAGATTCTATAGAACTCACAAGTAGTGATTCTTAAGAAATCTCTAGGTGAGGAAATTATCCGAAATGCTACCAGAGTATTGGGGTACTTCGGAATAATTTTCAATACAAAAGATTTTCACTTATTTCAAACAAAAAATAAAATTTTAATGTTTCAAAATAAAAAGAATAAAATTGATTGCAATGAAATAAGAATTATTTTTAAATATTAATTCAAGACTATTTTATTAAAATTAAAGGATAACACATGATTATTATGGTACCGTTTTTAACGGACGTCGTGGGGGTGCTAATCCTTCCCCACGCGTAACCGTACTCCCGAACCCAACTTTGTTTTCGCAGACCAAAAATTGTCTTTTTAATAAAACTTAATTAATTTTGAGATTTTGTTAAAAAGATAAATATTTTTAGGTGACCAATCACACCTAGACAAAAAAGATTGGTGGCGACTCCCTTTTATTTTTAATCGTTTTCAAAATC
The DNA here is from genome assembly GCA_032173925.1 of Heritiera fomes. NCBI lineage: Eukaryota > Viridiplantae > Streptophyta > Magnoliopsida > Malvales > Malvaceae > Heritiera > Heritiera fomes. The sequence goes on along the minus strand of JAPDPM010000005.1, from coordinate 2,203,909 downwards.
GTCGAGCGCGAAGCCGTTACGACAATTAGGATCACTATTTTTTTTTTGAGAAAACTATTTTTAGACCAACAAGTAGCAGTTAATAGTGGTAATTGGAAGTTACTAGCATAACCATGCTATTTATATAAATAGTTTAATTTGATAGATAAAAATATCTTTAATACCTTGTTTTTCTTGTTGTTGCAAAGGCATTTAAGACATTTAATTGGATAAAAATCTCTTTAATCTCAAATTCTTATGTTGGTGTTGTATTTTTTTTTATGAAATAAAATCATAAAATTTTTAATCCAAACAGATAATTTCATATCATACTTATGCAAAATTGGAACAATACAACCTAAGTAATTAAGTCGTCATCAAGAGAAGAGAAGAACTCTAAGCTTTATTTTAGGTTAAGCCGATCTCGTCACTACTTTAAGTTGGGCCAATTGCATTTAAATCAATTAAAAGGATTCAATCATAAAACGCTAAGAGATACAGCTGTTGAATGAGGATTTTCGATAAAATCAAAATAATCGTCATTATTTTCGGGGCTTTTTTATTAATTCAGGGCCTAAAAATATGATAATGTATTGGTGCGCCATGCCATTAAGACCTGAGCCGCCATTTTTAACTCATCCGGCTTTGTAATAATATCAATTGATAAAGCTAGCTTTGTCTGGTAAGGATTGATAAATTTAGTTATCTATAGCTTGTGTGTTTATGAATTGCAGTAGGCTTTTAGCAACTGATTCTTCGGCCATCAAGCAATAACATCTACAGCTGGCGGCCATCCCTATTACAAAGGCCGGATCAAGCTAGACTCTTCGGTTGGCATTTGATTTGGTCAGAGTTAAAGTGGTGTTAACCATATCTATTCAATTAATTTTAGGTTAAATGTCTAATATAGTATCAAAATTCAAATTCTGTCCTATAATTCTTATCCGATATCTCTTTTAAAATTATCACGTGATACATTTTCATATCTCCGCTTACATGTAATAGAGTCTTGTTAAATATTTAATTCTTTGTGATCTCATATTCACCTATTGCTATCTATTACTAATTGATTTTGGATTCTTCTTCCATTGTCATTTGGGCACAGATTGAAGAGATAACCAGTGTTTCTCTATTGTTCTTGTGGCCATGGAAATCAACAAAGTATTGAACATTGCCTTTCCCCCTCTAATTGTAATTGGACTGGTTTTCATCTTTCCACCGTTTCTTGCTTTCAAGCTTCTTTATTCCATTGGAAGGTTTGTGGTCAAAGAAAACGTGGCCGGCAAAGTAGTACTCATCACAGGAGCATCTTCAGGCATTGGTAAGGTTTGTACTCTGAACCTTGTTGAAGTTTGTGAAATCTGATAAGGCCATCTTTTATAACACTCAAGACGATGTACTCGATAAACTGTTGAGTTACATAAGTATTGTTTTGTGTGTAAATGATTGTCTTTTTTCTTTTGTTGTGAAATCCAATAAGGCTAGCTCATATAACACTCACGACCATGGACATGATAAATTGTCGAATTACATCAATTTTGTTTTGTGTGTGATTGGTTTTTTCTCTTGTTTATTTGTCAGATTCATTCTTGACGAACTCTACGAGTTCACAGATTAACATGTAACTCCATGTCATGCTATCAGCCTGTTTCACCATTTTTGCAGCATCTTGCTTATGAGTATGCTAGAAGGGGAGCTCGTTTAGCCCTGGTAGCCAGGAGAACAGATCTTCTTCAAAAAGTGGCTGCTGAAGCCCGACAGTTGGGGTCCCCTGATGTAATTGTGATCACTGCAGATGTATCCAAGATTGATGATTGTAAGATGTTTGTTGATAAGACTGTGTACCACTTCGGACAGTGTAAGCCACATCTCTCATGCTTCATGTGGATGTGCTGTGAGAAGCATTCCCACCTCATTGAAATGTCATTTTGTCGTTGGGTTTTGTTTGGTAAAAAAAAAAAAGAATCGTAAGAGATGAGAATGAAAATTTTGTTAATTTAATGATTGAGCAACTGTTTGGATCAAACTGTCTATCCAAATGAAGCTTTAGTTACATGTTCACGGTTTTTAATGGAAATTAAACCTGATTTTGTTTACTGATTGATTCTTTATTTATCTCACAGTGAACCATCTGGTGAACAATGCTGGGGTTGCGGGTGGGCATAATCTTCAAGAAACGAGAAATATATCTGATTTTGTTCCTATCATGGTATCTCCATATGACTGCTTATGAACCAGATTGAATGTACGTTAGGGATGTAGATTCATCAAGTTACTAGTGAATTATTTAAGTTCAATTTCCTGATTAATATTCGAATTTAACTTATTTATTTTCAAACTAAACTCGAATTACTCAAATAATGAATCAATCGAGTTCGGACTTAATATTCAATTCAAGCCACTGTTAAGTTTAGTCGATTTTTTGCTTTAATATATGATTGAAAATTGATAAAACGAATTTATTAAATCGAGTCTCAAACTTTGAATTTTTGAATATATTACGATTCTGGATTATTTTGGCTCGATTGCATCCATAGTGTAGGCCAACACCATTCAAGTTAAAATCATGTTTCTTTCGCAGGACATTAATTTCTGGGGTTCAGTGTATGGTACCCATTTTGCAATTCCACACGTTAGAAAAAGCAGAGGGAAGATTGTTGTGATGTCTTCAGCTGCTGGATGGCTATGCCCTCCAAAATCCGGCATCTACAGTGTAAAGAAATTCTTTCTGTACATGTTGAATCTGGTTCGCATTTTTCTTATTTGCTTAACTGATCACTTGTAAAAATTGCAATGGCTGCAGGCTAGCAAGGCAGCTCAAATAGGTTTATACGAGTCATTGAGGACTGAGTTGGGTTCAGAAATCGGAATAACCATTGTTACTCCCGGGTTTGTTGACTCAGAAATGACCCAACGAAATCATCCTATTAGGGTAAGGCCCTGAAGGAAGTAATTTCAGCCTTAAGAATCCATAACTGAGCTAGCTAGCATCTTTCTTATTGCTTTGAATTTGATTGCCTATATATCAGTCTAAGCTCCATTTCCTCAAAAATGAGCCGACGGATGTCTGCGCCAAGGCCATTGTAGAAAGCACATGCCGCGGAGATTTGTACCTTACAGAGCCATTCTGGGTGAAGCCATTGTATCTGCTGAAGCTGCTTTGTCCTGAGCTATGGAACTGGATTTGCTACTCGCTGAGCAGCGGCCATGGAGATAAAAATGCATAGCCGGAGTAATCCTAAATCAGGAAGAACAACCCAGTTTCAGCAGTCTGCCTTTGGAGCTTGAATATGGCTAGCTAGTTTCATCAAACAGGCTCAATCATGAAGGGTGGCTTTTGCTCCATATAGACAAGGGAATACTCTTGTTCTTGGTGTAAATCCAACAATCAGTTTGTTTTCAGTTAGTATTTGTCTTCAATGACAATAAACAAATCCTCTTGGGATTTAGGGAAACTAATGCACAATGCGTGGTTCTAAAATATAAATATATGGTTATCTACTTTGAATGCAAGAATTTATGAATTTCTATCATATCTGTTTCATATAAAAATGTGTCAAACACAAAAATTATCATGTCATAATATGTATCGACACCATAAATACTAAATTATTTTTTCATTTTTTCATTTATATACAATTTTTATTAAAATTTTAATCCATATAATTTTTTTGATCAATTTTGTGTTGTATAAACGGTATGATGTCTACATGTTTTTTTATTGGTATTAGTCTATACAGCATTTACCTAAAAAATAATTTATAGTAAATATCAATGATGCTGATAGAATTCTGCAAATTCCATAAATTCAAGTTCCATGACTATTAAAATTCAAGGTTGTTTTTGTATTTAATTTACATTGCCCATACTATTACATTGTAACTTGGATTCATTTCTATTTTTAAAGAACGTAATTTCACACCATGAAGAGATCTGAAGCACAGAATCACACAGCTTTTTCAAACTTCGTATAAAAAAATGTTGTTTTTTTAGTCTTTTCAAATCTTGGCTGCAAAATTATTTTAAACTCCATGCTGAGCAAGTGGCTATGACAGAGAAGAGAATAGCAGCTAGGACTTAGAGTTCAACAATAATTGTTTTCTTGTTGTGCCGTTTGTTATCATCAGTTACCCCTTGTTGTGTTTTACTGATTTTGTCTTGCTCTCATTATTTAGCTGTTTGGTTTTTATTTTGATGGTTGTACTAAGTTGAAGTTGTTATCGTTTTTATTGTGATGTTTAGGTTAAACTTCAATTTTTATCAAGGTAAATTTAAATATTTATTATGTACAAAATTTAGTCGAAAATGTACTTTTTGTACCTTTTTTATTCAAATGAAGTCCAATAAAAAAATTAAATTTTAAATCTAATCTTTTTTTAAAGAAAAATAACAATTATTAGATCAAAATTTAATTGATAAATTTTCTCAATTGAACTTTTACTTATGGGCACATGTATTTTTTAAAATAGAGTGAGACTTTAAATTATTAAGTTACAGCTTGATATGATGTTGACCCTGCAATATCTAAAACTAGCATGCTTTAAATAGAAGAAAAAATCCAAACTCCAAACAAATCTTGGCACTTCGTTTATTTCAAAACTACATCCTAGCCGTTCAACTCACGTGGCTTAATAAAAGCCAAGGAGACTAGTGGGGCTGTAGTACCACTCACGTCTAGCAGATTTGATTATTTTACGAGCGCCCCAGCTTTCATTTTCTCCTTTTTCATTTTCAGATATGATGATTCGTATTTCGATATAGCGTAAAATACAAAATTTTTATATTATTTGTTTTGGCATTTTAAATGTAAAATTATTTTTTTATAACTTTTGTTATGTTCATACAATGTTTTATCACATTTTAATAGGTGTTTCTTTTGTACTTCTTATTCATATTATTTTTGTATGATATAATATCATATATCGTGTCTATAATTATATCATATATCATTATATCGTGTGTATAATTTTTCGAAACAAAAAGTGTGTTCTAACACCGGTTCACGTGGACTAGAGAAGAGCCGAATCCTCCTTTATACATAGCACGAGAGAAGAAACATATAGATATTGCCTCAAGAACTGAATTACAAAGAGAAAGCTGAGGAAACAATCTCAATCTGTCTCCGACGGCGGAAAGAAGCCATGGATTTTATTCACAAGGTTATGAACATTGTACTTCCTCCTATAATGCTCCTCGTACTTCTTTTGTTCTTACCACCGTTCCTTGTTTTCAAGTTTCTCAATTTCCTGAAAAGAACCATAAACAGTGAAAACTTGTCTGGCAAAGTAGTGCTTATCACCGGGCCATCCTCGGGAATTGGAGAGGTTTGTCATTTCTCGTTGTTACAGGATTATGTTCCTGAAATATTTTATTTATTATCTGTAAGATTATTCCACAATTCTGAGAGAGTTTTCTTTTGGGAAATGAAGCATCTTGCTTACGAGTACGCAGGGAGGGGAGCACGTTTGGCCCTGGCTGCTAGAAGAGAAGACCGATTACGGACAGTTGCTGATAGAGCAAGCCAACTGGGATCACCAGATGTTATCGTGGTCCGAGCAGATGTTTCCAAGGTAGAAGATTGCAAGCTGTTTGTTGATGAGGCAGTTAACCACTTTGGGCAATGTAAGTGAAGTTGTACTTGTATATTCTCACCTTTCATAGCAGTTAAATAAAAAAAAAGGGTAAAGTCAATGCATGGTTCATGCTTTGTGGTTTGGAGGGTGGAGGTTCATGTAGAGATTGTTTTCATGAATTTAACTCATATTTTTCAGATTACAAAAGAGCAATTTTTACGGATGTATCAATAGTACTCATCCTTTCATAAGAATTAAAAGAGCAAATCAGTGCATAAGGTTTTCACATTGTGAGGTTTTAAATAAGTCATATTTTTTTTTGTTGCTTCCCATTTGGAGAAGATGGGGTGCCCTGATGGTTTAGTGTTAGGTAACATGTCTAAATACAAGCAATATTACTACAATCGAAGAATCATATTTACATATAACTTTTTTTTTACATTAACAGAGAGATCGTTTTCGTAACTTAAACTCATAACAAAAGAGCAATCTTTACTTACTATAGCACTAAAACTCACCCTCTTTTGTAGCTGTTAATTTGGCTAAAATTTTCAGAATGTATTTTGTTTGATGGGATTGGACATTTGTAATGTAGTGGATCATCTAGTGAACAATGCTGGAATTTCTCATCCCATCAGCTTGTTCGAGGATTCCAATCAACTCTCTGAATTTGTTCCTGCTATGGTATCAAGTCCTCAACATAATTAATAATCCCTTTTGATTCCAATACTTAATAACCAAAAGAGTTTTCATTTCTGTCCATATAGAACACCAATTTCTGGGGCTCAGCATATTGCGCCTACTTTGCAATTCCACACCTAAGAAAAACCAGAGGGAAGATAATTGTTATTTCTTCAGCTGCAGCCTGGTTTCCTACTCCGAAATTGACCTTCTACAATGTGAGTTACGAGTTATCACTACTTTTCACTGGTTTATGCTTTATATCCTATGCTATATGAACTTGATGCTATTTTGTTGTTGTCTCAGGCAAGCAAGGCGGTGCAAATGAGCTTATTTGAGACATTAAGGGCTGAATTTGGATCAGAGATTGGAATAACAATAGTGACCCCTGGAGTAATCAAGTCGGAGATGAATCAAAACCTGTCAAAGGTAAACTCCATGAACTACTTCAATGAGGGGAATAAAGTTGGAAAAGGAAAATCCATAAATGCCAATAACTCTAGGATAACGTTCGGCGAGTTCCCTAGGACTTTGCTTGGTAGGAAGGATGGAAAAAAGATGAGAATAGAAAATTTGATATTAGGATTCATAACCACTTCTTTATTTTGTAGCTTAACCATTAGATTAACAAATTTTCTATCCTCTTTCCTTTCCATCCTCCCTACCAAGCAAAACTTAAATATGAGAAGGGACCATATCAGCTGAAAAATTCATTGGAATTAAAGTTAGTTCCGATCAGTAGGGGACCTTTGATCTTATTGTAAGATTTCTAGTATTTTACGCTTATTTTCATGTGTTTAAGTCAATCAAGATACAGTAATAAGCGTAAATATAATATCAATAAACACAAAATATATTAAAAATATAGTAAACACATGAGAATAAACACAAATTAATGTTAACCAACATCAATTAAAGTAAACACATAAAAATAAGCAATTCCTGTTTATTTTATGCACTTACGATATTTTCAATATATTTTGTGTCTATTAGCGTCAAGTTTACGCTATTATCATGTCAATTGATATAAATACATGAAAATAAGCGTGAAACACTTTGAACAGGTCGAAGATTTTTCCTTTTCTGCACTGCATCTAACCAGCTTTTTTTCATTTCTTTTCAAAGAAAATTTCTCATTATTTCTATTTATGTTATTCATTTTCAGGTCCAAGTGAGCTCTGTCCTGGCTGAGTCCACAGATGAATGCGCCAAGACCATTGTAAACAGTGCTTGCCGCGGAGACAAATACCTGACAGAACCACCATGGTATGTTGTGGGGTTTCTGTTTAAGCTGTTTTATTCTGAAGTCTTAGATCGGTGCTTTCATTGGCATTTTATCGGTAGACAAAAGGCAATAAACTGATGCCATGGCAGATTAAGTATCATTGAATCTCAGTTGGCTTTCTGGTGTTTTAAATTTAAGGAAATCTGTATTATTTTCAAGGAAAAGAAAGAAAAATGATCTTTGCCCCAAAGCCAGATAAAGACATGGAAATGACTTTGTTGTTGACAAGGATACGTGCTAAATCAAATTAGATCTTCATACCTCTCACTCATACCTGGGGATTATAATTCACAAGAATGCAGAATGTGTTAGTACTGTTAGAGATTATTGTTTTAGTTTGAAATGAAATTTATTTTATTTCATATTTTGAAAACTCGTATTCAATTTACAAGTAATTGTTTGTTTTGATTTAAAATTTTCACAATTTTATCTTATAAAAGGATTTTCACAAATATGCCATAAGTTTAAGTATATATGAAATTAAGATGAGTTACCAACTCACAATTGTTAAAACTTGAGGCTCCCATCAAATTCAATATAAAACAAAATTGGTATCATACCAACAAATGTTAGAGATAGCTCCCGTCTTGTAGACTTAGTTCTCGAATTCAGGATTAATGATATTTTGATGCTATTATGCAAACTCACACCTAACCTGTAAGATACTTATAATAAACATTATACATATATTAATGTTTTGTATTATATATATTTATATATATTATTTCATACATTGAAAATTTTCAAATTTACAAACAAGATTAACAAGATATGCGTTGAAGAAATAAACTCTATATATGTATATGAATGTAATTGAAGGTACAATGGAATATCTGTAATTGAAGAGTTATTGTACTATTTGGAGCACCAATTATCTTGTGGTAATTGAGATAAAATACATAATGAAATTATTTAATCGAGTGATTAAGAAAAAATTATAACATCTTGTAAGGTTTAAATTCGAACTTAAAAAATTTTAATTATCAAAAAAAAATTATATATCAATCCATTCAGTTAAATCTCACTAAAGCCAGGGGCAGAATAAATAAGAAGCACTATCAAAAAGGGAAGAGCTCTCGGCCAAAAACGGAGAAGAGCTACGCTACGTGTTGAATTCCCTACATGCAACACTGCTATGTTGCGAACTGGTAGGCCTTGAAAGCAACGAAATATAGTTCCACGCTCTTGAACACTAGCTCTAGTATCTTTGATTTCCTTCTCGATAATTTTCCAGAGAAGCCATGGATTTGATCAATAAGTTGATGGATGTTATCGTTGCTACTATATCCCTTGTTGCAATCTTCTTCTTCCTTCACCATTATCGTTTTCTCAAGTCCCTCGTCTCCACTGCAAGAACCGTATTCAAGGAAAATCTGACCGGAAAAGTTGTACTCATCACTGGCGCATCCTCCGGCTTTGGCGAGGTTTGATCTGAACCAACCCTTGCTTTCTGTCTTTTTTCTTTCCTAATGTTTCTGATGATGCATCTGGCACACGAGTATGCAAGGAGAGGAGCTCGTTTAGCCCTTGTTGCCAGGAAGAAGTAGCTGCCAGCCATTTGTGAGATCATAGGCTCTCCTGAAGCTGTTTACATCCCTGCAGATGTCTCCAGGATTGAAGACTGCAATCGGTTTGTTGAAGCCACTGTGATGCGCACGGACAAGAGAAAACGTAGCTTGGAATTTGAAGGAGCTAAAACGTAATAGGACAAACTTCTGAAACCTAGACCCGAAGCCTAAAGAGACTCGAACCCAAAGGTATTGGACCTTGACCCTGTGAATAAGAATTCGAGAACCTAAGGTATAGTAATGGTGGATGGTGAAAAAGGAGGCGCCACAAGGAAAAAGACCTTGATAAGCCTAGTTGAGAGGGAACCCAAGAGAAAGGCACACTCAAATTCTGAAATTCAAAACTGATATGTTCATCAATAGCGTTTACAAGGTATTTATAATAATACCTAGCACTTAAGCCCATAAACAAGTGAGCTGGAATTAACACCAACAGAAAATAAGACTAAACCCAAATTCATGCCTAAACCTAATTACATAAAATAAATAGTCCAAGACACAACAAGACTCAAACGTGGGCTATCCAAACACTTAGCCCATCTTATTGTTAAGCTAAAATAAGACAGTAAACCATGCTCATGTCGTTTGGGCTTCCAAGCAAGTATAGATGTCTTGGGACTCTTCATGGAAGCTTCCTCGACACTTCAATGATGCTAGAGCTTGTTGCATTAATGAGGCCAGGGCTTGTTGCGTCTTCTTAGCTCGAGCTCGGGTAATTGGACCTCCTTGGATGACCAATGGATCCTTAGCATCACGAACATCACGAGCAAGTGGATCTCCATCATTCCCCCTCTCCTCAAAAGGATTTGTCCTCAAATTACATATACCTTCATCAAAAGAAAGGGGAGAAAGATCAGAAACATTAAAAGTAGCAGATACACCATACTCACCAGAGAGATCCAATTTGTAGGCATTATCGTTAATCTTCTCTATGACTTGGAATGGTCCATCTCCTCGGGGATGCAGTTTGGTTCGTCGCTGAACAGGAAATCTCTCCTTTCTCATATGCACCCAAACCCAATCACCAGGCTCAAAGACTACTTTCTTTCGATGCTTATTTGCTTGGGTGGTATACTGCTCAGTCTTCTTTTCAATAGCTTGACGTACTCTCTTATGGAGTTGCTTTACAAACTTAGCTTTCTGTTCTCCATCCAAGTTACTCTGCTCAACACTAGGTAATGGCAACAAATCCAAGGGAGTAAGAGGATTGAAGCCATAAACAACTTCGAATGGAGAGCAACTCGTAGTGGAGTGGACACTGCGGTTATATGCAAACTCCACATGTGGTAAGCAATCTTCCCAATTCTTCAAATTCTTCTGAATAATGGACCTCGATAATGTAGATAGGGTTCGGTTGACGACCTTAGTCTGTCCATCAGTCTGGGGTGACAAGTGGTGGAGAATAACAATTTAGTTCCCAACTTTCCTCATAACGTCTTCCAAAAGTAACTAAGGAACTTGGCATCTTGATCAGAAACAATGGTCCTTGGTACACCATGTAGACGTACTATCTCTTTGAAGAAAAGGTTAGCAACGTTGCTCGCATCATCCGTCTTGTGGCAAGCGATGAAATGAGCCATCTTAGAGAACTTGTCAACGACAACAAAAATAGAATCTCTACCGCGTTTTGTTTTAGGCAAGCCCAAAACAAAATCCATAGAGATATCAGTCCACGGAGTAGTAGGAATGGGTAAAGGAGTATATAAACCATGATTATGAACTCTAGATTTAGCTTGCCTACATGAAATGCATTTATCACATAATCTCTCTACGTCTCTCCTCATATTAGGCCAAAAGAAATGTTCTTGCAAAACAGCTAGAGTTTTCCTAACCCCGAAGTGACCCATTAATCCTCCACTATGGGCTTCTCTAACTAACAGCTCGCGCAATGAACTCCGAGGCACACATAATTTATTTTCTCTAAATAAGAACCCATCGTGCCTAAAGAACTTGCCAAAGCCACATGTAGCACATGCATCATAAACATTACCAAAATCAACATCATCAGCATATTGTTCCTTGATATACTCAAATCCTAAAAGTTTAGTATCAAGAGTAGTGATAAGAGTATACCTACGAGATAACGCATCAGCTACGACGTTCTCTTTACCTTGTTTGTACTTGATCACGTACGGGAACATCTCAATGAACTCTATCCACTTGGCATGACGCTTATGCAGCTTACTCTGTCCTTTCAAATGCTTTAAGGACTCATGATCAGTGTGGATGACAAATTCTTTGGGCCACAAGTAATGTTGCCATGTCTCCAAGGCCCTCACTAACGTGTACATCTCCTTGTCATATGTGGGATAGTTAAGTGCTGCTCCACTTAACTTCTCACTAAAAAAAGCAATTGGGTGTTTTTCCTGCATAAGCACAGCTCCAATACCTACACCTGAGGCATCGCACTCAATCTCAAAAGTTTTAGTAAAGTCAGGCAGAGATAACAAAGGAGCAGAACAAAGTTTATCCTTAAGCAAATTATAAGCATGCTCTTGTGCAGGACCCCAATGAAATGCAACATTCTTTTTGACCACTTCGATCAAAGGTGCAGCTATAGTGCTAAAATCTCTAACGAATCGACGATAGAAACTAGCTAAACCATGGAAACTATGCACCTCAGAAACAAACTTAAGTACAGACCAATCTTTAATTGCCTTTACCTTCTCATTATCAACAGAAATGCCATGTGAAGAAACGACATACCCAAGAAAAATAATCTTATCAGTGCAGAATGTACATTTCTTAAAATTGGCATACAAACTTGCATTCCTCAAAACAGTAAGAACATTTCGAAGATGCTCAGCATGCTCATGCTGGCTCTTACTGTATATCAAAATATCATCAAAATAGACAACCACATACTTACCAATGAAATCACGTAAAACATGGTTCATTAAACGCATGAATGTACTGGGTGCATTAGTCAAGCCAAAAGGCACAACTAACCACTCGTAGAGACCATGTTTAGTCTTGAATGCGGTTTTCCATTCATCACCTTCTCTCATACGAATTTGGTGATATCTGCTCTTTAAATCAATTTTAGAAAACATGCATGCACCATGCAACTCATCAAGCATGTCATCTAGCCTAGGAATAGGATAGCGGTACTTTACAGTGATTTTGTTGACGGCTCGGTAGTCAACGCACATCCTCCAAGTCCCATCTTTTTTTTGGCACAAGCAGTATGGGCACGGCGCATGGACTCATGCTCTCTCTCACATAACCTTTCCTCATGAGCTCCTCAACTTGCCTTTGAAGCTCCTTCGTCTCCTCGGGATTACTTCTGTAGGCTGGACGGTTAGGAATGGTAGCTTCGGGGACAAAGTCAATCACGTGCTCGATCCCACGAATCGATGGTAATCCACTTGGGATCTCCTCAGGGAATACATCCTCTAACTCCTGCAACAATGAGACAACATCAGTAGGCAAAGTATCATGGAGTTCTGCATCAATAAAATAAGAATATTTAAATAAGAGTAAAAGGATAGGAGACTTAGCAAGAAATGCAGTCTTCATATCTCGGGATTTGGCATAGCAGCTCACTGTTTTGCTTTCCTTGTTTTCCTTCTTTTCTTTCTTTTCTTTAGCTTGCTTCCTTTGCTCGTCATGTTGCTCCTTTAGCCTTAATTGGTCCTCATAAATCTCCTTGGGGCTAAGGGGAGCAAGAGCGATCTTCTTGCCATCCATGGTAAAGGAGTAACGGTTAGTGTAACCGTCATGGATGACTCTCCGATCATACTGCCACGGTCTACCCAGCAATAGGTGGCTAGCTTGCATGGGCACCACGTCACACAACACCTCATCGTGATACCTTCCAATACGAAAAGGAACCAAGACTTGCTTCACCACGTTGACTTCACCATAGTCATTAATCCACTGCAACTTATATGAGTGGTGATGCTTGGCAGTGGGCAACTTTAACTTATCAACAAGGTATGTGCTAGCAACATTAGTACAACTCCCACCATCAATGATTACAGTACATACCTTGTCACTAATATGGCATCTCGTATGGAAGATGTTCTCGCGCTGTGCCTCATCTTCAAACTTCACATGGGTATTAAGAGCACGCCTAGCAACAAGTGCTTCACCATGAGCAGCATACTCAACAACTTCTTCTTCATCAACATCTTCTAACACAGGCATCTCATCTTCAACCCCGACTTCAGAACCTTCACTCTCAACATCTCCATTCCCAAGCATGATTATCACTCTACGGTTGGGACACTGTGAGGCAATATGTCCACGACCTAAACACTTGAAACACTTAATGTCACGTGTCCTGCTTTGGGATGCTTGGGCAGGTTCAGTCTTGGGCTTTGGAGGGCCCTCAGGCTTGGGCTTAGCAAAGCTCTCTGACTTAGGCGTAGACACAGGCGTATCACCCCTACGAAAGGTGTTAGATTTCCAAACAGGAACTGAACTAGGAGTGAAACGGGATGTACCTTTCCTTTGGAGTTGCCTTTCGACTTTGATGGCCACATGTAGCATCTCCTCTAAATCCATGTAATGCTGCAACTCTACTACATTGGCAATCTCACGGTTTAGGCCTTGAAGAAAACGAGCCATAGTAGCTTCTGCATCCTCCTGGATATTGGCTCGGATCATGGTTATTTCCATCTCTTTGTAGTAATCCTCAACACTCTTTGAGCCCTGGGTAAGACCTTGGAGCTTCTAGTATAACTCTCTGTAGTAATGAGTAGGAACAAATCTCTTCCTCATGATGCGCTTCATCTCATCCCATGTAGACATTGGAGGATCACCATATCTTCTTCTACTAGTGACTAACTGATCCCACCAAACCATAGCATACTCTGTGAACTCAATTGCTGCAAGTTTGACCTTCTTTTCCTCAGAGTAGTGGTGGCAGTCAAACACATTTCAATCTTCCTTTCCCACTCCAAATATGCCTCAGGATCATTCTTGCCTTGGAAAGGAGGAATCTTCAATTTTATACTGCCAAGGTTTCCATCCATCTTCTCCTTGCCTCTATCACGGGCTCTATCAACTCGATCTCTATACCCATTGTACCTTCTATGATGTCTATCTATCCCAGACTCTTCGTTCAAATCATACCCAACATTATCATCATACTCGTCATTGGCAACAACCTTACTTTTTAGACGAGAAGTATCACCTTGTTGGATCTTTGCAAACCGAACTTCATGTTGGTTCAACTTACCATGAATGTCATTGAATTTCACATCCATCTGTTGGAACTGTTGTTGCATTGCCTGAAGCGTGAATTCAATCTTTTTAAAGTCGGACTTATCACCTTCAGAAGACATTTTCAACAAAGATATCCTCATGTGTTTACACTCAAGAATTTGGCTTTTCTCTACTAATGTCTCTCACACACTCATGCCTTTTTCCCTTACTCTACCTTAACTCTATAGGTTCACAATCGCACTAGAGACTCAGTCAAAGATTCAACCTCGTAGAATCAACTAATTCACCAAGTATTGTCACCATGAAAATTTTTTTTCTTTTTTTTTTGTTTTTTCTTTTTACAAAAAGGTGTGGCTAGGGTGACTCAAAGAAAGAAAAAAAAGAAAAATAGAAGAAAAATAAAAAAAATCACAAGAAGGACCCAAAAAAATGAAAAATGGCCTAAAACTATAGGAAAACGATGGAATTTGGCCAAGATAAGGTATGGCCCATGAAGCAAAGCTTCATGGGTTCGATTTCTTTCGTCGTTTTCTTTAAAACGGGTACTCGCACATCTCCTAACTCAACCAAAATTTTCTGTTTAAACAGTACCGCAACAATTTTTTTTTGAATTCTTCTTTTTTTGTTTCGAATTCTTTTCTTCTTTTTTTTGAATTTTTTTCTTCTTTTTTTTTAACTCTGAGTGTTGCGGTTTCCTTGAAAAGATGAGGGGTACGGCTAGGGTTTTTTTAGGGGTGCGACTAGGGTTTTTTTTTAGGGGTGCGGCTAGGGTTTTTTTTGAAGGGGTGCGATAGGGTTTTGAGGAATTGCGGCTAGGGTTTTTTTTGAAGGAAGGGGTGAAGCTAGGGTTTTGAGGAATTGCGGCTAAGGTTATGAATTCAAGTCAAACACAACAACAAACCAGAAATCGAAACCAACAAGAGAAAAAAAAAGAAAAAAAATCGAAACCAATAAACCAAAAATTGAAAAGTGAGTGACGCACAAACAATCCAGAAATCGAAACTTGAGCTCTGAATACCAACTGATGCGCACGGATAAGAGAAAACGTAGCTTGGAATTTGAAGGAGCTAAAACGTAACAGGACAAACTTCTGAAACCTAGACCCGAAGCCTAAAAAAACTCGAACCCAAAGGTATTGGACCTTGACCCTACGAATAAGAATTCGAGAACCTAAGGTATAGTAATGGTGGATGGTGAAAAAGGAAGCGTCACAAGGAAAAAGACCTTGATAAGCCTAGTTGAGAGGGAACCCAAGAGAAAGGCACACTCAAATTCTGAAATTCAAAACTGATCTGTCCATCAATAGCGTTTACAAAGTATTTATAATAATACCTAGCACTTAAGCCCATAAACAAGTGAGCTGGAATTAACACCAACAGAAAATAAGACTAAACCCAAATTCATGCCTAAACCTAGTTACATAAAATAAATAGTCCAAGACACAACAAGACTCAAACGTGGGCTATCCAAACACTTAGCTCATCTTATTGTTAAGCTAAAATAAGACAGTAAACCATGCTCATGTCGTTTGGGCTTCCAAGCAAGTATAGATGTCTTGGGACTCTTCATGGAAGCTTCCTTGACACTTCAATGATGCTAGAGCTTGTTGCATTAATGAGGCCAGGGCTTGTTGCGTCTTCTTAGCTCGAGCTCGGGTAATTGGACCTCTTTGGATGACCAATCGATCCTTAGCATCACGAACATCACGAGCAAGTGGATCTCCATCACACTGTAAACCACTTCGGACATTGTAAGCACGGAACAAGAAGATTTGATATTTCCTTTTTCTTTTTCCTTTTTTCGGATAATCTTATTAGATTTGATAATCTTAGACACGACACGAGATAAAATTGAATAAAAATTATATATTAATATGGCAAAAACAAAAAAAAAATTGTATTTAACATATCCTCATAATTTTAACATAAAATTTTCTTATTTTATGACAAGAACACAAATTTTTATATACAAATTGTAGGTTTAACTTTTAATAACCCTGGGTCATTTTTCATGCTAACAGTGGATCATTTGGTCACCAATGCTGGGGTTGCTCCGGTTTGCTTGTTTGAAGATTATGAAGATAATCACTAAAGCTTCACCAGCCATGATAATCAATCTGCATAACTTGCTTTTACCTGGATTTTGGCTTAAATATTCAACATAAATTAATGATTTTGGCATGAAATACTCTCCATTTCAGATGAATTAACACCTCACTGAGTAAAACTCAATGAACCCTCTGTTCGTTAATTTCCTTGCTGCAATCTTCATAGGACATAAACTTCTGGGGTTCGGTATACAGCGCCTATTTTGCACAGCAACATCTGAAGAAGAGCAAAGGGAAGATCATAGCAATAGCATCATGCGCCGGATGGTTATTTGCACCAAGAATGAGCTTCTATAATGTAAGAAATCTCATCAGAATGCTTAACAGGGTTATTTACACGTTGAATTTTGAGCAATTCTGACTTCAGAATTGGCCTGAAGGCAAGCAAAGCAGCACTGATTAGCTTCTACGAGACACTGAGAATAGACATGGGAATTACAATTGTGACTCCGGGGTTGATCGAGACAGAGATGACAGAAGGAAAAATCCTATCCAAGGAAGGCAAAGTGGAAGTAAATCCAGAAATGAGAGATGTAAGCTTTCTCTAAAATGCAATTGCAACATTCCTGCTAGAACGTTTGGCGTTTGGCGAGCGGAAAACGAACATAATTCGATCATGTTCCGTTCCTTTACAACCTGGAAAGGCATAGAATGTATTTTTTTTCAAGTTTTCCTGAATCCTGATAACTGACTGATTAGTTGCTTCCAGGTTCAAGTCAGTGTGATGCCATTGGAGTCGGCAGATGAGTGTGCCAAGGCAATAGTTGACAGCGCCTGCCGTGGGGAGAAATACCTGATGGTGCCATCCTGAGCCGAGGCGGCTGTACTGTGGAAGGTGTTTTGCCCAGAGATAATAGATTGGTGTTAATGACTACACCGGGATCTTCTCCCAGGGCTGCGCCTAGCAAGAAGATATTCGATGTGGCCAGAAGAGTGAAGGAGTTTTTCTCCGTGGATGGCAGCCTGGTGTCCTAAGCCCGGGAAAAGGATGGGGTTGAGAAACCTCGTCAATTTTCTGAAGTAAATACATGGCTCGCAGCTGTCTTGCTGCAGAAAGTAATAATGTCAAATGCTTTGCTTAGACTCCAAAAACATCCGTAAACAAACAAAGTTTGACCAAACTTCAAAGTTCGAAATTTCAATGTACGAATTTCCCTCTCCTTGTACTATCCTGTCAAAAAGAGCTTGGATTCCATAATACTGAAACTAGAATTTTGGAACATATCTTAAAAATCAATCAAAATATGACAATTAATGATCATGCTCAAGGTCATATACTCATTAATTTGAGAGTATCACATAGTTTAGAGGAAAGAATTATGATCATTAGATATGAAAACATGATCATATCAATATTCAGAGATTACATACTATCTGAGGAATTTCAATGGTACTAGTAAAAATCTAACAAATTACTGAAGTTAATTATAATCACAAAAGTTAGTTTTCGGGAGTTTTATTAGACAAATTATACATTTGAAATCCAAATCCCTCTTGATATCTTCGTTGCTGTCCTTCACGTCAAGACCTTAAGCAAAGAGAAAAGGTTCCTCGGTTCTCTTCTTTGGTCTCCAGCACTTTGCAATCCGGATCTTTCCCACCAGCTTCTCAGCAAAATCTTTCCATCATCCTTCTGAAGCAAATGCATGAATCTTTTCTTCGATTTAGGAAAGAATTAAAAGAAAATCACAGAAGCACCATGGATGCTTAATTTCCAGATTACACTGTAATGTGCATGCAAAGAAATCACGATCTGCAATTGGGATCATGCATTGAATTCAAAAATCGCAGGGAAGGTAGCGAATTCTGCTGAAATTGTTTCCAACATCTAGCAGACATAGTCCTGATATGTAGCCAATCAAGGTGATATGTCTATGGGATCCGATGGCAGGTGCTGTGGAGTTCGAGAAGAAGCACAAGGCTTCAATCTTCTAAGAAGCAACCGTGCATCAGATGGAGGACAGCCCTGAGTCATCTCCATGGCAATTGGAAGAGAAGACGTTTTGTTAATCTCAACAAGCATCATTCCCTGCACAAGACATTTTTGCTAGTCATGAAGTCCCAACAAATAAACCCACCATAAAGCCACTAATGCTTCTCAATGTGAAAGATCATTTCAGCAATTACAGGGAGTCATGCCTCATAAAAATGACTACATATTGAAATCTACTTTTTTCTAGTTGGAACTCGTGAAGACGAGAATAACTCAGTTGATAAACAATTGAAGTTTGACCTGTTTTACCTCAAAATGTGCTAAAAATGTCTGGAATTGTTTCATAGTCTCCTTCATACCATTAACTATTTGTTTGTCTGAAGAAGAAAGAGCAGCAGTGACCTCTTGTGGAGAATGACCTATTCCTTTCTGCACAACCTAGAATTCAGAAATACTAACAGATTAAGTTATCAAATTCAAAGTTCCAACAAGCTCATAGGGGTTGTTGGTAAAAGGCATAAGCGCTAAAAGTGAACGAATTAAAGAAAAGAGAGAGAAAATTAAGCACTAATGCAAGTTAGCAAGCCATTGGGTCCCAAGAGCATGTTTCTCCAATTTGCTTTGCAAAATCCATTTTTTGATGCTTTAGCATGAACTTACATTGTGATCAATACGGATCTCAGAGATGAGGCTGCCATCATCAACATAACACCGTAGCTCATAAGTTGTCCGTTGCTTATACTGGAATCCCTTTACACCAGTCAAGAAGCACTACAAATAATTTTTGATAAACTTAAGAAATATATAAGATAACATAGAAAAACACTTAAAAAAAATTTAGAATTAGAAATTGTTGTCTCTTGTTAACTCAGTGTCAGTAGAACCAACCAAATATTATGATGAAAGGCATTCTCAATTAATCCTATGTCATCCATTTAAAATAAAAAAAAGTCACCAAAGATTAAAACAATATAAGAAATAGAGGACTATGGATACCTTAATTTTTCCCTGTACACATGTAGCTTTATCTTTAATAGCAACCCACTTGGCTGACAAACTAGCTAAGTAGGTAAAGGGGGATTCTCGGTATCCAGACAGTATGAGAGGATGTTCAACTGCATCAACCATATCGATATGCCCAACATCTGGAGTACTATTGGAGTTTGAGTTTGGCACAGCATTTTCCCTGCTAATGGGAACGCTACCAATATGAATCCTCTCAACATCCAAAGCAACATCAGATGATGAATTAGGCATGGGATTCACCCCACCCATTTGAACAGGAGGATCCTCTAGAGTTCTTTGAGTAGTGATAGTGCTAGATGAAACCAAAGTAGTACCTAAAGTGAATGAATATAGGCAGAAGAAGTTAGTGTCATTTGATCAATCTAACCAATCTGTGTAAAAATCCAAATGATCTAAAATTTCTGTTATACTAATTCATGAATTGTAGCATACAATTTTAGAAAAATGAGGCAACAATAGAGGCAAAAAGATTAAGGTCTATCAACTAAAAGTAGTTAAGACAAGTACAAGCAGAAGAATTCTCTCATTTCATGAACAATAAATGTCAACCTCAAGTTCTTAAACTCAAGTGAACCACTAAAGGATTGTCTTCAAAGTCCATATATTCAACCAGCCTGTCATTGTCGAAGAACAGACAGAGAAAGAAGTGTGTAACTAAATAAGAGGGAAATATTCTCTTTTATCCCACTAGTTTCTACTTCATTTCTGTTCTAGAGGACTTCCCAAGATTAAAAAAGATATTAATTACTATTTCCCCTAAAAATTACACATGTAACAAACATATACAGAAACCATTTTTATGCTATTTGTATTATTTTCTCCTTGGAAAGTCGAACTCCTTGCAATTGATTTGAAAACAAATAGCTAAAACAACCTCTTTCATCTGCCTGAAAGGGAGCTGCATTTTGAGATGTCGAGTTAGTGGGCTCAACAGAATTAGCACCATTCTGCGGCCACGCAGCAAGAGTTGCTCTGCTTGCTAAAGGAGGAACCACTCCTGTCTTTGTTCTGCATAAAATAGAGAGAAAAGAGGAATCACAACAATATTCATGATTCAAATAACTTCTTGGGGATCATAAATTGATTGATAAGCAGTGAGACCATTCCATGTTTCACGACAGTTTCAGAGCAATCACTCCAACAAGAATGGTAGTGGAACAGTTATAACCCATAAGTCTTGATAATGATAAACCCTATATCCTTTGCTATACTTAAGTATATTCCAGCATAATTCAATTTGTTTATCAATGCAAACATTGCGAAACAACACAAAAATCACCAATATTATGATCAGTAATTATCTTCCCCAGCATTTATCCATTTTAAGAAGCCGCAAACAAGGCAATTTGCAGGGGGAGGGGGGATATTGCCTTCTATAACATTTGGCACTGCAAGTGAAAAGCAATGATAGATACATTCTTGAAATTCCATGATACCTTTTACCCCTAGGTGGCTTGTTTACTTCATTAACAAGACGCTGTCGTGCTGCTTCTAAGTCCTCAACTACTCCCCCTAGAACTTCTAAACTTTCAGGGACCAGCATAAGAAGTCCACGTCGTATGTGTATATTACAGATGGCAACCTACAGAATGAGAGAATAAACCTGTGAACATCAAAGCTTTAAAGACTAACAGGTTATAGGTTTTTCTTTGGCTGAGAGGAATAATTTTCTAGTGGTCAACCTAGCAAAAAACTGGACTTATGTAGGTGTTGTATCGAAACTAAAAGCATAAAGTGACCTTGCCCAATAAAATCAGCAGTTATGACAGCAACTCATTGCTAGAAATGGTAATGAATCATTTGACTGGTTAGCTAATTTAATGGGGAAAAAAAAGATAGGCCACAACAAACATATCAAGATAATATGTTGGCAAACAGTGTAAAAGAAAATCCTAAATAGAGTTTTATGATGAACCATTTACATTTATGAAGTACAGGTACAAGAATTGATGAGACAGCATAGCTTGTCTTCAAGTAGCCACACAAACAACTTAAAGCCAACGTCACACACCATCACCCTGTTTATAGATATGAAGAGATATTAAAACGATCCATACATGACCACAAAAAATCATCTCATTGTTCTGTCAGAAATGCAGATCCTAAAATGCCAAGAGCCATCAAGATGCCATTGAGTTCAATTTCAGGCGTTGGAATTCAAGGAAGAACACACTACTGTTGGTGACCCTTATGAAATGCACTCTCTATAAACATATTATTAATGTGAACTATGTACCGCATAGATTTATCTCAAACATAATAAAATCATCAATACTAATACCATCATTCCCTATTAGTATAAGTAATAACATTACAAAACTAACTGATAGCACTAGAGAAGAACCTTTAGTCCAGCGGGAGCCAAAACTTGGAGATCATTGATAGGCCTGTATTCCATGCCAAACACGCGTTGAACACCATCTGTCATGGATAATTTAAGGCACCTCTTGATACCAGAAGGCTCATCTTTATACCTTCCCTTGAGTGGACAACTGATATTTACAATCTCATCAACCTAAACATAAGAATTCAACATGAGCAAACATTTGCAACATCAAAACATCCATTTCTCAAATTAAAAATTAGAGTTCTATAACCACTAATATTCATATCCGAAATTGAGAAGAAGAAAAAACAAGGAGCAAATAAACAAATAAAGGAGCGAACCTGCAAGACAAAGGGTCCTTTGAGATCAACAAGATGCATGGAATCGACATTTTCGGGAAGAATACCGCCTCCGGAATAATTCATATCAGAAAACAAGAATTGCTGAAAGCAAAGCTTCGCTTTTGCAGAAACATCGAGAGTCGAAAACCTAGGGACCGAGCTCTTCAGTCCTTGAACACAAGAATCCAGCCACTCTCTCCTCAATTTGAGTCCCATTCTTAAAAGAAAGTCTCCAATCGGAGAGCCAGAGCTCTCCACTGATGTAACCGGAGCCACTGTTCCCTCCGCCATAGGAGGAGATGGAGGAGTTAAGCTCTCAGAGACATCGACAAAATCGTCATCGGAGATTTGGAGCGGTTCTGCGTCGTTAGGGTTAGAAGGAGATAGAGTTATGAGTTGGTGACTGACGGCTGAGCTTTCCTCTCGAGGCTCGTTTTCGAGTTGTTGTTGTTGTTGCTGCTGTTCTTCTTCTTCTTCTTCATCGGAGGAGTAGTGAAGTCTTAGGCGTCTTCTCTGCGCCATTGACGTTGAGGGTTCTGGGGATTTTGGATTTTCCCTCCATTGAAAAATCACAGTTCTTTTTGAGGTCGTTTTGGGGGGGGCGGGAAATTAGATTGGACCCGACCCGACTCTCAGCCCTTGTTAAAATGGACCTGCCCAATTTATTGGATTTGGGCCTAAAATTCTGGGCGTGGTTAGTTAATAGTTATTCACAAAGGCGGACGATACGAAGTCATAGTCATAGACCCGTTGATACGTATTTTGTATCCATATAGTATAGTATAGTATAAAACATGTAAGTTGTTTTGTTGGAATTCACATTAAACACAAAAATATTTTTTAAATTTTACTAAATTTATTTGCAGTTTTTTATTTAATTTGAAGTCATACTACATTTGTAATTTTTTCATATTGTTTTATATCGTCTTATATCTAAAATTATTAAATTTACCTTTAAACAAATTTAAAAAAATTAAATTCAATTCTTGAAAAACATGTGTGCATTTATTATTGATACAAACTCCGAAACTTAAAACAAAATATATTTTACGGAATATGATCATCTTTCTAATTATTATTTTTGGGTAGCCACTTTTTTTTTGGTGAATAAGTAGCCACTTTTGTTATTTCTATAACTACCAAATCCAATTTAGTTCAAGCTTTTACAAGTGCATATGTCAAATAAAAGTTTGATTTTTGTCTTTTTTGCTTTTCAAGAAAATCAAGTTTCATTATTTGAACAGAGATGACAATATCTTGATCAAGTAATTAAAAAAAATTATGACATATTATAAAATTTGGATTCGAATCCAAATTTAAGACTTTTAAGTATTTGGTATCATTGTAAAATAATAATAATAATAATAATAATAATATGATGATGATGATGATGATGAAGAATTGAAATGTTTCAAAAATTATGAGGATAATAAAATCATTTTACTAACAAAAAAAAACATTAAAATTAGATAAAAATAGCTCTTGAACTCAAAAATCAATTTCAATCTCAATACTAAATTAGGTCTCATAACTTAATACTAATTAATTTTTTTCTTAAACATATTAAATGCATATTTCTTTTATAAAGATGGATAAATGTATATCTTGTTGGACCTATTTTTTCTCTATACAATCATATCAACTTATTAACTTCAAAAGCTTTCCTTTCTAAAGTGATATACTATACATGAGCTAAATTTCAACTTCAAGTTCAATGTGGCTTTATGACCTGACAATTTATGTATATAATTCATATTTATATTATTTTATGTTATGTAAAACATGAAAATTTAGTATCAAAATTCGTATTGACATGTATTCTTTTCATATTTTTATTTCTTTCATTTATGTCATGTCAACGTGTCATATCTAAAATCGCGACACCACATATATATATATATATTTATATATATTGTATTTGTTCTTTTACTTAGAAGTAAGGTAGTAGTGGTCTGTAGGGACCAAATGAAGCTCTATAAACCCAATAGGAAGTTTTCTTTCCTAGTTAAGTAGTGAGCATAATTGCAGAAAATGGCTAGTTGCCTGGCTTTCTTGCTGATTTCAGATTGGCAGATGGATCTGGAAATCAAACACCTACACGTGGAAATAACAATTTACAATAGCATTGCATCTAGCTAGTTCAAACCAAACGTTGAGCTCTGATTGGTTGAGCCTTCACTAACCCCATAATGGTGCTGATTGACTCCCATATAATAGCTTTCATCTGTAATAACCGGCCCAATTTGAACGGCCCAAGGCCAAGTGAATGGATGAAGCAAATAAACGGGAACAAGTCTCGTAACTTTAATAGCTTAGGGTTAAAAAAAATGATGAAGCAGCAGGAGGCTTTAACCGGCGCCGAAAACGATATTGAAAAGGAAAACAAATTGTGAAGTTCAAAGTAGCCAAGAAAAAAAAATGAAGAAGCCAATCGAAAGAGTGGAGAAACAGTGTCGGCGTCAAGAGGAAGAGGAGAAACAGTGTTGACGCCGAGAGGAAGAAATAGAAAGAATTTAGGGACTGTGCTATCATTTTTATATATATATATATATATATATATATTATAGAAGGGACATTGAAGTGCTGTTTAGTGTGAGTGCAAGAAGGCCAAGGTGAGTACAAATTTTTCTTTAATTTTTATGATTTCGTTGTGAAGTTAGGGATTAAGTTTTGAGAAAAAAAATGTTGAAAATTTGGGAAAATCTGTATTGTAAAGAAAATACAAATATTTTTAGCTTTCGTCAAATAATGTAACTCGTGTTGAATTCATAATTATTTGATTATAGTTGTTTAGCAAATATAGTATAAGTTGTCAGCTTCTGTCAAATAGTGTAGCTTATGACTAATTGATGGCGTGTTTTCTAATATTAAATATTTTTGAATAATAGGCTTCGAGCGATCTTAAAGCTTTTATTTGGTTTCAATTTAGCGAGTTCAGGTAAGTGACTCGATATCCCTTCGGTGTTTTGACATCCTTAAAATTAACCTTAATATGAGATATGTTTCGTATGTTTTGTACAAATATAGTTTTGTCCTATGATTTTTAAAAATGGGTTAAGCATGCAAATGTATGTATATGTGATTTCTTTATTATGAATTGCGAAAGTAGTTTTGTATTGACTTTTCGGATATAATTTTTATTCAAGTATATGTATATAATTATATTTGAGAATATAATTTTTCGTACAAGATATTTCGAGAAGACATGCGAAATATGCTTTGCATAAGATACGTT
The DNA here is from genome assembly GCA_032173925.1 of Heritiera fomes. NCBI lineage: Eukaryota > Viridiplantae > Streptophyta > Magnoliopsida > Malvales > Malvaceae > Heritiera > Heritiera fomes. The sequence goes on along the minus strand of JAPDPM010000005.1, from coordinate 2,178,683 downwards.
TTGGATGATACATGATTTAGTCGCTTTGATCTTTGAAGTTCGTTATAATGTACTTACATATATTTTTATTTTGGAAATACGAAATCTGCTTTGGAATGATGGACGAAATTTGCTTTGTATGAAGTATGTTACAAGAAATAATAGTATTGTTCTGTATATTTGAGATAATCTGAAAATGTTTTGTTTTGTCTCCTAGTATGGTTGTGCTCTGACCCTACCAATGGGGGTTAAATGTTAGACATGTCGACATGTATTCTGTTAAATGAAACTAGTTTCTAACCGAACCACCGGTTGAGAATAGTGGCCCTCTGTTCTGTTTCTATGCAACTATTAGTTGCTTTTGATATCTCTGACTCGAGCCACCGGGGTTAATTGTGGTTTTTGTTCTGATTCTGACCTGTGCCACAAGGGTTAAGCGTGGTCATGGCATGTTACAGGAGACTTGAAAATTTTGATTGTGAAGCTTTTGCTCAGTTTTGGAATCTGTGAAACTCTGTTTAGTTCTGAAATCTGAATATATGAATTTGAATAAATTATGTGATTAAATATAAGATTACCCAATCTTGATTTTGAACTTTTACATTGATATTTTGGCCTAGTGTTTTTATGGCATGCTTAATCCAACTGTTGGGATATCGGTTGCTTACTGAGTGGTTGTACTCACCCCCCTTTTCTTAACATCTTACAGGTTTTGATGTTGATAATGTCTACGGGAATGTTGGGGAGTGACGCTTTGGAGCTTAGGATATGTTTCAAAACTTTTAAGCTTATGATCAAATTGAGACTTAAGAATCTTTTAAATTTCTTTGTTGACTTTAAGCAATAGGTTGAAGTTTTATAAAACTTCTTTTGATCATTTGCGGTATATTTCAGTTTAGATATTTGAAAGATTAAATTTTAGTATGATAAATGCCTTGCATATTTGTGAGATTATTTCTTACAGGTGTGCGGCGTCTGTTATGTCCCGGGTTCGGGGCGTGACAGATTAAGTGGTATCAGAGCTTAGGTTTATTGTATTAAATTCATATAACCGAGCATTTTTAAGTAGTTAGAGATGTTATAAGATTGAGAGTGGGGTAGACACTTAAGGTTTGGGACGCTATTCTATCTTATTTCTTTCGATAAAATTATTTGACTAGACTTGAAAGAATTTTCTAATACTGTATTGTACTTAATTAAATCAGTATGCCTCCTCGTCGTAATCCAGAGCTTAGTTTAGCTGAGATGGCGGCCAATCTTAGGAGAAATGGTCCTAGAAAACCCCAACGACAAAGTCCTGAAAATCAAGACCAAGATGAGAATGTTTCTGTTGCACCAAATACTCAAGGAAGAGCTGGGATTAACCAGCCCCATGTGGATGAGACTGTGGGCACTCAAGGCGCGGAGGTTGGGACTAATGATAAGGTAATGGAGCTGATTAGTGAGGTGGTGAGTTTGGTTAGGCAACAACAGCCCCCAGTGCAACAGGCTAATAATTTTGTGGATTGGAAAGCACTGGGTGAGTTTAAGAAGATAGCACCACCTGCTTTCAAGGGCTCTACAAACCCTGATGATGCTGAGTTATGGATTGAGGAGATGGAGAAGGCTTTTGATGCTATGCGCTCCCCTGAGCAAGACAAGATTAGATTTGCTGCTTATTTACTACAAGGAAGTGCTCATAACTGGTGGAAAGGAGTAGCACGAACTCATGAGAATGATCTTGAATTTTTCACCTGGAGTAACTTTCGTACTGCTTTCTACGCCAAGTATTTTCCTCGGAGCAAGTTGTTACAGTTGGAGAGAGAGTTCCTTAACTTTGTTCAAGGCAGAATGACTGTGGATGAATATGAGGCTGAGTTTGATCGTTTATCGAAGTTTGCCTCTTCTCTTGTTTCTGATGATGAGAGCAGAGCTAGGAGGTTCGAGAATGGCTTGAATGCTCACATACGTAGAGGACTTGCCCCACTACATTTGACCAGCTATGCGGAAGTAGTTGGTAGGGCAAAGTCCCTTGATTCTGTTTGGAGAGAGACTCAAAAGGCAAGGAAGGACCTTTCGAAGAAGAGGAGTAGGGACTCAGAATTTCGAGGTAAGAAGACTTTTAGTGGTCCATCTAAGTTTCAAGCCATTGAAGGGCCTCAAGCTTCTTTTACACCCAGAGGTAAGTTCCTTCCAAGGGGAACTCAGTTATATCAGGGCAACACATTTCAACGTGGGCCTAAATGTTCAGTTTGTGGGGGAAAACATCCAATTGCTGAATGTAGACATGTTACCGGTGCTTGCTTTAGATGTGGAAAGCAGGGACATAGAATTGTTGAGTGCCCTATGAACTCTCAAGTATCTGAATCAGTACAGAGGCCTCAGAACTTTCGAACAGTTGAACCTTCTATGGTTCAAAGGACACAACCCAGTCAGCCTCTTCATATTACACCGACACCTTTTGTTGGATCGTAAAAAGGAAAGAAACCTCAGACTCAAGGTCGTGTATATGCTTTAACTCAACAGGATGCAGAAGCATCAAACACTGTGGTTGCAGGTATTTTTTGCCAGTTGCCTCTATTTATGCTCATGTCTTATTTGATACCGGTGCTTCTCATTCTTTTGTTTCATATGTTTTTGTGCGAAAGTCTGGTTTGTCTAGTATGCCTCTGGAATATGATTTATGTGTAGACACTCCTATTAGAGGTCAACTTGTGTCTGATCGTATTTGCAAAATGTGTGTATTAAGATTTGAGGATAGAGACTTGTTTGCCAATCTACATGTTTTGGACATGCATGATTTTGATGTGATTTTAGGAATGGATTGGTTGTCTTCTCATTATGCTAAAGTTGATTGTCGGGACAAAATGGTGGATTTTGAAATTCCTAGGGAACCACTCTTTAGTTTTCATAGTAGCGGTGCTTATGCTCCTTTACAAGTTATTTCCGCCTTGCAAGCTAAGCGGTTGATTAGAAGTGGTTGTAAAGGGTACTTAGCAGCTGTAACTGATACTGGAGCTAAGGAGTTAGTGTTAGAGGATATCTCTGTTGTGAATGAATTTCCTGATGTCTTTCCTAATGATCTTCCTGGATTGCCTCCTAATCGAGAAAGTGACTTCTCTATTGACCTGATTCCGGGTACTAATCCTATCTCTAAGGCTCCTTATAGAATGGCTCCTGCAGAATTGAAAGAATTGAAGGAGCAGTTACAAGAACTTCTAGACAAGGGATTCATTAGACTTAGTGTATCCCTGTGGGAAGCTCCAGTACTGTTTGTGAAGAAGAATGATGGTAGTATGAGGTTGTGCATTGACTATCGTGAATTGAATAAGGTGACTGTGAAGAATAGGTATCCATTACCCAGAATTGATGACCTATTCGATCAGTTAAATGGTGCTCAGGTATTTTCCAAAATAGACCTTCGATCTGGGTATCACCAACTAAAGATTAGAACTGAGGATGTGCCCAAAACTGCTTTTCGAACCCGATATGGGCATTATGAGTTTCTTGTTATGTCGTTTGGGTTGACAAATGCTCCAGCTGCCTTTATGGATCTAATGAATAGGGTTTTTAGACCTTATTTGGATAAATTTGTGGTCGTTTTCATAGATGATATATTAGTATACTCTGCTAGTGTAAAAGAACATGAAGAACATTTGAGAATTGTTTTAGAGACTTTGAGGCAAAAACGCTTGTTTGCCAAACTAAGCAAGTGTGAATTTTGGCTCACTAGTGTGGCATTTCTTGGGCATGTTGTATCTAAGGATGGGATTTCTGTTGATCCTAAGAAAGTTGAAGCGGTAGTGGAATGGAAGAGGCCGAATAATGTGTCTGAGATTCGAAGTTTTTTAGGTCTAGCTGGATACTATAGGCGTTTTGTAGAGGACTTTTCTCGTATAGCTATGCCTTTGACCCGGTTGGTCCGGAAAGGAGTTCGATTTGAGTGGTCAGATGATTGTGAGAAAAGTTTCGAAGAATTAAAGAGAAGATTGGTATCTGCCCCAATCTTTACCTTACCTGTTACTGGTAAAGGGTTTATTATTTATAGTGATGCTTCGAAGAAGGGGTTAGGTTGTGTTCTTATGCAGAATGACAAGGTGATTGCCTATGCTTCTAGACAGTTGAAACCTTATGAGGAAAATTACCCTACTTATGATTTGGAGTTGGCTGCAGTAGTCTTTGCATTGAAAATTTGGAGACACTATTTGTATGGTGAATCTTGTGAGATTTTTACTGACCACAAGAGTTTAAAATATCTTTTCACACAAAAGGAGTTGAATATGAGGTAGAGGAGATGGTTAGAATTATTGAAGGACTATGACTTGACCATTAGTTACCATCCGGGAAAAGCGAATAAGGTAGCTAATGCTTTAAGTAGAAAATCTGTAGGAAATTTGGCTTCAATAATTACTTCTCAGAGAGAGATTTTTTAGGACCTTCGAAAAATGGATGTTAATGTGCGGGTACGAGGTTCAGGAGCTTATTTGGCCAACTTGAAGGTGCAGCCTACCCTGGTGCAAAGGATTAAAGATGCTCAAGTTAATGATCCTCAACTCCAAACCATTAAACTTGAGGTGGATTGTGGTTAAAAACCGAATTTTAGGATTCATGAAGATGGCTCCTTGAGGTTTGGTGACAGAGATTGTGTTCCAGATGACTCAGAATTGAAAAGAGAGATTATGGAAGAAGCTCATTTCAGTAACTACACGATCCATCCTGGTAGCACAAAGATGTATAGAGATTTAAAGGACACTTTCTGGTGAAGTAATATGAAGAGAGAGATTGCACAATTTGTGGCTAAGTGTTTGACATGTCAGCAAGTTAAGGCTGAACATCAGAGGCCAGCAGGATTGTTGAAACCTCTTCCTATTCCAGAATGGAAGTGGGAGCACATCACTATGGACTTTGTATCTGGTTTACCTAAAACCCAAAAGGGTAATGATGGCATTTGGGTGATTGTTGATAGATTGACAAAGTCTGCTCACTTTTTGGCTATTCGTGCGAGAATGTCCCTAGAAAAGCTAGCAGAGTTGTATGTTGAGCAAATTGTGAGGCTTCACGGTGTTCCGGTGTCCATAGTATCTGATAGAGATTCTCGATTTGTAGCGAAATTTTGGAAGAGCTTGCATAAAGCTATGGGCACCCAACTTAGTTTTAGTACTGCTTTTCACCCCAAACAGATGGTCAGTCAGAGAGGACTAATCAGATCTTGGAAGATATGTTGAGGGCTTGTGTTATGGATTTTGGAGGTTCGTGGGATCATCATTTACCATTGGCGGAGTTTGCTTATAACAATAGTTACCAGGCTAGCATCCAGATGGCTCCATTTGAAGCTTTATATGGCAGAAAATGTAGGTCTCCTCTTTATTAGGATGATGTTGGTGAAAGAAAATTATTGGGTCCAGATCTAATTCAACAAAGAGTTGAGAAAATTCAGTTAATTAGAGAACGTCTTTGTGTGGCTCAAAGCAGACAGAAAAGTTATGCAGATAATAGAAGACGTGAGTTGGAGTTTGAGGTTAGAGATCATGTATTTTTACGAGTTTCTCCAACTAGAGGAGTCATGAGATTTGGAATTCGGGGGAAACTTAGTCCTCGCTATATAGGTCCTTTTGAAATTCTAGAAAGGATAGGAGATGTGGCTTATAGATTAGCACTTCCACCTGCATTGTCAGGAGTGCATAACGTATTCCATATCTCAATGTTGCGGAAATATGTGGCAGATTCGAATCATGTGGTGGAGTTAGCTCCTATGAGACTTAAAGAAGATTTGTCTTACGAAGAACATCCTATACGTATTGTGGATAGGAAGGAGCAAGTGCTTAGAAGGCGTACCATTTCGTATGTTAAGGTTCAATGGAGTAATCATACTGAACAGGAAGCTACTTGGGAACTAGAGGAAAGCATGAAAGAGAAATATCTTCATCTTTTCGAAAATAAAGGTAAGAATTTAAATGACTAAACTCCTATTAAGGTGGGGAGGATGTATACCTCTTTCAAAAAAAAATGATGTAATTCTTATACTTTGAAAATATAGTATGTTAATTCATCTTAAGTGTTAACTACAAGTGATTGATATTTTGATGTGAGTTTTGATACGAGGGTGGCTTGAAGTACATGTCTATTATAGAAAATGATCCTAATCATGGAGAAATTACAGAATTGACGTTTGATTTCCTATTCTTAAGGATTTTGTTCTGAGTATTGCTTATGATCTTTAATAAATATCTTGTTACATGCTTCTTAGTATCAAAGTATAAACTAACAGAGTTGTCATGAGATGGTAAGCCTAGGAATGAAATGCATTGGATGTGATTTTGATAAGTAAGAAATTTTCATAGATCTTTAGACTTTGAGTCCATAGGCATTGAATTTGGGGACCAAATTCTTTTAAGTGGGGGAGTATGTAATAATCGGCCCAATTTGAAAGGCCCAAGGCCAAGTGAATGGATGAAGCAAATAAACGGGAACAAGTCTCGTAACTTTAATAGCTTAGGGTTAAAAAAAATGATGAAGCAGCAAGAGGCTTTAAGCGGCGCCGAAAACGATATTGAAAAGGAAAAGAAATTGTGAAGTTCAAAGTAGCCAAGAAAAAAAATGAAGAAGCCAATCGAAAGAGTGGAGAAACGGTGTCGGCGTCAAGAGGAAAAGGAGAAACAGTGTTGACGCCGAGAGGAAGAAATAGAAAGAATTTAGGGACTGTGCTACCATTTATATTTATATATATATATATATATATTATAGAAGGGACATTGAAGTGCTGTTTAGTGTGAGTGCAAGAAGGCCAAGGTGAGTACAAATTTTTCTTTAATTTTTATGATTTCGTTGTGAAGTTAGGGATTAAGTTTTGAGAAAAAAAATGTTGAAAATTTGGGAAAATCTGTATTGTAAAGAAAATACAAATATTTTTAGCTTTCGTCAAATAATGTAACTCGCGTTGAATTCATAATTTATTTGATTATAGTCGTTTAGCGAATATAGTATAAGTTGTCAGCTTCTGTCAAATAGTGTAGCTTATGACTAATTGATAGCGTGTTTTCTAATATTAAATATTTTTGAATAATAGGCTTCAAGCGATCTTAAAGCTTTTATTTGGTTTCAATCTAGCGAGTTCAGGTAAGTGACTCGATATCCCTTCGGTGTTTTGACACCATTAAAATTAACCTTAATATGAGATATGTTTCGTATGTTTTGTACAAATATAGTTTTGTCCTATGATTTTTAAAAATGGGTTAAGCATGCAAATGTATGTATATGTGATTTCTTTATTATGAATTGCGAAAGTAGTTTTGTATTGACTTTTCGGATATAATTTTTATTCAAGTATATGTATATAATTATATTTGAGAATATAATTTTTCGTACAAGATATTTCGAGAAGACATGCGAAATATGCTTTGCATAAGATACGTTTTGGATGATACATGATTTAGTCGCTTTGATCTTTGAAGTTCGTTATAATGTACTTACATATATTTTTATTTTGGAAATACGAAATCTGCTTTGGAATGATGGACGAAATTTGCTTTGTATGAAGTATGTTACAAGAAATAATAGTATTGTTCTATATATTTGAGATAATCTGAAAATGTTTTGTTTTGTCTCCTAGTATGGCTGTGCTCTGACCCTGCCAATGGGGGTTAAATGTTGGCCATGTCGACATGTATTCTGTTAAATGAAACTAGTTTCTAACCGAACCACCGGTTGAGAATAGTGGCCCTCTGTTCTGTTTCTGTGCAACTATTAGTTGCTTTTGATATCTCTGACCCGAGCCACAGGGGTTAATTGTGGTTTTTGTTCTGATTCTGACCTGTGCCACAAGGGTTAAGCGTCCATGGCATGTTACAGGAGACTTGAAAATTTTGATTGTGAAGCTTTTGCTCAGTTTTGGAATCTGTGAAACTCTGTTTAGTTCTGAAATCTGAATATATGAATTTGAATAAATTATGTGATTAAATATAAGATTACCCAATCTTGATTTTGAACCTTTACATTGATATTTTGGCCTAGTGTTTTTATGGCATGCTTAATCCAACTGTTGGGATATCGGTTGCTTACTGAGTGGTTGTACTCACCCCCCCTTTTCTTAACATCTTACAGGTTTTGATGTTGATAATGTCTACCGGAATGTTGGGGAGTGACGCTTTGGAGCTTAGGATATGTTTCAAAACTTTTAAGCTTATGATCAAATTGAGACTTAAGAATCTTTTAAATTTCTTTGTTGACTTTAAGCAATAGGTTGAAGTTTTGTAAAACTTCTTTTTGATCATTTGCGGTATATTTCAGTTTAGATATTTGAAAGGATTAAATTTTAGTATGATAAATGCCTTGCATATTTGTGAGATTATTTCTTACAGGTGTGCGGCGTCTGTTATGTCCCGGGTTCGGGGCGTGACATCATCTCTACTCGTGTGCTCTTTCTGCAATCTCATTGGTGTAAATATTCACACAATTATAAACATGCTTCTACACGATATGAAACACATTAAAACAATCAAACGCGAAAGCAACAGTATCTAACCTCCAGCCATTGCACCTCTTTTGCTGTTGATCTATTCTGTGGTTCGACAATTTACTCTGATCAATCACAAGCCTTCCAAGCACTCGAATGCTCATTAGATGGTGTATAACAAAACAGGTGGTGCTTGGGGATCAGATTTGCTCTCTGTTTGTAAACTTATAGCCTCAATTTTCTGACCAAACTTAATACATGTACAACCATCATATACTGTGTATGATATATAAGGCCAGAGAATCAGTCGAATTGATGTGAAATCATGGACCATATATTTGGCATTAAACATCATCTATTATATATGGTAATGACCAGATTTTGTCAATCAACAAAATCTGGTCTTGCCTATGATGAAGGAATATGCCAACAATTGGTTCATATTGTGACCCCATCTTTAATGGGGAGTCATTCTGGAACTCCATTCTGCCTATATAAACATGCAAGATATGCTCTTTCTGTTGCAAGCAGCTCAGTAAACAGAAAAGAGGCAGGTTCGAATCCCTACAATCCTCTGGTGTTAGGCGATCTGTTAAGTCCAAAAAATTTACAGGTGAGAGTCCAATGGAAAGAGTGAGACTGGGGCTAATGTTGGTGCTTGTGGCAATGATGCTAGGGTTCTTGGTTTTGGGTCCAAATCTTGTGGAGGGTGCATTCGGAATCGAGCTCAATCCATGCACACTGCCTAAGTGCATTGCCGAATGCAAAAAGGTCCTGCAGGAGAAATTCCTGAGTGCAACCTGTGCTTCAGGGCCTCAAGGGAAATTCTGCATCTGCTTAGGTTGATAACTTGATTCTGTGGTTGCTCAGTTGTTCTGCTGCAAGGAAGAATAATTATATGTAGTAAAATTAAGCAAAGACCTCTGTAACGTTAGTTCATGCAGGGGGAGTTCCATTGTGCATGCTAGTTATTTAAGGGACAGATCGTTTTGTTCCATTTTTTCTTGAAATAAGAAACGCCAATCTGCTAATAAACAAATCATGTCTGAAAGATAAAAGATTCTTAAAACCCCAATCATCTCAATGTTGTCCCAGTGTGATAAAGCAGCCTGTCACGATGCATGTTAATGCTGCAGCCAAAAGCTCAGTAAACACCAGAAAGGCCATGTTTTAACGCAGCAAATAATAATGCTGTCCAGAGTTTCAGCACTCATGTCGGCAATGCAAACCGCCAATGCCGACTTCAAAGCATGAAAATAACATGAATAAAAGCTAAAAAAAGGTAATTTTTAACATGTTGACACAAATTTAACAAAACAATTTTAACGCTTTATCTCGACACAAACAGAAAAAATATATACACAAATCGCCGTATCTACTAAAAAAATATTATGATTAGGCACAAAAGGTCCTCCTCCATTAATCTCAAGGACGATCAAGTACATCCTGTGAAGCAAATTAAGCTTATTGGTCTGAAATTTTCAGTTGTCTTACAGCTGAATTAACCAATCCACATGTTTTCTTCATGATCTTAATTCTTACCGAAATATATTATCCAAACAACCGATTGCCTTGTCCACTATTTAAAGCTCAGAACTGGAATCTTGATAACCTCCTTAGTCATTATTATCCAATCAACTTTTCAATATGCAGTTGCACCTTACTATTATTTATAGAGTAAGGCGTAAGCACGACGACGAGAAAAGAAGATAAAGGTGTTGAACTTTTAAAAAGATTACGTGAATTAACAGAACATTTTATTGTTTTTTAATTTATGCCAAGAATTCAATCAGATCTAAATTTTGATGCGATGAGAGATAAGAGAACTTATCACGCATCCAAGTCAAACCTTAATAAAAGCAAAGTAATTACTTGTTTTCATAGTTACTTTCAATTTTTTTGGTATAAGAAAGCAAGATGATTCTAATTTCGACTTGCAAACGTTAAGAACGTAATTATTAATGTTTTTTCAGTGTTCTACGTGGGAGATAAAACAAAATTAGAGATGAACATATCCGTAATTACATGAAGTTAATAAAATTTAAATCCCATTTTATATATTTTATTTTTATCTCTTTTACTTTTATCGATTTTGTTATCGTGTCACCGTCTTGCATAAACCATTGATAGGAGCGCAAAGCCCCATGTCCCTGGATCAGCCAAAGCTATTGTTCGACACTATTTGCTGCGTAACAGATGGTTTATGTGGTTTTTAATGGAACAGTCATCTCAGGAAGGATGGAAGCCTATCAGGTTTGAACTTAAAAAGCACTACAAACAATCCAAAGGTTGTAATAAATTTCTGAAGTGGGTTTACATGATCTCGAAACACTAACAGAGCAAAGTACATTTTGCAGGAATATTATATCAGGCATGTTGATGGTTCTTCATGGAATACCTTCACTGAACAAAGGCTATTTTACAGGGCCTGGATTTGGAACTCTGCACAGATGATCCAATTTGAACTTTGCACAGAATCTCAAACTTACTGAATACCACCGACTGGATGAGCCATTAGATTTAAACTTCAAGTTCAACAAGAATGTTTCTGAAGATGGTTTGTGAATCTGGAAATACCGGCCAAGGGTAGAAAAGCAAATGACACTTTCTTTGTCACGGATGTCTCAGGCTATCCAGTTGATCCCAAAACTGTGGATTTGATCCAGCATCGGATAGGACAAGCCAATCTTCAGGTAAAAGGGAATTCTTTCCTATCTCCGAAGCTCCCAAAGAGACCACTGAAGAAGTCACCTGAGAAGAAAAGAGAAAAGGCAGCCGCTTACTGTTCCATTTAAGTTTTGAGTGTAAATTGTACACAATGAGCAAAAAGAATTGTACATAATCAATGTAATTCATTCGATTTGTATAGAATCCCCATTTCAATGAAACATTCGTACAGAATTGACCATTGCAAGACAGGGAAAATGGAAAATATACCTTAAAGAGTAGGCATCATCTTGCTAATCCGTCAGTGAAGCCTAAAAACATTGAAAAAATGAATCTTTATCATCCTCTCGGAGAAGTACTTCACTCAAACATGTTAAAACTAGAAAAATAACAGCAAAAATAATTAACCCTCCTCTGAATAAATAAAAAACAGAACCGTACAAGAATTAATTTAGTGATAGAGAGTTTATGGTTTTGGTAGAAACTTTCTTGAAAAATCACAATTATTCTAATTTTATTTTTCAATCGGTGTACAGGCAACCAATGTTACAAAATTCTACAACTAATGACAAGGGAACATAAGTAAATGCATTGACATCAGGAGGAGGGTTTAAAAGTAACAATTATAAGCATCTATTGAAAACCCTAAATTTTGATGTTAATCACATCTGTTCTGATTCTTTCCCTTAAAATCTACAGCTCATTAACTTACATTGCCAGTTTGTGATTGTACAGAACCGTGCTCTCGCAATTTAGATACACTGGCATTAAATGTCCTTTGTAAGATATTAATCCGCTCTCCTAGGATATACTCTTTGAGTTCCTCAATTGCTGCATATTCCTTCTCTATTAGCAGCTCAGCCTCTTCGCAATGCTTGATTTTGGAGTGCAATTTCTTCAACTGTATTCAAGAAAAGTTCAAACATTAGGAATGGCCGACTCATAAAATGAATAGCTTAGTAATAAACACAGTAAAACAGATAACTTTAACCCACTTGTGCCTCGACTATGGTTGCAACTAAATGTTCAATCTCCCTCTCTTCCTGGTCAGCCAATAATTTGGCACGTGCAGCGGCTGCTCCAAGACCCGTTGCAACTGCTGCTCTGACTCGCAATGGTAAAGGCACATCATTTATCTTTGGAGATATCTCTTGAGATTCTGCAAGAGTGTATATTTTCTTATAATGATGATTAGGAATGAAAGACTCCAACTATAAACATGCAAAACATCTAACAGAAAGTACACATCAGAACCCTGGAAATATTGAACATCTAATGTCAACATGATCTGTGATAAGTGATAAACTAAACTGAATCCCGAGAAGAAGATATCCTAGAGAAAAAGCCAGCAAGAACTCAGCAGAAGCAATACGATAAACATCCACTTTTAATCCCATAATTCGTTCCTCACTCAAAACTGCCAAATTGTTTTGCATGACTGTATTCAAATGTATATATATACCTGATGGACAAGACCTCTCCTTCATCTCTGACTCTTCGCCATTATGAGCTCTAAAACACGTGATAGAATACTTCAGAAACACCATAATGATGCAAAATCTAACAGTAAATTTTAGGAGCATATTATAATAATAATAATAATAATAATAATAACTTTTAAACAACCTTTCTGGCTGATAAATTGAAGTAGGAGACAGCAACCCATTAACTACATCATTCTGATCGCCATCAAATATTTCCCTTGGACATGACATTTCATCAGAAAGTACTGCAACTGCAGCCTCAGCTGCTGCAGCAGTGATATGTGGCCCAACCATGGTTGAGATAAGAGCAACCTGTAGGAAACAAAGTCAATTATGTTATATATAAATCAGCCAAGGTAAATAGTGGGAATGCAAATATATCAAAACTCACTCTTGGAAATTACAAAAATAGAACTATATAAATCATAATTACCAAAATTTTGTAGGATAGTTGAAGAATGCTTCAGAAATAGAAATGATTAATTACTGAAACTAAAAGTCCTTGTCTTTATATATGCATACTTAGAACATATGAGAATAGCACAAAATTGGATGAAAAGAATTCATCATGTATTAGTAAGACAGCATGGTGGAAATATATGAAAAATAACATCGCAAATAAAGACTCTTACCTGCTTCATGAGAGAACTATCAGCATCTGAAATGGAAGCAGTGCGTTTTTTCTTCAAAGGAGGCTCTTGATTCTCAGAATCCCCATTCTGTTCATTCTCATTTGTGCCGCCATAACCTTGATCCTCATTTATAATAACCTCTTGATGCTCGGATGAAGGAACAGAAACTGATTTTATGCTATTCATTTTCATATTAGATCCGCTGGAATTGCCCCTACCCTTGGCAGAATCTATCAAAGACTCCCCAAACGGGAGTTCAATGAGCTTTGTAATACAATCAAGTTTAGACTTGGTTTGAACATTTCGAGCCACAAGATCCCAGTCATCCCCATGTTTCAAAACAGAATCCAAAAGAAGAAGAGTTTCTTCTTCAGTCCACACAGCTCCATTGGTAGAACTGTTGTCACTGCAATCTTTCAACTTGAAATCATCCATAGATTTATTCTCCCCGTAATTTCCACTTTTGAAGCATTTAACACAAACTATAAAATTATCCTGCAGATGCAGAACTTACAATTTACTAAACAACACAAATGTAAGAAAAAAAAAGAACAAAAACACACACAAAAGGGATTGACTAAGCAACATGGCATTTGCATTGCTTAGAGATGCAAAACTCATCGGTAACAATTTCCAAGTTTACAATACTATAAACTGCATAGCTTAAATCTGCAGCACAATCAAGTCGACTACATGCCTTCAGTTTTGTGCAGGTACATACAACCAGGACACAAACAAACAGATCAAAAATATCTTCCTCCAGCCACATTGGCCACCAACTAGCCTACCTAGGATGTTGCACCTCAATCATGAATTTAGTAAGAAATCAAACTAATAAAAGCTTGATAAACGAGACAAAGTTAAGAACAATAAAAATGCGATTACACCTACAAAACCATTTACTTGAGAACTCTTATATCAAATGCTAAGAACAAAATCCTCATAACAAAGCAGTCTTCTTCGGTTAATTCAGAGATAAAACAATTCCAAGCTAAAATTAAACATGAAAACAATCTTCAAAAAAGAAGAAAGAATTACCTTATTATATTCATAGTATTCAGAATCACAATCATCTCCACAATTACCACAGCGTAGCCTCTTCAAATCACCAAAAACATCCGAATATGAAGCCAAAGATGGCAACTTGACTCCACCCTCCACAACTCCACCACCACTCTTCTTCTCCTTAACAACCGGCGCCGCAAGCGGGCGCAAGGAGTTGGGAGTGGCCACGACCCGGACACCATTCGGAGCCCCGTATTCGACCCGAACCTTATCATCGTTCTCGAGACCTTCGCGGGGTCGAGGCGGGGCGACGAAGTTGATCAAACCCCAGGTTTCCAAGAAGCGGAAGACCTTGTGGAGTAAGGTAACGTCACCGATGAGGGATTTGCGGATTTCGGTGAAAGTGAGGCGGCGCGAAGGGTCCTCCCTGTATTTGTTGATGATGAAATCTCTGTACTCTTTGTAGATTTTGGGTGTTCTTGAAATTGAGCTTCCTTCAAAGAATTCTTTCAATGCTTGCCTCTCTGTTTCATGAATATCATTCCAAGCAAACCAACCTACGAAGAGGAAGAAGAAAATAAATAAATAAATAAAGAAGGAAAAAGGAATTAACTAATTAACGAAGGACTCACTGGAGTAGCTTGGAATGGTGTAGAGGTCGAGCCCTGGCTCTTCGGGTCGAGTTGACTCCGGGTTCGGGTCATGGCGAGTGTTGTTCTCCATTCCCGGGTCCTTGGTGAGTTTTGGTTTTGGACCCTGTCGTTTTTTGGATCCGATTCCGGATTTGCCCTGTTAGTGCTGGTAGGAATGGGTTTTGCTATTGCGACAGGGAACAGTCCCGTTTAAGCGGAGTATGAAATAATAGACCACTCGATTCGTATATGTTCATGTACAGAAAAATCATCTTGTACCTAAGGGTTGTGGTTCAGTTGACAACGCAGGTTGAGTTTGTGGAAAAAGTTTTCGGGTTTGACTCCCACTAAACACATCTTTGGGGAGGGGTAAAGAGCCTTAACTGTGACTAAACCCCGAACAGGATTAATCTCAAACCGTTAAAACGGATGAGAATACTTGTGATCTACACAAAAAAAAATCCTCTTATATTGTATTTAGAATTATCAAATTTACAAAATAATATTTGGAGAGATATTTCAAGCAAAATATTAGGTATGTATACTCATGGAGCCGTATATAATATCTTTTGTAATTTTATTTTTTTGCTAGATTTTAAATTAAAGAGCTCAAACATATAAAAATATAAATGATTTTTTTATGAAAAATTCGTTTATATATATGGCAACCAAATAATTTTAAACATGACATAAAAATAATGCAATGAAAAATAAAAATTTTGAATGAGTTAAAATAAAAAAATATTTATTTATAGTAAAAATTAAAAAAAATTAAAATTTGATGTGTTTATATAAATTGTGATATAATAATTTTTGTTTTTGACATAATTTGACGAGTAAAGAGATAAGATGCAAATATACAAATTGCCAATAGAATGTATTAATTAAAAATAAGATATGTTTTAAAATTTTTCATTAAAAAATTAAATAGTTAAATTTTGAAAAGAAAAAAAACAATTTTATTCAAATTTTTGATCCGGATAAAAAACTGGGCCTGGTGAATTTGACAGGCCCAATATTGTAAGCCGACAGGGCTTCCGAGTTCCGACGAGATTTTCTGATAAGTTGTCGGAACTCTTCCCGACTCCCGAGCTTCTACTTCAGTTTCGACTGCGCTGACCATTATCCGAAAGCCAGATGCTCAAGGTTTCGGTCGCTAACAGTCAGCTCGTGACTCACCTTCCTGCCCAATCAAATGAATCAAAGCAACCAGCAACACCCACCTCCAATAATTACAGAACCAACCATCTTCAAATCCTCAAGAAATGCACCCATTTAATCCAATTCAAGCAAGTTCACGCTCAAATCGTCAAAACCCCACTTCTCCAAGCCGATACAAATCGTTCCAAACTCATCGAAGCCTTAGTTGTCTCTGCCAATCTCCCCTACGCCCGCCAGGTTTTCGACCAAATAACCAAGCCCTCCACGTTTGCTTTCAACACCATGATAAAAGGCTACGGAACAAGTAATTTGGGCCATGAAGGAATTGATCTCTACATACGAATGAGATACCAGGGCCTTAAACCGGATAATTTTACCTACCCATTTCTTTTAAAGGCTTGTAATGGTCTTAAACAAGGAAAAGGAGTCCACTCTCTGGTTGTCAAGAACAAAAGATTTAGTTCAGAGATTCATTCTTTAACTTCTCTGATAACGTTTTATTGTTCTTTCGGTGATGTTGAATCTGCCCGGTTGTTGTTTGACAGGATGCCTGAGACAAATGTGGTTACTTGGACTGGGATTATAACAGGTTATGTGAAGCAAAAGAGGTATAAAGAAGGGATTGAACTGTTTTATCAAATGAAGAATTCTGGGGTTGAAATAAATGAATTGACTTTGGTTTCTGTACTCTCAGCTTGTGCTAATTTGGGAGCTCTGGAAATAGGTAAATTGGCGCATGAATATACTGATGGGAAGGGAATATTTTTGAATACTAAGCTTGGTGCTGCTCTCGTTGACATGTATGCTAAATGTGGTCATATTGAAAAAGCTTCTCAGGTATTCAACACTGTGCCTAATAAAGGTGTCTATGTTTGGAATGCTATGATTGGGGGCCTTGCAATACACGGTTATGGGATTGAGGCAATTCATAGATTTAGAGAAATGCAAGAACATGGAATAAAGCCCGATGAGGTCACTTTAATTGCTGTTTTGTCTGCTTGTAGTCATTCAGGGTTGGTGGAGAAAGGAAAGGAGATTTTTCATTCGATGAGAAAGGATTACGAGATTGAACCTAACATCAAGCATTACGGATGCTTGGTGGACCTTTTATGCAGGGCAGGGCTCTTGAATGAGGCTTATGAGGTTATAACAAACATGCCAATGGATCCTAATGAAGTTTTGTGGGGAAGTTTCCTGAATGCCTGTGCTGCTGCTGCTGAAGTTGAGCTAGCTGAGGCTGCAATGCAACAGCTGATGGTTTTGGAACCATTTAATGATGGAAACTATGTTCTTATGTCGAATATTTACACTGCAAAGAAACGTTGGGATGATGTAGCTCGGATTAGAAAGATTTTGAAAGATGGACAGATAGTAAGGAACCCCGGCCACAGCTTAATTGAAGTAAATAAAGTTGTCCACAAATTCATGGTTGGTGATGGCAGGCACCCCTGCTCAGAAGAGATATATGACATGTTGGAAAAGGTTGCCATAACCTTAAAAGAATAGAGTTAGTACAAGTTAGCGAATTCCTTAGGTGCAGGTAATTGTTTGATATGGTAGTTGGCTCAATTATAAGGGCATTGTATGATGATGTTACATCAAATTGGATTGAAGAATCATTCTATAATATTTGCTACATTTACTAGTTGCAATTGTAGAGGACATAACAATGAAGCCATTTGTTTCTATCAATATATGATTTCGGAAGGGAGATCCAAACCCACATTTTGACGTTGAGGTTACTTGGGTGGTCAAGAGGTTGTTGGCAGTGTTTGAAGAATTAAAGATTGAGCCAAACACTGCTTTATTGTTTCTTGGTAATAAATTTGGTAATACCATATCATCTTTCCTTATACATTGAAGTTAATATTTGCTTTCTTTTTCCAAACTACTGAGACATACAATGGATTTGCTAGTTCCTTTTCTCTTTTCTAAATCCTTTAGTAGGAACAATCTCAGCAGGTAATACAGGAACTGTAATACAAGCCAGTACTCCCCTTCACTCCAAAGTCTAAAACAAATTGCTTTTGCCACAAACTCAACAGAGCACTGCCTCTGATAACAAGAGAATACAGGACAATAAGAAAAATGAAGAGCAGAGTTAAAAGATAAACTTCTAATGACAATTCCATTAAGTAACATTAATAAAGAGAAGGGAACTGCTATAAAACTGATAATTCAAACACTAACAATCACTAAAATGAGTGTTGAAACTAGACCTGGCTGTTTCGTGTCAAACCATGTAAAACACGAAAATTACCAGAAAATTACTATTTGTAGTCTAATTCAAACTGATAATCTTATGATCAATATAAACTTTTGATTATGATAAAAATAGTAAATACAAAAAACGATGATTTTAATGAACGACTAAAATAGCAGTTTGGTATAAAAAAAAAAGTTCCAACAGTACTGCTTATTGCCCCTTGTGCACATAAATGATCAGAAAACTCAACTAGCTTCTGATAGTGGCAAACCAGATTCCTGAAGTAGAATCACAACTACTGGAAATTAGTCTGGGAGTATTGGTCTTCAAGTTATCCAAGACTATCTCACAACAGACCCTTAGCAAAGCTCTTGACGTGACAGAACCCATCTTAAACCTGACCATGCCCATCATATTCAAAGTCAGTGGTACTCTTTTGTTTCTAGAATCATTTTTCAGTTTCTGGTTTACATCATCAGGCAAAACCACCCCAAGACCAGTCAAGGGAGACTGCAGCAGCATCTGGTTCTTGGGTGGTTGAAAGAAAGGTGGAATCCCACCACTGCACAATCGAATGCCAGAGTAGCCAGCAACAATGGAGTTTTCATATTCATAGAAGACACCAATATGCCTGGAGGGATTGTTCACCTTCAAGGTGATGTTAAACAAGGATGAGAACCTTGTGGACGAGTTGTAAAAGATAGGGCAGCGAAGGTTAACTTGTTCAACAGAGAAGGTTGGAGACTGTGGTCCGAAAACATAGAACATCATGGTTGGGATGCCAACAATGGCGAGAATGAAGAAGAAACCAATGGCGACAATCAAGCAAGTTTGGGTTTTGTTGTCATGGGAATTTCGGAACATGGATGGGGGAGTAAGTGGGTGGTCCTGGAAGTGGAAGCTTGGAGAACAGGGAGGCACATTGAAAGCAAAGCTCGGGCTTTTGTCATGTCGAAGGAGTCGACCAGGGCCAGATAGATTCTTGTCAGTAGAAGGGTAGCCACGTTTTGGAGAAGCCATGGCCATGCCTAATGGAAGCGGAAGATAGAGTGAGTGAAGAAGTACGTTACTGAAGGCTGGAAGGGGGAAGAACAGAAGAAGTTCAATGGAGGGTTTCTGTTTATGTAGGGCAATCGGTGGTTTTGCCATTGATTTGGGAGATCATTCAAGATTACCATTGTTAAGTGTGAATATTTCAGTGACTATGATTGACGAAACTAAGGAAGTAAATGAGTAAAAAGTAAGAAACAGACTCTTGGAAATAACAGAATGCAAAGTTATTTCCATTCTTTCTTTCAACTGCTAAAAATTTACCCTTTACCGTCAACATTTAATCGGAGGTTATTTGGTATAAATATGAGGATCTTAAAATTATTATGTCCTAAGATTTAATTTCAAATTCAAAGTTAGTTTGGATGAACGATGCCATTAAAAAAAATGATATAAATTTTATAATAAAATATTTTAAAAAATGAGTAAAAAAATAATTTTTTCATAATTTTTTTTATCTTTTGCAAATATTTTGTCACCCCACCGAAAATGCGCTAACATCCAAACGAAGTCTTAATCTCGATTCTCACTCTCACCCAATCATGATTGATTCTTGGACTTCAATTATAAAAAAGAAATGATATCAGTATTCCAACTTAAACTCATTAAACTCAGACCCTCAGAGTTACTCAAATGTTCATGTCAAACTCAAACTCACCAAATTCGAAAGCTCAAAGTTCGATTAATTGAATAGTTACCTGAAAGCTCAAAGTTCGATTAATTGAATTTAACTATTGAAACTCGAACTACTTGATCCATTTAAACTCGAATCCATAAGTTAGTATGTTTAGACTTGACTCTATAAGATTTGGATGATTTGATTGCATACCCTCCCTATGTAATCTACATCAAGAGATGGTAAAATAAACATGATAATTGATAATTCATTAGAAATGCACACAGCTTCCCCCAAAACAGCAACTACTAGGTATTTTGAAAGTTCAACTAGAAAGAATACAAAAACCTCTGGGAAAGGACTGAAACAAGTTGAAAGTTGACTGCAGCTGACTACACAAGGCCATTGAATCAAACAAGAAAATAAAACAAAAAAACCCACAACTGAAGGTGCCTCTGGGAGAAAACAATGGCATTCCTAAGTCATCCTCTGTGCAGCTTCTTTTGCAAGAAGCTTCTCCTTTGCCTTGGTTTTGGCCTGTGACTTGGAGCCCATTACACCACCTCCCCACTTCTTCCTATACTCATCATACTTGTCATTGAAGTTTGCCTGTTGCATAAGTTGCAAGTTAATCATTCAATGTAGGACTCAAAAAGAAATTTAGTCAGAAATTTGCAGGGTGTAAGTAAACTTACCTTGATGGCCTCGAGGATTTTGCTGAACTCCAACTTATCCTCGTTCTTAACTGTGGTCAAGCACAAGACAGCAGCAGTTTTCTTGTGGACAATCTGCAGTTGTATAAACACAAATAAGTAACCTACTAGCTTAACTATATAATTGGCAGAAAAGCAGACAAATCCAATAGACAACTACCGATCCCAATCTTGATTTCCCCTTGACAATGCAGTAAGGGACTTCCATCTTTCTGCATAAAGCAGGCAGCCACACTACCAACTCTATGGGATCTACATCATGAGCGATAACAACCAATTGCGCCTTGTTCTGAAAGGGACATAATAAAAAGGATCATTATTTTAAGAGCTTTGCAATGAACAAAATGCACAGAAACAAACCAGATAAACTGATTAATATAAAGAAACTAGAGAACAACCTGCTCGATAAGGTAGGTAACGTGGTTCAGTCCGTATTTTACAACAATTGGTTTCTTAGACTCAGGAGCTTTTCCTTCAGCCTCAGCCTGGGCCTTTTTCAGGAGACGTTCCTTTTTGGCTGCCTTGTCCTCTGGCCTGTATTTGAGAAGCAACCTGAACAGACTTGTTGCTGCAATAGGAGATAAAATAGCCAAGGTCTAATCACAATCAAATAGAAAAGGAATGCCGCAGCAAGACAGGTGGATTGGAATAATACTGGGTACGGGGATGAAGAGGTGGATAGAATCCAATCTCTCCCAATAAAACACTTAACCAAATATAATACTAATCAATGGGTAGAGAAGGTAACTATTGAGAAATCCGTAATTCACTCTAAAATTTGTGAATGAGATGCGTAAAAAGGAACAAGTGAAGAGTTTATAGCATACCAAGGTTCTTATCAAGAGTCTTTGTAAATTGGTTCAATGCTGGTGGGACCTTCAACCTCTGCTTAAGGATCCTCTTTTTCCTTTGAATGCGAACAACCTTAGGCCACTTCACAAATCGATGCAGATCCTTCTTTGGAGGTAAAGCCCCTCCAATACCAAACTGCTTTGGACGCTTCTCGAACAATGGATTGACAACCTTCTCCTAATTTCCAAAATGAATAGAAAAACAGATAGTCAGATCAAAATCAAGCTATTTGAGGGGTTCAAGTGATTAAGAAGGTAATGAAAATTACTTGTTTCTTCTTGGCTGGTGCAGCTACCTTTCCACCTCTCTTCGGGCCCTGCATTTAACAATAAATTAAAATAAAAACAAAAAGACGAACCCTTTTAAAAAAGTACATGGATTCACAACTAGGTTCAAACCATTAAACTCAGATCACCAGAGCCGCAGAGAAATTCTTTAAACATTAAACAAACTAAAACTCGACGTCAACTAGGACAATTTCCGGCTAAGGAACTACAGTCCCAAAGCTCTTCAAAACTTATTGACCAACACAAACTTGAGTTCTTTAAGTTAAACTAAGACTTATGTTAATCTTTCAATGCAATCACTGTTCTCTACATTATAACAACAGCTGTCAGGGATCTGTTCATTCATGATAAAATGATCGTTTTTCCTAAAAATTAAGAGATATCATCTAAACCAAGTACTTACAATAACTTTCTTAGGTGCTAATCTTCTTAACTAAGTTCCATACAATATTTAATCCAAAAACTAGCACAAATAAAAAGCTCAGTGAACCGAATCTAAAGCAAAAACAAACTAAAAATGAAAGAGCAAATATGTGAAAAGAAACAACTAACTAGAAACACAACAAGAGAAAAGCAAAACTGAAATGGGGTTCACAGATTTACCATTTTTTGCACCTCCCAAAGCTTAACGGCGGCTGCGGACAACCTACAAAGAAGGGAAGAAGCAAAACAGGGTTTGCAAACAGGGTTTATATACCAACCAAGAATCACGTTTGGGCCAGCTCAAATGTTATCCGCTTGTCAGATCTTCGACATGGCTGAAACGTTAATGGGTTCTAATATCAAAGCCGAATTGACCCAACCTAATAATTTTTACGGTTTACCTTCTTATAATGTGCTGGGCCAATATTCAGGTTCTTGATCAAAAGTACAACAACAATACATTTTTTTTAAAAAGCTTAATAGTCAAATAAGTCCTCAATCTTTAGCCTAAAATAGAATTCAGTCCTCAATATTTTATGGCGTAAAATTTAGTCTATAAACTTTTATTTTAGTGGAAATAAACCCTCAACCTTTTAAAATTATGCAATTAAATCTAAATTTGTTAAATAACACTAACTGCCGATAGTATTGCACACGTGGCATGCCACGTGGCAGCTAACTAAGCTATCCACATCAGCTTTCACGTTGGATATACTAACGGTAGTTAGTGTCATTTAACAGATTTAGACTTAATTGCATAATTTTAAAAGGTTGAGGGTTTATTTCCATCAAAATAAAAGTTTATGGATTGAATGTCATGCGATAAAACATTGAAGGCTAAATTCCATTTTGACATAAAGATTGAGAGCTTATTTGGCTATTAAGCCTTTTTAAAATGATTATGCGTGTTAATCAATCCAATTAAATAAGGTTAAAATATTTTATAATTAAGTTCGGATAAGGCTTGATTTGTAAAATTCCTATGTTTGAGGATAGTATTTATTACCTAGTTTATTAAGTTTTAAATTTTAATTTACTTTTGGAGTTAATTTAAATTTATTAGTTTAATATGCATTAATTTAAAAAATTCAATTTTGAAATTCAATTTTTTATTTAATGAACAACTATATAATGGAGTCTAATAGTTAACCACTATTTTCTCATATTATAAATAAATTTATATGTAGGATTTGTGCAGCAAAAATTAAAGTATTCAAATATTTAGTTGGATTTGAATGTAGGAGTGTAAACGAATCAAGATATTTATGAATTACTCTAGTTTAATTCGATAAGTACTTGAGTTTTACTCGTTTATTTTTAAGCAGAGCTTTAGCTCGAGTTATCTGAATAACAAATCAAGCTCAAGATTCTTAATATTCAATTTGAGCGATTCATGAGCTTTATCAAACTTTTTTAATATATATTTTTAACATTTTATTATTAATTTACCATTTTAACCTCATAATATATAGTTAAAATTTGATAAAGCAAGCCTATCGAGACAAATTTGAATCTATAGAGTCAAATTAGAATATTTTGTTGAATCGAATTCGAACTTCAAAAACCAAAATTGATCGAATAAGAAACGAGTTTTGGATCTTGAACTTTCAAGTTGAGTTGAACTCGAGTTTAATATTGGATCGTTTCAACTTAGCTCGATTTCACCCTATTTGAAAGTAATGAAATATAATAAAATTCATGTATAAATACTAAAAAATATTGAGTATCCTATCTATCATTATTCTTAATATATACCGTAGAATGTAAAATGAAAAGTGATGTGAATTAAAATCTTATAAAAATTGTATATAATATTTTTATATTAAACGTATCAACACAAATTTTAATATAATAAATTTTGTGTTTTACGTTATATAAAATTAATTTAACACAAAATATATAAAAAATATATAAACGAATTGCCAAGTTTACTCACAGAGATCAACTTTTGTCAACCATAATAGTTTAATTAATTTGTGACATCTCGGTGTGCATTTTGCAAGTCCTTGACCCAGGCTACTGCATTGAATGCATCACTCAACTGTATTATTCGCTTTTGGGTGCATCCATTGGACCACTGCTCCTCACGGCTTTTATCGGAGTGCATCTCAAAAGACCACCGCTCCAATTCGTGTCCTCAGATGTTCGAACTTATGACCCTTAAGTACTTAAACCTTAGACTCATAGTGTCATTTATTCCAAGTGGTACATTGATCAATTTATGATTGGTCCTTGTGATGGAGGGATAAAATTACCACCTTAAATCCCTATATTTTAAATATATTTTGTTTTTATTACTTTATTAAATTTTATTCATGATAAATTTATAATGTATTAATAGAAAAATAGTAAAATATTTTTAAATATTTAATAATATAGATATTAATTTATATAAAGTAAATTTTATTAATTTTTATAATCTAAAAAATATTTTTTTATATAAAATAATTTTATTAATGTTTAATTATTTACTAATTTTATAAATATAAATTATATATTATAAATTTCATTATTTATAATATAATGTCATTAACTGTTATTTTTTATTTTTATTACATTCATATCATCGTTATTATTGTGATTGTATCAAACAAATATTATCTCACTATCTAATCTTATCATTACAATAACTAATCTAGCTGCTATCATTGTTTTTCATCGTTACAGCCAAGTGCATCTACCATCCAAACTAGCGTCGAGTAAAATTACAGTTTCTTGTATTTAGGTTTAAATAGGATTTAGATAATAAAATTACTGTTAGTTACAAATTCGGGTAAGGTTTGAAAAGTAATCTTATGGTATTTACTAACCGAATCCAATTATATTACTTTTTTAAATATTATATATTGTTTTTTTACAAGTTATTTATATTATTACTATATTACACAAATAAATTTATTTAGTATTTTATTATAACTTTTAACTTATATTTATTTTTAACGGGAACTTGTGGTTTACTCCAAATAATTGATGCAATCATTCTTATGTATTCATAACAATGGAGTTTAAATCTTAACATCTTTTTCTAACTAAAAAAAAATCCTAACATTTTTCTATCTGCAATTTTTCCCTATTCTCAAGCTTTGGCATCCTTTGTATAAGAAAAATATTTGTAATTAGTCAATTTTTAAATTTATTAATTCAAGTTTATTAATAATATGCACGATTTTTTAAATTTAAAAAATAAAAATTTTGGAAACTCAAACTCTATCTTAATAAATGAGCATTTAATGAATTTAGATAGTTAGAATATATGTTTTATATCATATATATGAGTAATGTTTAGATAACAAAAATTAAAAAATTCATGTAATTGATTAGTTTTAAGTATTATGAAATTTAATTAAAATCGAGTATGAATACCCCGAAATAAAAAGTGCTCTACCCATTATCATTCCTAATACATATTGTAGTAAAATTAAAAGTAAAATTTATAAGTAATCAAGTTAAGGTTTTCTTTTTTTTTTTGAAGATAGTAATCAAGTTAAGTTTATAAAATATAAAAAATTGGCAAATTAATAGACTTTGGTTAATTTTTTTTAATCAAAAAGGAAAAGAAAGCTAGTACTCAAGACCCACCATGACACTGAGTTGGGTTGGGTTGGGTTGGGTTAGAAAAATATTATTCATATCAAACCATCTCCAGACTTTGCAGTCCATTATCAGAAATCTGACCCAATTTGCAGTCAAATTTTACAGCTTTACTTCACTTAAAGCATTCATTCACTTAACATACGCGGATAAAATAGGAATTTATACTCAATACATTGACAGTATATAATTTTTATATATTGATAATAATCAAAAGTTAATACCTTATCAATAAGTTTTTACGAGCAAATTAAAAAAATTATTTATATTTACTTTTAAGGGTTTAGACATATTTTTTAATTTACCAATTAATGAGGTATCAACGTCTGATACACTGACAATATATAAAAATTATATTTACAATATATACAAACCCATAAAATATAATTATTTTATTTTGAAAAGTTAAATTTATTTATAATAAAAAATTTATAAATTAATTTACATGCAATAAAACAATAAGAGTTTACATACATTTTTCAGCAAAAAATCAAAGATATATGGACTATTATTTCTTAAGTTAATAAATAAAAAGTCGAGAATTTTTTCAGCAAAAAAATCGAAAATTTATTCTTAATTTTAAATAAAATTTTAAAAATTATTGGCTTAATAGTCAAATAAGCCCTTAACCTTTAGTCCAAAATGGAATTCAGCTCTCAACGTTTTATCGCATGAAATTCAGTTTATAAACTTTTATTTTAGTGGAAATAAACCCTCAACCTTTTACAATTATACAAGTAAGTCAAAATCTGTTAAATAACACTAACTGCCGTTAGTTTTGCATATGTGGCAGCTGACGTGGATAGCTTAGTTAGCTGCCATGTGGCATGCCACGTATGCAAAACTAAAGGCAATTAGTTCATTTAACAGATTTGGTCTATTTCCATCAAAATAAAAGCTTATGGATTGAATTTCATGCAATAAAACGTTGATGTTGAATTTTATTTTGAACTAAAAATTGAAGGTTTATTTGACTATTAAACGAAAATTATTTGAATATCAAGATAGAGAATAAAGTTGACAAATGTACAGTGAATAAAGCAAGATAAGCTACTATATAGAGAGAATATCAGGATCCGGCCAGCTGCAAGCAGCCATCAGCTCACAGTTATAACTTGAAAACGAAAATAAGGGAAATGAAAGGCAATACGGGGTCGTTTCTGTGTGCAGAAGGTTTCAGGTTGCCGCGATGCAAAAATTTCGATGCTAAAACTAAAATAAATAAGAAAAAACAACAAATCCCGCTCTCTCCCAAAAATTGTTTTTTGTTGCCCGCTTGTTGCTCCCTCCTCTTCTCATCAACCTCGCGCGCCCTAATTTTCATTGCCCCAAATCCAAATCCAAACCCTAAGTCTTGTTTTTCATTTCATCGGACCACTGACTAGAGCGGAGCTATTCTCACTCTCTCTTTCTCTCTCTTGATCTTTTAGGGTTTGTTGCAATTTTAGGGTTTAGGGGTGAGCGAGATTTTTTATTTTTTGCTTTTTGATTGGTGGCTTCTATGGCGACGGAGATCGTAGACGAGAAGAAACCGGACGAGGAGGAGGAGGCTGCTCCGGTTGACGCTGAAGAGGAGGTTAAAGAAGAGAAAGGTGAGGAGAAGGAGGAGGAAAAGAAGGAGGTTTCCGAGAAAGAAGTTTCTCGTGAAAGTGAGGAAATGAAGGAAGTTGACGAGAAAGAGGAAGAGAAGGGAAAAGAAAAGTTGGAAGGAGAGAAAACTGAGGAGACTAAGGAGGTAGAGGACGAAAAAGAAGAGTTGGAAGAAGGAGATAAAGCTGAGGAGACTAAGGACGAAGAGGGAAAAAAAGAAGAGGTGGAAGAAGGAGAGAAAACTGAGGAACCTAAGGAAGAAGAAGAAAATGAAGAGAACGAAGAGGAAAAGACCAAAAAGGACAAACGGAGTAGTCGAAAGCGAAGGTCCAGGAAAGAGCCAACTGAGTCAAAGAAACCGAGTCGAGATTCGGCTAAGAAGAAGGAGCCTGTGACGCCGAGTAGTGACAGGCCTACAAGGGAAAGGAAAGTGGTTGAAAGATACTCGGTTCCTTCTGTTGCTAGGTCTTCCTCTGCCAAACCTTTGTCAATTGAAAAGGTATTGTTTTGCTGAAGGATTTGATTAGTTTTTTCTCCATTTTTCTTTTCTTTTGTGTTTTTATTTTTTTTGGGTTCGCCTTTCTTTCAGGGTCGCGGTACACAGCTTAAAGATATACCAAATGGTATGTATATTTTCGCTTTCTTAATTGAATTTCATGGGATTTGATGGTGCTTCTATTCTTTAGTTCAGGAAGACTGTAAAGTAATAGAGTCCAGGTGATAAATTTAGTACAACTTGTTTAGTACATCTCAACATTCTCAACACTATCTAATGATACATGCCTTGTTGGATGCCATAAACTATCTGAGACTTGGTTATTAATTATGCATTGGATTCACATTTGAGGAAGCTGAAGAATCGTTCCCCAGAAAACCTGTCAATGAAGATGTGAGCAAAGGCATTCAAATCAGTATTAAAACTGAGGTTACATCATTGCCCTGTGCAGTTTGGCCGTTATTGACTGTCTTTACTTGTATAAGTACTATAACAAATAATTTAAATGAATGAATGATTGGGATAAAGGTTTTGGATATGATGATGATGAATTGAAATGAAGGAATCTTTGGGTTAAATTAAACTCTAAAAACTTTGAAATTTTGTGAAATAGGCCTGGATGTGAAGCCTTTTGAACTGCTATGATAACCTATTAATACATGATATTTGCAATTATTTTCTCCTCTTCTTTCTATATTCTTATTTTCTGGTTATCAGGAGTTCATACCTATAGTTTCATTATGCATTGCCGTGCTTGCTAAGAGTTTTATACTAGCTTGAATTGCTTGTAAAATTACTAGAGGATATGTTAGTATTTGACCGCTACCAATATTTAGTCCTTATTGCTTGCCTCTTGCAGTTTTCATCTAATATTTGAGTCTCAAGTTTGTCTTGAATGACAGAAAGATTCTAATCCTGTTGTTGTGATGGCAAATTTTTTGAAATGACCTTGTTTATATTTATTCAGCTTTGTTGTAACCACAGAGTCTAGCCTATTTTTTCTCTGATAATGTTAACTATTTCAGTTGCTTTCAAGTTATCAAAGAGAAAAGCTGATGACAACCTGCAGATGCTTCATATGATACTCTTTGGAAAGAAGGCAAAGGTAATCAAGTTAGCCTGTCTTTTTGTTCTACGATGCCCTTTTACGTAGTAATTGTATTTTTTTTTCCTTTTACAGCCTCACAGTTTGAAGAGAAACATTGGCCAATTTTCGGGCTATGTTTGGGTTGAGAATGAGGTATTTTCCTTGATCTTATGAAAGTTAGTTTTATTCATTTTTCTCCCTGTTATCTACCTGTATGGTTCTCATCTTGCATGGAGTAAAAGTATGTTGAATTTGAAGATACATTGCCTATGCTTGACTTTGTGTATAAGCTGTTATTCATTAAGTGAAACCTTCTTAATGCCCTTTTTTCTTTTATCTTTTCACCAGGAAAAACAAAAAGCAAAAGTAAAGGAAAAAATTGACAAATGTGTTAAAGAGAAATTGGTTGATTTCTGTGATTTGCTGAATATTCCAATAACAAGAGCCACTGTAAGAAAGGTCAGTAAGAAAAATATAAAATTTACCATTGTTTATGTAGTAATTTTTCTTGTTTATTTGGGAATAAATCTTTTCTCTTTTCAGGAGGAAGCCTCTGCCAAATTGTTGGAATTTCTGGAATCTCCTCATGCTACAACTGACATTTTACTTGCTGACAAGGAACAGGTGCAATGTTATTTCATAATTTTTTGAATGTTATGGATTATTTGGCATGACTAACTGTCAGTTTGGGACTGAATGTGATTCTTTATTCATCTGTTTCAGAAGGGTAAAAAGCGTAAAGCTACACCAAGCAAAAGCATTGGTTCTGGGGAAGCATCAGATACATCAGCTAAGGTTTGTCTTATTTGGTTGTGTTTCATTTTGATATTATCATTTTGCTGTCACTTTATGTATCTATAATTGTGGAATAGTTCTTGTATGTGCATGTATTCCTATGCAATTTTAGTATTTTTAAATTTTTTTATTCCATCTTATTTTTGTTTAAATGTTTCTTTTTTTGTGTATCAGTTTTACCTCCTCTTCAGTGCAGAGTTTAAATTCTTATGATAAGTGTGATGTGGTTAATTTTTGGTTTTCATTAACCATAAGAGCAAAAAGTGGTTTATGCTTCGGTGCTAAAGTTCTGTTTCCTATTTGTAAGGTTCATTTTAGAATATGTTACTCTAGTGATATCATCGAATTGATAATTTGCTAATGCTATCATTAAAGTTGATAAAATTGTTTTTGTTTTTTTGCCAATAAGAATGAAGCTTTAGGATTGTCAGTCTGTCATGTTATTTGTTAATGTCATTAATTTTGGATGATTAAAGTTGGTGCCTTTAAGACTTGAATTCACATCCCTATTTAATCATTTTTACCATGATCCTACTCAGCAGGTCCTGTCCATGTATTACCTATCTTTAAAATTTCTTTGTTTTATAATGTCAATAAAAGTGAATCTTGTGATGCTCATTGCATATACATGTTAAATTATTGTTTTTTGTCCAAAGATGGTGTCTTTTTTTTCCCGTAATTTGTTCATGAAGTTTGCCAACATGTTTGGAAGGTTTTGTTCTCATTCCATGTTGGTCCTTTCAAACACCTTTTTTATCCAGTTTGGAAATATTTTTGGTGGTTTTATTTGTTAATTCAAGTATTTTTTCCCTTGAATATTTGTGGATTCAGTGTAAAGTATGTTTCACCTGGTGATTCATGAATTATCTTAAATGGATTGTGGTTCCTATTTGTTTATGTGGTACCCAGCTAGCATTATCTTTGGTTTTAGTTATTGTTAGTTTACCAGCATCTTTTTGCGTTCTGGAATTAGCATTATCCTATGTGTTCATTATCATCTTTCCAAGGTTCATGGTGAGCATATCACTTTGATGTGTATTAGCATCAAATTGCACTTGAGAACGCGATTTGGTGGTTGCAGGTGTCATGCATGCATGCTCAGTTTTTTCTTTTGTTTGGAGGGTTAGGACTTCATACCTATGTGACTGTCCATAGGTTTTATATATGTGTTTCATACCTCTGCATGCATGCTCAGTTTTTTCTTTTGTTTGGAGGGTTAGGACTTCATACCTTTGTGACTATGTCCATAGGTTTTATATGTGTCCAACATGGGTACATTAGGAGAACTGATCATCACAGCAATGTTTTTCCACTATCCCAGGTTTCCAACCTTTATTTTTTAATCAATATAGTTTTAATAAGTTCTTAATGTTGTAGATTTTTACTACCTCTCTTTTTTGGAGAAACCAACATTCATGTGTGTTTTTTGTTTGGATGAAGCTTGGATTGCAATGTCCCATATTTTCTGTCTCAACTCTCAAATAAGGATGTGATGCAGAAATGTCTTTGGTGATTGCAGCTTGAGAATGATAACTTTTCTGTCATGTGTATCTATTTGCTTGTCTCTGTCCTATTTTCAACATTTACAGCATTTTTGGCTCCTGAGCGTTTGATGTTTGTTGTTATTTTCTTTCCAATTTTGCTCTACAGAAGCGACAAAGAACACCCCAAAGTGGGGAAAAGCGTAAGCGTTCATCCAAAGCCGTAGAAGAAGATGAAGATGATGATAAAGTTGAATCCCCCGTCACTAAAAAAGATTCTCATGAAGATGATGCTGACACTGCACCAAAAGAAGAGAGTGATGATGAAGAGACTAAATCAGAGGATGAAGAAGAAGAAGAAGAAGATGAACCCAAACAGTCAAGCAGAAAAAATTCTTCTAAAAAGGTTGCAACGGAGAGTCCAGAGTCAAAAAGCAAGGATAAGTCTACATCTGGAAAGAAGCTTACCCCTGCAAAATCTAGCAGAAGATCTTCTGGATCAACTTCAAAACAAGGTGCTGGTGATGTTGATGGGATTTCTGTCTCTAAATCGAAGGGTTCTGCATCAAAAAGGCGGAAGGTTGAAAAAGAAAGCTCTAAGCATGGCAGTTTTTCTACCAAAGAGAAGGCTGCAGGCAGGAAGCAAATAAACAAGTCACTGGCAAAGGATTCTGCCAAGACTCAAGGTAGATTTCTCTTGTTATACTGTTGAAATATTGTGTGTGTTTACTCCTGCTTGTGTTCACAAGGTTTTTTACTAAAATTGGATATGTGGATATTATAAAAATGTAAACTTCTAGGCTAAGGGTATTTTGAGTTTTGTTGTATTTATAGGTTTTTTGTTCTGATCTGTTGAGTTTATGCATGTGACAGGTAAAGGCAAAAGTGGCAAGAAGCCTAAAAGAGAACCTAGCAGGGAAGAGATTCATAATGTAGTGGTAGATATTTTAAAAGAAGTGGACTTCAACACTGTAAGTGGTATCTTTATGTGTTTAGAGATTGAAGTGATTTAAACCAAATATTATAGAGCTAAAGTTTCTTTTGTTTGTGATGCAGGCAACATTATCTGATATTCTTCGGCAACTGGGTATTTATGTCTTTAATTTCAAAGTATTTAAGTTACAATATTGATGGTTGGACTCAACTAATTATGAGATTTGTATCATGTCAGGTATGCACTTTGATCTGGATTTGATGCACAGAAAAGCTGAGGTGAAGGATATTATTACAGATGTTATAAATAACATGTCTGATGAGGAAGAGGAAGGGGAGGAAAGTGAGGAGAATGCTGATACAGGTGGTGCTGCCGATAAAGATGGGGATGGGGATGATGATGCTTAGTTTGCTCGAGAAAATCACATGAACGTGATGTAAAACATGTGAGACTGTGCAGCTGCGGTAATTTCTCTCTCCTAGGATTCCATTTGCAATTCTCGTACAATTATAATTTCGAGTAGTCATTTTAGATGTTCAATGGGTGGGGATTGTACCATATGAGTTAGTGACTCTTTTGTAGTACCTTATAGCTGGTCTGGTCACAGTTTAGATTTTTTGTTCTTTGTTTTCTGACTTTCTCTCCCTTTTTAGTATTTTTCTTTTTGTTTTTTTTTTTGTTGAAATTATTCAAGTTGTATTTAACATTTTAGCTATACTTGACCAGTGAATGCTTTTCTTGTAGTAAATGTGGTGCAAATCTGTTGTGCAGCTTATTGTAGATTTCTCGACATGTCTCTTTGAATGAATCAATTCTGTTTAAATCAGAAATGAGTACACTGAGTTTGCAAGCAGCCTAGTAACGAAGGGTAGATCTCGTCGATTTGATGAAAGAAAAATAATGAATTAATAATTAAATATTAAAAATATATATTGAAAAAAGGCTTAATTAAGCTTACAAGCTGTTCAAGTCTTGTAATTTGTTATTTGAACAGTTTGAGCTTGATTTGAAAATAAAAAAAACTAAATTTGAGTGGAATTTGAGTAATTTGATTTGTTAACATTTATATTAGCAGCGTGCTTACATGCTTTAGCAACTATATCACTATCTACTAATTAATTATAGTATTATCAACACTAGTGAATATATGAAACAAAGTTTTAATTGAAAAATTCTACTGCAATTTTATCAAATCAGGCAACAACATCTTTGCCCTTAACCTAAATCCCGGGGCAGCATAAGCATTCCAAGAACATCCTAGCATTAATGCTTAAACGTGCTTCCTTCTGTCGTGGTTAATCACCCACCACCATGACTCTTCCCAGCATTGATGTTCTTAGTTTATTGCCAGTTTTAAAGATTTATCATCCATTGAAGTTCATTATTCTCTCAGATTCCACATAGCAAGAGCAACAACTACAATTCCAAACAGAGGATTTCTGCTTTCAGTTTCTGGCAGATATATCTATGCCTGAACTCGTATGTCTTTATTTCTTGATTTAGATTATGAACACTTTTCTGTTTAAAGTTTTTATTCCAGCTTTTGAACTAACAACTATTTAAGATAAACCTCTGTTTCTTGCAAATTGCAATCTAGAACATTAGCAAGCAAGGCATTGTACCTTCTGATGACGGCATGATGCTTTCCCCTGGTAAGATTATTCATAACGTTGACTAAATGCTCCAAAACATTTCCTTCGTTTGTTTTTGGAACTATTTTATATGGAATATGCTATTAATCCACGAAACATGCATTATTGATGATTTTGGAATGCGGTTTGACAAAGGATCCAGGTTCTTGTGTATTTTGGTTTTTTGGCTACAATTGGCAATGAAATCACGTACTCTGGTTATGGCCATTGTTAGACTTCTAGCTCAAAATTAATCGGCTATAAGTAAAGGGATCCAACTTGAATATAGGATCACAAGATTTTACAAATGTGAATAACACTACTTTAACAATAGGGTTTGGCAAAGGATCCAAATTCTGCTTTATTTTGAATATTGGTTGCAATACTCTTGATTACAGTCATTGCTAGATATTTAACTTAAAATCAATTGGATATAGGAGGAGAGATCTAACTTAAATATAATATCACATGAAATTAACAGACTTGTATAATACCACTTTAACAAGGCGGTTTGACAAAGGATCCAGGTTCTCATTTATTTATTGGCTAAAATAGGCACTAAAATTCCATACTCTAATTATGGTCATCGTTGACATCCAACTTAAAATTAACTAATTTGAATATAAGATCATAGGGCCACTCTTTTTTTAATAAGATTACAGGGAATTAACAAATGTGAATAATACCATTTTAACAAATCCCATCAGTACAGTTGGAGATATGCTCCTTATATATATATAAATTATGTTAAGTATTTAACTTAAAACTAATTAATAATAAATGAAAGGGTTCAACTTGAATATAAGAATTCATAAAACTCAATATTTAATAGATGTGGAATAACACCATTTTAAGAATCATGCATGTATCTCTTAGTTTGTGATAATACATATTTCGTAATTTGTACTAAAGTATAAAGCAGAGTAGCAAATTCAGGAAACCGGCATGTGAATTTTGCTCCTAAAACACCACTAAATAAAGGTGTAAATTCTGTGATAAAAGTTCAAGTAATCTCTCATGGAAGCCAACTAAACCAACCAACCCCACGGTCTTTCTTCCCCCTCATGCCGGACTTCAAGGCTACTAATGTTGTATCATTGTATGGGCCACTAGCCTACCCCAACTCAAATGTCCTAAAATGGAATCAAGGGTTACTTTTCTTTCTTTCTTTGAATCAATTTCTTCCGTTGGAGGGACTTTACATGTACAAACCATTTCTCCATGGCCATCACCAACCGCCCCTATCATATTGTAGGACATTCTCTACTCAAACTTTTCCTGTATAACTTCTAATCCAGAGCAAAGGAGCATGCAGAAATCACTTGCATTGCTGCTACTTATATTGATTCCTGCTCTCAGGTATGTTTTCAGTAATTTGGTTCTAACTCAATTTATGAACTAAATAGCTCATCGTCTGTTTGTTCTCTGATATCCGTCATATACTCAACAAGCTTCTTGATTGCAAGCAAAGTAATAACTAGAAGGGCAAACATGTAAGAGTTCTTTCATTTTTGTTCACTTAACTTTTCTGAGAACATCAGTTTTCTTTCATTCGTGATTAGGTTTGGTTTCTAAGGAGCATATCAATGGCGGAAGTTAGCAATGGGAGCTTCGAATTTAGTGTAAACTGAGGAGAACCAACTCGGGTTCCTCCAGCAGAAGAGACAGAGAAGGGTCTCTCCTACCTCTCAAACCTTGACCAAAACACTGCAGTGATTGTTCGTACTATCTACTTCTCTAAGTCAGAGTCTAAAGGCAATGAGGAAGCCGTGGAACCAGTAAGAAATTGCTTGTGAAAGATTCTTATTTACCATTATCCACTTGCTGGGCAACTAGCGATCAGCTCAGAAGGGAAGCTCATGGTGGACTGCAATGGGGAGGATGCTGTTTTTGTCGAGGCTGAAGCTAACTGTGGAATGGAGGAGATGGGGGACATAACAAAGCCTGATCCTATCACCCTTGGAAAGTTGGTTTATGAGATTCCTGGTGCTCAGAATTTACTTGAGATACCTCTTTTGGTGATTCAGGTTTGGAGATTGCCCAACTCTTCTGTCATTGTTCATCTTGTATCAAAGTCATCCTTTGGCATGTAAAATTTGTTAACCCTCATATTCAGGTTTGGGGATTGATAGTAGTGGCTGACTAACCGTTATTTGTTTTATCTGGAGGTTATGAGTTCAAAATATGGATATAGTCTCTCCGTTAATACAGAGAGAAAGTTACAGACATATAGTTAAAGACATATAATCCATTTTAGATCTCATAATATGTGAGTCTTATGTACTGGAAAACTTATTAACAGTCATATTGCCCAATTCAGGTTTGGGGGTTGATAGTAGTAATTGATACTTTTTTGCTAACCGGTCATGAGTACAGTTACGGAAATAATCTTTCGATTAATGTGAAGGGAATGCTCTATACATATGATTTTCTTCAGACCTCGTAATATGGAAGTCTTGCACTGATTTGCCTTATTTATTTATTTTTATAAAATTAATACCATTGTTCAAGAAAACTAAGTGGTAAGATGAATCTTTCCTTCCAGGTGACTAAATTCAAGTGCGGAGGATTTGCCGTTGGGATGAGCATGAACCATTGCATGCTAGATGGGATTGGTGCTATGGAATTTGTAAATGGATGGGATGAAGCTACGA
Organism: Heritiera fomes; assembly: GCA_032173925.1. Classification (NCBI taxonomy): domain Eukaryota; kingdom Viridiplantae; phylum Streptophyta; class Magnoliopsida; order Malvales; family Malvaceae; genus Heritiera; species Heritiera fomes. The sequence goes on along the minus strand of JAPDPM010000005.1, from coordinate 2,142,286 downwards.
GAGGCTTGCCATTAAAGATCCCTCCATTTTTAGATAGAAGCATACTAAAAGCTCGGAACCCACAAATGATATGGACAAAATAAAAATAGATTCAAACCATTTTGCAGCCAAAATTGACTTTGTAAGTCATACCGTTGAAGATAATAAATTGAGAAAGAATAAAGTCAATAAAGGAAGTAACCTTATTGGTTGAGGAATAAGACAAAAGGTGTAAAAAGTCAAGAAAAGAGGCTGTGGACTCCACGCCATTGGCTTCTCCTGACAGTTGGTTTAGACAATTAATGGCAAGTGAAGTAAGTAAAAAAAACGTGCAGAAGATAGCTTCCCATAGCTGTTCCCTTTTGCTGCAGTTTTTCTTCGGTTTTTAATGCATGATAAGAAGTTAAATGATGAAAGAAAATGGGATAAGGCCAAGTGATGGGTTTTGATTGGATAGCATGGCTATATATATGCAGATTGAATGGAAAACCGATTCTTTGTTGCTGCAAGTTCGTGTTTGGTTCCTTCCATTTCTACCATGCTTGATCTACTAAACTTCATCCATAAGCTAGCTAAACAAGTAAACCTGCTTGCAAACCTTACCCCTTAGTTTGATGAGCTAAAGGAATAAGCAAAGTAAGGCCAACGTGAGACAGAAAGCAATCTGTTCTGGAAGTGCAGTTAGTTAAGGTGAGCTTCCTTCTTTCTACGATTATCTTGGTGTTTGATGATAGATTTCTATGTTTTACAAAGAAATAAACATAGATATAGCCTTGTTTTAGTTAAATTTTGTTAGAATATGCCAAAAACTAGAACAATGTATAATCTGAAAAAAAATAGAGCATGAACAAGGAAAGAAATGGAAATAGTGTAGAAAGGATGGTAAATGGGCGAGCTAAATATGTGGAGTGTGATAGTGGGCGAGGTCGCCACCTGTTAAGTCATTGGCGAGCCCACCTTTGAATAAAAAGCCTTGTAGGGCGAACTCTCATGCAATGGCATGATGAGTTGAAAAGTTGGGCAAACTCCACTTGTAAGCCAATTAGGCAATGGCGAACTGACTTGTGGGCGAACTCCCACATTTAAGATAATATATGAGGGCGAGTTGAATGGTGGACGAATTCTCACTTTTAAGCGAATGAAGGCATGGCGTGTTGATTGTGGGCGAGCTCCCACGTGTAAGCCATTTGATGAATGGCGAGCTCGATCGGGCGAGCTAGTAAGAATACTTGTGGGTGAGGTAGTTGAATATTAAGTCTCGCCAAAGTGTTGGAAATAGTTGAAAAAGAAATATTAATAGAATTTATAAATTATTTTGCAGCTGGGAATTATGATCTAGGTGAATGCGATTTGGAAGGCGAGCAGGAAGCAAGGCTTCGTTGAACCAGGTAAGGGAGATGTGTGTGAAGTGAGTGCATGTCTTGTGGAGTAAATTTTATGGAAATTATTAAGAAATTGTTTTGTTTTATGACATGCATTGGTTTGATAATTGTTTTGATTTGAGCGAGCTACTAAGCCGACCCTTGTGATATTCTGGGCGAAATGGTATTAGCGGGCAAGCCAAACTTTTATGATTTTTGGGCGAAGAACCCTTTTATGACATCTTGGGCGAGTAACCTTGTTTTAAATAAAAGGCGGGCGAGCCACATTGGGCGAACCCCCTGATATTTTTTTGGGCGAGCCGCTAAGGGCGAGCCAGGTTGCTTTGTTTTGAAAAGCTAAGTGGCGGGCGAATACTATTTCCCGCACTGATGATTGACCATAGGCGAGCCAAATGGGCGAGCTGACCATGGCGAACAGGTTCCACGTTTCCAAAGTTTCTTAATTGAAAAATAAACTAATTTTAATATCTTTGAAAATAGAAAATATAAACCCTTTTGGGCGATTTTATAATGGGCGAGCCACTGAGGGCGAGCCAGTTTGCTTGTTGTTTTTAAAAGCAAAGGTTGGCGAGCAAATACAAGTTCACCGCACTGGGCGAGCTGCCATGGGCGAGCCATATTGGGTGAGCTGACTATGGGCGAGCAGGTTTTAAACGTCGAGACCTTGAAATGTTTTCAAGGTGTTGTGTAAACAGAAAGTCTAAAACTTTTTGGAAATTAAATCATTTGAGTAAATGATAATGTGAGTGAGATAACTCCTTAAAAGTTTTCATGAGATATAAATTGATTTTGAGACTTTAGGCCCCTAGTTTCATGCATTGTTATGAGTTATGAGGCTGATGGACCCACCCAGTCATCAACGGTCTCGAGGTCACCTGGCAAGTGGACCCGAGGACCACCTATAGATTATGGCCATAGATCTAGTAGAGATAGCCGTGAGGGGCGATGTAACATCCTGTTACCACATTTTTCACGTATTTTCATACAACTTTACCGGTTGAGCTGTCTGCGATGCCATTAACATTCAACAGTAACAATGATAAATGATAAACATTTATCTATTAATTATGGAATATGAATTTTCTTTTCATTATTCCTTTCATCTGACATCCCATATTAACCTTTATTTCACCAAGGTAGTACTGTATACATATGTTTGAAATGTAAAAGAAAAGAGACTGTACCTGTCACATTTAACGTGCCATGCCTCTGTGCTTTAAGCATAGCTATACCCATCTGAGAGCTAATTCTCTCAACTCCGTGTACTTCTTATCTGTGGAGTTAAAACAAAGGGGTGAGCGATTCATACGCTTAGTAAAGGAAATATATGCTGCTTTAAAATAAGCAAAACTATATATCACAACACATTTATTCTTTTCTTAATAATAACCCAGTAGAAAAGACAATGTATATATAGTAAACAACTCTCTTAAAACACCATTCAAATCACTGGCTAACAGTTTACTTTAAAATGTAGTAAACACTATATAGGATTTCAACAAATCCTCACAGTAAACAGAAATTGGTAAGTTGAGATTAGGCAACAAATAAATCATGCTATCATCGTTCCCCCTCCCCCTTGCGAGAACGGAATCTGCCGCCTTTGGGGTGCACCCGTAGGCCATCGCCCCTCACGGCTATCTCAGATCTATGGCCATAATCTATAGATGGTCCTCGAGTCCACTTGCCAAGTGACCTCGAGACCGCAAATGACTTGGCGGGTCCATCAGCCCTGTGACGCCCTGAGGTGCACTCATTGGTCCATCGACCGAGCCACTGCCCCAAGCAGGTCACGCAACTACATGAATAATACTGCATGAACTCAAAGCCTAAAGTCTCAAAAATTCACTTTCATATCTCATGAAAAACCTTTATGGAATTATTTCACCCATATTATCATTTACTCAAATGATTTAATTCCCAAAAAGGTCTAAGCTTTTTGTTTACAAAACACCTTGAAAACATTCTAAAATCTCAACTTTTAAAAACTGCTCGCCCATGGTCAGCTCGCCCGATATGGTTCGCCCATGGCAGCTCGCCCAATGCGGAGAACTTATGTTCGCCCGCCATCTTGCTTTTAAAATCTGAAAGCAAAACTGGCTCCCCCTCAGTGGCTCACCCAGTAATCAACTCGACAAGACGGTGAATTAGTATTCGCCCGCCACTTAGCTTTTCAAAACAATTATGTCTCGTTGATAGCGGTTCGCCCGCCTTATATTTAAAACAAGGTCCGCCCGCCCAAACACATTAAAAAGGGTTCGCCCAACTATGGCTTATCCGGATTTCCCTTTAAAACAAGGGCACTCGCCCAGTTCTCATAAAAGAGAGCTCGCCACTTGGCTCGCCTCATAGCTTTCCTATAAAAAAGGTTCGCCCGCCCTTAAAACTAGAAACGGGTGTATAAAAATTATAAAAGGGCTTGACTCGCCCGCAAATACCAATTCGCCCAACATAAAATACAAGGGCTCGCCCAACATAAAAACACAAAAGCTCGCCCGCCCTGTATCAGTTCATCCAGAAAACAGCATAGGGGTCGGCTTTTAGCTTGCCCGAATCAAAATAATTATCAAATAACTTCCTCAAACAATGCATGTCAGAAAACAAAACATTTAACTTAATGTTTTCATAAAATTTACTCCACAGGACATGCATCACTTCACACACATCTCCCTTACCTGGTTTAACGAAGCTTTGCTTCGCCCTGATTCCTGCTCGCTAATAGCCATTTCCAATTATCGGCTGCAAATAATTATAAATTCTATTAATATTTCTTTTTATATCACTTGGTGAGATTGAGATAAATCAAATGACTACTCGCCCAACAGAGCTCTAACTAGCACAATCGAGCTCGCCATTCAATAAATGTTTTACACGTGGAAGCTCGCCCGCCAGCCAACTCACGAGGCCTTCATTGGCTTAATTGTGGGAGTTCGCCCACAATTCTACTCGCCCAATGCCTTATGCATTTGAGCTCGCCCATTAATTCATTTCACTAGAATTGGGCGTTCTCGCCCTTTGAACACAAACTTCACCTTGGCGAGTTCCTTATTATCTACTCGCCTCATTGGCGATTACAAGTTTTCAACATGGGCGATCACTGTAGCCGCCATTGTCGTCACTTATTCCATTAATTTCCTTGTTTCCATATTCTCTAAAGATCTAACTAAAACAAGGTTGTGTTCTATGTTGTAAACATATAAGTCTACCATTGAATATGAAGAACACCTCAGAAATATGAAACTCACCTCAACCAACTGCACTTCCAAAACAGATTGCTTTCCATCTCATGTTGGCCTTCCTTTGCCTATTCTTTTAGCTCATCAAGTTAAGAAGGAAAGGTTTGCAAGCTGGTTTATGTATTTAACCAACTTAGGGTTGGAGTTTAGTAGATTGAACATGGCAGAGAAATGGAAGAAACAGAGAAATGGCTGTCGTAAAAAAAAACTGGAGTTGGCTAACTCTGTTATCCTCAATTGTTTCTTCTTTTATAGCTGTGCCATCCAATCAGAATTCACTACTTGGTCTTATCTCATTTCCAGCATTTATTTCACGTCTATCATGCATTTAAGGCATGAAGAAAACTGTAGCTCAAAGTGGCGTGGAAGTCTCCCTTTCACACACCTTTTTTTGCTTCTGTTGACCTTGTTTTACTTCTCAACCAATAAGGTTAATTCCTTACTGACTTCAACATCTTCTCCATTAATTGTTTTCAACCATGTGACTTATAAGTCAATTTTGGCTGCCAAATGGTTTCATTCTCTTTTCGTTTTGTCCGTGCATGATTCCAGTTCGCCTCCTCATCTTGAGTCATCAACTCGCCATCATAATCTCACGTTGCCAAATGTAATTCAGTTCGCCAACTCAATATTTGGAAAATATAAAATGATTCCCTTCCCTTGGCAATTACATAAAGGCTTAGCGATCACATTCGTCTATTTAATTTACATCATTCATATGGGCAATCACATGCCCTCGCCTATTCGGGCGATCAGGCTAACAATAGACATGGCGAACTCAACTATTCGCCCAACAAGCCATTAAACCATCATGCCAACAACATACTCGCCACCATTCATTGGCAATCCGTTCGCCTATTGGCGAACTCCCTAGCTTGGTCGCCCTTTGGCAAGCTGAACAACATTCTTGCCCATACAATATCTCACCGAAATTGCTCCATTTTCATCTCATGATAAGGAGCTTTTCACCCAAGTGAAAATCAATACTCTTTATTTATTTAATTTTCATTATCACTTTTATGAAATTAGACTCTACAGTAGTGTAGAATCGGATCTTACAGGCGATGGCCTACGGGTGCACCCTAATAGCGGTAGATTCCGTTCTCGCAAGGGGGAGGGGGAACGATGATAGCATGATTTATTCGTAGGGTGATGCCTAGTCTCAACTTGTTGGTTTCTGTTTAATAAGAGGATTTGTTAAATCTTAATTTTTGTTTAAATTACATGATATTATAAACTGTTTACTATAACCATTGTTTTCCTATCGATATGATTTGAGGAAAAACAAATTTGATGTATATAGTATTGGTTTTATAAGGCAACATATGTTTCCTTTACTGAGCGTATGAATCGCTCACCTCTTTGTTTTAACTCCACAGATAAAAGACGCAGAGTTAGAGAATTAGCTCTCAGATGGATATAGCTACATATGAAGCATCAGAGCAAGTTATGTTCGATGTGACAGGTACAGTCACTTCTCTTTTACGTTTCAGACATATGTATACAGTACTACGTTATTGAAATAAAGACAATATGGGATGTTGAATATAAGGAATAATGAAAAGAATTTTCTTATTCCATATTTGTTAAATAAATGTTCATCATTTATTATTGTCACTGTGGAAAGTTAATGGCATCATAGACGGCCCAACCGAAAAAATTGTATAAAAATACGTGAAAAATGTGGTAATGGGCTGTAATAATAACCAATGCAATAGACAAGTGAATCACAATTCAGACATCTCTTGAAAGCTGAAACAAATGGCGCTAATCATGCAAACTTTATGTAGACTTTAAGTATAAGCTGGTTTACTATTAGCATTAAATAGTGAAAACAGTACACCACTTTCAACTATATTAAACATTGATGTATCTGCATGATCTTCCCAAATCCAATCTATCCTTCTAAAATCACAACAGAAAAATAGGTGTTCAGCGGCGTTTTTTTTCATTCTTTTAACGGTGTTTATAAACACGGTTAAAAGTTTGTGTTGGTAAATTTAGTAGCGTTTTCAGTTAAATGTCGCTAATTTGCACACCCGTACGAGCCATATTGTTAATAAAACACAGTTAAAAAATGCCGCCAAATGCCTGTTTTCTTGTTGTGAATTGGGAAAATCTTGTGTAAAACTGTAAGTTTAATTAACTATTCAATCTAAGAATTCGAGATGGAGTGAGAAGTTTATACGATCCATAGCCTTTGTTGATGCTAGAACTCTGTCGATGAGAAGGGCTGCAAAGGATCAATGGACTGTAGGCAAAGCTGCAGACACTCGTGCTTGTATCTTCTCCACTGTCCATCTCCGCCAAAACCTTGTAGAACAAATCAACTTCGCAAGGAAGCAGAAGGGGACCTTCGCTGCGGAATCCATATTCAAGTTCAGCATCTTCTAGCAACATCTTGAACAATGGATGGTTGGCGAACTCGGTCTTGACCACGAATCTTTGTCTCTGGGGTCCGACATAGACAGAAAAGCAGCCTTCTGGAGCAACCTGAGAGTTGCTTTTCCTGTTATCCTCTTCCATGGAAGACGATCTTGGTCTGCAGTGCCATAACTTGCTCTTCTTCAATGCGTCACAAGAATTCCCTGATGGCTTCTTGCGGCCAGCTCCAAGCGACCGGCATCTTTCCCAGGCCCTGGCAAGCACCTTTCCCTTCCATTTCATCTTCACAACATCCATTCACAGAAGGAATTATTGACCCTCTTCGTTTTAGCCTGTTTTTGATCACAAGATTCAACAGAACCTGATCAAACAAAGTCCTGGTGATCACTAGAAACAACAGAAGTGAGAAAGAATCTTGCCCTGGAAAAAGCCTTCCAGCTAGCTAGCTCAAGAATCTTAGGTATAGAAGAAGAGAGCACGAGATAAGCATTAAAGAAGGGGTTTTGTTGTACCAAAAAAAAAAGAAGGGGTTTTGTTTAGTGGATAATCGTCAGAACTCTAGCTTTGGAGAGAATCAACACTGTTTTATAGCCCCATGCGTACCCCAAATACAAACTACTTCAGCAATCCTTTCTCCTTCAGCAAATATTATTGCGCTTGTCAACGCACTCAACGCTGTTAGATTTTGAATATATAGATTGTTTAAAACAAGGTCAAAATGAAAGACAAGCAGAAGCCACTTCGTTGTGGCCCAACGCCCTTGCCTCCTAGTGGACAAAAGCAAAATAATTTAGACATGACCTGAAACATATAAAGAATAAGGAAAGGTTGGTTGGGTTGGGACTTGGGAACTGATTAGCCCAGGGAAAGACAAAGCAGAAACCTGTTGCGTGTTGAGAGATAAGCCTTTTGTTGGTAATGGGGAATCTTGTAATTGCTGTCATTATGCACATGGAGAGAAGACACTGTGAAATGGGAGTAGGTTAGGTGTATTTCACGGAAGTCCTCACTTTACCTTTTCCCACCCTAATTTTCCCTCGTTTGGTGAGTGTTTGGAAAGACAGTGTAAATCAATCAAGTTATTCATAAGATATTTTCGTTTGATTCATTTATTTTTTAGTTAAGCTCAAATTTGAATTATTTGAATAATAAATTGAGTTACGTTTAAATATTTTTAATATTCGATTCGATTAACTCGTGAGCTTAATTAAACTTTTTCTAGTATGTATTTTTTACATTGTATTGTTAATTTAATATTTTATTCTTATAATATAAAGTTAAAATATGACAAATCGAATCTATTAAGTTAAATTTGAGTTATCGAATTGAGTTTGAAGCTTTAAAAATTATACTCGATCAAATTCAAATCGAACTTCGGGTCTCTAGTTTTTTAATAGAGTTAAATTCGAACATGATACTAAATCGTTTTTACTAGGCTCAATTACAACTTGTATTTGTAAAGAAAGGAAGATAGGTATGTGATGCTTCGGGGGCAAAGTTCAACTATTACAGTTATGACAGCTCCTCCCATTCCTTCCGTTCATGTCGTCTTGGTAAGACTAGTTCTGCATCATTTTAAAGAAGGTGCTAGTTGATTTGGACAGATGAGAGCAAAAGGCAAAGAAACAGAAATGTTGAACACTTCTGATCTTTCACCACCTAATTCTGAAGTTGTGCATCTGATGTGGATTGTTATAATCTCACATTCTGGTTGTATGCATGGGGCATTTTGATCGGATTCTTTCTGTTTACAAATTTCTTCACGCAACTTTTGACAAAGTCTGGTTAACACTATTTACTGGCGGCCTCTAAATAGCCCTTTCGAAATTGTGTCATTGTCATCTCAATTACAAGTAGCATTTGCATTAACGTTTGGGTAGAAATTTATAATATCTGGGACAAATCAGTTTGGAATAGTGAGCTTTTTGAGAATGGTATAATTGTCATTTTATTTAAAACATAATTATTTCATACATCATCGGTAAACTTTTTTTATTTTACAAACGGTATTAAAATTATAACATATATTTTATAAAAAATTAAAAAATAAAAAAAAATAATACATATATTATGATTTTAATTTCGCTTATAGAATAAAAAATTTTTATTAACAATGTATGAAAGACCATTTGCATTAAAAATTGGATATAAATTTATGATATCTCTCAAGCTTTTAAAAGGATCGCATGAACAAATTGAATCAAGTTTCTAGTTAGTTTGACTTAAATTTTTTTGTATATTCAATCAAAAGTGGTTATAAATGGCTCTCAAGAGGATTGCTAAGCTCTTTGAATGTTGTGCCATTATTGTCTGAATTAAAGGTAACATTTGCATTAAAGATGAGATAGAAATTTGCGATGCCCCCCGCAATAGCTTCTAGAAAAATTGTATAAATCAGATGAATATAGTTTCGGGTTGATTTGACTTATCAAATTTGTACATCTAGTGTAATAAATTTTGACTCAAATTTTTTCGTATATTCAATCAAAAGTGGTTATAAATAGCTCTCAAAAAGAATTGCTAAGCTCTTTGAATATTGTGCCATTGTTGTCTCAATTAAAAGTAACATTTGCATTAAAGATGAGATAGAAATTTGCGATGCCCCCGGCAATAGCTGGTACACAGATTGTATAAATCAGATGAACATAGTTTCGGGTTGATTTGACTTATCAAATTTGTACATCTAGTGTAATAAATTTTTTTGGTATTAGGGTAATGAATTTTAATTATATTATACATAAACTCTTAACTGTTTAAATATTAATTTCTCAATCAATATGATCTTCAAATTTAATAGTTGTCACAAATTAAAAATAAATCAGTAAACGAACTTTTGCTCCATGAAAACTCTTAATCAAAGAAGGCGATTCACTTTTTAACAAAGAAGAAACAGTGGTTTTTTCTCTTCTCCACAATACATATTTCTACGTGGACCATATTAATCTTGCATCCTGATTTTATCATTTAATTTCTCATTCCAATCTGATTGTAGGTGACACCTTCACCATGTAGTAATTCCCAACTATAATTGTTGACAAAAGGCGAACAAAATTAAAAAAGTGAAAGTGGCAGGCAGCCATAGGAAATTCCTTGTTAGTGGGGGGAGCATAGTGCGTAACCATTTAGAAAAATAATAATATGCTTTGCTTTTGGCTGCGCTGATTGCATCATTGCATGACCGAGAGTTAAATCAATGTCACCAATTCCCTACAAATGACGATGTTAAACGCGTTTGAATCGAATTCTTGAGCTCACCTTGAAGGAATGAAGGCAGACCAACTATAAATTTTCCTTGCACTAGCTAGCCAGGGTATTGTTTCCTTTATTTATTTAGTATGAATTAAAAGCCTAATTTCTCAAATTGGATTTTAAACAAGTGAGACTAATTAATTTCTTCCTTATATCTTATCAGAATTCTTATGATTGAAGTAAAAGAGTAGAAGTATTTATTAATCAATTCGTATTGAATTAGGTTTAATTAATTTCTTATGTGACAACCAGTTATTTTGTACTGTACATGCATGGATATTCATTTAGTAATTAATAAATGATTTATTTTGAAATAGTTTGTGAGTTATAAGTATATGACAATGTAGGCCCTACTTGATTTTTTGCCAAATAAAATTATGAATGTGGAAATAATGTACAGATGGTGAAATAATTATAAGAAGGAAATTTTAGAGACTTGAAATTAATTTATTTACAGTATTTGAAGTCGTTGAGAAACAAATTGAAAAATGACGGATACGTCTCAAGGGTATTTTCGTAAATTTTTCTCAAACCAAAATGAATTGGGACAAAGTAAAAATATCATGATATTCTATATAAAAAGTACTTCAACATGGTGTCAATAGATTTTTCAAAACAATCACAAGAACAAAAAAATTGCAAGCAGGTCATGAGGGTAAAATCGTTATTTCTCACTATTCGTGCACCGCGCGTCAACGAAACCATTTCTAATCATCAAGATATGTTTACTATGACCATTTGGAATTGGAATCCGAAAATTTGGAGCACGTTTACATGGTTTTTATTCCAGCAGGCTGTAAGAGCAAAATTATCCAAAATTTCATAACTATGGGCATTTTTATCATTTTGCAAGGCTCCAGAATTCCTTAAAAGTCAGTCAACTGCTGAGATTTGCACTATTCATCATCCTCACCCTTTGCTTTCACGCCATAGCCAAGAAAAGAAAGAAAATTTCACCTAACCTAGCTAAATAGTCAAAATTTTACCAAGACTTTGACTTGCAAAATATGTTGTACACTCTTCTCTTTCCACCTATACCGTTAGCTCATCAAATAAGCAACAAACCAAGGAGGAAAAACACCTTGAAGAATTTGGCCAATCAAGGTACCATGCCATCCATTTGTTTTTATTTTTATTTTTATTCTAAAGGTGTAGAATTATTCATTTAGGTTGACTAAGTATGATTTTACCATTTATTTCATTTAAAAGTTGCAAAATAAAAATGGGCCATAGGAGGAGTATTCGGCCAAGCTAGGTTCATGAAGGATTTATAGTGTTTCATGTTCAAATGGGTGCCAAATTGATCCTTAAGCATGGTAGAACATGAATTAAGCATTAGATTTTGAAAAATCCCATTGAATCACCACCTACCATTTTCAGCCAAGGTGAAGGGGATTAGATTCATGGTTGTTTCTAATGGTTTGAGGGTAGATTTAGATTGTAGGAATTACAAGGAGTCTGCCGGTATGCCCGGATTTAAATTCTGACGCAAAACGAAGAAGTTACGTTATACTACCGGTATAATTTATATTGCAAAATATTTGCAGTGTACAATAGGGCTGCATAATGACATAAATAATAGCTTAAAAATAAGTATTTATTAAGCTAATAATTTTGGTAGAATTATTTGCAGCCTGGGAATAACGGATTTCTTATGGTGCGCATAAAGAGACCGAATACGCTACACAGGTAAGAGATGCGTATGTAAGCTGTAGCGATATTTCAAATGCATGATTATTATGCAAATAAATCATGATGAATATTTTTGAGATGAATTGCATGAAAATTTTTGGAATTGAGGCCGTTTGTGAAAATTGGAATTGTGTTTGAATTGCAGGAGGGCTAAGGTAATAGCAGTCGTTATGCTGTTGAAAACTAAAATATTTTCTAAAAATATTAGAAAATATTTAATTACATGATTTGATGATTTCCTAGCTTTGAAAATGAGAAATTTATTATTTTTCATAAAACATGAATATACCGAAAAATATTATTTAAATATTCATGTTACCAATATTACTGAAAATGAAAATACAAAATATTTCTCTTGTTTTTCAGCACATGACACGATTTATGAGATGAAAAGATGAAAAGTGAATATTTTATAAATTATTTTCTATAAATATTCACTTTATGATTTAATAAAATCTTTTATGGACTGATTGAAGAATTACAAATTTTACTTATTTTTATAAAGGTGATATGATTATGAAATTATTGTTTTGAGACTATTAGGCCTCATATCATGCCGATATGTGATATGTGATACGTGATATGTGACATGTGATATGTATTCAGTTCCGGTTGACACCTGATCAGTGTTCAATTGAGGACTACCCTAGACTATGGTCATAAGTCTGACATGATTATTATTATCCTACGGGGTATTTTGTAACATCCCAAATCCACAGTATAACAAAATTTTCACTTACAAATCACACTTACTTACTGTTGGGCTGTCTGTGATGCTTAACAACTTCTAACACTTTAACAAGAATTAATACTTTTATTTCTCGTACTAATATGGAAATATGAGTTATTAAATTCTTTTCTTAAGATTGTATATACATTCCCTTCTATTTAAAGTAGTACTATACCATTTTACTGAATATATAAAAGAATACAACATACCTTCGATATCAAATCTCTGAAAGGTAATTCTCTTAGTCCAAAATCAATAATCTGTGGAGTGAAAAATAAGGAGTGAGCGACAACTTGCTCAGTAAGGATGATTTATGCTGCTTTATAAAAATAAAGACTATAACCCCACGTCATTTTATTTGTCTTAACAATCATACCCATTAGGAAAACAATGGATATAGTTAACATTAAACAGGACTCAATAGAACCTTTCAGTAAACAGAAATCAATAAGTTGAGACTAGGCAACAAATAAATCATGCTCTCATTGTTCCCTCAAGAACACAAGTCGCCCGCTTTTGGGGTGCACCCGTAGGCCATCACCCCTCACGGCTATCTCAGCTAGATCTATGGCCATAATCTACAGGTGGTCCTCAAGTCCACTTGCCAAGTGACCTCGAGACCGTTGATGACTTGGCGGGTCCATCAGCCTTGTGACGCCTTGAGGTGCACTCGTTGGTCCATCGACCCGAGCCACGGCCCCAGGTGGGTCATGCAATTACATGAATAATAATGCATGAACTCATAGCCTAAAGTCTCAAAATCACTTTTATATCTCATGAAAAACTTTATGGAATTATCTCACCCATATTATCATTTTCTCAAAATGATTTAATTTCCAAAAAGATTTAGGTTTTCTGTTTACAAAACACCTTGAAAATAGTCCGAAATCTCAACGATTAAAACCTGCTCGCCCACGGTCAGCTCGCCCATTATCGTCAGCTCGCCCATTATGGCTCGCCTATGGAAGCTCGCCCAGTGAGGTGAACTAATATTCGTCCGCCAACCTGTAACATCCCGTTACCATATTTTTCACGTATTTCCATACGACTTTACCGGTTGGGCTGTCTGCGATGCCATTAACATTCAACAGTAACAGTGATAAATGATAAACATTTATCTATTAATTATGGAATATGAAATTTCTTTTCATTATTCCTTACATCTGACATCCCCTATTAACCTTTATTTCACTAAGGTAGTACTGTATACATATGTCTGAAATGTAAAAGAGAAGAGACTGTACCTGTCACATTTAACGTGCCATGCCTCAGTCCTTTAAGCATAGCTATGCCTATCTGAGAGCTAATTCTCTCAACTCCGTGTACTTCTTATCTGTGGAGTTAAAACAAAGGGGTGAGCGATTCATACGCTCAGTAAAGGAAACATATGCTGCTTTAAATAAAGCAAAACTATATATCACAACGCATTTATTCTTTTCTTAACAATAACCCAGTAGAAAAGACAGTCGATATATAATAAACAACTCTCTTAAAACACCATTCAAATCATTGGCTAAACAGTTTACTTTAAAATGTAGTAAACACTATATAGGATTTCAACAAATCCTCACAGTAAACAGAAATTGGTAAGTTGAGACTAGGCAACAAATAAATCATGCTATCATCGTTCCCCCTCCCCCTTGCGAGAACGGAATCTGCCGCTTTTGGGGTGCACCCGTAGGCCATTGCCCCTCACGGCTATCTCAGATCTATGGCCATAATCTATAGTGGTCCTCGGGTCCACTTGCCAAGTGACCTCGAGACTGCTGATGACTTGGCGGGTCCATCAGCCCTGTGACACCCTGAGGTGCACTCCTTGGTCCATCGACCGAGCCACCGCCCCAGGCAGGTCACGCAACTACATGAATAATACTGCATGAACTCAAAGCCTAAAGTCTCAAAAATCACTTTCATATCTCATGAAAAACCTTTATGGAATTATTTCACCCATATTATCATTTTCTCAAAATGATTCAATTTCCAAAAAGGTTTAGGCTTTTTGTTTACAAAACACCTTGAAAACATTCTAAAATCTCAACTTTTAAAACTTGCTCGACCATGGTCAGCTCGCCCAATATGGCTCGCCCATGGCAGCTCGCCCAATGCGGAGAACTTGTGTTTGCCCGCCCACTTGCTTTTAAAATCTGAAAGCAAAACTGGCTCGCCTTCAGTGGCTCGTCCAGTAATCAACTTGCCCAAAAGGCCTTATATTTTCTATTTTCACTTATATTTAAAATGGCTCATTTTTCCTCAAGAAAACATCATCAAAATCTATTCGCCATGGTCAGCTGGCCCATTTGGCTCGCCCATGGTCGACTAAAAAATGAGGTGAACAAGTGTTCGCCCGCCATCCTCTGTATTTAGAACAAAATACTGGCTCGCCCCATAGCTTTCCTATAAAACGGTTCGCCCGCTCTTAAAACTAGAAACGGGTGTATAAAAAATATAAAAGGGCTTGGCTCGCCCGCCAATACCAATTCGCCCAACATAAAAATACAAGGGCTCGCCCAACATAAAAACACAAAAGCTCGCCCGCACTGTATCAGTTCATCCAGAAAACAGCATAGGGGTCGGCTTTTAGCTCGCCCGAATCAAAAATAATTATCAAATAACTTCCTCAAACAATGCATGTCAGAAAACAAAACATTTAACTTAATGTTTTCATAAAATTTACTCCACAGGACATGCATCACTTCACACACATCTCCCTTACCTGGTTCAACGAAGCTTTGCTTCCTTCTCGCCTTCCAAATCACATTCACCGAGTCCATAATTCCCGGCTGCAAATAATTTATAAATTCTATTAATATTTTCGTTTCATATCACTTGGCGAGATTGAAATAAATCAAATGACTACTCGCCCAATAGAGCTCCAACTAGCTCGCCCAGACGAGCTCGCCATTCACCAAATGGCTTCCACGTGGTAGGTCGCCCGCCATTACTCGCCGTAGGTTTGTGAGCTCGCCCAACATTCAACTCACGAGGCCTACATTGGCTTAATTGTGGGAGTTCGCCTACAATCCTATTCGCCCAAAGCCTCTGTATTTGAGCTCGCCCATTAATTCACTTCACTAGAATTGGGCGTTCTCGCCCTTTGAACACAGACTTTACCTTGGCGAGTTCCTTATTATCTACTCGCCTCATTGGCGATTACTAGTTTTCAACATGGGCGATCACTGTAGTCGCCATTGTCGTCACTTATTCCATTACTTTCCTTGTTTCCATATTCTCTAAAGATCTAACTAAAACAAGGTTGTGTTCTATATTGTAAACATATAAATCTACCATTGAATATCAAGAACAACTCAGAAATATGAAACTCACCTCAATCAACTGCACTTCCAGAACAGATTGCTTTCCATCTCATGTTGGCCTTCCTTTGCTTATTCTTTTAGCTCATCCAACTAAGGAGGAAAGGTTTGCAAGGTGGTTTACATGTTTAGCCAACTGATGGATGAAATATAGTAAATTGGGCATGGCAGAAGTGGAAGGAAATCAGAGCATAAACTGGCAGTTGCATAGCTCTCGTGAAGAAGATGAAGTTTGCAAAAATGAGTTTTCCTCCAGCATTTCCTCTTATATAGCCATGCTAAACCAATCCAAAGCTTCCGCCTGTCCCTTATCCTGTTTCTTTCATCATTTCCACGTCTTTCATGCATTTAAGGCATGAAGAAAACTGCAGCTCAAAGTGGCGTGGAAGTCTCCCTTTCACACACCTTTTTCTGCTTCTGTTGACTTTGTTTTGTTTCTCAACCAATCAGGTAAATTCCTTACTGACTTCAACCTTTTCTCCGTTAATTCTCTTCAACCGTATGACTTACAAGTCAATTTTGGCTGCTAATTGGTCATGTGCTGATTCCAGTTCCAGTTCCAGTTCGTCTAGTCAACCAGAAACCACAGCTCGCCCCACTTACTATCATATAACTCACTCATCCATATGGGCGATTACATGTCCTCGCCCATTCGGGCGATCATCTACTCAAGAGAAATGGCGAACTCACCTATTCGCCCTTGCTACTATTCAACTCGCCATCACCATTGGCAAACTGCTCGCCCATTGGCGAACAACCAACTCTGCTCGCCCATTGGCGAGCTGAACAACATTCTCGCCCAAATATTATTTCATCGAAATTGCTCCATTCTTATCTTATGATAAGGAGCTTTTCATTCAAGTGGAAATCAATACTCCTTATTTATTTCATTTTCATTATCATTTTTATGAAATTAGACTCTACAGTAGTATAGAATCAGGTCTTACACAACCATAGCACTTAAAACAAAAACACTGGCTCGCCCGACGACCAGCTCGCCCAAATATCGCAATTCTATGGTCAACTCACCCATTGGTCAACTCGCCAAAAAAGGTTTTATATTTTCTATTTACAAAAATATAAAAATTCGCTTAGTTTTCGTTAAGAAAATGCAAATTGAAATCTGTTCGCCATGGTCAACTCGCCCATCATGGCTCGCCCGTGGTCAACTCGAAAGTGGGGTGAACAAGTGTTCACCGGCCAACACTTGCTTTTAAAAACAATAAGAAAACTGGCTCGCCCTCAGTAGGTCGCCCGCCTCAATGCATCGTAAAAGTGTTCGCCCATCTGTGGCTTGCCCGGATTTCTATTTAAAACTAGGTCACTCACCCAAAATATCATAGAGAGGGTTCTTTGCCCAAAATTCATAAAAAGGTTGGCTCGCCCACCCTTACTAGTTCGCCCAATAGTAGAAAAGGAGGGATCGCCGCCCTATACCAGTTCACCCAACATATATAGGGGTCGGCTTTTAGCTCGCCCAAGTCAAAACAATAATCAAACCAATGCATGTCATAAAACAAAACAATTTCTCTATATTTTGATAATATTTAACTACACAGGACATGCATTCACTTCACACACATCTCCCTTACCTCTGGTATTACGAAGCCTTTCTTCCTGGTCGTCTGCAAAATAATTTATTACAATTTTTAATATTTTCTTTTCGAAAACTATTAATATTTTCTAACAAAATAGGCGAGAGTTGTGATTACTCTACAATTCGCCATTCGCCCAATAGAGCTCGCCATTCACTACGACTTACACGTGGAAGCTCGCCTAACTTTTTCTCGCCATTTATTGGCTTATTCGTGGGAGTTCGCCCAACATGGGAACTCGCTTGACAATTCAACTCGCTATGCTCTTACCTCTCTGTTCGCCATTCGTGGCTTTTTATTCAAAAGTGGGCTCGCCCCACGACTTGGACTAACACTTGGCGAGCTCGCCCTACTCGCCTCATTGGCGATCATCATTTCCAGGTATTTTGGGCGATCATATGCCCTCCCTCATTTGAGCGATCAGCCTCAACCCTTGGGCAAGTACCCCAATTTCCTTGCTCACCTGGTTGGCGAAAAGGCTATTCTCATTTGCCCACCGTGATTTATCTATCACGTTACACATGCATAATACAGCAGCTTATGTTCAACCATAAACTATACACTTTCATGCCCAGTAATCTACCTATCATGGCATCACTATCTATAACCCAAAGATTAAATATATACAACGTTGGCTGGAAATTTCTTTACCTTGGTTTAACCGAACCAGCACAACTCCAAGTTGTTGTTGTTTCCTCCCTCTTCAGTCCTTCCTTTCTTGGTTTCTTGGATGGTTTGAGAGGAAAGGGAGATTTAGCAAAGGGGGTTAGTGTAACATCTCGTTACCACATTTTTCACGTATTTTCATACAACTTTACCGGTTGGGCTGTCTGCGATGCCATTAACATGCAACAGTAACAGTGATAAATGATAAACATTTATCTATTAATTATGGAATATGAAATTTCTTTTCATTATTCCTTTTCTCTGACATCCCCTATTAACCTTTATTTCACTAAGGTAGTACTGTATACATATGTCTGAAATGTAAAAGAGAAGAGACTGTACCTGTCACATTTAACGTGCCATGCCTCAGTGCTTTAAGCATAGTTATACCCATCTGAGAGCTAATTCTCTCAACTCCGTGTACTTCTTATCTGTGGAGTTAAAACAAAGGGGTGAGCGATTCATACGCTCAGTAAAGGAAATATATGCTGCTTTAAAATAAGCAAAACTATATATCATAACACATTTATTCTTTTCTTAATAATAACCCAGTAGAAAAGACAATGGATATATAGTAAACAACTCTCTTAAAACACCATTCAAATCACTGGCTAACAGTTTACTTTAAAATGTAGTAAGCACTATATAGGATTTCAACAAATCCTCACAGTAAACAGAAATTGGTAAGTTGAGACTAGGCAACAAATAAATCATGCTATCATCGTTCCCCCTCCCCCTTGCGAGAACGGAATCTGCCGCTTTTGGGGTGCACCCGTAGGCCATCGCTCCTCACGGCTATCTCAGATCTATGGCCATAATCTATAGATGGTCCTCGGGTCCACTTGCCAAGTGACCTCGAGACCGCTGATGACTTGGCGGGTCCATCAGCCCTGTGACGCCCTGAGGTGCACTCATTGGTCCACCGACCGAGCCACCGCCCCAGGCGGGTCACGCAACTACATAATAATGCATGAATTCAGGGCCTAAAGTCTCAAAAATCACTTTCATATCTCATGAAAAACCTTTATGGAATTATTTCACCCATATTATCATTTTCTCAAAATGATTCAATTTCCAAAAAGGTTTAGGCTTTCTGTTTACAAAACACCTTGAAAACATTCTAAAATCTCAACTTTTAAAATCTGCTCGCTCGATATGGCTTGCCCATGGCAGCTCGCCCCATGCGGGGAACTTGTGTTCGCCCGCCCTCTTGCTTTTAAAATCTGAAAGCAAAACTGGCTCGCCCTCAATGGCTCGCCCAGTAATTAACTCGACAAGACGGTGAATTAGTATTCGCCCGCCACTTAGCTTTTTGAAACGGAAGTATGTCTCGTTGATAGCGGTTCGCCCGCCTTAAATTTAAAACAAGGGCCGCCCGCCCAAACACATTAAAAAGGGTTCGCCCAACTATGGCTTACCCGGATTTCCCTTTAAAACAAGGGCACTCGCCCAGTTCTCATAAAAGAGAGCTCGCCACTTGGCTCGCCCTATAGCTTTCTTATAAAAACGGTTCGCCCGCCCTTAAAACTAGAAACGGGTATACAAATTATAAAAGAGCTTGACTCGCCCGCCAATACCAATTCGCCCAACGTAAAAATACAATGGCTCGCCCAACATAAAAACACAAGAGCTCGCCTGCCCTGTATCAGTTCATCCAGAAAACAGCATAGGGGTCGGCTTTTAGCTCGCCCGAATCAAAATAATTATCAAATAACTTCATCAAACAATGCATGTCAGAAAGCAAAACATTTAACTTAATGTTTTCATAAAATTTACTCCACAGGACATGCATCACTTCACACACATCTCCCTTACTTGGTTTTAACGAATCCTTGCTTCCTTCTCGCCTTCCAAATCGCATTCACCGAGTTCATAATTCCTGGCTGCAAATAATTTATAAATTCTATTAATACTTTCATTTCATATCACTTGGCGAGATTGAAATAAATCAAATGACTACTCGCCCAATAGAGCTCTAACTAGTTCGCCCAGACGAGCTCGCCATTCACCAAATGGCTTCCACGTGGTAGCTCGCCCGCCGTTACTCACCGTAGGTTTGTGAACTCGCCCAACATTCAACTCACGAGGCCTATATTGGCTTAATTGTGGGAGTTCGCCCACAATCCTATTCGCCCAAAGCCTCTGCATTTAAGCTTGCCCATTAATTCACTTCATTATAATTGGGCGTTCTCGCCCTTTGAACACAGACTTTACCTTGGTGAGTTCCTTATTACCTACTCTCCTCATTGGCGATTACAAGTTTTCAACATGGGCGATCACTGTAGTCGCCATTGTCGTCACTTATTCCATTAATTTCCTTGTTTCCATATTCTCTAAAAATCTAACTAAAACAAGGTTGTGTTCTATGTTGTAAACATACAAGTCTACCATTAAATATGAAGAACACCTCAGAAATATGAAACTCAACTCAATCAACTGCACTTCCAGAACAGATTGCTTTCCATCTCGTGTTGGCCTTCCTTTGCCTATTCTTTTAGCTCATCAAGTTAAGAAGGAAAGGTTTGCAAGCTAGTTTATGTATTTAACCAACTTAAGGTTGGGGTTTAGTAGATCGAACATGGCAGAGAAATGGAAGAAACAGAGAAATGGTTTTCGTGAATGGCTAACTCTGTTATCCTCAATTGTTTCTTCTTTTATAGCTGTGCCATCCAATCAGAACTCATCACTTGGCCTTATCCCATTTCCTCCATCATTTCCACGTCTTAACAAGCATTAAAACTTGTGGAAAAACTGCAGCAAAAGCAACGGCTATAAGAAGCCATTCTCTGCAAAATTTGACTTACTTCACTTGCCATTAATTGTCTAAACCGAGAAGCCAATGGCGTGAAGTCCACAGCCTCTTTTCTTGACTTACTGCACCTTTATTTTATCCCTCAACCAATAAGGCTGGCGCCTTTATTGACTTTAGCATTCTATCTATTAATTGTCTTCAACTGTGGGGCGTCCAAAGTCAATTTTTGCTGCACGGTTCTGATTTATTATTTCATTTTGTCCGTGCTAATTTCAGCTCGCCTAGTCAACTAGAAACCACAGTTCGCCCGACTTACTATCATATGGGTGATCAACAGTCCTCGCCACGTTGGGCGATCATCCAAAGAAACTCAATTGGCTAACACATTAGTCAATAAGATGAATATTCATACTCGCCCTCAACAATTGGCCATAAGCCTTTATCTTACTCGCCCTTTGGCGAACTGTGCCATATACTTGCCCATAATCACCATTGGGCGATCACCAGTTATGGCTCAATTCGCCAACTTGCTTTGATTCACGCAACACGTTGGCGAACTCACCTATTCGCCCACGCCTCGTCCAACTCGCCATCAACATTAGCGATCACTTCTTACTCGCCCACTGGCGAGCTATTCGTACTCGACTCTAGTGTTTTTCACAAAAATTGATCTCTTCTCATTTTAAAATAAGAATCTTTTCACTTAAGTGAAATCAATATTCACTATTTATTGAAATTCCATTTTCAATTTTATGGAATTAGAGTCTACAGTAGTGTAGAATCGGATCTTACAGTTAGCTAGTTAGCTAACTAAGGAAATGAATTTTATACCAAGACTCCTTGGAAGACAAGAGTAAAGCAATTTGCTGGGTATAGCTACCTCTTTATATACAGGTTGCTCAACACCCCTTTTGCTGCATGTTCACCTTAGCTTCTTCCATCATCACTTCTCTTGTCTTGTAGTGTGTTAATACATGAAGAAAATCACCCCACAAGAAATCGGCTAACTCACTTTTCTTCCTACGCGTTATTGACTATTTAGTATTTTCTTGTTGAATTTGTTAACCCTTCTTCCTCAAGCATCTCTTATTTTGTCTTTATGCTATTAAATTCTTAATCTTCCAGCCTTAACAAACATGAGGAAAGAAAAAGGTATAAATGATAAAGGTAGGGTTCTTGGCGTGTTGTCCACAACTCCTTGATTTTTCTTACCACTTCTTACCATTTCCACCTGTAACAACCCGTTACCACATTTTTCACGTATTTCCATACAACTTTACCGGTTGGGCTGTCTGCGATGCCAATAACATTCTACAATGATAGTGATAAATAATAATATTTATTTATCAAATACGAAATATGAAATTTCTTTTCATTATTCCTTACATCTGACATCCCCTATTGTCTTTGTCTCAATAAAGTAGTACTGTTTACATATGTCTGAAATGTAAAAGAGAAGTGACTGTACCTGTCATATTTGACATAAGTTGCCCCCACGCTTTATATGTAGCTATCCATATGGGAGCTAATGCTTTCAAACTCCGTGTCTTTTATCTGTGGAGTTAAAACAAATGGGTGAGCGATTCATACGCTCAGTAAAGGAAACATATGCTGCTTTATAAAACAAAAACTATATACCACAAAGTACTTGTTTTTCCTAACATCATATCAAGTAGGAAAATAGTTGATATAGTAACCAGTACTCTCAAAACATCATTCAAATCACTGGCTACTCAGTTTATTTTAAAAAATGTAGTAAACAGTAAATAGGATTTAACAAATCTTCTTAGTAAACAGAAATCAACAAGTTGAGACTATGCATCACCCCATAAATAAGTCATGCTATCATCGTTCCCCCTCCCCCTTGCGAGAACGGAATAATCGTCCCAAAAAGAGATACAATAGATCTATGGCCACAATCTTTAGGTGGTCCTCAGGTCCACTTGCCAAGTGACCTCGAGACCGCTGATGACTTGGCGGGTCCATCAGCCCTATGACGCCCTGAGGTGCACTCGTTGGTCCATCGACCGAGCCACCGCCCCAGGCGGGTCACACAGTAGAAATGCATGAACTGGGGGCCTAAAGTCTCAAAAATCACTTTTATATCTCATTAAAACCTTTATGGAATTTTCACACCCATATTATCATTTCTCAAAATGATTTGATTTCCAAAAAGGTTTAGGCTTTTTTGTTTACAAAACATTTTGAAAACATTCCAAAATCTCAACCTTTAAAATCTGCTCACCCATGGTCTGCTCGCCCAACATGGCTCGCCTATGGCAGCTCGCCCAGCGCAGAGAACTT
The DNA here is from genome assembly GCA_032173925.1 of Heritiera fomes. Taxonomy (NCBI): domain Eukaryota; kingdom Viridiplantae; phylum Streptophyta; class Magnoliopsida; order Malvales; family Malvaceae; genus Heritiera; species Heritiera fomes. The sequence continues at coordinate 2,119,005 of JAPDPM010000005.1, read as the reverse complement.
GTGTTCGCCGCCCAACTTTGCTTTTAAAATCAAAAAGTAAAACTGGCTCGCCCTTAGTGGCTCGCCCATTAGTCAATTCGCCCAAAAGGGTTTATATTTTCTATTTTCAAAGATATTAAAATGGCTCATTTTTCCTTAAGAAAATACCATTGAAATCTGTTCGCCATGGTCAGCTCGCCCAGCATGGCTTGCCCATGGTCACTCGAAAATGGGGTGAACAAGTGTTCGCCCGCCACCCTCTATATTTAAAACAAGAACACTGGCTCACCCATTTCGGCTCGCCCATAGCTTTCTTAACAAAACGGGTTGCTCGCCCTTAACAATTATAAACGGGTTTATAAAAATTTTATAAAAGGGATTGGATCGCCCGCCAATACCAGTTCGCCTAACATCAAAACAGGAGGGCCAGTTCGCCCAACCATATATAGGGGTTGGCTTTTAGTTCGCCCAAAGCAGCATATAATTTGTCAAACCAATGCATGTCATAAAACAAAACAATTTCTCAATATTTTCATAACATTTTTACTCCACGGGACATGCATTGACTTCGCATACAACTCCCTTACCTGATCTACTGAAGCTTTATTTTCTGATCGCCTTCTCGATCGCTTTTACCGAGTCCATAATTCCCGGCTGCAAAATAGTTTATTAAAACTATTAATATTTTCATTTTATATCACTTGGTGAGATTGAGATAAATCAAATGACTACTCGCCCAACGGAGTTCGCCATTCATCAAGTGGCTTACCAGTGGGAGCTCGCCCAATATTCAACTCGCCAGGTTTACATTGGCTTAAATGTAGGAGTTCGCCCACATTTCTACTCGCCCAATGCCTTATGCATGTGAGTTCACCATACGGCTTTCAACTCAGAGATGGGCTCGCCCATCTTTTATCAGTTCGTCCATGAATTACACTAAATTAGGCGACCTCGCCCTCTTGGACTTGGCGAGTTCATATTGGCTACTCGTCTTATTGGCGATCACAAATATTCAACATGGGCGATCACCATAATCGCCACTCTTATCACTTTTACACCATCTCCACTACTTCCCTTATTTGTTCTCGATTGTTTTCCCATCATTCTACTACAATTTCAACCCAGTTTCATCTTATTCTTCATCTATCTCCAGATATGAATTTCTTCTATTTATATGATCTCACAAGAATGAATCAAAACAACACTAAAATCATGCTTCTCATACTTGAACTCATAGAAACATATTATTCAATCTCAAGAAACCATTAAATCTCACCTTAATCAACTGCACTTCCAGAACAGATTGCTTTTTGTCTCACGTTAGCCTTCCTTTGCTCATGCCTTTAGCTCATCAACTTAAGGAGAAAAGGTTTGCAAGTAGATTTACTTGTTTAGCCAGTTTATGGATGAAGTTTAATGGATTAAGCATGGTGGAGAAGAGAGAAAATCAGAACATAAACTTACAATTGCATAGCTCTCGTGAAGAAGATGAATTTGGCTAGATTGGCTTTCCTCAAATGTTTCTTCTTATATAGCCATGCCACTCCAATCAAAACCCATCACTTGGCCTTTATTTCATGGGTCACACATTCCTTTAATACATGAAGACAATAGCAACTCAAGGTGGCGTGAAAGTCTCCCTTTCACAACTAACTTTCCAGTCATGTCAATCTTTAATTAATTCCTTGTCTCTTTTACACTTAACAAGCAGATTTGGTCAGCCTTCAATATCGTGTGGCAATAGCAAAGTGTCATCAAGGTCTTCTTTTGCTGCACCTTTGTTGACTTTTATTCTCCTTCTCTTCTAAGCATTATCTGTTGCATTTAATTCATGAAGACCATTGCAACAACAAAGTCAATTGGAACTCTTTTCTTCCTACACATTATTGACTTTGTTTGCCAACCTTTAAAAGCTACTTCAGCCAATAGAATTCATCCCTTGTTAGACTTTCTTCCATCTTGTATCACAATGGCCAAAAAGTCAAATTTGGCTGCACGGTTCTTATTTATTTTCATTTTATCTACACATACTAATTCCAGTTTGCCCCCTCATCTGGAGACCTTTAGTTCGCCAATCTCAATTTCAGTTGGCCAACCTTTCATCTCTCCAACTTGATCTTGATGCCAACTTAAAATTTGGAAATTTCGAGAATTTTCCTCTTCTTGGCGATTACATAGAGGTTTTACGAGTAGCAATTGCCTTTCTTGCCAATTTGGCCTTTCACTTGCCCCTCTATATGGGCGACCACCTTACTCGCCAAATACATTGGCGATCACAGTCCTCGCCACACGCGGGACATCATCTATTCCACAGCCTTGGCGAACTCACCTATTCGTTACCATCATCCAGCCCGCACTTAGCATTGGCGATTGTCCAACCTTGCTTGTCCATGGGCAAACTACTCTATATACTCACCCATACATTATTCTACCGAATTTGCTCCTTTCACAACTCAAGTTAAGGAGCTTTTCACCCAAGCAGAAATCAATATTCATTATTTATTTGATTTTCAATCTCAATTTTATGAAATTAGAGTCTACAGTAGTGTAGAATCGGATTTTACACCACCAATCACCACTAATCTCATGTGAAGCCATTTAATTTATCATTCGAAAATTTTGCTCTTTCTTGCCATGGAAAGGAAGTGGCGTGTACTTCACTTTGCAGCCACCTTTCTTGACTTTCCTTTATGCTTCCTTTTCACACTTCAACCAATAAGGCTTCTTTTATCCATGAATTTCATTTTATCTCTTTTGCATTCTTTCCAACCGAATGTTCACACTATATTGTAATATAAAATTCCAACAATTCCAGTGAGATTTCATATTCAACCATTATTTAATTCCACTAAATAAAATTTAATTCTATCATCCATCATTTACAATAGGCTATACAGTATAATAAAATTGGTTCTCACATATTTTCTCTCTAGCATGATATATTCTGAGTGATGCCTTAGTCTTTACTTTTATTAGATATGAAATGATATGTGATATGGAAAAGAGGTGTTTAAATGAAAAAGTATATGAATATGTTTATATGAAAAGGAAAATGATTTCTAATAGTTGACTGTACTATATGGAGTACTATACTAATTATGATTTTTGCAGTGACATGTGAAATGAGTTTGAATGAGAATTATGATAATTTAAACTAATATTCTTTTTAAAGAATATATGAATATTAGTTTAATTTATTTATATGCTTTATTTTATAAAATCATTATTTTAAAAAGGGTATAAAATGAAATGAAAAATGATTGATCTCAACGACAATACTTACTCCCTATAGTCGTTTCTAGGTTCCGGGACAAGACAGGTATTTCAAAATACCTTCTTACCCCATCCGGATCCCTAGCCGACTATAGTATCCTTCCTATCTTGGTCCTTAGAGCACATATAGGAAAATAAAGATTTTTATTGCATATAGATTTAGGGATATCTAGTTTTGTATACAATTATCTTACTGAGCCGTGGTTTGCTTAACATCTACAGAGTACTTTCAGTGACTGCGTGATTAGCATCCGAGGATTGTTGGCTGCGCATATTGCGCCTCGAAGCAGCGAGCTTATATCCTGGAGGTATAATCATTAATTTTATATGTTTGAACATACTTTTACACTACTACTTTGTTGTAATTTAAACAAAGGATGTAAACAGTAAACATATTTTAATAAGTTCATATTTATGAAAAGAGATGATAAATAGTATCTATTAGTGGTTACTGTTACGAAAAAGAGAAAAGTAGGGCATCACAGACAGCCCAACCATATAAAATGTGTGAAAAAAACGTAAAAAATGTGGTCATGGGATGTGATATCTTAAATATCTTACCTATAGTTTGGTTCAATTTGTTGGATTCAAAAGATTCGAGTTTTTTTTTAATTACATATTAAAATGTTAATATTTCATATCAAATCCCAATTTACAAATTTTTATCTAAGATTCCGTTTGAGTTGAATCAAACTTATAATATAATTGTTGAAAATTCATGCCCAAAAATTAAACCGGCTCCAGCTAAAAATAAATCAATTGTTCATGGCATCAACAATTAGATTTCGGGGATATCACTTTTTATCTAATTCAAAAATCTCATTGCGAGTAATGAATTTCAATTATGTATGATAATTTTATAATTAAAATTAAAAGGAAGAAGAATGTAGACGATTATGGCTTAGTGCTTGAGCTTGAAGCAATGGCAGATTTCTAGAAGTAAGAAGATGGATGAAGCCAATTGATTTGAGTCTTTCCATTTTCATCCTCCATTGTTAAATTTCTTTTTCCACATATGTGGGCAGATAAATGATCGAGTGGGTACAAAAGAAACAGCACGGGCCTACCTCGTCATTATTATCATGATGAATCATTGACAATTTTAGATACAGTACAAAAATATTATAAAAATATAAAAGAATGTAAATTATAATTTCAATAAAATTTAGATATTCATTTAGTAAAAAATAAAAAAAGAGTGTTTTGTATTTGATATATTTATACAAATTGTGACATGAAAATTTACATATTTCATGTGTATATAACATGAAACAAATATGACAAAAACCAAACTATGCAGACATTATTTGAATTACCGGATCTACCAACAAGTCAAAACAAACATTTTCATTTTGACTTTTAGGCATGCTAACAAAAAATAGTAATTCAACTTTTCCCAAATTGCTAATAATGGTTCAATTCATGATTTAAATCAACTCATTTGTCGTCTCAATTATTAGAACTTTTAAATATAAAATTAATGATTTTTTGTTGATGTTATTTAAAATATTTACATCTAGTTGTTTGGAATATTTACGCTATTTAAAATATTTACGTAAATATGAGAGCATATTTACATGTAGTTGTTGGAAGAGAAAGAATTTACCTGCTTTGAATTTTTGTAACAATAAAATAATAAAAAAGGAAATATCTTGCAAGTGTTTTTAAATATGACCAAGAAAAGGCCAATGCCCAATGATAATAAGCAATGATGATAAAATTGACATCAAATTTTAAATTATAAAAGAAAAAGGTAGAAGCACGAATATGGAATAGACACGCTGATTTATAATTTGGAGTGCTAACCAAAGTCAAATGACAAGTGTCACATCCCACACGCAAATTTAAGGCATGATGGACTGGTGCAGGCTAATCTAGGCCCCAGCCAAGGTGATGAGAAGTTGGAAGCTCAAACCAAGGCACCCCAAGGTTGTGGGCGTGATGAGGACGCAGGCTAGAAGAAGGTGTGCGAGGTGCGCAAAATGGTCGCTGGTTGGGCGAGCAGGGAAGTTAGGCGAGACGCTAACTAGGCGAGCCGAACATTTGGGTGAGACTCTAGCCAGGTGGGTGAGCAAGGTCCCAGTCACCAGGCCAGGCGAGCCCCTAGACGCAGGCTAGGGCAAGCGCATTGGCAGGTAGCCGAATGGAGGGAGCAGGCGAGCGCGAGGAAGCAGCTGAGACAGGCTTGGGCGAGAAGACCCGGGAGGCCCCAATTGTGCATCCATATGTGGGCCTTAAGCGAAAAGGCTTGGAACACGCTCAGCCCAGTGCACGCACCAGCAGGCCCCGGTCCAGTTCAGCTCCAGCGGCTTTCACTTGGCCAGCACAATCAAGAGAGGTTCCCAAAGCAGTATGTTAGCCACGCACTTGGCTTAACCACCACCACATAGTTGGGTGGGGGCTTGCCTATTTAAAAGGGGTGTCTTCCCCCACATTTGAGCAGCAGAGGAGAGGGTTTCATTATGGGTGTGGGAGAGAGTTGCTGAGTTAGGTTGAGGCGCTAGTGCTCCTCTAAGTGGAGTGAGCCACTTGGTGAGTCTCCTAGGATGTATAGAGACCCAAGAGTGTGCTCCTCCAGCGTAGGTAGAGTCTTATGTTGGTCTCCCTCTTGTATAGCTCCTGTACAGTGTATTTGTTTGAGAATAATGCAAGTGTACAATTACCCCCACATTGGTGTGTCTACGTTTGTGCACGTGCGTGTGTGTATCTACTTGCTTGTTGGCTAAGTGTGCTTGCTTGCACTGTGTGGGTGTTGCAGTGTGCGTGTGTTTCTCGCTGTGAGAGCATCTTGGGCAGGAGTAGGCTGACTTAGGGGCGTGGGGACATGAGTTTCCCGCCTAAGGCCATACGGTTGCCGGGCTTAAGCCCTCGGTACGTGACACAAGTAATTCAATATACTGATTTTTGCTTCAAAATATTGAAGCCGAAACAAATATCTACTTTAATCTAGACATGATAATTCATATTTGTATCAAGTAAAATTGTGTTTATATTATATAAAATATAAAAATTTTGTGTTAAAATTCGTATTGATATGAAAAAAACAAACATTTATTTTTTAGCTAAAATAATTTTTATTTAATTTTAATTTGTCACATTTTTTATTTTTATCGTGTCATCGCATTATATATATGATTGTCAAATCTACTTTAATCATCCGAGTTTTAAAAGCAGGATTATAAAATTATCACATATGTCATTTATTTTTATTTTTTTAATTAGATTAAGAGATTAAAATCTCACTCAAGGAATCAAATCATTTTCTTGACCATCCAATAACCGATGCAACTCGAAAGCTTTTGTCTTTATAGCCGCGGGGATTTTATTATTGTAACTTTAAATTTATTGATTTTTATAGTTGTATTTTTTTTCTTTTTTTTGTTGATTTTTAGATAAAAATAATAGTTTAAATAATTTATAAAATACTATGTTAATGAAAATGAAAATTTTTGTCATTATACATTTAAATTGTTGTTTTTTTAATAAAAATAGCGATTTTTGTTAAATCAAATGAACAAATCTTTATCAATTCTACTACTTTTATGATAAAAAAATCGGTAAAATTAAAAGTATAATGATAAAATCAAAGAATTTGAAATATAATAATAAAATTTCAACATTGATCCATAATACACTAATAAATTTTACTTTAATCTTTCCAAAAATAAGATTAAAAATATGAAAAATGTTTGTCGAGGATGAAATATTGTTTTTTTTTACACTTTACAATTATAAGATTTCATTAACAAAAACATTAAACATGTATAATAGTAGTTGTATTTGCATATCATTCCGAACACCCAACGTGATTGAATATTGCTATAAATGATAGTGGTTGTTGATAATATATTTAAATAAATTATAAAATACAAAGTAAAATGAAAATATATATTATATTGCAAATGTTGCATGGCTAAAGGTCATTATATTGTTGAGGTAATAGAGGAATAATGGGAAATTTATTATATAAATTAATACTATTTGATATGACAAAGTATACTTTCTTTGGGCCAGGCCCAAGGTTCATCAAGACCACCACGTGGCGGAAGATCACTGTGCCACGTGGCCTTCGGCGACAGACGACATAGGCTGCCGCATTACACCTGTCACCTGGTGACAGGCTCCCAGCCTATCGCCTGAAGTGACAAGGCGATACGTGTTATCATCTGTCTACCTATCTGCGACAGACCACATTGGCTGCTGCATCACACCTGTTGCCTGGCGACAGGCTCCTAGCCTATCGCCTGACGTGACAGTGTGACACATGGCATCTTCCCCGCCTACTGATCGGCGACATACCCCTGTCGCCATAACGTGATTCGCGAGGTGGTCTCTCGCCAGCGACAGGGTCCGAGTTTATCTACGAAGGAATTTGTACTACATCTGGATACAAACTCTTAGCAAAGTTGCGTACTTATCCTCAGGTAATTAACCTAGAATATCCGCCTATAAATAAGCTTCATGTATAATCTTATTCCCCAATTTTTGACTACTGGCTTTTATGCTTCCCAATCTGAAGAACTTTTGGCTGACTTAAGCATCGGAGTGTCTACGCAGGGAACCACCCCTGCATCTCTCTGACTTTTCTTGTTTTACAGAAGCTTCTTGGAGACACGTGGAGACTGAGTACAAACACCGACGTCAGCATACCTTTATTGTTGTTTTGTGCAACAACACTATTTAATAATATGGTGAGAACAAGATCTACAAACGTAAGAACCGGAAGTAAGGAAAATTCTGTGAGCTCCCCTGAGCAACAGATTCGCCAGACAAACCAGGTGAACAGGGAGGAAGAAAGAATTACTGTGTCGGCGACAGAATTCGAAGCTCTGAGGCGACAGAACGAAGAAACTACCCAGGCGTTGCGAGCCATGGTGGATCTGTTCCAAGGAGTTCTCCCGGCATTGGATCTGCCGCCTGCCGTGCAGAACTTGGTAGGAGGAACCACTAGAGGTGTCCCGCCGTAGGTGTTTGGGTGACAGGAGGACATGACAGCGGCAGACCCCTCTCGTCGGCGAGAGGTTCCCCCTATGGAAGAGCACGACATTCATCTAGGTGCGGCAGGACAGGGGAGCGGGAGGCCTGTCGCAGGCACCCAACGAGAGGAGATGGAAGCAATTGGTTCAGAGCCCGCGACAGGAGTCATGCGACATGGGAGCGGGAGGCCTGTCGCAGGCACTCGGCGAGAGATTGAGGAAGCAGCAGGCATGGATCCTGCGGCAGGGGTCAGGCGACAGACTCCAAATGTAGGGCGATAGGTGTTTGGGCGACAGGAAGATGACCGGGCGACAGGATCTACCGCCCACCACCATGACTTGTCAAATTTTGATGGTGCTAATTTAGACCATGGTATTAGAGGTGCTGGAAAGAACGGGGTCGAAGATCAAAGCACTTGGGGAATCGGGTCGGAATTTGACCCCACTTGGTGTACGCAAATGGTACGGACAAACGCACCTCAAGCTAAGGGCAAGCAAGTAGTCGGAGACCTACCTGATTCGTCTCATGCCCGAAATCAGCCCGCTCCCCCCGTGGACATGAAGAAGATGATAGAACAGGTACTGGAAGAGAAAAAGTTAGTGTCTGCAAAAGAGAGCCAGATGAGAAGAGTACCGTTCTGCACAACCATCATGCAAAAACCTCTGCCCCCAAAGTTCAAAATGCCGCAAATGATCGCCTACACTGGAAAGATGGACCCATACGACCATATGCAAAATTATGAGGCCCTAATGCTGTTACATGGATGGGAAGACGAAATAATGTGTAGGGCCTTTTCCTTAACTCTGTCCAGACATGCGATGAAATGGTTTAATAACCTACCTGAAGAGTCCATTATCTCTTTTGACCAACTGCGAAGCGAGTTTCTCAAGGCATTTGCGGTAAATAGTCAGAGAAGGAAGGAACCGACCTATTTGCTCACTATTAAGCAGGGAGCTAAGGAGTCATTGAAAAGTTATGTGGATCGGTTTAGAGATGCTACTTTGGAGGTGCGAGATCTGCAAGTCGGTATAGCCGTGGCAGCCATGCTACAGGGGACAAGGTCTGAGAAATTGCAAGAATCCTTGTCGCTAGATCAGCCAACAACCATCTAAGACCTACTTTCCCGCGCACATAAGTATGTAACCCAGGAGGAAGTAATGAAAATGGTGGCGATAGGAGAATCCAAGGATGGAAGGAAACGAGGAAGAGAGGTCACTGAAGCATCTTCTAGCCGACCGAGAAAGTTTGATAAAGCTCCCACACTGAAATACAATTCCTATACTCCACTCACCGAATCTCGAGCTTCAGTGTTAGCAGCTATTGAGGGCACAGGTCTTATACAGACTCCAAAGAAGGCGTTAGGGAATCTGGGTCGTGATTTAAGGTCGTACTGCGATTATCACTCAGCGCATGGGCACACTACCGAAAAATGTAGGGAGTTGATGAATCAGCTAGAAAAGCTAGCACAAGAGGGAAAAATAAACCGTTTCGTATGGAGAGGTGATAGAACTAATTACCCTGCACAGAACAGAGGAAACAATTTCAGAGATAGAAGAGGCGAAAACAGAAGACCTGTTAGACGAAATGAAGGTGAAAGAAGAGATAATGACAGAAGGGTAGAAAAAAGGAATCAAGAGGAAGATAATGAACCCACAGGGCCAGCTATCAACGTGATATCCGGAGGTGAGTCATTGGCTGGCACTTCTTCTTCGTCTCGAAAGACCTACGCCCAATAGGCTTATCAAATTAATTCGGTGATGGAGGAAAAACATGATGAAGAACCCATTACTTTCACGCCAGCTGACAGAGGTGATGTAATGATCCCTCATGATGACCCAATGGTGATTTCGATGGTAATAGCAAAACACCCAGTGAGTCGCATCCTAGTCGATAATGGGAGTTCGGTAAATTTGATTTACTGGGGTTGCTTCGAGAAAATAAACATCTCGAATGATAGTCTGAAGCCAGTAACCACACCACTGTATGGCTTTTCAGGAGAAAAAGTGAAGCTGGAAGGCGCAATTCAGCTACCTGTGACATTGGGGGAAAGCCCGAAGTGTGTCACTCGACAAGCGTTATTTATGGTGGTGAGATCAACTTCCGTGGCGTACAATATGATCCTCGGGCGGCCACTGTTAAATGACATGAGAGCGGTGGTGCATCCTTGCTATTTGTTAATAAAGTTTTCGACTCCCCGCGGTGTTGGACAAGTGAGGGGAGATCAAAGGAAAGCCCAGACGTGTAATGTCGCATCCACCACATGTAAAGGGATTCAGAGGAAGGAAACCCTTACGATCGAAGAGAAGCCTAAGCCAAAACCCGATGAGGAGATGGAAGCAATCCGGTTGGATGAGAAAGATGAAGAAAGAATAGTGTACGTAGGAAGCCAGCTGCCTGAAGAAGTAAAAAAGGAGATAGTCCGATGCTTAAAAGAGAATTGTGATGTGTTCGCATGGACTCCAGCCGATATGCCTGGAATAGACCCAGAAGTTATTTGCCATCGGTTGAACGTAATCTCAGGGGCAAAACCGATAAAACAGAAGAAGAGGAATTTTGCTCCAGAGAGGCAACAGGCAATAAACGAAGAAATATCGAAGTTGTTGCAAGCAGGATTCATCAGAGAAGTTAACTATCCAGAGTGGTTGGCTAATGTTGTGATGGTAAAGAAAACCAACGGAAAATGGAGAATGTGTGTGGACTTCACAGATCTGAACAAAGCTTGTCCTAAGGATTCATATCCACTACCTCGAATTGATAAGTTGGTAGACGAAACTTGCGGGTATGAATTACTTAGCTTCTTAGATGCCTTTTCGGGATACTACCAAATCATGATGCATCCAGATGATGAGGAGAAGACCTCGTTCATTACTGATGGTGGGACATATTGCTATCGAGTAATGCCGTTTGGTTTGAAAAACGCGGGTGCAACCTACCAACGCATGGTAAATAAGGTGTTCCAAGACTTGTTGGGCAACACCATGGAAGCTTATGTTGATGATATGATCATCAAAAGTCGACAAGGAGAATCACATGCCGAGAAAATGATCAAAGTATTCAATGTGTTGCGACAATACAAGATGAAGTTGAATCCCAACAAATGCTCATTCGGGGTGAGATCTGGAAAGTTTCTGGGATTCATGATTACTAATCGAGGAATAGAGGCTAATCCCGAGAAAGTTCAAGTTATTTTGGACATGAGGCCACCTAATACAGTAAGAGAAGTCCAAAGGCTAACAGGAAGAATAGCAGCCTTGAGTCGTTTCTTGTCCAGATCAGCTGAAAGAAGTCTACCATTTTTCAAGGCGATAAAGGCAGGAAAGAACTTCAAGTGGACGGAAGAGTGCAACGACGCCTTTGAAAGGTTGAAAGACTACCTAAAAGAGTTGCCTCTATTATCTCGGCCACATCCCAGAGACCACCTCCTTATGTACCTCAGTGTAGGAGAGAAAGCCATAAGTGCAGTCCTACTAAGGAAAGAAGGTGATAGGGATTGCCCGATTTATTATGTAAGCAAAGTCCTGCTAGATGCCGAGGCAAGGTACCCCTTAGTTGAAAGAATAGCTTTATCCCTGGTGATGGCAACTCGGAAGTTGCGGCCTTACTTCCAAGCTCACTCGGTGACTATCTTAACAGATCAGCCCTTCAGGCAAATACTGCAGAAACCAGAACACTCCGGACGTCTAATTAAGTGGGCTATCGAATTGAGTGAATATGACATTCACTTCCAGCCTCGCCAAGCAATAAAAGGACAGGCATTGGCAGATTTCATCGTAGAATGCACTGGCCGAGAGGTCCAAGAGGGAACAGAGATAGTCTGGTGGAAATTATTTGTTGATGGAGCTCGTAACATGGACGGCAGTGGAGCCGGAATTGTGCTAACATCGCCTAAAGGGGAAACCTACGAGTATTCCCTACGTTTCGATTTCCCAAGTTCGAACAATACAGCCGAGTACGAAGCCTTGATAGCTGGGATGAGACTGGCTGAGAAACTAGGAGTCAGCAACTTAATGGCACATAGCGATTCACAATTGGTGGTAAACCAGTTTTCGGGTGAGTATGAAGCACGAGAACCCGCCTTAGTCCCTTATCTGCAGAAGGTACAATTGTTGGCACAATCATTCAAACACTTCCAGCTGACTCAGATAAATCGAATAGAGAACAACCATGCAGACGCTCTTTCAAAATTGGCTTCTTCCAGAGGGGTCAAAGGGGGTATGGTCAAAGTAGAATCCCTCGCTAGACCAAGCATTGAAGAAGAAGATGTCTGTGATGTTGAAATCGGAGGCGATTGGAGGAGCCCAATCAAAGACTACATATTGGGGGGGTACACTCCCCACTAACAGAGACGAAGCTCGAAGGTTGAAGTTAAAAAGTGCCAAGTTTACAGTGGTGAATGGGGAACTCTATAAACGGGGATTCACAATGCCCCTGTTGAAATGTCTAGGGCCCCAACAGGCTGAGTACACCTTAGCTGAAGTTCATGAGGGAATATGCGGTGAACATTTGGGGGCTCGAGCCCTGGCCTCGAAAATATTGTACACGGGGTTTTATTGGCCTACATTAAGGAAGGATGCCACAGACAAAGTGAAAAGATGTGAAAAGTGTCAGAAATTCGCTCCTATAACTACAGCACCTGTTTCGGCTCTTCAGAACACACTTCAACCAACTCCATTCGCACAATGGGGACTAGATATCCTGGGGCCTTTTCCCCTAGGCTCAGGACAAAGGAAGTATTTGCTTGTGGCCACAGACTACTTCACAAAATGGATAAAGGCCGAGCCTTTGGCTACAATTTCTGAGAAGAAGGTGGAAGCGATGGTATGGAAAGACATAATCTGCCGATTTGGGATCCCCCATGTGATAAATGCAGATCATGTGAAGCAGTTCGACTGTGATGCTTTCTGAAATTTTTGTAGTGGCCTGAAGATTCTCCTAAGAATATCTTCTGTGTCTTACCCACAGGCCAATGGGCAAGCAAAGGTGAGCAATCGAACTATACTACACGGGTTGAAGACTAGACTCGACAAAGCAAAGGGAGCATGGGTAGATGAGCTCCCAAGTGTCCTATGGGCCTACAGAACGACAAGCAAAGTGTCAAGAGGTGAAACACCATTCAATTTGGTATATGGCACTGAAGCCCTCATCCCAGTAGAAGTTGGAGCTGAGTCACCCCGATTGATCCCCTACATCAAGGAACTCAATTCTTAGGGACTAAGGGAGAATCTAGACCTGCTAGACGAGCTGAGAGACAAAGCAAAAATGAGACTGGCTGCTTACCAACAGAGGATAGCTACTTATTACAATGCACGGGTGAAGAACAGAGAAATGCAAGAAGGAGACCTAGTGTTGAGCAAGTCGGCAATCACAAACGCCCATAAAGAGAATGGAAAGCTCCGGGCTAATTGGGAAGGACCATACAGGATCAGAAAGATGGTCGGACCTAGCACATGTACCTTGGAAACCTTGCAAGGAAAGAAGATCGCAAAGACTTGGAATGCCAACCATCTTAAGCTATATTGGCAGTAAACATTGTAATTTTTGCTTTCTGATTGTTCTTATTCTTACTTTCCCATCTATTGCTACATTACTTTACAGATGTTATTATTTTTCTAATTCATGAATAAAGGCCAGCCAATCATTTCCTATATTCTCTAACGCAATATATGAGATAAATTATGTGTTACAGGAATTAAAATGCGGTAACAGCTGGCAAACATGAAAGTCCCTAAGCGAAAAATGCGCGAGACGGGCAAATCAAAAGTCCCTAAGCACAAGAGGTGCGAGACGGATCAAAAGTCCTTAAGCACAAGAGGTGCGAGACGGGCGAACAAAAGTCTCTAAGCGAAAAATGCGCGAGACGGACAAACATAAAAGTCCCTAAACGAAAAATGCGCGAGACGGGCAAATCAAAAGTCCCTAAGCACAAGAGGTGCGAGACGGATGAACAAAAGTCCTTAAACGAAAAATGCGCGAGACGGGCAAACGTAAAAGTCCCTAAGCGAAAAATGTGCGAGACGGGCAAATCAAAAGTCCCTAAGCACAAGAGGTGCGAGACGGGCGAACAAAAGTCCTTAAGCGAAAAATACGCGAGACGGGCAAACAAAAGTCCTTAAGCGAAAAATGCGCGAGACGGGCAAATCAAAAGTCCCTAAGCACAAGAGGTGCGAGACAGGCGAACAAAAGTCCCTAAGCGAAAAATGCGCGAGACGGGCAAACATAAAAGTCCCTAAGCGAAAAATGCGCGAGACGGGCAAATCAAAAGTCCCTAAGCACAAGAGGTGCGAGACGGGCGAACAAAAGTCCCTAAGCGAAAAATGCGCGAGACGGGCAAACATAAAAGTCCCTAAGCGAAAAATGCACGAGACGGGCAAATCTAAAAGTCCTTAAGCTCAAAGGTGCGAGACGGGTAAAAGACCAATCCTCAAAAAAGTACAATCGCGGAATCATCAAGCGCTAGGCAAACAGACATGTGCGAAAATCAAATAACACAAAGATACAAATTATGTAGCATGTTACGAGGTACGTTACAAATCCTTCATATTAATATGTCGCGATAACTTGACAAATTACGGTTAAAATTTGGACATTTTAGTATTGCTTATTCTACAAAGTTCTTAAGCCAAAAGAGCGCAAGATAAGCACAACACTCGAGAAAAGTTCATCTTTGAACAGTAGTGACAACGCTGTCTCAAAGTAGAACTCAAGGAGCAATGTAAAGGTACACTTTACACTGTGAAAACAGAATCATCTCATATTTTTATGCCGCTCTTTAGAATCTTATAATAAAAACAAACACCCATTCAGAGAAGAAAAGAGGAAAATACAAAAAACTACAAAAAGAAATGTGCTTCTCATTGAATATTCATTGAATATTTACAAACAGAGGAAAACATAAAAAGCTGCAAAAAATGCATTTTTCGAGTAAAATACAAAAAATCCTAATCTACACTGAGTACTAAGTCATCCAGCTGAGAAGAAGCCGCATCGACACCAGAGCCCTCAATAACCGGGGGATCAGGAACTTGAGGAACCGAAGCACCAGGATCCTGGGGAGCCGAAGGAGCCATCCCGGGTGAAGGATCATAACTTGAGGGCCCGACCACAGCTGCGGGGTCTGGCACAGGATCAACGGCTGTGGAATCAGAAATCTGGCACTCATCACTATCCAACCCTAGAAGTGCCTCGATAGACTCAGGCTGATCGCCCGCCTCAATAGCCTTAGGAACATCTTGCACTGTTGAAGGTTCGACTCGATCATGTGCGCCAGAAGACTCAGGCTGACATTGTGGCTGTCGGGGAGGCCATGGGCCCTCAAGATTGTCTAATTCATCCCCAGCACCCTCCTCTAAATAGGCATCCGGACCTTGCGAGTCAGGCTCGTACTTAGTCCAAGGAGGAGCTACATAGTACTTGGCCTGCTCAGTAAAGAGTAACTCAGGAAAAGTCTCGCCAGGCCGATGCTTCTCCAGCCACGAACGAGCCAAATAAAAACCATATTTGATGAATCCCGCCGCGAACATTGCTTTCTTATCATAGCAATGTTGGGACAAGCGATACTCACGAACGGCCTCGGCCCGAATCTCTCTCTGACGGTCCAGTACGTTGTGCAGCTCCTCAATGGCTTCATCCCGTTGTCTCTCCATGGCTGATCTTCTTATTTAGCTCCTTCATCCTTTTGGGATAGGGGCGAAGCTGGACAACCTCGTTCATAAGCTCCATTTTTTGCTCTCGAAGCTCACGAATGTCCTTATCAGCTTGCTCCCTAAGGGCCCTGTGTCGAGCATTAACGGCCACAATTTGCTGAGTCGTCTGACAAGACAAAAAGCAAACAAACAAAGGCTAAACAAACCTGACGAAAAAGCATAAAAAGGAAAAAGCTAATTACCAAAAAAGCACAAAGCTTACCTTCATCGCGAGGTAGTCGGAATTATCCTCCGCCTCAGTCAGATTGGTGAAAAGCCCCGCCTCGTCGCGAGGGAGAATGGTGCTCCAAGCCAGACGGGATGCTATCCCGGCATCTTCAATACTGTCGTTGTCATTCACCCCGGGATAGGTCTGGAAGTCTTCTCCACCGACGACTACCCCACTATCAACTTGGTAGCCCCTCAAAGTTGGATTAGCCACCTTAGGCAAAATTGGTCTTGTAGGCATTGTGGCTTCTATAATTAGCCTCTTCATGTATTTGCGCCTAGGTTGGCGAGGAACAGACCTATCCTCAGCAACACGAGATCTACCCTCTTGACGGGCTGAATCACTCCTCTGGGAATCTGAGCTCTCGCGGTCATCCGAACCACGATCAAGGACAAGAGGCCTCTTTCGTTTATTTCTCCCGGCCTCTTGTGTAGGATGGCTGGATACACCAGCGGCAGGAGGAGGGGCAGTAGGAGCACGAGCCGGTACGAAGGAGGGAGCACGAGCTGACCCAGATGAGGGAGCATGAGTCGGCCCAGATGAGGAAGCCCCAACTTGCGACTGAGAAGCAGGAGCCGCTCGAGTAGCATCACTGGCATCCCTCCTATGCAAAAACTCCTGGAAGTTCATTCCTGCACGACATAAGAAGGAATTAGCTGACCAAGTAAAACGCCACACCCACGAAGTAAAAAGGGAAATTAAAAAACTAAAAAACCACCAATATCTTCTAAACTATTCAAGGATGAATCCAAGGGGAAATTGACGAAGGGACTCCCAAAGGCGTCGGCCCGAGCCCACTCAGGATTCTCCTCTGACTGATCGCTAGCCTCAGGGGTCTCATCCTCCGAATCCAAAGAGGATTCATCTACAAGACGGCCTACAGGGGCGGACGCTTCAACTACGACTACCGGAGATGGCTGACTAGAACCAGCATCAACACGTGGAGTCGCAGGCAAGTTAGACGAGGAAGCGGAAGTCCCAACAACGATCCTGCTTACCCCCCAACCGACGGTGGCGATATTCTCCGGGGTTAAAAGGGATAATAAGTTACGCTCCTCGGTAGAAACGCTCCTCGGTAGAACAAATCCGCCGAATAAGCTCACCAAATTGGTCTCTCAAGGTTTCTGCTCTGAATCTTTCGGAGCGCTGTGAGTGGTCAGAGGTATCACGATTCCATCTCTTGCGGATCCGTAGGTCGCTTGGAATCTCGACAACGACCCACTCACTTTCAAAGCCACGCAGTTTATTGAGAAGATCTTATTATTAGGAAACTCGTCGGACTTCAACCGTTGGAGAGAGAACGTTATCATCCCTTTCAAACCACGAACTCTAAAAAAGGCGCTTAAAAGAGGAACAGTTGGGACAATATCCAAGTGATAACATACTATGGAAAACGCTACCAGCTGGGCCCACGCGTGGGGATGAAGTTGACACGGGACGATGTCCTTATACCTAAGAAACGCTTCACCAAACTCTGGAAGAGGGAAGCGGAAACCAAAGGATAAAGAGGCCTTATGAACGGCTACACCATTTTTAACCAAGTCGGGTGTAGCCTCCCCTTGGATTGGAAGTCTATAACTATAACCTGACGGAAGGGGGAAACGAGTCCTAAAATCCTCTAAGTCAGCATTCGTCAAAGAACACAGAACACCACCGGTTCTGAGTGTTTTACCTGGACGTAGCAAAGACATGGCGAAAGAATTACCTAATAGGCGACAGACCTACTAAGGCGACAGACCTAATAGGCGAAAGACCTACTAGGGCGATAGACCAGTTAGAGCGACAAACCTTCTGAACGAAGGACCTGCGGGAGACTTAGGCTCAACGCGGAAGACTAAAAACACCCCCAGGAGGCCTAAATTTGAATGCGAAAAGGTTATAAATAAAGGCGACAGATATGCACTTACTGTCACTAAGATGAGCGAGAGATCCTGACGAGAGAGTGACAGACTCTTTTAGGCGACAGACTCTTTTGACGAGAGAGCTGAAAGATGGGCGACAGACGGCTGCTCAGAGGTTTTCGTGCACTCTCTCGACGAGCCCCAGCGGTTTATATAGCCGCGACAGGGAATGCCAAACGTCGCGCCCGATCACGTCTGTCACAGATTGAAGATTTTTCACCTGCAAAAAATACCAGAAAAAGTAGAAAAAAATAGAGAAAACTATTCACGGTGGGTTGAAGCCCAAAAAACACATATTTATACTCTCCCGTTTAGAAAAATCCAACAAGAGAGTGGGGAGCAATTGATATGACAAAGTATACTTTCTTTGGGTCAGGCCCAAGGTTCATCAAGACCACCACGTGGCCTTCGGCGACAGACGATATAGGCTACCGTATTACACCTGGCGACAGGCTCCCAGCCTATCGCCTGAAGTGACAGGGCGACACATGGTATCATCCGTCTACCTATCTGCGACAGACCACATTGGCTGCTGCATCACGCCTATCGCCTGACGTGATAGTGGGACACATGGCATCTTCCCCGCCTATCGATCGGCGACATACCCCTGTCGCCATAACGTGATTCGTGAGGTGGTCTCTCGCCAGCGACAGGGTCCGAGTTTATCTACGAAGGAATTTGTACTACATCTGGATACAAACTCTTAGCAAAGTTGCGTACTTATCCTCAGGTAATTAACCTAGAATATCCACCTATAAATAGGCTTCAGGTATAATCTTATTCCCCAATTTTTGACTACTGGCTTTTACGCTTCCCAATCCTGAAGAACTTTTGGCTGACTTAAGCATCGGAGTGTCTACGCAGGGAACCACCCCTGCGTCTCTCTGACTTTTCTTGTTTTACAGAAGCTTCTTGGAGACACGTGGAGACTGAGTACAAACATCGACGTCAGCATACCTTTATTGTTGTTTTGTGCAACAACACTATTTAATAATATATTTGGAAGCATGCATGCAAAAAAATTCAAACTCCTTAAAATAATAATAAAGTTAATTTAAAATATAATCTATAAATGAAACCTCTTACTGGTTATAATATAAGTTTATAAAATAAATATATAATTTTTTTTTATGAATGTTGGCACGTTGCACTGATAAAAATAATATGATATACAATGTTGATTACCCATTTACCCTAAATCCAAAGGAAAGCTTTTCCCTAATCCAATATCAAATTAGAAAAGTATTTTTTTAGTTCTAAGATCAAAATCACATTGCTTATCTCACAATTTATTATATTAATTTATTAATTTTTTTAAATGTATAATTTAATGAAATATATAACATTTTTTTAGTTTTGCAAGTTTTGATGCCATAAATTCGATTAAATGTGAGTTATCATGGAATCTTAAGCTTTACTTGGTATGATGGAAAGAAATGGGTGAAGAAAGAAAATTAGTTAATCAAATGGTTAAGCTACAAAGTAAGAAAGTTATTATGAAACATAACCATTTGATTAACTAATTTTTCTTCCTCATCCCTTTCTTTCCATCTTACCAAGTAAAGCCTTAATGTGGTTTAATTACAATAATAAATTTAGTTATATATAAAAAATTAAATTTATTCAAAATAGTTTTATTTATTATGAACTTGAATTTTGTAGTTTTTATTAAATCACTTCAAAATTTCACGATAATTTTCATAAAAATGAATTCATAAAATTAAAGCATTTCCTCGATTCATCAAGTAGTCTTTCATTTCAAACTTTTTGTGAGTTTGCATTTTTTTTTATATAAAAAAGGACGAAACCTGATTAAAAAAATTAAGCATTAAGATTCGAATTTTAAAACTAATGAAAAACTACCTCGTCATTGTCATCTAAACCTTTATTCTAATAGTTGGATAGGTTACATAAACTAATATATAAAATTACGTTAAAAAATTTACCTATTAAAAAAATTATACGAATCAATTGAATTAAACCTTATATGATTATGAGTTTATATTTAATGCACTGACAATATATGAATGTTATACACTGTCAATTAATTACAAAATACTAATTGATTAATGAGCAAAGTTAAAAGATATATAAACCCTTAAAATAAATATCAATAAAATTTTTTAATTTATTTTTAAAAATCTTCTTAGCTTTTAGCTTAACTCATTAATGAGATAGTTTATTATTTATTTATGATGTATAATTTTTATACTGTCAATATATGAAATATAATTTTTATAATTATTGGGAGTTTTATTTTGTTTTTCTTTGTATTTTTTGTTTTGGGTATCTTATTCCATACGCCTCTAGCAGGAATGAAGGAAGATAAAGATTTGATCAACAAGTGGTTAAAAAAAGTCGAAGTAAATTTTTTCTTTAGGCATTTAGATATGATTCAAATCATTGAGTCACTGTTCGAATGGTTTTACCATTTATCATTTCTAGTCTTAATAAGATTAATTTTAAATTATAAAATAAATGAAGATACATATAATTAAAAAAAAAGGACAAGTTTGGCTTATTTATTTGTTTGATGTGATGCATGGAAATTAGTATTAAATTTCTATATTATTGAAGATGGGCTTAAAGGCTAAGGCCCGAATATAGGGTCTTTTTTATATTAAAATTGGGCTCAGATAAAAATGTAAATTATGGAAATAGTGTGATTTTCTAAAGAGTAAAGCCTAAGAAATAAAGAAGGATAAAATATTAAAAATGTACCTGAATTGTTTTGCCTTTTTTTAAAGTAATCCTTTATATTTTTATTGTATTCAAAACAAATTTTATACAAATGTTTTTAACTTTTAATACTATAAAAAATTTACCTTTGTATTATTAATATGTAAATATTGAAATTAATATGATGAATTTTGATATTTTACTTTCTTTATCAATATCAAAATATCCAAAAAAATAATAAAAATATTACTATTTTAAAGATTTTTTAGGTTTTATAACATAGTTTAATATGCCTTTGTTTGATAAATTCTAAAACTTACTCTTATTAAAGCATGGCAAGTAACCTGACCTTGTAGAAGTAGATATCTTGATGGCATTCTTAGGTTTAAGATATGCCATGCTATTAGGATTTGTTATTACTATCGTATGTCATATAAATAAATTATGATGACATTAGGAGTTAGGACCATTATAATGGCAAAGTATCCCATGTAATTATGGATATTTTTGTAATTTCTTCTATTTGTAATTTAATATGATTCTTTAACATCCTATACAGGTCATACACTCATGAATAGAAGTATTCATTGGTTGAGTTCAGGTCAGGCTTACATATGATAATAAGATCAAGCCGCCAAAATGCTATTAAATTTTTACGAAAATTATAATAAAAATATTAAAAAAATTAAAAACAAATAATAATTAATAATATAATATAATAAGTTAAAATAAATTCTTATACGAGAAACATGAAAAAATTAAATAAAGTTTAAAAAAATGATACAATCTCAAATTAATTTGCACAAAAAAGTAATTAAAAATGAATCAATATAAATATAATAAAAACTTACAATTATCTAGTTGGGTTAAGCTTGAACTTGAAATGGTAAATTTAAGCTCAGCTTGATTTTTATCGGATCTTAATTTTCAAGTCCAAATTCGTTTAACGGGTTTAATTTTTTTGTCAAAATCCGCTAAAAATTTCAACGAACTTTTTAATTTGAACAAATAACTCGATTTTTAAACAAATTATGTTGAGTGTCAGTTTTAATTAAAACTTGTGATATTAGAGTTTGTATGCCATTAAGACTCTTGACATGCGGAGAGTTTCAATTCAATTAGGACTCTTGACATATGAAGTTCGTATGCAATGAGGACTCGACATACAGGGCTTATTTGGCAAAGTGAAAAAATAGAAGGATAGATAGAGGTATGTGGAAAATGAGGACTCCCAACTATAATTGTTGACGAAAGGGGAAAAAAAATTAAAGAATTGAAGGTGGTAGGCAGCCATGGGAAATTCCTTGTTGGTGAGGGGGAGCATAGTGCATAACCATTTAGAAAAATAATAATATGCTTTGCTTTTGGCTGCGCAATGATTGCATCATTGCATGAACGAGTGTTAAATGTCACCAATTCCTTACAAATGACGATGTTAAAACGTGTTTGAATCGAATTCTTAAGCTTACCTTGAAGGAATGAAGGCAGACCAACAATAAATTTTCCTTGCACTAGCGAGCCATGGTATAGTTTTCCTTGATTTATTTAGTATGAATTAAAAGCCTAATTTCTCAAATTGGATTTTAAACAAGTGAGACTAATTAATTTCTTTCTTTGATCTTGTCAGAATTCATATGATTGAAGTATAAGAGTAGAAGTATTTATTAATCAATTGCTTTAATTAATCTCTTAAATATCTTACCTACAGTTTGGTTCAATTTGTTGGATTCAAAAGATTCAAGTTTTTTTTGTTTAATTACATATTAAAATGTTAATATTTCATATCGAATCCGAATTTACAAATTTTTATCTAAGATTCAGTTTGAGTTGAATCAAACTTATAATATAATAGTTGAAAATTCATGCCCAAAAATTAAAATAAATTACTTGTTCATGGCGTTAACAATTATATTTTGGGAATATCACTTTTTATCTAATTCAAAAATCTCATTGTGAGTAATGAATTTCAATTATATATGATAATTTTATAATTAAAATTAAAAGGAAGAAGAATGTAGACGATTATGGCTTAGTGCTCGAGGTTGAAGCAATGGCAGATTTCTAGAAGTAAGAAGATGGATGAAGCCAATTGATTTGAGTCTTTTCTTGGGCAATCCATTTTCATCGTCCATTGTCAAATTCCTTTTTCCACATGTGGACTAATAAACTATCAAGTGGCTACAAAATAAACAGCTAGGGCCTACCTCGTCATTATTATCATGGTCAATCACCGATAATTTTAGACACAATATAAAAATATTATAAAAATACAAAAATAACACAAATTATAATTTTAATAAAATTTAGATATTAATTTAGTAAGAAATGAAATTCGGACAGCTAGCGCAGCCTTCAGCAAGTTGCGCCGAAGAGACAAGTTTCCTGTCCTTTCAATTTTGCCCATTCTTCGTATTCTCGAAAGAATCCTCCCAAAGGTCTAAATAATCTGACTCTAATTACATCTGCTGCATGCACAAAGATAAAATCCAGTATGGAGTGCTAGTCATGCCATGGAACATTAGCGGTTTTGTTGAGAACGAATATGACAAATTAACAAAAGAGAAAGATAAGATTTACTTAGTTCAATGATTAATTTTTACGTTCATGGTCACAGTAAGTTTTTTTTTTAATTTTCTGAAACATTTTACAAGAAAAAAAATTAAGTTTAAAGAAATTAGAGCAACTTAAAATAATTAAAATTCATTAGATTTATATACTGAACTTTTAAATCGTACTAATTCTAAATAAGTGTCATATGAGTTGAGCCTTATCAAATTTTACAAACTTCTAGAGATCCTTTCTATTTGATCTTTTTCAAAGAGAAAGTTGCATTGATTTTCTTTGTTTTAGTCGCTACTACTTGGTTTAAAACCACAAGAACATATCTGTCAAATGTCAGTTGTGTTCCAAATGTCCAAACTCCAGTCAATGAAAACTGATGAGATTTCTGCTTTTTTGACATTTAATTAAGGAAGGAAGCGTTGAGTTTCCTTTGTCCTTGGGCATATTTTTTCCCATTGATACAGCACTTTGTCCTTTGCTTATAATGCGAACAGGAATCAAACCATATTGAAGCTATACAAGCATTTTTTAGCAAGGTTGACACCATTTTTGGATCCCCCCTGTGTTAAAATGGAAGGAATTCCAACCCATTGGTTTAGGAAAATTAAGGTTATGATACATGGCTTATGATTGCTCTTAACACAAGCTATAAAGAAAGTATAGAAACATTTACATGCAATATACCCTAATTGTATTTGTATTTTAAAAAGGGAAAAAAAAATCAAACCCAAGGTAGTATTATGAAACCAAATGAAAATGTAACTAGTTTAATTTGAATATATCAAATAAAACAAAAAAAAATCAAACATGTGTAGAAATAGACCTTAAGTAATTGCCTCAAATAATCAAGCTTTCATCTTTAAGATATAAAAATTTTGCATGATTGAAATTCGAACCTCAACACCTGCCTTCTTCCCTTCTGCGTTCATCATCCTCCGTCCAATTTACCAAAAGCATTAGTGCATGACAGCCATCATCAAAATTAAAAAGGCAGAGAAGGTAAAATTAGCTAGGTTAGTGGGCTGTGGAACTCTTTTGATTTAATGGAAGCACTGTCGTCATCTTCACTTCTAGTGGCTATTAATGGTTACCCCGATTAACAAGAAAACCAATGCAATAGACAAGTGAATCACAATTCACACATCTCTTGAAAGGTGAAACAAATGGCGCTAATCATGCAAACTTTATGTAGACTTTAAGTATAAGCTGGTTTACTGTTAGCATTAAATAGTGAAAACAATACACCACTTTCAACTATATTAAACATTGATGTATCTGCATGATCTTCCCAAATCCAATCTATCCTTTAAAATCACAGCAGAAAAATAGATATTCAGCGGCATTTTTTTTCATTCTTTTAACGGTGTTTATAAACACTGTTAAAAGTTTGTGTTGGTAAATTTAGTAGCGTTTTCAGTTAAATATCGCTAATTTGTACACCTCAACAAGCCATATGTTAATAAAACACAGTTAAAAAATGCCGCTAAATGTCTGTTTTCTTGTTGTGAATTGGGAAAATCTTGTGTAAAACTGTAAGTTAAATTAACTATTCAATCTAAGAATTCGAGATGGAGTGAGAAGTTTATACGATCCATAGCCTTTGTTGATGCTAGAACTCTGGCGATGAGATGGGCTGCAAAGAATCAATGGACTGTAAGCAAAGCTGCAGACACGCGTGCTTGTTTCTTCTCCACTGTCCATCTCCGCCAAAACCTTGTAGAACAAATCAACTTCGCAAGGAAGGAGAAGGGGACCTTCGCTGCGGAATCCGTATTCAAGTTCAGCATCTTCTAGCAACATCTTGAACAATGGATGGTTGGCGTACTCGGCCTTGACCACGAATCTTTGTGTCTGGGGTCCGACATAGACAGAAAAGCAGCCTTCTGGAGCAACCTGAGAGTTGCTTTTCCTGTTATCCTCTTCCATGGAAGACGATCTTGGTCTGCAGTGCCATAACTTGCTCTTCTTCAATGCGTCACAAGAATTCCCTGATGGCTTCTTGCGGCCAGCTCCAAGCGACCGGCATCTTTCCCAGGCCCTGGCAAGCACGTTTCCCTTCCATTTCATCTTCACAACATCCATTCACAGAAGGAATTATTGACCCTCTTCGTTTTAGCCTGTTTTTTATCACAAGATTCAACAGAACCTGATCAAACAAAGTCCTGATGATCACCAGAAACAACAGAAGTGAGAGAGAATCTTGCCCTAGAAAAAACCTGCCAGCTAGCTAGCTCAAGAATCTTATGTATAGAAGAAGAGAGCACGAGATAAGCATTAAAGAAGGGGTTTTGTTTAGTGGATAATCATCAGAACTCTAGCCTTGGAGAGAATCAACACTGTTTTATAGCCCCATGCGTACCCCAAATACAAACTACTACTGCAAATAATATTGCGTTTGTCAACGCACCCAACGCTGGTAGATTTTGTATATATAGATTGTTTAAAACAAGGTCAAAATGAAAGACAAGCAGAAGCCACTTCGTTGTGGATCAACGCCTTTGGGACAAAAGCAAAATAATTTAGACATGACCTGAAACATATGATAAAGAATAAGGAAAGGTTGGTTGGTTGGTTGGGTTGGGACTTGGGAACTGATTAGTCCAGGGAAAGACAAAACAGAAACCTGTTGCGTGTTGAGAGATAAGCCTTTTGTTGGTATTGGGGATCTTATAGTTGCTGTCATTATGCACATGGAGAGAAGACATTGTGAAGTGGGAGTAGGTTAGGTGTATTTCACGGAAGTCCTTACGTTACCTTTTCCGACTCTAATTTCCCCTCGTTTGGTGTAAACCAGTCCAGTTATTGTGAGATATTTATGTTTGATGCGTTTATTTTTTATTTTAACTCAAATTTGAACTACTTGAATAATAAATTTAGTTGCATTTGAATATTTTTCGATTAACTCGTGAACTTAATTAAATTTTTTTAGTATATATTTTTTCATTGTATTATTAGTTTAATATTTATTCTTATAATATATAGTTGAAATATGACAAATCAAATTTATTAAGTCAAATTTAAGCTTATCGAATCGAGTTCAAGCTTTAAAAATTATTTTCGATTGAATTTAAATCGAACTTCAAATCTTTAATTTTTTAATTGAATTAAATTCAAATATGATGCTAAATCGCCTTCACTAGGCTCAATTACAACTTGTATTTGTAAAGAAAGTAAGATACGTATGTGATGCTTCGGGGGCAAAGTTTAATTATTACGGTTATGACAGCTCCTCCCATTCCTTCCATTCATGTAGTATTGGTAAGACTAGTTCTGCATCATTTTAAAGAAGGTGCTAAATTGATTTGGACAGATGAGAGCTAAAGGCAAAGAAACAGAAATGTTTGAGCACTTCTGAGTTTTCACCACCTAATTATGAAGTTGTCCATCTGATGTGGATAGTTGTAATCTCACGTTCTGGTTGTATGCATGGGGCATTTTGATCGGATTCTTTCTGTTTACAAATTTCTTCACGCAACTCTTTGACAAAGTCTGGTTAACACTATTTACTGGCAGCCTCTAAATAGCCCTTTCGAAATTGTGTCATTGTCATCTCAATTACAAGTAGCATTCGCATTAACACTACAGCAAAATGGAGATATAGTGGCATTTATTTAGCGACGTTTCTGTACAAAACGCCGCTAAATGCTGTGTGTTTTTGCCTCACGGCGTTTTTCAGTTAGAAACGCCCCAAAGTTTTGTAAATAGCGGCGTTTATATACTTAAACGCCGCTAAGATGATGAGATACCGGCGTTTTTCATGAAGAAATGCCACTATGTTATAAAATAAACAATATTTAACAAATTTTTGCTTTTATTTTGTTAATTTATATCACATAGCGGCGATTTTTATTACAAAACGCCACTATGTTCTCTTTACCCGCCCTTCTCACCCCTTTTCCCCACCTTCACAAACTTTCCCGACCTTCACAAACCCATTTTTCTTAGAAATGAAATGCATCGATGCTATGCTTTGAATCTCTTTACCCGCCATTCTCACCCATTTTGTGCAATTTATGAATCTGTGAAACTGTGCCCATTGCCCCGATTGCCCTGATTCTCTCACGTTTCTCCATTTTTCCCTATTGTCCCGATCTGTGAAGCTCTGTCTCTCAGGCACTTGTAAGTTACTTTCTCTCAATTTCCTTCTCGCGGGAAAATCATCTAATCAGTTTTTTTATTTTTTAAAAAATTGTAAGTTGTTGTTTTTAATTTAATAGGTAGCTCGTGCATTTGCTTTCTCTTTTGGGCTCGTTTAAGGGAGCAGCTCAAGTACCTCCAAGGTATTTCGATTTATTGCTATTATTTCAGATTGATCCTTTTTTTGTTTTCAATTTCGTTTTCTGTTTGGTTCTAAGTTAAGAATGTTTTTGCAATTCATCTATGTGTCATAGTCTTCCTCAATTTCTTCTTTTCCCCTATGGCTAAGGACAGAAATAGTTTAGCTTTGCTATTGAGGTAAACTTCACTCTGACATGCTGCAGACTGTAAGTAGGAACATGAGCACGTGTATTACTTTGTAGGCATCTACTCTTGTGATTTCTATCATCTGTTTAGTTCCTTGTATGATTGAATTACCTGCAACTTCTAAACCCCATTTAGGACCGTGCATGTATATTAAAAAGAAACTGTTGTATGCATTTAAGGTTTCTCTTCTGCATATTCATCTTTTGGTTGGTTAGCAAGCATCATAAATTGGAATATCATGGCATTAGTTCTTCTTCGTTGAGAGGGTGGGTAATGGTGTTAAAAATCATGAATGGTAGGTAGCCTTGGGCAGAAGCTGCATTGGCCTTTTTACTAGTTATATAATATCACATTGATTCTATTAAAGTGGCATTAGATTAAATCTGTCAAATACTTTGTTTTCTATGGATTTCTCTGCCTATTACTAATTGATTTCAAGTTAAATTCTGTTTTATGTCTATTTTGTGATTTATGTCTATTACCTCACGTTTATTAAATATTTAGTTCATTGTAATCTTATATTCAAGTTGAATTCGTTTGCTGATTGCCAATTGATTTTATTTTAGGTTGGATGTAATAAATTCTATTAGTTGGGAGCTTAAAGTTAATGGATATCCTGTGTCACTTTTTACTTTGCTTTTGGACTACTATCCCTACTTCTTGCATGTTGTATTGGGGCGACAAAAAAAATCACCAATCTTGTTATGTGTGTGGCAATTCTCGTTGGTTAAACACAAGCCTCGAAGATGGCTTGAATGAGGATGATGGTGAGTTACATTTGAAAAAGAAACCTGCAAAGGTCTTGCGGTATTTTCCTTTAATACCAAGACTTCAAAGACTTTTCATGTCTTCCAAAACATCAGATTCTATGAGATGGCATCATGAGGGGCGGACAAATGATGGCTTCGTGAGGCATCCTGCTGATTCTTTGGCATGGAAATCATTTAATTCCAAGTTTCCAGATTTTGTTTCTGATCCTCGAAATGTGAGGCTTGGACTTGCGTCTGACGGTTTTAATCCATTCAAAATGATGAGTACTGCTTATAGTACTTGGCCAGTTGTTTTAATTCCTTACAATTTGCCACCATGGATTTGCATGAAACAATCTTCTTTTATCTTATCCATGATAATTCCTGGTGAAAAAGGTCCCGGAAATGATATAGACATCTACTTACAACCTCTCATTGAAGAGCTAAAGAAGTTATGGGAAGGAGTTGAGACTTATGATGCCTTAAAGAAGGAGAACTTTTGTATACGTGCTGCTTTATTGTGGACCATTAATAATTTCCCTGCCTATGCAAATCTATCGGGATGGAGCACCAAAGGTCGTCATGTTTGTCCTTGTTGCGCTGGACAAACATGTTCAAAGTGGTTATATAATAGTAAGAAGTTTTGTTATATGGCCCATCGTCGGTGGTTACCTGAAAATCATCGATTTAGATTCCAAAAACATCTTTTTGATGGCACTGAGGAGCTTAGGAAAGCACCTAAACTTCATCTTGGGTCCAATATCTTGTCAATGTTGAAAGATATCGATTTTACTTATGGAAAAAAAAACATTCGAGTGGTACCAAATCAAGAAAAAGAGTGAGGGAGATGTTTGAAGGTGATCCTTCCATATCTGAAGTTGATGATGTTGATCTTCGAAGCGATGAGGATGAAGATGTCGAAGATGACGAAGATGACCCTAATGAGGCTAAATTGTGGGAAAAAAGGAGCATTTTCTTTGAGTTGCCTTATTGGAAAAATAATATATTGCGTCATAACCTTGACGTAATGCATATAGAGAAGAATGTTTGTGAGAATATTATCAGTACAATTCTTAATGTGGATAGAAGATCAAAGGACAACTTAAAGAGTCGGCTTGACTTAGTTGACATGGGAATTCGCATTTGACTTCATCTCGAAATGCTTCCTAATGGGAAATTATGGTTGCCATTTGCTTGTTTTGGGAAGTCTAAAAAAGAGAAAGATGTGTTTTGTAAGGTTTTGAAAGAAGTGAAGGTCTCAGATGCTTATGCCTCAAATATATCAAGATGTGTTAATCTCAAGGAGCATAGACTTTACGGTTTAAAGTCACATGATCACCACATATTGATGCATGTTTTACTTCCACTTGCCTTACGTTCATCCATGTCAAAGCAAGTAACTTCAGTGATAATTGAACTTAGTAACATATTTAAAGCTATTTGCGGCAAAGTTCTTAGAGTAGAAGAGCTTGAAAAACTTCAAGATCGAGCAGCGACAACTTTATGCCATCTGGAAAAAATTTTTCCTCCTAACTTCTTCACTATAATGATGCATCTCGTTATTCACCTTCCATATGAAACAAAAGTTGGTGGACCGGTGCATTATCGATGGATGTATCCAATTGAGAGGTATTAATGGCTTAAAAAGTTTGCATTTATCATTCTTTTTAGCGTACGAGGTATATATAACATTTTCTTAATCCTTAGGTTTTTGGGAAGATTAAAATCTTATTGTCGAAACAAACGATATCCGGAAGGTTCCATCGCTGAAGGATATTTGGTTGAGGAGTGTATGACATTTTGTTCAAGATATTTGGAAGATGCTGAAACAAGATTTAACCGCCCATCGAGGAATTTTGGGCTCCCTCATAGTGACTTATAGAAATTTGGGCTCCCTCATAGTGACATACAATGTAAAAAGGGGTGCAGAGGCCTTCCAAGAACAGTCGACATAGATGCCAGGCACTTTCCTTAAACTTTTCCTTGACCATGGATGGGGCCTGGCCTGGGGGTACCCCATATTAATAACTATTTCATTTTAGTCTCAATGATGATTCTTCAGGTTAAAAAGAGAGAGAGAGAAAGAGGGAGACTGATTTTTTTTTTCATAAAAATTTAAGAGCAAGAGAAGTTATTACATCTTAAAAGTTAGGATATACTCTTTACTTATTATTGAGCTCTTCTAGGATATACTCTTAACTTATTTTCTTTACTGTTTTGTGGTTGCAGCGTGGATGTTGTAAGGGAACTTATTAAAGAAAGAAAGGACAACTTTTGGATGTAAAAGCTTAAGAATTATGTAACCTTAATCTTTGTTCTTTCTTTCTTTTTTCTTATATATGTTTTCTTTAATTAGATGTTGAGAGATTCAAATGTTTAAGACATTTATTTTTATATCAAATAGGAGATGTATAAATATATTTTTCATTACATTTATTTTATATTATTCATGTCTTAATGTAATATTGTTTCATCATTCCTTTTTGCTTTTAATGTAAATACTATAAACACTTATTTTTTAGTATTCTATTGGTGAGGTCGGCAGTATTGTGTTGGTGAGGTCGGATCGGCTAAGCAGAGGCATGAAACAAATTGATCGAATAATTAAAATTTAAAAAAAAAAAAGGAAAAGCCTGACTTAGCGGCGTTTTTGCCTAAAAAGCCGCTAAATTTGCGGCGTTTTTGCCTAAAACGCTGCTAAATTGCGGCGACGAAAACGCCGCTAAAATTGTCGCGACAAAAACGCCGCTAAAATTGCTGCGAACTTAGCAACACTTTTTTTTAGAAAATGCCGCTATTTTTCCCGACACCAGCAAAACCGACGGTTTTTGTGGCGTTATCTGGCAATGCCACAATAATTTAGCGGCATTTATAAACGCCGCTAAAAAATTAAAAAAAAACGCCGCTAAAAAATTTTTAAAAAAAACGCCTCTAAAAATCTATTTTGTTGTAGTGTAAGGTTTGGGTAGAAATTTATAATATCTGGGGACAAATCAATTTGGAATAGTGAGCTTTTTGAGAATGGTATCATTGTCATTTTATTTAAAACATAATTATTTTATATACGGTCAGTAAACTTTTTTTATTTTACAAATGGCATTAAAATTATAATATATATATATCTTATAAAAATATTAAAAAATAAATAAAATAATACATATGTTATGATTTTAATCTCATTTGTAGAGTAAAAAAATTTTACCAATAATGTATAAAATACCATTTGCATTAAAGATTGGACATCAATTTATGATATCTCTCAAGCTTTTAAAAGGATGGCAAGAACAAGTTGAATCAAGTTGCTAGTTAGTTTGACTTAAGTTTTTTGTTTATTCAATCAAAAGTGGTTATAAATAAAGAACCAGAAAAGTGGCTATAACTAGCTCTCGAAAGGATTGCTAAGCTTTTGAATATTGTGCCATTATTGTCTCAATTAAAAGTAACATTAGCATTAAAGCCGAGATAGAAATTTATGTACCAAAAAAATATAAAGACGAGATAGAAATTTGCGATGCCCCCCTCAATAGCTCCTTAAAAGATTGTATAAATCAAGTTGAATATAGTTTCGGGTTGATTTGACATATCAAATTTGTACATCTAGTGTAATAAATTTTTTTTGGTATTAGGGTAATAAATTTTAATTATATTATACATAAATTTTTAACTGTATAAATTTTAATTTTTCAATCAATATGATCTGCAAATTCAATAGTGGTCACAAATTAAAAATAAATCAGTGAACGTACTTTGGTCCATTAAAACTCTTAATCAAAGAAAGCGATTCACTTTTTGACAAAGAAACAGTGTGTTTTTTTTCTCTTCTCCACAATATATATTTTCTACGTGGACCACATTAATCTTGCATCCTGGTCTTATCATTTAATTTCTCATTCCAATCTGATTGCAGATGACACCTTCACCATGTAGTAACTCCGAACTATAATTGTTGACGAAAGGGGCAAAAATTAAAGAATTGAAGGTGGCAGGCAGCCATGGGAAATTCCTTGTTGGTGGGGGAAGCATAGTGCATAAACATTTAGAAAAATAATAATATGCTTTGCTTTTGGCTGCGCAATGATTGCATCGTTGCAGGAACGAGAGTTAAATGTCACCAATTCTCTACAAATGACGATGTTAAACGTGTTTGAATCGAATTCTTAAACTCACCTTGAAGGAATTAAGGCAGACTAACAATAAATTTTCCTTGCACTAGCGAGCCATGGTATAGTTTTCCTTGATTTATTTATTATGAATTAAAAGCCTAATTTCTCAAATTGAATTTTAAACAAGTGGGACTAATTAATTTCTTTCTTTTATCTTATCAGAATTCATATGATTGAAGTATAAGAGTAGAGGTATTTATTAATCAATTAGGATTGAATTAGGTTTAATTAATCTCTTAATTATCTTACCTACAGTTTGGTTCAATTTGTTGGATTCAAAAGATTCAAGTTTTTTTTGTTTAATTACATATTAAAATGTTAATATTTCATATCGAATCCGAATTTACAAATTTTTATCTAAGATTCAGTTTGAGTTGAATCAAACTTATAATATAATAGTTGAAAATTCATGCCCAAAAATTAAAATAAATAACTTGTTCATGGCGTTAACAATTATATTTTGGGAATATCACTTTTTATCTAATTCAAAAATCTCATTGTGAGTAATGAATTTCAATTATATATGATAATTTTATAATTAAAATTAAAAGGAAGAAGAATGTAGACGATTATGGCTTAGTGCTCGAGGTTGAAGCAATGGCAGATTTCTAGAAGTAAGAAGATGGATGAAGCCAATTGATTTTGAGTCTTCTCTTGGGCAATCCATTTTCATCGTCCATTGTCAAATTCCTTTTTCCACATGTGGACTAATAAACTATCAAGTGGCTACAAAATAAACAGCTAGGGCCTACCTCGTCATTATTATCATGGTCAATCACCGATAATTTTAGACACAATATAAAAATATTATAAAAATGCAAAAATAACACAAATTATAATTTTAATAAAATTTAGATATTAATTTAGTAAGAAATGAAAAAAATTGTTTTATATTTGATGTAGTTATATAAATTGTGATATGAAAATTCTCATATTTTATGTGTATATAACATGAAACAAATACAACAGAAAACCAAACAACAAACCAAAACATGCAGACATTATTTGAATTACCGAATCCACAAACAAGTCAAAACAAACATTTCCATATTGACTTTTACGCATGCTAACAAAAAATAGTAATTCAACTTTTTCAGAAATCGTTATTATTGGTTCAATTCATGATTTAAATCAACTCATTTTTTGTCTCAATTATTAGAACTTTTAAATTTAAATATTAATGATTTTTTGTTGATGTTATTTAAAATATTTACGTCTAGTTGTTTGGAATATTTACGCTATTTAAAATATTTACGTCAATATGAGAACATATTTACGTATAGTTGTTGGAAGAGAAAGAATTTACCTGCTTTGAATTTTTGTAACAATAAAAAATAAAAAAGGAAATATCTTACAAGTGTTTGTAAATATGACCAAGAGAAGGCCAATGCCCAATGATAATGAGCAATGATGATAAAATTAACTTCAAATTTTAAATTATAAAAGAAAAAGGTAGAAGCATAAATATGGAATTGACACGCCGATTTATAATTTGGAGGGCTAATCAAAGTCAAATGACAAGTAATTCAACATACTAATTTCGCTTAAAAATATTGAAGCCAAAACAAATATCCACTTTAATCGTTTTCGTATTGGGTAAAATTATATTCATGTTATATAAAATATAAAAATTTTATGTTAAAATTTGTGTTGACATGAAAAATACAAAATTTTATATTTTTGCTTTTATTATATTTATATAATTTTTATTTAATTTTAATTTGTCACTTTTGTTTCTTTTATTTTTGTTTTGTCATTGTATCTTGTTTTAAATTATCAAATCTACTTTAATCATTTGAGTTTTAAAAACGAGATTAAAAAATTATCACATATATATCATTTATTTTTATTTTTTAATTAGATTAAGAGATTAAAATTTCACTCAAGGGATCAAATCATTTTCTTGACCATCCAGTAACCATGCAACTCGAAAGCTTTTGTCTTTATAGCCGCGGGGATTTTATTATTCCATCTTTAAATATATTGAATTTTATAGTTGTATTTTTTTTCTTCTTTGTTGATTTTTACATAAAAATAATAGATTAAATAATTTATAAAATATTATGTTAATGAAAATGAAAATTTTTGCCAAGTTGATTTTTAATAAAAATATCTATTTTTGTTAAATCAAATGAACAAATCTTTATCAATTCTGCTACTTTTATGATAAAAAAATCAGTAAAATTAAAAGTGTAATGATAAAATCAATGAATTTGAAATATAATAATAAAATTTCAACATTGATTCATAATACACTAATAAATTTTACTTTAATCTTTCGAAAAATAAGATTAAAAATATGAAAAATATTTGTCGTGGATGAAAATTTGTTTTTTTTTTTTTACACTTTACAATTATAAGATTTCTTTAACAAAAACATTAAACATGTATAATAGTAGTTGTATTTGTATATCATTCCGAGTACTCAACGTGATTGAATATTGCTATAAATGACAGCGGTTGTTGATAATATATTTAAATAAATTATAAAATACAAAGTAAAATGAATATATATATACATATATATATATATTATATTGCAAATGTGCATGGCTAAAGGTCATTATATTGTTGAGGTAATAGAGGAATAATGGGAAATTTATTATATAAATTAATACTATTTAATAATATATTTGGAAGCATGCATGCAAAAAAAATTCAAACTCCTTAAAATAATAATAAAGTTAATTTAAAATATAATCTATCAATGAAACCTCTTACCAGTTATAATACAAGTATATAAAATAAGTACATAATTTTTTTTATGAATGTTGGCAAGTTGCACTGATAAAAATAATATGATATACAATGTTCATTACCCATTTACCCTAAATCCATAGGAATGCTTCTCCCTGATCCAATATCAAATTTAGAAAAGTATTTTTTTTAGTTCTAAGATCAAAATGTCATCGCTTGTCTCACAATTTATTATATTAATTTATTAATATTTTAAAAATATAATTTAATGAAATATATAACATTTTTTTTAGTTTTGCAAGTTTTGATACCATTAATTCGATTTAATGTGAGTTATCATGGAATCTTAATGTGGTTTAATCGCAATAATAAAATTAGTTATATATAAAAAATTAGATTTATTCAAAATATTTTTATTTATTATGAATTTGAATTTTGTAGTTTTTTTTTAATCACTTCAAAATTTCATGACAATTTTCATAAAAATTGAATTCATAAAATTAAAATTCTGCATTTCGTTGATTCATAAGATAGTCTTTCATTTCAAACTTATTGTGAGTTTGCATTTTTTTTATATATAAAAGAGGACAAAACCTGGTTAAAAAAATTAAGAATTAAGATTCGAATTTTAAACTTAATGAAAAACTACCTCATCATCATCATCTGTTCTTTTATCCCAATAGCTAGAGTAAGTTTCATAAACTAATATCTGAAATCACATTAAAAAAATTACCTATTAAAAAAATTATATGAATCATTTGAATTAAACTTTATATGATTATGAATTTATATTTAATGCACTGATAATATATGAATGTTATACACCGTTAATTAATCGCAAAATACCAATTGATTACTGAGCAAAGTTAAAAAATACGTAAACCCTTCAAGTAAATATCAATAAAATTTATTAATTTATTTTTAAAAATCTGCTTAGCTTTTAGCTTAACTAATTAATGAGATGGTTTATTATTTATTTATGATGTATAATTTTTATACTGTCAATATATGAAATATAATTTCTATAATTATTAAGAGTTTTATTTTGTTTTTATTTGTATATTTTGTTTTCCAACAACTACTAAAGTTTTGGGTATCTTATTTCATATGCTCATAATAGGAATGAAAGAAGATAAAAGTTGGACCAACAAGTGGTTGAAAAAAGTAAAATCGAATTTTTTTTTAGATATTTAAATATAATTCAAATCTTAAAATTGTCATTATTAAGAAGGTTTTATCATACCTTTGGTTAAAAAAAAAAAGATGACAAATGTTCGGGTTATTTATTGGTTTGATGTGGTGCATGGAAATTAGTATTAAATTTCTATATTATGGAAGATGGGCTTAAAGTCTAAGGCCCGAATATAGGGTCTTTCATATTAAAATTGGGCTCAGATTAAAATGTCAATTATAGAAATAATGTGATTTTTCTAAAGAGTAAAGCCTAAGAAATAATGAAGGATAAAATATTAAAAAAGTCCTTGACCTGTTTTGCCTTTTTTAAGTAATCTTTTATATTTTTATTGTATTCAAAACAAATTTTATATAAATGTTTTTAAATTTTTATAGTATAAAAAATTTACCTTTGTATTATTAATATGTGAATATTGAAATTAATATAATGAATTTTCATATTTTACTTTCTTTATCAATATCAAAATATCCAAAAAAAATATAAATATTACTATTTTAAAGATTTTTTTTAGGTTTTATAAGATAGTTTAATATGCCTTTGTTTGATAAATTCTAAAACTTACTCTTATTAAAGCATGGCAAATAACCTGACCATAAGCATTCATCATGTGGAAGTAGATATCCTGATGGCATTCTTAGGTTTAAGATATGCCATGCTATTAGGATTTGTTATAACTATCGTATGTCACATAAATAAATTATGATGAAATTAGGAGTTATGACCATTATAATGGCAAAGTATCCCATGTAAATATGGATATTTTTGTAATTTTTTTATTTATAATTTAATATGATTCTTTAACATCGTGTACAGCTCATATACTCACGAATAAAGGTATTTATCGGTCGGGTTCAAGTCAGGCTTACATATAATAAATAAGATCAAGCCACCAAAATACTATTAATTTTTTAACGAAAATTATATTAAAATATTAAAAAATATTAAAAACAAATAATAGTTAATAATATAATACAATAAGTTAAAATAAATTCTTATACGAGAAACATGAAAAAATTAAATAAAGTTTAAAAAAATGATACAATCACAAATTAATTTGCAGAAAAAAGTAATTAAAAATGAATCAGTATAAAAAATAATAAAAAATTATAATTATCAAGTCGGACCAAACTTGAAATGATAAACCCAAGCTCAATTCAGTTTTTATGGTATATTAATATTAATTTTCAAGTCCAACTTCATTTAACAAATTTATTTTTTTATTTTTGGTCAAAATCCGCTAAAAATTTGAACGAACCTTTTAACTTAAACAAATTACATAGAGATTCAGTTTAATTAAAACTTATGATATTAGAGTTTGTATGCAATTAAGACTCTTGACTTGTGAAGAGTTTCAATTCAATTAGGACTCTTGACATATGAAGTTCGTATGCAATAAGGATTCGACATATAGGGTGTATTTGGTAAACTGAAAAAATAGAAGGATGGATAGAGATGTGTTTTGTTAGTGCTTTTTAGGAATGAAAAGTGTGAGTAAAGAAAATAGGAAATATTACTATGCTATTTTCTTTCATTATTGTCGTAACAATTTTTATCTAGGGATCTAATTGCTAGATGTAAAGTTATGGAGTCGCCATCAATCAATTTTAACTTAGGTGTGATTGGCCACCTATTCAAAACTAAGGGTAAGTACATTGATTTACGTTCCGAAATTTGAGTTCGGGAGTACGGTTACGTGTGAGGAAGGTATTAGCACCCCTACAACGCCCGTCCGATGGACAGTATCAATTAATCATGTTTTATCTTAAGCAATCTTAATTTAAATGGTCTTTTATGCTTAATTAAAATTTTCTTTTTATTATTTAATATTCAATTATTTAAATATTAGCATTTATCTTAGGATATTCTCCAACACTTTGATCGAATTTCCAAGAAAATTTTGCACCTCAAGAGTATTCACTAGACACACTCGTCCTCATGATTTTTCAATATTGTCGAATTTTTATTTTATTAAAATTTATCTTCATAATTTTTTAGTTAATTTATTTTGTATATTTTTTAATTATTTAAATATTGAAAAATTCCATAAAGTACCCTTCAACACTTTGATCGAGTGCCTAAGAAAATTTCCTCACCTCAAGAGTTTTTAAGGAAACACACTCATTTCCTTAAAAAGGCTCTGTCATCGGATTAATTATTATTTTTATGAAAATTTTTATTTGAGATTTATATCCTCATAATTTTAATTTACTATTAAACTTTATTATATTTTTATTGTAAGTATCCTTAGTATTGAAATTATTTCCTCCGAATTTTCCAACACTTTGGTCAATTTTAGAGGAAACATTTTCTCACTTACGAATTTCCCAAAATTTGCATACTTGTGAAGTTCGAAAATTCTATCATTAGAAATTTTTTATTTAAATGTTTAAAAAGGATATATTTCTAGGTTATTAATTTCTTAAGTTTCCAAATTTCTAGACAGAATAATTCTTAGTTTATTTATATCTTATTTAATCTAAAAATATTTATTAAAAAAATCTTTCTACATTTTTCAACATTTTGATCAAATGTAGAGATATTTATCATTAGAAGTTTCTAAAATCATGGCACGCTCGTAATTTTATTTTTTTAAATAATAATATTTATTTATCATAGATCTAGCTCACACTTGTTCACAACTCTAAATATAATTATCCTCTTACAATAATTCTCACCATTCATTTTTACTTTTTTATCTTAAGTTTATTACTTATCAATTAACATTTAACAAGCCCAACTAAATATATGTCCACGTGGGAAGCATAAACACACAACATAGGCTAAACCCACTTCAAAAACCTTATTCAATAGTCTATATACGGGCCCACCATGTTAGCATGCAAAATGGAAAGAAACAACCAAAACCAACCCACCCATATTAAAGAAACGTATCAAATATATGATAAAGGTGTAGGAGAATAAAATACTGATGAAACAAAAAAAAAACTGATGAAACAAAAGTCAAAAGCTGAAAGAAATCCTCACAAAATCGGGTTCCTTTCGCTTTCGCTGTCCTTCTTAGTTGATTTCACCTTTCCTAAGCCTGTAGCAGCAACCGAACGATAGCCAGCACTACCTTCCGCCGCGCCATCATCCAGCTCCACCGGTTTGAGTTGCCGTTCGCCTGGCACAGTATTGTCAGCTCCTGGTGACCGAAAAAAACCCAACTCCTGGCACCACCAAATCAGCCTCCAATTTCTTTTGCTATTTTTTTATTTCCTGCTTTTATTTTGAATATATCTTGCGATTTTTGGATTGAATTTGGGTTTGAGTGTTTTCGATTTTTGAATTGATTTTGGATTTTTTTTTTGAATGGATTGCCAACAAAATGGAAGAGGGAACGGTTGGCAGTGGAGATGTTGGATTTTTGCATAGTTTCAGTAGAAGGAATAGCTGTTTCAGAATGCGTGGGCTTTGGTGATGGAAGACAGAAGTGAAGCTCGGGTGGTTGGCAGGAAGCGATTCTCCTTGGGTTTTTTTTTAACTCCTTTTTTTCCTGTGTTTTTCTCTCCGTTCCTTTCTTAAGCCATTTAATAGACATTTTTAGTGAAGAAAAACGAATGAAATCTTTGAATCTAAAGATTGTAATTCATTGTGCAGATGATTTTCAGATCCAATAGTGTTTGATTTTTCTGGTGTTCTTAAATGCCGGAGAAAAGCGGCTTGAAAATTGTGATTTTATCGTTAAGTAGAGTGCTATAGGGGAAGGTTCTTAGGATATTGAAACGGGTTTTTTTTTTAAAATGATCCCTTTTTCTTCTTCATCTCCCTTGAGCTACTGTTAACGTGTATTTTTAGTCAATAAAAACGGATTAAATCCTTGAGATGCAGTGGTTACGATTAATTTGCAAAAAAATTTTAATGTCAAATGAAGTTTGTCAGGGAGTTGGTGGAGACGATAGGCTAGATTTAAGGTGACTGGCTGACAGCCTTCTATGCTGGTGTCGGCACAAGAATCACACCAGCCTTCTCTCTCTCTTTTTTTCAAAATTTTCTTATTATTATAATAATAATAATAATAATAAGAGAGAAAGAAAGAAAAAAAATGGGCTCAGATATTGTCAAATTCAACTGTCCAATTTCAATTAATTTAGGCTTATTAAATGACTCAAAATTAAATTTAACAAACGAAAGAAAAGGCTCACTTGTGTTAAACAAATTTAGAATTGATTTCAACAAGTAAAATTTGATTTTTACGATATTTGAACTAATTCGGACTGTAAATTAATTTCAAACACAAGTTTATTCAAAATTTGTTTTTGACAAATTAATTCAAGCGCACGATTAAATCGAATTAATTAACAAACAAATTTCAACTTCAAATCACTAAGACTGAAATGAGACTCAATCCAAATATATTTATAGTTTCGGACAAAATTAGATGTCTACAATTATTTAACAAAATCAAATCTTTCCTTTATTTTTTTTGGTTGGTAATGAAATTATTATAAATTGAAAAGATTAGTGGAAAGAAAATAAGAGATATATGAATTAAGTATGTATATTTACAAAGTTATTCTTTACTTTTTATTTTGTTATATTAACTAAATAATTGTATAATGGTAAATTAATATAATTTCATTTTCTTTCATTCTATTTTTCAATTCTACCTAGCAATAGAAAGAAAGAAAGAAAACAGATGAGAAGCAATAGAAAATTTAATTATATTTTCTTTATGTTTTCTTTTCTACTAAGCATATCAATGGAATATATATATATATATATATATATATGTTTTTTATCTTTTCATTTTTCTTAGCTTTCAATTTTTTATATGTTCATTTTTCTTTTCACTCTAAAAAGCAATCCCATAGGGTTTGAATGTAACTATGACCCCTAATATGCATCATATGTGAATGCTATGGCCCACTATTAGTAAGAGTATGCTATTGTCATGTCTCGCGCGCAAGTCCTAGGCTTGTTGGACGATAACAGATCAACAATTATATTTAACTCGACCTATTCATATTTGAATATTTATATTTATTACGATGTTTTAGCTTATCATTCCAAGTATGCAATTTAAAAGGGGGTACATTTTATCAAAAATATGACACAAGTGCATTTTCGTAGTTTAGCATGATATATCGACTATGGGTATATTTTTGGTCTATGTATGTTTTATTTATTTTTCGGTATATGCTATAGAATTTTTTTTTTCAAAAAAATTGTGTACTTAAATCATTTATTGCATCATATTAACAACTTCGATATAGCATTTAAGATTACGAGCTAACCTACTTTTTAGATGCATATGTTAAATTACTAGTTTAGGACCTGTGCCAAATTGCAATGCACAGATTTTTTTATTTAAATGTGTTTGTTGATGATAGATTTTTTTTATTTAAATGTGCTTTGTTTTTTTAAGTTATAGAATATGAAAAGAAATTTGCACAAATCTGATGTTTTGGCTGTATTGCTCTGCTACTTCTTGGAGATAGATTTGAGAAAGAAAGTGTTTATCAATGTCTTATATCTATAGATAAGTTTCTTTTTGTGTGTGTGTGTGTGTTTAATGCTTAAAATAAAAGTAAATTACAATGATAAATTATAGCTTAAGAACTTGAACGAACTTGAATTGGTCGAATTGTATTGAAAGTTTTTGTTATGATATGCTTGTTAGTTGTTATTGAAGATAGATTTGAGAGTTGTAAATTCTAAATTGATAAACGGGTTTTGTTACAAACGGTATCAATAATCATATAATGACAATAAATAATTACCTACTCAAACTGAGTATAATTATTACTAAGCACTTTTCAAGTTTCTATGATAATTGCGATTGACTATAATTATTATTATATCACTTTTTTTCGCTCTTTTTTGGATATTCCTTTTACCATAAATATATATATATATATAATATATATTTGGTTTAAGTTTGACTTATTCATTAATTAATATATCGAGAATCACGATATTCCAGTTTTGCATCAATGGGGTGCATTTGGCAACTGTTGCACCAACACTTGAACTGTTGTTGAAGAGTATTAGAATTTATATCAATAAATGCAATCTACCACTGCTTGGTTTAATTATATTGTCTTTTGCTGTACCAAAAAAAAAATTATATTGTCTTTTGAGACAGAGAGAGAAAAGAAGAGAGAGGAAAATAAACTGATGTTTTACTGCATGAAATAAATGAATTTTCTTATATAGTTATACTAGAGAGGAAAATAAATTGATGTTTTATTGGGTGAAATATATATAAATCTTTATATTTATATTAAAAGGACATTAACATCCTTTAATTTCAAAGTACGAATTATTTTCTTTTTAACAAAGTTTAAGATTTAAAATTTAAGGGTTTTTTTAGTCAATGAGGTATTGACTTAATGGTAAATAAGAGATCCTGAGACTTTGAGGTCTTATGTTCGAGTCTCGAGTTAGTTTATTTGTTATTTGTTTAGTTGTTATTATCAGTTCGAGGGTTAGTATACTTTTGTTATAAATATAGTGAGATTTATGTATTTCACCTTGAGGTGTTGTTTAGTTAAATATTTTTTTATAAAATAAGATAATATAAAATTTAAATTATTGAGGTGTAATTGCACAATAATGTTTTGTGAGACTCGATTTTACTGTTTTGTATATGGAATATGTCATTAATTATTGAGTGGAAATTAATATGTGAAGTGATTATAAGTGAAAGTATAATGTGGGCCCCACTTATTTTAATGTGTTCAGATGGGCTCGAGACTGAAAATGTTGTGTACAATGGTGTAATAAAATATAAAATGATGATTTTGAGGCATAACAATAATTTTATATTATTTGAAATTATTTGGTGAATTTTGGAAAACAAATTGAAAAATGATAGTTACGTCACGAGGGCATTTTTGTAAATTATGCCCAAATTAATATGAGTTGGGACGAAGTAAAAATACCATGATATTCTACATGAAAAGAAGAATAACATAGTGGTAAGAGATTGATAGAAACGGTGATTTAATCGAAAAATTTTGCTGGCGGTCTAGTAGGGGTAAAACCGTAATTTCTCATTATCGGTGCACCGCGCGTCAACTAAACCACTTCCAATCATCGACATACATTAAATGTGATTGATTGATATTGTAATCCGAATTTTTGGAGTCTAATTACATGATTTTTACGATTACGAAAATTAAATGCGAAATTGTTCAAAAATTTGCATAACCAAGGGCAAAATTACCATTTTGCCCCCTCTAGAAAGTTCCATAAGTCAACAAAGGGGGATGGCTGACCACTATAGACTTCCTTCTTCATTTGACTTGCACAGCACAAAGAAAAGAAGATAAAGAAAAGAAAAGAAAGAAAAGTCAACAAAAACCACCAAATTTGACTTTTCTCACCAAACTTGCTTCTAGGAAATTTCCCTA
The DNA here is from genome assembly GCA_032173925.1 of Heritiera fomes. Classification (NCBI taxonomy): domain Eukaryota; kingdom Viridiplantae; phylum Streptophyta; class Magnoliopsida; order Malvales; family Malvaceae; genus Heritiera; species Heritiera fomes. The sequence continues at coordinate 2,075,097 of JAPDPM010000005.1, read as the reverse complement.
CACAATTCCCTCTTTATATTGACACAAATATCTCATCCCTTACGAAGAAGAAGAAAATAAGGAGAAAAGTGAAGAAGAAGATGGCGGCAAAGGTAAGCTTTCACGGTGATTTTACATTTCCTTAAAATCTAAGGTTGGATTCTTATGTTTTTCATTATGCTAAGCTTAGATCTAGTGTTGGTTTTGCTTAAATCCAAATGAATCATGCTAAATGGGGCCTATGGGATTCGGTTTGCATAAGGGCCTATGGGAATCATGAAATTCTTTTGCATGAAAATGATGGAAAATAAGAAAATGAACATGGATTTAATGTTTGGTAGCCTTAAATTGATTAAATTCATTAAGGGAAGCATAAAGGGGCATTCGGCCATGAGGGTTTAAGTAGGCTAAGATGCTGCACTTCATGGTTTTAATATGCCAAATTAATGTAGAAATTAAGAGAAGAAGACTGGCGAAATCGGAGCTTAAACAGGAAAGTTATGTTTTACTACTAATGTAATTAACACTGGTTAGGCAGAGACAATATCCTAGGTTGCTGCATTTATTGAAAGTTAATAGCTTAAAAATAAGAGGAAAATTAATGATAATTGTTGGTGGAATTATTTTGCAGCCGGGATACACGGATGCCGAGTGGTGCTACCGAGAGAGTCAATGATACGAGACAGGTAAGGGATGAGTGTGTAGGCCGTAGGAATATATCGAATGCATGATTTTGATGAGTATGATTTTATAAAATTATTTGGTATTGAATTGTCTTTTAATCATGCAAATCTATGGTTTACAGCTTGCAAAAATACTGTGTTTATGTGCAGGGGGTTAGAGTAATCGCAGCTGTTATGCTACCGAAAATTCCTCCAAAAATTTTAAAATATCATGAAATATTTTATGAGCATAAAATGAGTGAAATTGTGTAATTTGGAGCTTATTTTCAATATTTTTCATAAATTAGAATTTTAGCGAAAAATACTATTTAAATATTCATGTAATTAAATTTTATTAAAGTGAGATGTCAAATACGTTTTTTGAGATATTTCCCAATTATTTAGAATGTTTATAAATTTTTTCATTGAAGCATGAATATTTTATTGACTGTTTTTACTGGATTGTTAAATGTGAATTTAATATACCTTTTTGGAAAATTTATTAAATTTTAATAATAATTGTTTAGATTCCTTAAAGGTATTTTCTACTATGAATAAATTGATTTTGAGACTTTAGGCCCCATCATCATGCTCATTGTTACTGTGGTTGATTGACCTGCCAAGTCATCAGCAGTCCTAGGGTCATTTGGCAAGTGTACTCTATGGACACCCAATAGACTATGGCCATAGATCTTATTGTATACTGTTACTGTTTCCCTTCGAGGATAATTATAGCATGATTATATAGGGTGTTGCCTAGGCTCAACCTACTATTAAATGATTACTGAACTGTACTAAAACCTATTGTTTACTGTTACCGAACTGTAAATGACATTGTTTTATCGAACTGAGAACTATTGTTTACTGTTACTGAACTACAGTTCACTGTTTTACTGAACTATGAATTGGATGTAAACTGTTTTACTGAACTATGGATTACTGTCTACTGTTACTGAACTGTACTGGATTATTACTGTTTACTGAATTGAAAACGTTTTATGAAAATTACTATTGATTTTTAAGACGTTTATTGTACCGTTACTGCACTGAGAAACTCAAGTGGTTATCGTACTGAACTGTTTCTACACTGTTTATTGAAATGTTATCATACTAAGGCTGAACTGTTTACTGTTACTGCAAAGAGTACTATAGTGAATTGTTACTGCTGAAGTGTTTTATTGAATTGTTAAATTTTATTTCCACTATTTTCTGTACTACAATAGTACTAATACTACACTGTTTCTATGCAGTTACTACTATAAATTAAACAATTTACTGTACTGGTTTACTACTGTTACTGTAAGTGGTTTTCAAGTGTCTACTGAAGTATTGAATTAAATGGTTTTATTACCATTTATTTATGAAAGTGTTATTAAACGATTTTATATCAACAAATTATAAACTACTCTCTATAGTCGCTCTGGGTTTCCGAGACAAGACAGGTATTTCAAAATACCTTCTGTGGTCCATCTGGATTACTTGGCCGACTATAGTATCATTCCAGTTACTGTACTAAATTAACTACTAGGAAAGAGAATGTTTTTTTAGCATATAGATTTCGTTATATCAGTCTTGCATATGATTCTTTTACCGAGCACGTTTCGCTCACCCTTTTATTTTTCACTCCACAGGATATTATAAGTGATTAAAAAGGGGATGCATTAGAAGATATCAGCTGAAATCTGGGTTACCCGAGACTACTTGTGTCGGACCGAGAGGTATTTATACTTTCTTTTATACATTCAGATGAATTGTACAATACAACTTAATTTATAAAATAGGTACAGTGGATGTAAATTTTAAGAAAATGATGTTAAATTTCATATTCCAAATTTATAAAATTATTTGGAGTTACTGTTTATTACTGTTACAGTACAAGTGTAAAGGCATCGCAGACAGCCCAACCAAAAATTGTGTGAAAAAATATGTTGTTTACTGTATATTTGGGCTGTTACATGTTTTAATGCCAAACTAACTGCTAAAATTAGGGCTATAAACGAACTGAACGTGAACGAATGAATTGATGTTTCTGTTCGTTCATTTGTTTTTTAGTGTCGTTCGTGTTCGTTAAAGAGTCTTGTGTTCGTTAAGGAGTACGTTCGTGTTCGTTCATTTGTTTGGTAAGCATTATTCGTTAATGTTCGCGAACGGTTCACGAATATATAAACAAACGCGAACATGTAAACAAACGCGTTCACGAACACATGTTCATGAACAAGTATTCATGAATACAAACTAAATATTAAATATTAAAAATCCTACATAAAGATAAAATCTCATATGTAAATTGAAATCATCTAACACAATGTTTTATTAAAATTAATAATTACTATTTTAAGTACAATTTGTATAATGTACATATACATATATTGATATACATATATTAAAGTATCATATATATATATCTGTGTATACCCACATATGTGTAATATATATGTGTAAATAGTCAATGGATAAAATCATAAGAATGATATCTTAATTTATTGTGAGATTTTTTTTGAATTTATTTTAGTACATTATGCTTAAATTTTTTTAAAAAAATTAATTATTTTAAGTATAATTAACTAATTTAATTTTATAATTATTTTATTATTATATTTTATTAATTTTTAAGTCAACAAAGTTATATTGTATAAATATATTTTAAAATTAGGTACTAATTTTTTTATGTTAATGTTTTAAAAATATGGTATATATTATATAACTTATATAATATAAATAATTTTAGTATTTTAATAAATAACAAATGAACAACAAATAACATTTTAAATGAATGAGTTATAAATGAACATAAACGAACGAGCAACAAATGACACTTTGAACGAACGAACTAACAATAACCGAACAACAAATGATACTTTAAACGAACGAACATAAACGAACGAACCATACCTTTGTCCATGTTCAGTTCGTTCAACTAACGAACACTAAAATGTTGTTCATGTTCATTCGTTAAGCTTAATAAACAAACATAAATTAACAGAAACCGAATGAATTTATGAATAGTTTGTCAAATGTTTTGTTCATTTACACCCGTAGGCCTAAAATTATGCTACATTTTAAAGGGATAGAGTCAGAGGAAAATAAATTGTTTTTAGTGTTTTAAGGACACACTAACAACTAAAATAATGCCGCCTATTAAAAAAAGGAAACTGATTTTTTATTGTTTTCTTGATTTGTAACTGTTGCTTTCGTGTCAACCATGTTTTAATGCCACACTAACTGCTAAAATTTTGTTGCACATTAAGGGATAGAGGGAGAGGAAAATAAATTTATTTTAGTGTTCTAATGCCACACTAACAGCTAAAATTATGCTGCCTGTTAAAGGAGAGAGAGAGAGAGAAAATATATTGATTTTTTTGTTGTTTTCTTGACTTGTAATTGTTGCTTACTTGTCATTAATATAGACTAAACATGAAAGTGCCATATAAGCAAAAAAAATAACAGGTCTGCATATACCTTATAATATAATATATATTATTTATATTTGATGCACTGTCAGTGTAAATCCTATGCATTATTAGTGAATTATAACACGTCATTTTATTAATTCATAAATTTTAAAATTACAAAAAAATATTCTTAAATTTACTAATTAATAAAGTGTTATGATATATCAATGACATTATATAAATTTTATATACTTATAGCATATCAAATATGTTCCATACATAAAATGCATGATTTTATGTAAAATGGTGAGATATGCCTTTTGATTTCAATGTATGATGGAATTGATTCAAAGTAAAAAGTTTTTGCCACAAAGAATTATAAAATGTTCTTATTCCTTTTATATTTTGTACCGAAATTTTTAAACCAAATTTTTGGCTAGTACAAGACTTTTGTAACCTTGATGCCTTCAATAGATTTTCCTTTTTATTTAAAATTGATTGACCATCAATATTCGTAATTAGCATACCCTTAATCTAGTTAAAGTGATTATCTTGACACTTGCTATTTTATCTTTTTGAGTTACATAATGAGTGTGCAAAATCTAGTAATATATTACCTACTTAATACACACCTACCCGACAATGAGAAATTCTTTTGATAGGATGTAGTTAAAGCATTAAGACTTTACAAATTGAGAAGAATATCGGTAAGTGAGTCAAAAATTTTATAAATTTCTTTGTACAAATTATAAAACTTCCCATCGTGTTCGCATTACGAGTCAAGTGATATTAATTCAATTAAAATTTGATAAATAATTTTTTTTGATTGGAAATTGATAAATAATTTAATTTATCTGGAAAGTAAAGAATGAATTCGAAAATTAAAAACCCACCTCTTCTTATATTTTCTTTGAACTCGATGTTACAAGTGATATTAATTTAATTAAATATTGATAAATAATTAAAATTTTTACTGTAGAAATCTTATTTTATCCGGGGGTTTAATTCGTAAAAATATATGTATAACGTTAGTACTAATTAAATTAATTGTGTGTGACATTTCATTTTTTTATTGTTTAATTAAATCGGTAATATAGGTTAGTTTTAATTAGTTATTAGAATTTTAACAAGTGATTGAAAAAAGTAGAAGTGGACTTCTTCTCTAGGTGCTTTGACGGGGTTTGAGTCTTGGAATTCTCACTTTTGGAAAGGCTTTACAGTTTACCACTCCAAGTCCGAACATGATTAATCTCATACCGTAAAACGAATAAGGATCATACCTGTGCTTACACAAAAAAAAAGAATTTTAACAATTAGCTTTTGGGACATACATTGAAAAATAGTTAGGATTTATTTGATTAAAATAGGATTGATATAAGAGGTAATATTTGATTACGATTGTTATTTAATTAGGATAATTTAATTATTAAATTAAGATAATTGTAGATTATTATTATGAATAATTATTAGAATAAGATAAATATTAGAGTAGATTTAATATTTTTATTTTGAGGATATTATTATGATTTGATATTGAGGTTGGTTTAGTTAATTTAGAATAGTTGTTATCAAACTAGGATTATTTTTAAAATGAATTATTTAATAGTTTAGAGTTATTATTAGATTAGGATTAATATAGGATTATTATTAGACTATAATTAGAATAGAATATTTTTAACTCAGACAGAATTTGTGGGAAGAGTTTTCGGGTTCAATTCTTACTAAATACACATTTGGAGAGAGATGAAATGTCTTAACTGTAACTAAATTTCAAACAAGATTAGTCTTAAATCATTAAAACGAATGGGAATACATGTAATAACTAAATTTCAAACAAGATTAGCCTTAAAACATTAAAACGAATGAGAATACTTGTAGTTTATAAAAAAAATAAAATATTTTTAAGATAATTATAAACTAAGGGAAAAAAGAGATAAACACTAGCAAAACTAAATTCTAATAAAAAACAAAGTCTTGGCTCATAAAAGGGAAAGAATCTTGGGAAGAAGAGACCCCGGTTTAGTTGTTTTGAAAGCTTTGCACAGCCTCCAAGCTGGACTACCCCACCGCCATCTTAAGTTCCTGTTGCCATCATTACCGGCGGCATAAAAAACAAGAAAGCAATAAAGAAGTAGAGAAAGAAGAGAAAACGAAGAAGAGGCAAGGGGAAAGAATAGTAAAGGTAAATTTCTTTAATTAATTTAGTTTAATTATTTAGATTGGGTAATTAATATAATATTTATTTATTCAGATTTGATTAGGAAACTAATTTATTTAGATTTAGACAACTAATTAGATAATTGACTCAATATTTAACTAACAATAAATTGATAACTAATTAGGTTAAGTTTAATAAATTAATTTGCATGATACATAATTGGTAAAATAATTAATAAGATTTGATATAATTTACATAAATTAATAATTGATAGGATTTAGAATAATTAATGATTTATACAAGTTGTATGATACAAAATAATTCATATGATAAAATTTAATAATTTGGTTTTCATGATATAATTTAAACAATTTGTATGATTTAATATAATTGGTATGAGTTAATTTTAAATTGTATAATATGATCTGCATGATAAGATTTGGCGAATGAGTTTGTATGGTTTAATTTATATGTTTTGATTTGTTCAATTTGTATGATTTAATTAGGATATAGAATTTAGCTTACCTAGTAGGCTATGGATACGAATAAAATTAAGAATAAATAATAAATATAGAATATTAAAATAGAAAGATAATTTGAGATTATTCCAATGATGAAATCTTTAAAATGTGTAACGTCTAAGGGATTCGTAGGTGAGAAATTCTTATTTAAGCTTAGCCTAAGTGACGAAGGTTTAAACAAATAATTTCAATAAAAATAATAAAAGTTTGTTTTCAAATAAGTAACAATCAAGTATAAAAGTTAAATAATAGACAAAATAATAAAAGTAAACAATGATTATTTTGGTGATAGAATTCCTAAAGTGATTGCAAAAATGTAACATCTATGAAATTTTTTGATAAGAAATTTTCTTTTGAATTTAACAAGAATGATGAAAGATCCGTATAAAAATTTTCAATAAAAGATAATCGATATTTATTTTAAATAATAAATATATATATAGAAATAAGATAATGATAAAAATAATAGAAAATAATAATAATAGTAGAAAAAATGTCATAAGATAATAAAATTTTTTCCATAAAACATCTGATTGATCTGATGATGGAACCTCTTCAAGGGGGTTAATTTTGATTGCTTGAATACTCTTAAGGTAGAGAATAATTTCTAAACATTTAGGTAGAGTATGGAGATGACTTGGAAAAGTTTTTCAATATTAATCATATCGAAACATAATAAGAGATCGAAGACTAAGTAATACTATTTTAAGATAAGCGTTATTGGAGCACTAATCATACTTGCAAACTCTGGAATTTTTTATGTAAATTGATATTTTATCCTTAATTTGAATAAGTGACCAATCACACTTTAGATTAAAATAATGACTTTTTAAATTTAAATCTAGTAAGTTAGAATCTAGATTTTAACATATTACTGCATTTTATAGCGCTGAATGAATTCAAATTTTAAAATCCACTTATTTGTTGTCTTTTTCTCTAATTTAAAAATGCACGTGACAACAAATTGACCATTTGGATTTTTAAAACATTTTTTTTGTACATTGCATTTTTATAACATTATTATAAGCTATAAAAATAAAATTTAGATTTGTAGTTTATGAATTTTTAAAAATAAAAATAAAATGTTTATGTTTAATACATTCATTGCATTGAGTATATACAAATGCCATTCAATAATATCGATTCACATAATTAATTAGTGAATTTAATAATAAAATGTTGTGGCTCAGTTGGCAACGCAGGCTGAGTTTGTGGGAAGAGCTCTTAGATTCGACTTCTACTAAATATACCTTTGGGGAGAGGTGAAGAGCCTTAACTGTGACTAAACCCCGAACAAGATTAGTCTCAGATCGTTAAAACGGATGAGGATACCTGTGGTTTGCACAAAAAAATATTTATTTTAAAAATATTTTATTTTAAAATTTTTGATAGTTTAAAATCTAAGATGTCTTAAATTTTTTGCATAATATATATATCTTTAATATTTTATTGCATACAAATCAATTCATAAATTTTTTATTAATTTTTTCAAAAAAATCTCAAATTTTCAATATAATGTAATTAAAATCAAATTTGTTAAATAATATTAACTGTCGTTTAAACATTTTATGTAAAAATTGACATGTATAAATTTTTTGGTTTCCACTTGGCTTGTCGCATATGCAATAAAGTAAAATTTAATGTAATTTGACAAATTTGAAATTAATTGCATAATTTTGAAAAATTAAAAAATTATTTATAGAAAATAAAAATTTATAAACTAATTTTTATGTAATAAAATATTGAGGGTTTAAAATTATTTTGTGTAAAAAATTGAGAGTATGTTTAGCTATTAAGTCTTTATGAAATAATGAGGTGTCATATTATAATTTATATATTATATAATATTAACACACGTATAATACATCTAAAATAATTTATACGGTATATAATTTTTGTACACGTATAATACATCTAAAATAAAGCCAAAAGATAAATATGACTCTATGTGAGAACAGTGTAAAAAGTAGAAAAATAGAAAATCATCGTGTCGCTTAGGCTTCTACGGCAGCACTTCGATAAAAGGTAAAAACCAATTTTAAAAGTCTTTGAAAACTGAAATTTCCCCATCGCTTGCCGCAATTTCTTCAAACCCAATCGTGACTTCTATTCGTACTCTTTGAATCTACGCTTTCACTCCTTTTCAAATCTCGCATGCAAAAGCGACTTTGCCAAGAATCTGGAACAATCGAATCTTTGATTATTTTCATTTGATTACTTAATTTTTTTTTTGTTAGAGTTACGGTTGTTTTTGATTTGGCGGTCTATCCATGGATGTTCGCGTGAAGCAAGAGGTTATGGAAACGTTAAGCGCACAAAGCCGGAAACTAGACGGCGTGGTACCGGAAATACCTGCCCCGGTGATCGACCTCAGCAGCAGTAGCAGCGACTCGGACTCGAGTGATGACTCAGACGATCCGGACGAGAATGATAATGCTGACGGCGTCGTTGCCGGATGGGAAGGACCCGAAGGTAGGGCTTCGAAGAAGAGGAAGGTTAATGGCGCTGATTTTGTGCTACCGCTGGGGTTTTTGGCTCCTTTACCGCCGGATGATCCGGCTCCTGTGCCTTTGGCCACTGATATGGCGGTTGCGGAGGTTCCCGCCACGGTGACACCGCTGGAACAGGCGGCAAGTAGGAGTTTGAGTTCGAGTGTTATTTGTAAGCAGTTTTGGAAGGCTGGAGATTATGATGGAGATCCCTCTAGTGATTGGCATTTATCATCAGGTATTATTGTTAATTAATGATATTATAATTTTAATTTGGTGCCTAATTTGGAACCTTTTGAAACGAAAATCTTTTGACTTCCTTTTTTGCAATTTTTAGCAGTTATGTTTTTCTGTTGCCATTGGAACATGAGAATCTGTGTGTTTTCAGCAAAGTTTTAGTCAGTGAGGTCTCTGCATTTGCAATTTTGCATTGCTTGAACAAACACGCTTTACCTCTATACCTGTCACTGTTTTTTTTTTCCTTGCTTCATTCTTTGTTATTTATTGGAAATTTAAATTATTAATTTAATCATGAGGATCTTAAACTATGAATTGTTTGAGCTTTGTTTTTTTCTTATTCTTGATTTACCGATGTTTTTCATTGCTTCTGCCCTATATTTCATTTGACTTGTAGGCGGCCTGGATCATGTCAGGGTTCATCCAAAATTTCTACATTCCAATGCAACTAGTCATAAATGGGCTCTTGGAGGTAGAGTTTTCTAAGCTATATAGATATATTTTCTATGCATTTTAGCTGTTCCTGCTACAAGACAAGTGCATTTTTCTCATGTTGAAGTTTTCTTTTTTTGGATATGTATGTTTATTAATTTTACTTCTGCAGCTTTTGCGGAACTCTTGGACAACTCTTTGGATGAGGTACTTGATGCCAACACTTTTTCAAATGTTTAATATTTGCTTTTCTTTTTCCAATTCTGCAATTTATCTTCATTTCCTGGTTTCAGGTTTGCAATGGAGCTACATATGTTAATGTAGACATGCTCAAAAGTAAGAAGGACGGGAGTGAAATGTTGCTAATTGAAGGTATTTCACTATTTTTGGCTTCATAATCCTCGAGTGAGCTGCTATCTCTTTCTGCATTTTAATGGGTTCAACCATGAGATAGAGAGTAAAGAACATTATACTGAGAATGGGCTAGACAAGTGAATGCATACCTTCTGCTTTTTGATTTTGCTTATTTCTACAAGTGTGACGCTGCTAATGAAAATAGTTATTATTGTGTAACTAGTTTCTTCAGCCTTTTAATGATGTTTGGCGTTGCAATAATTGTTACATTTCTTCCATGGTCTTCAAAGAACCAAGATTTTCATTGTTGTGTTGATAACATGATAAGTTTTGGATTATTGCATTTTGTTGCAGATAATGGTGGTGGGATGGATCCTGATAAAATGCGTCAGTGCATGTCCCTTGGATATTCTGCAAAAAGCAAAATAGCAAACACCATCGGACAATGTAATTAGTAATTTCTTCTGTTTGAAAAAAAACTTATAGCTGCTTATTTGTCTTCCACATAGAGCATTTTTATACCTGTATTCCTTATCTACAGATGGCAATGGATTCAAGACTAGTACCATGAGGCTTGGTGCAGATGTAATTGTGTTTTCTCGTTGTTGTGGAAAAGATGGAAAACGGTTAGTCTTTCTTAATTCTTTTTTGGGTTAGAATAACCTTTCTCAATTCAACTGTTTATGATGGGCATCCTGCATTGCCAAGTAAATGTTGGATTGTTTGGTAAAAATTTTTTTTTTTTTCTGCAGTCTGCATGTAACTTAAGTAAATGTGTATTGTTTTTACTTTGAGAATGTTGTGTCTTAGAGCAAACAAAGTTTCACTTTTGGTTCATCAACATTTCATTAGTCCAATGTACTAAAGGGTAATGTTCTGTGGATTGGGTGCTTTTAGTGGGTAAATAGGTATTGTTCTCTGGATATTTTGATATTCAGGAAGGAAATATGTAATGGCTAAGGATGAATAGACATGGAAATTGTGTTTCATCCTCGTTATGGACACACATACATATAATTTAGTTTCAGTTGTTGTAAAGTCTTCCTATTCATGTTTTCCTCAAAATAATATATTTCAAATGTTATAATTTTGAAAGAAGAATGATACACACAGGCACACACACTCTCTCTCTCTCTCTCTCCAGTTTACCCCTCCTCCGCTAACATGCTCTAACCCTCCTCCTCACTCCTCCCCTCCCCCCCATGAAGAGTGAGAGAGAGTGGTTGGGAAATGGCTGTCTGCAGTATATTTGTGTATTACTGTGAATAGAATATAAACTGCAAAGCGGCAAAGTGTCATCTTCATGGAAAATTGTTATGAAGTTGGTGTTCTGAATCAAATTTTGAACATTTTGATTGGTGAGACTGGGTTTGGGCAATAATTTTCACCTTTAACAACTCCCTTTCCCTATTGTCAGTGATGCCTCCTCTTTGAATTATCTTTTCTTCTTTCTGTTTTTGATGCTGCAAAACGTAATCCTACTGTCTGGTTTTGTTTTCAGCCCCACACAGAGCATTGGATTACTGTCCTACACATTTTTGACAAGCACAGGAAAGGAAGACATTGTGGTACCCATGGTATTGTCAACTAGAACTTTGTATTTTCTGAGTGAAGAATATACTGGTAGTTTATTTGCCTGATTCAAGCCATGATTGGAATCATCATTTACTACAGGATAGAAAAAGAAAAGTGATAGTTGAGGGATCTAGTTTTGGATCATATTTCTGTGTTGCTTAGTTTGTTATGTACTTATAATTGGTAAGCTACTATAGAAATTATGTGCTGGTTGTGCCCTCTAATCATTATATGGATTGAAATGAACAGCTAGATTATGAATGGCTAGAAAAAGACTGGAGCAAGATGATACGCTCTACTGCCAGTGATTGGGATAGAAATGTGGAAATCATAGTACAGTGGTCTCCGTTTTCTAGTGAAGCAGACCTCCTCCGTCAGGTAATTCTGGTTCCCCTTTCACAATTTAATTTATGCTTTTGACAAAAAAATGTTGATTTTCTGAGTTAAAAATCAGTTTTGATTTTTGATGAGCAAAAAGTAACAAACTCAATTTGATGTAGTGGAAGGATGATTGTTGAGTGGGTATTTGGAAAAGTAGTTGGCTCATGTCTGATCCATCTTCTCTTTGGTTGCGCTGTTATCAATTTATTCCCCTGGTGTTATCATCTATTTGTTTATTGTTTATAAGTTATCAATTTGGTACTTGTCTGTTAAGCTTAAATCTTCATTATGCTTTGTGCTATTCTATTGTTTGATTGTGGTAAAAGGTTTTGTTTTCCTGCATGTAGTTCAATCTGATGAAAGACCATGGTACGCGAATTATCATCTATAATCTCTGGGAGGATGAGCAAGGGCTATTGGAACTTGATTTTCATGCTGATCCACATGTATGTCTCTGATGTCCTGGTTTTTTTCTTACTACTAAAAATTTCAAATGCAGACAGAATTCAATGTATTTGCAATGTTAAATTTTTGTGGTGAATTATTCTTGGCAGGATATCCAACTCAGAGGTGTTAACCGTGATGAGAAGAATATACAAATGGCTAAAGAGTTTCCAAACTCTAGGCACTTTCTGACATATAGACATTCATTGAGGGTGAGTATGTTTTTCATAGCAGAAATTATTATTTTTACCCGTGATAATTTCTGTCTGTGTTTTATGATGCCTTAGCTGTTAGATTAGACCTTTATAGAGCAGGATCCAAAATTTTTTAACTGTTATCAATAAGAAGGAAAATGTACATTATTATGTTGAAATCTAAAGTGAACAGGAGGAAGGAGAGTACAGAATGATGATTAACAGAACAACTCAGCTTGAACAGAGGGAGGGTAAATTTCGGAAGGATTATTACTCACTTGGATCAGAGAATTTTAGAGTTTCTTTTGTTGTGGAAAATGTTTTTTTCATTTTCCATCATCACTTTTAATCAAAATATGATCTGTCAACAAATATCATCATTATCATCATCAGAGCCTTTATCCCAATAGATCTGTCAACAAATATAAATAACTAAATTTGAAGACCCTTGAAGGAAACTTGAACAATTTCAAATAGTTATACAGTTTTCCAGAAAATTAGAAAAAACAGGTTTCAAAGTTTAGATATATAAAAACGGAGATGGAAAATGGAAAACATTTTCGAAAACTAGGCTATTTTAGTTGTTTCTTGGTTTAAAATATGGAAGATTTCTAAAATTTTGGACTTTTTAGTTGCTTTGTACTGGTGTCATGCTTAGCTTGAAGTAGCACATATATTTTTTGCTTAAATTATTTGATTAATTTTTTTTCCATGTTCATCTGCAGAGTTATGCATCAATACTATATTTGAGAATTCCTTATAACTTCAGAATCATTTTACGCGGGAAAGATATTGAGCACCACAACATAGTTAATGATATGATGCTCACTGAGATGATAACATATCGACCAAATCCCAGTGCAGAGGGGGCCCCTAAAGATTTGAATGTAATAACTTCTTAATAGAATTATTTTAATCTTCTATATACTTCAACTCTATGCTTGTCTGATGCTGGTTTCTTGCATTTTTGTCATCAGCTGGCTGCTTTGGTGACCATTGGTTTTGTGAAAGATGCCAAATATCACATTGATGTTCAGGGTTTCAATGTTTATCACAAAAACCGACTCATCAAGGTTTGCTTTATTTTTGCTTTGAATGCAATTTGTCACCAGGATTGCTTATACATATTTCTTTTTCTGAAGTTTGCTCATTTCTAATTTGCATCATGTCTCCTTGTTGCATTTTTGTTGTCTGATTCCTCCATGCCTGGTTAAGATGTTTTGCTTGATTTTGAAAAAAAAAAATTACTATTTTTTCTGGCAGCTTAGTTTGTGATGTTTTCATTCCACTCTGTATTGCCTTTGCTTCTTTTGTGAGTCGACTAGTTTATGATACAGTCAGAGGCATATGCATTTTGCTTTTAATGGATTGAAAATTGAACTTTTTTGAGGCTTGTTAATTTTGCTTCGAAAACAGAAGTTGTTTCCTAATTTCTCTTCTCTATGAAATGTTTGTTCTGCTGGTTATAGTATGTTCTAGGATGCTTTTGCCATTTGTTTTACTCGTATAGCGCATTTGATGAGAGCTTCTTTTGCACTTGGCCTAAAATATTAGTCAAATTTACCATATTTATTTTCTTTTTACAATGTACTTGCCTAATGCATTATTTAACCCACTTCTTCAGCCTTTTTGGAGGGTCTGGAATGCCGCTGGGAGTGATGGTCGTGGGGTTATAGGTATTTTTTCAGCATTTGAGACTCCTAGTTAGTTTACTGGTTTATTTTCTAATGCACTTACTTCTTGTGACAGGTGTTTTGGAGGCTAATTTTGTTGAGCCAGCTCATGATAAGCAGGGTTTTGAGCGTACAACAGTTCTTGCCAGACTTGAAGCACGACTAGTACAAATGCAAAAAGCTTACTGGTTTGTTGTTCCATTCTAGTTAATACTGTTGATGACAATGTTACCTTTGCTCGTTACTGCTGCTTCGGGATCCGAGGAGTTGTTTACTTTATTAACTCATTTGAAATGACATTGACTGCTTAATTTTAGGTCCACCAATTGTCATAGAATTGGCTATGCTCCACGGCGTAGTAAGAAAAATATAAATCAGTCTTTAGGTGAAGGTATGCTGCTTGATCTCTTATTTCATTTATGTGCTCTCTTTTCATGTAAAAGTTATGCATTTTTGTGAATATTGAACTGTAAGCCACTCCCTGACTAAATCTTTCACTTCTTGATCCTGGAGATACTTCTCCTGATCATGAGCCACAACAATCTACCCGATCAAATAAGAAAAGTACTTCCAGCAGCAAGAGACTTTCTATTGACTCAGACAAGTATTCACACTCAAATTGGAAAAAAAGAGGAAAAGAACATGAGGAGTCTCCTAATGCAGTGGATGGTGGAGATGGGAAGGGACACGTGTTTAGCAAGGTTGATTATGGGAAAAGGGCACCGACAGTTAACAGAATAAAGGTCACTCCAAAAAATGGAAAAAGATCAAGCTCATTTGAACCATCTCCTCCTCCGGCAGAGGATGTCAGTGATGATGTGTGTGAGGTCCTTCCTGAGAGACAAGCTAATGGGAGCAGTCAAAAGTTTGTTACGCGATCAAAGTCAAAGGTTCTTTCACGCTTCGCTTATCTTAGTTTGAGTTCTTGTTCTGCATCATCACTTTGTTAAAGAATGTAATGAATCTAATAATAGCTGTGCTGAATTCTCCATTCCTGGAAAATGGCCTTCTTGATTAGTTCATTGAAGCAAGTAGATGCTTGGGAAAACTAATTACTTGTGGGTTGCTAAATCGGTGCTTGGGGTTTGGGAAAATGATCTGCACCAATTTTTGCATGTGTTTCTAATAATCACCTTTTTTTCAACTGGCAGGAGCGCATTCTCAATGACGGCGTGCCTCCCCTTTCAGAGACAAATTTACATATACTGGAGCAGTTGAAACTGGAAAATGCTGGATTAAAAGAAAGGTATTTTTAGAAAACATCTGTTAGGCTTTATCGGTTTTGCTATGACCTGACTTTAATCTGAAAGACCCTTTTATTTTTTTTGTAGATTAGAGAAATACGAGGAACAGAGTCAAAGTGAATTGCTCAATGATTTGCAGCAGGAAAGAAACCGGCGTGCATCACTCGAAATTGAGGTATGCTCCCTTCTCCAACTGGACAGTTATTGCCATTGTCATCTAGACGCCAATACCGATTGCTAACTATCAAACTTATTTTTGCTCTTATGTTAACTCTTACTTTGATTTATTTCTTTCCTATCGTTTAATTAGCTGTCAGAGGCAAAGAAAAAAATCGAGGAACTGAACATTGAACAAGAAAGTCTCATTAACATATTCTCGGAGGAGAGGGACCGAAGAGACAAGGAGGAAGAGAACTTAAGAAAGAAGTTAAAGGTCATATTCTTTTGTCTTCCAGTTTCTATTGTCGTTGCATTTCTTATATGTATTTCCTCAATTGAAGCTTTTTTCCTCTCATCAAAATTTCTTTCCAAGCTCTGTTCCATCTTTTCGTGCATTTATCTTTACATTGTGTGTATTTTCAATGTAACCTCGACGGAACAACTCATTGATTTTGACATGGTTGGCACTGTAGGGCGCATCTAATACCATCCAAGAGTTGCTTGACAAAGTCAAGTTGCTGGAGAAGATGAAATCTTCGAACTTCAAGCCTGAACGTCGTTAGCCGATTAATTTCTGTAGCGAGGTACTTTCTCTTTTTGCAAGTAATCAGAAATGATGCATTCTGGTGTTCGGATTAACAGCAATTCTTTTTGTAACTCTGGCTTGGGACCAGCCGGAAACTCTTACTTTACTGACATATTTGGTTAGTGCTAGTGACTCGTGGTCATCTTGGCAGTTGTAATTAGGGTTATTTAAACATGGAAATTCTGAGGGCTTAGATGCACAGATGGTTTTTCAATTTAATCGGTGTAATTCCATATTTTGGCTCAGAATTTTGTGTAAACTGTAAATTTCATGTAAGTGTCTCTGACAAAGGTGCAATGAGCCATTTTATTTTATTTGTTAAAAGTTTTTTATCATTTTGCCACTGACTCTATAAAGTATGAACTAGATTAGTAAGAGTCAAGTCTTCAATATGAAATTTGAGTTCAATATTTAGTTCCAATCTGATTAAGTTTTATTTTTTTAATTTAAAATCAATTTGATTTTCGTTTAATTAAGTTCATTTATTAAATAAAAATGAATTTTGTTTTTCATATTCTACTTCAAATTTGGTTCATATGTGTTTCGGCTTGAATTGAGATTTTTTCTATAAAGATTCTATAAACATTAAAAATAAAATCATAAATTATTATAAAGACTTTGAGGTCTTAAATTTGAGTTTTATTAAATGTGAAATTTGTTTAGTTTGTTATTTTTATTGTATTTAGCATTATAAAGTTATATATTTATCAAATGTAATATTTTTATTATGATTATAATTTTGAATAAAAATGTACAATTAAAAAAATATTAATTTAAGTTGGATTTTAAGATACTTAAATTCGAATTAGTTCTTTGATCCTCAATAAATCTAGATTTAATAGTCAAATATATTGACTTTTTGTACAAAATAAAAATAAATTTTTAATTTGTCAGTTAATAAATGTTCAACAATTTCAAATAACGTAATTCAATTTAAATTCATTAAAACATATTAACTATCATTTTGAACTTTTTATGTGGCAATTAATGTGTATAATTTTGTGTATTGTCATGTGACATATTAGGTGTGTAATATAAATAGATATTAATGTTATTTAATAAATTTAAATTTAATTAAGTTGTTTTAAAAAATTAAAAATTTATAAAATAAAATAAAATAATTGAGAAACTATATTCATTTTATGGAATGTATTTTTATTTATTAAGCAATAAATTTACGAGTACAGGAAACTCGTTTAAACCTTTAATATCAACCGTGATGCTCTCTCTACTCACAGCAGCGTACGTAGCAAGGACGCATGGTTTGTTGTGAAGTTGGGCTATTAGTCACAGCAGTACATGGTTAGAGGCCGCTGCTACCAGCAGCAGCGACAGGGGTTCGCCACTGCTAGTGGCAGGCTCTCTCTCTCTCTCTCTCTCTTGCATGTGTTTGACCGTTGTATCATGGCGTGCTGTCCAGGCAAGCTCCAGAACATCACCTACCTCGACAGCAACATTTGTAGGCAATAGATGACACACTCTCTGAGCTCAAAAAGGAGAAAAACACACACACTGCCTTTTGTCTTTGCAAGATTTTAATCTCAAAGAAAACAAAAATAATCAAACCCCAAAACATGGAAAAGCAAGCAAACCGATGCTCTGTCTTTCTCTTTCTAGGGACTGCCTTTTCTCCCCATCCCTTTATTCTTGGTCCCCATGAATGATATAATTGTGGAAATCCACTTAACTCGGATGCCCTTTCAATCATCTCTTGCCCATTTGGTGCTTTGACCTTTTTCTTTCCATTCTTGTGTTTCATCTAACATCAACCCTATGTCAACATTTTTTTTATTAAGACCATTTACTCTTAAATTTAAATTTGATAATTTTATAATTTGATATGAAAATTTTATATTTTTATTTGAATCATTTTTTATCTTTAAAATTGATAATTTTAGACACGATTAAATAACAATATAAGAAAATGACAAAAAATATGAATTGATAAATATAAGACTAAAAAATTTTTCTGTTTGATGTATTGACACAAATTTTAAAATAATTTTTTTGTGTTTACATGCAGAAATTCAATTTATCACATGACAAATATAAAATATATATACACGATTTGTCATATGTACTTTGTCCCTACTTGATGAAGCAATTTTAGTATATAAATTCTCAATATTTACACCATTATTAGTAAAAAAATTGCTTATCTTTTTTTTTTATCTTTCGAATTATGATTGAAATTACTTTCAGTTATAAAATTGATCCTAGTATTATTGAATGAACAATTCATTAATAATTGTTTATCTTTTTGCTAATATGAGAAGTGCATTTATTTTTATCTGTAGTTTGATTATAAGATAATTATTCTATACACAATTAAAAAAGTTTTTTTATTCTACAAACGGAGTTAGGATAATAACACATTTTTTATTTTATTTATTTTTATTTTATTAATATTTTAAATGACACGTGTTATCATTCTAATATCGTTTGTAAAATTAAAAAATTTTATTGACAGTGTATAAAATAATTATCATTATTATAACCATGCATATCTAAAAAAATCTTCAAATGAGAATTTAAGAATAAACCAAGACAATAATAAAAACAAAAACATCAAGATCATTTAATGGGTCAAAATGTGTCAACATGGGAAGAAAATCTATCTCATTGGGTAATAAGGACAAAGAAGTTACATTTTTTAGGGAAACATTACTTTTATATTTCCATTCCCTTTACACCCAATATGTGTTACCTTCTTACCCCAATAACAAAAGCTAACAGTAACAACCAACTAATAAAATGTCCAAAAATATATATAAATATTAATATTCAAATTTTAAATTTAATGAAAACTACTTTTTAAAAATTTTGTATAGATCATTTAATTTAACTACCAAATGCAATCGAAACAATACTAATTCATCTAATTTCCTCCAAATTTCGTAATTAGATGTGATAGAACAAAAATAATACTAGAATGAGAGATCCCATAAAAAATCTTTGTGGTGCCTATTTTAAAATTTGAAATTTACTCTAATTAATTTATGCAATTTTTTTAAAAAAATTATTTCAAATAGATTTAAAATTTAAATTTCATATCATACAATTCATTTCTTAATTTATCAAAATGCTGTTGCACTATGAAAAAATTGTTTTTTTAATATTTATTATATTCATTATTAAAGGCGCGTGCCAACGAATCTCCCAATCCTAATAAAAGATTCTCTCTTAAAAAATGTGATAAAGAAAAAATTCTGTGTGTGGCCGCACGTGACTTTGTCCACTGGCCCCACCCGCCCGCACATCGCCACCTGAAATTATCAAATTTTAACCGCACACTCTGATCTAATCAACCATCTCATCATCATTTTTTTTTCTTTTCATCACGCCACGTGCACTTCTAACCATGGTTAACTTAAAAATATAAATAAAAAAAATATTTTCAAAACCAACTATAAATTAATGAATCGTTATCCGATAATATAAATTTAGTGAAAATTTTAGATTTCATGTTAAGATTATAAAATTTAATTTTTAAAAATATATAAAAAATAAATATTTATTATCATTTTAACATCATTTATAGAGTTTAAAAATTTTACCTATATTGTGTTGGATAATAATCAATTAAAATTATCCTTAGTTTTTTTAACGGTTAAATCAAATCGAAATTAATCTAAGTTAAGTTCGAGTTTAATTCGATTTTGAAAATTTAGAGTTTAAAGTTGAGCTTAAGTTCGATTAAATTTAGTTTTTAAAACTCAAATTTGACTTAAAATTTTAAAATTCAATATTTGATTTGAGTTCAATTAAATTTAATTTTTAAAACTCAAATAATCGAATTCGATTCAGTAAAACATTCAAATTGCTTGAATTTGACTCAATAAATTTTATTTATTATTTTTAAATCATATATTTTTTATTATAGAAGTAAAATAATAAATTAATAATTAAATATAAAACATACACCAAAAAGTTTAATCACACTGTGGAGTTGAGAAGAGTTTTCCTTGCATTAACATTTTCACTTGAACTTGTCAATTTTAACTTTCAAATTACAAATAAATAATTCTTATCATTGAACCAAATTTTTTTTTAAAATATAAAATATATATACTAAAAAAACTCATTAAACATGCTAAAATTAAAATGTTACTTTAAGCTTATTCAAAAGTAAATTAATTAAATTCAAGTAGTCCTCAAATTAAACTCAAATAGCTGAGCTGACTAGGCGCCGGACTCTTTTTTACACCCCTGGTTTTTGCCTTCCCCTCTAACTTCTCAGCCTTGGCTTGAGTCCCGAGCTTTAATAAACGCACGCGTTCCAGAGTTGATTGCACTCTGGGATCGATCTCCTATATCTCCATTCTCCAAAGGTGAAGAAGCTCTCTTTATTTTTCTTTGTTTTCCATTGAAAATGTGAGAAAAGAAAAGAAAAAATGGTTTATTGTAGCAGAAATTTGGATTTTATTTCAATAAATGCGATCCACTTTCTGGGATTTTACTGTTTTGTCATTTCTGTCTTTCATGATCTTCTTCTGCAACTTGGTCTCTTCATTATATGCTTGTAAAAGAGGAAATAAGTCGAATGAATGAATAAATAAATAAATAACGTAAATTCTATCTGTTCTCTGGTCTGTCTCTGATTCTCCTCTGAATCGCTGTTGCATTGTTTGTGCACTGTACTTTCTGCTTCGACACTTTGTCGTCTGCTCAGTGAATTCCACTACCCTTTTTCTTTCATTTTCTTAGCTAAGTTTTGAGTTCTTTCACTCGGAATTCATTTTCTGTAATTTTCATTTTGGGTTTCTTTTTCCTTTCCTTTTCATTGCAAACATTTCTTTCCCTCCTCTCAAGAACTCCCACTTTTAGCAACAAAACAGCAGCAAAACAAGAAGATGAAAATGGGATTTGAACACTCTTTGTTTACAGAGGTCTCTGGAAGAATTAGCCGTCGTTTGGGGTTTCTGTTTTTGAGCCTAAAGCTTAGCTCGTGAAACCTAGTTGGTTGTTGTAGACTTTATTTTTGGTTCTAGTCAAATCTGAATCGCCTTCTTCTGATCTGACGGTTGTTTTTTCATCTTCCTTTCTCGTTTTTCAATTTCTTTGGTTGATTTAAATGGCTGGGATGTGATGTTCTTGTATATAATCTTCCACGTTGAGTTTTGATGCAGATTTTCCAGAATCCGAAACACCCAACAACAAACACTCTTTGCTGCTGGCTAGCTTTTTCGATGGCGTTTTGAACGTTCCTTCTACTTCAAACTCACCTGTTTCGCGTTCCCCGAGTCCACTCGTTGACCTGTCGACTTGGTTTTCCGAGAGAGAAAAGAAGAAGAGAATCTGATAAGGGTTTCAGTTTGCTTTCACCGATGAACCGGCGATTCCTTTTGGTACCATCCTCGATTTCCGCCGCCGTATTATTCTTCTTCCTCGTCGCGCTTTTCTCAGGTGCGTGACTTACATGCATAGATACTTTTTCCATTTTGCTTTATTAGTTTAATATTTTGTTTCCATTATGAAAGTGAATGAGACCTCCCTTTCAGAAACATGGCGGTTTTCAATGTTTCCTTGAAATCCTCCGCTTTGTCTCTTTCTATGCATTTTTATAGTACAAAAAGGATCTTCTTTAACTAACATTCCTTCCATTTTCTACTCATTTTCTCATTTGTTTATGGGGTTTTTGTTGCAGGTCACGGTAAAAGCCTCAGTGGTTTGAAGCTGAGGATCAAGCAAGAGAACAACACATTTCCTACGCCCCATCGCAAGCTTCTTCGTGGTAAGTGAGAAAACCAGAATGAACCCACTTTTTATTCAGGGTTTCTGTTGTATTTCTTTCTTTGTTTTTGGTTATGGTTGAAGCTAACCTGAAGCGTTGGTTAACCATGGCTGTAGTCTTGCCATTGATGATACAGTTACTGCTGGTAGTATCATTAAGATGGGGTCCTAAGATCCCATCAAGCTAAATCCCATCAGAGTTTTGGCCCGCTTGGTAATTGAAAGCCTAATGGTTTTAGGCCACCGTGATCGGTGGTGAACTGTGCCTAGTGCGCGCTAGCTAGTCTGTCATTGTTGGGCTCTTTAATTAATATATTTGAAGAAAAGTGCTTTTAGATGAAAAGGTTTAAACTTTAAAAGCAATTTGCCTTGTGTTCTCTCCCTTACCAATCCTTTTGGGTTAAGTTTTGTCTGTTTCTTTTACCCTCCGATTCCTGTGAATCTCCCTCTAAAAAGTGTATTTTGTCTGTAGATGTCTTCCCTGATTGGTTGGGTTGGTGGGTTTTCCCATTACATTTGTTTTGTTTATTGATTTTACTATAAAGAAAGGATTATTATTCAAGATATTTTTAGTGAAAATTTTTTTTGCTCGTTTTTTAGTGGAATTTTTTTATTTTAAAAAGGGGGTTAAGATAAGAATACATAACCATTTAATAATACTAAAAAATATAAATAAATAATAAAATTGGTATGTGTTATCATTTGAATGATAATCTATAAAAAAAAAATGCAAGTATTGAGTTTTGTTTTTCAAAGGAGAAGACAATAATTTCTTAGTCGAGTGATAAAGAAGAATTATGACATACAGTAAGATTTGGTTTGAACTCAAGTAATTTGAATTTCATCTCCAAATTACCACAAATTAAGTATAAAGAGATTGAAATGAATGAGATTTATAATGGGTGACTTGGTCTTTTAAATATAACCATAAATACAGCAATCAAATTACATGTTCGGAAAATCTAAAATATCTATATATTTGTTATGAGTAGAGATTTGATGGCAGGGTAGTAATTAGATTCCTCTATTAATTAGATTCCACACAAAGTGGACCAGTTTTGATAGCTTAGCCTTCGCTCTCTGAATTTTAATACAAAAGCCTCTTTGCTTTTGCCTTTTTTGTGCTTTTGTACCCAGGAGCAGCAATGGAGGAACCCAACCGAAGTTGGGGAGAGAAGTGTACCAAGGCTGATATTGTGATCAACCAAGGACCCACAGCCCCACTACCAAGTGGCATACCAACTTACACTGTTGAGATCATGAACGTGTGTGTCACTGGCTGTGACATCTCCGGAATTCACCTAAACTGTGGCTGGTTTAGCTCTGCTCGCCTCATCAACCCCAAAATATTCAAGCGCCTTCGCTACAATGACTGCCTTGTCAATGATGGCAAGCCCTTAGTCAATGGCGGGACACTCTCATTTCAATATGCAAATACCTTCCCTTACTCTCTTGCGGTCTCCCGTGTGGTCTGTTCTTAGTAATAAGATAAAAGACCTGGGTATGAGCATTGAACAGCCAGCAGTGTTGATATAAAGCCACTAAAAGCAATGACCGGTTGCTGGTTAGTTTAGAACACTCCAAACTCTCATACCTATAGCTACCCTTGTGATCCTTTTGGTTTTGGGATTCTGCTTTAGCTTTATGTCATTACTGGTTTGAGTCCTCTGGGGGAATTGATTGATTAGAGATTAGATATATACTGTAAAGTGCTTGTCTTGTGAGTTTTGCTTGATGGCTTGTCCACTAGTGAGGAAACTGAAACGATCACTGAGCCGAACCGGCTTTTTCGGATGACGATCGGCCATTGTTTGTGGCTTTTGTAAATAGGTATGAAAACTACTATATTTGAGGCAATATTGAGAGATAAAACTGTGATTAGAGGATGTTTTGTATCAAAGCCTGTGTTGTTTGATCATGACATTGAAAAAGAGAATGAATGAGAAGCTTCTTCTGATGCTCCTTGCTTTGTTATCTTTTGATTGGTTTTGGTTTACGAGAAAGGCCATCTCTGCCAAGTTTGCTGCTTATGGCATTCGTTTCCTTCATCCTACTCTCTCTTTCTCTCCTCTAACTCGAATACTTGATTGGAAATGGTAGGCACGGTGAGACTGCAGAATCTTCTGTAGCCATTCATGCAACTGGTCATATTCCTTTTTTATGTTTCATGTGGTTGTCCTTTTATGTGCAAACAACAAGAAGAAAGATCACGGATGGTATCTTTGTGTCGCGTTAAAGGAGCTGTGATACGTTGTAATATTCGAGGTCATAATTTGTTCTGTTGGTCTTTTACAAAATTGACCTTCGCTAACACATTATACCTGTTAATTAGTGTGTTTGTATAATCGTGTCATAATTTGTATTTATGCATCAATTATTTTGTATTTTGTACTTTTGTAGTATGGTTTTTGTATCGCGTAAAATTATAGGGTCTTATATTATAATAGAACATGAAGAGAAAGGGCCTATGGGCCTGAGGGATTCCTGAGCTTGTCGAACAAGAATGCCCATGGTGCAGTTCGATCAGACAAACCAAGGGATTGTACATTTTCAGACATGGATGGAGAAACCGGCCCACTTGATTTGATTCAAACGATTTTCCCAATTCTAAAGAGAACACATTTTGACTTTTGACCCATCAAATTCGTCTTTAGGCACACCCGCCCACGCAGCCGTACAGATATATTAACCGAAAAGTCCAAAGGAGGGTGGTGGTAGAAGTGGTGGTGGTGGTGGCGGTGGCGGCTAATCTTTCTTACACTTTTACCGTTTCAGCGTTTTCTTATCTTCTTGTTGGGACTGGCAAGCAGATCACTGTGAGAGAGACGAAGAAAGAAAGCATCAGAAATGGCGGCCTCAGTCAGCGGAGTTGGAGTTGGGTTAGGCCTTCCTTGTTCTACCAAGCTTTCTAAAGCACTTCCATTGTCACGATCCTCTGGTTTCCGTGTCAAAATGACTGTTTCTATTGAAGATAAGAAGAAGAATTACACCCTTCAAAAATCTGAAGAGGCTTTCAATGCTGCCAAGGTGATTATCAACTCTTCCTCTGCTTGCCCTTTTCTTCTTTATTTTCTTCCTGCTGGATAGCTTGAATCTTGCCAAGTTAAGCTGAATTTCGTTAAAATTCAGGCCTTTTGATTGTTTTGTTGATTTGGGTTTGTTATGGAAAGGTTGACATGAATAGAAAATCGACTTTGAAGTTTCAATACTATGTTTGGCGAAATTGAATTAAGAAGTTTAGTATGTTAGATTGTAGATTAATGAAATTCTAAGTTTAGATTAACAAATGATTTGAAATTCATCGAACTCAACTGGCCATGTTTATTTGGGTTTGTTAGCTTAATATTCAGTATTTAATTTAAGTCTCAATGCCAATGTCTTGCGCAGGACCTGAAATCAGTATACTTGGATTAACAAGTACAACTTTGTAGCTTGTCTATTGAGACTATAATGAAATGTTTAAAGGAACTATTTTGCTTTTAACATTTCACTGCTATATAAAATTAGGAATTTTTACTCCTTGCTTATCACTACATTGGTATTACGGAAACAGAGTAAAATGTATGGAAAATGTGAGGAAGGGTTGAAATCATGTCAGGAAAAGGATTTAGTAAGTATACTGGCAATGCTGCATGGAGGAGACTTACGATGTTAACTTTGTCATAGATTTGTATATCTAATTGGAAAATTGATATGTGAAATGTATCATCGATATTAGTTTTGGAGTTATGCCTTATACTTTTGTACCTAGAGTGATGCTTTTTAGTGTTCTATCACTAACTTTTCTTTTCCTCTTTCATATCTTCTTTGAGTCACTGCTTTTTTGAAGTCTTTGTCCTCTGACTTCTGTAAGCACTTTATTTTTGGTAGAATTTGATGCCTGGAGGTGTAAATTCTCCTGTCCGTGCCTTTAAATCTGTTGGTGGAAAACCAATTGTGTTTGATTCTGTTAAGGGTTCTCACATGTGGGACATAGATGGGAATGAGTATATCGACTATGTTGGCTCCTGGGGCCCAGCAATAATTGGTCATGCAGATGATGAGGTTAGATGTTTTCTTCATATATTCTAAATTTGCCTTGTGACATTTATATCTTGTTTGCATTTTACTGTTTTAATGTGCTCTAGTATCTTACATAGTTCCTTTTCTTTCAATCTTGTTTATGATTTTCTATGACAACTGTGGTAAGTTCAATGTTCATGACTTTCTTGATGCTAATGTTGTTTGCCAATGATTTTGATAGTTGATACCCTCATATGCAAATGTAATTTTGAATTTCATTTGTTATTTGGGATGCATTATCATCTCATTTTGCATTTAATGTGGTAATGATTCTCCATGGATTTTGCATATATCTGCAGGTGCTTGCAGCGCTGGCTGAAACAATGAAGAAGGGAACCAGCTTTGGCGCTCCTTGTCTTCTTGAGAATGTTTTGGCTGAGATGGTAATCTCTGCTGTTCCTAGCATTGAAATGGTTCGATTCGTAAACTCTGGTACAGAAGCATGCATGGGTGTGCTGCGCCTTGCCCGTGCCTTTACTGGCCGTGAAAAGATAATCAAATTTGAGGGTTGTTACCATGGCCATGCTGATCCATTTCTTGTTAAGGCAGGTAGTGGAGTTGCTACCCTAGGGCTGCCCGACTCTCCCGGTGTTCCCAGAGCAGCTACTTTTGAAACTCTAACTGCCCCTTACAATGATATATCAGCTATGGAAAATCTCTTTAACAGTAACAAAGGAGAACTTGCTGCGATAATTCTTGAACCTGTTGTTGGGAATGCTGGCTTCATTCCACCTAAACCTGATTTCCTTGAAGCCATACGTCACCTAAGCAGGGAAAATGGTGCTCTCCTCATCTTTGATGAAGTGATGACTGGATTTCGCTTGTCTTATGGTGGGGCTCAGGAGTATTTTGGCATAACTCCCGATTTAACAACCCTAGGGAAGATAATTGGTGGTGGTCTGCCTGTTGGTGCATATGGAGGAAGTAGGGAGATTATGGAGATGGTGGCACCAGCAGGGCCAATGTACCAGGCTGGGACCTTGAGTGGGAACCCATTGGCAATGACTGCTGGGATACAGACCCTTAAGAGGTTGACGGAGCCAGGTACTTATGAATACTTAGATAAGATCACAGGAGAACTTGTTCAAGGCATTCTAGACGCCGGAAAGAAGACAGGGCATGCAATTTGTGGAGGGTATATTTGTGGAATGTTCGGATTTTTCTTCACAGAAGGACCTGTTCACAACTTCGATGATGCAAAGAAGAGTGATGCAGCAAAATTTGCCAGGTTTTACAGGGGAATGCTGGAGGAAGGTGTATACTTTGCACCTTCTCAGTTTGAAGCTGGATTTACTAGCTTGGCACATTCTTCTGAAGACATCCAAGAGACAATTGCAGCAGCTGAGAAAGTTCTTAGCAAGATTTAAGGTGTCTATAGCGGTATCTTTGATTACTAATCTCGTCATCTTGTTCTTTTTCCTGCCCCTTTCTGTTCTCTTCTTGCATGGTTGACCATTTCACTTGCAAATCAATGGCTCTTTTGTCAGTGTTTTAGGTAAAGATTTGTAGTCATTTCTTGTTACTTATAAACTTCTGTATCTGATAATTTATGAGATAATTATCGGCTTTTAAAGCTTGTTTACAACCTCAGCTGCCATTTCTTTTCACTCCAATCCTTTTTTACCATAAACTTTGAATCTTGCTTAGATGTTCTTATCAAATTACAGTGCAAGAAAAGTTAAAAATCTTTAATCACCTGCAGGAAATGGCCTATTCTTCCATAGCAGGCCGAACAGAAACATTTCATTATCAGTAACATATAGCATTCCTTACAATTTGGTGTACATTTAGTTTTTAGATGGAGTAGTCTATACAACTTTACAAATGATTCAAGCTAGTATTTGGAAACAACCAAAGAAGAGACTGAAAGAACCAAAGAAAAGAAAAATGCACATCATCATCACTCCATTAACAACTTGTAGACATGGACTTTTCGATGAAAACACACAGGATACTCGGAGACAATGTTTTATGCTCCTACACATCGTTACCAGCATAAACAATTTTCCAACTCTACTTGTTTGCCTTCATAGAATGGTACATGAGCATACGATCTTTTTGGGTGAATCATCAATCTTCTTTTCTGTCCAGACAGAAAACCAAACAAAAGTCGATAAGTCGATCTATGAAATTTTAAGATATTGTAGAAGTACCACCTCAACGTTATTTACATGGCTACCACTTAGATAAGTTCTACTTAATGCTATAAGAAAGGGTACACTATTGTAATTGTACAGTGCCACCAACTTGCAGATTATTGACCTTGAAGAAAAAGTACAATCCCATGGCTAACAGCTTCTGGATTTCCATGAATCGTGTTACTGTGTGAAGAAATGTAGAAAGATACAAAAATGGCTAAAAGGATCTCTTTAGTAATGAATAAAGAAAAATGAAAAGATGGCTTCTGGTAGGTTCAACATAACTTGAGCAGTGTGCTCGATGATCAATGATGAAATTTAAACAACAGTCAACAGTTCTCAGTTCCCCATTTTTCTCCCAAAATGCACATACACAATGGATTAGGGTTTTTTTTTTTTAATGCAAATAGAGAAAATTCTCTACCTCAAAATTGGATTACATATCATATCCATTAAAAAAACAATATCAATTGTGCACCTACACAGGTTACAAGTTATAAGCAATTCAAAGTTTTGGCTTTTAGCTATCACCACTAGTTCAAGTGCAGATCCATGTCAAACATTTGGACATCCCGATTTCCACTTTGGTAAGCAAGCTAAGCTTAAAACAAATAAGAAAGTGATCTTGAAATCAGAAGAAAATAGTTCTACATGAAGAAAAGAGAGAGAATACCTGTTTTAGTTTTTGCAGGAGATGGCTGTACTACAACATGCATTATGATAACTCCACCTGCAACTTCACCAAAGGGTTCTTTACACTGACCAACAGTCTTGCCGTTCTCCAAAATTTTACCAGAGCTTATCAGTTTGACTTCATTCACTGCCTTTGGAATAATTGTCTTACCTATAGCCAGAAACAGCATCTAATAAAATTAAAACAAAACACTTCAAACTATTAGCCTTTTGGCTTCCTTCTGGGTCATTCAATAAAAAAATTCTGAAGATTGTTGATAGATGTAAGGCAACAAGACAATGGAGCAAAAGTTGATGCATTCTTTGAGGACATTTGACGATGTATGAAATAAAATCACGATCATTCTTTCTGCAAATTTATTTAATCAATGGAATAGAACATTCCACTAACAATCCAAGGATTTACAACATGAATTTACAGTTTATACGGCCAAATTTAGTTTCTCTCTACATATACATTCATAAGAACATATTGCAATTCTTATTAATCGTTTTCACATTATGCACCAAATGCATCAACAATTATAGAAGAGGATCTCTCTCATTAGTTAAGCCATGGTAGCTATTTTACGAAGCTAAGGACACCATTTTCTGGCGAAAAGGTTAGAACCCAAGTTCCTAAAATCATCTACCATAAAACTCAGCCATTACCTTCTGCCATGAAACAATCATTTCTTATTGCATTGATTGACTAACCCTACATAGCTTTCTTCATTTGTACTCATAATAATTAGGTTCATACTCCAAACAGACTCACCTCTCATATATTACTATTTAGCAGACCATTTCTTCACAAGAAACAATGTAAATTTCAATTACTAGACAAACCCAGCAGCAAAAACTTCATAAGCAAATAGAAAAGAAATGAAACAAGCTAAAAGAGGATTGGCTGATGATAAACCTTTGGGCCAATCAGAGACAATTCTTTGCTTAAGCATATCCACCGTGGATGTGGCGGAGTACCGAAACGGCCCGATATCCGACCCGTCATAAAGCCTGAACTTTATATCCACCAAATCCTCCTCCGGCATTTCCGCTCACTTCTCCTCCTCCTCCTTGCGCGTTCAGTTCTTCTTCAAATCGATTCACCACCGTCGGCTTCGGCACATGAAATCAAATCCCGGCGCCTAAACCGAAAATTCAACTAAAAATAAATTTAAAATTGACACCAAAAAAGATCAAAATTCAAACCTGAAATCGGGTAGTAGTTGATTAATTTGAAGCTCCCTCTTGAATTTTCGTTTTAATTAAAAGATTGATGTTGGGTGAACTGAAGAAGACAAACAAGTCTTGCCGTCCTCTAAAAGCCCCAACCGCTCCAACAAAACGCTGTCGTTCGGTTGAGATTCGTTGCGAAAAGCACTGGAAACGTCGCTGTCTTCACTATATTAGTACGCCGTCGTTTTATAATCAAGTTCCCTTCTCTCCTCATTTTGTCTACATGTAGAGCGTATCTGCGTATGCTTAAGTTTAGTCAGAGCAAGAAAAAAAAAAAAGAATCAGAAGCTCAGTGTTTTGGGCTTATTTTGAGCTTAAATCTTCCATTTACCACTCTTTAATGATATCACAACCTCAATATTGTTGGTTAATTTGTATTGATTAATGACGACTTGATTGAAATGTGTTACAAGTTTCAAGCAAAGCACTTTTTCAGAATTTTCTTGCTGTTGCTTCCTTTTCCTATATTTTAGCATATTTACGTTTTCCGTTTTTTCTGAAAAATTGTAGATTAGCGCTGTTAAATGTAGACGTATACAAGTGGATGGAGGGAATATACCTGTTTCGTACATAGTCTGTTAAATGATGCCAGAAGATAAGCCATTTCTTACAGAGGTGTTCATATCATTTGCATTCAATGCTGATCACATGAAATTTCAGTAAATCTTTAAAAAGATTTTTTTTTTATTTGGAACAATATTGCGAGGAAGAATTCTGTTTCGTGCTTCATGATTTCATTTTGAAGTTGTGAAATTTGTAATTGGTGCTGCGGAGGTGTAGGCATGAACCACCAGTGATGCTGGGGGGATGTTGAAATTCTTCAAAATGGATTTGATGTACTGATCGTCTGCAAACCGGGATTTGTTACCATAAGTCTTTGGTGAAGTGTAGTCCTTTCGACTTTGTGAGTCTGTATGGTTTTTGGGGTGGTATCTAAACAATGTGCTTCTTCATTGAATGAGGAGAGTACCATCTGTTTTCAGTGGCTCTGTTTCCTTTTTTTACCTTTTATCAAGTTAAATTCATTTGCAATGCTTTTAGGTATATCCATGTGGTCAAATATCATGAAAACACAAATTTTGGTACTCTACAAGCAGAGCTTGGTTTGGCTTCTTTGTATTGTATCCAAACCCAGCTCTGTATGGAGAAAATGTTTAACTGTGCATGAAGACTACCTTTGTACTTTCTGCATGCAAATTAAATCTGTTTATTGTTTTCTGTTTGGTGAAGTTATTAAAGCAGGGTTTTCTGCTTTTTCCTTGACGATATCATGTCAGCCATTCACCGACTAGTTCGTCTGGTCTGAGGGCTGCTTATCAAGGAAAAAACCCACGTAAAGCTGACATTTTTAGGTAACATGTAAGTCTTCTGCAATCTTTCAGTTACATGGGTTGAGTGAAGGAAATCAAAATAGAAAAAAAAATTTAGCAGTTTTGCTTAAAACTTTAACTTGCTGTTACAACTATGGTAATATGGAACATACACAACTAGCATAAATTACCAATAGATATGCGTAACTTAAACCGTTTTGCAACATGGCTACATTTTGTGCTGTAAGCTGTATTGCATGATTTGGTAGAGTGATATCTTGAGACACTAGCTGTTCTGTCTATCAAAGATAAGAAAAATGCATTGTTTTATCAATGTTTCAGTATGCTTGATTTGGAAACAGTTGCAGCTCATTTCAAGGAAAAAAGAAAGAAACATGCCTTGTGTATGCATTTTCTTCAACCCCCCTTCCTTTTCTTTTTAAATTTATGTTAAAATGCTATCTTGAGGGAACCATATTCTGAAACTTTTCACCCTAATCTCGCAACAATTAGCGTGACATTTTTCAAACAAATGTATAGCTCAGAAGATATATACCTTGTGTGGCAAAGTAATAGCTCTCATATGCTAGGCTGCCAGTAATCTGAAAAGTAATTTTAGTCAAACCAAAATCTAGGGCATTCAATAATTTATTAATGTTGTAGTGAGGTTTGGTGTGAGAGCGAATAAATATAGGTAGTTGTAGTTACTATTGTATTGTCATGTCATGACGGAGAAAATTTCCCATTTGACGGTTGTTATGATTTTCTTTTTCAGCAAGTTCTTCATGGCAATATAGATTACAATGGTAGAGAGGGAAGAAGCGCTTCAGAAGTGTGTTTCTTCTACGCCTACTTTTGGGATTATAGTTGTGTGTGTTTCATTTTATACATACTTATATGATTATAGTTGTTGTAAACCATGTGCAAAAGAGGAAGATACAAGGGCAATTGTGATAAGTTGTGTTATGAATGTGCACTTGTATACTAACTGCAAGTGATGACATCGCAACTCACACCTTCCTCTCTTTAGTGATTAATTTGAAAGTAAGACTTATTTATGGCCCAAAAAGATGCAAAACATTTGGTGCTTAATACATGTTCAAAACTATTGATTTTCTTTCAATGGCATGTAACTTTGAGATAAGTTTATTTTCTTTTATATTCAGTTTAATTTAATTATATTGGTGTTTCTCATTATTTTAATCAAATTGACTCTCCGTGCTTTGCTAGTAGTTGTATAGCTTTCAACCATTGGAAGAGGCTCTAGCTAGTCCATCAATCTTTGAAGTGCTACTTATGCAGGGACTTTTCCTTCTTTAAGGTTAAAAGATTCATATGAGGTTTCTGATGATGTTTGTTATCAATTAATTAATGATATAACCAGATATTTATCCAATTAGCAGAAAGTGGCCAGTGGCTGTGCTGAATCATAGAGCAGCTTTATTTTTATGCAGGTTGGCATCTCTAATGGGGATACTACCTTGACGGCGATGGCTGCTTGTACATAGTTTACTAGGATTAGTACCAGTGGGACTCATAGCACTATCTTGTGCTAACCAATTACTGGCCGAACTCATCAAGTAAGATGATGCATGTAATTTTTTGTAACACCATTAGAGGAGATGTATGTAGTTGTTTTAACTGACAGGGGCTGCTTTGGATATCTCTTTGTACAATATGGATGCTTTTTGGATCACTTCTAAACTCGTGTTGCTTGCAACTATTTTCTGTTTTATCATTTTGGTATTCTTTATTGGCTTTTAAAGTTTAAACTTTTTTCTACAACTTTGTGTCTTGGGAGGCTCTTAGATTTGATTTCTGGCAGTTTAGAAATTGCTTGTACCTGTCAATGCTATGGTGATCTTGTTTTTCATTTATTTGTTCTTCTGGTCAAGCATTACATATGCATCCTATTGTTAAAGGTTTTTTAGTTATTAACTCCACTAGATTCCTGCATATTTTTCTTACTTGATAGTATCAAATTTGTCATTTCCAATCGCTGCATATTTTTCTGACACTAAATTTTCTTGATCATAGATGTGTTTGCATCTGCAGTGTATGGGTTATTTAGTGGCTAATGACATGCTCTACTGTTCAGACAATGTTGTTGATCCCTCTACTTTAGGGACAACTGCTGATAGAGCTGCAGCTCTTTCTGGCATCTCTTCATCTACTAGTTCTGAGAATCATAATGAAGAGTACAAGTACTGTGGTTAAGATTTCATCAGTGATCCTATGTGTGCGCATAGCACACTGTCCTAATTTAGCTCCAAAAGGGTAAGATACTTTTACTTTTGATGATATATGTTCAATGTAATTGGAATATCTTCTATTCGATTCTCTCCTTTTGTCTTGTTATGGCTACATCCATGCCTGTCGATAAGCCATTAGTTATAATTTTATAATGCAGTTTTACCATAGTCATTTTGTATAATTTGTTATACATATTCTGACATTTTCTGCTTAATACTTGTTTTTTCTACCATTCCATGACAACATGATAGGACTCCATAAACATTCTCTGCTATCATTGAGTGAAGTACAAAGTGTAAGTAAATAAAATAAAGTGATGTCTTAGAAACAATCTGTTGTATGGCCTGTAACCGTGTCAAATATTGTTCAGAGCACCTCTTATTCATTTTGTACTATCACTGACGAGATATCCATCTACCATGTGTATAAATTACTTGATATTGGATAACTATAGATTACATTGTCCATAAATTTTTTGTATATAGAATGCGAAAGTTGAAAAAACAAAAGAGAATCTTTAGCCAGTTCTAACAACTTACTATTATTAAGTTTTATATGCTCCATTCATTTATTCATTAGACATAATTTGTTCCAAATTAGAACAGCATAAACCTTAATTTCTTTCTTTATCTTATTATTATTACAACTAACTGTAACTGAAGTGATCAAAGGAACAAAGAACAGAAAAGAAAATTCTATAGATGGTTGTGAAGCTTTAACCAACTACAGTCATCTTAACTGACAAAAAAAAATGATTGTTAGCTTATTAACTTATATACTTTGAAAACCTTTTTCTTTTCTTATCTAATTATTCCTAAAGGTTATGGAGGTGGTCTAATCTTAATTGTTAAAATCACCTAGTTTGATTTTTTTTGGACCTATTTTCCTTGAAAGATTTGTTGTCATCGTATTTTGGGAAGAGTGAAAATAAGAAAATATGGGAGTCAATTAAGGTTCTGTTTGGTTGGTATTTTTTTTTTTTTGCTATTTGTCTCTTGTTTTCATTTTTTTTAATTTTCTATTGAAAAAAGAAAAAAACAAAATACCAACCAAATGAAACTTAAGTTAGAAGGTAGCACATTTTCAACATGAAGTACTTATTGAAATCATTACCAAGATGTTATGGTGGTGCCTTTAGACCATTAATAAGAGTAGAAAGCCAGAAATTGAAGCCAAGTGTCAAATAACCAGTTTTCATTCCTAATGCTAGTGCTTGTTTCCTGTAAGATGAGATTCGTACTGTAAACAGCAATTAACTATTAAATTTACTAGCTATTCATGATTTATCTAGTTCCAAGTTTATGTATTGATTGACTTTGAAAGTTGTACCAAATATTACTTCCCCTCCCAAATGAAAATTCTATGCAAGGTCTCCTTACTAATCCACAGATCTTATTACAAGCTTTTGCCTGCTAGTTACAAACAGAAGAAAGAAGCAAAGAAAAAAAATACAGAGAAAGCAAGAAATAGAGAAAGATGTGTCCTCTATCCTTGACTCAATCTTTAGTCCATTGTTTGTAGATTTTATATATTCAAGGTAGGTATTACATGTAGGAGAAAAGGGAAGATGGTGGATTAAGTTGGTGAATGTGGTTTTTTTTTCATTCAATTCTTTCTTTATTAGGCTGCTACTTGCTGTTTAATTGTAATTTAGAAGGTTCTATGTTTCAATTGAAGAGGTTAGTGCATGGTTTGTGGTCTCAACTTTGGTGCCTCCTTGAGGTCAAGGTGGTTTGCCTTATCATTCTTATTTAAATCTGAATCAATGTTAATAAAAGTCAATGAGTTAGGAAATTAGGTTGTGTTTTATCAAATACCAGTTCTTGTGGAAACATTAAAGAAACACAGTAGAGAATGCATTTGTTCTATTATGAAATTAGCTAATTATAGTTATCAAAGTTATATATGCCTAACCTTGGAAGATGATTAGCATTGTACTCTATTCGCACAAGCAAAACAGCCTTTTTTGCTTCAATTACAACTATGTACAGTTATGACACCGATATTTTTAAGTACAGAATCTAATAGCTGCACTTTCTATTCTCTCCGACTATTTTGCAGTTGGCAGACATTATGGGCTTGAAGAGGGATCATGGCTACATTGTGTTCTGTACACTGGACCGGAATGTGTTTATGACTATGAATGCCCATATCCTGATTGGGTATGGCTCGGTTAGTTTTATTATTAATATTTTTTTTTTGTTTTTTTGAGAAAATGCAGTGTTCTCATTCTTATAGTTTGCTGAATATTGTAGAACTCATTGCTTTGGCTGGAAGGTAATTAGTTTTTTGGCCAAGGAAACAATGTTCTTGTGGAAAAAAAAATGTTGTAATTGATAATGTACGATAAATTAGATAAGTTTAATTGATGTTGTAGTTTAAAATCATTTTACCAGCAGTTTCTAATTGTTCATACAAATATATGCTGAGCTGAAGCCGCTTGACACTATTTATCTTCTCCAAACTCTGTTTTAATCTTTCTTTTTCAGTAGGATTATGCAGTGGTCTGATAATTCTACTTCAATCTGGCATTTTCAGCAGGATCTTCATCAAATAGAGACTGATCAAGTCGAGCGTTTGAGAAATTGGTAGTGCAAAAAAAAATAAGGAACAAAAAACTTAAAACAAGACTTTTAGATCAATATGGTGTCTTTAATTTTGCACTCATCTCTCTTTTTTTTTGGATTAGACAAAAGTTTTGGTTGGGTGTACGGTTTTAAATTTGATCAATTTTGACTAGTGAATAAAAAAACAATGAATAATCATTAGATTCTCTGATGCTATGCGCAAATGGTGTGTAACATCCCGTTACCACATTTTTCACGTATTTTCATACAACTTTACCGGTTGGGCTGTCTGCGATGCCATTAACATTCAACAGTAACAGTGATAAATGGTAAACATTTATCTATTAATTATGGAATATGAAATTTCTTTTCATTATTCCTTTCATCTGACATCCCCTATTAACCTTTATTTCACTAAGGTAGTACTGTATACATATGTCTGAAATGTAAAAGAGAAGAGACTGTACCTGTCACATTTAACGTGCCATGCCTCAGTGCTTTAAGCATAGCTATACCCATCTAAGAGCTAATTCTCTCAACTCCGTGTACTTCTTATCTGTGGAGTTAAAACAAAGGGGTGAGCGATTCATACGCTCAGTAAAGGAAATATATGCTGCTTTAAAATAAGCAAAACTATATATCACAACACATTTATTCTTTTCTTAATAATAACCCAGTAGAAAAGACAATGGATATATAGTAAACAACTCTCTTAAAACACCATTCAAATCACTGGCTAACCGTTTACTTTAAAATGTAGTAAACACTATATAGGATTTCAACAAATCCTCACAGTAAACAGAAATTGGTAAGTTGAGACTAGGCAACAAATAAATCATGCTATCCTCGTTCCCCCTCCCCCTTGAAAGAATGGAATCTGCCGCTTTTGGGGTGCACCCGTAGGCCATCGCCCCTCACGGCTATCTCAGATCTATGGCCATAATCTATAGATGGTCCTCGAGTCCACTTGCCAAGTGACCTCGAGACCGCTGATGACTTGGTGGGTCCATCAGCCCTGTGACGCCCTGAGGTGCACTCATTGGTCCATTGACCGAGCCACCGCCTCAGGCAGGTCACGCAACTACATGAATAATAATGCATGAATTCAGGGCCTAAAGTCTCAAAAAAATCACTTTCATATCTCATGAAAAACCTTTATGGAATTATTTCACCCATATTATCATTTTCTCAAAATGATTCAATTTCCAAAAAGGTTTAGGCTTTTTGTTTATAAAACACCTTGAAAACATTCTAAAATCTCAACTTTTAAAATCTGCTCGCCCATGGTCAGCTCGCCTGATATGGCTCGCCCATGGCAGCTCGCCCAATGCGGAGAACTTGTGTTCGCCTACCCTCTTGCTTTTAAAATCTGAAAGCAAAACTGGCTCGCCCTCAGTGGCTCGTCCAGTAATCAACTCGACAAGACGGTGAATTAGTATTCGCCCGCCACTTAGCTTTTTCAAAACAAAAGTATATCTCGTTGATAGCGGTTCGCCCGCCTTAAATTTAAAACAAGGGTCGCCCGCCCAAACACATTAAAAAGGGTTCGCCCAATTATGGCTTACCCGGATTTCCCTTTAAAACAAGGGCACTCGCCCAGTTCTCATAAAAGAGAGCTCGCCACTTTGCTCGCCCCATAGCTTTCCTATAAAAACGGTTCGCCCACCCTTAAAACTAGAAACGGGTGTATAAAAATTATAAAAGGGCTTGGCTCGCCTGCCAATACCAATTCGCCCAACATAAAAATACAAGGGCTCGCCCAACATAAAAACACAAGAGCTCGCACGCCCTGTATCAATTCATCCAGAAAACAGCATAGGGGTCGACTTTTAGCTCGCTTGAATCAAAATGATTATCAAATAACTTCCTCAAACAATGCATGTCAGAAAACAAAACATTTAATTTAATGTTTTCATAAAATTTACTCCACAGGACATGCATCACTTCACACACATCTCCCTTACCTGGGTTAACGAAGCTTTGCTTCGCTCTGCTTCCTGCTCACCAATAGCCATTTCCAATTATCGGTTGCAAATAATTATAAATTCTATTAATATTTCTTTTTATATCACTTGGCGAGATTGAGATAAATCAAATGACTACTCGCCCAACAGAGCTCTAACTAGCACAATCGAGCTCGCCATTCAATAAATGTTTTACACATGGAAGCTCGCCCGCCAGCCAACTCACGAGGCCTTCATTGGCTTAATTGTGGGAGTTCGCCCACAATTCTACTCGCCCAATGCCTTATGCATTTGAGCTCGCCCATTAATTCATTTCACTAGAATTGGGCGTTCTCGCCCTTTGAATACAGACTTTACCTTGGCGAGTTCATTATTATCTACTCGCCTCATTGGCGATTACTAATTTTAAACATGAGCGATCACCATAGTCGCCATTCTCGTCACTTATTCCATTATTTTCCTTGTTTTCATATTCTCTAAGGATCTAACTAAAAACAAGATTGTATCTATGTTTATTACTTCATAAAACATAGAAATCTTTCATTGAGCATCAAGAACACCTCAGAAATATAAAACTCACCTCAACCAACTGCACTTCCAGAGCAGAATTCTTTCTGTCTCCTGTTAGCCTCACTTTGCTTCTTCCTTTAATTCATCAACGATGGAAGAACGTTCTTGCAAACAGATTTTCTTATTTGGCTAACGTTAGGATGAAGCTCAGTAAATCAAACATGATAGAACTGGGTGAAGTTAGAACATAAATTTGCAGGAGGATGGTTTTCAGGAAGGAGATGAAGTTTGCCAAAATGAGTTTTCCTCCAGCATTTCCTCTTATATAGCCATGCTAAACCAATCCAAAGTTTCCGCCTGTCCCTTATCCTGTTTCTTTCATCATTTCCACGTCTATCATGCATTTAATGCATGAAGAAAAACTGCACTTACATGGGCGAGAAAGTCTTCCTTCCACACACATTTTCTGCTTCTATTGACTTTGTTTTACTTCTCAACCAATAAGGTTAATTCCTTACTGACTTTAACATCTTCACCATTAATTGTCTTCAACCGTATCACTTACAAGTCAATTTTGGCTGCTAATTGTTTTGAAGCCATTTTCCTTTGTCCACACCTGATTCCCGGTCTCCACCTCGTCTTGAGACCTCAGCTCGTCACACTACATCAGTTCGCCAGCCATTCAGCTTGCCAGCTTTATCTTGGCAATTACAAGAAATTCCTTTTTCTTGGCAATCATATTGAGATTTAGCAAGTGGCAGTTGCCTTTCTCGCCAACTAGGCTATTCTTTGCCTTTCAGTATGGCGATCACAAGTTCTCGCCCAATTAGGCGATCACCAGGTATGCTCAACTCGCCAACCTTGTTCTGATTCACCTCACACGTTGGCGAACACACCTATTCGCCCTTGACACCATCCAACTCGCCATCACTATTAGCAATCTGCTCGCCCATGGGCGAACATCCTTTTTGGCTCACTCATTGGCTAGCTATTCTGTATACTCGTCCATCATTATTTCACCGTAGTTGTTCCATTCACTACTCAATTTAAGGAGCTTTTCAACTAAATGGAAATCAATGCTCTCTATTTATTTAATTTCCATTATCACTTTTATGAAATTAGACTCTACAGTAGTGTAGAATCGGATCTTACATGGTGTGGCAGACTGGCAGCTGTAGAATCATGTATATACCCAAAAGAAAAGAGAAGAAAAAAAAGGAAGAACTAACTTTGTTGCATTATTGCAGGGTGAATGGACACGTAATGCATACACTTTATGAACAGAGAGTGGACTTCGCCTACAAAGGCATTCAAACAAGGAGGAGGAGGAGCACTGAGGCTAGTGCTATACGAGAGGTTTGGAAGCAAACTTTTGGTTATGTAAGAAAGTGATCTTATCTTCTCAACTTTTGCAAATTTGCGACAGAAAAAGTGTCATTTCGTGATGTTTTCCTCTCTTTCTTGTCTTAAATCTTCTCCAACCTTTTTCTCTACTAAGTCTATGCTGGGTACAAGGGAAAACTGAAAAGATTGGAAAGTGATGGAAAGAAAAGTAGAAGAAAAACAAATTTTAAGTTGCTTGGTACAAGAGAAAATGGACAGGAAAGAATCTGTCACTAGGACTTGGCTGAGGTAGGCAGGAATTGGGAAGATTAAGAGACATATATCCTAATTTCAAATTTGAATATTTTTTGTTGCATAAAGAAAGGAAATAATGAAGCTGATATATTGCATGCCTCATCCATTCATTCATGCCAATCTCAATAAGTAGAATCCTTTTGTTACTTGGCACACTGAGATTTGAGGAGAAAAGGGGGAAAAATCTTAAAGAAATGTGTGACGTGCTGCCTCCAGATATATGCCAAAGGATGACCCCCTTTGCATGCCTTTGCGGTAAAATGTCAACCTTCATTTTATGCTCTTTTCCAGCAATTGGAAGAATTTATCTAAAGTGGCAAAACCCAATTAGAGTATGAGTTTATCTTGGCGGTACCAATGAGACTAGATTCTTGAGCTGTTGATACTGCGAAGGGTACTATTTCTTTTTAATATTAAAATTTATTAAAAAAAGATAATAACTAAGTTATAACTAAATTATCAAATCAAAATTTCGATAGACTCTAGTCAAATGGAAATCAACGAAATGATTTGTTTTCCTATATGCATGAATAAAAAAACTCTTTTCTTGTTAAACCTAAATACAAATTTTGCAGATTGTTTAAAAAATCGTTGCACTTTCAAGATGGGCGCCCTTATCTCTTTAAAATATACATAAAGGGAAAAGGCATACGGTAATAAGATTGAAACCAAAGGAGAGAATATTAAATAAGGATCTAAGGGGTGGTTTAGACGCATATGGAACTTTTTTTTGGAAGAAGTATAAAAATTGGATTAGGATATTATTCAATATATAATTGTCAGTAGAATTTTTAAATTTCACAAGCAGATTAAGATAAAGATACATATCTTTTAAAGAATATTAAAAAATAAATAAATAAATTATTATATTATTACATATTGTAATGACACAAATTCTTAATTCTAACAGCTATTGAGGAATTTAATTATGATCTAGATTAAATAACTACCATTCTGATACTCTTTATTTTGGATTTATTGTCTATTTTTGAAGAACTTTTAATGGGCTAAGGAAAGTTTCTTTATATATATATATATATATATGAATAGAGATCCACTTACACATGTGTAAAACAAATTTGTTTTACACAGTTTTATATCTTCATATAGGATTAATATTTTTGCAAATCAACCGTTGGATTTAACAACCTACTCATATTTATTATGTATCTAAATTTTTGAATCAATATGTTATTTCTATCATTTTAATGGAGAATAGTATTTTTTTCAATATATATCAACGGTTGAAATTTTATTTTACGAAATATATAGTTAGACGTATTCGATTAATTTAAAATTTGACATGCATGATCTATGTGAATAGAACATAAAATTCAACGGTTGAATTAAAAAATTGTAAATCATATAAAAAGATATGAAAGTGTGTAAAACTAAATTTGTTTTACATATGTGTAAGTGGATCCCTCATATATTTATAATATATATATATATATATATATATATATATATATATATAATTGGAGTGACCTTAGCTTGGTGGAAGAAGCTACTTTTTATTCATGAGCTATTTTTATTTTAATATTGACCCAAATGATTGTATTTTTTTTAATATGCACAAAATTTGTAAATTTGATATTTAAATCTCAACATTTGTATTTCTTTTTCTTTCAAGCCAAACGTCTTGTACCAAAAAATTTAAAATTAAATGATTCGATTCTAAAAAGAAGAAAAAAATAAAAACTCAAGATCCAAATTTATTGTTCATCTCTAAACTTTGGTTAAAAAAAGTAATAAATAGCCAAAAGAAAGAGCTAATTAAAGTAATTTGTCAAAGGTTGGTGGAAGGGGCAATGGCCCACAATGGGTTATACTGATCTCCTATCTTTTTGCGTAACATTGTAAGAATATTTTAAACACTTTTACAAAAGTTTATGTTTTCGAAATGTAGAGGACAATTAAAGTTGGCAAAAGGAAAGAACAAGATCATGATAATTATCAAAATAAAGACATATCATTAATAAAAACATTACGGAAACTAATTACAGATCAAGTTTTGAGAGAGAGAAATGGAGAGACAGAGAATTGAATGACATTAACGACTCTCGATGACGTTAAACATTAATCTATATTTAAGTTAAAATCAAA
This sequence comes from Heritiera fomes, assembly GCA_032173925.1. Lineage (NCBI taxonomy): Eukaryota > Viridiplantae > Streptophyta > Magnoliopsida > Malvales > Malvaceae > Heritiera > Heritiera fomes. Next base: position 2,032,425 of record JAPDPM010000005.1, on the reverse strand, counting down.
GGGCAAAAGCAGAAGAGATCAGTCGTTCAGGCTGGGAATTCCATTTATTTTGCATGGCTTCTGCCAGTTGTGCCATGCAAATTGCAGCACAAAGCAGCTTGGACATGCACGGTTGGCCACTTCTAAACATTGTCGGAAGCATCCATGGCATTTCCTCCATTGTTGCTGTTGTTTGGCTGAGGAGCCACAGCGTTCACCTCTGAGCAAACCATGCCTAGCTTGACAACATCACCTCTGTGATCCGATAGTTGAAGCTTTGGATCTTCCACCATTTTCTTGGGGTGATTCTTGTAAATTGCATAAAGAATCATTTGCATAATTCCAAAGATAGACCCAAGTATGTTTGGAACCTGTCATTTCGATATCCACCCGGAGAAGATTTACAAAAGAAAAAGATAAAGAGAATGTTTAATTAATTGATAAGGATATCAAGAGATAATGCATGAACGAGAATACGTACAACAATACTCATGTCCTTTAACCAAAGGCCATAGAAGAACCACGTCACTGCTTCAAAGGTGAGGAACACTGATGAAGTAAATTGCATGTACTCAACGCTCTTGGTTTTTATGACTTTTCTCTGCAAAAGAATTGAAAATTCGAATGAATACCATAAAAGGGTATACGAATTTATAATTTATATTGTATTTGCAAGTGAAAGTTGGTATAAATTTATCCTCAGCACAATGGCAAGAGGTGCAACGAACACACTCAAAGCGAATGCCATGCAAATGTATCCGAGAACATGGAGACGGGTCAAGGGCTTTTGCAGGTAGAAAGTTGAGAAAAATACTACTCCGAATCCAAGAACATTGAACAGGAGAATGTGCTTCACAGTCAGCACCTGAAATTCAAGCCATTTGAAAATTGAATTAGAATAGTATTGAACTTCAAGCAGCAGTAATTGATTAGCTAGCTTTCTGAAATATACCTTTTCTTTCTTTGGACCATAGTAAAAGTAAGTGAAAAGGTAGAAAGTCTGAATGAAACAGCTGAAAGTGTTGATGGTAATGAGAAGCATAGCATCCTTCTTAAGAAGCGCATAGTAAATCCAAAGCATGGCACTGAAGAGCGAAATCACGTAGGGAATTGATTGAAACCCTTCGGATGTTTTCTTCTTGTATATTTGGTAAAATGTCGGCCTGAAAATTATATACAAAATTACCATCCATTAACAATGGAGAAATTTCAAAGGAGAAAATCCACTAAGGCAAGCTGACAGAAGAGGCTTACAGTGGAGCAAGGGAAGCCAAGAATGAAACAAAGTTGGCTGAAACAAGAACCAAACATGAGATATTAGACATTGATGATCAGAAAGAAATGCTGGTATTCCTAGATGAAGAAGAAGAAGAAACATGAATATTTGCATACCTAGAATGCCAAAAACGAAAGCCCAAGACAAGTGAAGAGCCATTTTCATGTCTGTCGTAAATTCTCTCTTTCTCTCTCAATCTCTCAAGCTGTGTGGCGTTGTTGTCAAGCACGGGCTGCTTTCTCAGTGCTTTCAGTCATTTGAGCTATATAGCACTCTCGGGGTCGATATTTATAGTGAAGGAAAGCGGAAGATGACCACACAAGTGAGGTCAGGTTTTTTTTTTTTTATCGGAAAGTGAGGTGAAGTTGCATTTTCGAATTTAAAATTTTTTAGGACACGTATAATATTCTAATTTCGAATTTAAAATTTTTTATTTTTTCTTGATGAGATTGCATGTATAAAGAAAAAAATCACCGCTATGAAAAAACTATCTAGAATCCAAGCAACCTTGTCCTCTATTTTCAATTATCAAATAACCCTTATGGCATGGAAAAATTTTCAATTTAAAATTAAATCAAATTCAGGTATAATTAAACTTACGATTTAAAATAAAAAATTTCAATTATTATCATCTGTCATGAGCCCTAAATTACTGTAAACTGATAGCTTATGATATAATAATCTTAAAAAATAAATGTGAAATAAATGCTGCCTAATAATGTAAGCACGTTAATCTCAATTCCTAACCGGTGGGGAAAATGTATTTTTAGGAGAGAAAAAACAATGCATTATCAGGGAATGCTACACAACGTGTTCTTTTAGTGCATTTCCCACTCTCCACTCAGCTCTAAGGTGGTGCAACCGTGTAGGGACACTATTCAATCAGGGCTGCTGTGCTTGAGGGACCCTAAAAAGCGCCAAATTTGTGGAAGCAAAGAGACCCCAATTCTTTTGGTTATTCATTAGACACAAACAAAAGTGTTTAATTACTGAACTCAACCAAGACTGCCTTGGCAAGAAATGCTACTTTATTGCTTTAGGTTGAGGAAACCTAGAACTGAATCAATTCTTCTAAATTACCTTATAATTCATGCATTTTCATGAAAAAATTGACACATTTTCTCTAGAATGTCCGAATCACCTACCCCGAAAATCTTTTTTCTTGTATAAAAGAGACCGTGGTCTTGAGATGGAAAAAAGGGTATAGGTATCAAATCTCGGACTTACAGAAAGTTGGAACTGCATGATTTCCTAGAAGTAAAACTGATGTAGAGTGGGCCATTTAGACCGATCCGATGCTCTACTTTCCAGTCAGTGAACACTATTGATAGAATCTGAGATTCTCCACTATTTAGATTAGGGGAAACAGTCCTGCTTGTATGATTTTTGAGTATAAGGTACTTCTCTACAAAGGTAAGAAAATCCTTGAGGAATGAAAGAATAAATTCAGAAGGTACTAACTTCAGTTGGCAAAGTGTGGTTAGTGGATCGGCTTGGCCAAACAAAATGTACCCCAAACAAATGCATTATTATATTTCATGCCTACCTTTTCTTTTTGACTTATCCTATCCATTGCAACAATTCTTATATATTTCTCAAGATTTTAGCATGGCAGCAACAAGAGCAATTATGGAGTACTTGGAATTCTACTCACAAAATTTAGTGCCCGTGAATCTTGTTTGTTTTGGCATCGATCTTTCAAGTGCGGGACACTGGGAATCTGAGCAGAGGAAAAGTCTGAAACTCAAGATATTGAGTAGATTAATTATATACCAGATGCCGGGATTGTGGTGATTTTGGCATTAACGAAATGAGCTGAAGATCAAGGCACCTGGTTGTTTGTGGGCCTTAAATGCTTCGTGTTCTTATCTCTAACGTGGGAGTTTTGCGGATTTGAAGTTCGAATGTGTCTCTTGGTAGATCTGAGACAATAAAAACAAAAGAAACTTCTTTAGCTCATTCAATATTCATTCACCATCTGGAATAGCCAATACTAAAAAGTGCTAAATTGAATTGATGGTGTATCAGGAATGATTGGCCTGCAATGAGAAAATGTCATGCAACTTTTATTCTTGCTCCTGACTTGTCCTATTTCAGGCCCCAGAAATTGTTGTTGGTATTAGCAATCTAATAGCACTAGTGAAAGCAAGCTTTGGCACATGAATTTCCATTTCTTGATTAAAAAAAATGAGATAACTTAGTGCACAAGACTATCACATTGTGAGAATTGGAAAGAATATGTAATGCAAGCACTCTTTCTTCTACATTAATAAAGAAATTATTTCTGTTTGAGTTTGTGATCTCTAAGTTATAAAAGAGTAATCGTTACCGTTGCATTTCTTGATAAAAATAAAAAATTTTATACAGATTCTGTTTCAATTTGATGCGGCAAAGATTCTATTTAGAACTTGAAGCTTTTCCATGATCCACTGTTTGATGTATTGCTCATTTTTGGCATTCTTGATTGGATGCCTCCCAAGATTGTATTACCTTATTCAGGATTTTAGACATGGGAGAAGGCCAAGCCCTTCTTTTGTAAAAGATGACCCCACTTGCATGCTTTTGCAGCAAAATGTCACCCCTTCATTTTATGCTCTTTTCCAGCAATTGGAAGCATTTATCTAAATGTGGCAAAACCCAATTAGAGGACAAGTGCATCTTGGCGGGACCAATGAGACTCGAATCTTGAGCTGTTGATACAGCGAAGGGTACTATTTCTTTTTAATATTAAAATTTATTAAAAAAAGATAATAAGTAAATTACAACTAAATCATCAAATCTTTTGGTCATTCATTAGACAGAAACAAAAGTGTTTAATTACTGAACTCAACCAAGACTGCCTTGGCAAGAAAGGTTGTTCTTTCTTGAGGTTGAGGAAAGCTTACCATGTAATTCATGCATTTTCATGAAAAGTTTGACACATTTTCTCTAGCATGATTGGTTTTTTATTGTTCATCAAGCTCTTCTTTTGTAAAAGCAAAAAACCCCACTGCATGCTTTTGCACCAAAATGTCACCATTTCATTATATGCTCTTTTCCAGCAATTACCTCTTATTTTTCCTTTTATTACTTAAACACCAAGACTTGAATTGGAAGCATTTATGTGAAATGGCAAAACCCAATTAGAGTACAAGTTTATGTTAGCGATGTCGATGGGATTAGCCTCTTGAGCTGTTCATACAAAGAAGGGTACTCTCTTTTTTTTTTTAATATTAAAATTTTTTAAAAATAGCATACAAATTACATCAAATCACTTCTATCTTAACAAGAGAATTAGGAAAATTATTTGCTTCTATTTATGCATGATGAAAAGAGTTTTTTTTTTTTCAAACCCAAATATAAATTTTATAGTTGGTTTAGAAGATTTTTGTAATTTCGAGAAGGGTACTCTTATCTCTTCAATATATATATATATATATATATATATATATATATATATATATATATATATATATATATATATGAGGAGGGATCTACTTACACATATGTAAAACAAATTTAGTTTTACACACTTTCATATCTTTTTATATGATTTATAATTTTTTAATCCGACCATTGAATTTTATGTTTTATTCACATAGATCATGCATGCCAAATTTCAAATTAATTGAATACACATAACTATATATTTCGTAAAATAAAATTTCAACCGTTGATATATATTGAAAAAAAATACTATTCTCGATTAAAATGATAAAAATAACAAATTGATTAAAAAATTTACATACATAATAAATATGAGTAGGTTGTTAAATCCAACGGTTGGTTTGCAAAAATATTAATCCTATATGAATATATAAAACTGTGTAAAACAAATTTGTTTTACACATGTGTAAGTGGATCCCTACTATATATATATATATATATATATATATATATATATATATATATATATATATATATATATACACACACACATATACATACATAAAGGAGAAAAACCAAAAAGGTGAAAAAGCATATCTAAAATGGTTAAAACCAGGAAAGAGAATATAATATAAGAATCTAAAGAGTGGTTTAGAAATTAGAAGTATATGTAACATTTTCTTATTGAAGTAAATTATATTATTACAATGACATAGATTCTTGACGCTAAGGAATTTAATTATGAGGCTAGATTAAATAATTATCCTTTTTTTGTGTAAACCACAAGTATTTTCATTTGTTTTAACGGTTTAAAATTAATTTTGCTCGGAGCTTTATCACAGTTAAGGCTCTTCACTCCTCCCTCAAATTGTGTTTAGTGGGTCGAACCCGAAAGCTCTTTCCATAAACTCAACTTGCGTTGCTAACTGAGCCATAACTCATAGGTTAAATAATTACCATTCTGATACTCTCATTCTATTCTACTACTTTGAAATTATTGTCTCCTTTAGAAGAACTTTCAATGAGCTAAAGCAAGTTTCTTTAATTATATAATTTGAGTGACCTTAGCCAGGTGAAAATAGCTACTTTTGATTCATGAGCTAATCCATCTTTTTTTTAAGAATGTATATATAATGCACTGATAATGTATAGTTTCTATATACTATAAATGCATCAGATGTTAATACTTCATTAATAACATAAGTAAACTAAAAGAATATCGAGCCCTTAAAAATAAATACTAATAATTTTTTTCAATTTACGTATAAGGATTGAAGTGTCAACTTCTAATGCATTGACAATATATAAAAATTATCCACAAATTACATTCCACTTCTTTTCGCATTCATTGTACCAAAAAAATAAAAATAAAATGAAACGATTCGAACTTAATTCTAAGGAAAATAAAAAATAAAAGGCAACACTCAAGATTAAATTCTCAAGTTGTTCATACAGAGAGGGTACTCCTTTTTTTTGTTTATATTAAAATTTATTAAAAAAAGTTAATTGACGTAATGCAACCAAAACATCAAATCAAAATTTCTATAAATCACACATTTCGCTAAATGATTTGCTTTCCTTTCTACATAAACCCAAACACAAATTTTATGGCTTGTTTAAAGATTATTGTACTTTTTTTTTGGTGGAAATATGAATTTTATAAATGAACAAAAGGCCCTAAGTCAAGGCTACAAACAGATTTCCTCCTCATTGGGAGTAACAGAAACATATCGAGGAAACATGATTCCTCTTCTATTCGCTTCTAAAGCCAAAATCACAAAATTAGGTGGTTCTTCATAGATACAAAACAAATCATTAAAATTTGTCCCCATTTTTGCAAGAAGATCCGCCACTGTATTTCCTTCTCTTAGCTTGTGGGATATCTTCACTTCTTGCATCCTTCCCAGTAACCACCTGCAATCATCCACAATAGTAGAGTAAGTATGGTTCAGTTTAACTCCATTAATCACATACCTGTACACAATTTGGGAGTCCACTTCAACTCGTATCTTATTGAAACCTCGGTTTATACCAATCTGTAGACCATCCCGCAATCCCCAAAGTTCAACACAACAGCTTGTAGTAATCCCAAGGGATCTTGTATATCCGCATAGCCATTTTCCTACATGGTCTCTAATAACACCTCCTGATCCTGCTTTTCCGGGGTTACCTTTTGCTGCTCCATCAAAGTTGAGCTTAACAAAATCATTTGGTGGGGGTTCCCATCCAACTTGTATTTCAATATGATTTCTTTTCTATTTGGTATCACCTTTTATAGCCCAAAACTCTTTAGAACTATACAGAGCTTGTTGGTATCGTTTATCTTTGTCTCCCGAGGCTCCTTTAAACACAATATTGTTTCTTTCCTTCTAGATTGTCCATACGATGAATGAGAAAACTGTATTCCATGGTATTTCTGATCCAATAAACACTGACTTACTCTTACAGTTTACTTCAATCCACTTTTTCACTTCCATCCTGAAAGATTGTCATACATCAACTGGTATTTGTGGTATATTCCAAGATTCCTTGACTTTTTCACAGTCTCTAAGGCAATGTATAGTAGTTTAATTATAGGTATTGCATCTTGGACAGATGGGCGAAATTTGAAGGCCTCTTTTGTTAAGCATTTCTCTCGTAGCAATTTTCTGATGCTTGCATAACCACGGAAAGATCTGAATTTTTGGAAGAGTATGAGTCTTCCAAATCTCCATCCAATTTTGGCTCTCTTCTTTCCTCCCTTCAGTGGCCATTTTATAAGCAGACTTCAAACTAAATTCCCCATCATGAGTGTATTTCCAAGAAAAGTTGTCCTCAACTTCTGAATTTGATTGAATCGGAATGCCAGTAATGAGGTCTTGAATTTCTTTAGGAATAGGTGCACTGAGCATCTCAAAATCCCATCCCCCTGACTCAGTCACTGCATCTTTAACTAACATGAGCTCATCTCTTGGAAGCCAAGGGCCATAGATGATGCTATTTAGAGGACTAATACCAATCCAATCCTCCCTCCATAGCCATGTTTGCTTTCCAGATTTAATGTTCACTTTGGTCCCTTTCTCAAGGATTTTACATCCTTTCTTCAATCCATTCCAGAGTGTTGATCCATTGCTCGTGGGGGCTCCACCATTCCTGAAATACTTAGACTTCATTACTTCGGTCCAAGTACATTTCTCATTTAACAACCTCCAGCCAATTTTTACCATGTTTACTTCATTGAGGGTTTTCATATTCTTTAAACCAATCCTTCCGTTCTCTTTAGGCCTTGTGACAATTTCCCATCTCACCAAGTGTGTTTTCTTCCGCTCCTCCGTAGATCCCCATAAAAAATTTTTACTTAAACGATCTATCTCATTACAGATATTGTTTGGTAAGTAAGCTCCTTGCATATGGTACGAAGGGATAGCGCTTATAGCTGAATTTATAAGCGTAGCCCTACCTGCTAGTGATAGAAGGTTAGCCTTCCATCCAGTAAGCTTGTGCTTAATCTTATCCACAACAAACCGATAATTCTCTTTTCTATATCTACCTCCTAGCGGAAACCCAAGATACCTCCCTAGATCCTCTGATTGTTGCATCTCTAAGATATTGCTAATTTGTTCTTTTATTTCTGAGTTGGTGTTAGGAGAGAAATGAACATAGGATTTAGTTAAACTTAAAGATTGTCCTGATAGTGAACAAAATTCTGTCAATATTTCCTTTATAACATTGGCATTATTTGTCGAAGCTTTCCCCATAAAAAGCATGCCATCCGCATAAAAGAGGTGAGATATCTCGAGACCTCTTCTAGAAATCTTGATCGGTTCCCATTGCTTCCTTTCGCAAGCCTCAGTGATCATTAGGGATAGATGTTCTAAGCATAAAATAAAAATATACGGAGACAGAGGGTCTCCTTGTCTAATCCCTGTTGAAGGCTTGAAAGTCGAGCACTACTCACCATTGATGAGGATGGTCGTTGACACTGATGAGATACAGTGCATTACAATCTTAATCCAAGATTCCAGAAACTTGAAGAAAGCTAGTACCTCTCTGATAAAACTCCACTCCAATCTGTCAAAAGCTTTCTCAAGGTCTACTTTGATAACCATTAGCCCTTGCTTGCCTTTCTTCTTTTGAGCTGTGTGCAACACTTCTCTAGCAATAATAACATTGTCTTGCAGCCTCCTTCCTGGCACAAAGCTAGTATGGAAAGGATTGATAAGGCGTGGGAGGAAAGGTTTTAGTCTATTGACCAACAGCTTGGTTATCACTTTGTACACAGTGTTGCAAAGGCCTATATGCCTGAATTGGTTGAGAGTTTCAAGGTTGGGTGACTTTGGAATAAGACAAAGAAAACTTTCATTTATACCTTCAGGAATTTTCCCTTCACGAAAAGCTTTATAAACAAGATCTCCAACAGATTTTCTCATCGAGGGCCAGAAATTTTGGAAGAAAACAGGGTGTAATCCATCTGGACCTGAGGCCTTATATGGTTTCATCGAATGAATCACTTTGCGAATTTCTACTTCCTCGATCGGCTTTATGAGATCATTTATCTCATCTTCTGTCCATCTATGTGTGAAATGGCAATTAAGAGATGTCTTCCGAGTGCTAAAGTTCTTCGAGGTTGTGAAAAGAATTTCGAAATGTCTTTTGATCAGATCTTTAATGCCCTATTCCTCTTGGATCCAATTTCCTATCCCATCCTTAAGTGCCAAAATCCTATTATTACTCTTATGTTTTACAGACGTCAGATGATAAAATCTCGTATTTCGATCTCCGTTAGAAATCCACTCTACTCTAGCTTTGAGAGCCCATAGTTCCTCCTCCAGTTTGAGCACCTTTTGGTACTCACTCATAAGAGATTTTTCAAGTTGAAGAAGACTGTGACTAGTTGAGCTATCTAAAGCATGTTGGATCCCTTCCAATCTAGCTTTGATGGTCTTTTTCTTTCAAAAAATGTTTCCAAAATTCTCTTTATTCCACGGAATTACAATCTCCTTAAATCGAGAAATGGCTTCCGTCAGAGAGTAATTAGTTTGCTCCCATGCGGTTTCAACTATTTGTTTGAAATCTAGATGGGTAAACCAGATTGTTTCTAGTCTGAAGGGTCTCTTCCCAAATGTCGGTCTTTTTGGATTTGTATCCATCATAATAGGTGAGTGATCTGACCTGGTCTTTGTAAGATGGAAAACTGCAGTATTTGGGAAGATCGCTTTCCAACTACCGTTTGCCCAAGCCAGATCGAGTCTCTCTCGAACTGTAACATCCCGTTACCACCTTTTTCACGTATTTCCATACAACTTTATCGGTTGGGCTGTCTGCGATACCATTAACATTTAACAGTAAAAATCATAAATGATAAACATTTATTTAATAAAAACGGAATATGAAAATTCTTTTCATATTTCCTTACATCTGACATCCCCTATTGTCTTTATTTCAATAAAGTAGTACTGTATACATATGTCTGGAATGTAAAAGAGAAGAGACTGTACCTGTCACGTTTAACATGCCTCAGCGCTTTAAACGTAACTATACCCATCTGAGAGCTAATTCACTCAACTCCGTGTACTTTTTTTATCTGTGGAGTTAAAAACAAATGGGTGAGCGATTCATACGCTCAGTAAAGGAGATATATGCTGCTTTATAAAATCAAAACTATATACCACAACATATTTGATTATCATATCGAATATGAAAACAGTGGATATAGTAAAATAGCACTCTCAATACACCACTTAATCACTGGCTAAACAATTTACTTTAAAATGCAGTAACCGATACATATGATTCAATAATTTTTATCAACAAGTTGAGACTAGGCAACAAATAAATCATGCTATCATCGTTCCCCCTCCCCCTTGCGAGAACGGAATCTGCCGCTATTGGGGTGCACCCGTAGGCCATCGCCCCTCACGGCTATCTCAGATCTATGGCCATAATCTATAGGTGGTCCTCGGGTCCACTTGCCAAGTGACCTCGAGACCGCTGATGACTTGGCGGGTCCATCAGCCCTGTGACACCCTGAGCTGCACTCTTTGGTCCATTGACCGAGCCACCGCCCCAGGTAGGTCACGCAACTACATGAATAATAATGCATGAATTTAGGGCCTAAAGTCTCAAAATCACTTTCATATCACATGAAAACCTTTATGGAATTATCACACCCATATTATCATTTACTCAAATGATTTAATTCCCAAAAAGGTTTTGGCTTTTTGTTTACAAAACACCTTGAAAACATTCAAAAATCTCAACTTTTCAAACCTGCCGCCCATGGTCCGCTCGCCTGTTATGGCTTACCCATGGCAGCTCGCCCATGGCGGAGAACATGTGTTCTCCCGCCCGCCCTTTTAAATCGACAAACGAACTGGCTTGCCCTCAGTGGCTTGCCCATTAGTCAACTCGCCCAGAAAGGTTTCATATTTCTATTTTCAAAATATTAAAACATCTTATTTTTCGCAAAAGAAATTTCTCTTGAAAACTGTTCGCCAGAGTCAGCTCGCCCTTCACGGCTCGCCCCTGACTAACTCGACAAGACGACGAACTATTATTCGCCCGCCACTCAACTTTCATAACAAAAGTGGTCGCCCGCCACAATTTTATAAGAGATTTGGCTCGCCCGCTAATACCAAGAATTTATATTTTCCATTTTCAAATGTTAAAATGGCTAATTTTTTCCTCAAGAAAAATACCACCGAAAATCAATTCGCCATGGTCAGCTCGCCAGCCCAGCTCGTCCATGGTCACTCCAAACGGGTGAACATGTATTCGCCCGCCAATCATTCTTTTAAAACATTAAGTAAAAGTGGCTCAACCTCAGTGGCTCGCCAACAACTTTCTCAAATTAGGGGTCGCCCGCCCCATACAAAATATAAAAGGGTTCGCCCAAATGGTTCGCCCGCCTTTTATTAAAACAAGGGTTGTTCGCCCGCCAGTACCAATTGGTTTAGAAATATCATAAGGGTCGGCTTAGTAGCTCGCCCAATATCAAATAAATTCCTCAAACAATGCATGTCAGAAAACGAAACATTTAACTTAATATTTTCACAAAATTTACTCCACAGGATATGCATCTCTTCACACACATCTCCCTTACCTGGTCCAACGAAGCCTTGCTTCGCCCTGCTTCCTGCTCGCCAATTGCCATTTCCCATTCTCGGCTGTAAAAATGATTTATTTATTAAAATTATTAATATTTTCCTTTTCCAAATTTCCAATATATTGTACGACTTAAAATCAAATCGCTCGCCCGCAAGGGGTCTTATTCGCCCTTTCGAGCTCGCCATTCTTCAATGGCTTACACACATTATCTCGCCCTCATATATTGTCTTAAATGTGGGCGTCAAACACAACTCAACTCGCCATTCACATTGGCTTATATGTGGGAGTTCGCCCGCCATTTATACTCGCCCAATGCCTCACGCATTTGAGCTCGTCCATTATTTCACTTCACTAGAATTGGGCGATCTCGCCCATTTACACGGAATTTGCCTTGGCGAGTTCCTTATTATCTACTCGCCTCATTGGCGATTACTAATTTTCATCATTGGCGAACACAATAGTCGCCATTCTCGTCACTTATTCCATTATTTTCCTTGTTTTCATATTCTCCAAAGATCTAACCAAAAACAAGACTGTATCTATGTTTATTACTGCATAAAACATAGAAATCTATCATTGAGCATCAAGAAAACCTCAAAAAATATGAAACTCACCTCAACCAACTGCACTTCCAGAACAGACTGCTTTCTGTCTCATGTTGGCCTTCCTTTTGCTTATTCCTTCAGCTCACCAATTATGAAAGAAAGGCTTTATAAGCAGGTTCATGTGTTCTGGCCAACTGAAGAGTGAAGCTCAGTAAATCAAGTATGACAGAAACGGGAGGAATAACATAAGCTCTCGTGAAGAAGATGAAGTTTGCTAAATGAGTTTTCCTCAAGCCTTTCTCCTTATATAACCATGCTCAACCAATCAATAGCTACCGCCTGTCCCTTATCATGTTTCTTTCATCATTGTTCACGTCTTTCATGCATTTAAGGCATGACGAAAACTGCAGTTCAAAGTGGCGTGGAAGTCTCCCTTTCACACACCTTTTTCTACTTCTGTTGACTTTGTTTTATTTCTCAACCAATCAGGTAAATTCCTTACTGACTTCAACATCTTATCCGTTAATTCTCTTCAACCGTGTGACTTATAAGTCAATTTTGGCTGCCAAATGTTTTGATTCTCTTTTCATTTGTCTTTGCTAATTCCCGTTCCAGTTTATTCAATATATATGGGCGATTAGATGTCCTCGCCCACTCGGGCGATCACCTCACGCAAATAGCTGGCGAACTCATCTATTCGCCCACGCCATTTGTCCAACTTACCGTGATCATTGGCGAATGTGCTCTTGCTCGCCCATTGGCGAGCTACCAGCTTACTCGCCCATAATATATTTCTTATAATTTGCTCCGTTCATATCTCAAATAAAAGAGCTTTTCACCCTTTTGGAAATTAACATTCATTATTTATTTAATTTTCATTGTCAATTTTATAAATTTAAACTCTACAGTAGTGTAGAATCGGATCTTACACGAACCACCTGTCTATAGATGTTTTTCCCCATCCATGTGAATCTACTGCCTACGAAACCCAAGTCCATCAACCCACAATTGTCCATACACTCTTGATATAATCTGGTTTTTGTCTGGCTGATGGGTCTTCCCCCTATTTTTTCACTGTTGTTAATCAGTTCGTTAAAGTCACTGATAATTGACCATGGCAGATTATCACTACAAAAAAATGAACCTTCAGCGACGGAATTAGCGACGAAAAATTTCGTCGCTGATAGTTAAATTCCGTTGCTGAAGACCATCAGCGACGGATTACCTACGGATTACCGACGGAAATTTTTCTGTTGGAAAAATCGATGTCGCTGATGCTCACTCCGTCGCTAAAACTTCATTTCCATCGGTAATTCCGTCGCTAATTAGCAACGGAATTTTTTTACATCAGCGACGGATTTTATGTCATTAGCGACGGAAAATTCCGTCGCTAAAAACATAATTTCGTTTTTTATTTTACATGAAAATTCGTCGCTAAAAGGAATTTCCGTCGCTGATAGTTTTATTATTATTTTATTTTATAAAAAAATCCGTCGCTAAAAGGCATCAGCGACGGAATTTCTGTCGCTAATTCCGTCGTTGATAGTTTGTTATTTTTGTTAATTCAATAAATATTCTGTCACTAAAAAGCATCAGTGACGGAAATTCCATCGTTAATGTTATGAAATCCGTCGCTAATTTGATGAATTTTTTCACTTATTTAACGGATTTTGTTGCTAATTTCTATGAATTTTATCAAAAAAAATGTTCTGAAATAAATTATTTATATTTATATTTATATTTATATTTATATATAGAGAGAGAGAGAGAGAGAGAAAGAGAAACATTTAAAATAAACCTAATATTTATACTTAAATCCATAAACATTATCTTAAAATAAATTAACTAAAAAAAACAAAAATACATTATCTTCAACATCATTATCACCATTACCACTAGCACCTCATCGTATCATCAGCATCATCTGTAAGTAAAAAACCAAAAAACAAAAATATAAGTATTAAAGTTTATCTTATAAAAAAATTGACAACATAAATATAAAAGAAAAATAGAGTAAATTTACAAAAAAAAAGGAAAAAAGTAAAAGGAAAGAGGGATAAAGAAGAAAAACTAAGAAAAAAACGAGAAGATGGACAAAAAAGAAGATAGAGAGGAGTGTAGAGGAGAGAAAACAGAGAATATGAGAATATATAGAGTCTTTGGCGCGCATACAGAGGAATTACAGACGGAATTACCGACGGATTAGCGACGGAAATTCCGTCGCTAATGCTATGTCAAAATATTTTCCGCTACACTTTAGGCGGGAAAAATTCAAAAACAATTTTTTATTTTTTTTCGAATTTAAGGCATCAGCGACGGATTTTTTCCGTAGCTAATTTCGTCGCTGTTGCTTTTTAACGACGGAAAAAATCCGTCGCTGATGCTTAATGAACAAATTCATTTATTTAAATTTTTTTTCGATTTAAGGCATCAGCGACGGATTTTTTCGTAGCTAATTTCGTCGCTGTTGCTTTTTGGAGACGGAAAAAATCCGTCGTTGATGCTTAATGAAAGAAATTTATTTATTTTTATTTTTTTTTATTTAAGGCATCGGCGACAGATTTTTTCCGTCACTAATTTCCCTTTAGCAACGGAATTAGCGACGGAAAAATTCCGTCGCTAATTTCCTTACTTATTTTCTCAAACAATATGAAGAGAAATTAGCGACGGAATTTTTCCGTCGCTAATTCCGTCGCTAAAGGGCATTAGCGACGGAAAAATTCTGTCGCTAATTTCATAAATATTGTTTGAGAAAATGTAAAGAAATTAGCGACGGAATTTTGCCGTCGCTAATGCCCTTTAGCGACGGAGTTAGTGACGGAAAAATTCCGTCACTAATTCCTCTTAATATTGTTTGAGAAAATGTAAGGAAATTAGCGACGGAAAATATTCCGTCGCTAATTTCCTTTCCGTCGCTAATTTCCTTACTTATTTTTCACGTGACTCTGCAAAAAAATTAGCGACGGAAAAATTCCGTCGCTAATTTCTTTACATAGTTTTGGATTTAGCGACAGAAATTTCTGTCGCTAATTCCGTCGGTAATATTTGGCGCGATTGAACAGCACCTCCCGCCATAATTAGCGACGGAATTAGCGACTGAAAATATTCCGTCGCTAATTACCGACGAATTTCCGTCGCTAATCCGTCGCTAATTTCATTATAAATTCCGTCGCTAATCCGTCACTAATACCACTTTTCACCGACGGAAAAATTCCGTAGCTAAATTTCCGTCGCTGAAAATCAATTTTCTTGTAGTGTATGTTCTGTCGCAAAATCGTTTAAATTTTCCCAGAGTTTCTTTCTCTCTTCAAATCTTGGACCTACATAAACTGCAAAAAGAATCCAAACAGGAGAACTAGAGGAAGTAATCAATCGGTTATTGATGTCATGGGGTTGGGAGATTACCTGGATAGTCGCATGAACTACTTGGGCATTTTGCTGCAGGATATCAACCGTGACTTCAGTGGGATGCCATAGGATCCAGATGCCTCCTGCATATCCCTCTGCATCCACTCGAAATACCTTGTCAAAGCCGAGAGTGGTGCTAACAGCCTCAGCCCTTTCTCCAGATATCCTGGTCTCAACAACAATAGCCATACTTGGATTATTGACGCGGACTAGGTCTAGAAAGCTCCTTTTAAAATCGGGGTTTCCCACTCCCCTTGCATTCCATAGCATGAACCTCATTGGGAACACTTCCAGGACAGTTCGGTTGAGGATTCAATCAACCAGTTTCGGTGCGGTAATCACCCCTTTCCTTTCCCTTGCAAATCAGATTCGCTGATTGGTGGAAATGAGGAATGCATATCATTCTGTGAAGCGTTCCTTCCCCCTTGTCCATCAGATTCGACCATAATAGAATCCTGATCGGATTTATGGTTGGAGGGCTCTTGAATGACCATGCCTCGTTGTTGTTCTTCCCCATTTGGATCTTCCTCATGGAGTCTAGTTGTATCCATTTCAGTGCTATGTCCCTCAATGGGGGAAGCACTTCTATCCTTCTTAGTTGTGACGATGGGAGTTGATTGTTCATCAGGTGTAAATACGGTTGTGGATTGGGAATGTCCAGTGCAATGAGCATGTTGTTCCATGCTTGTGTAATTTCCTCTTCGCTCCAGTCTCCTTCCTGAGGCTCGTGACCCAGCAAGATCTCTATTGCTTGTGTGATCTTGATCACCTTGTTCTCCTTTATTAAGAACATCATCTCCAAGACATAATCCATTTTTGGTGTTCTTTGCTTTGGCTTTGAAGGTTTTTGGGCTTGTAAGCTTTTCTGTGGGTGCCTCGTTTAAATTTCTTTTATTTTTCTCTGTTTGGCTAGTGAAACGAAATGAGAGATTAGCTTGGGACTGACTTGGTTTACTTTGAACTAGCTTAGTTCCCTCGGTGTCAGTTTGCAGATTTTGATTGAAAATTTGATTCTCGAAAATAGCTGCAAATGGATTGTCAGTCAAAGGGACGTTTGAGCACTGTCTAGCCTGACTCAATGACTGAGTTTTTGACCATTCTGACTCTTTAGTCATTTTTGTTTTTCCTTTAGCACTCGGGTCACTTCTCGGGTTTTCTCTCAGGTCCTCCTTACCCGTGTTGTCTATCTTACTATGTTTTTGCCTTCTTCGTGACACCACCATCCACGGCCCAAATTTGTCTTGTTCATCTTCAGCTTTCTTTTTCTGTGCTTGTGTTTCTTTCGGTTGGGTTGCTATTTCTAACTCTTGCTCAATATCCTTTGTAAGGGGGCATATTTCTTTCCTGTGGCCGATAATTCCGCAGTGAAAGCATAAGTTTACTCCTTCGTATAACACCTGTTGTATCAATTTTCCAATCCTTATCCTAGGAACAAGGGGCTTATCTAATTTAACTTGCACATAGATTCTTGCGTATTGTCCCTTAGAGTTATGCTCAGTGCAAGTATCCACTTTCAGTAAAGTACCAATCTGTTGACCAATCCTTTGTAAAATCCATTTATCATAAAATTCCAATGGCAGTCCTGGAAGTCTTACCCATACTGCTGTGGTAGAGCATGTCACATTTGCTTCAGGTAAGAACTCCGGTTCCCACATCCTCATTGCGAGATAATACGATCCTACAAACCATGGACCTCCATAAATGACTCTGTTGAAGTCATCTAAATTGTGGAATTTGAAGACAAAGAAATCATGCCCCAGATCAATGCATTCCATATCTCCCTTGGGTTTCCATAGTGTCTTCAGCCTTGGGTACAAAAAATTATATCCTACAGTTTTACCGAAAGTCTTTACAATGATCGCCTTCTTCCATGGAGCTCTAATCCTGTTTTTCTCTTCTCAAGTTAGCAGGATAGTTGGGATATTATCTTCCGCCTCTGTCTCTTGGTCTGATTCTTCTTCAAACATGGCTTGTTGAGAGAAAGTTGAGTAAGATTCTGTGAGCTGCTCTCCCATCAGGAAATCTCGGTAAGATACATTTGATTGTCCCTGACTATCCACCATCTCCTGTGCTGTAGTTTTGAAATCACCATTTTTTGTTCTCTTTACACTTCTCACTTTCAGATCATCTTCTTCAACACAAGGCGGAATAGTGTTTTTTGCGAGAGAGTTTTCCACTTTCAAGGAAGGTACTCTTATCTCTTTCATATATATTAATTAATTAAAAAAATGATGTCGTATCCCACAACCCCTGAGTATCCAACAAGGCAACAACCCTTTTTCACACTCACTTTCGACATCCAAAATGCCCCCAACTTTTAGACCCCTTTCAACTCTTAACATCCAACAAACCCTTTCATCCACAACTGTGTGCATCCAAAAATCGCATCATTAACCAAAAAGAACCCCACCCGAGACCTCCCATACACTCAACCAAACCAAGAAATCGAAACCCCTCTGCCTCTGCTCATGCTACAACCAAAATGTCCCATTTTTATTCTTTAATTAATATTTGTTTTCTTAACTCAGCTGGTGGAGTTTTTAAACTTCACTATCAATGGATAAGACAATAATCATATATATATATATATATATATATATATCAAATATATTTTTTATATTATACTTATTCTATTTATAATAATAAATAATAAATATATTATTAATTTAACAGTTGATTTATTATAAAAATTAGTATAATATTTTATTATATTCATATCATACACTAAGAAGAAAAGAAAAGAAAAAAAAAGGAAGAACTAACTTTGTTGCATTATTGCAGGGTGACTGGACAAGTAATGCATACGCTTTGAGGAACGGAGAATGGACTTCGCCTGTAAAAAGGCACTCAAACAAGGAGAAGGAGGTGGAGCAGTGAGGCTAGTGCAGAAAAGAGGTTTGGAAGCAAACTTTTGCTGATGTGAGAGTGAACTTATCTTCTCAACTTTTGCAAATTTCCTAAAGAAAAAAGTGTCATTTTCATGACTTTTTCCTCTCTTTCTTGTCTTAAATCTTCGTCAACCTTTTTCTCTAAATGATGGAATTGCTTTCGTAACTTGACATCATGCATCAAGTGTCAACTTATCATCAAATTCTAGTACATCTGCATGGGAATTTCCTGTGATTGATATCTGGGTTGGCATGCAGACATAGCAAAGCTTGAGCTAGGTATTACCCCATGTATCTTATCTTGCATAAAGAAAGGAAGTAAAGAAGGTGATATATGCATGCCTCATTGATAAGTCTCTAAAATATTTACTTTTTAGAGTATTTTATTGAATTAATTTTGCTTAAATTTTGAAATTTTAATATATTTTCTTCTCAATTTAATTAAATTATCTTCATGTGTAAGAAATTCGAGAATAATGAAAAAATCAAGAAAATGGCAAGAAAATCAAGGAAAATGGTTGGATTTGGTGTTTAACACCTTAAAATCATAGATTTAGCCTTCTCCAAACTTTAAACATTATTTCTATTACCTTAAAAAAATATATTATTTAAACCTTTAACCCTTTCCTACCATAGCCTACTTAAACACATTCTCACATATATCTCAAATACACTTAGCCCACTTAACTACTCAAAATCTATAAGCTCTTAAACACTTCAAATCCAATCCAAAAAGAGGCCTTTCTTGATGCAAGCCCATGGAAGCAACCCTAACTCATACAAAGAAGAGGCTGCCGCAAGAGAGAATGGAGGGCAAAAAGATTGGCTGGTGACAGCAGCCATCGTCTTCAACATTATTTTCTCTGTTTTCTGCATCAACTTTGTTTTTCTTTGTTTCTTGCTTGGCTGTGGAGGTTGGCTGGTGACGGTGGCTGTCTTCCACCATTGTTGCGTTTTGTTCATCTTCGATTACTGCATTTAGTTCCGATTATCTTAGATTGTTTTAGGATTTGGATCTTAGTTTTAAATCAGTTTGTTTAAGAACGTTAAAACTTAAGTTTGTGTTTTCTTTTAAAGGAATTCTCGTTTTTATTTACTTATCTCTATACTCTGTTTTTATATTCACGTTACTGTTTTATCATTTACTTGTTAATTTTCTGCTGAGTATCTTCATGTTTTTGGTTTCTGCAATTCCTATTTTCTGGTTTCACGTTTTTGGATTGTTTGTTCTTGCTGGTTTATGCTCTCTGGTTTTTTTGAAGTTGTTCTGCTCTGTTTCTCGACCCACGAGTATTGTTCGTTGTTGCAAGATTGTGCTTCCTGAATCGCTAGTCAGCTGCGTTCCTAGTCTGGAGACAAAGCAAGGGCGCGAGACGTTGCTAGGTTGTAGTAGGCTGCTCGGCGTGATTCCTTGCAGTTGTTGCGTGTGCTTGCTGAGTCGGTGCTGGAGTTGAAGCATAGCTGGATGTTGCTGTGATAAATAGGCAAAGCATGAAGCGGTGCTGAGGATGTACAATGACAGATTGTGTTGTGACGTGAAGCATGGCTTACGTATTTGGCAGGAATGATTTTGCAACTTTGCAATCACAATTTACATGCAATTTTAAAAGTGCCATGTTCATGATTAGTGAGATAGTTGGAATATTATATATTATATATTTATTAACTTATTATTTTAAGAGTAGTAGTTACCTGTAGCTAGTTTAGAATATTATAATAATTTACTTAATAGATTTATGTTTTAGTTAATATTTTATTTTATGTATTTAGTAGAATATTTATTAATGCATGCTAGATAGATTTAGTTTTAGGTAATTTTATTTTATGTTTATCCATTTTCATTTTGCAATTTTAATTTTCATGCACTTTACTTTTAAGTTGCAAATTTATTTCATGCTTAATTTTCATTATATTAATAGTTAATTAATTTTAGAAAATTTTAGTTGTTTGAATAAATCTAGGATGAAATTATTTTAGTACTTAGCTATTGCAATTCTAGCTAATTCTTATGAGAACGATACTCTACTCACTCTTTATTACTTGTCGCGACTTGTGCACTTGCGGTATAGGTTTACAGCGCACCACTCATCTATTCATTCATGCCAATCTCAATTATTAGAATCCTTTTGTTACTTGGCACAGTGAGATTTGAGGAGAAAAGGGGAAACTTCTTAAAGAAATGTGTGACGTGCTGCCTCCACTACTCTTCCAGGCAATGTAGAGCTAAGCGAGACTCAATCTTATACCTCAATTTGATGGCTAGTGCCTTCATATCAAAGAATCTAGAACAAAAACCAGGAGATAAATATGTGCAAAATCATGTTGAGGATCACTGGTTTATATAAGAAAAGGGGGGAATTTATGGGGGGTGGGGGGAAGGGGGAAAAGTTATCTCAACATAGCAAACTCTTTGATCCCATCCTCTTCTCCTCCATCTTAAAAATACATGACACGAAAAAAAGACACGAATGTAATACGAATTAAAATTTAATACAAATTATATATAAATTTGAGTTGTATTTATCGTGTCGACAGAAATTTTGATTTGATTATTTTTTGTGTTTTATCTGATATGTACATGATTTGAAGCAATACAAACATGAATTATATAGACGAATTGTAGTGGTCTGATAATTCTACTTCAATCTGGCATTTTCAACAGGATCTTCATCGAATAGAGACAGATCAAGTCAAGCGTGTGAGAAATTGTTAGGGCAAAAAGAAAAAGGAACAGAAAAATTAAAACAAGACTTTTAGATCAATATCGTGTCTTTAATTTTGCACTCGTCTCTCTTTCTTTTTGCACTGGACAAAAGTTTTGGTTGAGTGTGTGGCTCTAACTTTGATCACTTTTGACTAGTGAATAAAAAAAAATGAAAAATCATTAGTTTCTCTGATGGCATGCGCAAATGGTGTGGCAGACTGGCAGCTATAGAATCATATATATACCCAAAAGAGAAGAAAAAAAAAAGAAAAAAAGAAGAATTACTTTGTTGCATTATTGCAGGATGAATGGACAGGTAATGCATACACTTTATGAACAGCGAGTGGACTTCGCCTACAAAGGCACTCAAACAAGGAGGAGGAGGAGGAGGAGGAGCAGTGAGGCAAACTTTTGCTTATGTAATACAAATTAAAATTTGATAAAATTATGTATGATTTTGAGTTGTGTTTATCGTGTTGACATAAATTTTGATTTGATTATTTTTGAGCTTTACATAATATGTGCATGATTTGAAACAATATAAACACAAATTATATAGTCAAATTGCGAGTTTTAGAAAGAGTTTGCTGCTTACCGTCTCTTAGTCCCTATCCTTGAGTCATCATATGAATATATATATATATATATATATATATATATATATATATATATATATATATATATATATATATAGACAGCAATGTGAAAGATTAAGACACAAATTTTGATTTGATTATTTTTGTATTTTGCATGATATGCACATGATTTGAAGCAATACAAATACGAATTATATAAACGAATTCTAAGTTTTAAAAAGAATTTGCTACTCATTGTGTCTCTTACTTTTATATTAAAAAAAGGTTTGTCGATGAAACCTTAGCTTAATGATAATAAAGAGGTCTTGAGATTTTGAAGTCTCATGCTCGAGTTTTACTAAATATGAGATCGAGTTTAGTATATTATATTATTGTAATTTATATTTATCACTTTATCAAATTATCGGTTTATGAATTGTAATATGTTAATTATGATTATAACATTAAATAAGAATGCAACATTCAAAAAAGGATCTGTGGGCTGACCCGTTTTCTGAATAGGGAAATCGCACTCTGGGCCTTGACCCAATTCACACCCGTTTGTCTTGTTCTGCTGCAGCCCGGTAACTGTGACTCGATCCAGGCAAACCTAATCCAATTTTGTGGTTACTGACTTTCTTGAAGGACTTTCCATGGGTTTTTTTAAACTCAATTTGTTTGGGTATATATACACATATACATACTGGGCTTTGTTGAAGGACTTTCCATGGGTTTTTTTTTCTAAACCCAATTTGTTTGGGTATGTGTGTGTAGACCTGTTCATGGGCCGAGTTCGGGCCGGGCTCATGACAGATATTAATGAAATTTTCTCACGCCCAAGCTCGGCCCGGCCCGACATTTGGATCTGATTTTTTTGTCCAAGCCCATTTTTATTTTTATATTACAAGCCCGAACCCGATCAGAAAATAATTTTTTTTATATTTTAATTTTATATTTATTTGTTTTTTTATTATTTTATACCCTTTAAAATTTAATATAATTTGTCAAAATTTATATATTAATTTTCATATTAAATATTTATAATCATATTTATTATTCAATAGTATTTTATATACATATAATTATATTATATTTAGTAAATATATATAAAAATTTAATTAATATTAAAAAAGATATATAAAAAATAAAAAAAATTCATAATTCGGGCTGGGCCGGGCCCCAGCTTTGAAAGGCAAGCCAGAAGCCCGGCCCGTATTTAAAACGAGCCTAAAAATTTTGCCCAAGCCCGTTTTTTTATCAAATATTTTTGTCCAAACCCGACCAAATTTAAAACGGGCTCTCGGGCTTGGGCGAGTAACCCGGCCCTTGAGCAGGTCTATGTGTGTGTCTATATATATATATATATATATGGTTTTTTTTTTTAAAAAAGTTGTCCTTTATTGATATAATTTCATGATTTTTTTTAGATGATGTAATTTTAAGTTTTCTGGAAAGGTGTGAAAATTTTGTTGCCGCTTCATATAATGATTTGTAACCGTCAAGAGTGTAACCAAGTTGAGTTGAAAAACTTTGGTATCATATTCAAGTTTAGCTCGACTTAAAAACTCGAGATTTGAAGTTTGAATCGAATTTAGTCTTTAAAGTTTGAGTTCGACTCGACAAAATACTCAAGGTACTCGAGTTTGGCTTAATAGGCTCGAATTCAATTCGTTAAGTTTAATTTGTCATTTTTCAAACATATATTACAAAAGTATATTAGTAAATTAGTAACAAAATATTAAAAAAATATATTAAAAAAGTTCGATTAAGCTTGTGAGCAACTTAAACTCGATTTGATAAGCTTAAATTTGATTCGTTAGTTTTAATTTATCATTTTTCAACCATATATTATGAGAGTAAAGTAGTAAATTAGTAATAAAATATTAAAAATATATTTTAAAAAAGCACGATTAAACTCGCAAAACCACTTAAGTAAGGTATTAAAATACTTAAACTCAGCTCTACTCATTATTTAAATAATTGAAGCTTGAATTCTGTTTGAAAATAAACAAGTTAAACTTGAGTTATTATCAAATCGAGTTCGAGTAACTCATAAGTAGTTTGATTTGTTTACATTCTTAGTAAGCGTAAAGGAGGAGAAAAAAACCTTTAAATAATTGTATTCTACGTCAAACTGTAGTTTTAAACTCAACTTTATTTTTGTAGATTCGAAATTGTTTTTTAATAAAACTTAAATAATTTTAAAACTTTTATTGAAAAAATAAATAATTTAAGTGACTAACCATACTTGATAAAAAAGATTGGTGATGATTTTTTTTCCTCAAAATCATTGAATGATCAAATTCTCGAACGAAATCTTACAACAACCCACTTGCATGCTTTTGCAGCAAATTGTCTCCATTTCTAGAAGTGCTGATCCATGTGAAAAAGCTGGACATCCTGATTTCAACTTTGGCGAGCAAGCTAAGCTTAAATACAAAAAAGAAAGAGATCTTGAAATTGGAAGAAAATAGTTCTACACATAAGATAGAGAACACCCTATTTTAGTTTTTGCAAGAGATGGCTGTACTACAACATACATTATGATAACTCCACCTGCAACTTCACCAAAGGGTTCTTTACACTGACCAACAGTCTTGCAGTTCTCCAAATTTTACCAGACCTTATCAGTTTGATTTCATTCACTGCCCTTAGAATAATTGTCTTACCCACGGGCATAAACAACATCTAAGAAAATTAAAACAAAACGCTTCAAACTATTAGCCTTTCGGCTTCCTTCCGGGTCTTATGATAAATTCTAAAGATCGTTGATAGATGTAAAGCAGCAAGACAACGGAGCAAAAGTTGATGCTTTCTTTGAGGATATTTGACGATCATTGAAATAAAATCATGATAATTCGTTTTGCAATCTATTCAATAACAATCTTAGGATTCACAACATGTATTTACAGTTTATACAGCCAAATTTAGCCTTCTTTTTACATATATCTTCATAAGAACATGTGCATCAAATGCATCAACAATGTAGGTACAACAGTATAGAAAGAGGATCTCTCTCTTTGTTAGGCCATCGGTAGCTAATTTATGAAGCTAAGAACACCATTTTCCAGCGAGAATGTTAGAACCCAAGTACCTAAAATCATCTACCATAATACTCTGCTATTACCTATGAAACAATCCTTTCTTAATGCATTCCATGACTAACCCTACGTAGCTTTCTTCATTTGTATTCAGAATAATTAGGTTCATACTCCAAACTGGATAACCTCTCATATATTCCTATTTGGTAAACCATTTCTTCACAAGCAACAAATAAACAAACCCACCAGCAGAAACTTCACAAGCAATCAGAAAAGAAATGAAACAAGTAAAAAGAGGATTAGCTGATGATAAACATTTGGGCCAATCAGAGTGATACGTGGTAAATAGTAGAGATGACAGTGAGCTGATGAAGCTGCTGAGAGCTTACATGTAGCTGCTGACTTGGATGGTAGTTACTAAAGTGAGGAGGGAAAGATTAGCTGTATTCTATTAGTAAGTGAGTTGTAATCCGTTAGTGACAGTTGGTATGGAAGTTAATTCTGTTAGTAGATGTTAGTTGATTCTGTTAGCAAGAATTGTAACTAGCATTTTCATTGATTGAGCTATAAATACATATGGTTGTAATTCAGAAGTTTTACCTGAATGAAGATTTACTGGTTTCCCACCCTCTAATTCTCTGTTTCCTTCTCTGTTTTCTTGCCTAACTTTATTTCATTCTTGAACTAGAGGCTCGTAGCTTGTTCCACTTCTTACTAAGCTGCCTGAATTCTTCAACTCTTAGTTCACAACAGTTTAAATGAATCACAGAGACAATTCTTTGCTTAAGCATATCCACCGTGGATGTGGCGGAGTACCGAAATGGCCCGATATCCGACCCGTCATAAAGCCTGAATTTTATATCCACCAAATCCGCCTCCGGCATTTCCGCTCACTTCTCCTCCTTCTTACGCGTTCAATTCTCCCTCGAATCGATTCGCCAGTCACCACCGTCGGCTTCGGCACATGAAATCAAATCCCGCCGCCTAAACTGAAAATTCAACTAAAATTAAAATTTAAAATAGACCCAAAAAGATCAAAATTCAAACCTGAAAATTGGGTAGTAGCTGATTAATTTGAAGCTCCCGCTTGATTTTTATTTTTTTAAAATTAAAAGATTGGTGTTTGGTGAGCTGAAGAAGACAAACAAGTCTAGACGTCCTCGAAAAGCCCCAAAGCTCCACCAAAACGCTGTCGTTCAGTTGAGATTCGTTGCGAGAAGCAGTGGAAACGTCGCTGTCTTTACTATATTAGTACGCCGTCGTTTTAGAATCAAGTTCCCTTTCCTTCTCGTTTTGTCTACCTCTAGAGCGTATGCTTGAGCTTAATCAGAGCAAGAAAAAAACATAATAAAGAATCAGAAGCTCACTGTTTTGGCGGGAATTTTACAGAGAAGCGCCATGAAAGGCCGTACTACTTCGACTTCGTCTCTCAAGTTAGATTCTTTCTCTTTATCTGTCTTTTTTTTTTTTCCTGATTTCAGTTTAATGAATCTTTTAAACCGTAATTAAACCCTAGCTCTGCTTATTTCATCGTAAACTCTTTTAAAAACTTCTTTTTTTGAGCTTAAATCTTCCATTTAGCACTCTTTGATGATATCGTAACCTCAATATTGTAGTTAATTTGCATTGATTAATGACGACTTGATTGAAATGTGTTACAAGTTGCAAGCAAAGGCCTTTTTCAGAATTTTCTTGCTGTTGTTTTCTTTACCTATAATTTAGCATATGTTTGCATATTTATGTTTTCGGTTATTTCTGAAATATTGTAGGTTAGTGCTGTTAAATGTAGACATGTACAAGTGGATGGAGGGAGGGAGGATACCTGTTTCGTACATAGTTAAATGATGCCAGAAGATTAGCCATTTCTTACACAGGTTCATCACATTTGCATTCAATGCTGATCACATGAAAATTCAGTAAATCTTTAAAAAGAAAATTTTTTTATTCGATTCAATATTGTGAGGAAGAGTTCTTTTTTGCGCTTCATGATTTGATTTTGAAGTTATGAAATTTGTAATTAGTGCTGCAGAGGTGTAGGCATGAACCTCCAGTGATGACTTGGGGGATGTTGAAATTCTTCAAAATGGATCTGATGTACTGACAGCCTGCAAACCGGCATTTGTTCCTGTATGTCTTTGTTGAAGAGTCGTTCTTTTGACTTTATGAGTCTGTATGGTTGTCGGGGTGTCTATATGATGTGCTTATTCATTGAATTTAGAGTAGGAACCATTCTCCCTTCTTACCATCTGTTGTCAGTGGCTGTGTCCTTTTTTACCCTTTTTTTTTAAGTTAAATTCATTTGCTATGCTTTTAGGTACATGCATGTGGTCAAATATCATGAAAACACAAATTTTGGTATTATGCAAGCAGAGCATGGGTTGTCTCCTTTGTATCGTATCCAAACCTGGCTCCATATGGAACAAATGTTTAACTGTACATGAAGGCTACCATTGTACTTTCTGCTTGCAAATTCAATCTGTTTGTAGTTTTCTGCTTGGTGAAGTTATGAAAGCAGAGTTTTCTGCTTTTTCCTTGAAGATACCTTGTTAGCCATTCATTGACTAGATCGTCTGGTCTCATGGCTGCTTATCACGGAAAAAATCCACGTAAAGCTGTCATTTTTAGGCAACATGTATGTCTTCTGCGATCTTTCATTTACATGGGTCATTTTTGCTTAAAGCTTTTAACTTGCTGTTACGACTATGGTAATATGGAATATACGACTAATGTAAATTACAGTTAGATATGTAACATGGCTACATGTTGTGCTGTATTGCATTATTTGATAGACTGATATCTTGCATCACTAGCTGTTCTGTCTATCAAAGATAAAAAAAAAATGCATTGTTTAATCAGTGTTTCAATATGCTCGATTTGGAAATTGTTGCGACTCATTTCAAGGTGACAAAAAGAAAAGAAGAAACATGCCTTGTGTATGCACTTTCTTCAGCCCCCTCCCTTTTCTTTTTAAATTTATGTTAAAATGCTATCTTGAGGGAACCATATTCAGAAACTTTTCACCCTAATCGTACAACAATTTATGTGACATTTTTGAAACAAGTGTATAGCTTAGAAGATATATACCTTGTGTGGCAAAGTAATAGCTCTTGTATGCTAGGCTGCCAGTAATCTGAAAAGTAATTTTAGTTGAAACCAAAATCTAGGGTATTCAATCTTTTATTAATGTTATAGTGAGGTTTGGTGTGACAGTGAATTAATATAGTTAGCTGTAAGTACTATTAATGGAGAATGGGAGCAACAAAATATTTTAGTTTTAGTCCTTTAATTGTATTAGAATTTTAGGCCAGAAAATATTGTTTTTAATTTTATTAGTAGGATTTAGAATATTATTTTAGTCTTTTATTGTTTTATTTTTATTAATAGGATTAGGGTATTAGAATTTTAATAGAGAGTTTGTATCCTATTAGGATTAGGCTTGCTTGCCTATAAATAGGCTTTGTACTCTTTTAAAAAAGATAGAGAATAATAATATCAGAATTTTCAGCAAAGTTTTGCTCTTCGGTTGTGTGACTCAACCATTCTTAGGTGTGACTCCTAAGAAACCCTAGGTGAGACTCCTAGGCTTTTATTCTTTACTGTTTTAGTAGTAAATTAGCCCCAATTCACACCCCCAAACCCTAATCCAAAACTAACTCAGATCTGTCCTACATCAATTGGCGCCGTCTGTGGGAAACGAAAGAAGGGGACTTGACAGATCTGTGTTTGCAAAACAGATTTGCTTCTACGATGGTGACTAATGCTGAACTAATTAGAGATATTGGGAAACTACGACAAGTACATAAGCATACCCAGAAAGTTGTGGTTAACATAAATGAACGCCTCAGTACCTTGGAAACTTCAGTTAGAGCACTAGTAGCTTCTATGGCACCACTAGTAGCTTCTATGGAACGGATGGAAGCACATCTAATTCAAGCACCTCAAGGCATTGTTCAAGCCCAAACGGTTACTCAACTACCTGTAGTTCAACCAGCTTTAGTTGGAGAATGCGTCGAGCCCCATGATTATGCTACAGATATTAGTGAGAAGACTGAGAAGATGAAGGTAGACATGGCAAAAGAAGTTCAAAAGAAGATGAAGGTAGACGTGGCAAAAGAAGTTCAAAAGTTAGCAACTATCCCTACCTCAGAAATACCTCTTGAAGTGAGCAAATTGCTGTCTGATTTTTCTGATGTAGTGCCAAAAGAACTACCCAATGAACTACCTCCCATGCATAATATTCAGCATGCAATTAATCTTATTCCAGGATCACAATTACCTAATCTGCCAGCTTATCGTATGAATCCTAGTGAACATGATGAGTTTAAAAGAGAAGTAGATGAGCTATTGTCTAAGGGATTCATTCATGAGAGTTTAAGTCCATGTGCTGTCCTGATCTTTTTAACACCTAATTCTTGGAGAATGTGTGTTGATAGTCATAAGTTTCTTATTCCTAGGCTTGATGATATGTTAGATCCAATGGTTGGTTTTACTATCTTTTCCAAGAAGAGTGGTTATCAAGAGTTTCTTGTGAAATGGAAAGGACACCCATAATCTGCACTTGGATTACAGGGCAAGAGCTGCAACGCCCAATCTTACCCTTAAACTCGTCGGAGTCGAGTTTTTCCCAGCGGGAGAGAATAATGGAGAATGGGAGCAACAAAATATTTTAGTTTTAGTCTTTTAATTGTATTAGAATTTTAGGCCAGAAAATATTGTTTTTAATTTTATTAGTAGGATTTAGAATATTATTTTAGTCTTTTATTGTTTTATTTTTATTAATAGGATTAGGGTATTAGAATTTTAATAGAGAGTTTGTATCCTATTAGGATTAGGCTTGCTTGCCTATAAATAGGCTTTGTACTCTTTTAAAAAAGATAGAGAATAATAATATCAGAATTTTCAGCAAAGTTTTGCTCTTCGGTTGTGTGACTCAACCATTCTTAGGTGTGACTCCTAAGAAACCCTAGGTGAGACTCCTAGGCTTTTATTCTTTACTGTTTTAGTAGTAAATTAGCCCCAATTCACACCCCCAAACCCTAATCCAAAACTAACTCAGATCTGTCCTACATCAACTATTGCATTGTCATGTCATGATGGAGAAAATTTCCTATTTGACGTTTGTATTGATTTTCTTTTTCAGCAAGTTGTTGATGCCAATGTAGATTACAATGCTTGAGAGATGGAGTGCTTCAGAAGTGTGTTTCTTCTACGCCTATTGTTGGGATTATAGTTGTGTTTGTTTCATTTTATACCCACTTATATGATTATTGTTGTTGTAAACCATGTGCAAAAGAGGAAGATACAAGGGAAAAATGTGATCAGTTGTGTTATGAATGCGCACTTGTATAATAACTGCAAGCTGACGACATTACACCTCACACCTTCCTCTCTTTACTCATTAATTTGAATGTAAGACCTATTTGCAGCCCAGAAAGATGTAAAAGATTTGGTGCTTAATACATCTTCAAAACTAATTGATGCCCTTTTTTATTGATTTTCTTTCAATGGCATGTAACTTTTGCCATAAGTTTATTTGCTTTTATATTCATTTGAATTCAATCATATCGGTGTTTCTCATTAATTTAATCAAATTAAGTCTCTGTGCTTTGCTACTAATCATATGGCTTTTGGCCACTGGAAAAGGCTGTAGGTGATCCATAAATCTTTGAAGTGCTACTTATGCAGGGACTTTTCCTTCTTTAATGTTAAAGGATTCTTACGAGGTTTCTGATGATGTTTGTTATCAATTAATTAATGATATATAATCATAGATTTATCCAATTAGCAGAAAGTGGCCAGCGGCTGTGCTGAATCATAGAGCATCTTCATTTTTATGCAGGCTGGCATCTCTGTTGGTGATACCACCTTGATGGGAAAGGCTGCTTGTACAAAGTTTACCGGAATTCGTACCAGTGGGACTTATAGCATTATCTCGTGCTAACCAATTACTGGCCAAACTCATCAAGTAAGATGATGCACTGTGAAAATAAACTAATTTTTTTGCAACACCACTAAAGAAGATGTACATAGTTGTTTTAGCTGACAGGGGCTGCTTTGGATATCTCTTTGTACAACATTGATACTTTTTGGGTCAATTCTAAAATTGCGTTGCATGCAATTATTTTCTGTTTTATCATCTTGGCATTCTCAATTGGCTTTTAAAGTTTAAACTTTTTTCTATGTCTTTGTATCTTGGGAGGGCTCTTGCATTTGGTTTCTGACAATTTAGAAATTACTTGTATTTTTCAATGCTATGACGATCTTTTTTTTCTTTTATTTGTTTCTTCTGGTCAAGTAAAACATATGCTTCCTATTGTTAAAGTTTTTTTAGTTAGTAACTCTACTAGATTCCTGCATATTTTTCTAACTTGATAGTTTTGAATTTGCCATTTCGAATAAATGCATATTTTTCTGACACTAAATTTTCTTGGTCGTAGATATGTTTGCATCTGCAGTGTATGGACCATCCAATAGCCAATGACATGCTCTACTGTTCAGACAGTGTTGTTGATATCTCTACCTTAGGGACAACTGCTGATAGAGCTGCAGCTTTTTCTGGCATCTCTTCATCAACTAGTTCTGAGAATCATAATGAAGAGTACAAGTTCTGTGGTTAAGATTTCATCAGTGATCCTATGTGTGCACACTGTCCTAATTTAGTTCCAAATGGGTAAGATTCTTTTACTTTTGTTTATACATGTTAAATGTAATTGGAATATCTTCTATTCCATTTGCTCATTTCCTTTTCTCTCATTATGGCTGCATCTATGCTTGTTGATAAGCCGTTGTTATTTTGTAATGCAGTTTTACCATAGTCATTTTGTATAATTGGTTATACATATTCTGAAATTTTCTGCTTAATACTTGTTTTTTCTACCATGCCATGACAACATGATAGGAGTCATAAACTTCTGCTATCATTTGGTGAAGTGCAAAGTGTAAATAAATGAAATTACGTGATGTCTTAGAAAGTCTGTTGTATGGCCTGTAACCGTGTTAAATATTCTTCTTCAGAGAACCTCTTATTTGTTTTGTACTATCACTGACAACATATCCATCTACCATGTGTAGAAAATTTAACATTGATACTTATTCATTCTGTAAATTACTTGATATTTGATAACTGTAAATTACATTGTCCATACATTTTTTGTACATAGAATATGAAAGTTGAAAAAAGAAAAGAGAATCTTCAGCCGTTCAAACAATCTACTATTATTAAGTGTTACGTGCTCCATTTATTTATTCATTAGACATATCAATTTGTTCCACATTAGAACATCATAATCCTTAGTATCTTTCTTTATATTATTATTATTATTATTATTATTATTATAACTAATCGTAACTGAAGTGATCAAAAGAATGAAGAACAGAAAATAAAATTCTATGGATGGTTGTTAAGCTTTAACCAAATGATTGTTAGCTTATTAACTTTACTATACTTTGAAAGCCTTTTTCTTTTCTTATCTAATTTTACCTAAAGGTTATGAAAATAGTATATTCTTATTAAAATCACCTAGTTTGGGTTTTTTTGGTCCTTTTTTCCTTGAAAGATTCGTTGTCATTGTATTCTAGGAAGAGTGAAAATAAGAAAATACGAGAGTCAATTAAGGTTCTGTTTGGTTGGTATTTTATCTTTTTGCTATTTGTCTCTTATTTTCTTTTTTTTTCTTTTTCACTTTCTATTGAAAAAAGCAAAAGCAAAAAATAGGCTACCAACCAAATGAAACCTAAGTTAGAAGGTAACATGTTTTCAACCTTGTGAAGTACTTAATTGAAGTCATTACCAAGATGTTATGGTGTGCCCTTAGATCACTAATAAGAGTAGAGAGCCAAAAATTGAAGCTAAGCTTCAAATGACCAGTTGTCATTCCTAATGCTAGTGCTTGTTTCTTGTAAGATGAGATTCGTACTGTAAACAGAAATAACTATTAAATTTACTAGCCATTCATGATTTGGTTCCAAGTTTATGTATTAATTGAATTTGAAAGCTGTATCTAAGCATTTGCTTTTCATTTGTTTTGCTTTGATGTCTTCTGATCACTTCCCCGTACCAAATGAAAATTCCGCATGCAAGGTCTCCTTACTAATTCAATCTATTTAGAAACAGGATTTAGAAACAGGGTAAGATATGCATTTGAAGAAAAACCTCAGATAAAAATCCGTCGACTTTATTACAAGCTTCTGCCAGATAGTTACAAACAGAAGGAAGAAGCAAAGAAAATAAATACAGAGAAAGCAAGAAATAGAGAAAGATGTGTCCACTATCCTTGACTCATTTTTTAGTCCATTGTTTGTAGATTTTGTATATTCTAGGTAGGTATTACATGTAGGAGAAAAGGGAAGATGGTGGACAAGTTGGTGAATGTGGCTTCTTTCATTCAATTCTTTCTTTATTAGGCTGCTACTTTGCTGTTAAATTGTAATTTAGAAGGTTCTATGTTTCAACTGAAGAGGTTAGTGCATGGCTTGTTGTCTCAACTTTGGTGCCACCTTGAGGTCAAGGTGGTTTGCCTTAACTATCATTCTTGTTTAAATCTGAATCAATGTTAATAAAAGCCAATGAGTTAGGAAATTAGGTTGTATTTTATCAAGCACCAGCTCTTGTAGACACATTTAAGACACACAGTAGGGAATGTATTTGTTCTATTATGAAATTAGCTAAATTATAGTTATCAAAGTTCTATATGCCTAGCCTTGGAAGATGATTAGCATTGCATTCTATTTATACAAGCAAAGTAGCTTTTTTTCTTGGCTGCAATTGCAGCTATCTACAGTTGACACCCTTACTTTTAAGTACAGAATCTAATAGCTGCACATTCTATACTCTCTGACTATTTTGCAGTTATGGCAGATATTATGTGCTTGAAGAGGGAATATGGCTACATTGTGTTTTGTACTATGGACCGGAATGGGTTTATGATTATGAATGCCCTATTCTGATTGAGTATGGCTCAGTTAGTTATTATTATTATTATTATTATTATTATTATTATTATTATTATTCCTCTGAGAAAATGCAGTGTTCTCATTCTTATAGTTTGCTGAATAGTGTAGAATTCATCGCTTCGGCTGCAAGGTAATATGTTTTTTGGCCAAGGAAACAATGTTCTTGTGGAAAAAAAATGTTGTAATTGATAATGTACAATAAATTAGATAAGTTAACTGATGTAGTAGTTTAAAATCAGTTTTTGTACCAGCAGTTTCTAACTGTTCATACAAATATATGCTGGGCTGAAGCCTGCTTTACACTATTTATTTTCTCCAAACTCTGTTTTAATCTATCATTTTCAGTAGGATTATGCAGTGGTCTGATAATTCTTCTTCAATCTGGCATTTTCACAGAATCTTCATCGAATAGAGACAGATCAAGTCGAGCATGTGAGAAATTGGTAGTGCAAAAAAAAAAGGAACCAAAAATATTAAAGAAGAACTTTTAGATCGATATCGTCTCTTTAATTTTGCATTCAATAAAAGTCTCCTCTTTTTTGCATTGGACAAAAGTTTTGGTTGAGTATGTGGTTTTAATTTTGTTCACTTTTGATGATTGAATAAAAAGACAATGAAAAATCATTAGTTTCTCTAATGTCATGCAAATAGTGTGGCTGCCATACAATCATATATTAGAAAAGAAAAGAAAAAAAGAAGAACTAACTTTGTTGCATTATTTCAGGGTGAATAGACAAGTAATGCAAACGCTTTGATGAACAGAGAATGGACTTTGCCTACAAAGGCACTCAACAGGGAGGAGAAGTAGCAAGGCTAGTGCCAGAAAAGAGGTTTGGAAGCAAACTTTTGCTTATGTAAGAGTGATCTTATCTTCTCAACTTTAGCAAATTTCCTAAAGAAAAAGTGTCATTTTCATGACGTTTTCCTCTCTTTCTTGTCTTAAATCTTCGCCAACCTTTTTCTCTAAATGATGGAATTGCTTTCGTAACTTGACATCATGCATCAAGTGTCAACCTAATCATCAAATTCTAGTACATCTGCATGGGAATTTCCTGTGATTGATATCTGGGTTGGCATTCAGACATAGCAAAGCTTGAGCTAGGTAGTACCCCATGTATCTTATCTTGCATAAAGAAAGGAAATAAAGAAGCTGATATATGCATGCCTCATCCATTCATTCATGCCAATCTCAATTATTAGAATCCTTTTGTTGCTTGGCACATTGAGATTTGAGGTGAAAAGGGAAAATTCTTAAAGAAATGTGTGACGTGCTGCCTCCACTACTTGCAGGAAGTGTAGAGCTAAGAGAGAGGTTAGCTTCTCAATCTTATCCCCCTAATCGTATGGTTAGTGCCTTCTTATCAAAGAATCTAGAACAAAAATCAGGAGATAAATATGCGCCAATTCATGTTGACGATCGCTGGTTTATAAAGAAAAGGAGGAAAATTATTGGGGGGAAAAGGAGAAAAGGGTATCGCAATATTGCAATTATCTATCAACTGCAGTTCCACTCATTGATCCCATCCTCCCTTATCTTTTGCGCTGTGTGAAAATTCTAAAGATAGTGATATAGTTTAAAATTTGATAATATAAATTTTTGAGAAAAACAAAAAAAATAGTGTTTTTTATGTTGATACTCATTTTGATATGATAATTTTCGTGTTTTGTATGATATGTGTATTATTTTTTTTTAGTTCCAAATATATGTATACTATTTGGAATAACATAAACACGAAATATATAAATAGACGGATTGCGAGTTTTAGAAAAAGAGTGCAACTCAGCCTGTCGCTTAGTCCCTATCCTTGAGTCATTATATGAAAAAAAAAAAGTGTCAGTAGGACTTGGCTGAGGTAGGCAGCAATGTGGAAGATTAGGACACGTATATTCTAATTTCGAATTTAAAATATTTTATTTTTTCTTGATGAGATTGCATGTATAAAGAAAAAATCACAGCTATAAAAAACTATCTAGAATTCAAGCAACCTTGTCCTCTATTTTCAATTATCAAAAAACCCTTATGGCATGGAAAAATTTTCAATTTAGAATTAAATCAAATTCAGGTATAATTAAACTTACGATTTAAAATAAAAAATTTCAATTATTATCATCTATCATGAGCCCTAAATTACTGTACACTGATAGCTTATGATATAATAATCTTAAAAAATAAATGTGAAATAAATGCTGCCTAATAATGTAAGCACGTTAATCTCAATTCCTAACTGGTGGGGAAAATGTATTTAAAGGAGAGAAAACATTTCATAATCAGGGAATGCTACACAACGTGTTCTTTTAGTGCATTTCCCACTCTCCACTCAGCTCTAAGGTGGTGTAACCGTGTAGGGACACCATTCAATCAGGGCTGCTATGCTTGAGGGACCCTAAAAAGTGCCAAATTTGTGGAAGCAAAGAGACCCCAATTCTTTTGGTTATTCATTAGACACAAACAAAAGTGTTTAATTACTGAACTCAACCAAGACTGCCTCGGCAAAGAAATGCTACTTTATTGCTTTAGGTTGAGGAAAGTTAGAACTGAATCAATTCTTCTAAATTAACTTATAATTCATGAAATTTCATGAAAAAATTGACACATTTTCTCTAGAATGTCCGAATCACCTACCCCGAAAATCTTTTTTCTTGTATAAAAGAGACCGCGGTCTTGAGATGGAAAAAAGGGTATAGGTATCAAATCTCGGACTTACAGAAAGTTGGAACTGCATGATTTCCTATAAGTAAAACTGATGTAGAGTGGGCCATTTAGACCGATCCGATGCTCTACTTTCCAGTCAGTGAACACTATTGATAGAATCTGAGATTCTCCACTATTTAGATTTGGGGAAGCAGTCCTGCTTGTATGATTTTTCAGTATAAGGTACTTCTCTAAAAAGGTAACAAAATCCTTGAGGAATGAAAGAATAAATTCAGAAGGTACTAACTTCAGTTGGCAAAGAGTGGTTAGTGGATTGGCTTGGCCAAACAAAATGTACCCCAAACAAATGCATTATTATATTTCATGCCTACCTTTTCTTTTTGACTTATCCTATCCATTGCAACAATTCTTACATATTTCTCAAGATTTTAGCATGGCAGCAACAAGAGCAATTATGGAGTACTTGGAATTCTACTCACATATTTTAGTGCCCATGAATCTTGTTTGTTTTGGCATCGTTCTTTCAAGTGCGGGACACTGGGATTCTGATCAGAGGAAAAGTCTGAAACTCAAGATAATGAGTAGATTAATTATATACCAGATGCTGGGATTGTGGTGATTTTGGCATTAACGAAATGAGCTGAAGATCAAGGCACCTGGTTGTTTGTGGGCCTTAAATGCTTCGTGTTCTTATCTCTAACGTGGGAGTTTTGCGGATTTGAAGTTCGAATGTGTCTCTTGGTAGATCTGAGACAATAAAAACAAAAGAAACTTCTTTAGCTCATTCAATATTCATTCACCATCTGGAATAGCCAATACTAAAAAGTGCTAAATTGAATTGATGGTGTATCAGGAATGATTGGCCTGCAATGAGAAAATGTCATGCAACTTTTATTCTTGCTCCTGACTTATCCTATTTCAGGCCCCAGAAATTGTTGTTGGTATTAGCAATCTAATAGCACTAGTGAAAGCAAGCTTTGGCACATGAATTTCCATTTCTTGATTAAAAAAAATGAGATAACTTAGTACACAAGACTATCACATTGTGAGAACTGGAGAGAATATGTAATGCAAGCACTCTTTCTTCTACATTAATAGAGAAGTTGTTTCTGTTTGAGTTTGTGATCTCTAAGTTACAAAAGAGTAATTTTTACTGTTGCATTTCCTGATAAAAATAAAAAATTTTATACAGATTCTGTTTCAATTTAATGTTGCAAAGATTCTATTTAGAATTTGAAGCTTTTCCATGATCCACTGTTTGATGTATTGCTCATTTTTGGCATTCTTGATTGGATGCCTCCCAAGATTGTATTACCTTCTTCAGGATTTTAGACATGGGAGAAGGCCAAGCCCTTCTTTTGTAAAAGATGACCCCACTCGCATGCTTTTGCAGCAAAATGTCACCCCTTCATTTTATGCTCTTTTCCAGCAATTGGAAGCATTTATCTAAATGTGGCAAAACCAAATTAGAGGACAAGTGTATCTTGGCGGGACCAATGAGACTCGAATCTTGAGCTGTTGATACAGCGAAGACTACAATTTCTTTTTAATATTAAAATTTATTAAAAAAAGATAATAAGTAAATTACAACTAAATCATCAAATCAAAATTTCGATAGATTCTAGTCAATGGAAAATCAACGAAATGATTTGTTTCCCTGTATGCATGAATAAAAAACGTTTTTTTTTTTTTTTTTGCGTTAAACCTAAATACAAATTTTGCAGATTGTTTAAAAAATCATTGCACTTTCAAGATGGGTACCCTTATCTCGTTAAAATATACATAAAGGGAAAAGGCATACGGTAATAAGATTAAAACTAAGAAGGAGAGAATATTAAATAAGAATCTAAGAGGTGGTTTAGACGCATATGTTGTTGGGGTTTGGTTTGAATCCCACATCGAAAAAAAGGCATACGGTAATAAGATTAAAACTAAGAAGGAGAGAATATTAAATAAGAATCTAAGAGGTGGTTAGACGCATATGTTGTTGGGGTTTGGTTTGAATTCCACATCGAAAGTATATGAGAAGTTATAAAAGCTCTTTCTTTATAAATAATGTGTCAAATTTGATTTGTAAAGTATCCTAGAGAGTTATAGAGTTTGGGCTATTATAAAAGGTGTAGTTGGGCTCTTTAGGTAGTTGAGCAATGGGTTTGTAAGGAGTTTGCAATTTTTCTTTTCTAAAAATTGCACAGTTGTAATTGTTTGATTGATTATTAATTTGGTTGGGTGGTTGTAGGCTAATTTCGTTGGGCCAAAACACATTAAAAATTATTGTGTTTGTTTTTTGCTTTTTTTCGTTTTTGTGGGTGTTTGGTTTGAGGGATATTTTTTCCAACAAGTAGTATCAAGAGCTGAAGGTTCATGATCCTACGAGAGGAGAAAAGCTATGGCTGAAGCTATGTTTGGAGGTATGCCTAAATTTGAGATTCCTTTATTTGATGGTAAAAGTAATTTTATGTTATGGCAAAGTACGATTCAGAATCTTTTAGTGCAACAAGGTCTAGATTTGGCATTAGAAGAAAATAAGCCAGATGAAATGTCTGATAAAGGTTAGGTTTGATTTCAAAAGAGGGCTGTGAGCACAATTAAATGGCTAGAGATTAAGTATAATGTATTTACTGAGACGACACCAACCAGATTGTGGAAGAAGCTGGGAGACATCTATGCATCAAAATCGCTGACGAATAGATTGTGTTTGAAGATGGATTTATATTCTCTAAAGATGGATGAAAGTACGAGTTTCCATGATCACTTAAATGAATTTAATAGACTAGTTTCACAATTATTGGCTATTGATTCTAAAGAGTCGAAAGAAGAAGAGAAGGCATTGTTGTTATTGTCATCTTTGCTGTAAGACCCGATTTTATAAAACTGTACACCATAATTTGGTGAATTTTGATAGTGGAAATTAAATAAATAATGAATGTTGATTTCCACTTTGGTGAAAAGCTCCTTAACTTAGGATGTAAATGGAGCAATTTCTGTGAAACACTCTATGGGCGAGTAATGTGATGGAACGGCTCGCCAATGGGCAAGCAAGATAATTTAGGATGATCGCCAATGGATGATGGCGAGTTTGATTTAACGACCATATCGACGAATAGGTAAGTTTGCCAAGTTAGTTGATTAAGATGATCGCTCGAATGAGGCGAGTGCTATAATCGCCCAAAGAGCGAGTATGGCGAGCAACGTGATCTCCCATATAGAAGCGCAAATGATAGCCTAGTAGGCAAATAAGGAAATAAGGTACTCGCCAAATTAAAATGCTAAATGTGATCGCCAATTTACTGCATGAATCATAGCAAAGTAGGCGAGTAGAGCAATACCGGGTGATCGCCAACAATTTAACTATGGCAATGATCGCCAAGTCTCAATGTGATCGCCTAAGGGAAAGAAATCAGCTCATAATCATCAATTCTCAAGATGGCATCAAGACAATGTGACGATGCCGATAATCAAGTAAAGGCAAATGTTGATGCTCGAATTGGCAAGTTAAGGATTATTGGCGAGCTGAGAAGCTGGTGATCTGGATTAAAGATGGTGAACTAACACATTACGTAGCGTTGGTGAGCTAGAAACAATAAGTCAGAACCGTGCAGCCAAATTTGACTTCTGTTGCTATTGTGATACAAGGCTGAAGAAAAATCTAACAGAGGATGAATTATATTGGCTGGAAGTTATAAAAAGAAGAGAAAACTTAGTAAAAAACGGACAGCAGCAAGAAAGCTTTACCACCATTCCTTTTGTCGCAATTTTTTTTTTCAGTTTTTAATGCATGTAAGAACTGCAATGTTGAAAAAGAACGGGTTGAGAATCAGGTGCTAAGCTCTTATTGGATTAGCATGAGTATATAAGAAGAAATACATGGGGAAAACTGACTTAAGCAAATTTCTTCTTCCTCAATACTACTCTACTGTAAGTTGAGACTTCGTTCTTCAATTTCTTCCATACTTGTTTAACGAAACTCCATCATTTGAAGAGTTAAGGAATAAGCTAAGTGACGCAGAAAGCACTCTGTTTCTGGAAGTG
Organism: Heritiera fomes; assembly: GCA_032173925.1. NCBI lineage: Eukaryota > Viridiplantae > Streptophyta > Magnoliopsida > Malvales > Malvaceae > Heritiera > Heritiera fomes. The sequence goes on along the minus strand of JAPDPM010000005.1, from coordinate 1,991,920 downwards.
CAACTCGGTTAAGGTGAGTTCCGTATTTCTATGGTTCTCTTGATATTCAATGGTAGATTTCTATGTTTTACAACGTAATAAACATAGATATAGCCTTGTTTTAGTTAAATCCTATTAAGATATAAGAAACTAGAACAAGATGTGGTCTAGAAAATAATCGAGAATAAATAAGGAAAGTGCTGGAAACGGTGTAAAAGTGATGAGAAATAGGCGAGTTCAGCTTGTATAGGTGAGCTCAACTATTATGGGCGAGCTAAAGTATATTGAGTGTGGTATAGTGGGCGAGGTCGCCATGTGTTAGTTTAATTCATAGGCGAACCCACCTCTAAATAAAAAGCTATGTATGGCGAGTTCTCATGCATACGCATGGTGAGCTGATTTGGGGGCGAGCTCCCACATATAAGCCAATCTATGAATGGCGAGTTATAATGGGCGAGCTAGCGGATTAGTTTCAAGTTTCACCAAAGTGTTGGAAACATTCGAACAGAATATATGTTGATGGTCTTGATAATTTATTTTGCAGCTGGGAATTGAGGACTCGGTAAAGACGATTGGGAAGCTAGACTTCGTAAGACCAGGTAAGGGAGATGTGTGTGAAGTGAATGCATGTTCTGTGGAGTTAAATTTTATGGAAATATTGAGAAAATGATTTGATTTGAAACATGCATTAGTTTGATAAACTGTTTCACAGACCTTGATTTGGGCGAGCTATAAAGCCGACCCCTATGTTGTTTCTGGGCGAGCCAAAGATTGGTGATTCCTTTGTGATATTTTGGGCGAGCCAAATATAGGCGACCCTGTTTTAGATAAAATCTGGGCGAGCCAAAAGTAGGCAACCCTTTTGTAATATTTTGGGCGAGCCAGAGAAAGGCGAACCCTGTTTTAATAAAATCCGGGTGAGCCAAAGATAGGCGACCCCTTAGATATAATTCTGGGCGAGCCAATAGTGGGCGATCCCTTGTTTTTAAAGAGAAAGATTTCGTGGGCGACCAGCTCGGTGTGAGAGCCATAGTGGGTGATGTTAGTTCGCCACAGTGGGCGAATGATAACGGGCGAGCTCAATCCATTGCGATGGGTGAGCTGATAAGGGCGAGCCATTTTAACTTGTTTTTCTCACGCGTAAAATGGTGAGATTTCGGGCTTTTTTTACTATGTTTTGTAAACAGAAAATATAATGCCTTTTTGGAAAATAATCATTTTGAGAAAATGATGGAATATGTAAAATAATTCCTTAAAGGTTCTTTATGAAATATAAAGTGATTTTTGAGACTCTAGGCCCTGAGTTTCATGCATTACTATTCACGTAGCTGAGTGACCCGCCTGGGGCGATGGCTCAGGTCAGTGGACCAGTGGGTGCACCCTAAGGCGTCACAATATAAACCATGGCCATAGATCTAGCTGTGTCCTAGTGAGGATGCGAATTGGAGTTTTGGCCTAAAGGCACACTCTGAGAAAGCCGTGAGGGGCGATGGCCTATGAGTGCACCCCAAAGCGGACGATTTGTGTTCCTGGGGGACGATGATAACATGATTTAATTGTAGGCTGATGCCTAGTCTCAACTTACTGAGTTCTGTTTACTGAAAGGATTTACTGAATCCTATTTACTGTTTACTACATTATATTGTAAACTGTTTATCCAGTGATTTGAATGGTGTATTGAGAGGACTGTTTACTATATCCACTGTTTTCCTACTTGGTATAAGTTTAGGAAAAATAAATACTTTGTGGTATATAGTCTTGCTTTATTTAAAGCAGCATGCGTCTCCTTTACTAAGCGCGTGGTTCGCTAACCCCTTTGTTTTAACTCTACAGATAAAAAGACACAGAGTTAGAGAATTATCTCCCAGATGGATATAACTACATATAAAGCGCTGGGGCAAATTATGTTAAATATGACAGGTACAGTCACTTCTCTTTTACATTTCAGACATATGTATACAGTACTACTTTATTGAAACAAGGACAATAGGGGATGTCAGATGTATGGAATAGTGAAAAAATTTCATATTCCGTATTTGAGAAATAAATGTTTATCATTTATTACTGTCATTGTTGAATGTTAATAGCATCATAGACAGCCCAACCGTGGATTATGTGAAAAAAAATACATGATTTACAGTATGTGTGGACTGTTACATTTGCCTAAATCCTATAAACCTTTAGTTCAGACTTTATTGGTAGGTAAAACTACTTTGACATTGGATGATATGATTGCTCTGTTGCATGAGAATGAAAGATTTATGAGCAAAGAAGACTCTTTATCTGCGGGAGGTGTACTAGTTGCTGTAGAAGGTTCTACTCGAGGGAGGACTAATGACAGACTTGGTGGATCAAGAGAGAGATCAAGACCAAGATTTAGAGATTATAGTGAAATGGAATGTTATTATTATGGAGAGAAGGGTCATATCCAAACATGTTGTAAAACACTAAGGGAGGATATGGCTGCATTCAAGAAGGCCCAACAAAAGAGTGACGATGGAAAGAAGAATGAGACATGTGTTGCTCTGACTAATTCAAATGATAATGTATTGGCAACTTGTTTAGATGGGTCTCATACTTATGAGAAAGGTTGGGTTTTGGATTCAGCTGCATCGATGCATATTTGCAATGATAAAGATCGGTTTGATGAACTGAAAGAGGTTGAAAGTTTAGGCAATATTGCAGTTGGGAATGGTAATAGAGTGAAAATTGAAGGGATTGAGAGTGTTGAACTTAAGCTTCATGATGGTAGTGTCAGGACTCTTCGTAATGTGAGGTATGTATCCATTTTTAGCTACAATTTGATTTCTTTAGGTGAGTTAGCTTTACGTGGGTACACATATATTGGTAATGATGATTGTTGCAAAGTATACAAGAATGGTGATTTAGTTTTACAAGGAAAGAGGAATGAGAAATAATTATATTTGCATGATGATGTGAATGATAGAGTTGTTTCCAAGAGTAAGAAGATTCAAAGGCATGTTGGTTTTTTAGATGTTGTTGAGCAATTTGGGGAGTTTGAGGATTCAAGTCAAGGGAGGATTTGTTGGAGTTTGCCTTGAATCCCACATCGAAAGTATAGGAGAAGTTATAAGGGCTCTTTCCTTATAAATAATGTGTTATGCTTGATTTGTAAAGTATCCTAGAGAGTTATAGAGTTTGGGCTATTATAAAAGGATATAGTTGGGCTCTTTAGGTAGTTGGGCTTTGGGTTTGTAAGGAGTTTGCAATTTTTTTCTTCTAAAAATTGCATAGTTGTAATTGTTTGATTGATTATTAATTTGGTTGGATGGTTGTAGGCCAATTTGGTTGGGCCAAACCATATTAAAAATTTTTGTATTTGTTTTTTGCTTTCTTCCGTTTTTATGAGTGTTTGGTTTGAGAGATATTTTTCCCAACATATGTAACTTTTTTTTGGAAGAAGTATATAAATTGGATTAGGATAATTATTCAATATATAATTGTTAATAGAATTTTTAAACTTCACAAGCAGATTAAGATAAAGATACATATCTTTTAAAGAGATGAGGGATCCAGTTACACATGTGTAAAACAAATTTAGTTTTACACACTTTCATTTCTATTTATCTGATTTATAATTTTTTAACCGATCGTTGAATTTTATGTTCTATTCACATAGATCATGCATGCCAAATTTCAAATTAATTGAATACGTCTAACTATTTATTTCATAAAATAAAATTTCAATCGTTGATATATACTGAAAAAATATTATTCTCGATTAAAATGATAGAAATAGCAAATTGATTCAAAAATTTACATACATAATAAATATGAGTAGGTTGTTAAATCCGACGTTGGTTTGCAAAAATATTAATCCTATATGAAAATATAAAACTGTGTAAAACAAATTTGTTTTACACATGTGTAAGTGGATCCCTACTCTTTAAAGAATATTAAAAAATAAATAAATTATTATATTATTATATATTGTAATGACACAAATTCTTAATTCTAATAGCTATTAATGGATTTAATTATGATCTAGATTAAATAACTACCATTCTGATACTCTTTATTTTGGAATTATTGTCTATTTTTGAAGAACTTTTAATGGGCCAAGGAAAGTTTCTTTTATGATATATATAATTGGAGTGACCTTAGCCTGGTGGAAGAAGCTACTTTTTATTCATGAGCTATTTTTATTTTAATATTGACCCAAATGATTGTATTTTTTTAATATGCACAAATTCTGTAAATTTGATATTTAAATCTCAACATTTGTATTTTTTTTTCTTTCAAGCCAAACGTCTTGTACCAAAAAATTTAAAATTAAATGATTCGATTCTAAAAATAAGAAAAAAAAAACTCGATCCAAATTTATTGTTCATCTCTAAACTTTGGTTAAAAAAAAGTAATAAATAGCCAAAAGAAAGCTAATTAAAGTAATTTGTCAAAAGGATGGTGGAAGGGGCAATGGCCCACAACGGGTTATACTGATCTCCTATCTTTTTGCGTAACATTGTAAGAATATTTTAAGCACTTTTACAGAAGTTTATGTTTTCGAAATGTAGAGGACAATTAAAGTTGGCAAAAGGAAAGAACAAGATCATGATAATTATCAAAATAAAGACATATCATTAATAAAAACATTACGGAAACTAATTACAGATCAAGATTTGGGAGAGAGAAATGGAGAGACACAGAATTGAATGACATTAACGACTCTTGATGACATTAAACATTAATCTATATTTAAGTTAAAATCAAAGGGCAAAAGCAGAAGAGATCAGTCGTGCAGGCTGGGAATTCCATTTATTTCGCATGGCTTCTGCCAGTTTTGCCATGCAAATTGCAGCACAAAGCAGCTTGGACATGCACGGTCGGCCACTTTTAAACATTGTAGGAAGCATCCATGGCATTTCCTCCATTGTTGCTATTGTTTGGCTGAGGAGCCACAGCGTTCACTTCTGAGCAAACCATGCCTAGCTTGAGAACATCACCTCTGTGATCCGATAGTTGAAGTTTTGGATCTTCCACCATTTTCTTGGGGTGATTCTTGTAAATTGCATAAAGAATCATTTGCATAATTCCAAAGATAAACCCAAGTATGTTTGGAACCTGTCATTTCGATATCGACCGGGAAAAGATTTAGAAAAGAAAAAGATAAAGAGAATGTCTAATTAATTGATAAGGAATTCAAAAGTTATTGCATGAACGAGAATACGTACAGCAATGTTCATATCCTTTAAGAAAAGGCCATAGAAGAACCACATCACTGCTCCTAAGGTGAGAAACACCGATAAGGTAAATGGCATGTACTCAACGCTCTTGGTTTTTATGACTTTTCTCTGCAAAAGAATTGAAAATTCGAATGAGTACCGTAAAAGGGTATATCAATTTATAATTTATATTGTATTTGCGAGTGAAAGTTGGTATAATTTTATCCTCACCACAATGCCAAGAGGTGCAGCGAACACACTCAAAGCGAATGCCATGCAAATGTATCCGAGAACATGGAGACGGGTCAAGGGGTTTTGCAGGAAGAAAGTTGACAAAAATACTACTCCGAATCCGAGAACATTGAACAGGAGAATGAGCTTCCCAGTCATCACCTGAAATTCAAGCGATTTGAAAATTGACTTCGAATAGTATTGAACTTCAAGCAGCAGTAATTGATTGGCTAGCTTTCTGAAATATACCTTTTCTTTCTTTGGACCATAGTAAAAGTAAGTGACAAGGTAGAAAGTCTGAATGAAACAGCAGAAAGTGTTGATGGTAATGAGAAGCATAGCATCCTTCTTAAGAAGCGCATAATAAATCCAAAGCATGGCACTGAAGAGGGAAATCACGTAGGGAATTGATTGAAACCCTTCGGATGTTTTCTTCTTGTATATTTGGTAAAATGTCGGCCTGAAAATTATATTCAAAATTACCATCCATTAACAATGGAGAAATTTCAAAGGAGAAAATCTAGTAAAGCAAGCTGACAGAAAAGGCTTACAGTGGAGCAAGGGAAACCAAGAATGAAACAACGTTGCCTGAACCAAGAACAAAACATGAGACATTAGACATTGAAGACCAGAACGAAATGCTGGTATTACTAGAAGAAGAAGAAACATGAATATTTGTATACCTAGAATGCCAAAAACGAAAGCCCAAGACAAGTGAAGAGCCATTTTTATGTATGTTGTAAATTCTCTCTTTCTCTCTCAATCTGTGTGGCGTTGTTGTCAGGCTGAGGCTGCTTTCTCAGTGCTTTCAGTCAGTTGAGCTATATAGCACTCTCGGGGTCGGTATTTATAGTGAAGGAAAGCGGAAGACGACAACACAAGTGAGGTCAGTTTTTTTTTTTGATCGGAAAGTGAGGTGAAGTTGTATTTAAGGGTATGTTAAGTAGACGAATTTCATTTTTCAAAAAATATTTTTTACATTTTTCTGTGTTTGGTATATGTAAAATATTTTCAGTCAACGGAAAATGAAATTCGATCAATGAAAAATTTTTAAGAATTTTGAGAAATTGCTTTACTATTTTCAAAAGGGGAATACAATTTCCAAACCTATGCCACTGTTAAAAAAAAAGACTCTACTGAAACTTAACTTAATCTATATTGAGTTAAAACAACAAGCAATAAAAAATATTTTTCAGCATATCAACCAAACAACAGAAAACATTAGTTTTTTTATAAAATCAAATTTTCAGAAATCATTTTACAGAAATCATTTTCTGAATATCATTTTACACGAACCAAACGAAGCCCAAGAAAAATGTAGTTTTCCAGGGCTGAGAAAAAAACCTGAGAAAATCAAAAAATTGATTTGAATTGGGCATTTCGGATCAATTTGGTTCAGATAATAAGGAAATTCAGTTTGAATTTGGATCATGATATTATTAAACCGAATTCATTTGATTCAGATTTGATACAGGTTATATTCGAATACGTTGTTATTTAATAATTTGTAATTTTTACTAGTTATATCAAAAGTTCAAATTTTATATTTAATTATAAAAATCCAAGAAAAATTGAAATAAAGTCCAAAATTATTTAAATGCATAAAAAAATTAAAAAAATAAAATAAAATTGCTTAAACTAAAAAATCCAAATGACCGATTCGAACTGAATTTCCGATCCGCATAAATTCAGTTTGAATCGGATATATTTTATATTCGGATCGAAAATTTAAAAAAAAATTGCTTAGTTCTAATTGGATCAGATTATAACAAAAATCCGATCTGACCCGATATCAACCTATAGTTTTCAAACAAAAAACAGTGAGTAAGCATGAGAGATTGATGGGTTTTCATTCCGGATTGTTCCTAGCCAGTGGCCAGTGAACTTCTACATTTTTTTTTGGTTATAACTTTTCTAGTAACTCTCCTTGAGCTCCCTTCCTAGCTAGGTATGGCTAATGCCTAGGTATGCCCAAATAGGGCGGTTTGCTCTTCAATGCAGGCACCACCATCTTCACCCAACCCCTACTCGAGGGTACCATTTTTGGTACATTTACCAAATCCTAAGGGTCCCACCATGCTTCTTTATGATGTGTCACCCACCAAGTGGTTTAAGGCTTACAACTCATCCTTCATTGGGTCACTTTGTGGTTGAGGAAATTGCCAAGTTTTTCTTTTATCAAGGTAACTAATCATACTCCCTAGTCCCTCCCGCTCATTCCTTGGCGCTCCAACTTGGATTCTGTTGCCAAAATTAGAAATGTTCCTAAAATTATTTGAGTTTGATCTGTTTATATATATATGTTAATATATTTGGCTTAATGACTTGAGAGCTTAATTATTGAGTTTTTTTTTAAATAGTTGATTATTAATTTATCATGTTATATTCATAATATAATTGAAAAATGATAAATTAAGATTATCTATTCGAATTTGAGCAATTCGAATATTTTATTAAGTTGAACTTGAATTTAAAAATTAAATTCGATCAAGTTCGAATTGAACTTCAAATCTTGAGTTTTCAAGTCCAATTGATTTATCTATATTAATATTGAATCGTCTAGACTTGATTTGATGACACTCTTAACTATAATTAGTTGATCATCTTAGCACTGAAATAATATCGACAAAGACCCAGCACTCTAAAAATTGCTAACAGGCCCCACTTACATCACAGATTAGCATATGCTTAAATAACAATCATAGAAATCATGCTGCAAATAATTTAATGACATACAAACAAATATATATAGCTTGCTAGCTAGCACGTGTTTGATTAAATACAGTTATTACCAATAATTGTCATGTAGGCCTTTTGAATATTATTACAATTGAAGAACTCACTAATGTTTACATAACGATATAATCAACGAATCCCATTTGTAAGTAATAATGAAGGTTTGACTAAAAGCTCATTGTTAAGTACTCGCTAGGGAATGATTATATACTATATATCTTAGCTCATTCATGGTTCCCATTTTGTTTGTTTGTACGGGAAGCTTTTTCTTGTGTAATGCGTTCTAATTGAATTTCTTGTATAGCAAGTTAGTTTAATTCTTCAGTCTTGCTTATTGGGATGAATAAAATTCGTTATTTTTGTGTACTTAAAAATTATAATTATCAAGCCAATAAGACCTTGAATTAATCGTAAGAAAAAAAATCTTGAAATCTGAAAATCTTAAGTTCAAGTTTTATTGTGTTTGATTTTGATTTAGTTTTATCTTAGATTTATCTAACTATATGCTGATTCATTTTTTTTGTTAATTTGTTCATTGTAATTATAATTATAGTTTTTCTTATTCTAATAAATTTCGTAAAGAAATTATTGTAGACACTCCCATTTTATCTAGGGTTTGTTCAAGAAAATTGAGTCCATTGGAATAGGTTTGAGTTACAGATTTTGATTGCATTTGATATAGCCAAACATGGGCCTATTTCTTAGTATTGCTTTAATAAGGTTAGTTGAGTAATTTAAGATTAAATAATGTGAATTAGATTGGGTTTAGAGTTGGGTTGATTGATTAAATTAGATTAGGGTCAAGTTAAGTTAATTTAAGTTAAAACTGATGATTAATTTAATAGGATTGTTTAGGAAATTTAGGAACAATTTTAAAAAAATTAGATATGTAGGACTAATTTAGGAATAAGATGTAGACCATTCCTTGTCAATGTTAATTAGGAACTCATAGTGGAGCTTATGGTATCCTTAAGTAGAATAAATGACCAATCACATTTAAGTTAAAATGATTTAATGTTAATTAGGACCCTTAGTGAAAATTATAGTATCCTTAAGTAGAATAAACGACTAATCGTATTTGAGTTACAATGATTGGTGATTGACTTTTAAATATTACGTCTGACGATTAGGTCTTAAAATTTAGACATCATGATAATTACAATTATAGTTTTAGTTATAATTTCTCTTGTATTAACTAATTCATTGTGCTCATGAAGTCATGAATAAAACGACATGCTTAAGCAAATTGCGCATGAGCATGAACATAAGCATACATACATACATATCCTTGGATGGAATGGAATCTTGCATGGTAACACACTTCTGAATTGATCCATGACCTGAATGCATGAGAATCTAACCCACTTGCTCGATTAGAGGGCTCCAGAAGGGATGACAATTTTACTTCATTTTGAAGAGCTCTTTTATTTTTTTTTCTCCTGACCTGTAATCCCACTGGAGGAGCTACGCAACTCATTTGGCATGAAGGAAACCCCATCAAACGACAAGATCGAACTCAGCATCATGCTGGAGAAGATGCTGTTTTACCATAACAAGAAGTAACTTTCTTTCTCTCTGCATCTTTCCACAGTTGACCACAGGGCCAAAGAAAGTAGTCCATGGCCATGCTTGCTCGAAAACTTGATATCCAGTTTTGGCATCTTGTTATTCGCGTGCATACAACTCACGTTTACAAGAAAAAAAATTATAAGTGTTAAGATTTAAATCCTAAATATAGTAAAAGTTATCTTTTAAAAAATTAACATGAATCGCTCAGATAAAAGTTTGGATTTTATATCATTTCCTTTTGGTCATATCAATTCGAGAATATTGTTGGTTTAACACTAATTAACACAATACATTGTCCAAAACGTCATCCATACGACATTACACCTCCACTTTAAAGAAAAAAAAGATTCAATAAAGTATGGGAATTAAACTTTTTTTTATTTTGTTTTTTATATTCATGGCATAAAAATTTTGGGAAAGAATAAAGAAAAGAAAAGAATCTAAAGTGGCAGCAATTGTGGGTGTGGTTTGGCAGCATGAAGGGCTGCCTTTTTTTCGTTATGGTGAGATTAGCTCACATTTGATTAATTATATGAAAAAAGCATTGAGTTTATGTTTAATGTATTGTCAGTGTATTAATTTCATACATATTCGTCGAATTGTACTATGATAGTTCATTAATTAAAGATTTTTTTTTGTGTAAACTACAGGTATCCTCATCCGTTTTAACGATATGAGACTATTCCTGCTTGAGATTTAGTCACAGTTAAAGTTCTTTACTCCTCCCCAAAGATGTATTTAGTGAGAATTGAGCTCTAGAGCTCTTCTCACAAACTCAGCCTACGTTGCCAACTAAGCCACAACCCATAAGTAATTAATGATTTTAATAATATTGAATTTTAAAAATTTTCATTTTAAAATATGAATTAATAAAGTGACATTTTATGATTCATTGACAATATATAAGACTTATATAATTGTCAGTATTATCTAGGTTCGGGAATTTAATCACTAGAAACAAATCTATGGAGTTGTCACCAATTATTCTAACTTAGGTGTAATTGGTCACCTATTCACGTTTATGGACAAAATACTTGTTTTCTTTCAAAGTTTGGGTGTGGAAGTATGATTATGTATAGGCAAAATTTTACATATCCCTTAACGCTGTCCTAAAATAGTACCAACTAGTCTTAAGTTTCATTAAGTTTTGCCTTTTAATTTGATTTTAAATTCAATAATTAAATATTCAAATATTCTTTAGGCTTCCTCCATTACATTAGTAAAATTCCCAAAAAAACTTCATCACCTTGAGAGTGTCAAGTAATCTTATTTGACTTCTCAAAGTGCTTTCGTCATCGAATTTGTTTGAGTTTCTGATGAAATTTTCCTAAATCATTCTAATTTCTACCCTTTGTATCTTCTCAATTTCTTAATTTTCTATTTCATTTTCTAATTTTATTCCCTTTTTAAAAATTTTTGTTCTTTTATTAATTCTTGAAAATAAACATAGATTATTTCTTATCGAAGTTATTCCTTTAAATCTTTCATTATCCTGTTCTATTAGGTGTTACTTATTTGTAATCACCCTAAAGATCCAATCCTTAAAATGATCTTGATTTATTCTCATTTATTGTTTTTAGTATTTTTACAATGTGTATTTTAAGTTACTAGAAAAAAGAATTATTTATCTTATGCAATACTTTGATTATTAATTACAAATGTCAATTATATTTTTATTGAAACTTTTCTTTTAAAATTTTCATTTATTTTGGTAAAATTAAAAAAAAAGTCTCACCTAATAATTTCTTAAGTGTTACATAGTTGCAATCATATTAAGAATTCCATTATCAGAATAACCATTGTTCATTTTTTTATTTTACAATTGAATTTTAATTTCAAAGGTAAATTCACAAAGTTTAATTTATACGTCTTTTATATAATCCTAATCATTTTTCTTAACCTATAAATTTTTTTTTCATTTTATCAAATTAAAAGCATAATTTTAACACAAAATAATAAAATCAAACAAGTAAAAAAAATAATAAGGAAACATTAAACTAACTAAACAATATTAATTAAATTAATCAAATTAAGTTAGTCAAATTAACCATATTAAATTAAACATTTCACTGAAATTAATTGATAAATTAAAACAATTAAAAATTAAATAAATAAATAAAATAAACTAAATCAATCAAATAAAAGCCTAATAAAAGCATTAGTAATAAACAAATAAATAAATGAAAAAAAAAGGAAAAAGGTTTTCATACCTTATATGGCAAAGCCCACTTACGTGGGGCTGAGGCCCAAAAACTAGAGAAGTCGTCACGTGGCATAAAACTACTAAACCACCTGGCAACTAGCAAGAGATGTCTTGGAAGGCCTCGTAGTGGCATAGGCGATAGACCCTTTCCGTCAGTGGGTGAAACTCTGTCGCTTGCAACAGAGTAGCTAACGGTCATCCGTGTGCATCCTGTCGCCCAACGTGCATGGCTTTCGTCTATGATCTTCTGCCGAGCCACAGACTTCTGCCACTCCCGAGACTGGTGGTGTTTGTGTCGTACTAGGGAACAAATTCTTCTCAAAAAGATGAAATCGCCCTCCAGGTAATTACTCTGTGATATTCGCCTATAAATAGGCCACAAGTATTATTTTACTCTCTAATTTTTTACTTCAGGCTTTTACGTTTCCCAATACACAAGAACCTTTTGTTGACTTAAGCATCAGAGTGTCTACGTAGGGAACCAACCTTTGCGTTCCTTTGACTTTTCTTGTTTTTTACAAAAGCTTTCTTGAGACAGGTGGAGAGAAGAGACAGCGACTACGTCAATAATCATTTATTGTTGTTTTGTACAACAACAATTGGCGCCGTTTGTGGGAAACGAAATAAAAGCCAATTGAAACTTTGAAGATGGTGAGAATAAGATCAACTACTGTCAAAGATGGAAGCGACGAGAACTCTATGAGTTCTCCCAAACAACCGATTCACCACAGAACATAGGAGAACAAGGAAGAAGGGAGAACAACAGTACCCGTGGTGGAATTCGAGGCTTTGAGGCGACAGAGTGAGGAGACGACTCAAGCGCTAAAAGCCATGGTGGACCTGTTTAAGGGAGTTCTTCCGTAGTTTAATCTACCACAGGCCGTACAAAATCTCGTGGAGAGACGAGCGAAGGGGTACTGCCTCAGGCGATAGGGCGATAGACTAATCATGTAGCGACGGACCCCTCGCTGCCACAAGAAGTACCTTATGCAGGAGAAGCTCATAACCAGTAGGATGTGGTAGGAGTTGGGAGTAGAAATCCTGTCGCACGGTCCCCGTGAGAGCATGAGGCTGTGACAAACATTGGACCCTCGACAAGTGTCAGGCGACAGGGTCCAGAGGTTTTGCGACAGAGTACTGGGCGACAGTGTGTTGAAGCTGCGGCAGGGTCTTCCGGCCACTACTGTAGTCTATCAAATTTCGCTGGGACTGACTTGGGATATGGTGTTGGAGGTGCTGAAAAGAATGGTGTCGATGACGAGAGCACTTGGAGGGCCGGGTCAGAGTTTGCCTATATGTGGAACACACAGATGACACATAGAGGTGCATCTCAGAGTAAAGGAAAGGAAATAGTGGTTGGAGACCTACCTGATTCATCTCATGCTGAAAGGGATAGAAACCAACTCGCTCTCCTTGTGGACATGAAAAAAATGATAGAACAAGTGTTGGAAGAGAAGAGGTTGGTGTTCACAGAAGAGAACTAGAGGAGAAGGATACCATTTTGCGTGGCCATAATGCAGAGACCGCTACCCCCAAAGTTCAAGATGCCACAGATGATAGCATATACGGGAAATACGAATCCCTATGATCATATGTAGAACTACGAGGCCCTAATGCTACTACACGGATGGGAGGATGAGATGATGTGTAGGGCCTTTTCGCTCACTCTAACGGGGCATGCTATGAAGTGGTTCAATAGTTTGCCCGAAGGGTCAATAGTTTCTTTTGATCAGTTGAGAAATGAGTTCCTTAAGGCTTTTGTGGTGAATAGCCAGAGGAAGAAGGAGCGGACTTATTTGCTCACCCTGAAACAATGACGTAGCAAGTCATTGAAGAGTTATGTAGATCGATCTAGGGATGCTACTTTGGAGGTATGTGATTTGCAAGTAGGAGTAGTTGTGGTAGCCATGTTACAGTGGACCAGGTCTGAGAAGTTGCAGGAGTCCTTATTGCTAAACCAACCGATTACGATCTCCGATTTATTTTCTCGCACAAATAAGTACATCATGTAGGAGGAAGTGATGAAAATGGTGTTAGCTGGGGAGCAGAAGGAAGCGAGGGAGAGAAACTTCTGGGGAGTCCTCTAGCCAATTGAACAAACTTGAGAAGGTCCCAAGGTTGAAATATACCACTTACACCCTGCTCAATAAATCTCGTGCTTCGGTGTTGGCAGCCATTGAGGGGGCAGGACTTATACAGCTCTCGAAGAAGACCCCTGGGAATCTAGGTCGCAACTTAGATTCATACTGTAGCTACCATTCCGGGTATGGACACTCCACTGAAAAGTGTAGGGAGTCAATGAATCAAGTGGAAAAGCTGGCGCATGAAGGTAAGATAGACCGATTCGTGTGGAGGAATAGCAGAAACAACTATCTCGCGCGCAATAGGGGGAATTACCCTAGGGACAAAAGAGATGAGAACAGGAGAAATGTGAAGAGAAATGAAGATGTCAGGAGAAATGATAATAGAAGGGTGGATAGGAGAAATCAAGAGGAAGGTAATGAGCCCACGGATTTAGCGATCAATGTTATATCTGGAGGAGAATCGTTGGCTGGCACTTCCTCCTTTTTTAGAAAGTCCTACGCTCGGCAAGCCTACCAAGTCAACTCGATGATGGAAGAGAGACAGGATGAGGAACCAATCACCTTCACGCCAGTCGATAGGGGGGATATCACTATTCCCCATGATGACCCAATGGTAATATCGGCAGTCATGTCAAAGCATGTAGTTAGTCAAATCCTTGTCGATAATGGAAGTTCTGTGAACTTGATATATTGGAACTGCTTTGAGAAAATGAATAGCTCGGAGGATAGGCTAAAACCGATGTTGGCACCCTTGTATGGTTTCTCTAAAGAGAAGGTGAAGGTAGTAGGGGCAGTTCAGCTACTTGTCACGTTTGGGGAGAGCCTGAGGAGTGTTGTCCGCCAAGTACTATTCATGGAGTGAAGTCAACTTCAGTGGCGTACAATATGATATTCGGGAGACCATTATTGAACGAAATGAGGGCCGTGATGCATCCCTGTTACTTGCTAGTGAAGTTTCCAACTCCTCATGGTGTAGGCCAAGTCAGAGGAGACCAAAGGAAGGCCAGGACGTGTAATATCGCGTCCACCACGTGTAAGGGGATTCAAAGGAAGGAGACCCTTACGATCGAAGAACCGCCTAAGTTGAAGCCTGACGAGGAGATGGAGGTAGCTTGATTAGATGAAGAAGATGAAGAAAAGGTGGTATATGTAGGAAGTCAGCTGCCAGAAAAAACAAATGAGGAAATAATCCGGTGCTTGAAGGAAAACGTTGATGTCTTTGCTTGGACTCCCGATGATATGCTTGGAATTGACCCTGAGATTGCTTGCCATCGGTTAAATGTAGTCCCAGGAGCCAAACAGTCAAGCAAAAGAAGAGAAATTTTGCTCCAGAAAGGCAGCAAGTTATAGACGAACAAATCCATAAGCTATTACAAGCAGGGTTTATCAAAGAAGTTGATTACCTTGAGTGATTGGCTAACGTGGTGATGGTGAAGAAGGCCAACGAAAAATGGAGGATGTGTGTGGATTTTACAGACTAAAACAAAGCCTACCCTAAGGATTCATATCCGTTACCTCGAATTGATAAATTGGTGGATAAGACTTGTGGATATGAACTACTTACTTTTTTGGACGCTTTTTCGGGGTACCACCAATCATAATGCATTTAGATGATGAGGAGAAGACTTCTTTTCATTACTGATAGTAGAACATATTGCTATTGTAAGACCTGAATTTTATTATACTATATACCATATTTGTAAATTGTTGATAGTGCAAATAAATTATTTAATGGAATTATATTATTCAATTGATTGGTGGAATATATGAAAAGAGGTGGAAAGCAAGTCCAAACTATGCAGCAAAAATAAAATTTGCATTTCAAGTCAACTTTTGCTGCAGTGTATCTCACGGCTAATGCAAATTGAAGAGCAAAATTTTAAGGTATAAAAATACAAGAGAAATAAGACTTAGAGGAAAAGAATGTTAAAGTCTAACATAGGATGAATTTGGTTGGCTAGAATATTCAACAACTGTAAAAGAGGTCAATAACGTGTAAGGAAAGAATGTGCTGTTGGCGTACCATTTTGGCTGGAATTTCTTCACCATTTAATGACAGTAGAAAAATTTCACCACGCCTTTGCCATATTTTCTTCACCATTTAATGAGCTATAAGACAAGGTAATGATGAAAGAAAATGGGATAAGAATAGGTGGTAGATTTTGAGGGGATTTGAGTGATTATATAAGAATAATTCATGAGGAAAAACCGATTGAAGCAACTTCATCTTCTTAAACAACCTTCTCGCCCATTTTGTTTCATTGCAAGTTCATCTTCCGTTCCTCCGTTTTTCTCATATATGAGCCATGAAACTTCATCTTTTAGTTAGCCAAACCTTTTCTGTAGTGTTGAAGAGGTAAGGAACAAGAGAAGTAAAGCTAAGTGAGGCAGAAAAGCACTCTGTTCTGGAAGTGCAACTCAATTAAGGTGAGTTCCATATTTCTATAGTTCTCTTGATATTTAATGTTAGATTTCTATGTTTTACAACATAATAAACATAGATATAGCCTGGTTTTAGTTAAATATTGTTGGAATATATAAGAAACTAGATGGAAAATAATCAAGAATAAATAAGGAAACACGATTGGCGAACGGCGAACAAAATTACTTAACTACTTACCAAATAGGTGAGTACTTGCCCAAAGGTTGAGGCGAGCTCAATGAAATGAATGAGTCAGCAACATACGTGTTCGCCAACTCTTTGGGTAATTAGAATGATAGTTCGGATGGGCGAGGACCAATGATCGCCCAAAAAGGCGAGAAGGCAACTATTGTGATCGCCCATGTGTAAAATTAGTGATCGCCAATGAGGCGAGTAGGAAATAAAAAGAGGTCGCCACATGCTAATTTGACCTTAGGTGAGCTCACCTCTTAATAAAAGCCATGTCAGGCGAACTCAGACGAACTCACATGCATAAGCATGGTGAGTCGAATGTTGGGCGAGCTCCCATGCTGGGCGAACTCCCATGAATAAGCCAATATTGAATGGTGAGTAATTTTGGGCAAGCTTCCATGTATAAGCTCATTAGCGATTGGCGAGCTCTGTTGGGCGAATGGCGAGCTAGTCTCAAATCTCACCTAAGTGTCTCAAATAATTGAAAGGAAAAATAGTAATAATTTTAGGAAATAATTCGAAAAGAAAATATTAATGGTATTAATATTTTACCTTACAGTCGGGAAGTGAGAATTGATAAGGCGAGCGGGAAGTAAGGCTTTATCAGACGAGGTAAGGGAGATGTGTGTGAAGTGAATGCATGTCCTGTGGATTTAAATTTTATGAAAACATTGCGAAAATGCTTTGGTTTATGACATGCATTTCATTTATAATTGTTTTGATTTGGGCGAGCTACAAAGATAGCTAAAACCTATTTCGTTTTCTGAGCAAACCGGCTAAGGGCGGGTGAGCCAATGGAAGGCGACTCCTTTATGTTGCTTTGAGGCAAGCGACCCCTGTTTTAATAAAAGTCGAGTGAGCCAAGTTGGGCGAACCCTTTTAAGTTCTTTTGGGCGAGCCATTATGCGCGAGCCAGGTTAACTTCGTTTTGAAAAGTTAAGGTGGCGGGAGAATACTAGTTCACCACACTGATGACTTGACCATGGGCGAGCTGACCATGGCGAACAGGTTTCACTTTTCCAAATTTTCTCAACGAAAAATAAAATATTTTTAATATCTTTGTAAATAGAAAATATAAAACCTGTTTGGGCGAGTTGACCAATGGGCGAGTTGACCACGGAATTGCCATAGTTGGGCGAGTTGACCATGGGCGAGCCTTGATGGGTGAGCTGACCATGGCGAACAGGTTTCAATTTTTACATTTTCTTTACAAAAATGAGATTAATACTTTTTTTGGAATTATTATTTATTTAAATGATTTAAATTCATAAATGTGTTTCCTTAAAGGTATTTTGAGCTATAAAGTTGATTTTGAAACTTTAGGCTCATAGTTTCATGCATTATGAGTTATGAGGCTGATGGACCCGCCAAGTCATCAGCGGTCTCGAGGTCACCTGGCAAGTGGACCTCGAGGATCACCCATAGATTGTGGCCATAGATCTACTATATCCCTAGGGGGATAATTATTCCGTTCTTGGAGGGGGAGTGGGAACGATGAGGGCATGATTTATTCGTAGGGTGATGCCTAGTCTCAACTTACTGACTTCTGTTTACTGAGAGGATTCTTCGAATCCTATTTACTGTTTATTACATGATATTGTAACTGTTTACTATATCCATTGTTTCCCTGTTGGGTTACTGATAAGAAAAATAAGTATTTTTGGGGATATGGTTTGATTTGTATAAAGCAGTATACCTCTTCCTTACTGAGCACGTTGTCGCTCACCCCTTATTTTCCACTACACAGATTGTTGATCTTGGATTAAGAGAGTTAATTTCCAAGGATTATCAACTGCTAGAGTCAGCAGTTATTCGAAATCAAAGGTATATTACTTTCTTTTATATATTCAGTAAAAATTGTACAGTACTATTTTAAATAGAAGGGAATGTATATATATATATATATATATATCTTAAGGAAAAAATTTCAAAATTTCTATTTCCATATTAGTAATAAGGAATAAGAGTACTCATTCTTGATGAGTGTTAGGAGTTGTTAAGCATCACAAACAGTCCAACCGGTAAGTGAGTATAATTTATAAGTGAATATTATGTATTAAGGTGGACTTGGGATGTTATAGCTATCAAGTAATGCCTTTTGATCTAATGAATGCAGGCACAACATATCAGCGCATGGTAAATAAGGTGTTCAAGGACTTGTTGGGAAACACCATGGAAGCATATGTGGATGACATGATCATCAAAAGCTGTAGAGAGGAGTCACATGCCGAGAAAATGTCGAAGGTATTCAAGGTGTTACAACAGTGTAAGATGAAATTGAACCCCAACAAATGCTCGTTTGAAGTAAGGGCGGGAAAGTTCTTCGAGTTCATGATCACTAATCGCGGAATAGAAGCTAACCCCGAAAAAGTTCAAGCCATCTTGGACATAAAGCCGCCCAATACTGTTAGAGAAGTTCAAAGGCTAACAGGGAAGATAGCATCTTTAAATCGCTTTTTGTCTAAATCAGTTGAAACGAGTCTGCCGTTTTTTAAGGTAATAAAGGCAGGAAAGAATTTCAAGTGGATGGAAGAATGTCACGGTGCTTTCGAGAAATTAAAAGATTACCTGAAAGAGTTGCCACTGTTGTCTCGACTTCAACCTGGAGACAAACTCTTCATGTACTTGGGTGTAGGCGAAAAGACGATAAGCGCAGTCCTGTTAAGGAAAGAAGGGGACAAAGACTGCCCAATTTATTACGTAAGCAAGGTTCTACTGGACGCAGAGACAAGGTATCCTCAAGTTGAGAAGGTGGCCATATCATTAGTAATAGCAACTTGAAAGTTGTGACCATACTTTCAAGCCCACTCCGTAATTGTTTTGACAGACCAGCCTTTAAGGCAGATATTGCAAAAACTAGAACACTTAGGACGTCTAACCAAGTGGGCAATTGAGCTCAGTGAATACAATATTCACTTTGAGCCTTGCTAGGCAATAAAGGGACAAGCATTGGCAGATTTTAATGTAGAATGCACCGGTCGGGAGGTTCAAAGAGAATCAGAGACAGTTTGGTGGAAATTATTTGTAGACAAAGCTCGTTGTGTTGATGGTAGTGGAGCTGGAATTGTACTAGTATCGCCTGAGGAAGAAACCTATGAGTATTCCATTCGCTTTAATTTCTTGAGCTTGAATAATGTAGTTGAGTACGAAGCCTTGATAGCCAGGATGAGAATAGCAACAAAATTAAGAGTTAGCGACCTGGAGGCTCATAGTGACTCCCAATTGGTGGTAAATCAATTCCTTGGTGAATATGAAGCACGGGAACCTGCTTTGGTGCCATACTTATAGAAGGTCCAACTGTTAGCCCAGACGTTTAAGAACTTTCGGTTGACCCAAATCAACCGGTCTAAGAACAGGCACACCGATGCTATTTCAAAGTTGGCCTCCTCGAGGGAAATGAAAGATGGATTGTGAAGTTAAAGTGTCTGGTCGAGCCAAGCATTGAAAAAGAGGAAGTCTATGATGTGGAGATCGGGAGTGATTGGAGAAACTCAATCAGAGATTACATTCTGAAAGGAAAACTCCCCAATTACAGAGATGAAGCTCGAAGACTGAAATTGCAAAATGCCAAATTTATGGTGGTAAATGGAGAGCTTTACAAGCGTGGGTTTACTATGCCCTTATTGAAATGTTTAGGGCCTGAACAAGCTGAATATGTATTGGCTGAAGTTCACGAGGGCATATGTGGTGAACACTTAGGGGCTCGAGCATTAGCCGCAAAGATACAACATACGGGATTCTATTAGCTTACACTAAAAAGGGATGCCATTAAGAAAGTGCGAAGGTGTGACAAATGTTAGAAGTTTTCTCCCATAGTGTCCGCACCAATGTCAGCCCTCTAGAGCACCCTTCAACCAACACCATTCGCACAATGGGGGCTAGACATCTTGGGGCCTTTTCCCTTCGGCACAGGTAAAAGAAAGTTTCTGCTAGTAGCCGCTGATTACTTCACCAAATGGATAGAGGCAGAGCCCTTGGTAACAATCTCTGAAAAGAAAGTAGAGGGGATTGTATGGAAAGATGTTATCTGCCGCTTTGGAATCCCTCGGGTGTTAAATGCCGATCACAAGAAGCAGTTCGATTGTGACGTGTTTTCAGAGTTTTGCAAAGGCCTGAGTATCCAGTTAAGGATATCATTCGTGTCTTACCCACAAGCCAATGGGCAGGCCGAAGTTAGTAATCGAACCATATTGCATGGATTGAAAACCAAACTAGACAAAGCAAAGGGAGCATGGGTAGATGAGCTCTCAAGTGTCCTATGGGCTTACAGGACGACAAGCAGAGTATCGACAAGAGAAACCCCATTTAACTTGGTGTATAGAACTGAAGCCCTCATCCCAGCTGAAATTGGAGCTGGATCGCCTAAGTTAACCCTTTACGTTCAAAAAATTAACTCCTAGGGGCTTAGAGAGAATCTTGATCTAATAGATGAACTAAAGGACACAATAAAGATGAAGTTGGCCACTTATCAACAGCAGATAGCCGCTTACTACAATGCTCGAGTTAAGAGAAGGGAATTGCAAGAATGAGACTTGGTACTGAGAAAGTCAGCCATCACAAATGCTCACAGGGAGGATGGTAAGCTCCGAGCCAATTGGGAAGGACCTTATAGAATCAGGAGGGTGATTGGACCCAACATATGCACTTTGGAGACTTTATAAGGAAAAAAGATCTCAAAGACTTGGAATGTTAATCACCTAAAGTTGTACTGGCAATAAGATAATTGTGTTCTTTACTTTATTACTTTATTGCTTTGTTTTCTTGTCGTTATTTTATACATTACTTTGAGCAAATTGCAAATATCATATGATGTTATTGATTAACTTATGAATAAGAGGCCAGTTATTCATATTTTATGTCTTATAAGGTGACGATTTAACTGATAAATGTGTTACAGGAATAACAGTAACAAAAGCAAAAGCTGGCCAAATTCTTAAAGTCCTTAAGCATAAAATGGTGTGAGATAGGCAAATGAAAAGTCTCTAAGAGAAAAATGCGCGAGACGGGCAAAATAAAAGTTCCTAAGCGAAAAATGCGCAAGACGAGCAAAATAAAAATCCCTAAGCGAAAAATGCGCGAGATGGGTAAACCAAATACAAAAGTCCCTAAGCACAAAAGTGGTGCGAGACAGGCACATAGAGCACACAAGTCCTTAAGCAGATAATGCTCGAGACAGGCACAATGCTCGAGTAAAAGTTCTTTTTTGAACAAGAAGTAATGCTGTCTCAAAGAAAAACTTGGGGAGCAATATAGTATGGCATGACAAAAAGGTATGCTCAGCCAAAAAGCATGTTATGTCGTTTTACCAATAAAATGTCTTTGTGTTGTAGCATTTTTAGCACATCATGCATTTTAATGAATTGTGCTTTGTGGTAATATGGCAAGCATTTAAAGAAAGGAAAAATTGCAAAAGAAACTACGAACTTCATTAAATGTGAACCTTTACATCGTTTGTATGAATTACAACGGAAATAAAAAAAACGAAATGAAAAAGGAAAAACATCCTAATTACTCTATAGTGAGAACTGAGTCAGCAGGCAAAGAAGGCGCTGTGTCAACATTAAGATTCAGGGGAGCTGGAGCTGCATTTGGATCTTCAAAAGGAGCAGACTCAAAAGGAGGAACGACAGTTGAAGGCCCGGCAATCTTAATAGCTACGGAGTCTAAGGCAGGATCTATAGCAGTAGAATCAAAGAGTTAGAGATCTTCGCTATCTCCCTTATAATGTCTCAATGACTCGAGTTGGTCGTGTGCCTCGATAGATTCGAGCTGGTCATGAACCTCAATAGCTTCAGGCTAATCACATGGCCTGCGAAGGGGCCAAGGACCTTCGAGGTTTTCCAAACAATTCACGACCCCTACCTCCAAATAATCCTCGGGATCCTCCGAGTCAGGCTCATATTTAGTCCAAGGAGGAGCGTTGTAGTACTCAGCCTCTTTAGTGAATAGAAGCTCCGGGAAGGTCTTATTAGGCCTCTTCTTCTCTAGCCAAGCACGAGCAAGATAAAAGTCGTACTTGACGAATCCTGCGGAATAAGCTTGCTTCTTTTTGAAGCAGTCTTGGGACAAATGGTATTCATGGACGGCTTCGGCTCGGACCTCCCTTTGTAGATCTAGCACGTTCTGCAGTTCATCAATGGCCTCGTCCCGCTACATCCTCATGGCATCTAAATCATTTGTTGCCTTATTGTAAGCCTCTTGGTACCTATGAAGGGAATCAGCCCTTGCCTTTTCATCCTCTAACTTCATATCGAGGTCCATATTTTATCGTCTTAATGCCTCGTTGTTCCTCCTCAACTCATCCACCGTGCTAGAAAGTGGATGGAGTAGATTGACCTCATTCTAAATGTTGGCTCTATAGGCTATACCGAGAGGGGGGTGAATCGGTTTTCACTAACCTTAAGTTCGTTTTTTGGTTTCTCTAAATTTTCTAGCCTATATTAATAATTTGTAAGTTCTCTAGGCTAGGCAAACATGCAATCCAAGTTCAATGCAATAAACACAATATAATTGCAAGTAAATAAAGAGTAAGGAGAGAGAGATTTACATAATCGATTTATAGAGGTTCAGCAACCTTGCCTACGTCCTCTACCTTGAGACGCTCCCAAGGATTTTCCCCAAATTCACTATACTTGAATTTGTTACACTCCCTCTTTTTCTAGGCTAAAGAGAAACCTCTCTCTTTTTCTAGGCTCAAGAGAAACCTCTCTTTCTTTCAAGGCTCAAGAGAAACCTCCCTCTTTTTCTTAGGCTAAAGAGTAACCTCCCTCTTTTTCATAGGCTAAAGAGAAACCTCCCCTTTTTACAAGGATTGAATTGGTTTACAAATTGTGTAATCAAGGAAGACCTCTAAGTAGGCAAATGATTACAGAAATTGGGCACAAAGAAAAGCCTATACAATGTTTGTGCTAATACAAGAGATATGTGAATGATGGAAGATGAAGACTTTGTAGCTCTTGATTTGTTGTTTGAGGCTTGAGGATTTGAGGAATATGAGATTTGGAGTTGCTGAGTAGTTCTTCTTGCTTCCTTTAGCTTTTAAGCCTCTATTTATAGTCCCTTGGATGGTTTGTGGACGTTGGTTTGAGCCAAAACCGAAACTAGCCGTTATGTCTCACAGAAACTAGCCGTTGGGGGCTTTCTGGCATAAAGGGATCGATCCTTTCACCAAAGGGATCGATCCTTTTCTTCATTCTGGGCTTCCGGGGCATTCTACCAAAAAGGGACCGATTCCTTTCCCTAGGGGATTGATCCTTTTCTTCCAGAGGGCATTTTTCCTGCACTTTTGGGTTAGAAATGATGTGGTCTTTGATCCTAATTCAACCCAAAACATTTTGGCACTTTTGTGTGAGTTTTTCTTGACTCTCTTTGATAAAAACATGGTCTAATTATTCATCAAGTGATTTTCTAAAATATTCAAAACATTTATAAAGTATTAAGACCAATAAGAATATGCATCATTAAATCATGGTCCTAATGTTTGATATGAACACTTGAAATGTATTGAGAAAATCATGTGTGATAAGGCAAATTTACAATATGAATTAAAACATTAAAGCTTACTTAAGTTTTTGTCATTTCAAAATATATATGTCAATTTAAAGCTAACAATCTCCCCCTTTTTGATATGACAAAACTTAATGTAAATTTGCTTTGAAAATTCTTTGATAAAATACTCCCCTTCAAATAAAGCAGGATTTTATAAAGCTCCCCCTTAATATAAGCATGGGTTTTGAAAATGAATTTTCAAACTATTTCTCCCCCATTAACTCTCCCCCTTAATATCTCTCCCTTTTACTATCTATCTCTCCCCCTTTTTGTCATAGCAAAAAGAAGAAAAAATAATAACAAAAAATATGCTCCCCATAAAAGTATAGCCATGTGAGAAGAGATAAAAAAATATGCTCCATCCAACAAGAAACATGTTAGTACATAGGACTCATAGCACAAATAAATAAGTCAATATTCACAAAGAGTATAAAATATTCATGCAAAGAATATGGCTTATGATCCTATACCAATTGTTGATAAATAATTTCGCAAGAAGTTTTCAATTGGTAAGAGATAAAGGAAGCGCCTAAGTATATCAATTGATCTTTAAGGTCCAACTAAGGTGCATGACAATACATCATGATTATGAGCTAAAATTATATAACATATCATATGCATGTGCTCATAAATCATTTTCAAGAAATATTGTACCTAGAATTAAGATATATAGCAATTAACTACAAATTCTAGCATACAAGTGTTTCATGCAAAAGTGTTTTATATGAATTCTTCTCTATTTGTCATTTCAAACTAAAGAGCATGAGAAGAATTGTCAATTTAAAGCTCATACCAATTGGCAATTTAGTTTTGGCTTACCAATTATTGAAAATATGGTTGCCAATGATACTAATTGCTATTTCAATCTAAATACCAATTGTTACTAATGGTTGACTTAGATATTTTGCATGAATCCAATATCTATGCGTATAGTGTGATCATGTCAAGAAAATAATCATTCTAAATATGCAAGAACACAATCACACATTATCAAATATGCATATGGATTAATTAAACATTAGCACACTATCATAAAGTATTAATCCATATTCATATTCACAACATTATACCATATGGAAGATACAAAAAGTCAAGGTATTCAAGCAAACATATTTTCTTCTATGAAACTAAAGAATCCTATGCTCAATTTTCCATTCAAGATCTTAACCAATTATGAGCAAGAAAAAATTCAAAATTCAAAATTACCATTTTAATCAATTATGAGCCTTATCCCTAGTTGTTATCATCATTTAACGTTCTAGAGGGTATATGCTATTTTAACTAAAATGGCTTCACCTAAGTGAATCAATATTATCAAGCTAAAATGTATTTTATCATTAAAATCCATAAACTATGAGTGAGGTTAAGCACATAATATCATGAAATAAATATTCTCATCTCATAGGCATGATTATTGATTCAACTTAAGCAAACATGCATGTTCATCATCAAAACAATCAAGAGTCTATGCATGTGTATCAATTGTTGGTGTTGTCATTAATGCTCAAGTTCCATAATAATTTGTCTATAAAGAATTAATTTCATGGATGATAAATTTTCATGTAACTCAACATTTAGGATTCATTCATCATCACTAATTATAAGCCAAGGAAAATTATGACCTTATACCAATTGTTGAATTTATATTTGAAGTCAATCCTTAAGGTCAAGTTTTAATTATTCTTCCACTAGATGTATAATTATCATGTAACCTAGAGTGGAGTAGTTGAGTCAAGCTAATACACATAATCCTATAAGCACGCTTGACTAAGATGAACAAAAAGAATAAAAAATATTCATTATGCACAAGTTCATCAAATTCTCAAATATATCCATAAATTCTTGAAATAATTCTCAAAATTATGGTTAAGCATTCATTGAAAGTATATTTCAAGATTATTTCAAGATTTATGTAATTCAGGACCATCTTTAATGAGAAAACTAATTTTGCACTTGTGAGATCAAGAAAAATGATATTGATTGTTGAAAGTGATACCATTTGTTGGAAATAATACAAATTGATAGAGTTGAGGCATGATATTAATCAAAAATGGATTTTCATGTTGTAAAGATTATCAAAAAGAAGTTAAAACAATGAATTTTAAGTTGAGAAGAAGGAAGATATCAAGAAAGTGAAAAATCCTTCTTAAATTCAGTTGAAAAAGTGCAGAAAAGTCATTTTGGCTTGTAGGGATCAATCCCTTTGGTAGGGGGATCGATCCCTTAAGTCTAGAATGTAGATTTCCTGCATTCTGTTCAAGGGGGATCGATCCTTCTTGCTAAGGGATCGATCCCTCATCCTGTTTCTGCAGTTTTTGATAGAAAATCCAACCTTTAAGGTGCCCAAACTTCGTTTTTGAGTAATTTAAGTCCAAGTAAAGGTTTAAACATTTGTAAAACATGATTTTGGACTTATATGAATGAAAAACATGATTGAAAAACCATTTAACAATAGACTTTGCAATTTTGGAAGAATTTTCACAATAAAATGCATTTTTGGCCTCAAAGGAGGTCATTTTGAGATTTAAGCATATTTTGACCAAACCAATGCATTGAATTACATAAATATGTCAAAACAAACTTGTTCACATAGATTTTAAGCATATATATCATTAAAACATACATCTAGTGAACAACATGCCATGATTTCTAACATGCATATTCTTCATTAAGACTCATGACAAGGCATTTTGCATATATGACATATTTGACAGCTTTTGAGCAACTAAATATATTATCTAGACATATCAAACTTGCTCAAGATGTATAAAACCAAAAATCATGTCAAAGTCACAAATCATGCTTTTCATTCAATAATCCAATGCCTCAAGAATCATCCATCAACCAATCAACAATCATTCAACATGCCTTTTCTTTATTCATACAACTCACAATGCATCATTAATCATCAACCAATTTTCTCATCAAAGCATAACTAATCAAATAAAAAGTTTTAAGGAGTAAAGAATTAAGCTTACAAAACTCCTTTGCTTGAGTATGCTTTGCCTTGAATTGTTGAGTCCACCTTGTGCCATTCTTTGAAGAATTGTTGTGACCTTGCCAAGGATGGATCCTCAAGCTCTTCCTTTTTCTCATTAGCACAAGCAAACTCCATGAGGATGTGTTGAGCATTCAAACTCCATTGTTTCATTGTATTCTCATGCTCTAACACTCCTACAACAAACAAATTCAAGCATGCTTTGGTACCCAAATTTTCTTGGATCCATGAGAGTTAGTGCAAACAATTTTAGATCCTTTTGGGATCCACTTTAAGCTCATTTCATTATCATTTATTTCATGCTTTGGCACCCATATTTTCCTAACAACTCTTCCTCTAAAGGTAGTTTTTCTATATGTGCATGCTTGTGAAGAGTGGCCTATCCTATTACATAGTGAGCATGTGAGAGATAAATCATGCATAGTATTTTTTTCCCACTAGGAAATTCTTAAGATGAGTTTCTTTATGTTTTGCATTATATCCTAACCCATCTTTGTCAAATAAAGCTCTTTGGGTCTCTAACATATGATCTAGCTTTTGTTGACCCATGTAGAATCTAGAAAATGAATTATGCAAATTTAAGTTCTTTTTTTTTTACTTCATCAATTTCTAGATTTGCTTCTTCTAATTTCTTTTCAAAATCAAGCTTGGCATTCAATAACTCATTATTTTCCATTTCTAGTTTTGTAATCATTTTCTTGTATTTTGTGTTCATGCATTCAAATTCACTAGCTAGCTCATCAAAAGCATTTTGCAAATGACCATTACATTCACTAGAGCTAGGTTTCTCATTTTCTTCCTCAATAGTCAAGAGGCTAGGATTTGCTACTTTATCTACATTGTCTTCTAATTTCTTTTCTAGCTCTAATTTCACCTTGTTTAGTTCTTCATTCCTTGAGCCAAGATCTTTTACTTTCTCCTCCAACTCAAATTTAGTATTTACCAATATTTCATTTTCTTGTCTAAGTATATTTAACTTTTTCCTATATCTTGCATGCATTGATTTATATTCATCACTTAGCTCATTCAATGCATCTTGAAGCTCATCAAATGAATATTCTTCTAAAGTTTGTGAGTTAGTCTCAAAATCATCACCTAGAGCCATTTATGATCGTTTTGCTCGATAGAGGTTAGTCTAAATCAATTTCGAGCCGAAGCTCTGATACCAATTGTTGGCTCTATAGGCTAAACCGAGATGGGGGGTGAATCGATTTTTCACTAACCTTAAGTTCGTTTTTCGGTTTCTCTAAATTTTCTAGCCTATATTAATAATTTGTAAGTTCTCTAGGCTAGGCAAACATGCAATCCAAGTTCAATGCAATAAACACAATATAATTGCAAGTAAATAAAGAGTAGGGAGAGAGAGATTTACGCAATCGATTTATAGAGGTTCAGCAACCTTGCCTACGTCCTCTACCTTGAGACGCTCCCAAGGATTTTCCCCAAATTCACTATACTTGAATTTGTTACACTCCCTCTTTTTCTAGGCTAAAGAGAAACCTCTTTCTTTTTCTAGGCTCAAGAGAAACCTCCCTCTTTTTCTTAGGCTAAAGAGTAACCTCCCTCTTTTTCATAGGCTAAAGAGAAACCTCCCCTTTTTACAAGGATTGAATTGGTTTACAAATTGTGTAATCAAGGAAGACCTCTAAGTAGGCAAATGATTACAGAAATTGGGCACAAAGAAAAGCCTATACAATGTTTGTGCTAATACAAGAGATATGTGAATGATGGAAGATGAAGACTTTGTAGCTCTTGATTTGTTGTTTGAGGCTTGAGGATTTGAGGAATATGAGATTTGGAGTTGCTAAGTAGTTCCTCTTGCTTCCTTTAGCTTCTAAGCCTCTATTTATAGTCCCTTGGATGGTTTGTGGACGTTGGTTTGAGCCAAAACCGAAACTAGTCGTTATGTCTAACAGAAACTAGCCGTTGGGAGCTTTCTGGCATAAAGGGATCGATCCTTTTCTTCATTCTGGGCTTCCGGGGCATTCTGCCAAAAAGGGATCGATCCCTTTCCCTAGGGGATCGATCTTTTTCTTCCAGAGGGCATTTTTCCTGCACTTTTGGGTTAGAAATGATGTGGTCTTTGATCCTAATTCAACCTAAAACATTTTTGCACTTTTGTGTGAGTTTTTCTTGACTCTCTTTGATAAAAACATGGTCTAATTATTCATCAAGTGATTTTCTAAAATATTCAAAACATTTATAAAGTATTAAGACCAATAAGAATATGCATCATTAAATCATGGTCCTAATGTTTGATATGAACACTTGAAATGTATTGAGAAAATCATGTGTGATAAGGTAAATTTACAATATGAATTAAAACATTAAAGCTTACTTAAGTTTTTGTCATTTCAAAATATATATATGTCAATTTAAAGCTAACACTAAAGCATCGTGCACTTCTCCCGAAGATCGTGCAGCTCCTTTTCAGCCCGTTCTCTCAAAGTTCAATGTTGTGCATTAACAGCCACCACTTGTTGAGCAGCCTAGCAAAACAAAAAGAAAAATAACTAAGAACCCGAATCAGAGAAGATAGAACGTATGTATTAGCGAAGAAGACCAACACTCTTACCTTCATCATGAGGTAATCAGAGGTATCCTCGCCACCGGAAAGATTTTTGAAAATCTCTTTTTCATCGTGCGGGAGGATGGTGCTCCAAGCTAGACGAAAAGCTACCACGGGCTCCTCAATACTATCATTGTCGTTAACATCGGGATAGGTTTGAAAATTGTCCCTATCAACGATCCTCCCTCCATCCACCTGATATCGCCCGAGAGTAGGATTAGCCATCTTTGGCAGAATTGGCCTCGTAGGCATTGCGTCTTCAATATACAGCTGCTTCCAGTACTTGCGGCGAGGCCTGTGAGGAGCTTGCCTATGTCCAGTAACGTCAGGGTCAACCTCTCGAGGAGCAGATTCGCTTCTTTGTGACCTCGAGCTCTCGTGATCCTTTGAGCTTTGGTCACAAATAAGGTGCCTCTTCTGTTTACCCCGTCCAGCCTCTCGCGAGGGGTGACTAGGCTCGTCGAAAGTTGGAGGAGGAGAAGTAGGGGTGTGTGAGCGCTTTGGAACATGAGTCTCGACTCGAGGCTATTTAGCTTTTGGAGGGACTCTAGAGGAGGATACGACATTTTGCCTCCTACACATAGCAGCCAAAAAACTCATGTCTGCACAACACGAAAAGAAAAAGTTAGCACATCAAGTCAAAAGACGACAAACATGTGTGCGATAGCAAAAAGAATTATTATTAAAAAGACCAAAAATGTCACCAAAACTATCTAAGTTAGCCAAGTTTTCATCCAACGGAAAGTCGTGGAAAGAACTCCCAAAGGCATTGCCTTGGTTCCACTCAAGATCTTCCTTGGATGAATCACTGGTGCCCTTAGGTGTTTCATTCCTCGAGCCGAGAGAAGGTTCATCTACTAAACATCCTATGGGGTTAGATGGTTCAGCTGCGGAAGCCACGGGCGGACGACTAGAACTCGAACTAGGAGTGTGCGAGGTTGAGGGAAGGTTTGACGAAATAGCTGGAGTTCTAATGACAACTCCGCTTACCTCCCAACCAGCCACTCTAATGTTCTCAGAAGTTAAAAGGGAAAATAAATTTCGTTCCCCAGTAGAACAAATAAGTTGTATGGACTCGCCAAAGTGGTCCTTCAACCTAGCCAAATCAAACTTTTCTGAGCACTTTGAGTGGTTGCTAGTGTCATGATTCCATCTGGTACGGATTCTCAAATCACTTGGAATCTCAACAACGACCCACTCGCTCTCGAATTTGTGCAATTTGTTGGGAAGGTCTTAAAAAATCTTATTGTGAAATCTGTCGACGTTTAATCTTTGAAGGGAAAATGTAATTGACCCTTTCAACCCACGGACTCTAAAAGATGCACTAAGGAGGAGGACAATAGGAACGATGCCTAAATTATGGCATGCTATAGAAAATCCTACTAGTTGAGCCCATGCATGAGGATGAAGTTAGCATGGGACTATATCCTTATACCTAAGGAAAGCTAGATCAAACTCTGGTAGTGAAAAACGAAAACCGAAGACTAGAGACGCCTTATGTACAGCTATGCCGCTCCTAACCAAATCAAGTGAAGGTTCCCTACTAGTTGGAAGTCTATATTGATAACCGGAAGGAAAGGGGAAGCGAGTGTTGATTTCTTCTAAATCTGCATTTGACAACTTACTCTTAGCTGTAACATCCTGTTACCACATTTTTTACGTATTTCTATACAACTTTTTCCGGTTGGGCTGTTTGCGATGCTATTTAACATTCAACAGTGACAGTAATAAATGTTATACATTTATTGAAATATGGACTATGAAAATTCTTTTCATTATTCCTTATATCCAACATCCCCTATTGTCTTATTTCACTAAAGTAGTACTGTATACTTATGTCTGAAATGTAAAAGAGAAGAGACTATACCTGTCATGTTTAACATACTTTGCCCCAGCGCTTTATATGTAGCTACATCCATCTTGGAACTAATTATCTAACTCCGTGTCTTTTAGCTGTGGAGTTAAAACAAAGGGGTAAGCGATTCATACGCTCAGTAAAGGAGGCATATGCTGCTTTATAAAACCAAAACTATATACCATAAACTATTTGTTTTTCCTAAAATCATATCGATAGGAAAACAGTGGTTATAGTAAACAGTACTCTCAATGCACCATTCAAATCATTTGCTCAATAGTTTATAATATCATATAATTTAAACAGAAATTAGGATTTAACAAATCCTCTTATTAAACAGAAACCAACAAGTTGAGACTAGGCATCACCCTATGAATGAATCATGCTATCATCGTTCCCCCTCCCCCTTGCGAGAACGGAATCTACCGCTATTGGGGTGCACCCGTAGGCCATCGCCCCTCCAGCTATCTCTGCTAGATCTATGGCCATAATCTATAAGTGGTCCTCGGGTCCACTTGCCAAGTGACCTCGAGACCGCTGATGACTTGACGGGTCCATCAGCCCTGTGACACCCTGAGGTGCACCCGTTGGTCCATCGACCCGAGCCACCGCCCCAGGCGAGTCACGCAATAATAATGCATGAATTCATGGCCTAAAATCTCAAAAAGCACTTTTTATATCTCATGAAAACTTTTAAGGAATTATTTCATAATTTCATCATTTTCTCAAAATGATTTTCTTTTCAAAAAGGTTTTAAAAACAGCCCTCAATCTCACTGAATTCCATGTGAGAAAGGCCTGGGTTAAACTGGCTCGCCATGGCTAGTTCGCCCATGGTCAACTCGCCCATTGGTCAACTCGTCCAAAGGATTTATATTTTCTATTTTTAAAAATATTGAAATAGCTCATTTTTCATCGAGAAAAATACCCATAAATCAGTTCGCCCATGGTCAGCTCGCCAAGTACGGCTCGCCCAGTGCGGCGAACTTATGTTTGCCCGCCAACCTTTGCTTTTAAAAACGAAAACACTGGCTTGCCCATAACGGCTCGCCCGACGACCAATTCGCCCGTTATGGCATTTCCCATGGTCAGTTAGCCCAACTATGGCATTTCCATGGTCAACTCGCCAATGGGCATTTCATGGTCAATTCGCCTATACTTATTTAAAAAGAGTCGTTCGCCCAAAATACTATAAAAGTTTGGCTTGCCCGCCAATACCAGTTTGCCCAGAAATATCATAAGGGTCGACTTAGTAGCTCGCCCAATATCAAATAAATTTCTCAAACAATGCATGTCATAAACCAAAACAATTTCTCAATATTTTCATAAAACTTAACGCCACAGGACATGCATTCACTTCACACACATCTCCCTTACCTGGTTCAACGAAGCCTTACTTCACCCTGTTTCCTGCTCGCCTATAGCCATTCCCAATTATCGGCTGCAAATAATATATAAATTCAATTAATATTTTCCTTATATATTTTTCCATTACTTGGGCGAGACTTAAGATAAATCAACCAACTCGCCCACAGACATCTTACTAGCTCGCCAACCGAGGTCACCATTCATCAAATGGCTTACACGTAGGAGCTCGCCCACCATTCTCACCATTCATATATTGGCTAATTAGAGGGAGCTCGCCTACAATTTCAACTTGCCATGCCACATTGGCTTTAATGTGGGAGTTCGCCCACAATTTCTTTTCGCCAAGTTTTCTAACAAAAAGGAGCTCGC
The DNA here is from genome assembly GCA_032173925.1 of Heritiera fomes. Taxonomy (NCBI): domain Eukaryota; kingdom Viridiplantae; phylum Streptophyta; class Magnoliopsida; order Malvales; family Malvaceae; genus Heritiera; species Heritiera fomes. The sequence continues at coordinate 1,958,615 of JAPDPM010000005.1, read as the reverse complement.
CTATGACTTAGGTAACTTGTGGCAGCCTCGCCACTTACCAATCCACGTGATTTAGTTGGCCCTTAATTGTGAGCTCACCTAACACGTCTTTCTATTCAGAAATGGGCTTGCTCGCGCATTAAACTAGCATTAGGCAACCTCGCCCATCTGAATTAAAACTTTTAACTTGGCGAGTTCTTTTCTTTCCTACTCGACCCATTGGCGATTACAAATATTCAACATAGGCGATCACCATAATCGCCACTCTCATCACTTTTACACCACTTCCGCTACTTTCCTTATTTATTCTCGATTGTTTTCCCATCATTCTACTACAATTTCAACCTAGTTTCATTTTATTCATCATCTACTTCAAGATATGAATTTATTCTATTTCTATGATCTAACAAGAATAAATCAAAAGCAACACTAAAATCATGCTTCTCATACTTGAAATCATAGAAATACATCATTCAATCTCAAGAAATCATTAAACCTCACCTTAATCAGCTGCACTTCCAGCACAGATCACTTTCTGTCTCATGTTGGCCTTACTTTGCTTATTCCTTTAGCTCATCAACTATGGAGGAAAGGTTTTGTAAGCTGGTTTACTTGTTTAGCCAACTTAAGGGTGAAGTGTAGTAAATCGAGCATGGTAGAAATGAGAGAAAATCAGAACATAAACTTGTAGTTGCATAGCTCTTGTGAAGAAGATGAATTTGGCTAAATCGATTTTCCTCAAATACTTCTTCTTATATAGCCATGCTAATCCAATCAGAACTCATCACTTGGTCTTATCCCATTTCCTTCATTTATTTCACGTCTTTCATGCATTAAAAACCGAAGAAAAGCTACAGCAAAAAGGAACGGCTATGAGAAGCTATTCTCTGCACATTTAGACTTACTTTACTTTGCCATTAATTGTCTAAACCAACTGTCAGGAGAAGCCAATGGTGTGAAGTCCACAGCCTCTTTTCTTGACTTACTGCACCTTCGTCTTACTCCTTAACCAATAAGGTTAATTCCTTTATTGACTTTAACCGTTCTCTATTTATTATCTTCAACCGTATGACTTACAAAGTCAATTTTGGCTGTAAAATGATTTGAATATATTTTCATTTTGTTCGTGCGGATTCTAGTTCGCCTCTTCATCTTGAGGACTCAGCTCACCAATCTCAATTTCAGTTCGCCAACCTTTCATCTTGCCAGTTGTCCATAGGCTCACCTATGTTTGCACCTAGTATCACCACTTTGTCTTGATGCCAACTTAAGATCTGGAAATTACGAGAATTTTCCTCTTCTTGGCGATCACATAAATGTTTGATCTACTCGCCCACTTGCTATCTTTTAACTCACACAATCTATATGGGCGATCATGAGTCCTCGCCAAATTCGGGCGATCACCACACAAATCAACTTGGCGAACTCACCTATTCGCCCTCGCCATCATCCATTGGTGATTTCCGCGAACTTATCTATTCGCCCTCGCCAGCATCCATTGGCGATTAACCTTTAACTTGTTCACTCATTGGCAAGCTGTCCCATTGCAGTACTCGCCCGTAGAGTATTTCACCTAATTTGCTCCATTCATATTTCAAGTTATGGAGCTTTTTACCCTTTTGGAAATTAACATTCATTATTTATTTAATTTCCATTATCCATTTTTATGCAATTAGAGTCTACAGTAGCGTAGAATCGAATCTTACATTAGCACCGCCCCTTCTCAGTGTTTTACTGCTTGTTGAGAAGAAATGACCAAGGACTGACTACGTAAGGAGACAAGTGACGGGCGACAGATCTAGGGATGTGGGAGATCTAAGGCTATACGAAAGTCTTAGGCTTCTGTAGGAGACCTGAGACAAATGCGAGAGGTAGCAAAATGTCACGACAGGTTCAATAAATAAGCGGTAAGGAGTGAGAGACTAATGCTTGCAAGAGGTAAAAAGCTTGCGGTTGACTACAGTCGCGAGAGAATTGGTAACAACGGAAGAGTGTTACAGCAGAGGATTCCTTGCGCGATTCTAGTAAGCTCCTGCCGTTTATATAGTTGCAACAGGGAATATGAAGTGTCACACGCCAGACACCTCCTGCAGTGTTACCCCTTCGGACCTGCAAAAAATACCATAAAACAACAAAAAATCAGGAAAAGACTACAATGTCCCAAATCCAAGTATTTATTGTGATAACCGTAAATTTTTCAATTATTGAAAATTAATATTAAAGCAAATAAATAAATAAAATTGTGAGAGTGGGATATTGGTGAAAATCCCGAGAATTGAAGAAGTGACAAATCGAGAAATTCGAGTAAAGAAAGTTAAATTGGAAATTCGAAAAAAAAAGGAAATGAGGAAATTTAATTTGGATAAATGGAAAATCCAAATTAAATAAGGAAATGAGAAAAGAAAATAGGAAATACGTTTATATAATTATATATTATATAAATGTATTTTTATACAAATACATATGTATTTAAAATATTATATGGTATATATATAATTATACATTGGTATACATGTTTATATATATATACTATTTGAAGGAATTAAATAATAAATATGTATTTCAGTAAAATCTCTTATGTATATATAAATATATATACATATAATTGAGAAATGTAAATATTGATTTGCATTAAAGTTGAAAATATATATGAAAGTTATTTAAATTTGAAATATATTAATGTACATATATATAGGTATATATTTTGTAATATACAATATATATTTTATATATAATATATATTGAATTATATTATATATGAAATAATATATGTATAATATATAGTATATATTATATGTATAAAATATATGTTATAGTATATAATATATAGTAAATAGTATATTATATACTAAATATGGAAAGAGGGGAAAAACAAAAGAGGAAAGGAAAGGAAGAATCGGGAAAGCAAACCCGACCCCCCAGCCAGAACCGACGGTGGCGAAGCTGCCACCCCCGGCGAGGGAGAAAGGAGGAGGGAGAGAGAAGGATGATCTCGGCGATGTGAGGAACGGAGACCGGCGAAGGAGATCGAAAAGGAAACAGAAGGAAATCGGCGAAACTGAAGGAGGAAGAAGAAAAATAGGAACCGACGGTGCTGGCCAAATTAGTTACCGCCACTGCAGCCACACCACTGTCGGAGGAAGAGGAAGATGTGGGAGGCCACGGCTGAGGCGGAGAACGGCGGGGGAAGGCTGACGGAGGAGGAGAAGAAACCGAAGGTAAATCAAGTCGATCCGCCACCGTGCCGTCGATTCGTGATGAACGGAGGCCAGATCCGGCTTCGCCGTGGTGCCGGCCAGCTGTGGAGCCGTCGAACCGCCGGAGGAGAACTGACAGTGGAGGAAGGTTGACTGGTCTGATCGGTCCGGCTGGAAGAAAAGAAAAGGAAAAAGAAAAAGAAAAAGGAAAAAGGAAAAAGAAAAAGAAAAGAAAAGAAAAGAGAAAAAGAAAAAAAAGGAAGAAAAAGGACAAAGAAAAAAGAAATTTTCGGACCTCAAAAATTTCGAGAATTACGGGAAATCCCGAGAATTCAAAAACCCGAGAATTACGGGAATCGGTAAGAAATCCCGGAAAGTATTAAATTACTTAAATAATTTATTTATTTAAATAATTATGAAAAAATTCTATTTTTTAGAATTTAATTTTCAGAAAAATTCCCTCGATAACCGTGCCGATGGAATCGGGCTAGGTGAACACGGGCGCGACCTTCGAGAGGCAGTCGTCGACCCGAAACAGGTAAGGGAGACATGTGCCGCCTGTAAGGATATTCGGCCACATGTTTTAAATTATGCATTTAATTTATAAATGCAATTTATAATGATTGGTTTTGAAATTTGTGGTGATTTATCGGTTTTAAATTGTGGTGAAATACCGGTTGAGAAATATAAACTGTATTTTTCGTGCAGGAGGCTAGCCAAATCGGCAACCGTTATACTGCCAAAAAATTATCGAAAAAATTACTGAAAATCACCGAAAATCATCGAAAATCATAATAAATGATTTGATTTCATGTGAATCGATTTTCGGGTACGAAAATCGAGAAATCAAGTAAATTTCATAAAACATGAATATAGTGATATTCAATTTTAAAATATTCATGTTTTCGAGTATGGTGAAAAGGAAATCACCGAAAATTCACCGGTAGGTGATATTTCACGTGAAACGAGATAAAAATAAAAAAGAGACCGAAGTGAATATTTTTATAAATATTCTTAAATATTCACTTGATTTAATATAAAACCTTTATGGTTTTAATTGTGAGATAAATAATTATATAAATTCCATAAAGGTTAAGAAATGAAGAAAAACTACAATTTCGAGACTAGAGGTCTCTACATGTGTTTTTAGAAGAAAACATGGTAATGGAAATTTAAAGTTAGAAAATAAATAATTTATTTTCATAAATTATAAAAATGATTTGTTTGAAATTTCGATAATTATAAAACCATGTTTTCTATTGAATGCACGGAAGCGTGCATATGTGTTTTACTATGGAAAAAGACAGTTTTGCCCTTTTATACTTTCAGTGATGATTTTGCAAACTGTGTTCATCGTATGAAAAACATGATATATACCTTTATGAAATAATTTGAAAAATGTTATTTATTTTATAAATTTCATAAAGGTGATTATGTTTACATGTGAGCCTTATGGATATTTGATTTACGGTGTTTAAAATCTATAAAGGCTATGGTACGATTTATACTGTTTTGAGATTATAGGCCCTGAGTTCATGCATTATTATTCATGTAATTGCGTGACCCACCTGGGGCGGTGGCTCGGGTTGATGGACCAACAGGTGCACCTCAGGGCGTCACAAGGCTGATGGACCCGCCAAGTCACCAAAGGTCTCGAGGTCACCTGGCAAGTGGACCCGAGGACCACCTATAGATTATGGCCATAGATCTAGTTGAGATAGCCGTGAGGGGCGATGGCCTACGGGTGCACCCTAAAAGCGGACGACTTGTGTTCCTGAGGGAACAATGAGAGCATGATTTATTTGATGCCTAGTCTCATACAATGATTATTGTTTACTAAAAGGATTTGCGGAATCCTATTTATTGTACTGATCACTGGTTACTGTTTACTGATGAAAAACCTTACCAAAATACTGTGTTTACAGAACTGTATTGTGCACTGAAATGGTAGCCATTGATTACTGTTTTACTAAACTGAAAGCTACCATTTACTGTTTACTAAACGGAAAGCTAACGTATACTATTTACTGAATTGGTAGCTACTATTTACTATTACTGACTGAACTGTATCGAGATATTATTTTACTGAATACTGAATATATTGTTTTACTGAACTGTACGATATGGTTACTGATTTGAAAAGAGAAATAGATGTTTATTCTAAAAGAATAACATAAGAATTACTTCTAAGATAGAAATAATCAAAGAAGTGTTTATCCAATGATTGGATATTTACAAATCACTGTACTGTCACGTGTTTTAAAGGATACTGAAGTGAAAAGAAATAAGTGGTTTACTCTGTAGGAAAAACGAAAGTCATATCGTTTTGAGAAAAATGAATTTAATACTCTCTACAATTGCTTCTAGGTTCCGGAACAAGTCAGGTATTTTAAAATACCTGCCTTACTCTATCTGGATCCCTAGCCGACTGTAGTATCCTTCCTACATGTGAGCCTAGAGCCAGCTAGGAAGATTTTAAAGAAAATGAAAAAAAAATATTTTCAGTATATAGATAGCTGAATATCAAGTGTGACATATAACTCTCTTACTAAGCCGTGGTTTACTCACCCCTTAATTTTAAACATTTTAGGTTTTAAAGATTGTGAGATCAATTGATTGTGGATCACGGCTGTACACAAATGGACAATGTGATAGACCGACTGATTTATATGAGGTACGATCATTTATTTTCTGTATTTAGACATGTCTGCAGTACTACTTATCTGATTAACTAAGATAGGGGATGTGTATAATATAAACAATGTTATGTAGATTTGTTTAACAGTTAGTAAAAGTGAAGTATCACAGACAACCCAACCAGATGAATTGTGTAAAATAAGGTGAAAAATGTGGTAACGGGTCGTTACATTTATACTGTCTTTATTGAAAAAATCCAACAAGAGAGTGGGGAGCAATTGATATGGCAAAGCCCACTTATGTTGGACTGAGGCCTAAAAAACCAAAGAAGTCGCCACGTGGCTTAATACTGAACCACGTGGCAACTAGCAAGAGATGTCACGGAAGCCCTCTTAGTGGCATAAGCGATAGACCCTTTCCATCAGCAGGTGAAACTCTGTCGCTTGCGATAGAGTAGCTAACGGTCATCCGCATGCATCCTGTCGCCTAACGTGCATGGCTTCCATCTATAGTCTCCCGCCAAGCGACAAACCTCTGTCGCTCCTGAGACTGGTGGTGTTTGTGTCGTACTAGGGAAAAAATTCTTCTCAAAAGATGAAATCGCCCTCCAGGTAATTACTCTGTGATATTTGCCTATAAATAGGCCACATGTATTATTTTACTCTCTAATTTTTTGCTTCAGGCTTTTACGTTTCCCAATACACAAGAACCTTTTGCTGACTTAAGCATTGGAGTGTCTATGCAGGGAACCACCCCCTACGTTCCTCTGACTTTTCTTGTTTTTTTACAGAAGCTTTCTTGAGACATGTGGAGAGAAGAGACAGTGACTACATCAATAATCATTTATTGTTGTTTTGTGCAACAACAATACCGAAGAGGTCAACTTTGGCATTATCAACAAGTGGTTAACTAAAGTGAAAATAGACTTTTTCTTCAAACATTTGAACTAGTTTCAAATCCTGAAATCCTTATTGTTGGGAAGATTTTACCATTTACCACTTTCGGCTTGAACAAAATTAATCTCATACCGTAAAATTGACGAAAATATTTGTGATTAAAAAAAATCTTTGGCATTAATGATGGCAATATAAACTTAGCTATGCCCCTTGTTGGAGCTATTATATGCTCAAATCTTATTTCTATTTATTTCTTTCGTTTTCCTTTTTGTGTTTGTAGATTTAAGAACTGATTTTTATTTTTTTTTTCTTTTAAATCTTGATTTGTTTTTCAAATTTCTTTTTTAATTTTTATTTCTCAAAAGTTTGGTTATTTTGTTTCTACTTCCAAATCCTATGATTTTGATTCTTGCCCTTTTTTTTTCATTTTTTATTTCTTTTGATTCTTTTCAATTTTTACTTTTGTGAATGTCTGATTTTTGAATTTTTTCTTCTAAAATTAAAATTAAAATTAAAAACAAAAATTGGATTCCACCTTAAAATTATTAGGTCCAAGGCTCCAATCTAGTCTAAAACACAAAACATAATTCGATGTCCAAAATCACTTTAAAACCTGAATCAAAAGACAAACTGAAATAAAAAATCCAATTAAATAATTTAAAAGAATTTTAAAGCAAGTCTTGAGATTTTATTATCAAGAATATTAGACACACTTGAAAGTTGATTTAGTTTTGATCTTGGATTAAAAGTAAACCCAATAGACCTAATAGCACTAAAAGGCTATGGACAAAGTCAGGTGTTTGTAGTTGTCTTTTTTTGCACATTCACTATGAAATAGTAATTGCACTGGACATAGACATCTGGAATCTAACACATTTTATTTATTTACTTTCTTAAATTTTAGAAACTGCTCCATCTTGAAAGAAGGTCTTGAAACTTTAAATTTTAAAAAAGCTCTTTTGACTAGAGAGGTCTTGAAATTTTAAGTTTTCTCATATTGAAAAAACTCATTCGAGGGAGGTCTTGGAACCTTAAATTTTCTCATCTTGAAAATACTCTTTCGATAAGAGAGGTCTTAAAACTTTAAAATCTAAAAAAGTTTCTTCGACAAAAGAGGTCCTAAAACTTTAAATATTTTTTTTCTTAGAAAAGCTCCTTCTTCAAGAGCAACCTTGAAACTTTAAAATATCTCAGCTAGGAAATCCTTTGATTATGCCGGAAGGTCTTGAAAATTTTGTCTGGATAACAACACATGAGGTTTTGGAAAATCGTGCCCAAATGTCTTGAAAATTTTGCTCGGAGGTCTTGAAAATCATTTGATTATACATATAAGTCTTATAAATTGTATCTGTAGGACTTGGAAATCATACTTAGAGGTCTTAAAATTGTATTTGAAAAATGTCACATACCGAAAGGTTTTAAAAATCTAATCTAGAAATGCCACATATACGAAGATTTTGAAAATCTAATCTAGAAAATACCACATACTCGAAGGTTTGGAAAATCACATAAAAAAGACATATACCCCAAGATTTTTGGAAATTATATCCAAAAGTTTTGAAATGATTGTTCCAAGAGGTTTTAAAAAGAATTCCTACAGGTCTTGAAGGAGATATCCGAAGGTTTTAAATTTTACTCTTGGAGGATTGAAAATTCGTACCCGAAAGTTTTAAATTCTGTGCCTCGAGGATTTGAAATAGTTACCTGAAGGCTTTAAAAATCACATATGAAAAAACGCCATATACTCGAAGGTTTTGGAAATCTCATCTCAAAAGTAACGTATACCAGAGATTTTGAAAATATCATCTTTAAAAATAACACATACTCGGGGGTTTTTAGAAATTGTACCTGAAGATTTTGAAATTCATCAAATTTAATGAAAAAAATGTGAGAAAAAGACAAGGAGATTCGTTCATGTGTCCTAATGTCGACTCTCTTCTTTTTCCTAGTTTACCCTTTTTTTTGGCTGTAACCACAAGTATCTTAATCCGTTTTACGATATGAGATTAATCTTGTTCGGACCAAAAGTGGTAAAAGGTAAAACCCTCCCAATAATGATGACTTCAAGGTTTGAACCTCGTCCAAATGCTTGGGAAAGAAGTCAACTTCCACTTTTTTCAATCACTTCTTAGTTAGATTTACCTCTTTTTCCCTTCTCACTTTATTTGGCATTTAAGTTTAGACCCTTTTCCTTCTTCTTTGGCTTTTAAACCCCTCTTCAAATCAAGATCAAAAGGTTTAAGGAAATATAATTAAAACTTCATGAAATTCAATCCAATGCTCCTTAACTTGATCATGTATTGGCAAAATTATTAACTCAAAATTTAAGTCCCAAATTAGGGAATTCTACAGTAAGGTTTTAAATTTTGACTTTATTTTGACCTTATTTTGACCTTACTGTAAGGTCAACATAAAAACCATATAATTAAGCGTGAATTTAAAGTCATTAGGCATAAAAGATGTTAGAAGTATCATAAACACTTGATAATTAACCTAAGGTTAATGTAAACAATACATGATTAAGCATAAACCTAAAGTTATTAGGTGTAAAATATGTTAGAAGTATGTAAATACATGATACTTAACATAAACATACATTATAACAAAATTATCATATGTTTAAATCTATTGACACTAATATTTATATTGATAATCATATTTCTACAATACTTTTAACATATTTTATGCCTAATGACTCTATTATGTTTAATTATATGTTTCTTACGTTGACCTTACAATAAGGTCAAAATTTGTAACCTTACTATAAAAATTCTCAAATTTTAAATTACATCAATGTGTACCTAACTAATTTGATAGAGAATAAAGGTTATTAACACTTATTAAAGCAACATATAATTTACAGAAAAATGTAATATTTAATGTATTATTTTCTACTAAAGATATAGATTTTGGAAGAGAATGAGGGAGTTGAAGCTATCTATGTTAGTTCTCTTCTTTCCTAAGACATTTTTTTTTATTTTTTAAATAGTACATTCTCATTCAAAGTTATAATTATAATAAGCATTTTACATTTAATGAGCCACTAGTAAATATAAATAACAATAACAAACTAAACTCGATCTTACACTTAGTGAGATTTAAATTTAAAACCTCAAAGTTCTGTAACCTCTTCCTTGCCACTAAGCTAAAGCTTCATTAGCTAAGAGAATTTTTAAATGTACCTAATGTGGGCGACACATTAATTGAAATTAAAAAGAAAAAGAAAAAAATAAGTAATAATAATTTTAATTTTATAAAAAAAAATCAATCCACTCTTCCGCACCACTCTCTCGTGTGTGGGAGATTGTAGTTACAGTCTCTCACCCGATGCGAGAGATCAATCTCCCACCACGTGGAGGGAGACATTTTCCCACCACATGGCAAGGTACACTCTCCCCCTACATAGGCAGCAGACTTATTTAGGGACTCACTTGGAAGTTAATACGTTTCTATTTACTAACGAGATATTATTATTGAACTGATTTGTTGGGCTTAGACATGCGCCTGGGCCTGAATTAAGGCTCAGTTTGGATGCCCGGGCCAGTGCGTTTAGCACTGGTGCGATGGCATCTTTTGCTAAATGACAAAAAAAATCACAAAAAGACAAAAAAATGAGTGAAATTATTATTGTACCCTTTGATTTTACTTTATTTTTATTATTTTATTAAGAAAACATATACTCACGGTGGTCATTTCACTTTTTTCAATCTCACCGGAACCAATCGTACCGCTTATCCAACCTAGCCCTAACTCAATGAGTCTAGAACCAATATTTAAAATCAATTTGGATAAAGGACAGACGGATAACTGCGACTTATGTTACCTTTATAAATAACAGGTCAGATGGTTTGTAAACTCAAAGAATGATTATTTTTCTGATTAAGACTTTGTTCAACTTTTAACTTAAGTAACGGAGTGCGCGTGCAAGGAAAGAGCCTGCATCTCTCTAATTTCTTTTATTTTTGTAAGTTTTTGACAAATGCGTGAACACGAATATCGAGATTCCTACGATAAACAAATTTATTATTATAGACAAGCAACAACAATACCCAATTTTTACTTTTTACACCTCAATTTCTTCAATGAGTTATTGTTCAATACAAAGAAATACGGTGTGAAAAAGAAAAAAATTACTAACAAGTGCTTGAAAGAAGTTTACTAACAAGTGCTTGAAAGAAGTAGACTTCTTCTCTAGGTATTTGGACATAATTTGTATCTTTGAGTTGCCATTGTCGTTTACCATTTCTGACTCGAACATGATTAATTTCAAATCATAAAACGAATGAGGATACCTATGCTTATACTCAAATAAAGAAAAAAAAAGGTATATTAGAATCTTTCTTTTTCTAGTTTTGCTCCGATTCCCCTTCTCTATTTACTCGGCTCTCCTGTTATTTTCTCTTTCTTTTGACTTTTAAATCTCTCTTCAATTCAAGAATAAAAGTCTAAAGAAAAATAATTAAAGTTTCATGGTATTTTTTTTTGGTCAATGCTTCTTAACTTGATTATGGAACCTGCTTATACATGCAAAGTTATTAACTCAAAATTTAAGTAAAAAATTATATAATTGTGTACTTATTGCCTAATTACGTAGATTTAGATAGAAAATAAAGGTTAGAAATTAACACTTACTAAAATAATATAATTCATAAAAAATAATATTTAATTTATCATTTTCTCTTAAATTTAATGATACGGAAAACATTAAATGATGGGATCCTGTATTGTTGTCAAGTTGTACTTTAAAAATAGTATTTCAATTTAATTTTCAAGGCTAATCAAATTTTTTTTTTGGTTACACAAGGCTAATCAATTTAATTAGCATTATTACTATGACCTCTCGGTTAGTATATTAAGATAATTATACATATTTTATTTTATTTATTTTTATGAATAAATTACTATGACTTTACAAACGAGATTGTCTCCAGGCGCATGTCTAAGCCCAACAAAATCAGTTCAATAATAATTATCTTAATAATGCTAATTAAATTGAAAAATGAAAGTGCTTGGTTGATCTCTCCCAAGCACTTTACAACCAAATTTTTCTATTTATTTTTATGAATAAATGAAAAATGAATTACTATGACTTTACAAACGAGATTAAGATAATTATACATATTTTATTTTATTTATTTTTATTTTTTTAATATATTAAAAAAATATGTGTAATTATCTTAATTCTATTTGTATAGTTAAAAAGCTCTATTAACCATATCTACAATAATTATTTTTAAATATATATACACTTTCCATCCTATAAATATCAACATATTTTTTACTTTTTTACTATACTTAATTGTAACTACACCTTTTTTTTTTGTAAGAAGTAATCCAAAGAAAAAATTATAATCATTGAAGAATAAATAATAATAATTTAATGTGATTTAACTTCCTCCTATTTTTTGATTGAAGCTAGAGGAATTTTGTCTGCATTATATTTGTATATAACTGCTCAGAGTTCAGAGTTTGGACACGTGGATTTTTTTTATATATATTGTAGGTATAGGAAGAAGTAATATATGCTTATATCATTAATTTTGTTAAGCAATTTAGCATGGTATAGATCCTAGTAGAATCCTAATCTATTAACAAACCCTTAAATTTACTATAAATCTATCACTTGGCAGAGAATAATCCTCGGTTGAGATCCGCCCAATTTTCTAATTCTTTTTAGATTAATTATAATTAATAGTTATTAATCTAGCTTGCTATCACTACTATTTTTAATTTTATACGTAAGAAAATTAATTATTTAGTCGCAACTTTTTGTGCAAATGAATTTGGTATTAAATTATTTGTCATACGAGTACATAGAAAAATTTGGGCTTGGCCGAATTGTTGGGAAATGGTTAGGGTGGATGACATCCACAGATCTTAGAATTAACCTAACCATTAATTAACGCTTCTTAAATTTCAAGTATATGGGATCGATTGAGTACGCATAAATGTGTTTATATAAAATTTTATATTCTTTTATATTGAGAGAGAAAATTGTATGAATCAATTTAATTAAATTAAACAGTGAAATATATGGAGTTCTAAGACATAAATGTATATAAATATGAAAATCAATCTATCTTCGACGTGAAAATTTGTTTTTCATATGTAAAAAGTGGCAAACATTGGATTGACATTTGGTATTTTGAGTTTGGAATATCTTGAATTTGGATTTAAATTTTTTTAAAGTTTGAATCAGATTCAAGTTTAGATTAGTCAAGTTATTTTTTAGATTTTATTAAAGATATAATTATTTTATCATGCTTTTCGAGTTTGAGTCGAGTTTAAAGTTTGAGTTTTTTTTAAAATTCGGATTATTTCGGGTTTGATTTTTTAAGATTCAAATAATTAATTTTGTCCTTTTTTAGTTTATACACATATGATGTATGTAATGATTTTTTTTTGTTACAAAGATGATTTTAATACTATAAGGTGTGGTTCACTCAAAGAAGAGAGGAGAATGCATATCATTAATAGGGTTATGGATTATTAGTAAATACATTGACAATCATAGGGGAAGCTATATGAGCCCAATATGGGCTCCAGCCCCCACTGAACCCACACTTTTAAGGCCTTTTTGTTTTAAGCCTACGACATATATTTTTATGAGGTATTTCAAACATAGTTTAGCCCCTACTGATGACTGAACTAAAAGTTAAAAGTTTTGAACCAAGCCCATTATTATTGTTATTGTAATTTTTTTATAAATTAATAATTCAAACGAAGCCCTCTCTAGAAAGAATCTTTGGTTCCGTCACTATGGACAATGGGATTTTAGTGGGATTAAGATGATAATATATATTTTTTAACATTCCATAAAAGGTATGTGTAAAAGATAATAATCCTAATTAATAATCATAATTTTTTTTGTTTATTATTCAATTATATTTAAATTGTTTTGTGAATGTAATAGAAGAAATGCATTGATGCAAGCCAGTTTGGAATAGAATTGGGTTTAGATTCAAACAAGAAAGGCCAATGTACGGTTGGGCTTGCAAATTTAGATGAGCCATTGCTTCACTTGGAGAACTCTCGCTGCAACTAAATAATTATTTATTAGAGACTTGGTAATTATAATCTTATTATATATATTTCTCCCATTAAAATTTATTTTAGAAGAATTCCAAAATATTACTCCGCATACAATCTTTTTATATCACAAAGAGATATATCCCAAGCTAAAAAAAAAAGAAGAAATAACAATTAATGAATAGATTTCTTTTTACATGTTTGAAATCCTCACAGAAAACCCATGCATTATCTCAAGAATAGCATGTTGCATTTTTAAATTAATTGGGAATAAAATTTAATCGACAAGTTAATTTGGCTATTTTGGAATAAAGAACTGATGCTTTTCGATTCGCATGGCATTGTGTCATATATAAGAACATACCATTAATCTTTACATTCGTATATTTAAACATATATAAATATGCAATCAAAATAAGATACTAATAGACATACGGAAGTATATATAGGAATATGAATCAAATATATCCATGATTATTAATTTACCTTCCTCGATCAGGACGAGTTATGGCTTGCAAGTTATTACATGGATAGACACTAGAAATAAAAGCACGAAATCTTGACATATACGTACGTAAGTACGTACTACATACGTATATATCCTACTCCTACTCCTACCAGTACTAAAAGCCTAGAAGAGAGAGAAATTAGAGAGAACTAAATTCCTACGATTCCTACTCCATGCATGCATGTGATGTGACCATAAATGGATCAGAGGGATTTGGGTTCAAATCCATCAAGCTTCACATTTTCCTAGCAGCTGGTTAGGGTTAGGGGAGTCCATGATTTTCTCTTTTTGAATATGTTCATTCTCCAACCTACAACTCATCCTAATCATTTCATGATCATGTATTTTCGGCTCCAACTTCGTTTCCTGCACCTCAGGTTCCATAACTGTACTCAGTTTTGCAACATCAATACTATGTTCAGGTATCTTGCCTTCCTTGACCACCGTCTTGTAGTTCTTGTATACTGCATACAGAATCATCTGGAGAATCCCGAAGAAGAGACCCAAAACATTCGGAATCTGTGAAAGAAAATATAATAATTTAGCGATAAATTAATCTAGTATTGTTGTTTGATTGAATTATTAAGTTGTTCTTTTGGGGACAATTACTGTCATAGTTCTTTAACTTTTATAGTGGACGATCACTTACTGCAATATACAAATCCTTAAGGAATAGGCCATAAAGAAGCCAGGCAACAGCACTTAGGGTTAGCAACAATGATAAAGAAAAGGGCATGAACTCCACGCTTTTGGTACGTATAACCTGCCTCTGTAAAAATTATATTTAAAAAAAGAAGAAAAATCAATGTTGGTAAGATTTTCTTGTCACGTGGACTTGTTTTATCGATATTTTAATCGAAATAACGATGTTTAGTAAGTGGGAATCACATAAATTTTGGAAAAGTAAGAAGATTTATATAGATATAAATATAATAACATAAAAGTAATGATTTTTATTTTATTTTATTTTATTTTATTTTTGGCTTCGGTTATATAAATATGTTCTTACTATGATGCTTAGAGGTGCTGCAAAGACACTTGTAGCAAATGCTACACAGGTCCATCCAAGAAGCTCGACTCGAGTTGCTCCTTTTGCTAGGAAATGGGAGAGAAGGACAATTGAGCAAAATCCCACTAAGTCCAGCAATAGAAGTATCCTCAAGGTAAACATCTGCAAAGGGTTAATTAACTTTAAAATGATAAAAAGAAAAAGAATAAAACGCAAAAAGATTAAGCCAGGTTTCATTCGGTTTTGATCGACGAGTCCTTCACTCGCACTGATTCTAACATAGGACGACTGAAACTCTCTTTAATCAAACCTAAATGAAGCCTAAAGAGAGTGTATACTTCAAAATGAATTAAGTTAGGCTTCATTAGATTTTGATCGAGAAGTCTTTCACTCGCACTGATTCTAACGTTTTATGATTGAATCGTAAAGGATTGTACGACTGAGACTCTTCAATCAAATTTAAATGAGTGGTAAAAGAAAGTGTATAGTTCTGAATAGTACCCTGGCTTGCTTTGGTGCATAAACAATATAGAGAACAATGTAAATGGCCTCCACGACACAACCGAAGGAGTTAATGGTAATAAGAAGGAAAGCTCCAGTCTTGACCAAGGCGTAGTACATCCAAAGCATAGCACTGAAGAGTGAAACCACATATGGAATTGACTGGAAACCCTCTGTCGATTTCTTCTTGCAAATTCGGATAAAAGTAGGTCTGAAAATTCAACAATTAATTCGACAAATACTTCAGTATCATATCTTTGTTTTAACAATATACAAGTATATAGTAATTATAGTTATTATCCAATATACTGGTGATAAATTTTTTAGATTTCACAAACAAAATTAAAATGAAGTAAAATGTATCGGATAATAATCTATAATAATCAAATTAACCAGAAAAAGCTAATACACTTACAGTGGAGCTAGGAAAACCACGAAGGAGGAAATGTTACCTACAACATTGAAAAAAATAAAAAAGAAATATTAATCAACTCTTTCTAGCAAAAACGTATGTCAAACTGATTTTTAATATAATATGAGTCGATATCTGACGGTATATATACCTAGAAGACCGGAGATGAAAACCCATGGATTATCAGTAGAAAACATGCCCATCTCTTCGGTTCTCTCTACTTTCTCTCTCTCTCTCCCCCAAAGGAATGAGCAATGTAAAAACAGGGCTGCAGGGAAAAAGCCCTAGATTTCTCTCAAACTCGTGTTGGGATGCAGAAGCTAGCACAGGGTGGTGACATTTATATAGGCAAGGCTATGCATTGCTATCGCGTGAAAAATGAATACTTAATTTGTGTACTAGCTAGTCACTTTGGTTAGTGGGTGCGTACTGCGCAGCATAGAAATCTATGCACCCAATATGCCTATGCCTCATGCTATTCTACGAGAATTACTTTACAGTTTTTTTATAGGGAGGGAAAGAAAAAAGAGATTTGAGTCGTTGAACCTATTTCTTTCGTCGAAGAATAACAATTATTAAATCAAATTTTAATGGTTTAAAATTGCTTTACATTTACATACCTCAAATGTTTGCTTTTTTTATATAAATTTAGACCGACAAAGATTAAATTTTGCCCCCTCAAGCTAAAAGTTCAACTTTTTATAATAGATCAAATTTCTTATTTTTCTGATAAATTAATGTGATTTTATTCATTTAAAAAAGCAAAATTTTTCTTAAAAATGAACTTAGCAGTTTTTGTATAAAATTTGTACTTGTATTGGGTTAAATCGTGTTTGTATCATGTAAAATATGAATTTTTTTGTCAAAATTTATATCGATACTAAACAAAATTTAATTTTTTAGTTTATGTCAAATTCATATACAAATTTTCACCAAATTTTAATCTGTGTCTGTTACAAATATTTTCGATGAGTGTGCCGCAAGTATACGGACTGTAGCAAGTAATAAAGTGATAAGTACCAGATCGTTCCCTCGATGATTGAAATTGTGAGTTGTTTACTAAGTACTAAAATTTCACACCTAATTTTATTCAAATGATTGAAAGAATTTTTTAATCAAAACACTAGTATTTTTGAAATAGAAGTAACAGGAAAGTGAAAATAAAAAATTTTTTTATTTAAATCAAAACTTCTAAAATATTACAAAATAAAAAAAACGAAAGAAATTTAGATGAAAACTTGAAAACAAAGAGAATAAAACTAAAACTAAACTACCTAGTGGGATTGCATGCTCTTTAATGGTGCTAAAGCTGGCTATTTATAGAGGCAGTGGTGATGATGATTAGCTCAAAATCTTGGCTGATAAGACTTGATCTTTATCTTCAGAGAAAATTTATCTTTTATCAGCTCTCTTGTTTATCCCTATCCTTATCAAGAAGTCCATATTGATAATTTATCTTCATAAAAGATAAATGCAACAATTTATCTTTATTGGCAGCAAGTAGAGATATCCATGCATTAAGCTTTATCAACAAAGTTTTGTATTTGAATGGAATTTGGAACTAAAGTCATTCACATCTTTGACTTCTTTATGAATTGGAGTTCATACATCATTGAGAGAAATTTAATAGATAAATGAGTGATTTTAATCTAATAATAATAATCTAGAGATAAATTATATCATTAAATTCATGATAATTCTATAAATTATAGAATTATCACACCCCCAAACTTGAATTTTTGCTTGTCCTCAAGCAAAATAAAATTCAAAAAGAAATGTACCTCTAGGTCAAATACACTTGCAAGAATGATTTTCCTTTAATTTCCCCAAAGATTTTGAAAACATTACAACTCCATGAAAATCCATAAACATTAGCTAAATATATATAAATTCATTCAAAAGAGAGTATCAATTCAATTGAATTTTTTCGTGTGTGTGTAAATGTTTCTTCATTTCAGTGCATGCAATTCGGATAAATTTATACAAATATTAACATGACAAAGATCTCAAAGAATAGTTATCTTCCATAAGTTTGCTTTTCTCATCTCTCCACTAATGTAGACACACATAGCCAAAGATCAATAGGACTTCATAAGCTTGTAATGTATGGCTAGGGTAATAGGTAGGAGAAATAGGATTTTTAGGCTCAACCCCTAATCATGCATTCTTTTCTTGGACTTTTTAAGAGCTTTCAAATAATTCCCCCAACTTGATTTCTTTTTTTTCTCCAACTTTTTTTTTGAATTTCACCCTTTCTTCCATATATGCGTAGCTCTAAATACATTTTGACATAGTCCTCATGCATATAACGGGGTATGTGAATTTTTTTATAGGCTAGGCTAATTATTAATGTAGGTAAAACAAGAGAGAAGGTTTATTTAAGCTCAAATTGGGTGACAAATGATAAAATATATCATGGTAGTCTTGAAAAGCTCCAACGGTCCAAAGATGGCTTAAATCACCTCTTTAGCTAAATGTGTCTAGGATTTCGCCTTGAGAGGTGATAAAACAAATTCTAGAAAAGTAACAAGCTTTAAAGACTAATGTTTATTCCTATTCACAAATTTTCTACAAATATGCGTGACTTCAATGATAGAAACATGATGCATTTAATTTTTGAAAAAATCTCAATCAAAAAGATAATTCACTAAAGAATTCATTCACATACTTTGCACATACTCATGAATTTCATCTTGCTATAACATTTTCAATCCATGGTCAAATATCAAAGAATTATTAAGCAAGCAAATAATCACTCCAAAGTAAAAAACATTTTAAAGCATAGAATTTTTGCAAAGATTTCAAAAGAAAATTGAAAAAATTTTGCTCAATCTTTGAAAATAAAAAATTTTGCTCTTCCCCCTCAACTTGAAACATACATTGTCCTCAATGTATAAAAATGAAAAATAGGAATCAGAAAGAAATACTCCCCTGACTTGAGATTAAATTGCCACATGCTTACACCATGAAGAAGGTTTATGCACAGCCACAGCATCTCCTGCTTATGCCACACGCTCAAGCTTACTGTCCATGCCGTTTTATAAAGCCATCTTTTATCAAGCTCTTTTTAGTTTTCCCAAATTTAGGTTATGCCCTGTAAATCAAGAAAAAGAAAAAAAAATTAAGTTATTTATTTAAAAAAATAATATTAAGAGGAAAAGATAAAAAGCTGGGGTTATCTCCCCAGAAGTGCTTGAGTTATAGAAAAAGAAAAAAATATAATAAGTAAAAAAAATTAAGTTATTTATTTAAAGAAATAATATTAAAAGGAAAAGATAGAAAGCTGGGGTTGCCTCTCCAGAAGCACTTGAGTTATAATCTTCAGCTTGACTACCACAGTTGATTTCAAGCTGGATCATAAAGATAAGTGACCGATTTTTGACGATTGATCACTCCTCCCTAGTAATGTTTCAATCTTTGACCGTTAACCTTAAATGGTTCCTTAAAAAACTCTCCTTTCACTTGAACAAAAAAAAAGAAAACTCTCCTTTTATTTTCACAGTTTCATATGAAAAAACTCGAGTAACAATGAATGGTCCGATCGCCTTGATTTCAACTTACCTGGAAACAGCTTCAAACGAGAATTATAGAGTAAAACATGTTGCCCTGGCTCAAATTGTCTTTCCACTATCTTCTTGTCATGTCACTTTTTCGTGTTCTTCTTATAGAGTCTAGCACTCTCATATGCTTGCATTCTGAATTCATCTAACTCGTTGAGCTGCAATAGACGCTTTTCACCAGCTAAATAAGCATACCTTAAATGATGAGGTAAAGGTTTGAGTTCTAATGTCAGAGGTGCTTCAATTGATGACTTGAGAGGTGAAAATGCAGAAGCTCCTAACCTTTCAAATTGTCTATTGGGAATCATCACAGCTTTTACCTCAGCACAATTGGACTTCTCTTCATCAAGAATTGCTTCTATGGTGTCCATTTGTTGTTGATTGACGAATATTCCCTGAACTATACTCTCTTCTTCATTCGCTTTAAAACAATCATCAGTCTCACATGGGAATTTAATTGTAGAAAAAAGATTAAATGTTACCTCTTGATCATTGACCCGCATGGTGAGCTCTCCTTTTTGCACATCAACAAGAGCCTTACCAGTTGCTAGAAAGGGCCTCCCAATGATAATTGAGACTTCATGATCTTCCTCCATATCCAACACTACAAAATCAGTTGGAAAGACAAATTTGTCAACCTTCACTAGCACATCTTCAATAATGCCTCTTGGATACTTGAGAGATCGGTCTGCTAACTAGAGTGTTATCTTTTTTTGAAAATTAAAATAAATTTATTGATAGAAAACTATTACAACCAAGCTTCCAAGTCAATGGTTCTATGAACTCCAGCTTTTGCCAAGGAGTCTGCAAATTGATTAGCTTCTCTATAAACATGATTCAAAGAGATAGGCCCTAAGCATGAGTACAAGTTGAGAAGCTTGTTAATAAGATTGTTGTACTTCCATGGACTATCCTTGATTCTTTTGAGCCACGCAATAACCACTTGAGAATTGCTTTCAATGATCAGCTGTGGTGGTTTAAATCTTGACTTAGAGATGATGGAGAGAGCTTCAACAATTGCCAATAACTCAGCAAGGTTTGAGTTTGCCGTGCCGATGTTTTTAGAGAAGATATGGAGAATGGTTCCTTCATAATTTCTAAGCACGCTGCCAATACCAGCTGGACCTGGTTTACCCAAAGAGGAGCCATCAACGTTGAATTTCCATGAGTCCATAGAGGGAGGAAGCTATGAGATGTCCGTTCTGCAAGTCTTAATAGGAGTGTTATCTTGGTTGGTTTAGTTTCTCCTAGTCCAAGTTTCCTGAAAATAGAAAAAGACATTAAATTAATACTTGCACCTAAATCACATAAAGCTTTATCAAAAAATAAGTTACCAATAATGCAAGGAATAGTAAAACTCCCTAAATCTTCAAGCTTAGGTGGTAAGTTCTTTTGCAAAATGGTGTTGCACTCCTTAACGGTGTTGCATTCCTTAGTAAGAGCAACAGTTTCAAAATCCTCAATTTGCCTTTTTTTTTTAGATGATGTCCTTCATGAACTTGGCATAAATTGGCATTTGCTCCAATGCATCAGAGAGAGGGATGTTGATGTGGAGCTTTTTGAATACCTCTAAGAACTTAGCAAACTGTCTATCTGTCTTCTTTTGCTTGAATCTTTGAAGAAAAGGGATAGGTTGAGGAGGTGATTCAATGATCTTACCAGATTGAGATGAAGTTTGCTCAATGTTCTTATGTTGCTTATCTTCTTCTTCCTTTACTTGGACTTCAACTCTAACATTTTCCTCTGATTCTTTAGATATGTAACCCACTTCTTTACCCTTCTTCAAAGTGATTGATTTACAATGCTCTTTACCTTCCCTTCTTGGATTAGGTTCAGTATTGCTAAGCAGGGTACCTTGAGGACGGTTGCTAATGGCATTGGCAATCTGACTTTCTTGAATTTCAAGGTTCCTTATAGAAGCTGCTTGGTTTTGTAAGATGGTGGTGAACATCTCTTCTAAGGAAGGTTTCTTTTCTTGTGGTGGGACTTGTGGTAGAGAATTATGCGAAAGTGGTGGTGGTGGTTGAGTATGGAAACCAGGAGGATAGGTAGGTCTTGGGTTATATGATTGCCCTTGATTATTGTTCCAAGACAAATTTGGGTGATTTCTCCAGCCAGGGTTATAGGTGTTTGAGAATGGGTTATGGTTCCTATTTGGATGGGAAACATATTGGACTTCTTCGGCTTGGATAGGACACCTATCGCTAGAGTGATTAACCCCACAATTATCACAGTTTACAAAAGGGTTTTGAATGGAATGGATTGGGTTGGGTTGTTGATTGATTCTGAGAGAATCAACCTTTTTGGTCAACACTGAGATTTGAGAGGTAAGGACGGTGACTACATCTAACTCATACATACCTGTTGTTCCCTTTGGTGTAAGCCTCTCAGTTGACCATTGACAGCTGTTTGCAGCCATATCTTCTATCAAGTTGTAGGCATCATCTATAGACTTGCTCATTAGTGCACTGCCTGCAGCTGTGTCTATAGTAGCTATGGTTTGGCCTTTCAACCCATTGTAGAATATTTACACTTGCAACCAATTTGGAATCCCATGATGAGGACACCTTATCAAGAGCTCTTTGTACATCTCTCACGCTTCATAGAGTGATTCTAAGTTGTGTTGCATGAAAGTGTTAATGTTAGTTGTTTTGGCTGGTGGAAAGAATTTTGCCAAGAACTTCTGGACTAAGTCCTCCATGTTGTGATTAATCCAGGTGCCAATGAGTTCAACCAGTCCATCGCCTTGTCCATTAGAGAAAAAGTAAATAATCTCAGTCTTATTGCATCATCAAAAACACCATTATTCTTAAAAGTAGAGCAAATCTGTAAAAAAATGTTTCAGATGAGCATTCGGATCATTATTGATTGAACCCCCAAATTGTACGGAGGTTTGGATCATTTGGATGATGGCCGGTTTGATCTCGAAATTATTTGCTTGAATAGTCGGATTTCTTATGTTCATCTCAAATCCATTCACCATAGGCATTGCATAATCTCGAAGAGCCTTGGTATCTGCTTCTTCCATGATGTTTGTTTCAACAAAGTCTTCTTGGTTCTCCTTTTTGATTCTTCATAAAGTCATTTCAATTTCGGGGTCAAAGAGAGCCAATTCACCTGTAATAATCGGAGATTCTTTAATTTAGGGGAATAAACATTATTGTTAGCTTTAAATTGCCATATATATTTTGAAATGACAAAAACTTAAGTAAGATTTAATGTTATAATTCATATTGTAAATTTGCCTTACCACACATGATTTTCTCAATCCATTTTCAAGTGATCATATCAAACATTAAGACTATGATTTAATTACATATTCTTATTGGTCTTAATACTTCATAAAATGTTTTGAATATTTTAGAAAATCACTTGATGAATTTTTGGACCATGTTTTCATCAGAGAAAGTCAAGAAAAACTCCCACAAAAATGCCAAAATGTTTTGGGTTAAATTAGGATCAAAGACCACATCATTTCTAACCCAAAAAGTGCAGGAAATAGCTTTCTGGAGGCATGGGATCGATCCTTTAAGGGAAGGGATCGATCCCTTCAAGGCAGAATGATCCTCAAGCCCAGATTTAACATCCTGGAAGCTTGGGATCGATCTCCTATGGTTAGGGATCGATCTCTTATAGTTAGGGATCGATCCCTTTGCCCGAAAATAGCCTGTAACGACTAGTTTTTGTGAGACAACGGTCATATTCAAGTTTTGGCTCCACCCAACGGCTAGAATACATCTAAGAGACTATAAATATAAGCTTAGAAGCTAAAGCAAGTAAGAGGAACTACTCAGCAACTCCAAAACACATATTCCTCAAATCTTCAAGCCTCAACAACAAATCAAGAGCTACAAATTCCTCATTTTCTATCATTCACATATCTCTTGTATTGTTTAGCACAAACATTGTATAGGCTTTTCTTTGTGCCTAATTTCTGTAATCACTTGCCTATCTAGAGGCCCTTCTTTGATTACATTATTTGTAACCCATCATTCCTTGTAAAAGGGAGGTTTCTCTTAAGCCTTAGAAAAAGAGGGAGGTTTCTCTTGAGCCTAAAAAAAGAGAGAGGTTTCTCTTGAGCCTAAGAAAAAGGGGGAGGTTACTCTTGAGCCTAAGAAAAAGGGGGAGGTTTCTCTTGAGCCTAGAAAAAGAGGGAGGTTTCTCTTGAGCCTAAGAAAAAGAGGGAGGTTACTCTTGAGCCTAAGAAAAAGAGGGATTGTAATCACAAATTCAAGATAGTGAATTTGGGAAAATCCTTGGGAGCGTCTCAAGGTAGAGGACATAGGCAAGGTTGCCGAACCTCTATAAATCACTTGCGTACATTTCTCTATCCTTACTCTCTTTACTTATTTGCAATTATATTTGTGTTTTTTGTATTGAATTTATATTGTATAATTGCCTAGCTTAGAGAACTTAGAAATCACTCAAATAGGCTAGAGAATTTAGAGGAATCAAAAAACGAACCTAAGATTATCGAAAAATCGATTCACCCCCCTCTCGGTATAGCCTATTGAGCCAACAATTGGTATCAGAGCTTGGGCTCGAGATTGATTTAGACTAACCTCTATCGAGCAAAACGATCTTAAATGGCTCATTTGAATGTAGGCACATCCTTAGGAGAAGAGGGACAATCATTAGTTAGACCTCCACTCTTCAATGGTGAGAATTATTCATATTGAAAAACTAGAATGATGTTATTTATACAATCAAATGATTATGAAGTGTGGAGAATGATAGTAAAGGGTCCTAGAATCCCAATAAAGAAAGTAGATGGAAAAGATGTCCCTAAGAGTGAAGATGAGTGGGACACCAATGACATGAGATTGGCACAATTGAATGCCAAGACTATGCACACCCTCATTTGTGCTTTAGGTCCCAATGAGTATAATAGAGTATCCTTATGTGAGAATGCTAAACAAATATGAGATAAACTAGCCATCACACATAATTATGAGCTATTTAGGATGAAAGAAAATGAGTCCATTAGCGAAATGTTCACTAGGTTTAATGATATAATTAATGGACTTAAGGCTCTAGGCAAGGCTTATTCCATGTTGAAATGGTAAAGAAAATTTTGAATAGCTTGCCTAAGTCATGAGAGGCAAAGGTAACCGCAATAGAAGAGTCTAAGGATCCAAATACCTTGTCTCTAGATGAGCTTATGGGCTCCCTACTTACATATGAAATGAAAATGAAAAGAAATGAAGTTCCTTCAAAGAAGGTAGGGGTAGCACTTAAGTCTTCCACTCATAAGGACATTGAAGATGATAGTGATGAAAGTGCAAATGAGGAAGAAAAAGAAATGGCAATGTTTGCCAAAAGATTCAATAGGTTCATGAGAATGAATGAGAGAGAGCAAAATAGGAGACATCATAGGGGAGAGTCAAGTAGAAAAGAAAAAGACCCCTTAGTGTGTTATGAGTGTAATGAACCGGGTCACACTAAGTTAGATTGCCCCTTACTTAGGAAGGAAAAGGATAGGAAACCTAAGAAGAAAGCATTTGTGGTTGCATAGAGTGATAGTGATAGCTCCGATGAGGAAAACATAGATAATGAGGTAGCCTACTCATGCTTTATGGCTATTAGTGACGATGAGGCTAGCTCTAGTTCTAGTGAAAATAATGATTTTACATTTGATGAGTTACAAAAAGCTTTTAATGAATTAGCAAATGAATTTCAATGCATGAATTCTAAATATAAGAAAATCATTGCTAATTTGAAAATAGAAAAGGAAACTTTGACCAATGTTAAGCTAGAATTAGAGAAGAAATTAGAATATGACAACTTAAAAATAAATGAGTTGAATGAAAAAAATACAAATTTGTATAACTCATTTACTAGGTTTTATATGGGTCAACAAAAGATAGATCATATGTTAGAGACCCAAAGAGCTTTCTTTGACAAAGATGGGTTAGGCTATAATGCTAAACAAACAGAAACTCATCTTAAGAATTTCCTTGTGAGCAAAAATGCTATGCATGATTTATCTCTTACATGCTCACTATGCAATAGAATAGGACACTCTTCACAAGCATGCACATATAGAAAAACCTCATTTAGAGGAAGAGTAATTAGAAAAATGTGGGTGCCAAAGCATGCTATGAATAATGTTGAATTGTGCTTGAAATGGATTCCAAAAGGATCAAAAACTATTTGCACTAACTCTCATGGACCCAAGAAAATTTGGGTTCCAAAGCATGTTTGA
The DNA here is from genome assembly GCA_032173925.1 of Heritiera fomes. Taxonomy (NCBI): domain Eukaryota; kingdom Viridiplantae; phylum Streptophyta; class Magnoliopsida; order Malvales; family Malvaceae; genus Heritiera; species Heritiera fomes. Next base: position 1,932,682 of record JAPDPM010000005.1, on the reverse strand, counting down.
AATTATTTGATGTAGGAGTGTTAGAGCATGAGAATACAAAGAAACAATGGAGTTCAAATGCTCTACACACCCCCCATGGAGATTGCTTATGCCAATGAGAAAAAGGAAGAGCTTGGAAATCCATCATTAGCAAGGTGACAACAATTTCTCAAAGAATGGCTAATGGTGGATCCAACACATCAAGGCAAAGCACTCTCAAGTAAAGGAGTTTTGTAAACTTAATTCCTTGCTCCTTAAACCTTTTATTTGATTAGTTGTGCTTTGATGAGAAAATGTGTTAATGGTTCTTGGTGCATTGTGAGTTGAATGAATAAAGAAAAGGCATGTTGAATGATTGTTAATTGGTTGATGGATGGTTCTTGAGGCATTGGATTATTGGATTAAAAGCATGTTTAGTAATTTTGAAATGATTATTGGATTTCTGCATTTTGAGCAAGTCTTCTATGTGTTGATAATGTATTTACTTGCCTCAAATTGCCAAATATGTCATATATGCAAAATGACATGTCATGTGCATTAATGAAGAACTTGTATGTTGGAAATCATGGCATAATGTTCACAAGTATGATGATCTGATGATATATGTGCTTAAAACCTATGTGAGCAAGTTTGTTTTGATATATTTGTGGTTTCCAATGCTTGAGGTTTGTCAAAATGTGCTTAACTCTCAAAATGACATCCTTTGAGGCCAAAAATGCATTTTATTGTGTAAATTCTTCCAAAATTGCAAACTATTTTGTAAAATGGTTTTTCATTTATTTTTTTCATTCATACAAGTCCAAAATCATATTTTACAAATGTTTAAACCCTTACATGGACTTAAAATACTCAAAAACGAAGTTTTGGTACCTCAAAGGTTGGATTTTCTGTCAAAAATTGCAGAAACAGGATGAGGGATTGATCCCTCAACAAGCAGGATCGATCCCTCTTAAGCAGAATGCAGGAAATTTGCATTCTGGAGTTAAGGGATCGATCCCCCCAGGCCAAAAAGGCTTTTCTGCATGTTTTCAACCGAAATTGAGAAGAACTTTTCATTGTTTTGATACTTTCTCTCTTCTCAACTTAAAATTCATTGTTTTAACTTCTTTTTGATGATCTTTAAACTATGAAAATTCATTTTTCATTGATATCATGCCTCAACTTCATCAATTAATATCATTTCCAACAAATGGTATCACTTTCAACAATCAATATCATTTTTCTTGAGCTCACAAGTGCAAAATCATTTTTCTTATTGAAAACATTCATGAATCTTGAAATAATCTTGAAATATATTTTCAATGAATGCTTAAACATAATTTTGAAGAATTATTTCAAGAATTTATGGATATATTTGAGAATTTGATGAACTTGTGCATAATGAATATTCTTCATTCCTTTTGTTCATCTTAGTCAAGCATGCTTATAGGATTATGTTTCTTAGCTTGACTCAACTACTCCACACTAGGTTTCATGATAATTATACATTTAGTGGAAGAATAATTAAAACTTGACCTTAAGGATTGATTTCAAATGTAAATTCAACAATTGGTATAAGGTTATAATTTTCCTTGGCCTACAATGTGTGATGATAAATGGATCCTAAATGTTCAAATGCATGAAACTTTATCATCCATGTACTTAAATTTTTCTTATGGCCAAATTAGTAAAGAACTTGGGTTTTAATGACAACACCAACAATTGATATACATGCATTGTATCTTGATTATTTTGATGTTGAACATGCATGTTTACTTAAGTTGAATCAATAATCATGCCTATGAGATGAGAATAGTTATTTTCATGATATTATGTGCTTAACCTCACTCATAGTTTATGGATTTTAATGATAAAATATATTTTAGCTTGATAATATTGATTCACTTAGGTGAAGCCATTTTAGTTAAAATAGCATATACCATCTAGAACGTTAAATGATGATAACAACTAGGGATATGGCTCTTAATTGATTAAAATGGTAATTTTGAATTTTTCCTTGCTCATAATTGGTTAAGGACTTGAATTGGAAAATGAGCATAGGATTTTTGTGCTTGAAACCATGGAAGAAAATGTGTTTGCTTGAATACCTTATTGTTGAATCTTCCATATGGTATAACTTTGTGAATATGAATATGGATTAATACTTTATGATAGTATGCTTATGTTTAATTAATCCATATGCATATTTGATGATGTGTGATTGTGTTCTTACATATTTAGAATGATTATTTTCTTGACATGAACACACTACACATAGATATTAGATTCATGCAAAATGCCTAAGTCAACCATTAGTAACAATTGGTATTTAGATTGAAATAACAATTAGTATCATTGGCAACCATATTTTCAACAATTGGTAAGCCAAAACTAAATTGCCAATTGCCATGAGCTTTAAATTGACAATTCTTCTTATACTCTTTAGTTTGAAATGACAAATAGAGAAGAATTCTCTTAGGATATTTTTGCATGAAACTCTTATGTGCTAGAATTTGAAGTTAATTGCTATATGTTTTGATTCTATGCACACTCTTGATTGAACATGATTTATGAGCTCATACATATGATTTGTCATCTAATTCTAGCTCATAATCATGATGTGTTGACATGCACCTTAGTTGGACTTTAGAGAACAATTGATACACTTAGGTGCTTAATAGGATTGAAATAAGCAAGTCATAGACCTTAATAGATATTTATACTCAATTTGTTTCATTTCTTACCAATTGTGAACTTCTTGCAAAATTATTTATAAACAATTGGTATAAGATCATAAGTCATGTTCTTTGCATGAATATTTCATACTCTTTATGAACAATTGACTTATTTATTTGTGCTATGAGTCCCATGTTGTAACATCCCAAATACCCAATATGACTAATATTTACTTAAAAATTTCCCTTTACTTACCGGTTGGGCTGTCTGTGATGCTTAACAACTCTTTAACATTTAAATAACAATTAAAACTCTTATTACATTAATGCTCTAAGATGTATACACATTCCCTTCTATCTAAAGTAGTACTGTACAATTTTTCTGAATATAAAAGAAATAATATACCTTTGATATTAGATATCCACTAGCAGTCGATAATTTCTGGAAGGTAATTCTCTTAACCCAAGATCAACAATCTGTGGAGTGGAAAATCAGGGGTGAGCGATAACATGATCAGTTAGGAAGATGTACATAAATCTAACTTTATTTCCCAAAACTTTTATTTTTCATAGTAGTAAACCCAGTGGATATAGAAAACAGTTTACAATATCATTGGCATAATCAGTGAATAGGATTTAACAAATCCTCTCTGTAAAACAAGTTAATAAGTTGAGACTAGGCATCACCCTAAAATAAGTCATGCTATCATCGTTCCCCCTCCCCCTTGCGAGAACGGCATAATCATCCCAATAAGGATGCAGTAGATCTATGGCTACAATCTATGGGTGGTCCTCGGGTCCACTTGCCAAGTGACCTCGAGACCGCTGATGACTTGACGGGTCCATCAGCCTTATAACTCGTAACAAGGCATGAAACTAGGGGCCTAAAGTCCCAAAATCATAGCTAAAATACCTTTAAAGAAACCCATTTAAATAGTTAATCATTTCTCATTTGCATAGAGAATATAAACTGAAATCTGGTCGCCCATGGTCAGCTCGCCCCGTCTGGCTCGCCCATGGTCAACTCGCCCAATGGTCAACTCGCCCATTGGATCAATTCGCCCAAAAGGTTTCTATTTTCTATTTTCAAAATATTATTCTGTCTCATTTTTTCATTTAAGAAAATGTACTTTATACCTCTTCGCCATGGTCAGCTCGCCCATCACGGCTCGCCCATCACGTTTCCTTACTCATTCTTAGTTATTTTTCCATCTAGTTTTCTTATATATTGAACAATATTCAACTACAACCAGGATATATCTATGATTAAATATCAAGAGAACTGCAAAACTATGAAACTCACCTTTACCAAGTTACTCCTCCAACAACAGAATGCTTTCTTATCTCTCTTAGCTTTAGTTTGCTTGTTCCTTAGCTCTTCAACATTGGAGGAAAGGTTTGGCTAACTAATAAGGAAGTTTTCATGGGTTACATCTAAGAAAAACTGAAGAACTAAAGTTGAACTTGTAGTGGAACGGAATGGACGAGAAGAATTCTGGAGAGGATGGAGTTCATTTCAATCCATTTCTTCTCTTGAAGCCTCTTTATATAGGCATGTTAGTCCAACCAGGACTCGCCATCTGCTCCTTATCCCTTCCTTCATCATTACCTCGTTTGGTAGTGCATTAATTCATGAAGAAAATTGCACCATAAGAACGTCTGAACGGCATTAAAACGGGTAGAAAAAGTGCAGCAAAAGACGTCAATAGCTCATTTCTTTCCTGCATGTTATTGACTAAATTTTCTTTCTAGCCCACGCCTCTTCCTGCCATCATTCTTGACTTTTCTATTTCCTTTTCCTCTCTTTTCCACGCCATGTCTCTTCCAGCCAACGGTTATTGGCTATCAACCCATTCTTTTCCTTATTTTGTCCTCTAGTCATTAATCCTTCATTTAATGCTTTCATACTTTGCATTAATTTCATGGAGAAAAGAAATCAATTAGAACTCTTTTCTTCCCGCACGTTATTGACTTTGTTTGTCATGTTTTCCCACAAAATTTCACTTTTATTTAACTTTTAATTTTTTTCTCAATTCGTCTGGGCGATCAGGAGCCCTCGCCAACTTGTGCGGACTGGACAACTCGCCCTCGTCAGTAACATTGGCGTTCTGTTCGCCAATTATACTCGCCCATTGGCGAACAGCCTTCCTTGCTCGCCCATTATCGAGCTGTTCGAGGTCCTCGCCCATACATTATCACACCAACATTCTTCCATGCACATCTCAAGTTAAAGAGCTTTTCATCTAAGTGAAAATCAATATGCAATGTTTACTTTATTTACATTACCAAATTTTATGAAATTTGGGTTTACAGTAGTATAAAATCAGATTTTACATTTCTCCCCACCTTAAGAAATTTGGTCCTCCAAATTTAACTCGGACCTCTCATTGAAAAAGCTCTGGATACTTTTCGCGCATAAGGCTCTCTAATTCCCAAGTAGCCTCCTCCTCGTTATGATACTGCCAGAGCACTTTAACCAAAGGAATCGTCTTAGATCGCAATACCTTATCTTTCCTATCCAGAATTCGCACCGGTTTCTCAACGTAACTCATATCCTCTCTGATTCCCCGTGGCTCGTGTCGAATCACGTGAGAAGGATCTGGATGGTACTTTCTCAACATCGAGACATGGAATACATTATGCACACCTGACAAGTCTGGTGGTAGTGCTAACCGATATGCCACATCTCCCACACAATCTAAGATCTCATAAGGCCCAATGTACCGAGGACTCAACTTTCCTCTCTTTCCGAATCTCATTATACCCTTGGACGGTGAAATCTTTAAAAACACATAATCACCCGCTACAAACTCCAATGGTCGGCGTCTAGTATCTGCATAACTCTTCTGTCGACTCTGAGCCGTTTTGAGCCTCTCACAAATCGTCTGTACATCACGAGAAGCCTGCTCGACCAAATCGGGAGCTAACAGTTTACGGTCTCCAACTTCTTCCCATGCTATCGGGGATCTGCATCGTCTGCCATACAATGCCTCATACGGTGCCATGCCGATACTAGTATGAAAACTATTGTTATAAGCAAACTCTGCCAGGGGTAAATGATCGTCCCATGAGCCTCTAAAATCCAATGCACACGCTCTCAGCATATCCTCGAGCGTCTGTATCGTACGCTCGGACTGCCCATCAGTCTGTGGATGAAAAGCGGTGCTAAAACTCAGCTGGGATCCCATAGCCTCCTGAAATCTCTCCCAGAAATGAGAGGTGAAGCGGGAGTCCCTATCAGAGGTAATACTCACTGGAACACCATGTAACCTCACTATCTCCCTGACATACAATTCGGCCAAGGCACTAATTGAATCTGTAGATCTCATGGCCAAGAAATGAGCAGACTTAGTCAATCTATCCACTATCACCCAAATAGCATCATATCCCTTCCGGGTCCGTGGTAATCCCATAATAAAATCCATAGTAACATGCTCCCATTTCCACGTAGGAATCGATAATGGTCGAAGCATACCTGCCGGCTTCTGATGCTCAATCTTAATCTGCTGGCATGTTAGACATTTAGCAACAAACTCAACGATGTCTTTCTTCATCTTAGGCCACCAATACACTCTCCGGAGATTCTGGTACATCTTAGTACTACTCGGATGTAACGTGTATCTCGAGGTATGAGCCTCTGATAATATCAAATCTCGAATCTGCCGATCACCGGGAACACATATGCGACCTCTAAACCTCAGTATTCCGTCAGTGCCAATCTCAAAATCTAACATAACTCCCATCTGAATCTGACTGGCAACCCCAATGCAATAATCATCCCTCCTCTGAGCTTCCCTAATTCGGTCCATCAAATCCGGCTCTATACGAAAACTAGCCGTAAATCCATACTGGTCAGAGGAAACAACTGTCATACTGAGGTTAGAGAACTACTCTATCAGCTCATGCTCCCTGATCATCATATACGATATCATGCCAACATGCTTACGGCTCAGTGCATCAGCTACTACATTAGCTTTACCTGGGTGATACAAAATCTCACAATCATAGTCCTTTAACAGTTCCATCCACCGTCGCTGTCTCAAATTCAACTCTTTCTGTGAGAATATATACTTCAGATTCTTATGGTCTGTGTATATATGAAATTTCTCCCCGTACAAGTAATGTCGCCATATCTTCAGTGCAAACACTACTGCAGCTAGCTCCAAATCATGTGTCGGGTAGTTCGTCTCATGATCCTTTAACTGTCGAGAACCATAGGCTATAACTCGACCATGCTGCATGAGTATACATCCTAAACCTTGAGCGGATGCATCAGTATACACCACAAATCCACCTGATCCTCTAGGAAGGGCTAATACCGGAGCAGTAGTCAATCTCCTCTTAAGCTCACCAAAACTATGTTCACACACATCATTCCACTCAAACTTTACATCCTTACGTGTGAGTCGTGTCAATGGAGCAGCAAGTCTAGAAAATCCCTCTACAAACCTGCAATAGTATCCAGCAAGACCCAAGAAACTCCGTATTTCGGTAACTGTGTTAGGCCTCTCCCACTGAACAATGGCCTCTATCTTAGACGGATCAACTGACACCCCGTTCCTTGACACCACATGTCCGAGAAATATTATATGGTCAAGCCAGAACTCACATTTACTAAGCTTAGCATACAATTTGCGCTCTCTGAGGGTCTGTAGAACAACTTGTAAATGCTGCTCATGCTCCTCTGGTGTCTTAGAATAAATCAGTATGTCATCTATAAACACTATGACAAACTTATCCAAAAAGGGATGAAACACCTCATTCATCAAACTCATAAAAGCTGCAGGGGCATTTGTTAATCCAAAAGGCATCACTAGGAACTCATAGTGACCATAACGAGTCCGAAAGGCTGTCTTATGCACGTCCGACTCCTTGATTTTCAACTGGTGATAACCTAATCAGAGGTCCATCTTGGAAAATACCTGTGCACCCCTGAGCTGATCAAACAGATCGTCAATCCGAGGTAGTGGATACTTATTCTTAACGGTAGCCCGATTTAACATCCGATAATCTATACATAACCGGAGACTACCATCCTTCTTCCGAACAAATAATATCGGAGCTCCCCAAGGCGACACACTGGGACGTATAAATCCCTTATCTAATAATTCTTGGAGCTGCTTCTTAAGCTCATCCAACTCAGTTAGTGCCATCCGATATGGGGGTCTAGAAATTGGCTCCGTACCGTGTACCAACTCGATCGTAAATTCCATCTCTCGATCCGGTGGTAACCCTGGTAAATCCTATGGAAATACATCTGAGAAGTCCTTGACCATAGGGGTTTCTTGAATCTTTGGATATTTCCTCTCTACATCTTCCACACTAGCAATATATCCTTCATAAACATTCATATACAACCACAATTTCAGAATACATGTCATTTCATAAAAGTCACATACTTTTTATTAATTTACAATAACTTTACAATGTACTTTTCGGGATGAGAGAAGGTAATAAACTTAGTATTACAATCCAAACTAACATGGTTCGTAGCTAACCAGTCCATACCCAAAATGATATCAAAATCATATATGTTCAACAAAATTAGGTTAGCCGTAAAAACCTTCTCTCCAATAGTCAATTTACAATTCCGATATACAACATCCGTTCTTTGGAAATCATTAAAAGGAGTTTTCACTTGTAAAGTACATTCTAACAACTCCGGCTCTACTGGGGTCCTGTTGGCATATATAGGCGATAAGAACGAATGGGTAGAACCCGGATCAAATAAAGCAATTACAGGAATGTCAAAAAGATAAATTTTACCTTTAATTACATCGATAGAGGTGTCGGCAGTCTCTTGATCCAACGCGTACACTCGACCCTGAGTCACAACCTTCTTACCCTTCTCTGCGACTGTCGCCCGCCTAGGCTGTGAGGGTGTCGCCTTCTCTGGCTCACTCTGAGCTGCCGGGGCCGCTATCTGCGGTAAGGCAGGAGGAATAGTAGAAGCAGCAGATTCTCTGAGCATCGGGCAATTCCTGACAAAGTGCCCCGTCTGTCCGCAATTAAAACATGCCCTAGACATTAAAGGACAAGGGCGTGACCCATGCGACCTTTCGCACTGTCTACATAAAGGTGCAACACTCCTTTGAGTAGTGGTAGGGCCACTAGTAGGTGTAGAAATTGCTGGTCTAGTAAATCTGCCCTCTGAAATCTATATGCCCATAGGTCTGCTCCTCTTAGGCTGCTCTCTACCTGATCTTTCCTCTATAAACCTCTTAGTCCTTACCTTTGCTTTACCTTTATTCTTGCTATTGAAATCGAGCTGGAACTGCTCATAATCCCTCTCACATAGCTGAGCCCGTTGAACTATCTCACTATAAGTCTGTATAACAAATGAGGCTAACTTCATTCTGATGGATGGCCTCAAACCAGCTCTAAACCTTGAAATCTTGTACCGGGTATTCGCACTAGTTTGTGGATCAGAACGGCTCAGTGTAGTAAATTTGGCCTCATACTCGTCCACTGACATGCTGCCCTGAACTAAACCCATGAATTCCTGCTGTAATTTATCCTGAGCAGTGTCAGGAATATACTGCCTCCTAAAAGCTTCAACAAAAATATCCCATGACAGATCTTGATGCTGAGCAAATAATACTGTCTGAGTGGCCTTCCACCAATGTCGCATCATCTGCCAAATGGAACACTGCTAAGCCTACCTTCTCTTTTTCTGAACATCTCATAATTTGAAGTAATCTATCAATCTCAATAATCCATTGCTCAGCCGCCAATGGATCCCTAGTACCTTTAAACTTGGGTGGATCCAACTTTTTAAATGATTTCACCAATGCTACATTACAATAAGTCTCCGCATTTCGAGGAGGCTGAACCAATGGCTGTGGTGGAGCTACCGGTGGCTGAGGTGCCAGTGGTGGCATAGGTTGAGGCTCAGGCACAACTGGTGCCGGCGGTGGCAGTACTGGCGCTTCTACTGGGGCTGCAGGAGCTGTGGCTCTCTCTCTCTCCGCCCTATCCGCGGCTCTATCCGCCTAATACATAGCCATAAAATCGGCTACTAACCTCTCTACCTGGTTCACACGAGTATCAATGTTCTCTAACTGTAGAGGACGTGGAGGTCTAGGGGCAAGTTCCGGTGTCTGCAGTTCCGGAATCTGTGCAGCCCTACCTCGGCCGATATCTCTAACTGAGCGTGTCACCCTCCTTCTTCCACTCATTTCTGTACCACAGAAATTATTTATTACTCATCATTAGCATATATTCAGAATATATAGTACTACAGGGAATGTTTACTATTCACTTTTCATTATAAATATCACTAGACATCTGACCAACCTTGCTCTGATACCATTAAATCTGTAACATCCCAAATACCCAATATGACTAATATTTACTTAAAAATTTCCCTTTACTTACCGGTTGGGCTGTCTGTGATGCTTAACAACTCTTTAACATTTAAATAACAATTAAAACTCTTATTACATTAATGCTCTAAGATGTATACACATTCCCTTCTATCTAAAGTAGTACTGTACAATTTTTCTGAATATAAAAGAAATAATATACCTTTGATATTAGATATCCACTAGCAGTCGATAATTTCTGGAAGGTAATTCTCTTAACCCAAGATCAACAATCTGTGGAGTGGAAAATCAGGGGTGAGCGATAACATGCTCAGTAAGGAAGATGTACATAAATCTAACTTTATTTCCTAAAACTTTTATTTTTCATAGTAGTAAACCCAGTGGATATAGAAAACAGTTTACAATATCATTGGCATAATCAGTGAATAGGATTTAACAAATCCTCTCTGTAAAACAAGTTTATAAGTTGAGACTAGGCATCACCCTAAAATAAATCATGCTATCATCGTTCCCCCTCCCCCTTGCGAGAACGGCATAATCATCCCAATAAGGATGCAGTAGATCTATGGCCACAATCTATGGGTGGTCCTCGGGTCCACTTGCCAAGTGACCTCGAGACCGCTGATGACTTGGCGGGTCCATCAGCCTTATAACTCGTAACAAGGCATGAAACTAGGGGCCTAAAGTCTCAAAATCATAGCTAAAATACCTTTAAAGAAACCCATTTAAATAGTTAATCATTTCTCATTTGCATAGAGAATATAAACTGAAATCTGGTCGCCCATGGTCAGCTCGCCCCGTCTGGCTCGCCCATGATTAACTCGCCCAATGGTCAACTCGCCCATTGGATCAATTCGCCCAAAAGGTTTCGTATTTTCTATTTTCAAAGTATTATTCTGTCTCATTTTTTTCGTTTAAGAAAATGTACTTTATACCTCTTCGCCATGGTCAGCTCGCCCATCACGGCTCGCCCATCACGTTTCCTTTCTCATTCTTAGTTATTTTTCCATCTAGTTTTCTTATATATTCAACAATATTCAACTACAACCAGGCTATATCTATGATTAAATATCAAGAGAACTGCAAAACTATGAAACTCACCTTTACAAAGTTACTCCTCCAACAACAGAATGCTTTCTTATCTCTCTTAGCTTTAGTTTGCTTGTTCCTTAGCTCTTCAACATTGGAGGAAAGGTTTGGCTAACTAATAAGGAAGTTTTCATGGTTTACATCTAAGAAAAACTGAAGAACTAAAGTTGAACTTATAGTGGAACGGAATGGGCGAGAAGAATTCTGGAGAGGATGGAGTTCATTTCAATCCATTTCTTCTCTTGAAGCCTCTTTATATAAGCATGTTAGTCCAACCAAGACTCACCATCTGCTCCTTATCCCTTCCTTCATCATTACCTCGTCTGGTAGTGCATTAATTCATGAAGAAAATTACATCATAAGAACGTCTGAACGGCATTAAAACGGGTAGAAAAAGTGCAGCAAAAGACGTCAATAGCTCATTTCTTTCCTGCATGTTATTGACTAAATTTTCTTTCTAGCCCACGCCTCTTCCTGCCATCATTCTTGACTTTTCTCTTTCCTTTTCCTCTTTTTTCCACGCCATGTCTCTTCCAGCCAACGGTTATTGGCTATCAACCCATTCTTTTCCTTATTTTGTCCTCTAGTTATTAATCCTTCATTTAATGCTTTCATACTTTGCATTAATTTCATGGAGAAAAGAAATCAATTAGAACTCTTTTCTTCCCGCACGTTATTGACTTTGTTTGTCATGTTTTCCCACAAAATTTCACTTTTATTTAACTTTTAATTTTTTTCTCAATTCGTCTGGGCGATCAGGAGCCCTCGCCAACTTGGGCGGACTGGACAACTCGCCCTTGTCAGTAACATTGGCATTCTGTTCGCCAATTATACTCGCCCATTGGCGAACAGCCTTCCTTGCTCGCCCATTGTCGAGCTGTTCGAGGTCCTCGCCCATACATTATCACACCAACATTCTTCCATGCACATCTCAAGTTAAAGAGCTTTTCATCTAAGTGAAAATTAATATGCAATGTTTATTTTATTTACATTACCAAATTTTATGAAATTTGGGTTTACAGTAGTATAAAATCAGATTTTACACATGTACTAACATGTTCCTTGTTGGATGGAGCATATTTTTATCTCTTCTCACATAGCCATGATTTTAGGGGGAGCATTATTTTTATTATTTTTTTCCTTTTTTTTGCTAGGACAAAAAGGGGGAGAGATAGATATTAAAAGGGAGAGATATTAAGGGGGAGAGATAATGGGAGAGAAATAGTTTGAAAATTCATTTTCAAAACCCATGCTTATATTAAGGGGGAGCTTTATAAAATCCTGCTTTATTTGAGGGGGAGTATTTTATCAAAGAATTTTCAAAGCAAATTTACATTAAATTTTGTCATATCAAAAAGGGGGAGATTGTTAGCTTTAAATTGCCATATATATTTTGAAATGACAAAAAACTTAAGTAAGATTTAATGTTATAATTCATATTGTAAATTTGCCTTCTCACACATGATTTTCTCAATTCATTTTCAAGTGATCATATCAAACATTAAGACCATGATTTAATTACATATTCTTATTGGTCTTAATACTTCATAAAATGTTTTGAATATTTTAGAAAATCACTTGATGAATTTTTTGACCATGTTTTCATCACAGAAAGTCAAGAAAAACTCCCACAAAAATGTCAAAATGTTTTGGGTTGAATTAGGATCAAAGACCACATCATTTCTAACCCAAAAAGTGCAGGAAATAGCTTTCTGGAGGCATGGGATCGATCTCTTAAGGGAAGGGATCGATCCCTTCAAGGCAGAATGATCCTCAAGCCCAGATTTAACATCCTGGAAGCTTGGGACGATCCCCTATGGTTAGGGATCGATCTCTTTGCCCGAAAATAGCCTGTAACAGCTAGTTTTTATGAGACAACGGTCATATTCAAGTTTTGGCTCCACCCAACGGCTAGAATACATCCAAGAGACTATAAATATAACCTTAGAAGCTAAAGAAAGTAAGAGGAACTACTCAGCAACTCCAAAACACATATTCCTCAAATCCTCAAGCCTCAACAACAAATCAAGAGCTACAAATTCCTCATTTTCTATCATTCACATATCTCTTGTATTGTTTAGCACAAACATTGTATAGGCTTTTCTTTGTGCCTAATTTCTATAATCACTTGCCTATCTAGAGGCCTTTCTTTGATTACATTATTTATAACCCATCATTCCTTGTAAAGGGGAGGTTTCTCTTAAGCCTTAGAAAAAGAGGGAGGTTTCTCTTGAGCCTAGAAAAAGAGGGAGGTTTCTCTTGAGCCTAGAAAAAGAGAGAGGTTTCTCTTGAGCCTAAGAAAAAGAGGAAGGTTACTCTTGAGCCTAAGAAAAAGAGGGATTGTAGTCACAAATTCAAGATAGTGAATTTGGAAAAATCCTTAGAAGCGTCTCAAGGTAGAGGACGTAGGCAAGGTTGCCGAACCTCTATAAATCACTTGCGTACATTTCTCTATCCTTACTCTCTTTACTTATTTGCAATTATATTTGTGTTTATTGTATTGAATTTATATTGTATAATTGCCTAGCTTAGTGAACTTAGAAATCACTCAAATAGGCTAGAGAATTTAGAGGAATCGAAAAACGAACATAAGGTTATCGAAAAACCGATTCACCCCCCCTCTCGGTATAGCCTATAGAGCCAACAAATATATAATATGGGATTAAAAATATTCAGAAATAAAATAATTAAGCATTAAGTGGGGTAAAATAAGTAAATAAAAAAATTATTTTAATAAAGGAAGAAACATAGGGAAATGAGCACGGCTTACTGAGGAAGCTTCATAACAGTTGCTCCACTAACATCTAATCAGCCACTTGCATCTCATTTCCATCGTCCATCATCATCAAGATTCAAACCACAGCCATTGTAATTTCTCCTTTCATCTACCTACTATGTCGACAGCATTTCCTTTCTCCTATTCATGATCTTGTTGCAACTTGGTTCTATTTTGTAGCGGCAGATAAGGTTCAAGGAAAGAGTTGCGGTAAGAAGGAAATTAGGTCTGGGTTTTGGAAGCCAAAACAGGGGAGATTTGAAGAACTTTGTCCATCATCTTAGGCTAGAATGAAGTTGGTTTAGGTAGGATATAATGTGTGTTGAGAGCTTAACCTAAAGAGGAAAAAAAATGGTAGCTGGAAGTTGTTGTTCTGTCGATGTTGATTTTCAAGGGTGAACCAGGGGTTGTTTTGGTTCAAACAAAAAGTTGAAAAATGTGACAAAGTTTACTGGTTTTGGATAGTCAAAATCACGTGGGAGTTGACCAAGATCCATGCTGGTCAAACCGAAAGGCTATTGTTGAGTTTGGACTACTATGTTGTGCTCAAAATTGGTCAAAGAAAAAAGGAAAAGAAGTGAACCAAGGAGAAGATGGTTTGAACAAGAAGTAAGGTGGCTTATATTGAATTTGAATTAAGTTTAAATCGAAAAATTTACTCAAGGAAACAAATGATGTTGATTTAAGGCTGAATAATGACAGATTTATATTTTGTAAGGGCTGTTTTATTTGCACAGAAAGGCTTCTTATTTTGATTGCCATAACCACGTGTAAAGAAGGCTGAATTGAGGTAGCTTCCAAGCCAAAAATAGAGGCTGTTGAGGAGGTAAATTTAAAGGGCTGAATTGGTTATTACAAAGCCTTGAGAACAAGAAGTGGCTACATGAATTGAAGTCCTTAACAACTCCAAAATCATGGAGGTCCAAATTGTCTAGAGAGGGCTCTCGGTATTGGTTAGTTACAAGAGGTAAGGATTTGATTATTCATTATGGATTTATATGATAAATGTTAAGTGGAAATAAAAAGGCTAAAAATATGGTATTGATGTAGGATTATGTAGAGAAAGGAAATATAAGAAGACAAAGAAATATTTGGCCACCAAGAGAGAAAGTTACAAGGTAATGTATTTAAGGAAGAAATTTAAAATATAAGTTTCCTTAAGGAAATTCAATAATATAAATTTTATTATGTTTATGCCTTAATGTAGGAAGAGAGGATACAAGCTAGGGGACATTAAATAAACTAAATTAAAGACCAAGGAAAAAGACAATTAAGAAGAACAAGGGTGCCATAGCTATACTCGTGCTATGTATTGAGGTAAGAGATATGTATAGGAACGTAGGGATACTGAAATCAATTTAAAATCGATTGCATTGTGGTTATATATAAACTGTATTTTCTTGCATGAGGTTTTAAGAAAATATAAGCCGTTATGCTGCCGGAATTTTTATAAAAATAATGGTTTATGATTTAAACTTGATTTAAGCAATTATTTGAAAATGATCATTTATCCGGCATATTTATTTTGAAAACGTTATATTTTATGACCTTGATTTATTTATAAGAATTTCAGTCGAGATGTTTATCTCAAGGAAATTTATCAACCTATATTATTGAGTTGAAGAAACGATGAGTATGTATCATTAAATGTTTTGAAAGAAAGATAAATGACTTTGTTATGAACTTTCCTAAAGCTCAAAAATACTATTTCGGATTCTAAAAAAGATATGTATAAAACGTTTTGAGACATGACTAGATAAGTCATTGCAGTACTTTCTGACTACTGTGTGACTTTGATCTAGTCCTCAGTCTATATCTGTTCTGGTTATTGTGTGACCTTGATCCAGTCCACAATAGATATTTATTTTCTGACATTGTGTGACCTTGATCCACTCCACAGCAGGCCCAGTTGACACCTGATCAGTGCTCACTGCGGACCCTCCTTGGACTATGGCCATAAGTCTTTCTGAAATGCACTTTCCCTCATGGGAATAACTGAAATGCATGATAATTTATTATTCGTCAAATGTCTCAAGCTTAATATGTATATGATTTTTCGTGCTTATCTTTGTATATGATTTCCAAACATATGATTTTAGATTCTGAAACTAATGAGAATTTGATTTGATGATCCGTGTTGTAACGAAATGAGATAAGCACGCGTAATTCGAATGACATTCAGAATACAGATGTTTATGTTTCAAATTTAAATGAAATGTTTTCTAATGCATGACATATGTATGATTTGATTTTCCGATTAGTATGAAATATGATATTTGAGCTTTAGTAAATACTTTGGAAAATTGCATATAGAAATTTGGTATCAGTTTTCTATATATATTTCTTATTGGGCTTTCCAAAAAGCTCACCCCCCCTTCTCCACCTTCCAGATTACTTGCAGTAAGAGTATATACACGAGGAGCTAGCTCGTCCTTCGGGGTTTTTTTTTGTACCACCTTGGAGGTAAATTGTGTACAATTATTTGATTTATATTCAGACTAGCAATATCAGTACTTTTGAAATAAGGGGATGTAGCTAAGGGAATTATATGACATATCTATGTTTTATGCTGATGCATGCATCTTTATCTATATAAACTTTGCTAAGTGAATTGATTAGAGAATTGTTTGCATGCTTGGTTTGGATATTTGACTTAGGACTGGGTTTATGAAGAATATTTATCTAGCTAATATACATCTAGCTTCTGTATAGAGTTGAGACATTATGTACAGCCCAACAATGTAAGTAAAAAAAAAATTAGTTCATAATTCTGGCATAAGGGTCGTTACATCACCACTCCTTGCACGGCTCATGCACTAGGCCGATGTACTTCGCAAGAAAAACAAGAGAAGATATTAGTAACAAGGAGGAAAAAAATAAAATAAAAAATATTTGAATTAAAACTAGGTATGTTTAGTATTAATATTAGCAAAACAAATCCTTTAATCCCTGGTAACAACGCTAAAAACTTATTACCGATATTTTCGATGAGTGTACCGCAAGTATACGAACCATAGCAAGTAATAAAGTGATAAGTACCAGATCGTTCCCTCGAGTATTGAAATTATGAGTTGTTTACTAAGTACTAAAATTTCATACCCTAATTTTATTTAAATGATCGAAAGAATTTTTTAATCAAAACACTAGTATTTCTGAAATAGAAGTAGCAGGAAAGTGAAAATAAAAAAATCTTTATTTAAATCAAAATTTCTAAAATGTTACAAAAAAAAAGAAAGAAATTTAGATGAAAACTTGAAAACAAAGAGAATAAAACTAAAACTAAACTACCTAGTGGGATTGCATGCTCTTTCATTGTGCTGAAGTTGGCTATTTATAGAGACAGTGGTGATGATGATTAGCTCAAAATCTTGGCTGATAAGACTTAATCTTTATCTTCAAGCAAAATTTATCTTTTATCAGCTCTCTTGTTTATCTCTATCCTTATCAAGAAGTCCATCTTGATAATTTATCTTCATAAAAGATAAATGCAACAATTTATCTTTCTTGGCAGCAAGTAGAGATATCCATGCATGAAACTTTATCAACAAAGTCTTGTGTTTGAATGGAATTTGGAACTAAAGTCTTTCACATCTTTGACTTCTTTATGAATTGGAGTTCCTACATCATTGAGAGAAATTTAATAGATAAATGAGTGATTTTAATCTAATAATAATAATTTAGAGATAAATTATATCATTAAATTCATGATAATTCTATAATTTATAGAATTATCAGTGTCAGTTTCATATCTTTTTTAGTCATCGTTATATTGTATCATTATGTTGTATCTAAATTATCGTATCCAATTATAAAGAAATAAGTTTTATATAAATCCTACAAAAAATGACATTAGTTAATTAAATGCCAACTCATCAAATTTTCAATTACTAAAAAAGATCAATTATCAACTAAGGTCTAGTTTGGATGGATAGTAAAATTAGCTTATGATATTGAAAACAGTTATGATAGTGAAATTTGTTACAGCTTACTGCAGCAGTGAGATTAGATAGTGTAACAGTGATATGTATTTAGATGCAATCGCAAAGGTGACGGTAAGATAAGTGTAATGAAACGAGAAAGTGATCCTGATGGGAATTAATATATCAGATTAAAATTTATAATATATATTTTATATTTATAAAATCAATAAAATAAAAAGAAATTAATAAAATTATTTTATATCAATTAATATTTTTATTATTAAAATTTTAAAAATTATTTTTAAAATAATTTACTATTTAAAAAATGCATATATTTCAAAATTATTATAAACAGTTAAATAAAAATAATTGTTTGACATAAAAAGGTGGAAGCATTGTTTTAAATTGCGGTTGCGGCCGCGTTTTCGGTCGCGTTGCGTTTATCGCGATTGCGGAAAAAATGGAGACCATTGCGGCCATCGCGGTCGTGAATTTTTTTAAATTTTGCACAACTTTTATACAAAATGTAATAATTATAATTATAATTATAAAAAGTCTTATTTTATAATTTTTAAAATAATTTATGTTATTTTAAGTTAATATTTATGTAAAAAAATGTTACTTATAATTTTTTTTTGAATTATAGTAAAGCATTCATGTATAGAAAATCATTTATGGTAATTGAAAAATAACAAATTATGAGACTAAAGATAAATAATTATGTATTAATAAAAATCAATGTATTAATTATTTCTCATTTAAATTATTAAAGAATTTTTCATCCAAATTTTATCAAATCTTTTTTCATCTAAATTAATTATATCATTTATATTATCAAATATCAATATTATCTTTATCTTTTGAGTTATAATTATATTTAATGCTATGTATTTAATTACAATAGAAATTCAACTAAAGATTACATTTATAATTTAATTTCAGATTTAATTTAATATTATCTAATATACATTTAATAAAAACAAAACCCAAAAATCTAGATTCCCAAACATCCCAAAGACCACCCTTATCTCAACAGTTCATCACAACACTTTCTCCCCACCCTTATCTCAGCCGTTCACCCTCACTCACATACCTCACTCTTGCTTTCTTTTTCTCCCTCGTCGATTCTACTCTCTCCAGACAGGAACCCAGCTTCCGTTGACAAACAGCAACCAAGATGCCCACAGCCCCACGCCGGCCACGCCCCACCATGCCTCCACCACTCCACTGCATCATCACCTAGTGCCTTCCTTTCTTCTTAGTCTTTCTCTACCTTGCTTCTACAGAGTATGAGAACAAAACAGAGCTCTCAATAGTTGCTTAGCCCCTCACTAACCAGCAGTCAAAAAGTCTACAACCATGACAAAATCCCCTTCCCTAATTCGACAAATCCCCTTCCTTGATCTAATTCTACTTGAAAAGGTAAATGATTTTAAGTTTTAAATAAATTTCTTAATTATTTTCTTGTTGTGTTGTGGTGTTGTTTCTTGAGAATTTCTGTTGATTGAAACCGAAATTATAATTGTGTGAAACTAGGGATTTATTTTGGATTTTGTTGATCAGTCTTCTGTTAGAAATTTTTTGCTGATTTTGAAAATTTTTTTAATACCCAATTTCAATTGAAAATGGACGATAGCTGGAAATTTTTTGCTGATTCTGAAAATTTTTTTAATACCCATTTCAACTGAAAATGGACGATAGCAGCAATAACGGCCGCTATAGCGGCCAATAACGGTCGTTATTGCCGCTATCGGCCAATAGCGATGTTACGGATGTGATTTATATTCACATCCGTTTTTCCCTTAATAGCGGTAGCAGCCACTGCCGCTACCGCTAGATAGCGGCCGCAAAACAGCGGCCGCTATTTAAAACACTGGGTGGAAGGGTATTTCACCTTTCCACCGACCCTCTCCTCCAATCCTCCATTGGAGGGGATTTAAAATTTTCCAGCCTCCAGGTGCCTGGCGCTACTCATGCACCTGCAATGCAAAACGCTTTTGATTTTTTTATAAGATTCACTGACATGGAGTTTAAGCTTTTCGCACCCAGATGCTACCCAAATGCACTGGCGATCCGAGACACTTTTGATGGTCGTTCTTCAAGATTCCTGAGCACTAGAGATGCGATGGAATCTAACCACCCCTCCCCCCATAATTGTTGATTTTTTAGAAATCTATAAGGAAATTTCCTTCCTTCTCCACCCACAGCAATTTCTTACTGTTTTTTTTTATAACTTCTACCAGCTAATCAGTCGAGTACAACCGGGCAAAACCCTCAAAAGCAAAAACTCCCCCATTTAACAACAAACCTAGTGTACGGAATTCACATGCTACCCCATTTCACATTAACTTTTTAACAGATACAACTTGCATGAGGTCGTTCTGCACTATTTTGTTCAATGGTTTGCCATAGGAAATTCTTGATTCCTGACCAAGCAAGCTTTTGCTTTTTCTGGTGATGGGGAAGAGCAGAATGCTAACTTGCTATTGCGTTCTATCCCATTCTTCTGACTGTGTCACGCGTGAACAGAGGAATTCAAAGTCTGCTTCCCATTGTTCCAAGTGGCACAGCTTCATTTCCTGACAGTTATTTGTATCTACCATTACATCAGGCATCTTCTCATATCCTAATTTGCGAGTTTGGTTCGAACACGTAACATTTCAATCTTACATTAGGATATCGTGAAAATATGTTATATTTTATATATAAAGATCTATTCTATATTTGTAAAGCATCATCAATAAATTTTCGGATCAAAGCCAACATCTTGCAAATTGAGTGTAAGTCATTGCATATGTGAGATTGAGGTATTATTGACGGAATTCAAAAATCAAAAGCCTGAAGTTTCCAATTATTTTATCACCTTGATAGTTTCCTTTATGTAAATATAGGCTTTGAAGTGGTAGGTGGGGTATTAAAATACACTGAATGATAAGATTTGCTGAACATTGTATATCAATGTCTTCCCCATGATCCGAATAATTAAAATTTTACCCCATGATTGGAACCACCACAATCACCATTGAAAACAATTTCTTGAATGCAGATATTTCCATGACATTGCTCACGTGATAACATGCTCTCTGCTGTGCATTTGTGAATTTCAGTGCCATACTAGGTTAGTTGCTTTCTTTTGATAGCGAAAGGGCACTTATGTCGTTGATCATCATTTTTGTACCACAAAATAGACTTTTCTAATCCCTTTCCATCCTTCCTCCCTATCACTATTGGTTAAATTTTATAATCATTTTCATATTTTATAACATAATCATTAAATTAACAAATTTTTCATTTTCACTCTTTTCATTGTGCCTATCAAGCAAAGCCTTATTGAAATGTGTAAAGCCATCATTTATATCTCTAATAATTTTTCTTTTCGTATTTGATGTGATTAAAATAATCTACTTGTTACTTTTTGGAACGTGTGAAGAGACACTTGAACAACCCTTTGCATGATTAAAGGAGACATTAAAAATTTTCAAGCTTTTGAAATTGCTTTAGTTTTAAATTTGCGGCTCCCCGGCCAGTTGGAAACAGAGTGTAACAGGCAGCAATCCTTGCGGCTATGATTGAAGTTTGAATCTTTTGGTTGAGATTGGAACATGTGTTGCAGATAAGTATTAAAATTGAATGGTTTCTGCTAACTTCTGCAATACAATAACTCATCTATTCCATGAGTGATCTACACTACTAGAAAATGGATCTTTTGCAACGCTTAAAGTCGTTGTAAAATACAAATTTATCGTTTTTAAAATTTTTTTACAACAACTTTTAGTCGTTGTAAGGTCATTGCATAAAATTCCGTTACTAAAAGTATACGCAACAACTTTCATCGAATAATAAGTTGTTGCAAAAATATATTTATTGCAACGACTTTTTCTTGTTACTAATTAAATCTTTGTTTTAACAACGAGTTAATATTTTGTCTATATTTTTTTTAGCAACGGAATATATCTAGTTGCAATTGCTTTTTGCAACAATTTTTTAATTGTTACAATAGTTAATTTTGCAACAACTATAATCGTTGCTAAAAATAAGTACAAAACGACAATTTTGTCATTTAGTAATTTTTTCACAACTGCAAAAGTCATTGCTACAAATAAAAAAGAAATGATGGAATTGTCCTTTTTAATTTTATTCACAATGACTATATTTTTTCTTAAAAATAATTACGAAACCACATTTATATTGTTTCTAATTTTATTCACAGCGATTATAATCATTGCTAAAAATCAATTTCTATTGTTTTAATTTATTTTATTTTATAAAAAATTAATAATTGATATTATTGTTGTCAAATAATTATTGTTATAATTACAAATAATAAATTATCAAAGAATTGGTAATTTAAATATTTATTATTAAAGAAATTTAAAATTCAATGAAAACTCATGAATAAAAAAGAAGAAATACAAAAACGTAAGTGTTGAATATGTAAACCTAGTACACATTTCTAGGGTGGCTTGCGTCTTAGGGTCATTCTGCAATTCATTCATTATGCTTTCCCAGTGCATTCCACCATTATTCTAAAGGAACTCTTTTGAGCTTTGCTCAGCACTCCTCCAAGAGCCATTTTCATAAATTCCATTTAAACTTCTCTGTAAGTTCACCATCAATCATATCAGCTATTTTTATGACATCATGGTCAATACTATCAAGCTCAGAAACCATTCCAGTTGCTACACTTAATGCTGTATCAGATTCAATGTCAAATGGGAAGTAGATGCTCCGGATGCAACCTGTATAAAGAATTAAATTTTGTAACAGAAAATAAGAATAGTAATACAAGTATACAACTAATCCTAGACTTGAAAAATCACAAAAGAATCAAAATTTACAACTTTGGACTCTCACAGAAATGCAAAGAAATTTATTCTCTATATCATTTAATCATGAAAAAAATTGAAAATTTTGGAAACCAAATAGGAATATTAGAGGAGATAGTTCAGAACTTTAACCTTCTTTATCTGCAATTATGAGCCTCAAAAAGATGCCATCAACTCCTCTCTTCTTCCCTTTGATTATGAGGTCAACATCTCTCAAATGACCATCTTCTTGAGTAGTGAAGAGATCAATTTCACGTGTTTCATAGTCAAGTGAATGACAACCCAAATCATTCTTAAGCGCATAACCAAGATAATTGGGGCTTTAACGGCGCAGGGTAAGAGAAAATAAAGAGAAAGTGGAAAATTAGGGCTTTAAGCCTTTAGTGCTTTGGACAGGTGAGGAATATTCTGTGTTTAGTTATAAAATATAGTGGTGAATATCCTTTATTCCTTTTCCTTCTTTACTCACACTATAAACCGAAAATTCCATGTAATATTATATATATTTCTAGGATTTATATATGATGCACTGACAGTATATAGTTTCTATACACTGTCAATGCACCAGAGGTTGACACCTCATCAATAGGCCCTTATGAGCAAATTAAAAAAATTTATTTATATTTACTTTTAAGGGCTTATTGATGAAGTGTTAACCTCTGGTGCATTGACAGTGTATAGAAACTATACACTGTCAGTGCATCATATACAAACTCATATTTCTTTATATATCTCTCTTTTTTATTCAACTCTATATAAATCTCTACCTGTAATTATATCTCTACGTGTAAATATATATAATATATTATAAAATATATAATATAGATATTCTACTAATCTTGCAACCACATGTATTATCAGAATAAAATATATATTATATATACAATTATAATAAAATATTATATAATATATTATATATTAACTATATATATAATAAAAAATATACTATATATTATAAAAATATCTTTTGAAACCACATGTATTAAAAGGAATAATTTAAATTTAAAAAAATATCTTTCTTCTTTGCATAGGGTACCAATGCAAGACAAAGGTAGAAATGACTTAGCAGTATGAACGATATCATCAACTCACACCTTATGTCTTGGCAACTTGTTCACCATATCATATTTGCTTTTAAATATATCATGATTTAGAAAAAAAAAACTTCAAATAGTAAAGTTGTTTTTATAGGGATTAGTCCCGGAAATAGTAAAAATTTTAATTAATAAGAGTTTTAATCTAAAAATAAGTAGTAGTTTTTTCTTATTTTTTAATTAAAATAATTAACCAAAACAAAAATGGACAAGCTGGCTCTTGACCAAATAGAGTGTAGAAAAATATAGTAAAATTGCAATGTTGATATTTTGAAGATAATAAAATATTAAATTTTCAAATACTATAGATAAAAATATTAATTTTGTACTGTAGATAAAAGTGTTAAAAATCACATTTTTCATGTGAATATAATATATTTTAAGAGAAAATTGTGTTTATCTATAATATTGACAATGAAATTTCGTAACAATTATTTTGATTGTTGTATAAAATATTAAGAAAATTTTAATTTAACAACGACTATAAAAAGCCATTACAAATTTGATATTATTTCGAAACGACATATTTTTGTGGTTATGAATGTGACATATATATTGCAACAATTGTTTAAGTCATTGTATAAATTTTTTAAAAAACTTTTGAGGCAATGACAATAAAAAGTCGTTGCAAAAGTAATAAGATATCGTAACTACTTTTTTTAGTTGTTGTTAATTTGATATGAATTCACAACAATGAAAACTATCGTTGCGTAAAGTATAAAAAAAATAAAATAAACAACGACAATGAAAAGTCATTGCAAATATAAATACATTTTGCAACGACATTGTTAGTTGTTGCAAATCATGGTTGTTAAAGGTTCATTTTCTAGTAGTGCTATGTGCAATAATGTTTGATTATATATTCCAGCAGATAATGAAAACAATTTACCAATCGGTCATTATCTTCCTTAATTATTGATATATTAATTACCTAATTTATTATTATTGATCATTGATTTAAACAAAAGAGGTCACTTAATAAGGGAACTCAATGTAGTTGTTGTGATTCAAATTTTTGATTTACTATAGACTAATTTTTAAAAAAATTGCATGAATCAACTGAACTTATTGTATGAATTGTCAACATTATTAACTTTGGTTTTGCCTTTTTTTTTTGTATAATAATCAAAAGTCGCAACTTAAGGAGAGGAAAGGAGATGCAAGTGTTTGGAGTCAAATTTCAAAAAAGTTGCATGAATTATTTGGACTGAAAAGGTATTGTAACTTTGATTTTGCTTTGACCATTCAAAACCAGTTTCCTAACCAATTCCATGAGTGATCTTCATATGAATGAATGTTTTAAATGTGTGGGGTCCAGCCCACATTAATTATTAGAGTCCTACTTGGAGTCAGTTAGGGATTTGTTTTTTCTCTATATAAAGTGTTGCATAAACAATTTATAAAGACAAAGAGTGAGAAGTCTATTTTGGTGAGAGGAGACACAAAGGAGAAAAGGTAAGCTTTAGGTTTTGTGATATTTTTCTTGTTCCATAGAGAGAGCAAGGGGAGAGATAAGCTTGTACAACAATTGGGTATTCTTTGGATAGATTATCTTGGTGAATCCAAAGAGGTAAACTTTATTGTTTTTAGGCCAATTGTTGGAACCCTGAGCTTTGGGCAAAAAGCCTAGGGTATTGAAACTTTGTAATTTGCTTATTTCTCATAGTGGATTTTTATTCGGTTTGTCCGTGGTTTTTCTCTCTACACTGGAGCATTTTTCACGTTAAACTTTGGTGTCATTTTATTTACGTTTTATTGCCTACGAATTATTTGTGGTTTGGTAGCTTGATTTTTTATTATTATTGGCTTGAGATATTGCTGTTGATTGTTATGGATATTGTTATTGTGACATTACTTCCGCGTATTTGTCGTTTGAGGCCCAACAACTGGTATCAGAGCCGGGTTGCCAACATCTCTTCCTCTGTTCCGGGTAATAAAAAATGTTTCTTCTGCTCTCCCAAGGCTCGATAGTTGAAGGAAGTGATTGTTGGGGTTCCCAACATCTCTCGATGTTCACGGTTCTGGGCAGAAAAGTGCTCTCCCAAGGCTCGATGTGTGAAGGAGGAGATTATTGGGATATTCCCACATCGGTTGTGGAAGGGGCTAGGTGTGTGTTTATAAGTGTGAGGGAAAGCCTCACCTCTTGAGCTAGCTTTTGGGCTGAGAAGGCCAAATAGCACCCAACACTGGTATCAGAGCTCGGGTTAGAGCTTCGGGATCATGGAAGGAGATACAGGATCCATGATAAAATCGACAGCTTCAAATTATTCAATTTGGAAACCAATAATGGAAGATCATCTATACTGCAAAGATCTGTATAAGTCAGTATTAGGTGATTCTGGTAAGCCAATAGATATGAAAGATGATGAATGGAAAAAGTTAGATATGAAGACTTTGGGAACCATTAGAAGATGGGTAGACATTAGTGTTTTTCATCATGTTGCGCAGGAGACAAATGCTTCCCGTGTTTGGGAAAAATTAGCATCACTATATGAGAGAAAGACCGCCTTGAATAAAGTTATGCTTGTTAAGAAGCTTGCTACTCTACAGTATAAGGAGGAAAGATCTATCTCTGAACATTTGGATGACTTTCAAGATTTGTTTAATCGGATGACCACTATGAAACTGCAAATGGATGATGAGATGAAAGCATTGTTTCTTCTAGGCTCATTGCCAGACAGCTAGGAGACACTAGTTGTGACTGTTCTTAATTCAGCTCCTAACGGCACGATGACTTTGGAGATGGTAAAAGACAGTATGTTTAATGAAGAAGCAAGGCGAAAGGAGACAAACTCTGGGAATGAAGCTCTTGTCACAGAGAACAGGGGCAGAACTAAAGACAGAGGTCAGGATTCTAGAGGTCGTAGTAAGTCCAAGAACATACATAAGTCCAAAAATAGGGTGAAGTGCTTTCATTGTGGCAAACTTGGTCACATAAAGCAGAACTGCAGGATATTGAAGCAAAAGCAAAAAGATGAGAAAAGTAAGAATAACTCAGATGATGAAAATGTTACAACGGTGAATTTTGATAGTGAAATGGTTTTTTTGGTTTGTACACATGGTGAGTCTAATCATGTAGGGGATTTTGGCATAGAGTGGATAGTTGACACCGGAGCGTCATATCATTGTGTTCCCAATAAGGAATTGTTTACAACCTACAGAATAGGTGATTTTGGTTATACCGAGATGAGAAACAAGAGTATGTCGCGGATTGCTGGGATTGGTGATATAGTGGTACAAACAAGCATTGGTTGTACATTGACTTTGAGGGATGTCAAACACATTCCAGATCTGAGGATGAACTTGCTTGCAGTGAATGTCCTTGATAAGGAAGGATATGAGAGTCAGCAGAAAAATGAGCGGTGGAAGCTCTCAAGGGGTCTTTGATAGTTGCAAAAGGAAAGTTGTGTTGCACTATGTACAAGACTTGGATGAAGTTGACAGGTAGTCAGGTAAATACCGTTGAGGATGATGCTTCAGCAAATTTGTGACACAGGAGGCTGGCACACAGGACTGAGAAAGGGTTAAAGATTTTGGCGAGGCAGTCCCTCATTCCCTCAGCCAAAGGTATTTCTCTTAACTCATGTGATTATTGTTTATTTGTCAAGCATCGTAGAGTTTCTTTTAGGAAGATTTCTAAAAGAAAGAAAAATAAACTTGAGTTAATTCATTCTGATGTATGTGGTCCCATAGAAGTAGAGTCATCAGGTGGTAATAGATATTTTGTTACTTTTATTGATGATGCTTCACGAAAAACTTGGGTGTATATGTTGACAAACAAAAGCCAGGTATTGCAATATTTTCAAAAATTTTATGCCATGGTGGAAAGGATGACAGGATTATCCTTAAAGTGTATTCGTACAAATAATGGTGGTGAATACACATCAAAAGACTTTAAAGCCTACTGTTCAAAGCATGGGATCAAGCATGAAAGGACAGAACTTGGGACACCACAACATAATGGTGTTGCTGAAAGGATGAATCACACCATTATAGAGAGAGTCAGATGCATGCTGAGGATGGCAAAATTGCCTAAAGCATTCTGGGGTGAAGCAGTTAATACAGCCTGTTATTTGCTTAATAGATCACCATCAGTGCCATTGGGCTTTGACATTCTAGAAAGGGTATGGATAGGGAAGAAAGCTTCATACTCACATTTGAAGGTCTTTGGCCGTGCAACATTCGTGCATGTGCCAAAGGAGCAGAGGTCAAAGCTAGATAGCAAGGCTACTCCATGTGTGTTTGTTAGGTATGGTGATGAAGAATATGGTTACAGGCTATAGGATCCAAAGAAGAAAAAGATAATTAGAAGCAGGGATGTGGTTTTCCATGAAAATGAGTTCATCACAGACTTTGAGAAAAATGAAAAGGCTACACAGGTTACGGTTGAGTATGATGACTCAACGCCTGCAGGGATTCCACCTAGAGGTGTCACAAATGGTGGAAATGCACAAGATGTAGAACTTGGGGATACATATGAGCCAGCCACAGTAGGTGATAGGATAGATGCTGATAATGACATTGCACAACCAGATGCAGTGGGTTTTGAGCAAGGGGCTCAACCCTCTCAACCAGGGAGTGTTGAGCAGGGGGAGCCAATCCCAATACAAAGTAGTGTGGAGTCTTAGGTTAGAAGATCTACCAGGAAGCATCGACCATCTACCAGGTATCCTAGTTCAGATTATATTTTGGTCACAGGTGACGGGGAGCCAGAGAGCTTTCAAGATGTACATGATACTCCAGATAGGGAGTATTGGTTAAAGGCAATGAAAGAGGAAATGGATTCATTGCAGAAAAATGGCACTTATGACCTTGTTGAGCTTCTGAAAGGAAGAAGATCAATGAAGAACAAATGGGTGTTCAAGCTGAAAAAGGATGGTGACAAGCTAGTGAGATACAAAGCTCGATTGGTGGTAAAAGGCTTTGGTTAAAAACCAAGTATTGATTTTGATGAGATTTTTCTCCTGTTGTGAAGATGAGTTCCATTCGAGTGGTATTGGGATTAGTAGCTAGTTTGAATCTTGAGCTTGAGCAACTTGATGTGAAGACTACATTCTTGCATGGTGATTTGCAAGAAGAGATTTATATGGATCAGCCTGAGGGTTTTGAAGTGAAAGGGAAGGAGCACATGGTTTGCAAATTGAAGAAGAGCTTGTATGGCTTGAAGCAAGCTCCTAGGCAATGGTACAAGAAGTTTGATTCTTTTATGGTAAGCCAAAACTATAAAAGAACGGTGGCAGATCCTTGTGTGTATGTGAGAAAATTCCCAGATAATGATTTCATTATTCTCTTATTATATGTTGATGATATGCTGATTATAGGACAAGATGCTCGTATGATTCGCAGGTTGAAGGAGGCATTATCTAAGTCCTTTGACATGAAGGATTTAGGTACAGCAAAGCAGATTTTGGGTATGGATATCATTCATGATAGGAAAGCTAGAAAGCTGTGGTTGTCACAGGAAAAGTATATTGAACAGGTGCTAGCGAGATTCAACATGCAGAATGCTAAGTCAGTTACCACGCCTCTTGCTAATCATTTTCACTTGAGTAAGAAGTCTTGTCCGGTGACTAAGGAAGAAAAGGATGCTATGTCCACTGTTCCTTACTCCTCTGCAGTTGGTTGTTTGATGTATCTTATGGTTTGCACATGACCTGATATTGCTCATGCAGTTGGTGTAGTGAGCAGATTTCTTTCCAATCCAGGAAAGGCTCATTGGGAAGCGGTGAAGTGGATCTTCAGATATTTGAGAGGTACTTCTAAGATGTGTTTGAGTTATGGGACTACAGAACCAGTTCTTGAAGGGTTTACTGATGCATACATGGCAGGTGATCTTGATGGTAGGAAATCTACTTCAAGGTACATATTTACTTTTACAGGGGGAGCTGTATCTTGGCAGTCCAAACTACAAAAATGTGTTGCCTTGTCTACTACAGAGGCTGAGTATATTGCAGCAACCGAAGCAGGCAAAGAAATGCTTTGGATAAAGAGATTTCTTCTTGAATTGGAGTTAAGTCAGAAAGAGTATGTGGTATTTTGTGACAGCCAAAGTGCTTTGGATTTGAGTAGAAACACCATGTACCATGCCAGAACGAAACACATTGATGTTCGATACCATTGGTTGCACTCAGTGATTGACGAGCAACAGATGCAGTTGAAGAAGATTCACACAAATAAGAATACAGTTGATATGTTAACGAAGACACTTCCCAGAGATAAACTTGAGTTGTGTAGTGACTTGGCCGGGATGAACACTTTGGCCAAGGTGAACTCTAAATGACAGGTCATGTTGATAGATCTCCTCCTAATGGGGCTGGAGGGGGAGATTGTTAGATGTGTGGGGTCCAGCCCACATTAATTATTAGAGTCCTACTTGGAGTCAGTTAGGGATTTGTTTTTTCTCTATATAAAGTATTGCATAAACAATTTGTAAAGACAGAGAGTGAGAAGTCTAATTTGGTGAGAGGCAACACAAAGGAGAAAAAGTAAGCTTTAGGCTTTGTGATATTTTTCTTGTTCCATAGAGAGAGCAAAGGGAGAGATAAGCTTGTACAACAATTAGGTATTATTTGGGTAGATTATCTTGGTGAATCTAAAGAGGTAAACTTTATTGTTTTTAGGCCAATTGTTGGAACCCTGAGCTTTGGGCAAAAAGCCTAGGGTATTGAAACTTTGTAATTTGCTTATTTCTCATAGTGGATTTTTATTCGGTTTGCCCCATGGTTTTTCTCTCTACACTGGAGCGTTTTCCACGTTAAACTTTAGTGTCATTTTATTTACGTTTTATTGCTTGCGTATTATTTGTGGCTTGGTAGCTTGATTTATTATTATTATTGGCTTGAGATATTGTTGTTGATTGTTGTGGTATTGTTATTGTGACATTGCTTCCGCGTATTTGTCGTTTGAGGCCCAACAAATTATATATTCCAACAAATAATGAAAACAATTTACCAACCAGTCATTATCTTCCTTCATTGTTGATATATTAATTACCTAATTTAATATTATGAATCATTGATTTAAACAAAAGAGCTCATGCAATAAGGGAACTAGCTGTAGGTGTTTGTGCTTCGAATTTTTTATTTATTGGAAGCTTGTTTTTAGAAAAATTGTATGAATCAATTGAATTTATTGTACGAACTGATGGGATTATTAACTTTGGTCTTGCTTCTTTATGTGCAAAAATTAAAAGTTGCAACTTAAGGATAGGAGATGCAAGTGTTTGGAATCAAATTTCAAAAGAATCGCATGAATTATTTGGATTAAATCATCTCTTAAAAGGGTATTGTTAACTTTGATTTTGCTTTGATTGCTCAAAACCAGTTTCCTAACCTACTTCAATACTATTGAATGTTTGATTTGTATGGCTTAATTCTAGGTTTTCTAGTAAGGTAAGTCAAGAGGAAATCAAAATTGGCAAATTATTTGTTTTTATTAATGGTAATGTTGAATTAATTCTTTACCAATTCTCCCATATACCAAAACTACTCTTAAGGCCGACAAGTTAAATAAGCAATTTTTTTTTATTAACCATGATATTGGTACGAAGTATCTACCGTCGATAACAATGACCAATCTCCGTCGGGGATCTTGAGCGCACACAAAGTGGGTAGTCCCCTCCCAGCATAGTTTGCTCCATACACAAGGCCATGAATCGAACCCTGGACACTTAGTTAAGGGACGAGAGCCGCTACCACTCACGCCAACCAATGTTGGTAGTCAAATAAGCAATTTGCTTGTAAAGGGGTTTCAATCTTTGGGAAATTAGAGGAAAATTATTCATGTGAAAGAAGTTGCAAAATAACAAAATCATCTAAAATTTTGAATCCAAATTTTGTTATCAATTGCAAATCTCAGCTTATTGTGATGTTAAGCGAAAGGCTCGAAAGAGAAATTCAGTCAAAAATCATATGAACATCTGATGCATATTTATTTTAAGTTTTATTGTCTATGTGAGTTGTATGTCTAGTTTTACACTGATTTGACTGATTGATTTAAGTTTCTTATAAAAACATAAAATTTGAATTTAAAATTTAATCCGTTCGGTTCATTCACCTACTCTTTAAAGGTTACATATAAATTTTGGAATTCAAATCTTAATAGATGAAATTTTTTTATCATATCTCAGATTACAACATCTTTTATATCAAAATAAAAATTCCACTGACACGTTTAAGATAATTTCTTTGTATTAAACTTGTGTTTTATAATTGGTAAATGGGTCTTTATAATACTCTCCCATTTTGTCACCAAAAAACCATATCGTTGGATCATGTAATTTTTAACAGATTGCCAACCTTAAATATTTTATATATTTATATATATATATATATATATATATATATATATATATATAATATTTGCATTTGTCGCCATCAGCAGTCACCTGCAGCCTTGCCAATCTACAAAGAACTTGGTATTTTAGGTAATAACTCTTCAACCAACCCCAACTTTCATGTCTTTTTGTTTGAAGTGTCGAGTGGTCTTTCGCGGGAAATACTAAATCTTTGTTCTTAAAGAAGATCTCTATAAAGGACAACTTAATTTCACAAAGGACCTTCTTTTTAATCTTAAAAAGATCTACAGGATCCAAACTGAGAAAGAAAATCATTTTTTTATGTAAGATTCAAAATATTAACTACATAGATAAAATTAAATTAAATACATAGATATGTAAATATGGCATCCATATATTATTGACAAATCAGTTTTGTTTTGGTATAAAGATAGCTTTTGATCTTGAGGAAAGGGAAAGTAAATGCTGTTATTATGCGTATATAATTCGTGTACGTATCATGTAAAATATAAAAAATATATGTTAAAATTTATATCGACGCGATAAATACAAATTTTGAATTTGAATTTTATTATATTCATATACAAATTTTATCAAATTTTGTCATATTATATATTTTATTTGTATCATTTTTGTGTCATGACGTTATATCATGTCTAAAATTATTAGATCTAATTGTGACATGAATTTTAAATCTATAAAGTTTTCTCATTTTAAAGGTGAAAATATAGTCATTTAAATTAATAGTAAAAATCGACACGATAATTCCTAAGTTTAGAGTTTTGCACCTTGTTGCTTTTCGAGGCATAAAAGCAAATAAATAATTTAAAGAAGATGAAGCTCAATAGGACTTTCCTTTGTGTCATCACTCATCGATGGCTAAATTAAATATTTACCTTACCAATTGCACTAATAAATGTTTAAAAATTTTGACTGGAAGTTGAATAGGCGGGACATTCGTTTCAGCCGCCGGTCCAATTAAAAAGGAAAATAATTTTATTATTAGAAACTTTAATTTTAGTATTAAAATGCAATAAAATTTGAGAATAACTAAAATGATTTTAAAAAATAAATGTTTGAGGCATCAATAAAATAACAATAGCTTATATTTTTTTAAAGACATTTAATAATTATTTTGTATTCTTTTTTACCAAATTAACTCTAATTAAATTAATTTATTTAAGAATCGACTCTTATTAAATTAATTCAGAATCCAAGCTAAGAAAAAAAATCATTTTTTGTGTAACATTCTAAATATTAACTATATAAATAAAATAAAATAAAATAAAATATATATACTTAAATATTGAATTCATATTGCATTGACAAGACAGCTTTGATTTGGTAAACGAT
This sequence comes from Heritiera fomes, assembly GCA_032173925.1. Classification (NCBI taxonomy): domain Eukaryota; kingdom Viridiplantae; phylum Streptophyta; class Magnoliopsida; order Malvales; family Malvaceae; genus Heritiera; species Heritiera fomes. The sequence goes on along the minus strand of JAPDPM010000005.1, from coordinate 1,899,370 downwards.
AGCTTCCGATTCAATAAAAAAAAATATGTGTTAAGATTTGAATTTTAAATTTATAAATTTTATATGTTTTTAACGTGAAAATATAATCATTTGAATTAATATTTAAAATTTATAAGATAATTTTTAAATTTAAAGTTTTGCACCTTGTTATTTTTCAAGACATTAAAATAAAAAATAAATTAAAAAAATGAAGCTCAATAGGACTTTTTTTTGGTAATAAGCTCAATAGGACTTTGCTTTGTATCATCAGCACTAATCGATGGCTACGATTAAGTATTTACCTAACGGAAAGCACTAATAAATGCTTAAAAATTTTGACTGGAGGTTGAATCCGGGGCACATTCGATTCAGCCGCCGTTCCAATTAGAAAGGAAATTATTTTTATTGTCAGAAACTTGAATTTTTGTGTTAAATGCGATAAAATTTATCACAAACATACAATTGATCATATTTTAATCATTAAATAATAAAAAAATTGAAATATTAAATAATAAAAATTTAAAACTTGCTACCAATTTCTTTGTGACATGTTGTAATAGTTGAGTTCTAATCCCAACAGTGTCATCTTTTACCTTAGATCATCAAAAAATTTAAAACTTAAAAATAAATTAATATCAAACTAATTCAATATTTAACAAATTTCAACAATAATCTATTAATCATAATCCATTTACTATAGTAAAAAATTTTGAAAAAGAAATAGGGTAATGTTCGGTGTCATATATTAATTGAGCAACAGTAACAAAGTATTTAGGTTTGAATGTTTATAATTACTCTCATTCATTGGTAGGTGATCTAAAAAATTTGTAGACAAAAATCAAATAGATCAGTGAATTTTAATAATAAGTTTATGATTTATCCTATTTTAAAGAAGTAACACTTTTTGCTCTTAAACTTTTTCTTCATTAAAAAAAAGAAAAAAAAAAGAAGACGATAAAGCCAAGAGTCCAAGCATTTCCTTGGTTCCTCCGGTCCTTAATTAGGTTCGAAGAGTAAAGTAAAATGCAAATCAAAATAGCAGCACAGTTTAAAAACCAAGCCTTAAAGCCCAGGCGTCCAAGCATTTCATCGGTTGCTCCTGTCTAACTTGGCTTCATTCAGACATTGATTTCTTAAGTCTATATAGTATGCTAGCTAGCTATGTACTAAAAGGCAAACTCAAACAGCACATTCTGATCCGGGCTCAGCTTGATTCTTGTCGCTTTCCATGCTTTTAGCACTGCGTTCTAACTCAGGGTCATGCGGATTTTGTTCTCTACCAACTTCAACATCACCCGAAACTTGCAGCGAGGAGTCCGTGATGGAGGCTTTTGTTGATGCTAAGCTCTTTCCATTTACAACTTCTGCGGGCTTATTCTGCACATCTTTGGCATTGTTCTTGTATTTTTTGTACACTACGTATAGTACCATCTGGATCATCCCTAAAACAACTCCCACTATGTTTGGGAGCTGAGATTAGCAATAAAATTAAAAATAAGAGCTAAATTAGACACAAAAATGATTAAAAGAAAAATGTGAGTTTGTTATGAATTTGATAAAAATTGTAAAATTTGTTTTGTTTTTAACGACTCTGATACAAATTACAACACGGTTAATTTTTGTATTTTACATATTTTTGATATGAAAAGAGAAACTTTGGTGTAATGCAGCAAAAGGTAAAAATTATTATTTTGTGATCTACAGATCACAGGTTTAAACAAAAACAATTTGTAAATGAAAAACTGTGTACATTTAACTTTTCTTAGATCCTAAAATATGAGAGTATTTTACAATGTAAGGATCTGTCTATGCATTGAATATCTCTTTTTTAACGCGTATTTGATACAAAATAGACACGATATATTATACGGATTCCTTTAACACAATACAAACACGACATATATATAGATACACATACACACACAAATTACCAAATCCACATGAACGGTACGGTATGTATCTTTTGAAATACTTACAGATATATAGAAGTCTTTTAGAAGTAGGCCATAGATGAACCACGTAATGGCGCTCAAGGTGGGGAAAAATGATAGGGTGAATGGCATGAACTCCACGCTTCTGGTGCGAATGACCAACCTCTAGGAAAATTAGCAGCAATGAACAAGAAATTAAAGTTGGTGTTGTAGAAATACTGATGGTAATGAGGCAAAGGTAGAGTTTAAAGAATCGAAATCTGACCATTATGCTCAAAGGCGCAGCGAAAACACCGGCTGATGATACTACGCAGAACCACCCAACAACGTGGATTCGGCTTGCTCCTTTCGAAAAGAAATGAGTAAGAAGAATGATCAAGAGAAGGCCTCCGAAATTGAATAGCAGAAGCAGCTTCAAAGTCAATATCTGCAATAACGTACACATCCCAATCTAAGCATTAAACAAGCTTCAAAGGTATTATATTATACTATTAAGTATACTAAAATAATGAGCTTTATATATATATATATATATATATATATATATATATATATATAAAACGCCACTAAATGTTCAATAAAAAAAAAACATTTTTCATCTTTTGAAAGGCGTTTTTATAGCTAAATTTTCCGATGTCGACATTTTTCTTGGTATTTTTAGCTGACATCGGACTCTTTCAATGGTTTTTAGATGAAAAACCTCTATAAATGCCGTTAAATGGTGAAAAAAATACCGTCAAATGTTCAACGAAAAAATTTTCCATCTTTTTAACGGCTTTAAATTTGCCAACGTCGGCATTTTTAAGAAAAAAGCCGAGCGTTTTAGTGGCGTTTAAGGTGAAAAAAATTCTATAAACATCGCTAAATGATGAAAAGAATGCCATTGAATGTCTTATTTAAGTACCCTAGCTTTCTTTGGAGCGTAAATGATGAAGACGATGATGTAGATGGTTTCCACAAAACAACCAATGGAGTTGGTGGTCAAGAGAAGGAGAGCATTGGGTTTTAATGTGGAATAGTAGATCCAAAGCACGGCGCTGATGAGTGCAACAACGTAAGGAATAGACTGAAACCCTTCAGTCGACTTCTTTCTGTAAACCCGGACAAATGTAGGCCTGCAATTTAGATTTTCTCTAAGCTTTTTACCATTTCGAAATCAAAATACCTATAAGCAAGAACAGAGAAAGTAAAATAGTACTTACAGAGGCGCAAGGTACGCCGTGAAAGAGAGGATATTGCCTAGATAAACATTCATGAATATTGTTGTGATCAGGTTCAGAAGCAGAAAATGAAATGAGCAAGTAATTTTGCCCGAATTTTATATGTAATTTCCATAAATACAGACCATACATGAACAAACAATGACTGTAAAAACAAAGGTTTTAAGCTCTTAAATGGCATCTTTCTTTCTGCATTTTTTTGGATTTTTGGTTTACCGATCATTTGAGTTGGACAGTTTGCCATGGCATGCACCAGATGAGAAAATGCTTGTGACATGAAGAAATTGTAGGAGAATCAGCCCAGGGATGGAAAATTCTATTTGCTAATAACGCAAGTTAATTATACCTAGAATGCCAGAGACAATTATCCATGGATGGTAAGCCATTTTCTCTTCTGCTCCAGCTAGCTGAATCTCTCTTTCTGTGATACAAGGTAGGAGTTGAAGTAAGAATAAGAATAATATTAACGTAGATGAAGGTTAATTATAAGTCAGGTAAAACCTAACCCTACCTTCCTTCCATCCAAATCCTAGCACATTTGTTGTGACTGATATATTAATAGACAAAAGGAAGGGTGCCCTTTTTGTTTGTTAAAGGAAAACTATTGCAAGGAGTAGAAATTACTTTTTGGATATGAGATTTATTTTTAAATACTTTAGTTAAAACCCAATATATAACATGGAATTTGATTTTTATAAAATATATAATTAATTGATGGTATGTTCAATTATAAAGCTTTTCTGTAAAAACAAATTTTGCAATGGTAGAATAGAGAGAAGAAATTGCAAATGCTAATATTCGAATTCAAGCTTACTGAAAAACCGCTTAAAAGAAAGTTGTATGTAAACTTGTTCATGAGTTGGGTGATTGAAGCTCGGCCTAATTTTTTAGTATGTTAAACTAAAATATTAAACCCATTAAATGAATTAAATTTGAAAATTGAGGTTCCATAAAAAAATGAATTGAGTTTGGACTCATTATTTAAAATCAAAGTTTGACCTGACCTGAATTAAACCTTTTGAATTAAACTTTGAAAGCATGAATCAACTGAATTAATTAAACTTGGGTTCTATATTTTTTTAATAATACCTTTCAATTCTTAAACCAGTATGATCTCATTGTATTGTCATACTCTTCATAACCGACTGGCTGCAATAGAAAACCTTATTTTCGTTCTACAAAAGGAAAAGGAGTCCAACTAAATTAGAAGGATTCCTATACACAGGGATCACAGCCCCAGTGAGGGAAGCCTGCTTAAAATCCATTAATTTATATATAGATTCAGTCATTCACATCCATTCCCATAGACTTCGTTCATATTGGGCTTTTGAGTATTTTGAAAGTTAGCATGTATTATCTGATGGGTTATGTGTGAAAGAGCAGTCTATCCAATTCTGAAGTATTTTTCGGTTGGTTTCTTCTGTGGCTTACAAGGAATATTATCAGAAAGCGGAACTGTGAGGTGGAATTCTGGATTAATCGGTTAATACATCAAGCATTGTTGTTCGCCAAGAAAAGGAATGTGTTCCTCAATAATATTATGGCAAGTGTTGTTTCGTATCATACATGGCTAGTGATTCTGCAATTTCTGGCAGACAAAATTAGAGGTTACCGTGAAGAGTGAGATTGTAAGACCCGAATTTTATTATACAATATACCATATTTGTACATGAATAATGGTGGAAATAAATTGTTTAGTAAAAATTAAAGAATCATGGAATGTGAATTTCCACTTTTCATTTTATGTTATAATGTATATATGGTGTATAAAGAATAAATGGGATTTAATTTTATTTAAAGTATGAAAACATTTAATGAGGAGCATGGCTGTCAGACGAATGAAGAAAAAAATGAAAGGAAAGCCAATAAACATTGGCTGGCAGTGGCGTGGACTGGGAAGGATGAGGAGTTAGCCAATCAGCGTTGGCTGGAAGAGAAGTTGGCGAGGAGAAGAACAATTTTAGTCAAAAAGGAAGGAAGAAACGGTCTACAACGGGAGACCTTACCACCGTTCCTTTTATCACCAATTTCTCTGGGTTTTAATTGCATGAAAGAAGTGCAATGATGACATAAAACAGGATAAGAATAGGTGGCGAGTTCTAAGTGGATTTGAGGGGCTATATAAGAAGAATACCTGAGGAATTGTTACTCGCCCATTCTGTTTGCTACAAATTCTACTTCATTTCTTCCGTTCCTTTCATAACCAAGGAGTTTCATTTTCTGTCAGTTAAACATTTTCCTCACCGTTGAAGAGTTAAAGAACAAGAGAAATAAAGCTAAGAAAGGCAAGAAAACATTCTGTTGTTGGAAGAGCAACTTAGTAAAGGTAAGTTTCATAGTTTTATAATTCTCTTGATAATTAATGAAAGATTTCTATGTTTTACAATGAAATAAACATGGAGATAGTATGGTTGTAGTTGAATATTGTGGAATGTATAAGAAACTAAATGGAAAAAATAACCATGAATGATTAAGAAAAACAATAGACGAGTAAGGAGTATTCGCCCGAAGGGTGAGGCGAGTACGTTGCAATGCATGACTAGGCGAGAACATGTTCGCCAATGGTTATGGGATAACCAGAACGATAGTTAATGGGCGAGGACATATATTCGCCAAACGGTGAGAAGGGTGACCATAGAGATCGCCCATGTGAAATGTTGATGATCGCCAATGGGACGAGTAGGAGATAAAGAGGTCGCCAAACGTTATCCAATTCATGGGCGAGCCCATTTATGAATGAAAAGCCACGACTGGCGAACTGAAGTGATAAGAATGGCGAGTTGAGCTCCTAAGCTGGGCGAACTCCCCATAAATGAGTTAATATTGAATGGTGAGTTCTTTGGGCAAATGGCGAATTGAGTTTCGCCAAAGTGCCACTATTATTAGGAAAATATAAATCGTTTTGGAAAATATTCGAAAAAGAAATATTCATAGTTTAAATAAATGCTTTTGCAGATGGGAATTGAGGAAGGCGGGCGAGAATCAAGGCTACATCAGACGAGGTAAGGAAGTAGTATGTGATGAAAATGCATGTCCTGTGGAGTAAAAATGTTCAGAAAATATTAGAAATTATTTTGTTTTTCGACATGCATTGGTTGATAAAACTGTTTGATCTTGGGCGAGCTATAAAGCCGCCATGTGTTGTTGGGGGAAACTGGTTAGGTCGGGCAAGTAGAGTTGTTCTAAACAGAACTTGGGTGAGCCAAGTGGCGAGCTTTCTTTTATGAGAACTGGGCGAATGCCCTTGTTTTAAAGAGAAATCCGGGTAAGCCATAGTCGGGCGAACCCCTTTTTAATGTGATTGGGCAGGTGACCATTGTTTTAAATATAAGGCGGGCGAACCGTTATCAACGAGCTTTACGTGTTGTTTTTAAAAGCTAAGTGGCGGGCGAACAATAGTTCGCCGTCTTGCTGAGTTAGTCAGGGGCAAGCCGTGAAGGGCGAGCTGACTCTGGCGAACGGTTTTAAAGTGTAATTTCTTAAACGAAAAATGAATTATTTTAATATTTCGAAAATGGAAATATGAAGCTTTTTGGGGCAAGTTAACCATTGGGCGAGTTGACCATTGGGCGAGTTGACCAATGAGCGAGTTGACTACTGGCGAGCTGACTATGGGCGAACTAGCCATGGGCGAACCAGTCTAACCCGTACCTTTCTCACACGAAAAAGATTGAGATTACGGGCTGTTTTATTGTTAATAAGACCTTTTTGAAATCAAATCATTTTGATATATAAGATACAACTTGATTTTGAGACATTAGGCTATGAGTTCATGCATCATTATTCATATACTTTGCGTGACCCCTCTGAGGCGGTGACTCGGGTCAAATAGACCAACGAGTGCACCATAGGGCGTCACAGGGCTGATGGACCTGCCAAGTCTTTAGCGGTCTCGAGGTCACTTGGCAAGTGGACCCGAGGACCACCTACAAATTATGGTCATACATCTAGTTGAGATAGCCGTGAGGGGCGATGGCCTACGGGTGCACCCCAAAAGCGGATGACTTGTGTTCCTTGCATGATTTAAATTGCTGTCTAGTCTCAATTAAATGATTTCTGAAAGGATCTGTTAAATCCTATTTAATGTTAACTATATTTCTTAATGAGTTTGATTGTTAGGATAATTAAGGGGTTTTGAGAATATAGTTTTATATTTGTAAGCAGCATACACTTTCCTTACTGAGCACGTTGTCGCTCACTCCTTATTTTTCTACTCCACAGATAATTGATTTGGGCTAAGAGACTTACCTTCCTGAGATTTGATATCGAAGGTATGCTGTATTCTTTTATATATTGAGCAAAGTTGTACAGTACTACTTTAAATAGAAGGGAATGTAGATACATCTTAAGAAAGAGACTTTAATAATTCATATTTACATAATAATGTAGTAGAAGTTGTTAAGCATCATAGACAGCCCAACCGGTAATTAAGTGTAAGTTATGAGTAAGTATCATGTTATACAGTAGCTTTGGGATGTTACAGAGATGTTAGTGGCCATTTTATGTTGACAATGACTCGATTTTGCACTTATGAAATATAATTGGCACAAGTGGTCAAAATTTAAATGCTGTGTGCATAGCATCAAGGTTTGAATTCTTGTAATTTTTTTATTGGTAGGAGATTTATAATTTCGAAAAATTCGCAGTTGAGAAATCATTTGATATATAAATCTTAATAATTGATTTGTAGCTCTTGCTGATTTTAGTAGTTGGATTTTCACATAGAACTGATCATGATCTATGGCCACTGGCACCTTCCATTTCTAATAATTTTTAACCAAGTGATTAAAAAAAATCATAATTTGATGTAAAATTTGGATTTGAATTCAAACAAACTCAATTCTTATATACACTTTAATTTAAGACTTTACACATTTCTTTTAATTTTTGTCAGGCGAAAGTTCATTAGATTTAGATCAAATTATTAAACATAATTCTCTTGTCTTATAAATCTTACCTTCTTTGTTTGCAAAATTCAAATTAAAGAGGAAAAGACTACTATGATCTCAATTAGATTTTAAATAGCAAAAATAGTGCATACAATTTATTAATTATACATTAATTATGCATTAATTAGATATAATAACTCTTATTAACTATACCTTAAATATTCATTAAACATAAAATCTTTCTTTATCGTTAGTTGAACATAAATATCGTGCGAATAAACTTAGGATTATTTTGTAAGCTCTTAGACAAGCTCCAATTACATAGACGGTCAATGCAATGACAAACATGCTAATTCGCTTAAATGATAAGTGATAATAGATCCGTTGTCATGTTAGACTAACCCGTACCTGATATATTAACCACCCATTCAAATGAAGACTAATGTTTTGATGTTTAGTCTATATATCTTGGCCAAATCCCAAGGCTTTTTTGGAAGATTAACTACAAAAGGGAGATTTGATCTAGTAACACAATACGTTGATACGATTTGGTGACATTATATAAAAGTTATGAGTTAAAATTGAATAAAAATCTAATTATATATGACAAATACTAAAAAAAAATGTATCTAGTGTGTCGATACAAAATTTTTGTATTTTACATTATATAAATACGACTTTTTATGACACGGTCACGGACACAAATTATATATCCGAGTTGTCAAATATGAGCTAAGAGTATGTAAGAACCAATTAGAAAATAGCCAAAGGAAAAGAAAATTCATAACAAAACAAAGCAAAACCCTTTGTCCTTATCATTATAGGAGGAACAAATGCAATAGCCAAAGAAAAGGTATCACTTGAAGTGATAAAATTACCTTAGTTACATATTTCTACTTTAGAATGGTTTTGATTTCAAGTGGCATATGTAAAAGGTGAGAATTTTCCATTTCCATGCTGAAGTCGGCATGCATTGAAGGCCAACCAACCTTCATTCTGCCGTCTACGCCTCAAAGTTGAGGATGAGTTTCGACAGCCTGCCTAGCTAGCTCCACATGCTACCTTTGCCATAAACCCTCTCTTGCTTAATGATTGTTAAACAAGGCAAATTGGTTCATTTAGAACCCTTAAAAGAAAATTTTGAATCACTCAAACTTTTTATTTGGTGGCTGTGGCAGATGCGAGGATAATGAAACATGCACACAATTAGGCTGCCATCCTTTTCTTTTTACTTGATTGATTATTGCCCAACTAACATTTTAAGGTTGCTTTTTATTGCCTTTAAATATGATAACTAATCAGATAGTTTCGAAATTCTTTAATTATTATTATAAGCATAAAAATATCAATTTAAAAAAAGGAATAAAGTTATATCAGTGTAAAACAATTTGTTCTACACTTTTACTTTATTTTATAATTTCACTTAGAATTAATATTTTTATAAACCAACCATTAGATTTAACAACTTACTTGTATCCATTATGTATGTAAAGTTTTGACTCAATATAATATTTCTTATCATTTTGATTGAGAATATGTACCATATTTTTAATTATATTAATAAATAAAATTTTATTATTATCAAAAAAATAATTTAACATATTTTATTAAGTTTAAATTTGATATGCATAACTTATGCGAGTATAATATAAAACTCAACGACCAAAGTTTATGCATAGAGAGAGAGAGAGAGAGAGGGGGGGGGGGGGGGGAGGGTTAGTATTTGTCATAAATTTATGGTGTGAAGTTAATTTTCAAGTTAATTGTCTTATGTATAAATTAAAAGAGAAAGGCTTGACGTTGATGGTTCCATGGTGTAGTGGTTAGCACTCTGGACTTTGAATCCAGCGACCTGGGTTCGACTCCCGGTGGGACCTTTTTTTCCTTTTTTCTTAATAAGTTTCAACAGTACTGGACCATTGAGCCCAAATTTCCAACACTATTCTCTCATCTCTGCCATTTGCCCAATCTGGCCCACTTGCCATTACATTCTATTCTCTCTTAATTTTTTCTTTTAAACACATGAAGGTTTCAACACATAGACTTTTATATTTGACTTTTGTTTGCAAAATTCCTTATAATCTATCAATTTCTTGTTGAAATTTATAATTATCAAAATTATTTGACTGATTTAATTTTGATTATTACAAAACACAATTTGAAATATTTTTATAGGGATTTTTGAGCGGTTTTTGCTCCTAAATTAGTAAGTTCTTTTTTTTTTCTGAGTGCTTACTAATTACTCCACTAAGTTACTAATCAATTTCAGGTATTATATGTAATGTTTGACTAAAATTAAAGTAATTAAATTAATTTTTTAAGATTGAAGTAATTCAAAGTTAGCAAGGATTATTACCTTAGCTAATGGAATGTCTTCTCAACTCTAATTTCTTAGCGTGTGTGTGTGTATATATATATATATATATATATATATATTATACTGTGGAAATTGTATGATTAATTCCATGTAACTTGTATAGATTTCACCTTGTGTTGAAGTTGCTGGCTATTCCTGTCTTTCTCCAAAGGTCAATGGTATACTTTAGTCAAATTTCAATTTGGGAATATTGGTTTCTTCTCAGTTTAAACTTCTAATAATCTAATCCCATTTGGAATTTGTTTATTTAAAAGATAAATCCTCTCCCAACAATCACTTGACCAGGTATTGAGAAAAATATTTGCAAAGTCTTGACTTCGAATTCAAACATAACTTTTCTCTCTAACAATTTTTTTATCAACATTGAAAAGAAAACTTGTCAGATTTGATAATTTATGTAGTTGTATCATGTTTATTTCATATTAAATATGTGTAGAATATAAAAAATATTTTATTAAAAATTTTGCTAATCATAAAATAAATTTTTTATTTTTCCTGAATTTATATTTTTTTTATCAAAATATTAATATGTATTACTTTGTATCATATCTAAATTTACCAATTTTAAATTTGAGTTCGAATTCAAAATTTTAGTTCACATTAATTTTAAATCTTTTTATTATTCTCGTACTATATCAAAATTTTCTTATCAAAATTTGAATTGAAATCCCAACAAATCAATAAGGCTCCTCAATTCTAATTCCAACACCAAAAAAAAAAAAACCTCAAAAGAAAACACAGAAAGCCATCATTTTGTGTTTGGATTTGTCCTTAGAATACCAAACATGTAATGATAATCATGTCCTCGTCAAGTGGCATCAAATCCTTCCTTTTGGCCATGGGGGTTGACCCACTTTTTCTTTTAAATATTACTACTACAAACCCTTCCGTTTGTGATGAGATATTGTATATTTTTATTTATTTAGTAAGTAATTGAAAAGAGACAGACATTAATACAATGCCATAGGAGAGAATCTTATGTTCGTGTGTAACTGACCATGTCGGAAACAAGAATTTAAGTGCAGTTTTTACGCGTCAATGGCAGTGCAAATGAATCTTTAGAGCAATTTTGAAAATGTTGACCAGCTCGACGGTGGCCCATAGCCAATTAGACGGCCGTGGCTGATTGGCTAAGTATACTGGGTAAGGAGTATTAAAAGAAAAGTCAATGCTAACTGTTTCCTTCAATATCAAAAAGTAAAGTAAAAAAGAGCCGCCTTTGTTATTTCCTGGCTGCTTTTTGCCAACAAAGAAACTTTTTTTTTCACTACTAATATTATTCTTCAAGTTTCTGTACCCGATTGGAGAGAAGAAAGATTGAATTTTTTTTGAAGATGAATGGTTTGCCTCCTCCGCCAGATTTGGCCAATGAAGCCAACCATGGTGACGGTTCCATCAGAACCTATAGAGCTTGGAAGGGCAGCAATGTAAGCAAAAAGTTTCCTTTTTGATTGGTTTGTTTCTCAAAGATCTGAAATTTAGGGTTTATTTGATGGAGTCAAATTTGAATGTTTATGGGTTTTTGTTGCTTAATGATTTGATTGACAAAGAAATGATGTTTGGCTAATTGGATTGTTTTGGTTTTTGTTTTTTGTTGCTTTGATGTTACTCCAATTTTCTTTGGAGTTAACCATGTTTAGTAACATTTTCCAATGGGTGAATTGGGATCAGTTTGTTGGTTAGGGAATTGATTAAGCCTGACAAGCAACGCTGGAATTATGTGGATTAATTGAGATGCTGCAACATGGCCTAATTTTAAGCATATGGAAGATCACTTAAGTCACAAGTGTAAATCAATTTTCTGAAAATAATTCTGGGAGAATGGGCCTGTAATATAAGTGCAATCCATTTGTTTTAACTATGCTTATGCCAATGTTTTATGTGTGCTTTTTCTTCTTTGTAGGTATTTGTTTTGGGGGGAAGGCTTATATTTGGACCTGATGTGAGATCCATTTTCTTCACCATCTTCTTAATTGCTGCTCCTGTTGCTGTCTTCTGTGTCTTTGTAGCGAGAAAGTTAATGGATGACTTTCCTCATCACCTTGGAATCTCCATAATGGCTGTTGTTGTGGCTCTCACTTTATGTGTGAGTTCATTTCCTTCCTAAAACCATTATTTTCCTATGTTCATGCTTTTTGTCATTGTGTATCTAACTCTCCTTAGGTCCCCGATATTGGGTTGTCTTCAGATACTGCAATGTGTGAGTTCCTAGCAGCTAGCTTTTAACTACTGGTGTATTCCTTTGGCCAAAAAAAGCAAAATGTGTGTGTTTGTATTGGTCTGCAGTGCATTCCTCATGTCCGTGTCACCCCAATAGCGGGGTGTCTTTCGATCCACATTGGTATTGTGTGTGAGTTTCTAATAGGCTTTAGAGGAATTTCATGGTAGTTAGGATTAGTTAGCTTTTAATTACTGGCATGTTTCTTTGGTCAAAAAAATAAAATAAAATAAACTCTCCTTGTTGTATTGTTTAAGGTGATTTTACAATCTGCTCCAATACTGTAAAAATGATTATTAACAGTCAATGTGGCTTGCCTTTGAATACAAAGTTCTACCATTGTATGACAGATATCATAAAACATTTGGAGCTTGCTTTGAATATTGTATGCTTTGGAGTGTTTTCCTGCAGTTATCATGTTGAGATTTAGGGTATTAGAGTTGGATGAACAAATGGCCTTGGATAGGAATGTGTGGAGGAAGATAATGCATATGGACTATCTAACATGAGTTCAGATATTGGTTTATTAATATAGTCTACCCCAATCTCTTGGGATAAAGGCTCTGATGATGATGATTATAATGTTGAGATTCAGTTTTATTCTCTTCATATGTTATATGTGGAATGATTATGTAAATAAGAAGTTTATTTCGTATTCTTAAATCATATTTTCATCTTCAAACTTCCTTCATGATGGTTTTACTAATTTTTGTAAAGAAGTAACAAAAGATTTCCATAATCACTGCAAATCTAATGAGTTATGGATGCACTTTTGTTTCCCCAGGATATAATTCTTCTTCTACTAACATCAGGAAGAGATCCTGGTATAATTCCACGAAACTCTCACCCTCCAGCGCCTGAAGGTTATGAAGGTATTACAGAAGTTCGGCCTGGCCAAACTCCACCATTACTTTTACCACGTACAAAAGATGTGGTTGTCAATGGTATAAGTGTGAAGATCAAGTACTGTGATACTTGTATGCTGTATAGACCTCCCCGATGTTCTCACTGTTCGATATGCAATAATTGTGTGGAAAGATTTGACCACCACTGCCCTTGGGTTGGTCAGTGTATTGGACTGGTAATGCAGATAGTTTTACATGATAATGCTCTCTTCATCCAAAGTAGCAAACCAGCATGTTCAAGATTCTTTGCAATTTGAAAAGAGTTTGATGTTGTTATCACTTGCATTGGTACATTCATAAGGGATATGTATGATGATGATGTCTCTAAATTCCCTTTTTTCTTGGTTTGGTGCAGCGGAATTACAGGTTCTTCTTCTCGTTTGTCTTCTTTGCAACTCTTCTTTGCTTGTACGTGCATGGATTTTGTTGGGTGTATATCAGGAGAATCATGGATGGCGAGAAGACAACAATCTGGAAAGCAATGACTAAAACTCCTGCCTCCATTGTGCTACTAATCTACACCTTCATAGCAGTCTGGTTTGTCGGTGGACTAACTGCCTTCCATTTATATCTAATCAGTACAAACCAGGTAATATCTTATTTTCTCAGTCATTATACCTTCAAATGACAGAAATAGCTAATTTTAGCAATTTGAATTGTGTAGAAATACATTGTCTTTTGGTAAACATCGGGGACTACTTCCTCGCATGTGATATTTATGCTTTAAGCTTTTTTTGGGTGCTTTTCTTAGGCTTGTGACAGCATAGTTCTTTCTTTGTTCTTTTGGCAGTCTACTTATGAAAACTTTAGATCCCGGTATGATCGCCGTGAGAATCCATACAACAAAGGGGTCATCAGGAACTTTATAGAGATATTCTGCACTAGTATTCCTCCATCCAAGACAAATTTCAGGGCAAAGATTCTGAAGGAACCTGCAATTTCACCTAGAACAGTGAGTGGGGGTTTTATCAGTCCAAACAAAGGGAAAGCCACTGGTGACATTGAAATGGGGAGGAAGCCAGTTTGGGATGAGGTTTTAAGGGGAACAGGTGATATTGAAGGACAACTCAGTGGTGACAATATCGACAAAGACAGCCGATTGCCTGATGTTTCTCCAGATTTAAGTAGGATCCTTCCCCCAGAGAACGCAGAGGGTCGTGGTTTCATGCATCATCCTAGGCATTCTAGTCGGGGAAGAAATAGTGAAAGGTGGGAAATATCACCTGAAATTTTTCCTCTATCCAGAGTTGGAGAATCAAGGAGGATGAATGGTAAGGACAACGCTGAATCGACAAATGGGAATCAACAGCTTGAAACAAATCTCTGAACTGTAAATTAAACAGGAGAAGAGTATTATAAATGTATTTTTATTCTTTTTTGTCTCTAAAAGAAGATGAAAATGAAAAGAAGGGGAAAGAGTGGTGTGGGTTTGTGTTGGTTTTTATTGGAGACTAATGCTTTAGCTTGTTAATATCTCACAAGGTAAACTGTGTTGTAGTGTGTCATTTGTCTTGTTAATACCAAGTTTTGGGGCTGTTTTATTCCTCCCCAAAAGAAAAAGAAGAATCCCTTCATGGCTGTTTGATTTTCTTGTGGTTTCAGGCAGTGAGTCATGGCTAAGTGTGCAGTTTGCACAAACTGAGTCTTTATGCAAGAATCGTTACCATATGTGCAATCGCTTGACAGAGAGGCATGATTCACTCATATTACAATATGACCATGGTGATCGTGATTTGTGATGGCCCTTCCAAGCCAAGCTCGTGGGATTCTAGAGCTGTGAGGATTCTCAAATCCTACTTGCTGCTATGTGACGAAAAACATGAGATTTAACTTAAATGATTTATACAATTACTTATAAAATGTAATCCATTCTCTTATTCATCCATCGGATTCTTACACTGCAAGATTGTAACAAACTTGACTACGATGATAGATGATATAGATAATGGAAATTCTCCACAGTTTCACTAAAGGCCATAGGTGCGCAGAGATCTTTGGTCACAATTAACAACAACACTGTGCCTCAAAGCGAGATGAAGAATTTCCTAAGACAAGAAGTGGAATGCCTAAACATACTATTTCATGGCCAAATATAATCAGATTATTGATTTGTAAAATATTCAACTCAAAAGTTGTCCTTGTGTAGGAATTTAACAGTGAAATGAGTATCAGTTAAAATAATACAACAAAATTGCAGTCAATAATTAATGAGATGCAAGAAAGTTCACAACTTGTAACCAGGACACCGCACAAAGTCTCCTCCGTTTACTGCATGGACTGCACACGCTTCATAATGATAAGAGTCACATCCGTGAATCGCTGAGCACAATTAGAAAGGCAAGCTGATTCACTCGAGCTGAATTTGTTACCAGGAGTACTTGTAATACACTTGTCCCAGCACACACTTGTAAGCTTTGCCACCATCTCATTGACCATCGCTTTTTCCTTTTCTTGCTGTGTATAGCCACAAAAAATAATCAGGAATCCAAAAAGGTAAGATTCTAAGCTTCTCAAGGCATTGGAAAGGCCACATTCAACTATTACACTAACAATAATTAAAGCAAAGGTTGTCAAAATATTTCATGCTTTCAACAATCATCAATCCATGACAACTAACAACCTTGAGATTTATAACCGAAGACCGCTACTATTTATTTTTTTTCTCAGTCCCATTTTGCTCCTTTTTTTTTGGTACTAGAAGATAAATAAAACAACTATAGCCTAAGATGGACTACTCCATCAATATCTGCCTGAAGCATTCCAGAAGCCCTGGAGGGTACTCTAACCTTGTCACTCCTTGAACTGCATCTTGCACCAGATTTGCTAGCTTATCAGCACATCTATAACCTTCATGAAGAACACGACTCACTACAACATCTGAAAAAGAAGGTAGCAGTCCTCTGCAATTGTCTGAATAGCATGCCAAAAGGATGGCTTATACAGTCTAAATTTCTCTCTAAAATCGAAGCCAACACAGCTGCATCCACCTCCACCTCCACAATCAGGTTTTGTAAACCCAGCTCACTAGGCTATCAATCTTCCCGATGTTGATCATAAACCCAACATGTAATCTTATCACTCACAGAACATACTAAAAAATACTAAATGGATTTCCCCAACGAATGTCCTAAGGACACTTTTTAAGGTCATCACGTTAAGTAATATGTTCTCCCAATGCATTGAAAACCAAAATATTAAATGTCATAAAACACAGTTAATGAGAAAATATCACTATAAAAAAGTTATTAATTAACCCTAAAGAGTGCCGTTAGGGCATTCATTAGCAAAATCCATACTAAAAAACACTGCTGCAATCTAAACAAAACCGGAATCGAATGGTTCCACCTATACAATAATACTTAACGTACAGAGTTTTGATCCAAGATTCTCAAATTATTTTATAAAATGGATAAAAATATCTACAGACTATTAATTTCTAGTAAAGAATCCGTTACTAGCAATCCCTTTAAAAAGCAAAGGCAAAAGATGTCATATGCAATAGCTAAAGGAATGTTATTGAACCAATTAGCCTAAGTTAACTTAGTACCATGACTTTGTTTCACATTTTCTTTGATACTAGTAAAATCAAAAGTCCATCAACTTATCAAACGAAAGATGTCGATTTTGGACGATAAGTTAACAAAAATCAGAGCAATTAACAGATTACTACATTGCTATGAAACAAAAGAGAAAGAGAGGGAGAGAAGCCATACACTGAGAAATCGTTGCAATTCAGCAGGGTTGAGAGATGAATCCATTTCGAAAAAGATTGATTTTAGGGCAGCTTTGCAATGGCAACTAAAGGAAAGCCTAAAACCCTAATTCAACCAAAAAAACTTGATATCAAAGTTCGCAAAAACCCTAAAACGCTGAGCAGAGGAGAAAGAGGAACACAATAAGCAAGCAGGCAAACCAAATGGGCCGAGTTTGCCTGCCGAATGTTGATGACCATTTTAGGCCCATTAATCTTCAATCATGGGCTAAATCTTCTTTTTTGGGGCCCTAATGTTGATTGATGTATGATTTTTTGTTTAGAAAGTAGATTCGAATCTTTCTTTTTCCGAGTAAATGTTAATACAAATATTAAGCATTGGATTAAAAAAAATTTCATCTTTTTCTTTTTTAATTTTTAGTAACCAACATAGCATATTCTAGTAATTTTTCAAAAATACTCACCCAGCTAGTATTTTTGAAAGATAATTAAACTATTAACAATCGCAATTTTTAGGGTTTGATCTAATTTTATTTTAATTTTTTTATTTTGTTTAGTTTATCAATTAATTTTTTTATATTGAATGTAATAATTATTAATTAAAAATTTAACCTATAATCAATTAATAATAAGTGACAAAATCTAACTTAAATATAATATCGCAAAAACTCACAATAAATGTGTAATATTATCATTTAATATTGTAGAAGCTTTCCTTATACTTATAAACGCACATTCAACTTCTTCCGCAACTGGCGTAAGAATCACAACAATTTTTTTCTTCACCCATCGAACCTAAAAAGAATGTTTTTTTACTCGAAACAAAAAAATGTAAGTAATCTAAACTCTGATACCAATATTGATTGCTATTGGCTTTTTTACCCAAAACTTAACTTAAATACGAAGATTTCTCATTCATATATCCAACTTCTTCTAAAACCGATATAAGAATCCTAACAAAAAAATCTCATCACCTGTATGTAAGCCAAAAACAAATAGAATAATATCAAAATAAACATAACAAACTTAGACATGGATACTATATTATCGATCAATAATAACTTAACAGGAGTATCATACTTGTTAAGAATTGTTTGATTGTGATGTAATTTTAAGGTGTAAATGCAATAATCTAATTAAAAATGATAAAATCATCAACAATATATTTACTATTTTAAGATCCTTCAAGACTTTGAATCTTATGCATTATATACTTTATGAGTAGAAACATTTTGCATGGAAAGTTGCACCCTCAAAGGTGGTAAAAAACATGTAACTTTAATTTAGTTGCTGTTGTCTCAAGCATTATTAATGAGTTATGAAGATGGCTACCTTTAATAATGTAAAAGTAAGGAGCTGAGTTTTGATGTCTGAATCGACATGGCGTGGAAAGAGCAAAGAGGCATCTTCGTTACGAAGAAAGCACCAAACTCCACGTCCTTCGTGGGAAAACCCTCCTTTGACAATTTTCTTTTTTAGGCTTAACCTTTTTTTAGTCTATTTTTTCAAACTTAACTAATCTTCAAACCAATCACAAAAAGATTTTCTCTTAAATTGTCATCTCTTCACGTTTAAAACGTAAAGCTTTTGCAAATCTGACATTCGAGTCTCAATACTTACATTTTTTTTCTTTTTCAAGTCAAAAGTTTTTAAAAATAAAAAATATATTTCTTAATGCAAAATTTATTGAACCTAGGTTTTAGTCATGTAGTTTTACGCAATTTCGACTAAAAAAAAAGTTAGTATCTGTATTTTTTTTTTATCATATTCTCAAAACACGTCCTATTTTGTATAAAAAGAAAATAGGATAATTGTTTTGAAGCTTTGTGGAAATCAATTCTATATATCTTCAAATTCTTTTCTCAGTGTTGCATTTTTCATTTGATCAATTTGTAATTAGACACATTACTTATATTATAAATGTACGTACTTATATACTTATCAAATCTGCTGTGCACTGTGCTTTTACTTTCACTAATTAAATAAAATAACATTCCGTCGTTTGATTAAAAAAAATGTACATATATTAAAGAAGGCCAGAATAGGTAGCACTTCCGTCGGTAATTCAAAAATTGGCCAACTTGGAATAGTTGAAAAGCTCAACAAAAAGCTGTTCTTCTAGCGATAGAGTCGGTATTATTAGCAAAAAAAGATGGATAGTCTGACTGACTGAATCACTTATGCAGAAGAGATATTAATTAAAAAGAATTAGCATTTTAATTAAAGAAATAGAGCACTACAGTTCCTAGTCTAGACTTACACACTAAGCAACCTTTTAATCTCTAACGGTTATATAAATATATATATATATTTATATTTATTTATATATATATATATATATATCTGCGCGATGCTACAGATTTATTTTTATTTTGTAATTTTTAAAGTTAGTAAAATTGATTATTAGATAAAAATTGTTGATCATAAGAAATATTTAATTCTTTCATATTGTTTAGTACAAAAGAGAAACATATTTATTAAGGAAAGAATTTATATATCAAACAAAATGTCCAAAAATAATTTTTTGAGAAATTTGGATAAGCTTGGATTAAAGAAAAATACACACTACTTAGGTTAAATAATATGACAAATAGATAATTTGCACTAAAAACAAACAAATTAAGATAATGATGCAACAACAATAAAAACTATAAGTACCAAAATATATATACGGCACAGTTGTTCAAACAATTTAACAAAGAGGTAAAAAAAATTAGCTAAGAATGCTTTGTTCATATTATTAATCAAGTGTAAGGTTTTAAACTCATCTGTAAGTATTTTTATTTTAAGAATAATTAATTGAACTATTTATATTTACTCCAATGTACAATATGTAAACTAAAAGTATTTTTTTTTAGAAAAGTTAGAGGTAAAAAAACTATTTCATATAATAATTTTCATTTGAAAGCAAAATATATGCAAGTAGAAAAAGTAAATAGATAAAAATATAAAGCAATACTACAAAACAATAATAGAATACTGGATTAAAAAGAGTTAAAGAGCAATGTAAAAAACATGTTGAGGACTTAACTAAAAAAAGTTGTTGAGAAAAAAATAAAATGACTTAACTAAAAAAAAATTCTTAAGAAAAAAAAAAGAAAAGGACTTAAGTGAAAAATACAAAAGTTGTTGAGGGAAAAAAAATAAAAAGACATGTGTCAAGCTTAGGGAGAGGAGGAGATATATATATATATAAAAATATAGGGGGGGATAATAGCCCATACACCATCAGTGAATTTTTACTTTATAAATGAGTTTAGGATGATAATACATGTCCTTTAAAAATATTTTAAAAAATAAAATAAAACATGTGTAATTATTTAACCACGTTTGTGGAATAAAAAAATTTTCGCTAACGATATACTGGATAATTATCCTATATATATATGAGGAGGAATCAAGTTATAACGTTGTAAATTAAATTATTTTATATGGGTCAGCGCCAATTATGAAGTGTGAGCAAGGATTAGTATAATACTTTTTTTTGTGTGAAAAAGGTGCTTTAATAAAAAATTAAACAGAGTTCATATTACAAACATCCGTAGGAAACATGGTTCCCTAAGAGTCAGCAAGAAGTGGAAGCCTCAAACTATCAGAAGGCAAAACAAAAAACATGAAAACTTCAATTAAACTCGATCCCATCCTTGTGATAGCATCAACCCATATGCTTACTTCACGATAGATGTGGGAGATCCTAGCATTCCTCAGCTTTCAATGCAGAGACCTGCAATCATCAACCAAAGCATAACAAGTGTGAGAATAACTAACTCCATTGGAAATAAGACTTACCACTAATTGGGAGTCAACTTCAACCAAGAGATTGTGGAAGCCAAAGTTAACCGCAAGTCTTAATCCATTCCTAAAAAACAATTAATACTCAATGTATTATGAGAATATCTAATGGTTTACACAAAAAAATAATTATTTTATA
Organism: Heritiera fomes; assembly: GCA_032173925.1. Lineage (NCBI taxonomy): Eukaryota > Viridiplantae > Streptophyta > Magnoliopsida > Malvales > Malvaceae > Heritiera > Heritiera fomes. The sequence goes on along the minus strand of JAPDPM010000005.1, from coordinate 1,878,208 downwards.
TTAATTTTATAATTTTATGTAAAATAAATATTTTTACTAATCAATAATTAAAATAACAACTTATTCATATATGTCGTTATGTAAAATTTTAAGTTGATTTAATATCTTTATCATTTCGACTAAGTAGCATATTTTTTCATATATATAATTATAATTAAAATTTTATTATTATCAAACAAACAAATAAATATTTTTTATTAATTTAAATTGGCTTAATAGCGAAATACACCCTTAACCTTTTGCATAAAATGAATATAAGCCCTTAAGGTTTTATTGCATGGAAATAAATTCATAAATTTTTATTTTATTATAAATAAACTCTCAACCTTTCAAAATTATGCAATTAAGTCCAAATTTGTTAAATGATAATAACTTCCGTTAGTATTGCATACGTGACATGCCATGTGGCAGCCAACTAAGCTATCCACATCAGCTTTCACGTTAGATGTCCAAACGGCAGTTAATATCATTTAACAGATCTAAGCTTAATTGCATAATTTTAAAAGTTGATGATTTATTTACAATGAAATAAAAGTTTATGGACTTATTTCCACGCGATAAAACGTTGATGGCTTAATTCTATTTTATGCTAAAGATTGAGGATATATTTGGCTATTAAGCCATTTAAATTTAACATGCATAGCATAAACACACACACACATTTACTACCTGAGACTTTCTTGGACATTTATTTTACATATATTTAGTGACAAGTTGTATATATAATTTGTGTTTGTTTTGTGATAAATCATATTCATGTAATGTAAAATGTAAAAAATTTATATTAAATTCATATAAACATACCGAACACAAAATATTTTTTATTTTTGTCAAATACATGTATAATTTTTATCAAAATTTAATCTGTATTACTTTTTTTATCCTTTTTTTCGTGTCATTTTCATATTATCTTCGTATCATGTTTAAAATTACCAAGTCACATTATTTGAAATCTTAACTTTTAAAAATAAAATTTTGATTAATAATATTTAAAAGAGCTTATTTGTTTAATTAATTATTTTTTAATTTGATTTGATATGCTTCAACGAATCTGTAAGAGGGACCATTACTTTGTTTTCTTTCTTCCTTCCTTCCCTATAAATACTTTTCATGGCATTCGCTTAACTTTTGCCTTTCATCTTGAGTTGACAGTAGAAGCTCTCAGCCTCCCAGGGAAAGAAAGGCTATCTACAACTTACCTTTAGAGATGAACAAGCAGCTCAATTTTGTCAAAGATGGAGTGACCAGATTGCCACCTGGCTTCCGTTTCCAGCCAACAGACGAAGAGCTTGTGTTTCAATACTTGAAATGCAAGGTCTTCTCCTTCCCTTTGCCTGCTTCCATCATTCCCGAGCTCAATGTCTGCAAGTTCGATCCCTGGGATTTGCCAGGTAATTAGCCGAAATCTGTTCTCCATCTGTTACATCTAAATCTTGAGATATTGTCAGATTCTATTATGATATATAAGTAGAAACTTCAACACATACTTCTGAAGTGATTTTTTTGGAACAAAACTGTAAAGGTTTTTTAGCTTGAATGCATTGTCTACGGATGGTTAATGGAAATCACGGAATATTACTCCTTTTTGCAGGTGAGTTGGAGCAAGAGAGGTATTTTTTTAGCAGTAAGGAAGCCAAGTATAGAATCGGGAACCGGATCAACAGAGCGACTGCTTCTGGTTATTGGAAATCAACGGGGATAGACAAGCAAATTATATCAAGGAGATATCAGATAGCAGGGATGAGAAAAACTCTAGTTTTTCACATGGGAAAGCCTCCACACGGGTCTAGAACTGATTGGATCATGCATGAATATCGTCTAGTTCCTGTAGCAAACAAGGATTTTAACTCTCCACTGGCAAAGAACTCTGTAATCGAGGCAAGTCTAGATAACAATCTCGACTCTTGTGAGATTATACTATGATATATAAGCAGACTTGAACTAATATCTCTGGCACGTGTTGTTTAATGAGACAAAACCGAGAAATTTTCAAGTGCTAAGTGCGGGTCTCTGCAGTATATCTGCATGATTTATTCAATCCTGAATTGGATATATTATTATTAATCTAATGGTTTGATTTGGTGTTCTGCAGAACTATTTGAAGCATCACATGGAAAAGTGGGTTCTCTGTCATGTATTTGAGAAGAAAAGAAACAAGAAAAGTGCTGATCGGGAGGAGATTACTCAGAGTTGTTCCAATGATGATAACAAAGAGAGAAAATCCATGGCAGTGGTTCATCGTATAGAGCCAAAATTCTTTTATTTTATGAGAGAAAATTGTGGCATAGCAGCTGTGTCATCTTCCTTAAGCTCGAGCAGTAGTATCACTGAGGTTTCTTCAAGTGGATCAGAGACTGTTGAAGAAAGTACTAGCTGCAATATCGGATTATGAACTCGTTAAAGCAAGATGAGAGCTAAATTAAGCAGGTGCTGTTCTCTAGATCTGCAGGCAGGTGTTCTCTCATATTTTGCTGTTAATATATAATATATTGCTACTTAATCAAGTATTAGAGTGCATCCATCCATATTGACCTTTGAAAACTATATATTATATATGTTGACCTTGATTAATCAATAATACTAAAAAAAAATATTTACTTATAATGCTCCAATCACATTTTGGGGTATTTTGAGATTGTGTTATGATATATAAATTTGTGAGACTTAAATTTATACGGCAAACAATATCTTTTGGCTTAGCAAAAGAAAAACAATATTTTACGAATTGAGTACAAATCTTCACAATTAGGCTTTTTAATTTGGAGTATTGGTGTGAGAAATTTCTGCAGTTTTGAGATTTAATCCTCGACGTCAATATTTTCTTTAATATATCGTAAGTTAAGAAACTTTGATTATAAAATGAAGAAAAGAGAACTAGTCCTTGCAAGAACATAACCTTTTATGAAAAGGCAATTCATTTTTTTCCAGAGACAACGAAACGATAGAAGGGAATAAAAAGAAGCATATATCTCTATGTCAACTTTGCATAAAGAAGAAGAAGAATAGAATTCTTTAGGGGCAAAGCATGCACCATCAAGCAAAAGAAAGAATATCAGCACATGCATGGGATTCATCTCAGCTTCATATATATTCTTGATAAATAAAAAATGCCTATATACCACTCTTTTCTAGTACTTTCGCTAGAGAAAGTGGATTCGGAGCTGAAAAGTGTAGCCGATTCAAGTTAATTATAGAAAAATTAATGCAGTACTTGTCCAGGCTTTTCTTGAAAAAATGAATGATATTATATATTTGCCAAGTTCGTAGGGATCTTGGTGCCGTGGAGATTGAATTCTTCTTCATGGTGGCCTTCTAACTTGTAATGTCAGAGATGGGCAACCAGACCGGATCATGGAGAGTTTAATTTTAGAAAGAAATATATTGTTCTTCTCCAGTGTGCTTGCATGATACCTGGAGGACTAGAACTTGTAGATTATATACGAACGAAGAATCAGAGTTCTGAATTCTGATCTCTCATCATGTCATTGCCAAGTAATATTTAATCTTACAGTGAGATATTACGAAGATTCAATATAATATATACATAGACTTGAATTCACATATAAAATCATGAAATCGTGAATTTGAACAAACAATAACTCTCAAGTTAAGCACGAATCTTTATAAAATTTTAATAAATAAAAGTTAATATTAAATTATGAAAGTCATGTTTATAATCTCAATATTCGGTGTAGTTTTAATTTTAGGTTGAATTGACAAAGACGTCAAACTTTAACCACGAATGATACTTTAAAAATTGGATGCAAAACTTTCTCACACAAAATCTATATTCAAAGCCCTAAAATCATATATATATATATATATATATAGGAATGAAGAATTAGGGTTCTGAATTCTGATCTCCATCATGCACGCTAATGTTGCAAATAATTATAAACTATCTTCATAAAATATCAATAAATGGAAGTTAAGTACCACACAACAAAAATCACGTCTTTGATTTTGTGTTGGCTTGAGAAAGACGTTAAACTTTAACAATGAACAATATTTCACAAATTAAACGCAAAACTTTCTCTCACATTGTTCCTATTCAAAACCCTGAAATCGATTGAAGTTGAATTGCCAAATATATGCAGAAAAAGAATATCGTTTCCAACTGCCACAACAACTAAAAACATTGAACCCTTCTTGCGATGTCAGAGTTTGTTTCATGAAATATAATTCTAAAAAAAAAAAATGAGTTGACTCTTAACAAATCGACAACGATTAATTTGCATACCAACATGATAAAAATAGTAAATTTTTTGCAAAGGATTGAGGATACGACTAAGCTATTGAGCAAATAATAGGCATGTAACTGGTTTATTAACAACTATAATTCCAGAGTTAATTTCCTATGCAAACCAAATATTTCATGTTGTTTGTCCAATAATCTTTGAACCCTTTATAAGAACAATCCTAGTCCTTGGAATCCTTGCCTCCATTACCATCCATTTGGCTTGCTTTCCCCATCTCTCTCTGGCTTGTTTTCCATCTTTCCTTTTAATCAATCAGTAATGGGGTGTCAAACGTCGAAGCTTGACCATCAAAAAGAGGAAATGTTGCCTAAACTGCCTCCTCTCTTGAGCCGGATGCTGGAGGAGACTAAGAGGCGCAGGGCCGGGGCGACTCTTTCCAAGAAACAGCTGCTCAAAGATGATTTCGAGGATGACTGTGCTTCTGGCCATCGAAATGGCAGCAAAAGCTCCGTATCATCTGCGGTGCTGCTCGATGATCTTAGCCTAGGGTCCGCCAAGGTTGCACCCGAGCCAACCGAGCCTGAAGAAATCTTTGGTGATAAGGATAAACAAGATGAACAGATGGTTGTAGAAGCTGTGACAACAACCATGGAAAAGCTGGCCTTGGAAAAACAAGAAGATGGGCAGAAAGTCGAAGAACATGGGTGGTTTAGAAGTGTAGAAGACTCTCTTATCTGCCCACGATCACCAAGTTTCAGATTGTACCTTGTTGATTCAATACAAGATAGTGAGAACGATCATGGTAAGTATATTTTCATGTAAACTCTTCTTTTATTTCCTTCGCAAGCCGTAAATTCTTTGTTCGGATGCATGCAGGAAAAGTGGGATCGCTGAGTGATACCGACGTCGACAGTACTGCTGAGACTTTGGAATCTCAAGCATCCACCGAGGTAAGTTATTGGGACATCGTAAGATTAAGATTGTGTTATAATAAATAAGTATATATTTAAATCTATACTTACAATACACTTTTTGTGAAACAAACCGTAAAACCTTTAAATCAAAAGAGACTATTTCACGGATTGAATGCGATAATTCACAACAACGGTACAAAGTACTCAAACAAGAGCTTATATCTGATGAAATTCTGTGTTCTTGTTTCAGGAATTGGCAAGCAAGATCAAGAAGAGAGGAAGGTTAAGAATGAGATCGTTTAGGAGAGTGATAACTAAGGGTAAACCTGTGAAGAACTTCCTGAGCGTTAAATCATGCTACTATTTGTCTTGTGGTGATCAAGAGATTTCCCGCCAATCGGTTGCTGCAAAATCAGCAACAACATAGATTGTTATGCTATATGTAAAAGAGAGAGCTTGTTATTCTCTTTCGTTTTCCTCTCTTTTCTTTTGTTCTTACCATTGTAAATCTAATTCTTTTGCAATGATAGGCAATGATAGGAACTTTATACAGTTGAAGTCTAACTAAAATGCTTCTTACAATTACTTGAACTTAGTTACTTTTAAAAACAAAAATCTAACAGATTTGAGTTGGAATGCTAAAACCTACAATTCCTTACCTATCTTCGGGTTATGGTCTCCATTGTAATATAATGAAAGAGATATATACCGATAAGAAACAAGCGTTTTATACAATCATTTCTCGAACTTTTGGTTAACTGCAAGCCTAATCTCCAGTAAGATTATCGGTTTCTTCCTCCACAGGGCAATCACTGATAGGTAGTTTCATCAGGTTTATTTATACATCATCACCACATGCAATGAACGTATATACTAAGAGAAAAGCCACTTCCAATTAAAGGAACTAGCATTGTCATCCAAAAATCTGTACAACAAAGTGGAAAGCATTGGCAGATTATGCACCAAATCACTTCGGATCATGGGGCAGGTTATACACCAGATATTTATATGATCAGATACACATGAATTGAGGAGATGGGGAGGGGATGAATGTGAAAAATGCATTTTAAGTTCCCGGAAGGGAATGAACGCCTCCACAGAAAACTTGTAATACTCTTCTAATTCTGGCTATGGAAGACCTCCGATTTACCTTTAAAAAACATGTCCATGGATTTGCCTATTGAGGATGGTTTGAAACCACGGATTAACTTTCGAGAGGGAGCCCTCTGGGGGTCTTTGTTGGTTTTCCTTCTTCTTGAAGGAGCACTGGCAGGCCCAGAACTTTTAGCAGATCCTGATGACTTGTTGAATATAGATGAGCTGAAGAAAGAGTCACTCGTGCCAAATGATACAGGCCCTTTATGTGATGCATCTACTGGATGCCCAACTGCTCCATCTTGATGGGGAGGTGGGAATTTCTCACTCTTGCTCTTAGCATTTGTTTGTGTCACGACTCTCCATTTCTGGAAACCAGCAAACAAACAAGTATTTGCATCAAATTTGAAGTGACTGGAGCTCATAAGAAAACCACAGGAAAAACAGAGCAAACACAATCAAACAGAAATAATACTAGAGAAAGGTATTTCAATTCATATTTGGACTAATTGACATGGAAATAAATATGTAGCAGGGAAACTCCATTTGTGAGAAAAATCAAGTTGAAGCATAACATGAGAATTTGAATTTAACAAGGTGCAATTTGGCAGCTAGACAATGGTCATTTGACGTTGGATTAGAGGGTTTTTTTATGATCCAACCAAATTTTAAAGTGAAATAAAAATAAAACAGAAAAAAACTTAAGAGATTAGAAGAAAAGCAAAGTCTCCCACTCACATCTAAGTTTGCTTGAATCTCTGCATTTGCTTCAGGGGCTGGAACTGCCCGACTAGCACGTTCACGCACTTTAGTTCTCCTGGTGCCATCAACTGCATTAACTTTGCTGGCTAGACCTCTTTGCCTATAAAGGAAAAATGTATATCAGGTACCAGAATATAGCCAAACCACACAAAGAAAAGAAAAGGTGAAAAAGAAAGCCAGCCAACCTTCTTGCTTCTTCCTCTCTCAATTTTACATCCATTTCTTTACTCGGAGGATACTTCGGTAAACTTGATGGCTCACAAGCATATGGTTCAGTGGTAAAGAACTGCAAACAGGAAACCAAATAATTCACAAACTACTTTATAGATGTGCAGCAAGCCAACGGTGAGAACAGAATATCAAGTATTTGACATAGATATACGATAATGCAAAGGATATAGATCATAAGACCCTGGAATCCACAACTTATTCTTAATCGGGCTATCTAGCAATATAAATCCATAAACATATCTTTAAATATATAGATAAAGATTAAAGGTACTACAAAAATATTGATTTGCTTGACAGATGCATTAACAAAACAGATATAAACTTACTTCACTATTGAGAGCTGCAGTGGCAGTACTTCGCTCTTCGGGGTCTATTGAAAGAAGAGTTTCAATTAGAGGTAAAGAAGAAGATGGAAAATCCTTGAAAGTTCCAGCTATACAGCGTTTGTATGGCTGCTGTGGCTTAAAGAGTGTTGCATTTGGCAATTTGGATTTCTTCCAATATTCCTCAGAAGGGGATCCACATAACTTGAATATCTTATGCAGTTGTTCAACCTAAGCAGGAGACAAAATTTGATGTTAGCCCCTCCAATAAAAGGAGAAAAGGCTGAATATATTCATCTGGCTCAACAATGGTGGTTCCCCACAAATACAGCAAACAAGAAGACCAAATATTTCCAAGCATAATTACATGAAGGCTTGCGCCATGAATAACAACTCTGGTTCCATCAGATTCACAGAAAATCAAAGATTTGATAGATTCAAAAAGTAATAGACTTGAGAGCAGACCAACAAAAGAGAGAATTAATACCTCTGTCCTTCCTGGCATTATTGGCTTCCCAGAAAGTAGCTCTGCCAAAATGCAGCCAGCACTCCAGAGGTCAACCTCAACACCATAATATGTTGCCCCAAGAAGTAGTTCGGGTGGACGATACCAGAGTGTGACAACTCGACTAGTCAGGGGCTTCTTCTCCTCAGGATCATAAAAGGTAGCCAGTCCAAAATCAGCAATTTTTAAAATCCCTTCATTGTCAATAAGCAGATTAGAACCCTTGATATCACGATGAAGAACACCTTGTTTGTGGCAATGTTCTAGCCCAGAAAGAAACTGCTTCATATAGCACTTTACCTGCCAAAGGGAAGATACGTCAAACAATCAGATCATCTAAATTTCACAACTTCAGCCATGTAAACCTCATTATCAAACACTGACAATTACAAGTGCTTAATGCCACAAGCCATAACCAGCCTTTCATGAGAATTTCTATCCCACTTTCTGCAAGATGCTACTTAATCTCAATTCTATCTTGATGTTAAGCTTTTAATTTAAGATGATCATTCCAAGGCTTAACTGTTCCTAATTTACCCCTAGAATACCTTTGCACAGCATCATAATTATAAACTAATGCCATTTCTCAGTAGTAGTTCCTACATTGTCCAACAAATATCTAATTTCAGCAATTAACCAACCTTCTAAAGCAAACGACCAAACAAGCTTATATTCTGCTAAATCTCACTAAATACAAATATTTGTTTCAAAGGAATTTGCCTTCACAAAATCACCATGTTGGATAGCCTTGCATGATGTCAAATGTTGTCATTTGTCATAATATTTGAAAACCAATGCATTCATCTACAGAACCACTTATAGGAAGCAATTATCATTCCCTGTTTTCTGCCAACTTAATGGAGGATGAGACGAGTAGATAGATAAGTAGCTATTCGTCAACTAAGTTTCAAAAATGAGTGGAGGATTTAGATTTCTTAGGCATCTAAAATAGTGGCATCTTTTCTTTCTTGTTATTTTCCGTTCATTACATCTAGAAACTGTCCAAAGAAAGGTATACTTTAAAAGAACTGAAAATCCATCTCCAAAAATTGGCGTGAAGCGCGAAATTTCCATGAATGTTCATACACAAAAATAGTACAAATAAAGATTTAAAAAGCTCAAAAGGCAGAAATTTGGGTTTCGTATGGGACCCAAGTAGCTGGAGAACTACTTAAGAGTAACATCAAAAGACACCACAACAAGCAAAAACAAACAAGTACAAGAACCACATAGTCCCAAAATCTCAGTTAGGCAAGCAACAGCAAAAATGGAACGAATCCACGCAACACAAATCAATATCAACAGTAAAAACAAGCAGAAATCAGCAACATTTGAAGAAAGATATGTCACCTGAGGCTCGGTGAACTTGATTCCTCGGCAGGCAGCGAGGCCAGCAAGATCATGCTCCATGTATTCAAAAACCAAGTAAAGACTACAAGACATTCTTGAAGTAACCAAACCTTCAAGCTTGATTACATTGGGATGGTCAAGCTTCCTTAATACAAGAATCTCTCTAGCCATAAACTTTACACTCTCTGGCTCCAAGTTATCAAACCTAACCTTCTTTAATGCTACTATTTTCCCTGTTAGTAGATCCCTGGCTTTATACACATTGCTATAAGTCCCTTGCCCAATCTTTAAACCCAGAACAAAAACAAAACCAAAAACAAAAACCCAAGATTATTAAAGTAAAAATGATTATAAAAATGGAAGCTTTTTGATTAATTAAGTTGAGAAAAAGTTGATACCTTGTCAATCTTCTCAAAGGTGCTGGCACGTCTCGGGGTCCAGTCACGGAGGGCTTCGCCAGCGACGGCCATCAGCCACGAAGGCCACCCTTGCTGGTTCAGGTCCGATGGCGTCCGCCGTCTCTCCGGCGCCGGAATGCTCACCGGGAAATCACCGGTATGTCTAGCTTGTTGCTGCTGTTGTCTCTGTCTCTCCGGCTCTTTGACATCCACGATCCCGTCGACGGCGTCAGTGACTGAAACTATCGTGGATGGCTCGTCAGAGCTCCGGCCACGACGAGGATGTGCTGGAGCTGCGGTATTGCTCCGCCGCCGATCCGATGACTGTGATTGTGATTGCTTTCCGAAGACACAACCCATGACGGTGTTTCTCTCAAGGCAAATGCATGGGTGAAAATGTACTCCGACAGACGGAAAACCACTAGCGGTTTTTAGCTTAAACAAAGCCTGACAGGTAATCGTCGGCGTTTACAGGACTGAGAAAAGAATGGTATTCCTTGTTTTCAACTTTCAGGTGAGTTTTAGAGAGAGAAGCGAAAGAAGAAGAGAGAAGCCCGCGCGAGCAAGGCAAAGATAGCTTAGCTCTGCCTGAGACACTGAGACAAGTGAGAGAGTTTTGGTTTGTATTCTGTTTTAAAATAGGGCGCTGACTTGAGGAAATACTACGGAATTGCCACGGAAGGTACAAAGCTGACGTCATTGCAATAAAAAGTCAAAACAAACCATGGAAAGAAAGAAAAGAAATCTTTTTGAGTTCAAATTGCTAAAGCTAAAGACTTTTGCTTTGTTCTAAAGCCCTTTGAAAAGGCTAGTATTACTAATATATTAGCAAAGAGTTCGTTTCTTTTGGTCTAAGAACCAAGAATTTTAAGTTTCGATTAATTCTGTTTTCTCTGTTCACAAGGATCGAACTTGAAATATTATTTAAGATGCACTGAACTCTTTTCACTTAGCCCAAACAAAAAAAAGAGTTTGTTTCTAATGCTAACAATAAAATTTATATTTTATAATCGAAATTACGATATTGTCAAAATTGTTAAGACTAATTTTAAATTATGGTTATATTATAATTATTTGAAAGTTTCTCAAATTTATTAAATTTTTTAATTATATTTTCGATATCGAGAGAGAAAAAATGAAATAAAGATGGTGAAAGTAAAAAAAAAATAGTAAAACTCTTGTAATTATTTTCATATTTTTACCTATAAAGATAGAAGAAATACGGTAAGAAAGTGAAAGTTAAAAAATCTAAAATAATTTGAAATTTAATTCAATTGATTAATGTAATAGCTTGATATACTATATTTAGTAAGTTTAGTATTCAAATTAACTGTTCATAAAACTAATAAACTAATTGGGTTGAGATTAAGCAGTGGTTGAATTAGTTAGAGTGAGAGTTAGATAATTAATATGATTTCATCAACTTTAATAAAAGATATCTAATAATTACTATATAATGAATGAATTATGGATTTTTTTTCCTTTTCCCAAGAGGGAAAGATTGGTCCATCTTTAAACATGCTAAACTCAATATACAATATTTTCAATCATGCCAAATTTATTTTTTAAAAAAACTCTAAATTAGACTTCCAAGAAATATTTTTGAAAAAAATGTTTGAATTTGCATGGAATATTTGATTCAATAATAATAAGACTTGGACTTAACCCTAGTTCTAATATATTTTATATCATTTTTTAAATAATTAAATTTTTTAATTTTTAAATGGTTTTATTTTATTTTTTTAGAATTGGTAATTTGTTACCAAGTTCAAAGTGAAAATGATGTAAAAGTGTTGGGGAGTGTAGAAGTTGGCTGCAGACAGGAAATCTAGCAGGGTTGCCTTGTGGCTAGCTACCACACCTACCACACTGAACCTCTTTAACATTGGTGTAATTTGCATTTATTGGGAGTTACAGAAAAAAAAAATTTTCCGAAAGTCACCCTGTCAGCCATGGGGTGACCACCATGAATGATTTGCTTTTATTATGTGTCAATTTCACAGCTCCACCTATCATTTATATAAAATATGTAAACCCACTCGTACACACTTGTACACATGCAAATAAATAAACATTGAAATCTAAAAATAAAAACAAAATTACAAGTTTTAAAAGTTTAAATATCGGATATACTAGATGTCAACTCTTAATAATCATTATATAAATTATTTGAATTAAGTTTGAGATTTTATATATATACACTTTATATGATATCTATTAATATTTTCAAAATAAATTTTGCAATTTATGTTAATATCGCGTAAAACATAAAAATTTTGTATCAAAAATTATATTGACACGTCAAACACAATCATTTTTAAGTTTTTGTTTTATTCATACATAAATTTTACTAAATTTTAACCCATCATATCGTTTCATATTGTATTACAGTGTCATATTTAAAATTGTCGAATTTACTTTTAAAGACTGCAATAACCTTTAGCTATGCTTAATTTAATAATAAGGTTTAAGAGCCTCAAACGTTCCTTTGGTTGCCTTTGGCTATCCTGGATCTAGGGTTATTCAGGTTATGTATTTTCTTCTTACAAAACCAGCATTTGTAACATTAAACCCAATCAAACTTCAAGAATCTAGAACAGCATTTTGTGTGTCATTTAATTTTGGCTTGTTCTGCAGCTTGCTTATCTGCAAGAAATAATGGAGTTGAATGCAGTAAATAATGGAGAATAATGGATGTCTACAGTACGCGACCCTGGCAATAATTTTAACTGGATCCAAGAACTCTTGATCATGCAGCCATGTCTCTGCCTGGCACAACCCCATTATCAGAGAAGTAAAAGCTCAATCTACCATTCAGATCCTTGTAACGAAGGATACCTGTCTTCCTTGAAAGTTTTGAAAGACAAAGGAATAAAAGAAATGAAAAAAAAAAGAATAGTATAACATAAAGTTTAACTTAACAATTATTATTTTTATTTGAAAAAGATTAGGTGTAAAGTTTGATTCGTCATTTTTCTTTTTTATTTCTATGAATAAAAAAATGATAACAATCGTTTGATTATATTTTCATTAAAGTATGAGAATTTGGTAAATTTAAAGTTTAAATTTTTATCTGTATTTTTTTTTATAAAAACACCCCCCAACAAATAGTTAATTAAAATTATTACAATTTTCTTTTGCAAAAGGATGATAAATAGTATAATCATGAATATTGATTCAAATGATTATATCTTTGTTAAAGTTCAAAAATTTATAAATTTAAAATTTAAATTTCAATATTTGTATATCTTTTGAATTAAAAGCTTAACAAAAATAGTTAATTAAAATTGTTGTAACTAACCTTCTTCTAAAAAAATATAACAGATAGTATAATCCCGAAAATAAAATCAAATGATTATATCTTTGTTAAAATATGAAAAATTTGCAATATTTAAATTTAAATCTAAACACTGATATTTTTTTCGATAAAAAAAAACCTAACAATTATTAGTTTCCTATAATTACTGCAACCTTCTTCTAGAAAATGCACGTTCATTGTGTAAAACCAAGAATGAGCATATGCCATGCATAACGTGGTGGCATATGCGTGGTTGATACGAAATCCAAGACCAAATAGAAACACATTCGCAGACAACATTAAAGTCTAGAGAATCCAAGGTCGTCCATGGCAGAATAATTGACTAATGACTCGGTAATAAAAAAAATGCCGTGATCAGAAGGAAAGCAGAGTAGACTATGCATGCATGATCGATAATTTAGGCTTGATTTTTCTGGAAACCTAATCTAACATGCGTTGGTCATTGCGTAAAAACTCATAAGCACGTTAATTTGACATCTCGAATTGAATCTAAATTCTAAACTCTAGAATCAGAAATCATATATAATTTCCTAAAATGGGTATTATTACACTTACATTAAATATTGAGTTTTATACATTCAAGTTGACCGATTTTTCTTCACTTGTTGTCAATTAATTTTAAACTGAATACTTTGTGCAGAATAAGAATATGAATTTTGTTTTGTGATCCATGATTGTTATTTTTTTCGAATTTGTCACATAATGTGTTCTCTTTTTTAGATTTTTTTTTGGTCTTTAACTTTCGGTATCCGTTTTATGTGATTATTTCGAAGTCGAGAAACTGTCAGATCACATGAAAGTGGAACGTTTCTTCCGGCACGGTTTGCTCCATACGCATAACTCGAACTCGAGTCATGCTTAAGGGAGAATGAATCTCTTACCACTCAATTCCAATTAATGTTGGTCTTTTTTAGATTTATACTTGGTGAGATATTATTAAAATGATATTTGTCATTTTCTTGTCAAATTATGATAGACTTTATAATTTATGTAAACAACATGAATAAAAATTTGAATGTACAATAATAATTAATAAAATTAAATTTTATGTGTTGAAATAAATTTTGATATTTAAATTAATATTTATTTTATAAATTTTTTTCATATTAAATGCGTTCTCCGAATGAGCTGATATTTTCCATTGCAGCCTCTTTGACTCACTGCCCCTCCCACGCCTCCCAACGTTAATGTGCACACAGCACTTTTTGTCCTTTCAATTTTCCATCATTTCCTCACGTTTTTGCTTGCCTCTGCCACTTCTCTGTCCTCTCTTTTTCTTCTCTCTTGGATAAATTACGTATGTACATGTACGGTTGGTATGCATCTGAGTTGAGGGTCTACTATTGTAATTTCATCTTCCTGAACAAGGCCTTGAGAAGAGTTGGGGATCGAACTCAGTCTGATTCGAGTTAAAATTAAACAAGATATTAAGAAATTATAATGATCTCATATTCGATTCAATTTTTTAATTATAAAATATATTATCACTTGATTTGACGGTCAAGATGTGAGTGGTTGGTTTGATTTTCAATGACTTAAATGGGTTGTTCACAGACTATATAATTTTAATTTTATTTTGAATGGAAAGTTCTGAGGTTACTATGGTTTAACAACATGGCTCAAAGAGCTTTAGTCTTGATGGAAGAAATTTCTAAAAGAATAAAATAGAAGAATTATTGTTCGTAGCTTGTAGAATATGCATACATTGATAATGAGTGGTGAGAAAGCTTGCCAAACTAGTCTTAAAGACATGTCAACAAAGGTTGGTGTGGAGCTTAAAAGTATTTGGCTACGTCTGCCATTGAAAATATGAAGAAAATTGCAAGGCCAAGGTGACTTTCATTGCTTTCGTTTCTATATATTAATCCTTTCTTGGAGAAGTGGTCCATTTCATGGAGCTTGAGCCAGTTAATAGCTTTTGACAAGTCTTCCTTAGGTTGGTGAAGACCAAAGTGGTTGTGAAAAAGACAAAGAAAAGATAGGTATAGTTCGTTATACCGACTTTTCCCTTAGTTAGCTGGGTTTTTTCGTTCGGTATTGGAATTTTAGGCTTTTATACTTCAAAAATGAAGATATAATTATCTGAATTAAGGAAAAGTTTTTAAAAAGAACATGCAATATGTTTCGAAACAAATTTTTAAAAAGAACATGTAATATGTTTCGAAACAAAAAAAAAAGAGAGAAAAAAATGAAAAAGTTTTATTGTGTGGCCATGTAATTATTACTTCATGAAAACAGTTTTTATATTAACGTAAAAAAAAAAATTTTGCACATACTTATGATTCAATATTTGAGCTTTATACACTGAGATTGCCTTTTATGATGTGGGTACCAATGGCCTGATTATGCCCATTTTGTTATCTTTGACTCCGGTTCTCAGGTTTAGAGGAAGATAAAACAACCACAATTATCTAAACTAAAGAATAAACCCAAGCTTGGAAGAGCCACCATTGGCTGTAATCAGTGCGGTGGATAGGAGTCAATGGTCCATTTGGTCCAATCACAACCTCGTTTTACCAGTACAGCTTGAGTTGAAACTTTTTTTCAAGGCAAATATATTGCATCGTAGGAAACAAAAGTTGAACATGGGAAGCTGTGTTCAGATTCGGATGGTTCCTGCTGCTGGGTTGGTGCTGGCATGATGTTATGTCTTTTGTCAACCCTATCCCGGATGAGACTCGCTGTCTGCCACAGCTATGCAAGTCCCATTAGCATTTTCTTCTTCTTTCTTCTCTTATCCTCAGTGTCATGCATTTGCAGATTAGGATCCCTGGCCGTAACGTAAATTTTAAAACAGCTAACAATCTCTTAATCAAATAGTTTGTGAAATGTCGTGAGACTTGAATTTAGTTGAAACAATTTCGGCCCATGCCATCTCATTATTCATGAACATCATAACATCAGTGAATTTTGAACTCCAAAATATCTTTAAGAGTAATGAGATTCATATCCTAATCCACGGTCAATATTATACCACCTATCATGTTCCTGAACCATATATATAAGTCTTTTCGATTGCTCATCGATTGTTTTCTGAGCGTACGGGGTGTCCAAAATTATTGATGGGGGCTGGGGTACATCTTAACTGTCTGGTATGTGATACCAATTTACAGTCTTGCAAAGTTTGCAGTCCACATCCATGTCGAAGGAGCGGTAACTAGATTTGACAATTTATGTTTATCATGTCGTTTAAGATCTTGTATAAAATACGAAAATTGTGATAAACACAAAACATTTTTAACTTAAATCAATTCATATATAATTTTTATCAAATTTTAATCCGAATCACTTTCGTAGCACTTTTTTATGTCGCGATCCAACTGCAACTTACTGACACGGAGTTTTGTGGGGGCCAATTCCCATGTTTCCCTCTCGCCTGTGGGTGTGGTTATCTTCTTTTTTGCATCTGCCGCCTTTCCTGTGATCTAGAGTCCCGTACACATAAAAAAGATCCCCAAACATTGCTGATTACAACCAAAAATTGGCCCGCATTACGGACCTGCAACTTATTCTGATTTCTGATAAACAGCCTCCAGCAATTCAGCATTCTGCAGTTTGCGACTTGCAGCTCCTATTGCCTTCCATATGACTTCCTAGTCCTGAAATACGAGAGACACTGGCATCGAGAGCGCCAGTCCAGACCACGGCCTTCTGTTTTCCGATTCCAGATCATCAGGATGTCTGCTGAGTCAAGAATATACAGTATTATAGACTATAATTCTATCTTCATCAAACTCCCACCGAGAAGAAAAGCCAACAGAACTTCCAACACAATTTTTACGTAGTTTATATAGATGAAAGAAGCATGTACCGACTAGAAGAAAAGTAATTAATCGATCAGAATTTAATCAACTTCAGAATTTCCTTAGTCCTCCTCTCTAATTGAACTTAATCAGCATCATTCTTTTCCTTACAGTTCAGAACTTACCTCATTCCAGTGTTCAGTAATTAATTTATCGGAAAGAGCCTGAAGGATAAACAGAAAGAGGACTTAGCACACAAATAATCTTCGAGAAAGCCAGCATTAGCAGCATGCAGGTGCTAATAAACTCAGTGCAAGTAACAACGTGTAATCCAGCAAAAGTTAATAAGCACACTCGCTGAGAAGGGGGAATCATAAGTCAGACTAAATAACAGCTTATATTGAGATATAATCCTTTGTGTAATTGTATAGTGTTCAGATTCATGAGGTAAATGAAAATTAACACAAGGAAGTCGAGCAATTGGCAACTCCAGCACAGATCAGCTGGATAAAAGCTTCTCAAGAGCTAGGTTTTCGTCACCGCCAACAGCTTCTAGAGTACTTCTCACCAAACCATCAGCAAAACCCATTTCCACAAGTCGTTGCACCTGTACCCATCAAATTCTGCCTTAGCAAATTTAGCTCGTTAAAAATAAGATAATTAAAAGGTGTCTGCTACAAGGCAAATGCCAATTGTGAAAATGGATGCCAACTCTCAGGAACTTATTCAGAGCATACTTCACAAGAAAGTATTTACTTGTTTTCTATGAATATTCAGATGCATAAAGAATACAAACCTTTTCCTCGACTCCTAAAGAAGAGGCCTTGGCAAAGCTTTCTGTCCAGTAACGAGCTGTAGCAACAAATGTCTGATACTCTCTAAGATACTGCATTAGAAAAGGGGAAAAACAAAATCAATGCCTAGTTAGCGTTATAAAAACTTTTATGGAAATGATTAGAAAGAGGCATGAAAGCTTGATTGACAGCACACATAGGTTTAATAATCTACATACTATTGCACATTCAAATAAGGCCAATAAAAAGAAACAAAGAAATTTTTGGTAAGAAACATGGGAAAAAACATCGAGCAAACCCAACCTGTTGCGCTACTACAGCATCTTGAGGATCATCAGGTTCAGGAGCAGAAAGCAAAGCTTGGACAGAAAGAAGAGCTGTCTTAAGAGTGAGTGCAGGGCTCCACTGGTCCTTCAATATATCCAGGCATATCGCCCCACTTTGACTGCTAATGTTTGGGTGCCTTTGGTGGGTAACAGAACATAAGGAAGTTTCAAGAGTTAATCACCATCAGAGCTTAATTGATCATTTGTCATGTCATGTTTATGCATCAACTTGCCAAAATAATTGACTCCTAAATTGATATGCATCCCGCTTATGGTATTGCATTCAACATAGTATTGAATTTTAATCTGAAACTCGCATGCAAAAAAAATTCAAGGGGAAAACAAAGCCATTTGTACTAAGTCAAACTAGATGCAACAGCTCACTTTTCCTTTTCTCCTTTCAAAACCCTAAAACAACAAGAATGCTTATATATGCTGCTGCATATCTATCAGGCAGTAAAAGACATGGAATTGTTTATAAAAGTTATTTAGAGTATTTGCTCCAAAAGTGAGGAAAAAGGAGAAAATAAATACTTCAATGTAAACCTAATCTATTACTACAAAAAAATGAGCATCAAAAAGGGCTCGCTCAGTTTCAGCAATGTAATAAGTGAGAGAAAGAGCAAAACAGACAGTTGTAAACAGTCAGTATTTGATACACAAGTCAAGCCTTCATCAGCACAAAAAGAGAAAAAATAGGTACAAGATTATGAATTGTTTCATCGAACCAAGTCATATGGAACAATGCACAACAAGAACAACAACAAAAAAAAGAACCTAGAACTAGGATTAGGACTACAACAAACATAAGAGCAAGTAACTAAGTCTTGTGCACTCTCCTTAGGCCATTTTTAAGTACAGCCTTTATTGGCCCATCAACCACACGCACGTTGCACTACATTACCAGAAAACCAATTCAACTATACTGTGCAATTGACAAATGACAACAAAATATGCAGATAAAATAAGATGATGCATTTTTTGCCTACCAAACTTTGGTCACAAACTTCATTTTGGGAGGCTCAAATGGATACCCATCTGCAAAGCAGAAACCAATCAGTACAAAATATCAGTAATCAATGATCCATTCCACTTCAAACAAGGCTTATTCTCCTTAATCTACCAGTCAATTGATAGTATCCACCACCATTCCATTCAGAAAACAATCCTTTATCACTTCATAAACGAAGTTCAAGCACAACATCCCAACTTTATAATATAAACTCAGTTGAAAATCTAAACCTGGATAAAAGTTTCATCTTTTTCTGAAAAGTAAAAGGAAGAAAACCCTTTACCCTCAGCCCAATTCTCAACTAAAAAGGATATATAACTAGAAAACAAAAGCAAACCCATGAAAGTTAATGTAAAGAAAAAGGAGAAATTGAACAAGTGGTGAATAACCGGGCAATGTGATATCGATTTCAAAGGAGCCTCCTTCATAGGGAGTGCCGAAAGGGCCAGGGATGATGCCAGTCAAGCGAGCGAGATTGTCCGATTTGGGAGAGACCCTAATGCCCGAAGAGTCTTTTTCTCGGCTACATTCTTGTAGCTCCTTTTGCACCCGAGCAAAGTCTATCATCGTCTCAAATTCTCGTTCTCGATCAGACCCTAAACCCGGTAACGAAAGAAAAGAAAAAAATCGTCGAATTGAACAGGAAAAGAGAAGCGCCCAGGAATAATTAATGCATTTTTCCCAACTTTTTAGTTGACATGGCTATCTTAAACAAGATTCACTATAGGCATAAAAAATACAATAAAAGACATAAAAGCAATACCAATTAAAATTAAGTAAAATGTATATATAAATTGACAAAATTACAAAAAAATATTTTATGTTTGTTGTATTCACACAAATTTTAATATGAATTTTTTATATTTTACATTACATGAATAAAATTTTATATGACACAAATATGAATACGAATTATTAGAGCTACTCTTTGGTTTTTACTCTTTTATTTTTATTTTTTATCAAAACTCTTTATTTATTTAATAAGTATATTTTTGGATTATATTATGTATGTATAATCAACATAGACATTTAGATGTACCAGTTAGGAGAGTAGAGGTTATGAATGTTGAGAGAAAGAAAAATCGAAAAAGACTTAAAAAGAAGTAATTCGGAAATATATTAAGGCATTAGAGTTTAATGAATACATTGCCTTGAATAAGAATGTGTGGAGAAAGAGAATTCATATGAACGATCTAGTGTGAATTCAAATATTAATCCATGTAACTTACTCCAATATTTTAGGATAAAAACTCTAATGATGATTATATATGCATCATAAGTTGCAACATACTACTACATTAATTTATTAATTTTAAAATAAAAAATTTATAAAATAAATATTATTAAATTTATTAATTAATAAATCGCAATTATATTACTGAATTACATTGTGTGAAATTTATACAATAATTACGAGTCAATGAAAAATAATCTAAGAATTAATCTTTGGACAACTATTTTCTTTAATTTTTTATTGAGAAATTTTATATAAGTTTTTGCGTTATCAAGTTTGTTATTGTAACTTACTGAAAATCATCTCTTATTCAATTAAACTAAAATTAAATTGATTATCGGTTTATGGTTTGTTTTTTGTTTATCAATATTAAGAAAGTTTATTTTCATTTTGTAATTCTTTAAGAATTAGATAAAGATTAGACACTAAAATAAATAAGTTTTTATCTGGTTGTTGTTGCACAAAACAACAATAAATATGTGCTGACGTCGATATTCGTATTCTTCTTCCATGTGTCTCTAAAAAGCTTTTGTAAGACAAGAAAAGTCAGAGGAACACAGGGGTGGTTCCCTGCGTAGGCACTCCGATGCTTAAGTCAGCAAAAGGTTTTTGAGTATTAGGAAGCGTAAAAGCCAGTAGTCTAAAAATTAGGGAATAGAATTGTACTCGAGGCCTATTTATAGACGAATATTCCAGAGTAATTACCTGAGGTAATTACGTCTTTGTAGTGAGAGTTCGTTTCCAAGTAAAACACAAATTCCGTCAATCTCAGAAGTTTATCGAGAGCCTGTCGCTGGTGGGAGGCTGTTGAATGGCGCGGCACATCTTAGCGGGAGGAATCTGTCGCACTATGAGTGAGGCTGGATTCGGCCACGTGTCCAACACACGAGCAATGAGCGACAGGTCCTAAGGGGTCAGTTGCCTGCGACAGAGGTCCTGTCGCAAGCGAGAGAGACTTTCTGCCTATCCGAAATTATTCAGTCAACACCACATGGTCCAATAGGATCTCGCCATGTGGCGAATTCTCTGATGTTTGGGCTTTAGCACATTGTAAATAAGCTTTGCCATATCAATTGCTCCCCACTCTCTTGTTGGATTTTTCCAATCAAGAGAGTATAAATACTAGTTTTGGGCTCTAGCCCAATGTGAATAGTCTTTTTCTAATTTTTGTGGTTTTCTCTGGTATTTTTTGCAGGTGAAAAATCTCAATTCTGCGAGAGGGGTTGTCAGGCGCAACGTTTGGTATTCCTTGTCTCAGCTATATAAACAGTTGGAGTTTAGTGAGACCGACTACAAAAATCCTCTGAGAAGCACTCTACCGCACGCTTTTTAACTCTCTCGCCAAATAGTCTGCCGCCGAAATAGTCTTTCGCCTTTCACAGAAAGTCTTTCGCCTATCACTACCACAGTAAGTGTACACCTCTCACCTCACTCTGTCAGCTCTTATACTTGTTTTTGAGTCTCTCGCATGTGTCTAGCATTAGATCTCTCGGTCCCCAGGCCTTCCGAGTAAAAGATCTCTCGACCATAATAGGTCTCTCGATTTCTTAGGCTCTCGCCTCACTTAGGTCTCTCACCCTGCAGGTCTTTCGCCTTAATTAGGTCTCTCACTAGTAGGTATCTCGCCTGGTGGGTCTCGCCTATTTCTTGTCTGTCTTTATATTCCAACCATGTCTTCACAACGCCCAGGTAAAACTCTGAGAAAGGGCGGTGTTGAATGCACATTGACAAATGGTGATTTAGACGAGATCAATTCTCGTTTTCCCCTTCCTTCTGGTTATCATTATAGACTCCCAGCCGATGGGGAAGTTACACCCGACCTGGTTAGAAGCAGCGTAGTTGTACATAAAGCTTCCTTAGTTTTCGATTTTCGCTTTCTGTTACCAGAATTCAGTCTAGAGTTCCTTAGGTACAAAGATATAGTTCCCTGTCAACTCCATCCTCATGCCTGGGCTCAAGTAGTGGGTTTCTCAATTGTATGTCAT
Source organism: Heritiera fomes (assembly GCA_032173925.1). Classification (NCBI taxonomy): domain Eukaryota; kingdom Viridiplantae; phylum Streptophyta; class Magnoliopsida; order Malvales; family Malvaceae; genus Heritiera; species Heritiera fomes. Next base: position 1,856,018 of record JAPDPM010000005.1, on the reverse strand, counting down.
AGTTTAGGTATCGTTCCTACCGTCCCTCTTTTGAGTGCTTTTTTTTAAAGTCTGTAGACTAAAAGGGCTAGTAACATTTTCCCTTCAGAGGTTCAAAGTTGATAGGTTCCATAATAAAATCTTCACAGATCTCCCTAATAAATTGCGTAACTTTGAGAGTGAATGGGTTATTGTCGTCGAGATTCCAAGTAACTTAAGAATTCGCACTAGATGGAATCGAGACATTAGCGATCACTCGAAACGTTCAGGAAGATTTAGCCTAGACTCTTTGAGGGACCATCTTGGTGAGCCTATATGGCGTATCTGTTCTACTGGAGAACGTAATTTATTCTCTCTTTTAACCCCAGAGAATGTCGCAGCAACCAGCTGGGGGGTAAGCAGAGCCGTTCCTAAGACTTCTGCTATTCCATCTAACCTCCCTACAACCTTGAGCGTGTCTGATGCTGGTCCTAGCCAGCCACCTGTGGTTCCCATAGCCGAAACATCCAATCCCTTAGGTCACCTTGTAGATGAATCTTCTTCTAACTCGGAGGGCGAAACTCCTGAGGTCGCGGGTGTCGGTGATCCATTCGAGGAGAATCTTGAATGAACTCAGGGCAACGCTTTTGGGAGTCCTTTCGACGACTTTCCATCGGACACAAACTTGGATACCTTAGAGGATTTTGGTGATATTATAAGTTTTTAATTTTCTTTACTTCATATATCCGTGTTCGTGGCATTTTTGGATTTTGGTTTGCTGATTCCTTCTCCTTGTATTATGCAGATATGAACTTCCAAAGGGCTATACGTAGAAGGGAGGCTAATGCTTCTGCCAGAGCAGCTCCTCCTCCTCAACAACAGCCGCAGGTCGGAGCCTCCGCTTCCGAACATCCTCGTGCTCCTACTCCTCCTCCTCCGGCTACAGACGGGCCCATCTGTCCTGCGCAAGAGGCCGGGAGAAACAAGCAAAAGAGGCCCCTTTATCCGTGATCGTAGCTCGAACGATCAAGAAAACTCTATGTCACAGAGGAGTGAGTCCACCCATCGAGAAGGTGACCCTAGTGCTGCAGAGGGCAGGTCAGCTCCTCGTAGGCCTCATCGTAAATATAGGAAGAGGTTGATCATTGAGGGATCGATGCCTACGAGGCCAATTTTGCCTAATATAACTGATCCTACTTTGAGATGATATCCAGTAGATGGTGGGGTCATTGTTGACGGAGAAGATTTTCAGACCTACCCTGGTGTTAATGATAATGATAGCATCGAGGAGCCTGGGGTAGCTTCTCATTTGGCCTGGAGTACCATCCTTCCTCGCGACGAGATGAGGCTCTTTACGAACCTCACAGATGCTGAAAACAATTCTGACTACCTTATAATGAAGGTGAGAGTGTCGCACTTCTTTGATAATGATACTCCCCTTTTTTTTAACTTCTTTTGTTAGGTTTTTGAGTTATTCTATTCTTGTTTTGTTAGGCTGCTCAACAAACGGTGGCCGTTAATGCACGGCATAGGGCTCTTAGGAAGCAAGCTGAAAAATAAATCTGTGAGCTCCGAGAGAAAAACATGGAGCTTCTGAATGAGGTTGTTCAGCTTCGCCCATATACCAGCAGGGTTGAGGAACTAACAAAGAAGAACTTGGATCTTGATCAGAGGCTGAAAGAAGAACAGGCGAAGGTAGCCTCCCTTCACAGATATCAAGAGGCTTACAATAAGGCAACCAATGATCGGGAAGCCATGAGGAGGCAGCGAGATGAGGCAATTGATGATAGGGGTGGTCAATCGGTCGGTTCGGTTAATTTCGAACCGAAGTTTGCATTTTCGAAATTAACCGAAATTTTCATTTTCATTTTCGTTAACCGAACCGAAGGTTATTCTTTCATATTAACCGAACCGAAAATAACATTCGGTTAATCGGTTAATTAACCGATTAACCGAAATTGTCTCTTTTACACCAAAACAATCCAACACTACGGAAATTTGTATAAAAACTCTCTTTTACACCAAAACAGTCCGACACCTAGTGTCAGTGACAATTCTAGTCCAGCAATTTGCAACCATTAAAACATTAATAATAACATCTTAAGCACCAAAACAGATTGCACCAAAACATCAAATTCCAGTCCAGCAATTTGCAACCATTAAAACACAAAAAATAACACCTTTATAACACTAAAACAGCCTGCACCAAAACAGCAATTCCAGTCCAGCACTTTGCAACCATTAAAGCACCAATAATAACACCTTTATAGCATCAAAACAAACTGCACCAAAACGTCCAAAACATTAATTCCAGTCCTGGCAGTCCAGCACTCAGCCTAGCACTCAGCAATCAACAATTCAACATATTGTATTTACAAGTTACAACCATTATAACACCATTACAACACCAAAACAGATTGCATTTAATCATTTACAGTCTCAAATTAATAAGAGCAAGATAACAACTAAATAAAACATTTAACAACCAAACAGAACTATTACAAAACCAATATTCCAGCAAATTCATCTCCAACCAATTCCAACAACCAAATAAAATCATTACAAACCAATTCCCCAGCAAACAACAAATTGCATTTGCATTCCATCATCAATATCCATCCATTCAAACAATTATAAAAGTAATAAAATCAAAACTAAAACACCATGCTAAAAGTCTGAAACAGTAGCATAATTCAAGCTAAAACAATAGCTCCATACACAAGCTCAAAACTCAGTGGGAGTGGGTACAGAATCAGCTCCATCCAAAGGGATATCTAGACAAAAAAGAAAACAAAACAAGATTAAAATTCATAAGCTGTTTTTAATTCATAAAATAATAGGACAATAAACAAAAGAAAAATATATTTATACCATTTTCAACATTTCCAAGCTCTTCTAGCTCTTCCACCATGTCTGATAGGTTTGTCGGTTCCCGAATCCAATCTTGAGTACACACAAGGGCTTCTACCATTTTAGGAGTTAAAGAACTCCTAAATGGATCAAGAACACGTCCTCCGGTACTAAATGCAGACTCAGAAGCCACAGTAGAAATAGGAATAGCTAAGACATCTCCGGCTAATTAGGAAAGGATAGGAAATCTAGGGCTGTTCACTTTCCACCACCCTAAAATATCAAAATCTTCACTGTCATTCTCAACAACCTCATTAAGGTACTTATCCAGTTCTGATTTTTGATTCACACCACCCGATTCAATCATATGCATCCTATACAAAGACTTCATACGCTTTTTCCTTAGTTGTGACTCGCCTATATTACTCTCACTCATAATGCTACTTGATTGGGCAGTACTAGCACTTGGAAGTGAAGGTTGATATGCATGATACAATTCATAAAGAACATCCTTCACGTTTTTCAGTACTGACAAACCTTTATCAACATCAGCATTATACAAATTTTTAAAAACAAATTCCATATAATTTAATTTGTGCCTAGGATCAAGGACAACAGCCACAAAAATCAGCATGTTCATCTTCTCAATATTACTCCAATACTTGTCATATTTGTCTTTCATCCTCATTGCCATCACACCAAACTCAACATTACTATCATTTTGGGCTTCATTCAAAAGACAACTCATTTCAACAAGTTCATCAAAGAAAATGTTGGATGTGACATACAAAGTGCCTGAAACCCGTAATGTAAGTTCATAAAAGTGCTCTAAAAACTGACCTAAGCTTCTAACAATGGTCCAGTCATCCTCATCAGGCAAACCCTCTCCCGACTCAAGTTCAACCCTAAAGTTGCTATCTTGCTCCTCAAATCTCTCAAAAGCTCTTTCAAACTTTTGAGCACTATTCAACATTAAATAGGTGGAGTTCCATCTAGTACAAACATCAAGACATAATAAACTATTGCTCTCTATATTTTTAACGTCAACACACTCTTTGAATTTTTGTAATCTAGATGGAGATTGCCTCACATATCTCACTACACTCCTAACACGAGCAACAGATTGATTCATTTCTTTTAACCCCTCAGTTACAATTAAATTCACTATATGAGCTACGCATCTCATATGAATGTACTGTCCATTTAAAATGCAGGCCCCTCGATTCCCAAATTTTTTCCTCAAATATCCAATAGCAACATCATTTGCACTTGCATTATCAACTGTGACAGTGAATAATTTGTCAATTCCCCAACTAAGCAAGCATTTCTCAATGAGCTTACCTATAGCCTCACCTCTATGACTAGAAATTGGACAAAAGTTTAAGATTTTTTTGTTCAATTTCCAATCATTATCAATATAGTGAGCTGTCAGACACAAATAATTAACTCTTTGCAAAGATGTCCATGTGTCCGTAGTTATACAAATTCTTTTACATGACTTTCTCAAAACTTGTCTTAATTTCTGCTTCTCATTCAAATAAAGTTGATTAATATCCCTAGCAATGGTAGATCGTGAAGGAACACGAAACCTAGGGCATGCAGTAGACATAAATTCCCTAAAACCTTCACTTTCTACAAACCTAAAAGGCAGTTCATCAATCACAATCATACTAGCTAGACTCTTTCTAATTGCCTCTTGATCAAATTTCCAAGTGGTGACATTTCCCTCCCCCTTACCCTTACTTTGTAAAACTAGTTGGCGTTGTGCACTATCAGTTTGACTACTGTTAGAAGGATTTTTGCTACATGTTTTCATGTGATATAACAATGATCCAGTACCATTTCTCTTTCCATCACAACAAAAATCCTTATCACAATAGTTGCATTTACACTTTGGCAAACCCTCACTATTAATAAACTTAGTAAAATGAGGCCAAACTTCTGACCTGGGTTTAACGGATTTCCTTTTCGCCCCTCTTCCTCTTCTTGAACACCCAGTTTAGACAGGTCGACTTGTATTTGCAACTTCAGGTATAGGATGCGAACTTCCAGACTCATCCACATAGTTAGGATTAGGGCTAGGAGTATTAAGAGAGTCTTCCATATTAGCTGACAGCTGCAAAACGTGAAGAAGAAACTGATGTTAAAAAAGTATTATTCATGTAATTAACTACTAATAATGTTTTTAAATCAATAATAATAATAATAATAATAATAATAAGATGAAAAGAGCAAGAAGCTTGAGATCATGCAAGTTATAGTTCTAATCATTCAACAGCTCCATTTTTAGAGCTGAAGATATATGTACGAGACAATGTTGTATATGTAAAGTTTGTATATTCAAAAGATGGAATTCTAGATTTCTACCAAATTAAAAAAAATGGATTTTCAGATTAGTTTGTTTATCAATATAGAAAGTTTTCATTCAAAAAAGTAAGTGATTACTTTAAGGATTCAACTCCAAGACCTACTGTTTCATTGCCTTTGTCTTATAGTGCTAATCACTTCAACTGACTGGCATAATTAACAAACAAAGTCTAATTAATATACATGGCAGTAGCACGAGAATCCCATTAACCTCAGTCATACACATGCCCGATCCTATGTACCAAATTGACACAAAAAAACACTTCAGTTGAAAAGCGTATATGAACAACAATTTGGAATTCTAAATGCAAGCTGCTAACAAGAAGGGATTACACGCCAAAAATCAATAGCCTCTCTATAGATTAATGTGAGACAAGCTTTCCAATTGACAAACTTCCTTTATAGCTCACATTATTGATGCAAAAATGTGAGAGAGGCATATCTAAACAGTCATGCTGCTGCTTTTACATTTGCACAAACAATACCATAACCAACCAATTTTCCAAACAGAGCATGAAAAACAATTATGATAGAAACTGCCAAACCAATGACCAATAGCAGTTAAAAACATGAGCTTCAGTTAGATATTATATCCATAGACTCAGTTCAAAGAAGCCAGAGTTCAACATTTGCAGCTCCATGAATCACTCAAAGCCAGAGTTCAACAATGTGATATATATATATATATTTTTTAAAATATTAAAAATAAAATAACTAATAAAAATAATTTATAATAATTCTGTAACTCTATTTTTAAATTTAAAAAATTTCAGTGTGAATAATAATCCTACTGCACAGACATAACATTTGACTAACCCAGATAAAAGAAAATTTTGGAATTCTACAATAAGGATATAACAAAAATTAGATCAAATAACAGGCATAACTTTTAATTTAAAAAAGAAAAAAAAGAAAACCCACCGGAAGGAAAGGGAGTCGAGACTGATGAAAGGGAGAGGCAGAGAGCTACTGGTGAAATGTCGAGCGAAGGGGCTTGGAAAAATTAGGGATTAGGTCTAGAGGCAGAGAGGAAATGAAAGGGAAAAGGCAGAGCCCGAGAGCGGGAGAGCACGGCCACCAGCGAAATGTCGAGCGGAGCGGAGCGGAGGGGGTGAAGGGCAGGGAAAAATTAGGGTATCCGGAGGATTAGGTCGATAGAGGCAGCAAAGAGGAAATGTCACGAGAACGCTGGGACTGGGAAAAAATTAGGTTAACTGCAGGCAAGAGTGATGAAACGACGTCGTTTACATTTAGTCTTGACTTATGGGCTGGCATTATGAAACGCAGCGTTTTGACTGGAGGGGTTAAATATTTCGGTTAAGTATTCGGTTAATCGGTTAATTTCGCCTTTCGAACCGAATTAACCGATAACCGAAATTTCAAAAAAATTATTTTCGTTAACCGACCGAAATAGTTTCGGTGGCCGACCGTTTAACCGAAATCAATTCGGTCGGTCGGTTAATTCGGTTAAAACCGAATAATGAACAGCCCTAATTGATGAGCTGTAGAACGTGTTAGACCAGCAAAGGGACGTCCGAGCTGAGGTCGTCCGAGAATACCGCCTGTCTTAACATTGTTATGAGAAGAAGGAAGAGTTTGCGACAGGATTCATCAAGTACGGCTTCTACTTGGCTCGTGCTTGGTTGGAGAAGTATCGGCCTAACGGGACTTTCCCTGAGTTGCTTTTCACTGAAGAGGCCTAGTACTATGAAGCTCCTTCTGGACCAAATATGAACCCGATTCGCAAGGTCCGGACAACTATTTAGATGAAGGAGCCATAGATGACTTGGACAATCTTGAAGGTCCGTGGCCTTCTCGACAGCCACGCAGCCAGCTTGAACCTACTGAGGCACGTGACCAATCCAGGTCTGCAGCGGTGCGTAATGGGCCTGAACCTATCAAGGCAGGCGATCAACCCGAGTCTATCGAGGCATTGCTAGGGTTAGATGGAGATGAGTTCCAATTTTCTAATTCTGCTGCTGTTGATCCCGTGCCAGACTCTGTTGTTGTGGCTAGGCCTTTAAACGATACTCCCTTTTCCGGGATGGCTTTTTCAGCTCCCCAGGATCCTAATCCTCCAGCTCCTCAAGTTCCTGATCCTCCGGCTTCTCAAATTCTTAATCCTCCGGTTACTCAAGACCCTAGCGCTAATGCAGCATCTTCTCAGCTGGCTGACTTGGTTCTCACCATAGATTAGGATATTTTCATTTTCATTTTGTCATTTCATTTCATTTTATTTGTTAATTCATCTAAATGATGTACAAATTCATTCTCAATGAAAAAGTACAATCTCTCTTTTTTGTACCTTTTTATTCTTTTGTCTGAATTCAAATGAATATTTCGTATCCATAACTGTTACATTACAAAGCTCTAAAAAGCCGCGTTAAATGCGTCTATACTTTCACAGTGTTAGAAAGATCAAATAATTCTATTTTTGCGGCATAAAGCGTACCTTTACAAGATCAAATAATTTTATTTTTGTAGCATAAAGCGTACCTTTACACCATATTGCTTCCCAAGTTCTGCTTTGAAACAGTGTTGTTGTTCTTGTTCAAAGATGAACTTTTCTCGAGCATTGTGCCTATCTCGCGCTTTTTTCGCTTAAGGACTTGTTAGATTTGGTAAGAGTAAGACTATAATGTCGTTTATATCTAAAATGCCAACACAATATGTAATTTTTTCAACCAATTGCAGCACATATACATTCGATAAAATTATAACGTACCTCGTAACATGCTTCGCAATCTGCATTCTGTGTGCTACTTGGGTACCGTATTGGTCCGTATTTGCTTAGGGATTATAGGATTTCATAATTTGCCAATCTCGTGCATTTGTCGCTTAGGGACTTTATAGAATTGCCCGTCTCGCGCATTTTTCACTTAGAGACTTTTTAGAGAATTGCCCGTCTCGCGCATTTTTCACTTAGAGACTTTTTAGAGAATTGCCCGTCTCGTGCATTTTTCGCTTAGGGACTTTTTAGAGAGTTGCCCGTCTTGCGCATTTTTCGCTTAGGGACTTTAGAGAGTTGCTCATCTCGTGCATTTTTCGCTTAGGGACTTATTTTTGCCTATCTCACACCCTTTTGTGCTTAAGGATTTATTTTCCCCTGTTTTGTACATTTTCTCGCTTAAGGACTTATTTTTTCCCGTCTCGCACCCTTTTGTGCTAAGGGACTTATTTTTGCCCGTCTTGTATATTTTCTCACTTAGGGACTTATTTTTGCCCATCTCGCACCCTTTTTTGCTTAGGGACTTATTTTCGCCCGTCTTGTACATTTTCTCGCTTAGGGACTTATTTTTGCCCGTCTCCCACCCTTTTGTGCTTAGGGACTTATTTTCGGCCGTCTTGTACATTTTCTCGCTTAGGGACTTATTTTTGCCCGTCTCGCACCCTTTTGTGCTTAGGGACTTATTTTCGCCCGTTTTTGCTTCAGTCTTTTCTATTCGTGTAACACATAAACCATCTAATGTATTGCATTAGAAAATGTAAAATATGAATAACTAGCCTTTATTCATTAATCAGATGATAACAAAGAAAGGATAATGTTATCAGAACTGATGGAGAAATAAGAATAACAATAATAAGAAAATATAATGCTTTTACTGCCAGTACAATCTTAAGATGATTAGTGTTGCAGGTCTTTGAGATCTCTTTGCCCTGTAAAGTTTCCAAAGCGTATGTCCTTAGTCCAATCGTCCTTCTAATTCTGTAAGGTCTTTCTTTGGTCTCCCTTCACTTGACCAATACCGTGGGGAGTCAGAAATTTCATTAACAGAAAGCAAGGGTGTACTATCACCCTCATGTCATTCAGCAACGATCGCCCAAGTATCATATTGTAAGCTACTGATGTTGACTTCACTACCATAAACAATACTTGGTGGACGTGACTTCTTGGGCTCTCTCTAATGTTATAGGTAGCTGAATTGCACCTACCACCTTCAGTTTTCTCCAGAGAAGCCATATAGTGGTGTAGGCACTGGCTTCAGCCTATCTTCCAAGATGTTCATCTTCTCAAAGCAGTTCCAGTAGATCAAGTTCATCGAACTCCCATTATCGACGAGGATACAACTTACTAGATGCTTTGCTACTACTATCGAAATTACCATAGGGTCATCATAAGGGATTGTTACATCTCCTTTGTCGGTCGGTGTAAAAGTGATGACCTCTTCACCTTGCCTTTCTTTCATCACTGAGTTAACTTGATAGGCTTGCCGAGCATAGGACTTTTAGGATGAGGAGGATGTACCAGACAACGATTCTCCTCCAGATATAACATTGATTGCTAGTCTCGTGGGCTCGTTATCTTCCTCGGGGTTCCTCATTTCTATCCTCCTATCATTATTTCTCCTATCACCTTCATTTCTTCCTACATTCCTCCTGTTCTTATCTCTTCTATTCCTTGGGTAAGTTTCCCTGTTTCGCATGGGATAGTTGTTCCTGTCACTCCTCCACACAAACCGATTTATCTTTCCTTCCCGTGCTAGCTTTTCTAACTGATTCATCAACTCCCTACATTTCTCTATCGAATGTCCATGTGCCAAGTGATAGTTACAGTATGAGTCGAGGTCATGACCCAGATTCCCAGACATCTTCTTTGGAAACCGTATAAGACCTGACCCCTCAATAGTCGCCAGCACCGATGTTCAAGGTTCATTGAGCGGGGTGTAGGCATTGTATTTTAATACAAGGGCTTTATCGAATTTCCTCGGTTGACTAGAAGATGCCTCGAAAAGTTCTCTTCCTCGTTTCCTTCCTTCTCTGGGCTTCCCATTTGCCACCATTTTCATCACTTCTTCCTGAGTGATATACTTATTTGCTCGAGAAAGCAGGTCTGAGATTGTGGTTGGCTGGTCTAGCGACAGGGATTCTTGCAATTTCTCAGACCTTGTTCCTTATAACATAGCTACCACGGCTATACCGACTTGCAGATCTCGTACCTCCAGAGTGGAGTCTCTAAATTGGTCCACGTAGCTCTTTAACGACTCCTTAACTCCTTGTTTAAGAGTGAGCAAATAAGTAGGTTCCTTCTTTTTCTGACTGTTCACCGCAAACATCTTAAGAAACTCGCTTCGCAGCTGATCAAAAGAGACGACGGACCCCTCGGGCAAGTTATTAAACCATTTCATTGCATGCCCAGTCAAAATGAGTGAAAAGGCCCTACACATTATCTCATCCTCCCATCCATGTAACAACATTAAGGCCTCATAGTTTTGCATATAGTCGTAGGGGTCCATTTTCCCAGTGTATGCAGTCACCTATGGCATTTTGAATTTCGGAGGCAGCGATTTTTGCATGATGGCCGCACAAAATGGTACTCTTCTCCTCTAGCTCTCCTCTGCGGACACTAATTTTTTCTCTTCTAGCACCTGTTCTATCATCTTCTTCATGTCCACAAAGGGGGCAAGTTGATTTCTGGCATGGGACGAATCAGGCAGGTCTTCGACCACTATTTCCTTACCCTTTCCTCGAGGTGCATTTGCTCGTGCCATTTGTGTGCGCCAAGTGGGATCAAACTCCGACCCGGCTCCCCAAGTGCTTTGATCATCAACACCGTTCTTTCTAGCACTTTTGACACCATGTTCTAAGTTAGTACCAGCAAAATTCGACAAATTACGGTGATGGGTGGAAGATCGTGCTGCACGTTCAGCACCTTGTTTCCCAGATGCCTGTCACCCGACACCAGACACTTGTCGCAGGTTCTAGTTCTGCCGCATCTTCAGCCTCTCGCTGGGTACCTACGACAGGACAGGGGAGCAGACCTCCTGCTCCCCTGTCCTGTCGCATCCTGCTGAATATCGTTGTCCTCTACACGGGGGGCCTCTTACTGCCAAGAGGGGTCTGCCGCTGCCACATCATCCTGTCACTCGAATGCTTGCGGCAGAACCCCTTGACTAGTCTCTCCCACCAAATTCTGCACGGATTGCGGCAGACTCAATGTCGGGGGGACTCCTTTAAACAAATCCACCATGGCTCTTAGCGCCTGAGTCGTTTCTTCACTCTACCGCCTCAGAGCTTCGAGTTCCGCCGCAGACACAGTCACTCTCTCTTCTTCTGTGTTCACTTGATTTCTCTAGCGAATTGGTTGTTCAGGGGAGCTCACGAAGTTCTCATCACTTCCCGTTCTCACATTAGTCGATCTTGTTCTCACCATCTTGAAAGTCTTAATTGGCTTTTAATACGATTCCCACAGACGACTCCAATTGTTGTTGCACAAAATAACAATAGATACGTGCTGATGTCGATATTCATATTCTTCCTCCACGTGTCTCCAAAAAGCTTTTGTAAGACAAAAAAAGTCAGAGGAACGCATGGGTGGTTCCCTGCGTAGGTACTCTGATGCTTAAGTCAGCAAAAGGTTCTTGAGTATTGGGAAGCGTAAAAGCTAGTAGTCTAAAAATTAGGGAATAGAATTATACCTGAGGCCTATTTATAGACGAACATTCCAGAGTAATTACCTGGGGTAATCAAGTCTTTTTAGTGAGAGTTCATTTCAAAGTAAAACACAAATTCCGTCAATCTCGAAAGTTTATCAAGATCCTGTCGCCGGTGACAGGCTGTTGAATGGCGCGGCACATCTCAGCGGGGGGAATTTGTCACACTATGCGTGAGGCTGGATTCGGCCACTTGTCCAACACACGAGCAATGAGTGTCAGATTAGTCGCCTGCGACAGAGGTCTTGTCGCAGGTAAGAGGGACCTTCTGCCTGTCTGAAATTATTCAGTCAATACCACGTGGTCCAATAGGATCTCGCCATGTGGCGAATTCTTTGATGTTTGGGCTTTAGCACATTGTAAATGGACTTTGTCATATCACTAGTAAATATTTATTATTTTTTAAAATTAAAAATAAATAATTAACCAAAAATAGTAATAAAAATTAAAATATTTATCAAGTGAAACCTTGTAAATAAATACCCAAAATCAACAATGAGACCTTCATGAATTAAGAAAATACTACTCAAAGATCAATTAAGTTTTAATTTAGTATAATGTATTGGGTTGAAAATTCATGGGTCAACAACTCTTGAGAAAAAAAATACTAACATGCTTACTCGAGTTTGAGTATTTATTTTAATATTTGATTTGAGAGATTTACAAATTTAATCAAAAATTTTAATATATATTAATATTTAATTTTTAAAATTTCATAAAATATGATTAAATATAGAGAAACCAAATTTATTAGGTCGAATTCAAATGATTTGAATATTCTATCTAATTAAATTTTATATTCGATCAAACATGAATTGAAATTTAGTTGTTAAATTTTTAAGTGAAATTAAATTCGATTTTAATATTAAATTATTTTAACTCGGTCGATTATACCTGTCCAAGCATGCCAACACATTAGGGGCCACATGAAAGGTAATAGACGCAAGAGAGCGAGCGACGTTTTGGCGGTACCTTTTGCCACGGCGGTGAAGGTAGAGGCCGAGAGGGGCTGGCAAGTTGGTGATGGCCGAATGCCATGGGGCAATCTGAAAGTACCATGTCGACATGGGGTGACATCAGACAAACAGACCAGGACGAAGACGACAACAACAACAACAACGTAAGACAACGACATGTAATTGTAAGGGAAGAAAAACGAGAGCCGTAGGAACCCAAGGCTCCCAACTTGAACTATACACACCTAATAAAAAATAAAACCCTTAACTTAAAAAGTAGAGGTGCATGTGAGGCTTGCCAAGTTGCGGTTTCAGAGGAAATAAAAAATAGCCAGCCAAGAGATTTTCAGCTAACTGCTGACACACATTTCTTTTGTGTTTTTCCTTTCTGTCAATTTTGGGAGGCTCAAAACAATTCACCAACACTGTACACATGAAGGAAAAGAATAGATTAAGATAGAGATGTATACTATGGATAAATACAGGTGAGAGAAAGAGTGTCTTTAGATGGAAATGCGAAGAACGGCAAGGATAGACGAGGAGAGTAGACAGAGAAGGAAGAAGAAGAAAAGTTTCTTGGAATAAAAAGGAGATTTGAGTTTTGATTCTTTTGCTGTTTCTTTCTGTTTTAGATTGGTTTGATTGAGTTTTGAGCTGGGTTTTGCTCCTTTTTGTGTTTGATGATCAGGAGCTTTACTGGTGCGTTATTCTCATAATCTTTTGGTTTTGTATAGATGGGAATTTTCAGACTTTGTCTTTTATGCCTTCTGATATCACATCTTCATCAAAGTTGGATTATTTTGAAGCTGTATAGTGTTCTTATTGATCATTTGTTTGATTGGTTCAAGAACTGGAGAGAATGAACTAGCTGGGAATTTCATGTTTCTTTGTTTAGTTCCAATTGATGAAAGTCTGTAACTTGCACAAGATCTCTTCATTTGAATTTGGCAATGAACATAATCGAAACCAAAAATATGATTGGGTTTTGTTGTCGTTTAATAATAGAGAAACTTTCTGGAGGAATCCATGCTTTCAAGGAATGCTTTCTAATCGTTTACAGGGTGGAAGAACTAATTTGGGGTTTAGTTTTTTTTCCTGTTAACATTGCTTTGATCATGATTGCTGGTGATTGCATTGCTGTTGAGTTGTTTGTTCTGCTGGAGTTGCGTACAGGGAAAAATTAAGGCTTTCCAGTTCTAACTTTTGGCAATCAGAATTGATAAACTTTCTCTTCTTGTCAAATTAAAAAAAAGTTTTCTATCAAAAAATTGAGAGGGGATGAGTTGGGCATCTACTTTTTTAATATTCCTAATTGTAAAAGGACTCATTCTGAGCATTTCCAGTTTGTTTTTTAGCTTCTTATCTGTAGAAATGCTTGAGATCAGGATATATGGTGACAACTTTCGTGTTTGATGATAATACTAAAGAAGAAATGCGGAACTTTTCCAATAAATAGAACCTTATCTCTCTATTCTTACATTGTCTTGCATCGCTGGCTGATTGTTGGAACTTTATTGCAGGGTGGTATATTGGAGTCTAGCAAAACATGAGATACCGATTTCTCTTTCCTTGCCACGCTGCCAGGATGAAAGGTGTTATGGTGCACCCTTCTCTTCAGATATGGAGTTCAGCTGCATAATTGGCTAAAATAGCTGCTGCTGAAATATGGTTGGATTTAGTTGATAGTTAATGAAACTTATGCCATTTGAATTGCAGTAGTCAACATTGCTTTGTTTTTGTTTTTTCCATCTGTGAAAATTTATTAGCTTGATACCACCGGCAACTTGAATTCCATTGTTGCTTTAGCAATTTAAGCATAGTAAAGTAACAAAAAAGGATCGCTTTTAAATTTCCGAGGAGGATATTTAAAATGGGTTTGCCTCAAGTTTCGTCCAGTGGCATTGCTGAGGAAATGGCTGCATCACTGTGCACAATTGTGCAGACCCCGTACAGAATTGTTGGGGTGAGCAGCTGTGATTTGATGAGGATGCATGGAGGAAATGTAGGAAATCAAATTCAGGTGGATTTGCCACACTCTTCCTTCGGAGATCTGCAAAGAAAAGCCACTGGGGAGCATCCACAGGATCCTGAGACTTCGAATGTAAATAAAGATGGTAGATCGAACATTTATAGGCTGAAGATTGGCACTGTGGAACAAAATGGCTGGCTCACTCATAAAAGTGGACATAATTATCAAACACCTGTTCCTAGAATTCTTGGTTTTGAAACAAAGGCATTGCATTCTTCGGTTGATGTGTTCAATGGAGTCCAAACCTCATCCACTGTTGTTAGCAATAACAGTAATGCAGCCGAGTCTCATGGCTCAATAGGAAGGAAGCGCTTATTGTCTCCTTTGAGTGGAATGCTCCGTCATGATCAATTTAATGGTGAAGCTCTGGATATCAGTTGTGGTATCAGCCAAAGTGACTTTGGCTGTGGAAATGAAAACTGTGGTTTTTATGTGTCACAAGAGCATAAAAAGGCTCATATTAGTGACTCTAGTTCTTTAGACCATACAGTCTGTTCTACATCTTGTTTTCAACAATGGAAGAATTCACCGGATGATATTTGTGGAGCAAATTCAATGTTCCTTTCTGATGGTCCTTTGCTAACATATAAGGGGCTGCAATCTGACAGCCATTTCATATCTACTTCCCAAGGGCTTAATTCTTCTGGAGAAACAAATAAAAGAAGGAACCAGACACCGGCTATAATGATACCGGTTAAAAAGACAGCCTCACCTCCCTTGTCTTTGTCTCCACTTGGTCCAAAATCTATTGAAAGAATGAAATATGCTGAAGGATGCCGGGATATGGCAGAAAAACTAGATGATGATAATATGACCTTCAAGGATATGAAGCAGTCTCTTAACGGAATGGTATCTGTCGAGACAGATATGAATTCTAGGTTGCCAAGTAAATCATTTCATCATTTTGATGATTTGCAGAATAAGTTGGATCCATGTTCTCCAGAGCTTACCTCTGGAATTGCTCAAAAATGGGGTCAGGATTTGAATCTTGCTCCTAAAACTGGAAAATTGGATAGAAGCCTTAGTGGACTGTCTGTCAGAAGGTCATTGGTTGGTTCATTTGAGGAATCGCTGCTATCTGGTCGGCTGTTATCTGGAAAAGTTAGCCAGGTTAGCAACTTTTTGTAATGCAAGGTCCTATTCATGCTTGATCCAAAGACTTCTCCTAGAACGATGATTTATTTTAACTACATATTTATTGTTACTTGTATGCAGAGAATTGATGGCTTCCTCGCCATTCTCAGTATCACTGGGGGGAATTTCTCTCCACAATCACAGAAACTTCCATTTGCAGTGACTAGTGTTGATGGAGAGAACTACTTGCTTTATTATTCATCAATAGATCTTGCTAGGCATGTCTCGACAAACAAATCTAGAGGCCCCAAACTGAAAAGGAGCTTGAGCATTGATGATTCACAAGCTGAGAAGAGCCGTCTTCGTGTACCCATGAAGGGGCGGATACAATTGGTAATGTTAGCTTAACAGCCACCCTGTCCTGATTAATCATTCACCACGTGTGTCATTCTATTGCAAAATGTTATCAGTTAATGGCTGTTTGATGATGCATCAATGATTTCATCTCAGAGTACATGCTTAGGTTTTCTAGGTGATGATTATTGGTTATTATATATGCTTATGTTTACGACATTGTACCAGTGGTTGTATGGCCTGACAGCATGAGTGACTGCAGACTGAATTGGTGTTCACAGGTGTTAAGTAATCCAGAAAAGACACCCATTCACACCTTCCTTTGTAGCTATAATCTGACTGATATGCCCGCTGGTACGAAGGTATATTTTGAACTTTTGATTGGAAATACATTACCTTATCATTGTCAATGTACAGAATTATTAAAACTTTACTATTATGAACTGATATTGTGTAGTAACCATTCTCTCGTTCTGGTGCTTTATATGTGTTTCAACAGACATTTATGCGCCAAAGGATTACTCTGGCACCTGCTGCCACAACTAATAAACCAGGAAAAGAAAGAAATACTACCAGATATCATGACCAGAATATGAAAGATACAGAAATTGAAACTGTTGGATGTGTTGGGGACCTAAACAATGGTACCAATGGTTTAAACATCAGTGAATGTCTACAAACTGACAAAGACAACAGCTCATTAAACGATGGCAATGTAAATTTAAACAAACTTGTACATAGCCCTTCAAGGGTCAATGAGAGTACCATGGCTGCTGGTGTTCTGCGCTATGCTCTTCATCTCCGTTTTTTATGTTCCCCCAAGAAATGTTCAAAGTTTGTCCAAAGATGCAAATCCGATCCACTGTCTGCTCCATTAGGAAACATGAACGTTGAAGGGGAGAGACACTTCTACTTGTATAGTGATATGAGGGTGGTTTTCCCACAACGCCATTCAGATGCCGATGAGGGCCAGGTATATTGCGTGCGTGGGTCTGCAGTCCTAGTATATTTAACTGCTTCAAGCCATTTTTTTCTGGAATTTATTATTCCATTTCATATTTCTCAGCATGCATTACAGTACTTTTCGGATATAGCACAAATTTCTGTTTTCCATCTTCATCGATTAAAAAAAGAAGGTTTAGAGGGTTCTTACATTTGGAGTAACATGGCTTAGAATTGGAGAAATTAAATGACTGATGGTTGAGGATTGGTGATGCCGCAATCTTATCATGGAAATGATAAATGCAGGACTCCGGAGTTAGGAGGAAGCATGTTGCACTTGCTTCCAACATTCAATAAAAAACCTTCCTACATTTCTTGAAGAAATAATAATTTTGAGAACCTGAGTTGAGGAATCCTAATGCTTCTTTATTTGTTTCTGAACATGAATTTGCTGATGGATGATGAGATATCTAGCCTAAGTTCTACTCTCACCAGTGCCTAATCAGATGCATTTACATTGCAGTTACATGCGGAGTATGATTTTCCATCAAATCCAAAGTACTTCGACATCAGCAGCAGCTAAACTGCCCCGTTAGGTTCTTTCCCCACATTGCTTGTTAACATTTATGTACATATCTGTAAATGCAGTTTCTTTCATTTATCCTTTGATGGGGCGATAAGCTCATTAATCTGTACATAAGTTGTTTAAAATTGATTCAATAATAGACAATTTCATTTATTGATCATCATGTTCTTATTTTCCCCATTTTTTTCATTACAAAGAAGGCCGAAGTATGAGAGTAAAGAAAAAAGTTGCGAGTAGGACCGTAAACAAGTTAAGTTACTTGTAAGATACTTGAGTTCAACTCGATAATTACTCAAGTTTAACTTAATTTATTCTCAAGTCGAGCTCGAGCCACTCGAGTAATGAGTCGATCCAAGTTTAAGTATCTTTATACTCGGTTCGAGAGGTTCACAAGTTTAATCAAATATTTTTTAATATATTTATAAATTTATCATTTTACACTTATAATATATTGTTAAAAATGACAAATCAAATCCATTGAGTTGAGCTAGAGTATTTTGTAATTAAGTTCAAGTTTCAAAACATAAGTTCCACTAAGTTTGAGTCGAGTTTCAAACATCAAATTTTTAGGTGGAGCCAAGCTTTAGCCTAATATTGAATTGTTTCGACTCGGTTTAATTATGCCCCAAATTATAGACGTTAGGATTTGAATTGTAAATCTACTAGATATCACCTCTTAAAAGAGATTATATGAACCGTTCGAGCCAAGTCCCCAGTTCATTTTCCTATTCTTGTAACTCTTCTCAATAGATCAAAGCCAAATAAATTAACAATATCATTTACTACAGCCCAGTGTCTCCCTTCGAAACAGCATACTTTCTTTTGATTTTAGGACTATTAATGACTTTGCCTATCTGGACAAAGACCCACCATGGTTCCTACTGGCAGCAAGAAATCTGTATTCGATAAGTGTACGGTTCGTTATTCTTACCATTTGACACCAACCCTAACCACCATTCATTAGTTCCCGGGAACAGCTGTTTGAAACGAAAACGACCTTTCGCTTGGAGCACATGGGGGGGACAATGAGAACTGTTGATTACAATCTAGCATCTCAATCTTTTTCAAGGAAGATAACAATCGCTTGGCCAAAGGACACGACTTTAAACTCTAAGGAGTTCTACAATTTAGGAGGATAGAAAATGTTTCAGATTTCTAGACCAAGATTAATGAGTCTGGTGTCAAGATTGGTGAGTCTACTTAGCTTGTCCAACAGATAACAGGTTCCTCCATGATCCGATGTATGGAGTTGATAAGACAACTTTTCCTCTTTCATCAAAACAATTTCTCCTCGTGTCTTTTCTCATGTTACCGTATCACGTTTAAAATTACTAGTTCTACATTTAATTTTTACGAACATTTGGTTGGTAATTTAAGTCTGTCGTGCGGTGCATGGCAACTATTTTCCAGGCTCCATTGCTGAAAAAACAGCTTTAATCTGAATCAAATTTAACGTTCAAGCAATTAAGCTTGGAGCTATGAGTGAAAAGAACTGAGGTTTATCATGGAGTCTGTCAGAACTGTTGTGCCCCTTACCCATGGGAAAAGGAGTTCCTATCCGCCATATCCATTTATCTGTAGCAGCGTCCCATTTTAGCCTTACATTTACTCCACATGGGGTGCTGGAAATTTCCACGTTTTACCCACGAGATCGCATACTGAATTCCCCTTGTCTCTGTTGGGTTCAAACATTGTCGCATGGATAGCATGGAACTATTTGAGATTGATTTCCATCTTCCTTTCTTGGACCTCGTAATTTTAGACATGGCAAGATGACATAATATGAATATAACATGAATAAAAGGCATTAAATTTAAACAAGTTAAGTTAGATATGAACCAGGCAAAAGACAAAAATAGTATGTTCAGTGTCTATCGAGACGAATTTTGATACAAATTTTTTGTGTTTTATATTATATGAACATAAACTATATATGAATCAACGTTCAAGACCATGTTTGTTAGGTCCATTCATCGACATAATTTTCATTTAACTTTCAAAACTTTTTTTTGTCTAAAATCCCTTGGTATCCGAAAGCCACTTTGGGCGTCAACTAATCCGGAGTAGAGCTACAGTCAGACTCAATACGATGAGAGCTCTCCCAATGCTGTTTTCCCCATTCACAAGACTCGAATCTGATATGTTACTTAAAAGACACTGAATTCCTTCCACTCAGCCCATTAGACAAAGATACTTTCGGAACTTTATCACCTTCCATATTCAATCCTGGTTGCTTCATTTTGCTCCGGGAAATGATTCTACCTAGAAAAACTGAACCCTTTGATTTTCATGAATGCCAAGAAAGATGCGAGCCCCATTCTTTGCATAAAAGAAGACACAATCTCAGTAATTATTAATTCTTCACAAAATTGAGAGAAAGGATAGCAAAATCTGATTAATTACTCGGGCTTATATGTTGACTAAATTTGTGAAGACAATCTATAAGAAAAAATTCCGTGTTCGAATTATCAAATTTTTTTGAATAAACTCGTGATTTTACACAAAAAAAATATTCTTATTGACTCTCTTGTCATTTGAACCAACATTGGTGGATAATTATCCTGAAATATTTCTTTGTATTCAATTTTTTTCATTTACATTAAAAATTTTCTTTTTCGACTTGTCATTTTTTCTCGCAAAATTATTCGTTTGTTGTTTTACTTTATTTTTAGTTTCTTGTTGCTTATCACGCTCATTTTTTAAACAGCTTAGCATGCTATTACCATCAGCTCTGCTTGATCCACAATTATTGAGTATTGTTAAAACTAAACAAATTAATTTCTCAAGTGAAATCGAAAATTCTGATCTTATTTTTCCACCAGTTACATATTTCCATTCAGTTCCACAACTTCAAATAGAGAAATGCTCATTGGTGCAGAAATGCAAGAGAAATGCTTACATACCAGAAACAGATCAGTAATTAGCCTCGTTTTCAGCACTAACCATTTATAATATGCAGCTAAATATGCTGACAACCAAGTTCACACTTCACATATATCATTTAAGAATTTTGTTTGTTTCTCGAGAAAAAGTTTGTCCTGTTTAGAGCATCTGGAAGACTGGGATATCAGTTACAAAACTCAAGTGAAACCTTCATTTGTTCATTTCTCTTTGAATTATGATGTTTTTTCACAATAAAACTAATAGAAATGAATCAAGAACAATGCCAAATGTCTAAACTTCCTTGTAGAATCTAATCTTATTATTATTATCATTAAATAATAGGATTGAACTTTACCAGCACTGTCCATTGTTTCATAAACCACTTAAGTTTCTGTTTAAAGTTTCAAATCACATGATTTTATTTATTTTACTTATTTTCTATTATATTCTTTGATTTGGAGGGGTCATGAAAGTTCTTTACTTGTGCATTCAAGGTTGTGTTTGATTATTAGATGTAGACAGCGACAAGAAAAAAGACAGAATTATAATATGAGTTAAAGTTTAATAAAAAGAAAACGTATTACGTATGTATAAGCTAAAAATTTAATGCGTAATATTTTACACAGCACGGTAAAATTTGTTCATTAATGGGTACTTTGATTTGGATGTGTGATGAAAGTTTTTATATTATGCATTTAAAGTTACCTTTTATGATTAAAGTTATATTATGCATTCAAAGCCTAAGCAAAATGAGTCTTAAAGATTTAAAATAGATAAAGATACTTGTGATTTACACTAAAAAAATTATGTTTAATGATTAAATTTAGATAATTACAAAAAAAAAATATAAATATAGCACGAGTTAAAATTTAATAAAAACTTAACCTATCGATGAAAGATTTAATGAGTAGTATTTTATATTGCATGAATACGACTGAAATTATCTATTTAGTGGTAAGTGCGTACTTCTATTTGAATGCATGATAAAAGTCCATTTATTGCGCATCTAAAATTGCATTTGATGATTAGATCTAAACAATGACATAAAAAATAAAAATGTGATACAAATTAAAATTGAATAATAATTTAAAATAAGTACATAATTTTTTTGTATTTCAGACAGCACAAATACGACGTATGGATCCATGCAAATCATCAAGCCCGGATCAGTAGCTATACTCAGTCCACTCACGACCCGAATGCTTAGCCATTTCCGGGAAAAAACTGTGAAAGTCAAATCTGCTAAAGTGCCTAAATTAATTGCAGTCTTTACCCAATTTCCAAGAATTTAGCCAGTTTTATTATAAAAACCTTTGGGTAATTCTTGTTTGTCACATTGAAAGATTCCTTACTTTCTTTCTTCCTCCATAAATACCAGCCATAACTTCCTTCTTTTACGTTTGACGCTGTTTCATCTCTTCTGCATTTTCCTTCCCCAGTTTTCTTCTCTGTTTTGCTCTGTTTCTTTCAAGAGATTCTCATTTCCCTTACAATGGAAGAAGTTGAAGGCAAGTTTTCGGAAAACTCACCTCTGAAAACGCACAAACTTGTCCTCGTCGCGCAAATTTGCTTCAGAATCATGGCGATTGCGACGGCATTGGCTGCTGCATGGGTGATGGTTACTTCCAAGGAAACTGTTCTGGTTTTTGGCATGCAACTCGAAGCTCGATATAGCTATTCTTCTGCTTTCAAGTAAGAAAAGTCCACAAATTCTAGAGCATAATCCTCTGTTTGAAACTGTGAAACTGCCGAGTGCTAAATCCTCTGCTTTTCAGGTTCTTCGCGTTTGCAAATGCCTTTGCATGTGGCTTCACCTTCCTCTCCTTGTTGTCTGTGCTCTTCTTCGCGCGCCATGGCTTGACTCCGACAAACTACTTCGTGTTGTTCCTACACGATTTGGTAATGTTGGTTTTATGCATGCCTCCCATGCGTTAACGAATTAAGTCACTTCGATATTCGAGCTTGATTAGATTATTACTAGAGAGTTTAAATCATTTATATTGGAAATGAGCTTGAACTATTTAATAAGCAGACGAGCCAAATTTGATTATTTTAATATTAAACTTAAATGGTTCACGAGTTTAATGAATTTTTTTAATATGATCTGATATTTTATTACTAATCTATAATTGTACTCTTCTAATGTATAATTAAAAATTAATTAATTGAATTAATTAATTGAGTTCAAATCTATTGAATTAAATTTGAGCGGTTTGATTATTCTGTCAGTCGAACTCGAGTTTCATAAATCTAATTCAATCAAGCTTGAATTGAATTTTTAATTTTAAATTTTCGAATCAAATCAAACTCGAACTTGATATTAAATTGTCACAATAATTAGACTACATCTTAATTTTATTCAAATCCACGAAACTGAAAGACAAGCAACAGTTTTTGTTAACCTTAGATGTTTGATATTGATATTCCGAGTTCTGGTTTTGCAGTTTATGATGTCGCTGGTGCTTTCCGGAGTGGCGGCTGGGACTGCGATCGGATACGTAGGCCGCTACGGAAACATCCACACTGGTTGGATGAAAATCTGCGACCGTCTGAGCAAATTCTGCCACAAGGTGACCACTGCCATGATACTCTCGTATTTGTCGCTCGTTTGCTTTCTGGTGCTCACCGTCATCTCCGCCAGCAAGTCCAGACAAATCAAGGTTTGAAACTCTTTTAATTCGGAGCGACAGAAGAGATCAAGACGGAGGAGATGAGATTAGCCAGCCGATAATGTCGACGATGCAACGTGCGTGTTTGTAAACTTGTTCGCTTCTCCGTAGGAAAAGGAAACTAATAAAGCTTTCCGTTTTATCGCTAAGCTTTCCTTTCCATTTTTATAGTAATAAACAGAAAAATTTTACTAACAATACAATGGTTGGTACATGTTTATTTAAAGGACAGATTATTTAAAATCGAAGCAAAGGTATGGAGATATCGGATGGTCTAGATAAAAAAAAAGTTTAACTCAAATGATTCATATATTCATCTTTAAAAAATGATATAAAATAGATCTGATATTCTAATCCTAGTTAGTATTTACAACGCTTTTTTTTATCTCCTAGCTTTGGTTTTTTTCGTATATATAAAAAAAGAGATCAATTAATTAGAAAAAGAGTAGGAAATATATGGATTTAGAACCAAAGAGAAATTGACTCAATTGGCTGAACTCGTTGGAGTCTCATTAGTGACCTTTTTTTTGCATTAATCTCAAATGGAAGTCTCTTTTAATAATTTTAGAAATAACACGGTAATATAGTACAAAAATAATACGAAAAAGTACATAAAAACAATACAAAATAGAATTTTGGTAGTAACTGAATATGAATTTGGGAAAAACTGAAAAAATAATGTCATATTTGACGTATTGATAATGATAAGAATTATGACAAAATTTATGTTTTGCTCTGAGGTGATGGTTAGAAGAATTTATCAATTCTCGGATTTTAAGGTGAAAATAAAAGGAAGGATGGATTTAGAAACCAGTTTGGTACAATACTTTTAACGTGGGGCATTGGCTTAGATAAACAGGAAATGTGAAGCTAAGACTTTTATTACGCTACTACTAAAGTTGTTATGGAAATAATAGAAAATGTAAAGAGGTTGGATACATAAGTAACTCGATCTACTAATTAACCACAAGAGATTGAGTTGGAAATGATTCTATGACAAATTTTAAACGAAAATTTAATGGAAGATGTTTCAGCTTAGAAAATTGTAATAAAATAATAGAGTTTGGAGTGGGAATAACACTATGTTTGGATAAATATTAGTAAAGGAAATCAATGGAAAGGAAAGGAATGTAAACTAGAGAAAAGGAGAGGAAAGGAAAGGGTACATGTATCCTTTATTTGGATAGCTAAAATTAATAAAGAAAAAAAAAAGAAAGTTATCTTAACAACTCTTGTTTGGTTAAATAATGAAAAGGAAATGACAAAATTCATTATAATGCTTTTTTTTTCAATTATAACCTCTTTTGTTTTAAATTTTATAATATAATAAGGTTAAATTTGATATTCTATATGTTAAATTTTTTTTCAAGTTTCATTTCCTTCCCATTTACTTTAAATTGAGGTTTTAAAAAAACTGCGTAAATCAAGAAAAAACCAAGGGTGCTCACTCCCCATTTTCTTTTTTTTTTCCCTAGCTAAAAAATTTTCTCAATCAAAGGAAATGTTTACAACTTTCTTTTGTTTTACTTAGCTTTCCTTTCCCTTTCTTTCACCACCCTCAATCCAAACATAGGGTAAACTTAATTTCTGACAAAAATCATTTAAATCGAAATATTTACTATTTGTTATAAACAAATGCGAAGAGTGAAAAGATGTTTGAAGTAAAATTTCAAGACGCGCACTTAAAACTTAGCAGTGATAAAAATGAAAAAAAATACTTGATTGCGTTGATTTGATGAAGTGATGAAGTGTTTTTATATCTCGTAACAAAAAACAGATAAAGTTGTAAACATTTCAATGTAAAAAAAATTTTCATGAGAAGGCTTATTCCTAGCTTCTAACAAGGATAACTATTCTCATTTTTTTTCCTTTTAAAATTTTCTTCCCATCAAACAAGTGGGGACAAAAAATACAATATATTTCTTCTAAACAAGGTTAGAAAATTAAAATTCCCTGCTTAAGCTTAAGAATTTAGAAAATTTCCCCATTAATTTTATTTTTCTTATCTCATCTATTTTCCTGATCTTCATGGAGGGTAGTGATTAGTGTGAAGGGTTCCAATGAGGATGATCTGTTATGGAGGATGTTTGAAGTTTTGTTGTTGTTGCTGCTGCTGCTGCTGTTGAAACTTGGAAGTGGACGGACTTCTGGAATCTGGAATGAATTAAGCAAGCTTGGACGTAGGCTGGCAAGAATGAATTAGGTTTGACTCAAGACTCAAGTGGTAATAATTTTTTGGTTTTTGTAAATTTGAATCCGCTAGAAAACTGTATGAAAATATTTTTTTATGAGCAACTATGAGCTCAATTCGATATTTTTGATTTATTAGTTTTAATTATATTATAAAAATAAAATGATAAATTAATAATTAAAATATTAAAAATAAATAAATTAAGTTTATGAATTACTCGAGCTGAGTATTAAGATGTTTGAATTCGATTCAACTTGTTATTCAAGTAGTTCAAATTCGAACTTGGTTAAAAAATAAACAAATCGAACTCGAATAATAATCAAGTCAAATTTAAATAGTTAATGAGTAATTTATCTCTTTTACCCTCCGAATTAGCATTTTCATCATCAAATACTGGCATTCTCGTCGAAGACAAATTTCAAGATATAATCATGTGATCAACTCAGGTAATGAAACAAAACTAAAATATTTTGATATCTCGTATAATTATTTTTATTTGAATTTGATTCCTCCTTTTTTTTTCAATATATTATTGATTTAAACGTCAAAAGCTTATCTCATAATATAAATATCGATTCCTTTGAAATTCTAGTAAACTTCTAAATCGACAATCTCTTTGTCTAGACAACTAACAATAAAAAATTGTCATAAAAAACATCAAATAATAATACTTATATACTTAACATTACCTTGTAAACATCTTTCACAAGCTATTGACATTTGACAAAAGATCGATTAGACAACCAGGAAGAAATGGAAAAGAAACGTGGCTCGTTGGCTTTGCGAGTAGATCTGTAAATCCACTTTCAAGTTACAACAAGGCCTTGTTATTCCATACCGTAACCCAAATGGTATAAAGGTGTATGCAAGTGAGAGGAAAACTTTTGAACCAAAGAAGCTTCGAATAAAAATAATGACAAAGAAATTGTTAAAAATTATGCCAAAGTACTATATCATTTTGAAATTCAAGCATTTGAAAGGGTCCAATGATGCGATATTGACAAGCATTTAGGTCAAAAAGGAACAATTTACCAAAAGCTTTGATGATTGTGACAATGAACATTAAAGGCATTTGACACTAAGAAGGAAAATTCTCATCCAACTTATGGCTTACATGATATTATTGGTTTTGATTTGAAAATTTGGTGATTTTGACTTACAAAAAATGTCTATTCACAAGTATAGATTTAGATTTTTACACACATACATTACATGTAATTTATTAGCTTATTTTTAAAATTATTTGAGATTAATTAGATTAATTTAGTAAAAAAATTTAAAAATATATATTATGATTGAGTTCACTTTGTATAAATGTTAAGGCACTTGAAATCAAGTTAAGATTGATTTTTTTTTAGAAAGAAGTTTAAGAGGGAAAAAAAATTTGAATCTTGAACCTAATCTCTTCTAAAAAGAAATAACAATCATTAGGTCAAACTTTAATTGTTATTTATTTATTTAAGTTAAAAGAAAGAATGAATATATCTTAAATTATTTTTAAACGAGTTTGTGAATAAATAAAAACGAGCTAATAAAAAGATTCTTTTTTCAGATCAATTCATTTAATAAATAAACCCTAAAATATAAACGAATATAAACAAAACTTTTATTTGGCATTTATCAATTATCATTTGGTATTGGCTCATAAAGAGAATATTATTAGCTAAAAATAGCCCTTAAAACGGGAGGTCAAGAGCTGACTGCAAACTCACAATCCTTTTGTTCAAAGACAAACAGGGATCAGACACTGACTTTCCGCGACGAATTCAGAATCGCAGCTCTTTGTCGTTCTTTAATTGAGGTAAAAGGGAATCATTCTCTTTAAGAAGTGAATGTCAAAGAGGCTAAAACGTGGAAGATGAACAAGAAAAACTTAGAAGAGTTAGCCACACACTTCACTGATTAACATCGCTTTCAGCCATTGAAAGTCTTTGAAGGTCAAATGAACTGATTCAGTGCAAGTTGCTTAATGGCCCATGGACATTGCAAGAGGACTAAGCTTTTTCTCTTTCCTGCTCGATCAGTTGTTTTCTTAATATATTTGTTCTTGTACGATATTTGACAGTAGTGAAAACAACTATAGCAAAACCAACGTTGATGAGCATGAGTTGTTCGTCTAAATTCATTGGAATATATTCTGTCATGACCACGTTCATGGTTGACAGATAAAGCTAGCATTTGTCAATGACTATAAATAGAGATTTTCTCATTGCTTGAAGGTGCAAGTCCAACAGCTTAAGTAGCAGAAGTTGAGGAAGGAAGAGCGGTCTTGTATGGAGATTAAAGAGCCTTGTTTGGTAGCCAAGGATGACTTGCCTAAATCCAGACAGGATTTTGACAGGATAAATTTCATCAGAGTCCTTTTAATGGTTTGTGGGCAGTCTCCTTTGGCTATCCTGACTGGCTTTTATCTTTCATGCATGACCTAGATCTCTTCCATGCATAAAACCATCAATGCCATTTCCTTAGAAGTAAACCAGGCAATTCGTGAACCACAATTGTTGGATCTACCGGTAAGTAAGTATTGTTTTATAAGTTAGGTCTAGGATTTAAGTCTTGGGATTAGCATCCAAAAAAATTAATTAATATTCCTTGAAAGCACAAGGCCGATATGTGGATTGTGCCCTCAAAATCACCCAAGAAATAATTAGTCTCGAATATGTGCAAGTTGGCTCGAAGACTCCTTGATTGTAAGATCCAAAAAAAAAAAACAATTCGTGTTTGTTTGATGTAAAATATGAAAAATGTGTCAAACACTTCATACACGATTTTTTTGTCATATTCATATCCAAACTTTATTGTATTTTAGTCTATACTTTAATTCCTATCATTTTCATGTTTTAATTTATTCGCATGGTTTCAAATCGTGTTGTATAAAATTACCAGGTTTACCTAGAAATTCCAAATGTGTTGCCGGCAAAGACAAATTGAGTTCAACTTCTTCTTCTTTTTTCTAAAGCACTTAATTAATTTATGCATTCTTTGATGTCAAGATGGTTCTGTTCTTGCCAACTTGGATGTGTCATATAACTCTGGTTTTAATTAGCTCAGACAACTAAGCAGGACAAAACAATGGAGGTTTTTGCTTTTAATTAAAGCAAACAAGGCTATCCTAAGAGGAGCAAAACAACCACCAACTGTACTGCAGTATGGCTTGTTAAGAGAGTGAAAGTCTTTGATATTGCACATTGTTAAACATTGTTTTTGGCATGTTAGGCTGTTTTTAATTATGGTTATCATCCACCAAACTGTTTTCTATTTTTAGTTCCAAAAATTAAAGCGTGACCAAACATTTTAATTTATGTCCAATCCCATAAATTAAATAAAATTTTTGTGAAATCAAATATGAATCGTGTTAGGCTCACGAGACTCATAGGATGAAAAAAATTCAACTTTCTACAAATGTTGTTTAGGTTAAGTTTATGCATGACATTTGAATAATACTTGAATTATACTTGACATGAAAGATGAACAACGTGCATAACACCTCGATTATATTTGGCAAATTTCAAGTAAAAGAATAAAAGACATCAGGTTAGAAATTGAAAGGCCGAACTCATTGACTCAGCTCATATTCTCCAACATCCTTTGATATTCCCTACTTTCAATTATCTTCTTGCAAATTATTAACTTAATGTCAAAATGCATTTCGAAATTTTAATTTCGATGTCCATTTCTTGATAATATAATTGAAAATTTACAATTCTAAACATAACACAAAAATTACATGAATAAAATATATGAAAGTTATATGAAATAAAATTTGGTAAATAATTGTATATAAATGACAAAAGAAAAAAATTGTATTTTTTCAACATTAATTTTGATATGAATTTTTTATGTTTTGCATGATATATGTACAATTTTATGTAACATAAATACTAAATATATATACATAAATTGTCAGATTTAAAAAATTGAACTAAATAAAAAAGATTGATCGAAAAATATGAGAAAAGAAGGGTCCACCCTTTTAAGTTTTTTAAATTAATTGGGCTTTATTTAGAAATTAATTAACCTAAGCCCATTTATATTTAGTAGTAATAAAAATCCCTCTTGCCGCGATTTTCCTTGGTTTTCTACAGAAACAAACGGACCATTCAACTCTCAAAACCAGAAATCAAAATTCCAAATCCCTTTTCTTTTTTCAATAGAAAATTAAACGTAGAAGAGAGTTTGGTCAATCTAATTCTCTGCCTCTCTCTATCTGCCGAAGGAGTTTTTGAATCTATCTGATCTCTTTTTCTCTCTCATTTCAAGCATAAATATATATGTAAAATCTTTGGAAATTCTCAATTCCAGATCTAAGTTATAGAAGTAGTTTTTTCTTTTCCTTAATTTAACTGAAGAGAGATAAAGAGAAAAGAGGCGGATATCAGAAGCTTCGGAAAAGGAAAATGATCACAATTCCGTATTTGACCGCTCTATCCACGTACTTCAGCTATGGCCTTCTCTTCGCGTTTGGCCAATTCCGTGATTTCTTCAGGAAAATCATTGATTGGTGGCACGCGAGCAATCTTCAGGTCTTCTTCTCTCTCTTTTTAATATTTCATTTCTGTAATAGAATCCCCATTTGTGGAATTTGTTTTGGTTGAAAACTGCGTTGATAGAAATGAAGTTGCGTGGTGGTTTGTTTGCTTTTGGATTGTGTAGGGGTATGCTCCGATCTGTTTAGGACTAGAAGATTTCTATATTCGACGCTTGTATCTTCGCATTCAGGTACTTTGTTTTTCTTCAGTAATTTCTTGATTTATTATTTTTCTTTTATGCAATTTTCCTGGAAACTGTGTCAGATGTTAATTATCAAATTAAACTGTAGTAGAGATCATTTCACTCGAGAAAATCAATGTTAGAATCTATCAAATTAAAGGTTTTTTTTTTCTCAATTTATTAGTCCATTTTGGTCGTAAGCACTTAATTGTTGTACTTTTTGAATTTTGAAGAGAAAGTAACTCAATTTTGATCATAAACAGTCTTTTTGCAACTTTGATCGTAATTGGATGGTTTGTTTTGGTTGTTTTCTTCCTATGAAAGTTGGTCTTACATTTTCACCTCTGTAGGATTGTTTCGGAAGACCTATAGCAAGTGCTCCTGATGCTTGGTTTGATGTGGTTGAGCGCTACTCCAATGACAGTAATAAAACATTGAAGTGAGTCCTTTGTGTGCTCTCATTTCTCATCCTATTTTAAGCTCACTTTCATTTATTCTACAACCATTTGCTGTATATTCTGACTTCTGTTGTTATTGCGTTTGTACAATATACAAAGAAACTTTGGCATAAAATGATTGTTCAATTCTTAGACGATTGATCGGGATAAAATCTTGATGCTAAATATTGATGTCGCAGGCTTATGTTAATTATTTTTCCTGATTTGGATTTCTTACAGGCGAACTGACAAGTTAAATAGGTGTCTGAACTTGGGATCATACAATTATCTTGGCTTTGCAGCATCAGATGAATATTGCACACCCCGTGTAATTGATTCATTAGAAAGATATTCAGCAAGTACCTGTAGTGCTCGTGTTGATGGAGG
Organism: Heritiera fomes; assembly: GCA_032173925.1. Classification (NCBI taxonomy): domain Eukaryota; kingdom Viridiplantae; phylum Streptophyta; class Magnoliopsida; order Malvales; family Malvaceae; genus Heritiera; species Heritiera fomes. The sequence goes on along the minus strand of JAPDPM010000005.1, from coordinate 1,825,194 downwards.
TATACTTTTTAATTCTGCATGGTAGTCTATCTGGTTTCATACCTGGTTATCTAAAATCTTCCACTGCCTTTTTCCCACCAGGAACTACAACATTGCATAAAGAACTGGAAGAGTGTGTTGCAAACTTTGTTGGGAAGCCAGCTGCTATAGTCTTTGGCATGGGCTATGTGACAAACTCTGCTATCCTTCCTGTCCTAATTGGAAAGGTTTAAATGCAAAGCTAACATGCATGTTCTTCATATAAAATGTTCATATCTAAACTTTCTTTTGGTAATTGTTCTCTGATTATTGTCATTATTATTTTTCTTTGCATATATCCACAGGGAGGGTTGATTATTAGTGATTCATTAAACCACAACTCTATTGTCAATGGTGCACGAGGCTCAGGAGCTACTGTCCGAGTTTTTCAACATAATAGTAAGTTGTATGTGGTATTTGAAACTCAATGAAGTTATTGAGTGACATATCATTATGCTGATGCAAAAAAGTAACTTTTTCCATTTAGCTCCTTCTCATTTGGAGAAAGTTCTGAGAGAACAAATTGCTGAGGGACAGCCCAGGACGCATAGGCCATGGAAGAAGATAATTGTTGTTGTTGAGGGTATTTATAGTATGGAAGGTGAACTTTGTAAACTCCCTGAGATTGTTGCAATATGCAAGAAGTATAAGGTAATGTGGTTAATATAATGATCATGTTCTCATCATAATTCATTCTAGCTTGTCCTTAAGGTGATGTGCTTATTTCATCTTCTTTTTGACACTTAGTTAATCATTAAGTAATAATTGAAAAATAAAAAAAGGAAGAAGAAAAGAACGTTGTAACTTATAACTGCTAGAAACTAAATGAGGTTAACTTATAAACCTGAATGCTATGTATATTTTGTTTTATTTCCTCCTATTTTTTAGAATTTCCAACTTCTTTTATAATGCATTTTTTGCCATCATCTTTGTTCTTGATCTAAAATGTAAAAATTGTGTGCTTATTTCCCATCTGCATCAGGCTTATGTTTATTTGGATGAGGCTCACAGCATTGGTGCGGTTGGAAAATCTGGAAGAGGAGTATGTGAACTGTTAGGAGTGGACACTGCTGATGTGGATATCATGATGGGAACTTTTACTAAATCTTTTGGGTCTTCTGGTGGTTATATTGCTGGATCCAAGGTTTGTTGCTTTTGTTATGTTCCATTAATAGTTGAGCTTGGTTCTGTTGATCATGGACATTTGTTCTACTAATCCCACAATGAACTTGTTCCTATGTCAATTTCAGGAACTTATACAATATCTCAAGCACACTTGTCCTGCTCATCTATATGCAACATCGATATCACCACCAGCTGCACAGCAAATTATATCCGCAATAAAGGTTATTCTTGGAGAGGATGGTTCTAGCAGAGGTAGCGACATCATGTTTTCTCCTTCTAAGACTGTTGAACCTACACTGCAATTCCACGTTTGGATCTTCATAACTTTTTGTCATGACTAGAGGAGGCTTTTCTATGTTAATGTAGGTGCTCAAAAACTTGCAAGAATACGTGAGAATAGCAACTTTTTCAGGTCAGAGCTGCAAAAGATGGGTTTTGAGGTCCTAGGAGACAATGATTCTCCTGTAATGCCCATAATGCTTTACAATCCAGCAAAAATCCCTGCATTTTCCCGAGAGTGCCTCAAGCAAAATGTGAGTTTAAAGCCAATTTCAGCTATCCATCAATCTTTTTTTCACATTGAAATATCAGCTTCTTATTTTGGCATTGTAGTTCTGCTATTTCTTACGTCTATTGTCACCATATTGAGAATGTAATCCTGCTCAACAGGTAGCTGTTGTTACAGTTGCTTTCCCTGCCACCCCACTTCTTTTGGCCAGGGCACGCATATGCATATCTGCCTCACATACCAAGGAAGACCTTCTGAAAGCATTGGAGGTAATTACTGGATCTGCTTCCGTGTGCCTGAGTTTATTGTTTTGGTTATAATGCGTATTAGAAATTGAATTGCTACAGGATTGATCAAATAGTAAGCAGAATTTAAGGGTATTTTCTTTCTCAATTACAGGTTATCAGTCAGGTCGGTGATTTGGTGGGCATAAAATACTTCCCTGCAGAGCCTAAGAAGCAGCAGCAGCACAAGAAAGACACAATCAAGCTTGAGTGAAAGGTAGAAAGCTGGCTTAGCGTCTAGTAGGAACTGTAGAATTGATCTAACTAGCCATTCCTTGTCAGTCGTTTGATTGTTGTATCCTCTCTGAAAATCAGGGAAGTTTGTCACACAGATAGCTCGGTATTGTAAGGTTCCTTCGTGTTTGTACTTCTCAGTTTGTTTTGTTCATGATCTTGGGTTTTTGGAAGATTGATGTATAGGTCTAGGCTCTAATTTAATTCATTCTGTGGTCATTTTCTTCCTCTATAGATTATTTTCGGACTCCTTTCCATACCGGTTGAAGAAGACTGGTTTCCCAACCCCATGACCTACCCCAGCAGATATAGTAGTATATGAAAAACAGTGCATCAGTTTCTTGTTATTTGCAGGCTTGTCCATCTCAGATGACATGCCTCTCATCATACATTACTTGTTCGAAAGATTCATGAAAGTGTTTGCATCATACAATCAAGGGCGAAGCTAATGTCCAGAGTCATCCCCGACTTAACACGGTTAGGCAAGCAGATCAAGGTAATCTCTGGAATTCCATTTACAGCAGTTCATGCATAAAATAGGAATGGTGTGAACCAAGCAGATGTGTAAATCATGGATATTGGCTAAAATGCAGAGGAGATGGGAGTGTAAATGAACAAAATAGGAGTGCTTCATCAAATAAACTAAGTCATCATCTTATACAGAATGATTCAGATGGCTCACTAACGAAACTACAGGCAAATTTCATTACATGCAGAAGCATGACAAGTAGGAACTTAACTTCCTTCGATGTAAGTGAAATGAAGGCAAGTGTTTTGTTAGGACTCGAAAATGCTGATGCTTGGCACGGCCTCCCCTATTATTTGAGTGTAGGGTTGATGTTTTGGCTAGACTCAATCTACTCCAGTCATTGGTTCCCATTGGTAATTGCCAAGCCAAGCCAATTCGCCGGGAACCAGTTTGAACACTGTCCTCATCAAAATGGAGATTTATGGCCGATTTCTGCATCTCATTCCCTGTTCTAGATGAACAACTGGCTATGAAGAAATGAAATATCCTAAAAGTAATGTAAAAAAATTTCAAGCATATGCTCCTAAACCATCTCCAAAATGAAGGTCAAATAATGAGCTATATGATTGACGAATGCCACAGCAGGACCAGCTAAGATACTGGCAAACAAACCAGCACAGAGGCACAATTAGGACTTGACAGAAAAAAGCTAAATCCAGAAATGATTGAAACAACTATACACATTAAGTCACCAATATTCTAGCTGGAAAGAAGTTTCAAAAATTAAACCTGATTTCTTAATAATCGGAACATATTCGCTGGACTGCATAGATTAAGTTTTTCAAGGTTATTCTTCTCTTCAGTAATACCTATCATCAATTCATTAATTCAAGAAAATAAAAATATGTCAAAGAAGCACTTGGACGTGTAGTCCTTTCTTCACAACTTCTATTTTGTTCAGTTGTTTTCTTTCTTTCCATCTTTGGGGATCCAAGTTCTTTACAGACCAGAACGTACTTGACAAAATCATAACCTAAACTTAACTAATGTGATGGGTTCTAGGGAATGCAAGAAATATGTTAGCACCGACTCAAGTAGTGTATGAAATAGCTCCAATCTTTTTCTCAAGTAGAACAAAAACAAGTTGGCACTGACAAAAGCACCTTTATTACCAAGGTATGCTCAGGAAAATAGAAACAAAAAAAAAATTTATAATGGTTCAATTAGATTCAAATATCTATACCATAGAATTTTAGGCTATAGGAAGTTTACGATGTCTTATGCATATTCAATACAAGACACTCTATGATAAAAGCATAAACCTTCAAGAATGCTCAAACAATGGGAATGTATGCCCGAGGTGAGTAGGAGTAGTTGCCTATTTGCCAGCCAAAGATTTACGAAAGTAACAAAACCATAATAAAATAAGGCAAACAAACAGAAATTCAAACATCATTATTTATACTAAAACACAATTTACATGGTGAGAGGGAAGTTCTAGATGACTAGGTTAAAGTACATGAAGATGTGAATACAGATATTCACAAGGAGATGCCCAACGATCATAAAATTCATGAAGTGCAATATCTAAAGCTGACTCAGTCTATCATAAATTCAAAATAAACAGTTTCAAGAGGAAACAACTTCTTAAATGAAGAATACTCAACAACCAGAGTAAAGAAACCCAGCTTGAGTAATCACCTCATTCCTTGATATTAACCTTCGGTATGAATACACCACAAGAACTTTTCTAATATGTAATTGTAAAGATACATTCCATTTCATAATCAAGATGAATGATAAAACCATAAGAATATGATTGAAATTTCCTTATTTTGCCAAGCACTTTTCTCTAACCAAATGAAAAGCCAAAATATTCTCTTCTCATTTTCCATTAAGGTTCTCAACATTAGTTAGCACTAACTTAACAAAAGCACTGTAAACACAAAGCGCTGCAAAAAAATTTGCACCAGATTAAAATTCACATAGTGCAAAAGAAAAAACACTAACAACAAAACTCCATTTACAAATGAGGTGCAAACATCTCAAGCTATTCTATAGTAAATTCAAAATAAAGAGATTCAAGAGAAAACGACTTCTTAAATACAGAATCTTCAACAACCAGAGTAAAGAAACACAGCTTGAGTGATCGTTTCATTCCTTGATATCAACCTTTGGTAATACAGCACGATAATTACCATACAAAGTTCTTCTCTAATATGTAATTGTAAAGATGCATAACATTTCATAATCAAGAAGAATGCGAAAACCATAAGAATATGATTGAAATTGCCTTATTTTGTCAAGCACTTTCCATTAACCAAAAGAAAAGCTGATATTCTCTCATTGTTTTCCATTAAGGTTCTCAACATTAGTTAGCACTAGCTTAACAAAAGCACCATAAGCACAATGCACTGCAAAAAATTTGCACTAGATTAAAATTCATATAGTGCAAAAGAAAAAACAATAACAAAACCCTACTGATTCTCCTACTTTCACTACACCAAAAAGAAGGTAAACACTTACATTGCCATGGCTCATATAAAATTCTCCTTTCAAAAACCCTATAACCATACTAAAAAATGTCAAGAAAAGCCTTTACCGAGCTTCTGGATCGCGCAAAACAGTTTCCTTCTGGAACCAACTGCATTTATTCCCATATCTTTCAAATCTTCCAGTGTCAACAATGGCAAAACCTCATCATCCACTTCATGGATCTCGAAAACAGGGGCGTATCGTCCTAGCCCCAAACTATTCAACCATATTCTAACCCCATCCTCCTCACACCGCCTCATGTCGGTATCTGACGGCCCAGATAACTCCACCCCATCCGAAACCCTAGTTCGAATTGGCCTCCTTTGGTTATTCCCATGATAAAGAACTTCTCTTTCATTGCCATCGACACCCAAATTATCCAAAGAATGAATCGGACTATGCTCTTTCAACGGACTCTCGGAGTTCTCCATGTCGAAATCATCGTTATCCTCCCCGCCACTGAATTTGTCCTCTGCTTCCACATTGCTGCTGTTAGTATTGTTATTGTTGCCGTTGATGTTGATGTTTCCGCCGCTGGACTCGTCGATTTTGGAAACCCAATTGGATCGGACCCGCTTCGTGGCGGAGCCCCGTTTCTTGAAATCTTTGACTCTCCAGCTACCAATTGCGACGCCATCTAAATTGCTGTTATTGTTGTTAGCTTCTCTTTCGTCATCGAGGGTTTCCTTGTTTGTGTTGAAGTCAGCGCTGAGATTGGTTAAAGCGCGAGTCTTGGACGATTTAGCACTCGTAGCGGCGACAGAGGGATTCACGGAAAGGTGGGGTTGGTGTTTCCATTGCTTGGCGGTGGCTGCGGCAGCGGAAGAGGAGGAGGGTCTTCGGATATGAGAATCATAGGGTTGCTCCCCGCCGATGTCGCCTAATCGAACGCTGGGTCGTCGCTGGCGTTTCGATCCCACGGTCTCAGACGAAGCCATCGCGATTGGTCCTCCGACGCCGTTCAGCTGGCCGTCTGATGGCTGTATATCCGCCATGTTTATTTTACTTTTCTTTTTCCTGGGTTTATCTTGTTTTGTTTGTGAAGAAGAACAAGTGGTGATTAAAGAAGAAAGGGGAGCTTTGGCGTTTGGGGTGGAAAGAAAGAGAAAGAAAAAGAAAGTGAAATTAATGAGGTTTTAGGAAAAGAGAAGAGAGGGGAGTTGGCGAGACTGCGGATTGTGATGTTGGGTTAGTGACGCGTGTCCTTCTCTCCTGTCGAAAGGGAGCCAAGGTGTTCCAGATTTAGTTTAAGCCGATAATTTTAAACATAACATTTTAACATTGCCGATGTCACCGAATCAAGAAAATTCAGTACTAAATTTAATTTTAATTTCGACGAAAAGTGAAAATTTGAATTTTAATTCAAGTTTCATTAAATTTAATTTTTGAAAATTAGCTTCAACTCGTTTAAAATTTGAGCTATTGAAATTTGATTTATCGGAGTATTCAATCATGTATTATAAAATTGTTCACCAAAAAAAAAATCATGTATTATAAAATTAAAATCTAAACTTATAAAAAAATAACGGTAATATAAATTAACCGGTTTTGAAATTATATAAAATAATGGGATGAAATTTTTTAAAGGAATATGTAAATATATTTAATGTTATAGTATTAACTATTTCATTAACAAAATCACCATGGTTTTGTTAAGTGACGTATTCTTTTCCTGAACTAAAAAAACAAATTCGCTTTTGTGTGCTTGGTGTGGTCGATTCATTAAGTACTTGAAGCATTTGCTTCTCCTGTGTGGGTTTGTGCTCCATCTCACATTGTGTGTGTATGGGTGTGATGTGTATATTTATAAAGAGTTCCGCGCTTAACAAAATCACCATAATTTTATTAAGTGACGTGTTCTTTCCTTGAATAAAAATAAAGAAAAACTATTTCATTAGAATGTCACTTCTGAATTCTTGAATTCAGAGTTTTTTATTATTTAAATTTTGCTTAGTAAAACAAAAAAAGCAAAAGCATGAAATTAAAATATATAAATCTATTTTTTATTAGAATACAGAATGTGAACCCAATTCTTTGAATTCATATATATATATATATATATATATATATATGATGAATTCAATTACACATGTGTAAAACAAATTTAGTTTTACACACTTTCATATCTTTTTATATGATTTATAATTTTTTAATCCAATCGTTGAATTTTTTGTTCTATGCACATAGATCATGCATGCCAAATTTCAAATTAATCGAATACGTCTAACTATATATTTCATAAAATAAAATTTCAACCGCTAATATATATTGAAAAATTACTATTCTTGATTAAAATGATAAAAATAGCAGATTGATTAAAAAATTTACATACATAATAAATATGAGTAGGTTGTTAAATCCAACGGTTGGTTTGAAAAAATATTAATCCTATATGAAAATACAAAACTATGTAAAACGAATTTATTTTACACATGTGTAAGTGAATCTCTCCTCATATATATATATATATATATATATATATATATATATATATATATATATATATATATGGGGTTAAATCAAATGCTCTTGCGAATATATATCATATTTACTTAAGGTCAAACAGAAATGAATAACTGTAAGCTAAATGCATCCAACTTTGAAAGACATAATCACAGACAAAGTTTAGAAGAAAGTCTTTCTCAAAATGTCAAACTACATGGGACCATAGCCCTTAGCTACCAACTAGAAATCAACGCACTTTTTTTTTTGGTACAAAAGAGGCAGTATCCTCAATTAGAGACGCAATCAAATCGAGTTAAGATGATTTAATATCACATTCGAGTTCGACTCAATTTAAAAACTCGAGTTGAAACTCAATTCAAGTATAAGTAAAATGATAAATTAACAATAAAATATTAAAAATATATATTGAAAAATTCAATTATACTCGAAAACAGTTCGAGTTGAATATTAAAATACTTAAATTTAACTCAATATGTTACTCAAGTAGCTTGAAATCGAGTTCAGATAGAAAATAAACGAATCAAACTCGAGTTATCATTAAATTGAACTCAAGTAGTTCACTAATAACTTGACTTATTTACATTCTTACTGAAAATAAAGGAAGGGATAACAAATACTAAGATTTACCCATGAGTTGCGACTCAGTTGACAACGCGAACTAAGTTTGTGGGAAGAGCTATCGGGTTTGACCCCTTACTAGATACACCTCCGGGAAAGGGTAAGGAGCCTTAACTGTTACTAAACTCCAAGCAAGATTAATCTCAAACCATTAAAACGGATGAGTATACCTGTAGTTTATACAAAAAAAAATACTAGGATTTAAATTCCAGACTTGTTGAATGCCGACTTTTCAAAATAATCTGCATGAACCATTTGAACAAAGCTGCTCTAGGTTCGAAATCGACAGACTTTTCCAAAGATGAGATTTCAGCAAATTCCAACAAAAAGGTCTCTTCCAGACTATGGGAAAACATGATTAATGTACAGCCAAATTTTTAGGAGATTTTGCAACAGTTTGTATCCCTAGAATTTGGCTGATTTGGTTAAGAATATTCCATAAATCATGGGATTTGATAGCCTAGTTAGTTTCCTTTTCTATTGCTAGGGTTATTATATATATACATAGCCACTTTGTACATATTTTCTTAATGAGAAATACAGCAGAAAATTCTTTTGTTTCTCAATTTACGTCATGGTATCAAGAGCTTTAGGTTTTTTCTTGGAAATTAATCACCTTTTCAGCCTTCATTGTTGATATTTTCTGCAGTTTCTTCTTCAGCCTTCATTGCTGATTTTTTTTACCCTAGGCTTTCATAGCCATTCTCTTGTTCCAGCCTTCATCGCTGTTTTTTTTTGCTCTGTTTTCTAAAGAAAAAACAGAGTATTTCAAGTGTTCTTTTTCCAGCCTTCATAGCTGGATTTTTCTTCTCTTCATCATTGACGGTTTCTCTTTGTTGCTTGGCCTTCGTTGCCGATTTATCCCTGATTCTCACCAGTCTTTCAGCAAGTATTGATTTGTAAAAAATGTCAATAGTTGCAGAAACAACCACTGCAGCACCAAAGGAGTCCGGCAGTCTCACCTAAGAAAAGGTCAAGAGGCTGAGATCTCTAATTAGTAACCTTGACAAACTTTCAGGTACTTGTTCATTGGTGTATTCAGGTAAGTTTCCATCCTCTATTGGATTAAATGTCTCGGATACAACCTTTGCCAACTCTTGGATCATGGATTCAGGAGCTACCGACCATATGACCCACTCACCAAATGTCTTTTACACATACTCCCCATGTCCAAGCAATAGGAAAATAGCCACAGCTGATGGTTCTTTGACTACTGTAGCAGGTGTAGGAGATGTTAAAATAAGCCCATCATTGACCTTAAAAAATGTTCTTCATGTCCCTAGATTATCCACAAACCTTGTCTCTATCCAAAAGCTTACTCAAGATTTATGTTGTAATGTGATTTTTCATCATAGTCATTGTGTATTTCAGGACAAGGATTCAGGGAAGACGATTGGACATGCTAGAGAATGGGATGGGCTCTACTACCTTGAAGCACTTAGCCAATCAAATATTACGAAGGGCAAATTACCTTCTTCTTTCGTTTCAGAACTTTATTCGTCCAATAAAGACAAAGTTTGGCTTCACCACTGTCGACTTGGACATCCATCATTTAGAGTCATTAAAATTCTATTTCCATCTTTATTTCAAGGTCTAGATGTTGAGAGCTTTCATTGTGAAGTGTGCAAACTTGCTAAACATAAACGTGTACCTTTTCCAGTAAGTAATAACAGAAGCTCTCTTTCTTTTTATCTCATTCACAGTGATATTTGGGGTCCTTTTACTATTCCTAATGTTTCTGGGGCAAAATGGTTTGTGTCATTCATTAACGATTGTACTCGTGTTACTTGGATTTTCTTGCTTAAACATAAATCTGATGTTAGTACTGTCCTCCCAAATTTCTGTTCCATGATTAGGAACCAATTTGGAGTCAATATCAAAAGGTTTAGGTCAGATAATGCTAGGGACTATTTCAATCAAGTCCTAACTCCTTATTTTCAAAAGGAAGGGATAGTACATGAGTCATCCTGTGTCAATACACCACAACAAAACGGAGTTGCAGAAAGGAAAAATGGTCATCTCCTTCAGTCAACCCGAGCTCTCTTATTCCAAAAAAACATGCCTAAATCCTTTTGGGGGGAAGCAGTTCTTACAGCCACTCATCTTATAAATCGTTTGCCATCTAGAGTTTTGGGATTCAAGAGTCCAATGGAAACACTCTCAACATTCTATCCAAACATACAGACTACAAATAATCTTGTCCCTAGGATATTTGGGTGCGTGTCATTTGTCCATGTTCATAGTCAAAATAGAGGGAAGCTAGATCCAAGGGCATTAAAATGCGTATTTGTGGGTTATTCCTCAACTCAAAAAGGGTACAAGTGTTATCACCCTCCATCAAAGAAGTTCTATGTCTCAGTGGACGTTTCTTTCAATGAACAAGTGCCTTACTTCAGCATACCTTATCTTCAGGGGGAGAATTCCATACTTGAATACAAGGATAGGGATTTCTTGCTTGATCTGTCGTCACTTCCAATGTCTGTGCCAGTATCTAAGTCCATGCCAAATCCTGTGTCTGAACCTGCGTCCGAAATTTCAGAACCTATGCCAAATCCTGTGTCTAAACATGTGCCCGAAATTTCAGAAAATCCCAACTCTACCATTGAAAATGTGAGATTTGGCAAGGTGTACTCAAGGAAGAAGACAGTTGTCCCTGAATCAATGCAAGTCCAAGAATCCAACCTAGATCCTGAGAATGAGGTAACAATTTCTAATTCTTCATTACAAGTTAATACTGAATCTCATGTAGGCGATGATGACCTAGACCTTCCCATTGCTGTTAGGAAAGGAACTAGAGAGTGCATAAAACGACCTTTATATCCTCTTGCACACTCCCTGTCCTTCAAACATTTTTCACCATCACATAGAGCCTTCCTGGTTAGCCTAAACACCATTGCCATCCCTACCACCTTATCTGAGGCGTTGTCCAATGAGAAATGAAAACAAGCCATGAATGTAGAAATGGAGGCATTGGAGAAGAACAAAACGTGGGAGTTAGTGAAGTTACCAGCAGGAAAGAAACTCGTGGAGTGTAAATGGGTCTATACAGTGAAATATAGAGCAGATGGGTCAATAGAGAGGTGGCTCACTCTAAGCAGGGCATTTTTATCTCCCAACAGAAGTATGTTACAGATCTCCTTAAAGAAACGGGCAAGACAGCGTGCAAACCAGCAAGTACTCCAATAGATCCAAATCTTGGACTTGGAATGGCAGAGGAAGACGCTGCAATAGATAAGGAAATGTATCGGCGCTTGGTAGGAAAACTCATTTATTTATCTCACACACGACCGAATATAGCATATGCAGTAAGTGTGATTAGTCAATTCATGCATAGCCCAAAGGAAGTTCATTTGCAAGCAGCTCATCGAGTGTTGCGGTATCTCAAAGGGACGCCAGGAAAGGGTATTATGTTTAAAAGAAACGGAGGTTTGGTGCTTGAGGCTTACACAGATGCTGATTATGCTGAGTCAATAGTTGATAGGAGGTCAACCACAGGATATTGCACCTTTCTTGGTGGTAATCTCGTGACGTGGAGGAGCAAGAAACAACATGTGGTAGCACGGTCTAGTGCAGAGGCAGAATTCCGAGCAATGGCTCAAGGTGTGTGTGAACTACTTTGGTTGAAGATTATCTTGGAAGACTTGAAGATCAAGTGGGACGGCCCAATGAGACTTTATTGTGATAATAAGTCTGCGATTAGCATAGCTCACAACTCGATACAACATGATCGAACGAAGCACATCGAAATTGACAGACACTTCATCAAGGAGAAACTGGAGAGCGGATTGATTTGTACCCCTTACGTGTCTACACATGACCAACTTGCAGATGTGCTTACTAAAGGGTTAAGTAGCTTAGTGTTTCAGAGTATTTTATCCAAGCTGGGAATGGAAAACATCTATTCACCAGCTTGAGGGGGAGTGTGGGAAAACATGATTAATGTACAGCCAGATTTTTATGAGATTTTGCAACAGTTTGTATCCCTAGAATTTGGCTGATTTGGTTAAGAATATTCCATAAATCATGGGATTTGATAGCCTAGTTAGTTTCCTTTTCTATTGCTAGGGTTATTATATATATACATAGCCACTCTGTACATATTTTCTTAATGATAAATAGAGCAGAAAATTCTTTTGTTTCTCAATTTACGTCACAGACTAAAAAAACAATGGACTAAATTACTAGAATGTTATTTGCCATGTAAACACATGCCTGGGATTTCAAACCCTTCCCTTTCAATCATTCAACGGATATGGCTGGCATTATAAATGAAACAAAGCTGTCCCACATATACTATTAATTCCTTTTGTTTACATTCTCAGAATAAGTTTCAAGTTTCAAATCAATGCTTACACTTTTGCTTCATTTGACTTTCATGTAGACATGATAGATTAGAAAGTGTAACTTTGAAGAATTGGGTATTGGCTTTCCACGACAATCACATGAATTCTCGAATTCAGTTTAGACCCTATTAGCACCTAAAGGTAACAATGAATCTACAGATCAAATTTTGTAAGACTGACTTTCTAATCTACACTTTCATTTTGACTAAAGGGAACATTGAAGTTACATTGAAGAACCTGAAAATTTTCGTGCCCAAAAGAATCTTTTAAGATGTGTAAGATGGTTGTAGCTGCTTCAAGAGTTTAGCCTCTATTTATCTGTGTGAACATATCAAGCAATAATTTGGAAGATTTTGCTGATTACCTATAACCAAGGACGATCAATCAACCGGCACCGTGCAAAGCTGACCGTGTCCAGAACTGTGCTCCAAAGGATACATGGTTATGCCTTTCACAAATTTTTGATGGTCAACAGCAGCCTTTCTGAGCCTAGAGACTGACATATGTTTCCTTTTAACTTGCTTCTTTACCACTGAGCACGAACCAAGCAGGTCTTCAGATCCTGCTCCAACCCTCCTACAGAAATAAGAAAATGCATTTGCTACATCTTCGGGAACAAAGCTTTATGCTGGAACAGTGTAGTTGCCATAGTATCAAATTTATCTAATTACACTGCACTAAGAACTTCAATACATCATCCAAGATTTTTGAGCACCAATATGTAAATACACATTATTCGTGCTTTTCAGCACACTGTGCAGCTTTAGAAAATGAAGTTTTAGATGCAATTCGCATGATGGACAACTGACTTTAGTAGCAAATAACCAATAACCGGAGCAATAAAATCTTTTCTTCATAGTATCTTAAGGTCAGGTCAGATATTCCCAAACACTCTGAGTGCTAGGGTTGATTATTACCAAAAGCAAGTCCCCAAAACCACGAACATGTCATACGTATTACTAGACTCTGTGAGAACCTAATCACTGAGTTAAGTTTGAGGTCCAACCATCCAAGAATCGTGCATGAGATTGATGGTATGATACAACTTACATATGTTGTACAAAACAGCCTCCAACTTATCACCCATTATTATGAAACAAAGGAAATAGTAAAAGATGGTTACCTCAACAATTTCTCCGATGCAATTCTAGCAGCTCTTATAGCACTACGACTTGGCAACCACTTCACAACTCGGTTTGGATCAGACCGCATAGGAGAATGGATTTTGATAAGCTTAACAAGATCAAATACAAAATTGTCAGGGATATTGATTTCTCTAGACTAATTATGAGAGGACTGTAGTAGCATCATGAAGAAAAGAGAATTTATATGTCTAATCCAATTAATAGTTACACAAAGGATAACTTCTCTTATTATTAACTCCAACGACAGAACCCATGTAAAGATTTCAATATGAGAGAGGAAGAGAGAGCATACACCCAAACACTCCATCATCTGGTAGTAAGCCCTGCCATGCAAAGGTGTATGGCCCTTCCGAGATTCTGAGAAATACCTAGTCCTGAGAGAATATTTTGAAGGTTTTATGTGACAAGTGAACATAACTTAATAGTTAAGTTGCAGGGAAAGATAATTAGAAGGAACAGTACCATTCTTTATAACCTGGATCCACGGTGAAACCGTACATATCCACCGAATCACATACAGAGAGAGCAAATTCAAGGGCCTTGAGCCCAGTCCCTTTTGCAGCTGAACCAAAGGATGCACCTAGCATGAGATATACAGGATTTCTTATTGGAATTTCCTGCATTAGTTAACAACAAAAAGTCTGTGAAGTTTATGTCAAAAGAAGGAGAAAAGAAAGTGGCAGCAAAGGTTAAAAGAGGACACTGCTAAAAATTCCCATCTGTCTGTGTTCAGCCATCAATGCTATAGAGACAAGTTAGTATAGGATTTCAAATTATGGATGTTGTTGAGCAGTCAATTTTGCATATGAAACTTCAAGGAGACATTCTTCAATATCATTTTTGGGAGATAATAATAATGACAGGGAATCTGCCCACAGACACAAGGAACAACAGTTACTGAACCACTAACAAATTAAATCACGGGTAGATAGACATATATTGTGTAGAAACTACAGTTTGTTTGTACAACAGCTGTTTCAACACAAAGTACTAGTTTGGAGAAATATCAAAATCATAGAAAGAAACTAGATGGAAAAAACATATACTAACCCGAATCATCTGGCTCATAATGTCATGAATTGTAGTTTTGATTATCAACACCTCCTGCCTTGTTTCTGTAAAATTCAAATATTTAGCATGCTTTTAGAATTATGAAAGCAGAATAAGTAAACAAAAAGTGCAAAAAGTCAATACCATCTAACTCTACAACTTTATCAAGAGCTTTTGCAGATCCTCTGTTAAGAAGCCGAAATGAGCTTTTCTTGCCCACATATTCTGTATAGTTCTGCAATGGAACATTTAACACATGAAAAACTTGTGATAAAAATTATTAGAAAAATCCAAGCAGGAAAAAAGAAAAACCCAAAGCTTTATGACTGCAGCTTAACCTCAATAGGGGCACCATTCTCTCTAATGACAACATCATAGCTATCTATCTCCTTGCCAAACCTTGTTTTCAGAAGATCTCCCGAGTTGCCAATAACAGCACACCGAGCAAACTTCCTTGGAACATAAGGTGGTGTTTCAGGGAGGACAAGTGAAAGCTTCTCTATGCATAAAGCTTTATTTTTACAGTTGTTCCTGCAATACAGGAAGAAACTCCATAAAACTTTGTCCAGCTCTTTTTTTTAGAGCATGTTATTAAATAAGCACTAATGTCACTATATTCCTTTCTTAACCTTGTTTATGTTATAGATGCATACACTACATAAAAGCAACTAAGCATATATTTCATTTATCAAAAAATGCACTCACAGAAGCACTCCTTTATTAATCCTGCGCCACGCGTACTCCTGCCACCCATTTGGTAATGCATCAATGAACTCTCTAGTGAGTATTGTAGTACTATTCCTCACCTGAGCAATCAACTCACTGAATAACAAATCAACAGTATAGAAACAAAACACATCTTCAACAAGCAACACCATACGGGCAAGACTTAAGACCAAAATGCAGAAACAGATCAGCAAACACACCTGTTCCCACGTGGCCACGGCTTCACAAATATTAAACTCAAATGATAAACCTTCAAGTTCTCCAGTTTTAGGATCCCTCTGTTAACATATATGAGTTTCAAATAGCCATTCCAGTGAGAGAACTAAATTGCCCGCAAATAAAAATAAATTCATAGATTTGTTGAAACAAAAACCTACCCATTTGGAGTCAGTGTCACTAGGATAGGTTAGTTTTACTTGGCAATAATCTTTACCAGTTATAGCTTGTAAACCTAATCCATTTGCACTCTGCACGCATTATAATAAGCAAACCATAATCAAGCTAAATTTGTCATTAAAACAAACATTAATTCAACAAGAACTCCACCAAGTACACAAGTTAAGATTATTTAAGTTAACAAGCAATAGTAATAACAAGACTGACCACACATTTCTGGAAACCAATTTGCAGAGATCGCAAAGCTTCCTCATCTTCACTTGACAGCTGATGATTCTCATCTATAACCAATAACAATGGAAACAAAAACCCAAAAAAGTTAGAGAATTTACTCATAAAAGCAACAGAAGTAAGGAAGTATACATGAAACACACGTACAAGGGCTGGAGAGTCCAGTGATGTAGATGACAATGGCTGTGAAACCAGAGGCTAAAGCTAACAAAAGACCCAGCTGCAAAATCCTCATCTAAATGGGTTCTTAAAGGAAGATAAATGGGCAAAAATCTGCTGGCTTTCCGAAGCTTACTTGATTGAAAACAAAGGGTCTGCTGGATCTGAAGAAGCAAACCAGATCGACTTCCCAAGCTAACAAAAGAGTGAGAAAAAGGAAATGGCATGCGTCGTGTAACATCTGCCGCGTAACAAGATTTTCTTTTCTTCCTCTGAAACGAAACCGGAGGCCCGAATGAACCGAAAATGGACCGGAAAAGTTTTTGTAAAAAGCCCATTTGGTAATAAATGGGTTTATTCTAAGCCTCAACTCTTGAAACAATTGAAAGTACTTCTTTCCCATTCTGGCTTTGGGCCTGTGGCAAAATAGGGTTTTGAACTGATATTTGCATACTATTCCATCCGTTTTAAATAAGATTAGGGTATTTTATAAGTGAATTTGAATAATGTATAGATAGTAAAATTAAGATATTCATTACTCGAATATGATTATAAATATTGATTTATTATTGAATTTGGATTGAATCGTAGCATTTTAATTAAATAAATGAATACGGATTTTAATAGAGTATTACAAAACAAATTTGGATAATATATAAGTATTATATTCATTAACTCAAAAGATTGGTTTAACGGTATAAGATTCTATTGAATTCTTGAGTGATGATAATCTATAACGAGAGGTCACTATTGTATTTGTTAATCGGGTTTAAATATAAATACCTCAAAATTAATAGGTATTTTACCCGTTGCCATACTTAACCAAACCCTTAAAAACCGAACTAGCCTTAGCCCATAGCTTAATCTACTATTCTTTCCTTGTTATTTTTTTTCCTTTCCACACACTAGTTTTTTTTACTAGGAATATGCACAACATTGGCAGTACGTTACCTGAATATGCATTTTAAAATCAATTCGATTGGTGCAAATGATCATCGCTTCAAAAAAACCTATATAATATGCATTTGAATATTTGACCTAATCGTAAATACATTTATTTTTTACTCAAAAATTCCAATTCCAATTCAAATTCCTTTTTTTTTCTTTTTCTTTTTTTAATATACTGGGCAACATAGTTAGTTTTATAGGTAATAGGTAAAACTTCTAAAATTTATGCATACGGCAGGTTACATTTTTTTTCCCTTATCTATAATATAAGAAAAATGGAGAAATGATTCGTTTTCATGGTGCTGGACCACCGAAAATTCGTGGATTATTATCAATCAAAGAAGTTAGTGCAAAGCAAAAGACGATCTCAGTTCTTTGACTGTGTAATGTGGTCTCTTTGGCAGAGAAATGGGCACTGATGTCATTGTCAAGTGATCATTTTTTTTTGTAAAATCGACTTATTGAAAAATCAAGTACTTATACTTTTGTGTTTACATTGTTTTTATCCGATATATAACTGAATGAAATTGAATGCACCATCACTTATGGGTTGTAGTTGACAAAGCAGGTTAAGTTTGTGGGAAGAGTTTTCGGGTTCGACTCCCACTAAATATATTTTTGGAAAAGAGTAAAGAGCGTTAACTACGACTAAATCCTAAACAGAATTAGTCTCAAACCGTTAAAGCGGATGAATGATACTTGTGATTTAAAAAAAAAAAAGAAATTGAATGCACTACCTATTCGTATTTACTTCTCAAAACGTACTTAATATGACACAGAGAGCATGGGTTAAAAATCTAAGATTAATGTGTTTTAGTAAAATTGATGTATTGAAACACGTAAGACTTACACTTTTATGCCTATAGATCTTTTCTTTCATTTTGGATATAAAATTAAATGAAATTTAATGCATTCTATCTACTCTTTCTTAGAAGAGTAAAGTGACACAGAGCATAATTCCAGCTCAATTTCTCCTCGGTTATCGGCCAATATGCTGGAATGAAACAAGAGAAAGCGCAATTTAGCTAGTCTGATAAATTTGGTAGTTAGGGTTTTATCATGTATTTGATATAAAAATTGAATATCACCCAGATCACTTTGAACAAGTAATATAGGTAGAAGAGGATTGCATGAGACTTAAAAAGAGCAAACTTAGGGTCCGTTTGGTTCGCATATTTCATTTTTTCGAAAATATTTTTCACATTTTCGGGTATTTGGTACATGTAAAACATTTTCGATCAATAAAAAATGAAATTCAGTCAATGAAAAATCTTCAAAGATTTTGAAAAATTATTTTTTCCTTTTCAAAAGGAGAAGACAATTTCCAAACATATGTCACTCTTAAGAAAAAAAGCCCCCCACTAAATCTCAACGTAATCTATATTGGATTAAAACAACAAATAACAGAAAATATTTTTCTGCATATCAACCAAACAACAGAAAATATCAATTTTTCTAGAAAATCAAATTTCAGAAATTATTTATTTTCTGAAAGTCATTTTACGTGAACCAAAAGAATCTTTAGTGCACAAAATTTTCACAAAGCCATATCTACGTAGTTTTTTTCTCTATTTTAACGAAAAATAAGCTATTTTGTGACTTAAATCAGTGACTTTTAAGTCACAAAAAACAATATTTATCTTTGTATCAAGACTCATTCTCGGTTGCATGATACTCATGACCTTAAAACCATATTTTATATGTATGTTTTACATGTGAGTCAATCTCCTTTCTTTTTCTTTTTTTTTTTTTTTTTTTTGAGAAGTAGTCAATCTCCTTTCAATGCATGCATGCACGACAAAGGAATAATGGAGATAATTCATTTTCATGGCTTTGGACCACCTGAATATCCCTTGATCGCCGACAAATATTTGACTGCTGCAGGGCGGTCGTCGTCTTCACCGGTTTCATGTGCTTGCATGTGTAATCTCTTGGAGGGATGGGCATCGAGCAACTTGTATTTTTTTTTTTAGAAATTAAAATATTATTATATATTCAAAGGGAGAAATTAAAGCCAAAAAACAAGAAATGGAAGGTTACAACCAAATAATTAATTCAGAGTATCTGTTGCTACCAGCTTTAGCAAAGTGATCAGCAATTTATAACCAAAAAAAAAAAGTGATCAGCAATTTAGTTTATCTCTCTAAATACATGGTAAAAAGAAACCGACAGTCAAAAGTTTGGATGCTCTCTAAATCTAGCGGCTTGTATAGGAAGGCAAAAGTTTGGATGCTCAGGGTTACGTCTCCTTCGCAATTAATTCACCGGTAGTCAATTCTTTTCCAGGGCCATTGTCCGCTACATTGAATGTTGAGAGCAAAAACATTGTCCTGTTGGATGAATCTGTCATCATTCGTTTTCCATTTGGATTTCATTTCTGAATTAGCCCATTATGTAAGAAAAGATTGATATTTCCGTAAGGATTTACCATCTTTTCATGTTTATTTCATTCTAAAAATATCATGGGAATACTGTAAAATATGCTCCTTCATTGACATACCATTGAACTCAACTTTAATAAGTTAAACTCATCATTTTCTAACTGCATATTATGAAAATAAAATAGTAAATTAATAATTAAATATTAAAAAATTTAATTAGACTCACGAGTCATTCAAATCAGATATTAAAACATCTTAAATCAACTCAACTTATTACAGAATAACTCGAAACTGAACTTAGATCAATAATAAACGAATCAAATTTAAGTAACATTGAATCTAACTCGAATAACATGCAGGCACTTGTTTACATTCCAAGAATGTAATGCACCTAAACTGTGATAGCAGTAGCACAGTAAAATCCTAAACCCTTTATTTATTGACCTTTCTTTACTTTTGGTTTATCAACTCCTACTGTCCAGGCGAGCATGGTTCTGCGGTTCAAGAGCCGATTGCAGCCCCTGCCTAACCCAGCCAACCTACCCTCAACAAAAAAGCAAAAGATTGGTCTCGAACCTCTAGTTTAGGGGCTGCAATAAGACTGCTTATTGAACCAAGAAGCACACCCCAGATACAGCAAGTTGCAGTTCTAAGCTACGCCTTAGCAACCAGCTGCTCCTGGCCCGAAAGCCTAATGGCCTAATTTCAAGTAATCCTGTTGCAATTGTACTTTGTAAAGGGGACCATGCTAGCTGCTGTTCTCCTGGAAGTTTGCAGGGAAATGTTTTCTTTTTTCCTGCAGTACTTTCAATGTTTACAAATGAAACAGTAGTCCATGAAACCATATGCTTTTGCAAATGTATTTCTTCTGGTCAGAATCAGACATCCCATGAGACTCCAAGGCAGACAATTGCTGAGGACATGGTCCCAATTTACTTGTATCGTTCCAAGTACATAGCAAAGCTTTTAATTTTCCCATTCAATGCTGCAGGAAGCTCAGCCTGAGATTGCTGGTTGGTTTTCCTTCAATTCAGTCCAAATGCATTCAGGAAAATAAGAAAACAAAACCTGCAGATATGAATTCCCTACTTGTGCTTGGACCAATTGGCAAGTTGGACAAAGATGCATGTATGAATCGTACAAAACATTGTCAAGTGTTCATTAAGGTCAAATAGAGAAGTGTCACTATGGTCGAGGTTGTTAATGTAATACTCTATAATTATTTAGTTAAATGTAATTTAAGAAATTATATTTTTGTTATTAAAATAATATCTGGGATTATGATTCTGTAATTAAAATAATATTTGAAATTATGTTTTTGTAATTTAAGAGATTTTTTTTTTAAAATTGAAATTTATTTATTAATAAATATAATTGACAAGTCACAACCAAGCCTCAAGATCAGAATTTCAATACACTCTTAGTGTGGTCAGGAAATTAGTGAAATAATTGGCTTCTTTAAAAACATGAACAAAAGAAATTGTTCTCAAACTTGAATAAAAATTTATTATGCAACTTGTTGAGCAAATTGTTGTATTTTCAAGGACTGTCAAGAATTCTATCCAATCAAGAAATCATCACTTTAGAGTCACTTTTAATGTTTAATTGAAGCATTGAGATAAGATTTGCTTTGCAATAATTAAAAGAGCTAACCATTGCCAAAAGTTCCAATATTTTTGAAAAAATCATTAGGATATGCCCTTATAATTTAAGAGGCTATGATTATATAATTAGAATAATACATAAGATTACATAATTATATTATATCGACAAATAAAACCTAATTCAACAACATTAAGAATTTCACCTGTACTTTGATTCGTCCATATATATATATGTGTGTATATATATATATATATATATATATATATATATATATATATATATATATATATATATGCATTATGAGTTGTTAGAAAAGATAAGTATAGTTAATTGTCGGGTCTGAAAATTTCAGTTGTTGAATATTAAAGAGATTCTGATCTCTGTGGAACAGACAAAACATGCAACAAAGTCAAAAGAGGAGGAGGAAAAACACATGTTTTTTAAGACATGATTTTGGATATATTTGTGTTTGATGTTTGGCTAAATAAGGATCCGAAAATAGCATTTGGTCTTACGAAGTTGATGGCAACTGATTTCTTGACTTGTTAGAAAGATTTTAGCGAGATTGATCATGACTACAAAATGGTTCATGAACTCAATATGTTCTTTTTTTTTTTTTTCTGTTGACCTTCATTTTCTTGTCGTGGATAAGGTTTTTGTTAGTACTTTTTGTATTAATTTTTTTTTTATAGAAAAGAGATTAGAGTCTGTAAACAAAAAAGTTGGTCGACATTCGAAAAGGAAGCATTATACGTACTTGAACTTTGTTAAGAAATTAAGATGCACAAAAGGGAACAAGAGCAATAGAGAGAATAGTCTTTTGTCTTTAGTCCAATAGAAAAAAAGATATAGTTACAATCGATCTCTTAATCGAATGATTATGAAAGAATTGTGGTATACTATAATATTTGATTTCGAATCCAAACAACTTTAATCTTGCAATTCTAATTCGGACCCCAATTATAATTGATGAGGGTCTTACTAAAGATCATTGAGCCTTGATACAAGTCATGCTAAAGAACATTGAGCTTAATGGTAATCTAAGCCCAAGAGAAAAGAGGACTAAGAAGGGTCATAAAAGATGCACTAGGTTATCATTTAAGCTATGGGTTTTAACTGTAATTACGCATCATATTACTCTTATAAATAAGTCACAGGTATTATTTTTAAACTCTAATCTCTATTTACTTATGAAAACCCTCCAAAATCCTGTCTGACTTAAGCATAGAAGTGCACGCGCAGGGGAAAGCCCCTGCACCCTCTGATGGTTTTTTTTTTTGCAGAGTTCTTGAAGACAGGCTAGCACGAAGATCGAGATTATCACGTCAACCATAATCATCGTTGTATTTGGGTAACAACAATTGGCGCCGTCTGTGAGAAATCGAAATAAGCCAAGTGCTCATCACAATTCAATCAGATCGTGAAATTTTCAATCCAAAAATGAGTTACTTTCGATTCTCTACAATTTCTTATAGGTTTATTCTGAAATATTATGCATAAAATTGATTTTTTAAATATCTTTCAGAATTCTTTTTAATTGAAAGTTTGAAAAATAGGAAAAGAAACATGAAATTTTTCCTGTTTCCAAATAACATATTAATACTTTGGTTCCTTGCTTTAAATGTTATTTTGCCTTAAAAAAACACCTGGGCATTGTAGATGTTGGATTATGCCCTTAGAACCATTCATTAAATGATTGACTTTGGCATTTTTTTATGTATCATGACATTTTATTATAGCTCATTATTATATTTGTCTTATAACTGCGTAATGTAATCTTATATGATAATGTCCTTAGAATAGTAATAACACACTATTCTTAAAATATCCCTAGTGTTGACACCTAATTTTGTCTCATTTTTGTTATTATTTTTCTTTATATATATATATATATTTGTATTTTTTTTATTATTTTATTTTTATTATTATTCGTTTTATTATTATTTTTAACATTATTTTTTTTCTTTTTTTCTTTGATTATTATTATTACTATTTATATTATTTCTATTATTATTATTATTATGATTATTATTATTAGTTTTATATTATTATTATTATTAGTTTTTATCTTTTTATTTTTATTTTCTTTGTTTCTGTCCAATCAGTCCATCACCCTATCCCCGCCAGTCCCCTACTTCCCATCCCATCGCCGGCTACCACCAGCGACTCCTGCCTACCCCGTCCCATCCCCGCCGGTTAGCTCCTGTCTACCTATCCCATCTATGCCCAGCTTACTCCCTCTAAAAGCCAGACTCATCTTCACCACCCAGGGGGGATCCCGAATCCTGCCTTTCATCATTCTAACCACCCTCAACCCCATCACCGTGAGCCCCGGCCAACCGAAACAACCCCCTGCCTTAGCCACTCACCGAGCATCACCCTCAACCCCCATCACAGCAAACATCCTCACCACCACAAACCCTCCTTCAAGCCTCGGACCAAACAACCGAAACCCCTTTTTCCCTAAAAAAGGATCACCCCAGCAACTGAAGCGCTCACCCGAGACCACCACCACCATCACCGAACCAACCCTTGAACCACCACCATCATAACCCCCTAACACTACCATCACCAAAAATCCCGAAAAAAAACGAGACCCAGCTTCCCCTCACCAAACCGAAACCTAAAACCCTAGATCTAAGCCCCCAACTGCAAAAACACAAACAACAACAACCATAAAACACAAACCAAAACCATCCGAAGCATCATCAACAAAAAAAAACAAAACAAAAAAGGGAGGAGGCCGAGAGTTTCGACCTCAGATCTGTTGGGTTGGGGACGTTTTCGAAGCAATCCGAAGCTAGAAACGAAAAGAGGAGGAGGAGAGCTCTCGAAAAGTCGAAAACTTTTTGACTTTTGGCCACCGGAGACGGCGGCTGGCGGTAGCCGGAGGCGACCCAGCGGCGGCCGGAAATCGCCCCAGGCCGGGAGAGCTTCGAGAGCTCTGATATTTTTTTTGTGTGTGAAAGGAGAAAAATGAAAGAGTAAAAAAAAAAGAAGGTTTTTATAGCTAAAAAATTGGCTGACCCGCGCGGATCCGGATCCGACCCGGGATCCGCGCGCCCGACCCGGCTCCACCATCGCTCGCGTACCGCTCCGCCAGATTCGACCCTCGACCCGCTCACCCGATCCGACCCGTTCCCTGATCCAGCCCGACCCGCGCCTGATTGGGTCTAGGAGGCTTTGGAGAATTGGGCCCAAACCAGCTTCAAGCCCATTCCGGTTTGGGCTTCACTTTGGGTATAATTTCTTTTGGCCTTTTTCCTTGTTTTTTCTTTATTATTATTATTATTATTATTATTATTATTATTATTATTACATGTTATAAAATAAAGGTTTTTTTGAAAAATGTTCTTTTACTTGTATTTTTACTAATTATTATTGGTTTGAAAATATATAAAATAAAAAAAAGCAATAAAAAAAATAATAAAAATAAGTAATTTAAATAAATAATAAAAGTCCGAGGATGGGATGTCATGAGACTCACAAGTAGTGATTTCTTGACTGATCCCTAGGTGAGAAGGGTTGTACTAAATGTTACCAGAGTATTGGGATATTTAGTATGATTTTTCAATAATTTAAATTTTTATTAAAAAATAAAAATAAACAAGTTTTTTTTTAAAAAGAAAATAGAAAAAAGGAAATTAATAATAAAGGTCCGATGAAATAAATAAGTTTTTTAAAGGAAAATAAAAAAGAAATCAATAATAAAATTTAAATTTAAATGAAATTCTTCCGAAGATGGGATGTCATGAGACTCACAAGTAGTGATTTCTTGATTGATCCCTAGGTGAGAGGAATTAGCTAAATGTTACCAGAGGATTGGGATATTTAGTTAAATTTCTCAATATTAAGAATTTCATTAATAAAAATCAGAATAAAAAAATTCTTTTCATAATTCCATATGCATCATAAAACATATGTTAGCATCATATGCATAAATAAAAAAATAATAAATGGAATTCTTCCGAGGATGGGATGTCATGAGACTCACAAGTAGTGATTTCTTGACTGATCCCTAGGTGAGAAGAGTTGTACTAAATGTTACCAGAGTATTGGGATATTTAGTATGATTTTTCAATAATTTAAATTTTTATTAAAAAATAAAAATAAACAAGTTTTTTTAAAAAAAGAAAATAGAAAAAAGGAAATTAATAATAAGGACCGAGGATGGGATGTCATGAGACTCACAAGTAGTGATTTCTTGACTGATCCCTAGGTGAGAGGGATTATTTCAAATGTTACCAGAGGATTGGGATATTTGATCTAATTTTTCAATAAACGGTGTTCATGTTGATTTTCATAATGAATCCCATTATAACAACAATTTTTCAAGCAAATACGCTAATTTTTCATATAAATATAAAGTTAAGACCATTTTATTAAAACCAAAGGATAACACATGATTATTATGGTACCGTTTTTTAACGGGCGTCGTGGGGGTGCTAATCATTCCCCATGCGTAACCGTACCCCCGAACTCGATTTTTGTTTTCGCAGACCAAAGATTTGTCTTTTTAATAAAACTTAATTAATTTTGAGATTTTGTTAAAAAGATAAATATTTTTAGGTGACCAATCACACCTAGTCAAAAAAGATTGGTGGCGACTCCATTTTTGTTTTTAAACGCTTTTTTTCGAAAATCGTCGAGCGCGAAGCCGTTACGACAGCTTGGCGACTCCACTGGGGACGCTTTTTGAGGGTCAAGCCATTCATTAATCATGTGTTATCCAAAGTTTTAATTTAATAGTCTTGAATGATATTTAAACTTAATTCACTTGGATTTTGAAAATAATGTTGTTTGCATTTTGCTTTCTTATGTTATTTATTTTATGTTTTATACTTGTACATACTTGTTGTTAATAAATTGTTGAGGCATTTAGGATAGAGAAAATAATTTAATTTGAGTCTGACGTGTTCCCTCATACACACACTTGCACTTGCATTTGCATAACATGAGCTCTATACCCGGGTTCAGTCCTTCTTAGGAGGGAGTAGAGTACCTTTGCTCTCGTGAGGTAATCACCTCCGCAATGGCAATCGAAATACTCCCACTCAAATTAAATCTTACTAGTCCAGTTGGATGACAGTAAGGTATAATTTGGGAACCTTTTGACCTTTTAGAGACCTAAACCAGCATGTAAAAGGCCCTAAGAAGCCGATCCTAGCTAAAGACATGTCTGATTTTTGTAGAGATTATCCCGAAATTAGGACACGAGGGAAGTTTTACTACCTTTTTTCATATCATAACTCTATTGATTTTTCAAATTCATGCTCTCATAAAATCAAAAGATATTTGTCTTCAAATAAAATTTCACAATTTTACAATTTTGAAGGATGAAACAAAGATTTATTCGATTTTTCTTCTTTGTCTAAAAAAAAAACATGAAAAGAATTCATTCATTGAACTTAAGTAAGAGAAAATTTTGATTCTTTTATTCTTAAATTTTAGCATAGCATACCTCATTACATTAATGCATTCACATCATATAATAAGGAGGGCATTTGTCTTGTTAGGTTAAAGGAGGCCAAAAAAAAAAACATGGGAGATCAATTAGAAGCTAGACTTACTGCTTTGGAGAATAATCAAGAGGAGTTTGGACATGATATACGAGAGATAAAAGGAAAGCTAGCTAAGATAATGAAGATGCTTGAAAGCTTTGGAAAGAATAAAGTGGTCCATCCTCAAGGGTCATCGTCACTTCCAAGACAACTACATGTTGAATCATCAGCAAGTGGAGACCAATCGACTTTGCATGAAATGGCTTGCCAGGGACACTCCGATGCTCTCAACTGTCCAGACGATGATCCCGTGGTAGAAAAGGCTATGAAAAGGGTAGAAAAAGTAATGGATGAACTTAAGGGCCTTACAACTAAAGCAGAACCTTATGGCCTCAAACAATCCATACCAAGTAGGCCATTACAAAACCCTAACCTTCATCCTAATTCTTTTCAACCACCTATCCAAGCACTCCAAACAGGACCTCCTACTTTTGTTCGACCTCCACGAGTTGGTCCACGGCCAAACTTTTATCCTCGACCTACTTTTCGACCACATGTTCAAGCTTTTGGAACAGGATCTCCTAGTCTCGCCCAACCTCTACATACCTGTTCGTCTGTGAACCCATATGCTCATGCCAATTCTATTCGACCGCCTTTTCAGCAAATCCCTAACACCCTAGCTTTTGCGCCACCAGCTGCTCAAGTTAAAACTCAAGCTATTGGCCAAAAACAATCCAAGAAAATGAAGCGCACGCAGCTTGACCCTTTACTCATAACATATGGCAAACTTTTTTCCTATCTACTTGAAAGGCATCTTATTGCCCCTGTATTCTTAAAACCCTTGGAGCCTCCGTACCCAATATGGTACAACGCGAATGCAAAATGTGAGTACCATGCAGGAAATATTGGGCATTCCATCGAAGATTGTAAGGCTTTCAAGTATAAGGTGAAGGGATTGATTGACACAAAAGTGCTCGATATAGGGGAAATGGTCAGCCAGGAATTTGCAATGCTTGATTAGAGTTTAGAGGATGAAAAAGCAGCTGTTGTTGTGAAATTTCTTTTTGAAAGACTTTGAATGTAAGGGGCATTAGAATAGTAGAGAGTCTAGTAAGGAACTTTTTGAATCTTGTAACAATTCCTTTATGAACACAATTCATTTATGAATATGAATGTTACAAGATTTTTTATAGGTTTGCATTCACTTCATTCATATGTGCATAATATGATTTTGATCAAACCAAATAAATGGTCAAACAATAATTTTCAGTTGGTGTACAATTTGTGACACTATGAAATAATGAGAAGGTTGAAATTTTTCAGATTCACAATTCAATACAATAAAAGCATCATACTAGCATGGCAAGCATGACATCTAATTTTAGTTTGTGACAGATTTGGTGGAAAGATAGATTGATCATTGGAAAACTTTGAAAATAGTCTTGGACCATGGAAGAGACAGAGATGAGTTGAATGGAAAGAATGGAAAAAGCTCAACAAGAGATGAGAGAGCAATTGTCACAGATGGCAGGTTTGTGGGAGAAACTGAACAATGAAAAAATGGGAGAATTAGCTACTCAAGAGGGGCATCAATTGCGAAATGCCGAGAATTCTTTTTGTCCAATTAACAACGGCTCACGAGAAACCCAATCATCTCAAGAGCCACAAGCAATGCCCACCGAGGGTTATGTGTGCCCTAATATGCTGTCTGCAGTCGACCCTAGTCAATTTCAAGGGCACACAACTCCCACCATGAACCCCCTCGAACCAATTCATGTTGCTAATTTGGACAGTCATAAAGAGCAAGGGATGCCACAAGTGGAAGGAGGCTCAAATTCTCGGCAAAAGATAGAGCTTATAGAAGAAAGGCTTCGAATTGTTGAAGGAATGAATTTTCATGGATCTTTAGATGCTGCCGGATTATGCTTAGTGCCTAGTGTGGTCATTCCTTCAAGGTTTAAAGCTCCAAAATTTGAGAAATATGATGGGACCACTTGTCCAAAGGCCCATATCACTATGTACTGTAGAAAGATGGCAGCGCATGTGCATGATGACAAGCTGTTGATCCATGTTTTCCAAGACAGCCTTAAAGGATCTGCTGCTAGGTGGTATACACAACTGGGCAGGGGCGATATTCATTCATGGGAAGATTTGGCAAGGGCATTTGTTGCCCAATATAAGCATATTGTGGATTCGGCCCCAAATCGTTTATTTTTACAAACCATGGAGAAGAAAGCTACTGAAGGCTTTAGAGAATATGCCCAGAGATGGAAGAATGTTGCCACTCAGATCCAACCTCCCCTCACAGAAAAAGAGATTGCAACTCTGTTTCTTAGTACCCTTCAGGCACCGTATTATGATAGGATGATTGAGAATGTTACTAAGAATTTTGCCGACATGATAGCCTCTGGAGAAATGATCGAGAATGCAATTAAGAGGGGCAAGATCAAGATAGACGACATGGCTGATAATAGACTTGAAAGAACGGAAGAAGAAGTGCAAGCTGCGACATTTGAGGGACAAATTCCCATAAATTCCATTCCATATAATCCCTATTTGTCTCACCCATCATACCGTCCAACTTTGAGCAGTGTCCCCTATGTTCCTTATCTTTATTCACCAATCCCGCAACCAGAATTCCAAGCAAACCCTTACCTTTCAACGGTTGCTCGTGCTCCTATCTTCATGCCTAAGCCAGTAGCTCAACCTCCCCGACCATCAATAAACAACAGAAAAAGATCGAGAAGCAACCAAGGAAAAATTCCGATTCCAATCTCCGATCTTTTGCCCTTTTTGATAAAAAACCAATACTTGGCCCCTATACCTTTGAGAACAGCACCGAACCCATTGGCCAAGAGCTATGACCCGAACAGCAAATGTGACTATCACATGGGGGCAATTGGGCATGCAACAGAAAAATGCAGACAGTTGAAGGAAAGGATTGAAGAGCTCATCAATGGTGAAATCTTGACTCAAGAACTCATGGAACAGTGGAAGTCCACTTTGGTGTAGAGTTATGGCATTTTGGGCAGACCAATCTGGAGGGAAAGAAAAAGAGATTGAGAGATTTTGAAGACTGTACGTTGTTGGAAAATGCTTGTCATTTCTATTGGCCTAGGTGACAATTGTATGAGCACAACTTTTTGCATGAATTATTTTTCCAGTGGCATATGACAAGAATGTTTCTTTTCTTCACAACAATGATATATGGTTCCAAGAAAATTGGTGATTACTGTCAAAGATGAATGTATTGAATCATTCTTGGATCACATCTCAATAAAATCTAAGTCAGTCGAGAGCCAAAAAGCTAAATTGGGGCATAAATTTTTGAAAGTTCGACTTTGTTTTCACTTTGACCATGATAGGGCTTTATTGTTAATGATTTTCAAGAAATAACCGATTTACAAAACTTTTTGAGAATTTTTTTGGAAATCAATGACAGTCTCAAAGATTCTGGATAATGGCAGTCAAATATGTGGCAAGATCATTTTGAAACACCTTTCCACCTAGATTCTTGTACAAATCCCAAATTCTTCAATCCTGTATTCCCGAAATGCCTTTTTGCCCATGTTTTGGGGCAAAAAAAAAAAGAAAAAGAGAGAGAGCCAAAGTTGGGGATTTTTCACTGTTGTCCATCTGTATAATACCTTGAGTCGCTCTTTCCTTAAATGAATTTTTGGTGTGAGGTCAAGCTCTGTCATATTAAAGTGTTGCATTACAAAAAAAACAAAAAAACAAAAAAAACAAAAAAAAAGAGAAGAAAAAAATGAAATTGATTGTGACATCATGCAAACATGATATTCAGAGGATTTCAAATGCCAAAAGAAAAACTTGTCCTAAGAATTGCTTTTCAATG
The DNA here is from genome assembly GCA_032173925.1 of Heritiera fomes. Lineage (NCBI taxonomy): Eukaryota > Viridiplantae > Streptophyta > Magnoliopsida > Malvales > Malvaceae > Heritiera > Heritiera fomes. Next base: position 1,794,596 of record JAPDPM010000005.1, on the reverse strand, counting down.
GAAGCATCTTAATTTGAGATGATGAATGGCCGTCTTTCACATCCCATTCACAAATATAAACATTATCCTGTATATAAACATTATCCTGTTGCTGCCCCTTTTGAGCCTTATAATTTCTTTCATAATAAACCTCCTCCAAGGATCACCCTCCACACTGGGGGGCATGTGCAGAAAGTATCTTTTCGAAGAAAATAAATGATTAAGCTTTTGTTTTTGATCAAATAAGATTTACTATGTGGGATAATTTGGGGGCAAATTAGATTTGAAAATTTGGACATGAATCAATGAAAAATGAAAAATGAAAAAATCATGAAAAAAGAAAGAGAAAGAAAAAAAAAACAAAACAAAAAAAAAAGAAAGAGGAAGAGATACATGGAAAAGTATAAAGAGAAAGATGCTTCGAAGAAGGAAATTGATAGACATCCATATCAGAAGAAATGATCCTTGGATTGATCACCTTCAAACACATTTTGGGCCTGTTTATCTATTCTTTCAGAACCCTGAACCATGGCCTACATTACGTACTTAAAAGTCCGTTTTGATCAAGTAAGGATGTTTGTATCGAAGAGCTCTTCTTTGGAAGATTCTCCCAATTTTTTGGCTTGAATGAAATTTGAATTCTTGAACGCATGGTAGAACAATCAATCATTTCAAAAAAAAAAGAAGAAAAAAGAAAAGAAAACAAAAGAAAGAATGAGGCTCTAAGGTGAAAACCCGAAAAGGGCAGTCTAGAGCGAACAATGAACTTTTCATGCAACCAAGTCAAGCAGTGACATGAATTGAAAATGTGGAAAAAGAATTAACAAGCCTTGAGAAATCCTCGAGATATCCAAAGATTTTGATGTCACTTGATTAACCGACATTTTTTGAAAAAGTTTGAACCTTTCTTCTTGTACATACCCTTCCTAAAATAGAAAAGCCTTCAGTCATTCATGCCCGATCTTGGCATTTGTAGGACGTCATTATTTGAGAATTTAAGAGATTGTCAAACCAAATTGAAAATATTTTGTTTCTTTTCTCATTCAAAATTTTGTTCAAAAAAGAAGGGAAGAAAAACGATGGTATTTTAAGAAAACCATTTTGAGCCAAGAAAGAAACCATTGTTTTTGGATAAGTGGCAAAGTATTCCCCAAACAAAACACCTAGTGCATCAAACTTTTAATTGTCCAGTTGAAGAGATCCGAGTAGGATTTATTTCACTCATCTTGAAAAGTAATCACTAATATTTTGAAAGAATCAAATATCACTTGTGAAATTTAGATTCAATTCCCTCCTGGAAAATAGTTATGAGAAAATGTTCAGTGCTTTTCGTCAAAAGGCTATGATGAGCACAAGAAATCTGCAGAAATAAGGAACAGAAAGGAGCTTTCATGATCATGTTGGGGGCAAAGGAGACAAAAAAGGCAAATGATGTGCCTCTTGGGCAAGATAGGGAAGAGTTTTGAAGTCATAGAATGTACAGGATTGAGTGTCATGCATACATGCATACATACACAATATCATACAGCATCAACATTGAAAGTTTTTGTGTAAAATTTTGAGATTAAAACATGTTTCTCAAGCTGAAGACTTAACATCATTTAATCTAGATTTCAAAGGTTATGCAACCTTTTCCAAGATAAAAAAAAAAGGGAAAAAAAAAGAGAGAAGGAGAAGAGAAAAGAGAAGAGAAAAAAAAAGAAGAGAAAAGAAAAGAGAAGGAAAGAAGAGAGAAGAAAAAGAGAAGAAAAGAAAGAAAAGAGAAGAAAGAAGTAGAGAGAGAAAAGAGAAGAAAAAAAAAAGAGAAAAAAAAAAGAGGGGCAAGTTTGCTCATGATAAAGAAAATTTCAAATCTAGTTTTACCAGTGCAATGTTTAATCAAGATTAAAGTTTGATTTTCAGAAGATAAGCAAATTTTAAGTCCTCCGGGCACCAATTCTAAGTCCTCCGGGCAAAATTTGAAAGTGTCAATGCCTCTGCTGCAAGAGGAGCACTTTTCAGAAAAGGAACCTCAAGTCCTCCGGGCACAAATCTAAGTCCTCCGGGCACAAATCATAAGTCCTCCGGGCACCAATTCTAAGTCCTCCGGGCAAAATTTGAAAGTGTCAATGCCTCTGCTGCAAGAGGAGCACTTTTCAGAAAAGGAATTTAAGTCCTCCGGGCACAAATCATAAGTCCTCCGGGCAAAAATTTTAAAGTGTCAATGCCTCTGCTGCAAGAGGAGCACTTTTCAGAAAAGGAATTTAAGTCCTCCGGGCACAAATCATAAGTCCTCCGGGCACCAATTCTAAGTCCTCCGGGCAAAATTTTAAAGTGTCAATGCCTCTGCTGCAAGAGGAGCACTTTTCAGAAAAGGAATCTAAGTCCTCCGGGCACAAATCATAAGTCCTCCGGGCACCAATTCTAAGTCCTCCGGGCAAAATTTGAAAGTGTCAATGCCTCTGCTGCAAGAGGAGCACTTTTCAGAAAAGGAATTCTAAGTCCTCCGGGCACAAATCATAAGTCCTCCGGGCACCAATTCTAAGTCCTCCGGGCAAAATTTGAAAGTGTCAATGCCTCTGCTGCAAGAGGAGCACTTTTCAGAAAAGGAATCATAAGTCCTCCGGGCACCAATTCTAAGTCCTCCGGGCAAAATTTGAAAGTGTCAATGCCTCTGCTGCAAGAGGAGCACTTTTCAGAAAAGGAATCATAAGTCCTCCGGGCACCAATTCTAAGTCCTCCGGGCAAAAATTTTAAAGTGTCAATGCCTCTGCTGCAAGAGGAGCACTTTTCAAAAAAGGAATTTAAGTCCTCCGGGCACCAATTCTAAGTCCTCCGGGCACCAATTTTAAGTCCTCCGGGCACAAATCATAAGTCCTCCGGGCAAAATTTGAAAGTGTCAATGCCTCTGCTGCAAGAGGAGCACTTTTCAGAAAAGGAATTTAAGTCCTCCGGGCACCAATTCTAAGTCCTCCGGGCAAAATTTGAAAGTGTCAATGCCTCTGCTGCAAGAGGAGCAATTTTCAGAAAAGGAATCTAAGTCCTCCGGGCACAAATCATAAGTCCTCCGGGCAAAATTTGAAAGTGTCAATGCCTCTGCTGCAAGAGGAGCACTTTTCAGAAAAGGAATCTAAGTCCTCCGGGCACAAATCATAAGTCCTCCGGGCACCAATTCTAAGTCCTCCGGGCAAAATTTGAAAGTGTCAATGCCTCTGCTGCAAGAGGAGCACTTTTCAGAAAAGGAATTTAAGTCCTCCGGGCACAAACCTCAAGTCCTCCGGGCACAAATCTCAAGCAAAATCTCAAGTCCTCCGGGAAAAATTTTAAAGTTTCATTGCCTTTGCTGCAAGAGGAGCACTTTTCAGAAAAGGAATTTAAGTCCTCTGGGCACAAACCTCAAGTCCTCCGGGCACAAATCTCAAGCAAAATCTCAAGTCCTCCGGGCAAAATTTTAAAGTTTCATCGCCTCTGCTGCAAGAGGAGCACATTTCAGAAAAATTTTTTAAAGTCTCATCGCCTCTGCTGCAAGAGGAGCACACTTCAAAAAAAAAATTTTTAAAGTCTGATTGCCTCTGCTGCAAGAGGAGCACAAAAAAAAAACAACAAAAACAAAACAAATTTAACTTTTAAGTTTCATTGCCTCTGCTGCAAGAGGAGCTTTCTCGAAAAAGGAAAAAACAAAAAAACAAAAACAAAGCAGAAAGAAATTTAAAGTTTCATCGCCTCTGTTGCAAGAGGAGCGCATTTCAACAAAAAAAAAGAAAAAAACTTTAAAGTTTCGTTGCCTCTGCTGCAAGAGGAGTTCATACAAAAAAGAAAAAAAAAGAAAAAAAGAAAGAAGAAAAGAAAAAAGAAAAAGAAATACAAAAAAGAAGAAAAGAAAGAAAGAAAGTAAAAAAAAAAAAAGAGATTAGGTTATAAGCCGAACAAAATTAGTGTGTCTATTATCTTTGCTCTATTCCTGATCATCAGCAATGAGCAAAGAGGGGCAGCTGTTGACACCTAATTTTGTCTCATTTTTGTTATTATTTTTCTTTATATATATATATATATATTTGTATTTTTTTTATTATTTTATTTTTATTATTATTCGTTTTATTATTATTTTTAACATTATTTTTTTTCTTTTTTTCTTTGATTATTATTATTACTATTTATATTATTTCTATTATTATTATTATTATGATTATTATTATTAGTTTTATATTATTATTATTATTAGTTTTTATCTTTTTATTTTTATTTTCTTTGTTTCTGTCCAATCAGTCCATCACCCTATCCCCGCCAATCCCCTACTTCCCATCCCATCGCCGGCTACCACCAGCGACTCCTGCCTACCCCGTCCCATCCCCGCCGGTTAGCTCCTGTCTACCTATCCCATCTATGCCCAGCTTACTCCCTCTAAAAGCCAGACTCATCTTCACCACCCAGGGGGGATCCCGAATCCTGCCTTTCATCATTCTAACCACCCTCAACCCCATCACCGTGAGCCCCGGCCAACCGAAACAACCCCCTGCCTTAGCCACTCACCGAGCATCACCCTCAACCCCCATCACAGCAAACATCCTCACCACCACAAACCCTCCTTCAAGCCTCGGACCAAACAACCGAAACCCCTTTTTCCCTAAAAAAGGATCACCCCAGCAACTGAAGCGCTCACCCGAGACCACCACCACCATCACCGAACCAACCCTTGAACCACCACCATCATAACCCCCTAACACTACCATCACCAAAAATCCCGAAAAAAAACGAGACCCAGCTTCCCCTCACCAAACCGAAACCTAAAACCCTAGATCTAAGCCCCCAACTGCAAAAACACAAACAACAACAACCATAAAACACAAACCAAAACCATCCGAAGCATCATCAACAAAAAAAAACAAAACAAAAAGGGGAGGAGGCCGAGAGTTTCGACCTCAGATCTGTTGGGTTGGGGACGTTTTCGAAGCAATCCGAAGCTAGAAACGAAAAGAGGAGGAGGAGAGCTCTCGAAAAGTCGGAAACTTTTTGACTTTTGGCCACCGGAGACGGCGGCTGGCGGCAGCCGGAGGCGACCCAGCGGCGGCCGGAAATCGCCCCAGGCCGGGAGAGCTTCGAGAGCTCTGATATTTTTTTTGTGTGTGAAAGGAGAAAAATGAAAGAGTAAAAAAAAAAAGAAGGTTTTTATAGCTAAAAAATTGGCTGACCCGCGCGGATCCGGATCCGACCCGGGATCCGCGCGCCCGACCCGGCTCCACCATCGCTCGCGTACCGCTCCGCCAGATTCGACCCTCGACCCGCTCACCCGATCCGACCCGTTCCCTGATCCAGCCCGACCCGCGCCTGATTGGGTCTAGGAGGCTTTGGAGAATTGGGCCCAAACCAGCTTCAAGCCCATTCCGGTTTGGGCTTCACTTTGGGTATAATTTCTTTTGGCCTTTTTCCTTGTTTTTTCTTTATTATTATTATTATTATTATTATTATTATTATTATTATTATTACATGTTATAAAATAAAGGTTTTTTTGAAAAATGTTCTTTTACTTGTATTTTTACTAATTATTATTGGTTTGAAAATATATAAAATAAAAAAAAGCAATAAAAAAATAATAAAAATAAGTAATTTAAATAAATAATAAAAGTCCGAGGATGGGATGTCATGAGACTCACAAGTAGTGATTTCTTGACTGATCCCTAGGTGAGAAGGGTTGTACTAAATGTTACCAGAGTATTGGGATATTTAGTATGATTTTTCAATAATTTAAATTTTTATTAAAAAATAAAAATAAACAAGTTTTTTTTTAAAAAGAAAATAGAAAAAAGGAAATTAATAATAAAGGTCCGATGAAATAAATAAGTTTTTTAAAGGAAAATAAAAAAGAAATCAATAATAAAATTTAAATTTAAATGAAATTCTTCCGAAGATGGGATGTCATGAGACTCACAAGTAGTGATTTCTTGATTGATCCCTAGGTGAGAGGAATTAGCTAAATGTTACCAGAGGATTGGGATATTTAGTTAAATTTCTCAATATTAAGAATTTCATTAATAAAAATCAGAATAAAAAAATTCTTTTCATAATTCCATATGCATCATAAAACATATGTTAGCATCATATGCATAAATAAAAAAATAATAAATGGAATTCTTCCGAGGATGGGATGTCATGAGACTCACAAGTAGTGATTTCTTGACTGATCCATAGGTGAGAAGAGTTGTACTAAATGTTACCAGAGTATTGGGATATTTAGTATGATTTTTCAATAATTTAAATTTTTATTAAAAAATAAAAATAAACAAGTTTTTTTAAAAAAAGAAAATAGAAAAAAGGAAATTAATAATAAGGACCGAGGATGGGATGTCATGAGACTCACAAGTAGTGATTTCTTGACTGATCCCTAGGTGAGAGGGATTATTTCAAATGTTACCAGAGGATTGGGATATTTGATCTAATTTTTTAATAAACGGTGTTCATGTTGATTTTTATAATGAATCCCATTATAACAACAATTTTTCAAGCAAATACGCTAATTTTTCATATAAATATAAAGTTAAGACAATTTTATTAAAACCAAAGGATAACACATGATTATTATGGTACCGTTTTTTAACGGGCGTCGTGGGGGTGCTAATCATTCCCCATGCGTAACCGTACCCCCGAACTCGATTTTTGTTTTCGCAGACCAAAGATTTGTCTTTTTAATAAAACTTAATTAATTTTGAGATTTTGTTAAAAAGATAAATATTTTTAGGTGACCAATCACACCTAGTCAAAAAAGATTGGTGGCGACTCCATTTTTGTTTTTAAACGCTTTTTTTTCGAAAATCGTCGAGCGCGAAACCGTTACGACACCTAGTCAAGTATTATTGTGAACAAGGATAACAATGATACGATAAGACTAGTATGTGGTTGACTGATGACCATTGTCATGGATATAGGATATCAAGTCATCACATAGGTACATGTTAGAGAACTATGTACTGGACCGACCCTCCATGAGAACGCTACATGAATTGTTATATGAGTGTCATAAGTGATTCTCATAGTGATGATGGTGTATGTGCAGTAAATTTTAGGGTAAAATTTACTGCCTATAAAAGGATGTTTTCTGAAACATAGCCGAATAACAATTACAAAACAGAAAAGGTATTCTTTTAATCGAAGCTAGCAGTTCGGCTAAAAGAATTAAAAAACGCTCCTTAAGGCTTCTGATCGTGAGACGTTCAAGAGTCGTAAGATCCGTTCGTGTGGATATCGTAGAGGCAGGAACAAAAAGTTGTTGCTTGTGACTCGACCAACGAAAGAAAAAAAATCAGAGAAAAACGTTAGGTAAAATCTCGAAACCCTAACCAGGCAACTCTCTAAATCGATCCTGGTGGAGGCCGAATGATTTATTTCCACTGCGTGTTTGTTTCGGTTTCCGTCACTGGTATCAGAGCTGACAACCATGCAAAGGATAACCAAAGAAGCACTTGGAGAAGATGCTATTACCCTTAGGTTAACCCTTAGGGTTTCTCATTGGCTTGGGAAATCCATTTAGTTTGGGCTATAACTATGTCACGTTTATTTTATTGCTTAATTGCATGAGATGCATGGTTTATTTTGTACGTTTATGATATGAAAATCATATGATAATTTAAAAAAAAAAGTAAAATTGGTGAGATCTTATCCAATAAACTAAGAAAATCCCTCAAATTAAATTAAGTCAATAATAGATGCCTACCAATGAATAGCACTCGTCAAGGCTAGAATCGATTTTGTTATGTTTGCCAAAGCAAAATATCATATCTATCTTAGTAAGACGCGATGGGATAATAGTGATATTCAAAGGCTATAAATTGGGTTGACTTAACTAGATTTCCTCAATAGGATTGGGAATTTAGAGGCATAAAGTTGGGCTACCATTCATGAGATGAATTAGAACAAGTGTTGTTCACCCAACTATCCAAAAGTTACATGAGATGTAATTGGTAAGTGTTGCCTACCTAAATAGCCAAATCTTGGGCGATTAGCCACAGCTAACTCTAGATAAGGTGAAATATGGATCTTGGCCCACTAGAGAAATTATGTGATAATTTTTCCGAATTAATAGTGAGGGTTGTTGATTCGATAAAAATAGTGGGAGCATCATTTAATAAATATTTAATTAAATGAATGCATTCATGATACTTATATTTTGCATATTTTTGTTGTAGATTACCATGGCATCAAACACAAATAACACACTTTCACTGCGATCTGTCCTTGAGAAGGACAAGTTAAATGGGACAAACTTCCTGGATTGGTACAGGAACCTGAGGATAGTCCTCAAGCAAGAAAAGAAGTTGTATGTCCTTGAGATTCCCTTACCTGAGGAACCGCCCTCTAATTCTCCAAGGGCAGAAAGAGATGCTTATAAGAAGCATCAAGATGATGCATTGGATGTTAGTTGCCTTATGCTTGCCTCCATGAATCCTGAGCTTCAAAAGCAACATGAGGAAATGGATGCGTTCGATATGATCGAGCATCTCAAGCAACTCTATCAAGAGGAAGCTAGGCAAGAAAGGTACAATGTCTCTAAGGCATTGTTTCAGTGTAGGATGGCAGAGGGGACTCCCGTTGGTACTCATGTGCTCAAGATGATTGGGTATATTGAAAACCTTGAAAGATTGGGATTTCTTTTGGGCCAAGAGTTGGCTACTGATGTGATTATGCAATCGTTGCCAGACAGCTACAGTCAGTTTGTTGTTAATTACAACATGAATGAAATTGACAAGACTCTGCCACAGTTACTTAGCATGTTGAAAACAGCTGAATCCAACATGAAAAAGGCCAAGCCCAAAGATGTCTTAATAGTTAAGAAAGCTAAGGGCATGGCTAATGCAAAGGGCAAGAAAAAGGGTAATAAAACCAATGGCAAGTTCAAGCCCAATGATACTGCACTGAAGCCTAAAGGTGGGGTTGCCAAAGAAGGGAAATGCTTCCATTGCGGTGAGACCGGACATTGGAAGAGGAATTGCAACAAATACTTGGAAGAGCTAAAGAAGAAGAAAGGAAGTGAGACTTCCACTTCAGGTATTTATGTTATAGAAGTTAATCTATCTACTTCTTCATCATGGGTATTAGATACTGGATGTGGTTCTCACATTTGTGTAAATGTGCAGGAACTCAAAAGGAGTAGATCGTTGACTAAGGGCGAGGTCGACCTGCGAGTGGGAAATGGAGCAAGGGTTGCTGCATTAGCTGTAGGAACTTATATTTTGACATTGCCCACAGGGCTTGTTTTAGAATTAGATGATTGTTATTATGTGCCTTCCATCACTAAAAATATTATTTCTATTTCTTGTTTGGACAAGAAGGGTTTTTCATTTATAATAGAGGACAACTGTTGCTCCATTTATTTAAATGATATCTTTTATGGTAGTGCACAACTAATTAATGGTCTTTACATTCTAAATCTTGATATGCCTATTTATAACATAAATGCTAAAAGGATTAAATCTAATGATCAAAATCCAACATATCTCTGGCATTGTCGTTTGGGACACATAAATGAGAATCGCATTTCCAAACTCCATAAAGATGGAATTTTGGACTCATTTGATTTTGAATCGTATGAGACATGTGAATCTTGTTTGATGGGTAAGATGACTAAAGCCCCTTTCAAAGGACATAGTGAAAGGGCAAGTGATTTATTGGGCTTAGTACATACAGATGTATGTGGACCTTTAAACACAGAGGCCAGAGGTGGGTTTATGTACTTTATTACATTTACTGATGATTTCAGTAGATATGGCTATGTGTATCTTATGAGACACAAGTCAGAATCTTTTGAAAAGTTCAAAGAATTCAAGAATGAAGTACAAAACCAACTTGGCAAGAGCATTAAGGCACTTCGATCAGATCGAGGTGGTGAATACTTAAGCCAAGAATTTTATGACTATCTTAAAGAGTGTGGGATTGTCTCACAACTCACTCCTCCAAGTACACCACAATGGAATGGTGTATCTGAAAGGAGAAATCGAACTTTATTAGATATGGTTCGATCAATGATGAGTCATACAGATCTTCCAGAATCCTTTTGGGGACATGCATTAGAAACAGCTGCTTTTACACTGAACCGTGTTCCATCTAAATCGGTTCCAAAGACACCATATGAGATATGGACTGGGAAACGTCCCAGTATGTCTTTTATGAAGATTTGGGGTTGTAAGGCTTATGTGAGACGTCAAGTCTCTAACAAACTTGCACCTAAATCTGATAAGTGCTATTTTGTGGGATATCCTAAATTAACTAAAGGATATTATTTTTTCAATCCCACTGAGCGCAAAGTGTTTGTAGCTCGAACAGGTGTCTTTCTAGAAAGAGAATTCATTTCTAGAAGAACTAGTGGGAGAAAAGTAGAACTTGAAGAAATTCAAGAGCTACAAGATAGCGCACCCGATGTTGAGATGGAGCCTGAGCAAGCACCACAAGTTGTTGTGGAACCAGAACCACAAGCTGTTGTGGAGCAACCGCCTGCTCAAGAGACACAAGCCTTGCGTAGATCAGTTAGAACACATCATGAGCCACAAAGATATGGATTTCTAATGACTCAGAACGGTGATGTATTGCTCATGGACCAAGATGAGCCTACTACCTATCAAGAGGCTATTACAGGGCCAGACTCTGAGAAATGGCTTGAAGCCATGAGATCTGAGATGGAATCCATGTATGCCAACCAAGTTTGGACCTTGGTTGACTTACCCGAAAGGGTAAAACCTATAGGGTGTAAATGGGTTTTTAAGAAGAAAACCGACATGGAAGGAAACGTTCATACCTATAAAGGGCGATTGGTTGCTAAAGGTTTTAAACAAATTCATGGTATTGACTATGATGAAACTTTTTCACTAGTCGCGATGATCAAATCCATTAGGATCTTGCTTGCGATAGCTGCATACCATGATTATGAAATCTGGCAAATGGACGTCAAGACCGCTTTTCTTAATGGAAAGCTACTCGAGGATGTGTACATGACACAACCTGAGGGTTTTGTTGATCCAAAAAATGCTGGAAAGGTTTGTAAGCTGCAACGTTCTATTTATGGACTAAAGCAAGCTTCTCGAAGTTGGAATCTTCGTTTTGATGATGCAATCAAAGAATTTGGTTTCATCAAGAACGAAGATGAACCTTGTGTCTACAAGAAGGTCAGTGGGAGCACTATTGTCTTCCTGGTGTTGTATGTAGATGACATACTACTCATTGGGAATGACATCCCTACCCTTCAGTCTGTAAAGACTTGGTTAGGGAATTGCTTTTCAATGAAGGACTTGGGCGAAGCTACCTATGTACTAGGTATAAGGATCTATAGAGATAGATCAAGGAAATTAATTGGCCTAAGTCAAAGTGCATACATAGATAAAGTGCTAAAGAGGTTTAGCATGCAGGATTCCAAGAAAGGATTCTTGCCTATGACACATGGCATTACTCTCTCAAAAGAACAGTGTCCTACAACACAAGAAGAGAGAGAACGTATGAGTAAAGTTCCATATGCATCTGCTATTAGATCCATTATGTATGCCATGTTATGCACACGTCCCGATGTCTCGTATGCCTTGAGCATGACGAGTAGATATCAAGTTGATCCTGGTAAACGTCACTGGATCACTGTCAAGAATATTCTTAAGTACTTGAGAAAGACTAAGGATACATTCTTGATATATGGAGGTGAGGAAGAGCTCATTGTAACAGGTTACACTGATGCTAGCTTCCAAACTGATAAAGATGACTATAGATCGCAGTCTGGTTATGTGTTTTGCCTTAATGGTGGTGCTGTGAGCTGGAAGAGTTCAAAGCAGGCGACAGTGGCCGATTCTACAATAGAGGCTGAGTATATAGGTGCCTCTGAAGCTGCTAAGGAGGCTGTTTGGATCAAGAAGTTCATTACTGAGCTTGAAGTTGTTCCTAGCATTATAGATCCGATTGAGCTCTATTGTGACAACAATGGAGCCATCGCACAAGCTAAGGAACCTAGATCTCACCAACGATCCAAACATATACTACGGCGCTTCCATCTCATTCGAGATATCATCGAGAGAGGAGATGTGAGGATATGCAAAGTACCAACTGACGATAACATCGCCGACCCACTGACGAAGCCTTTGACGCAGCAGAGACATGATCGTCACACTAGGTCACTAGGTATTAGATACATGAGTGAATGGTCTTAGTGCAAGTGGGAGATTGTTGGATTATGCCCTTAGAACCATTCATTAGATGATTGACTTTGGCATTTTTTTATGTATCATGACATTTTATTATAGCTCATTATTATATTTGTCTTATAACTGCGTAATGTAATCTTATATGATAATGTCCTTAGAATAGTAATAACACACTATTCTTAAAATATCCCTAGTCAAGTATTATTGTGAACAAGGATAACAATGATACGATAAGACTAGTATGTGGTTAACTGATGACCATTGTCATGGATATAGGATATCAAGTCATCACATAGGTACATGTTAGAGAACTATGTACTGGACCGACCCTCCATGAGAACGCTACATGGATTGTTATATGAGTGTCATAAGTGATTCTCATAGTGATGATGGTGTATGTGATCCTTTGACTTGAGATCATCAAAGATCCCAACATAGAGAATTGCATACTTTAATGCTGCTAGATGTCATTCGTAACAGGATGGACTATAAAGGTAGTAATTGGGTATGTCTTGATCTATGTAGAGGGATGTTGAGTGATCAAGATAGGATTTATCCCTCTTATATAACAAGAGTGATGTCTTGGGCCCTTTGATAGAGTGAGACTAAGAAATGCATGGCCGTGCTCGAATAAGTCAATATGAGATATTGATTTTATTTGTCTAATTAGTCTACTCAGGAATCAAGAAACGCTGATTAGACTATACAAGTGTGACACATTCCATGACTTGTGTCTAATCAAGACATCAAAGGATAAAGGGATTAGACTACACGGTAACATCTATCACGAGTAAGGTTATGTCGAGTCATTGACATTCTCGTTACATGGGTAGCAATGATGTGTTGCTAGATACCGCTCATTGCCTGTGACAATTTTGTCATTGCCATTGTTTTGAGAACCTATTGGGTCGCACACTTAGAACGGATCAATGAGGAGCTTAATTAATCCTATTCTGAATTGGATTAAGGATATAACTAATCCTATTCTGAATTGGATTAGGGATATAACTAATCCTATTCGAAGTAGGATTAGAGTTCTGTTTGGCAGTAAATTTTAGGGTAAAATTTACTGCCTATAAAAGGATGTTTTCTGAAACATAGCCGAATAACAATTACAAAACAGAAAAGGTATTCTTTTAATCGAAGCTAGCAGTTCGGCTAAAAGAATTAAAAAACGCTCCTTAAGGCTTCTAATCGTGAGACGTTCAAGAGTCGTGAGATCCGTTCGTGTGGATATCGTAGAGGCAGGAACGAAAAGTTGTTGCTTGTGACTCGACCAACAAAAGAAAAAAAATCAGAGAAAAACGTTAGGTAAAATCTCGAAACCCTAATCAGGCAACTCTCTGAATCGATCCTGGTGGAGGCCGAATGATTTATTTCCGCTGCGTGTTTGTTTCGGTTTCCTTCAGTAGATTTATCCTCGAACATGTGAAATATGATTTTTTATCTAAGAACTCTCATTTAAATGCGAAGCAATTTGAAAAAGCTTGTAGAAAACCAAATGGGTTAAAGCTTATTTTGCACAAAGAAGATAAGGGAATATCTCCCTGTCATAGTAAAAATATAAGCCACCCGTCACACTCACCAAATAAAAGATAGAATATTCTAAGAATATTCCTTCTATGAGTAAAAGTGTAGAACTTTTATGTACCGGTAAAACACTCAAAAAAGAAAGAATATTCTTCTAATATTCCTTCTAGCAATTGAAATTAATTACATTTAAGTTGTCAAAGTTTATAAAAAAATGATTTTGACCACTATGCATCAAGTTTGTACAAGTAAGTTTTTAAAGTATTCAATTGCATCCTAAACTTCATGAACTCATCAAATTTTGTGATTTATAGTACTTTTATCATATATTAGATGGTATTATCAAAAATATAATTGAGCTAATTCAATTTGTCATTTATTCACGAATTTATCTTGAACATCAATTTTCTTTTATTATCTTGAATGCTTTAAAAATTTATATGATTGCCTTCTCAAATTTGTGATTCGCATAAACTAGAATACAAATGTATTCATGAATATTAGCAAGCATGAAATTGTAGTAGGCATCTCTTTCTTTTGCTATTTCAAGATAAGTTGTATTCTGTGACGAATATAGTTTATAAAAGCAAAATAACTACATTTATTATCTTTGGATTATTGTTATTCATGCTTAGTGTCATGACACAATGTGTTTATAGCTTACATTATTTGTTAAGCTTGAACTCTGTATCTTTTTATTGTCGCTTGTCTTGACTATAATATAGATGATCCTAAGTACATAATCCATTATGTCCTATAAGTTAGCTAACATGCAGGTTGATATAAGCCCTGCTCATCAGGCACTTTATTATAAGCCTTGCTCACCAACAAGAGCACTTGTGGAGCAACATAAACAAATCAATCAAAGAAATTTTGTAACAGGAATGAGAAATACAACACAAGAACAAAAAAACCTGAAGCAAAAAGTGCTCGAAGTAGATTATGCATGGACTTGAAGCGAAAAGTGCGCGATGTAAGTCATGCATGAAGACAAAAAGTCCCTAAGCAAAAAATGCGCAAGATGGGCAACAAAAAAGTCTCTAAGCGAAAAATGCGCGAGATGGGCAACACACGAGCTTGAAGCGAAAAATGCGCAAGGTAAGCCGTGAATAAAAATAAAAGCTCCTAAGCAAAAAATGTGCGAGATGGGAAACACATGGGCTTGAACCGAAAAATGTGCGAGATGGGCAACACATGGGCTTGAACCGAAAAATGTGCTGGGTAAGCTGTGAATGAAATAAAAGTCCCTAAGCGAAAAATATGCGAGATGGACAACAAATGGGCTCGAAGTGAAAAATGTGTGAGGTAAGCCGTAAATGAAATAAAAGTCCCTAAACGAAAAATGCATGAGATGGGCAACACATGGGCTCGAAACGAAAAATGCGCGAGGTAAACCTTGAATGAAATAAAAGTTTCTAAGCGAAAAATGCGCGAGATGGGCAACACATGGGCTCGAAGCGAAAAATACTCGAGGTAAGCCGTGAATAAAATAGAAGTCCCTAAGCGAAAAATACGCGAGATGGACAACACATGGGCTTGAAGCGAAAAATGCGCGAGGTAAGCTGTGAATGAAATAAAAGTCCTTAGATGAAAAATGCGTGAGATGGGCAACACATGGTAAGCCTTGAATGAAATAAAAGTCCGTAAGCAAAAAATGCGTGAGATGGGTAACACATGGGCTTGAAGCGAAAAATGCGCAAGGTAAACCTTGAAAGAAATAAAAGTCCCTAAGTGAAAAATGCACGAGATGAGTAATACATGGGCTTGAAATGAAAAAATGCACGAGATAAGCTACGAACAAAGTAAAGGGCTTAAAGCAAAAAATGCGCGAGGTAAGTCACGCATAAGAAGAAAAAGGCCTGAAGCAAAAAGTGCACGAAGTAGGCTATGCATAGGCATGATTTCAATAAAAAAAAAACCCTATATACTCTTCCACAGGGTATACCCTGCGAAAGAGTAAGGAGCAATTGATGAGGGTCTTACAAAAGGTAATTGGGCCTTGATACAAGTCATACTGAAGATTATTAGGCCTAATGGTAGTCTAAACCCAAGAGGAAAGAGGACTAAGAAAGGTCATGAAAGATCCACTAGGTTATCATTTAAGCTATGGGTCTTAATCGTAATTACGCGTCATATTACTTCTACAAATAAGTCACAGGTATCATTTTTAAACCCTAATATCTATTTACTTATGAAAACCCTCCAAAATCTTATTTGACTTAAGTATCGGAGTACACGCGTAGATGGTTTTCTTTTTTGCAGAGTTATTGAAAACAGACTAGTACGAAGATCGATATTATCACGTCAACCATAATCATTGTTGTATTTGGGTAACAACCATAATAAAACAAAAATAGAAAGGTGGACCCCAACCAAGATTTTTGTAGAGGACATCATTGGCTTTTGTCAAAGATTAGCACTAATAGTTACATTATCCTAATTAATCAAAGCATGCATTGAAGTGATCAATTATGAGGTTTTGCCAATAAGTCTTTAACATTGAGACAATAAGATTTTGAAGAATCTCTTTTGACACATGTTTTTTAATTTTTACAATGAAGCCAAAATCTATCACCATAAATTCATATGATAATTCATGATATTAATTATATCTCTTTTTTATTATTATTATTATTATTATTATTAGTATTATTATTATTATTATTATTATGACTAAAACCTTTTGCATGTAAAATTTGGAATTATGTTCATATTGAACATCAACAGGTTCTATTTAAATAATTGTTATGTTTATAACTTATTACTTGCATTTAAAAAAAGCTATTAAATAAAGAAATGCAAATACTAAAAAGTAAATTCATAATTATTTAATAACATATAATTTAAGGTTTGATTTAGTAATTAATGCATGATCCTCTTTTGTGCAAGCATTAGTCCTTATAATTATTAGCAAACTAAATACGTAAGGTTTTTACTTTTTAATTACCTATTAATTTTTTTTAATATCTTATATACCATCATAAAAATTTTAAAATGTTACTAACAAAGTTAGAAGATTACCATATATTCTTTAGGGTACACTTTTTTTGAAAGTTCTGTAGGGTACACTCAAAATCGATAAATCCATATGATAAATAATCGAGCATGTGACAATATTTTAACATCACTTGCAAAAATAAAAAATTCACTAATCATGTATAGAAAATTGATTCATAAGAATATATTTCAAGTTTCTCCGCATCTCAAATTTATTAACTAATGCAATTTTAAATTCTCAATTTCTATAAATTCTCTCTGATTTGGACCCACAATTTCCAATATTTTAAACAATTTCAAATTAAAAAATTATTCATCACAATCAATTTTTGAATTTTCATGGCTAAAAGGGCATGAGAAGTAGACTATCCTCGTAGTACCAGAGAAGAACAAGAAACAAGTGGGGATGTCCATTCATTTGGACAGCCCATGCCTTCCAAACAATCTTCTTCTTCTTCTTCTTCTTCTTCAATTCTCTTTTATATAATGAATCATGATAAGTAGGCAAAAGAGACAAAGGCAATTCTATGGAGAAGGGACCCAGCCATGCGGGTTTGCCTCTTTACTCCATCGACTATTAACAAGTGAAGCCCCCCTGGGGGAACCCTGGCCCCATTTGGCTGCACCTTCCCTAGTTCCCAACCATCGCAACCCTAAGCTGGTCCCTCCTCCTTCACCCTTAAAAGTGGTTGCTACGGTATGAATGATATAATATGAAAATGATAGAAGAAAAAGATATGAAAATAAAATGAATTACAATCGTCAAAAATTGTGTTTGAATTTGGTAAAAGGTAATAAAATATTTTGTATTTGACGTATCGACATGAATTTTAATATGATAATTTTCCTTTTTTACATAACAAAAACATGATTTCACAACACAAACATGAAATACATATGCAAATTAGTTGCAGATAGATTTGACAATTCGTGCATATAATCTGTGTTAACTGTTCATGCACAAAATATAAAACCTTTTTTTGACTTTTTTTATATTTATATATAATTTTTATCAAATTTTAATTCGTACTACTTTTGTATTTTTTATTCATATCACTTTCATATTGTATATTATTGTAATTTTCCTTAGGAGACTCCTAGCTCCATTTAGCCGCAATGAGAGGCTGCACCTTCCCAAGTCCCAAGCATCGCGAGCTGGTCCCTCCCCCTTCACCCTCAAAGGTGGGTCATCATTGTCCTAAGGTAGATATAATAATCTTAAACATACTATAATAACATAATACGAAAATAACACAAAAAAATAAAAATCATACGAACTAAAATTGATAAAAATGTTCTATATTTGATGTTAATACGATAAATTTCATATTTAACACTACACAACTATAAATTAAAACAACATAAAAATGAAATGTATATACACGAATTGCTTGAGGTCTGTGTGGTGGGATTTGATAATGAATAATATGAGAATATACGTACGTTCTTATCTTCTAGCCGGAGCGACAAAAGAAAGAATTAATCGAAATGGGAAGATGTTGATCGTTAAATCTCCTTCCTCAGCCGCTTTGCTTGTTGTTAATCGTGGATTCAGCCAAAGTAGCCGGAGACACGCCTCCGAAGAGTTGCCGTCGTCTTTCTGATGGTTCCGGGAAGGAGTGGTTGCTTTTCATTGCTAAAATCACGTGCAAATTCAATAGACTAGTAGCCATATATATTTTTCATGACTGTTAGATATCAAAATTTTAAATCTCAATGATAGGATTAAAAAATAAATATATCTTGTTTAATTATCATTTTTCAACTATATATTATAAAAGTAAAATGGTAATTTAACATTTAAATATTAAAATTATATATTAAAACAATTTGATCAAATTTACAAGTCATCTGAGTTGGATATTAAAATGCTCAAATTTAGCTCAATTAATTACTCCAATAATCAAGTTTGAGTTCAATTTAAAAATGAACAAATTAAATTCGAATAATAATCTAATCAAATTCAAATAACTCACCAAAATATTTGATTCATTTGGACCATTAAGTTAAAACATGATTTAACACGAGATGGTAATGTAATCGGTGTAGGTCGAATACTTTTCCTTGCCAATTAGACGCATTTATAAGTCAAATTCCATAATCTATGGTAGCTATTTAAGATTTCCTAGTCGGCCAAAGGACAAGCTTACAAAATTTCAAGTGGCCTCACATTGCTGTCTATTAGCCTACATAATAGACTTGCAATAATAATAAATATGCCATATAGCATGGTCATGTCTGTGTGTGTATATATATATATATATATATATATATATATATATATATATATATATATATATATATATATATATATATATGTGACCCATGAAGGTCTCCCCACAGACATAAATAAAAGAACAGACGATGGGTTACTCCTGCACTGGCAGTCATGTCCCTTCATGATTTTGATGGGTCATGCATGTTCCACATCATCATCATCATCATCAAATTATAAGCAAAAGGAAAAGAGTCCATGGTTTTCTCACGAACGTGGCTCCTACAAAGAAACACTTGAGAGAAATTTTGCTGTGTTGCTACAGTGTTGGTGCACAACCTTGCTTCATCATTCATCTCAAATTACACAAGTACTTGGCAGAGTTCTTCTGGTTTTGTACCTAACGGAAAGCACTTCCATTGGTGAAACCTTGACAAGTGTCAAGCATCGCAGCCTGGTCATAGCTTCTTGCATGCTTTACCATGCAAATTTCCATTCCTTTTCTGCAATTGTTTCTTTTGCATATGATTTGATTTGGGCAAACTTTATGTAAACCTGCAGTGATCGTCTCTATGATCTTTGGATGAAGACTTGTCATAGAAAGATTGAAGATTCAAGACAAATGCATTTGCTTGCAAGTTCGGGAGACATTCCAAAGTGGGTGAGTCTTCGTGCACAGTAAAAATTATTCTTTTATGACCGTTCAAGTCACGGTTATATATATATATATTACAACATAATTGGGGACAATACAATTAAAACCAGAATATCAAAAGACCCAAATAAGAAATATCAGATTGAATCAATCCGTCACTAATTATTCGAAGAAAAAATTAAGTTTGAATCAACTTTCGAGATATGCTTAATCATATTATGACAAAAATAATTACTGTCATACCTCCTAGTCAGACATATTGATTACTTCCATTCTTTAGATCAGATTCATATATAATTTTAACTATGATACAATACAATTTAACATATATATATATAATTCGATGGATTAGCTAGGATACATATATATATATATATATATATATATATATATATATATATATATATATAGTTAATACGTGGAATCTAATTACTTTTCATTCAAGAATCAGACGAGATTCCAGTGTTGAATTAACTAAAGCAGGCAAGCTATATTAATGGCGACAATTCCATTGTTGTACATTGCAGAAAAAGACATTGCCAGGGTTTTAATTATGACTAATCAGCAAATTAAGGGACCCAAAGATAAGTGCTGCTTGACAGAGAAGAAGAGATGAGAAATCGTAAAACATGAGGGACCCTGGAAAAAAGCATTGATCAGTAGGTGAGCTTACAAATCTGAAGAGCATTTACTGGAATTTGTATGATAATAAAACATCTCTTTATCCAGATGGCAACGCCACTTTCCTATTCTGGAGACAGTTAACAGCTATGATTTAAGAAACATTTGGTTTCACTTCAGAAAGAGAAAAGAAAAAGCAATGACAGCAGCCTGAATATGAACATGGTGATGATAAGTTGTCATGTGAAAATTGAAGTTTCTCTTTCAGAAAAGCTAATTATCCTGTCTCATTTTCATGTTTTTTATTGGTATTTATTATTCATATGTATCATCGTATCATGTTTATGATTATCAGTTTAGGTATGAAAAGAAACTAAACTTGTAGTGGGATACATTTCTTGCATTGATTGGAAAAGCAATCATTTTAAGAGCTGATTCATCATTCTCAGCTTGATTTTCACATGCCATGCTTTGCTTTCTGTTAAACGTAATGTGCAGTACTATTATTGCAATGGAAGCTGAAATGCATAAGGAAATGACATCCAAAGTGTTAAAGAGATGAAGCAAGCTGCAGGTTCTAGATCAGCTCGGAATTTCTTCCACTTTTTGCAGATGGGACTTGAAATGCTGAAGAAAGATCGAATTTTGGCTCTTTGTTTCCTTGCAGCATTTGGAAAAGTTGAGCCACTCAGGCAAGGAATGAGGGTTGTGGGTCAGTCTGAAAAACAGGTGGAACACTTGAACCACATGCATTGTCTGCATCTGCAACAGTTAAACAAAAATAAAATGAAAACCGACTTAGTCATAAGGGAAGGTCTTGAGACCTTAATGAAGTAAGGAGATTTTGAATTAAAGTCTTATCGTGTGTGAATTGTATATCCAGTTATATATTGATTTGATTGGTTGATTTAAGTGATTTATTAACATAATACTTGATTATGATTATAATCTCTCTTGTAACGAGAACTGTTTAACTAATGGGTCATACAAAAACTTCTGCTAATTGGGAACTCCATGATTGTTCCGGTAAGTTTGATTTTCAATCAAATTTCTCATCCAATCAGGATGTTCTATAGCTTGTTTTTTCCAGATATGGGGCCTAGAAAATAATTGCCATACTTACCCTTGACGTAAAGGGGGCCCCTAAATCTCTTATTAGGGATTAATTTGTCTCTGACTCTCATTTGTTTTTTGGCTTAATTGCCTGCTTAATCAAATCATCATGCAATCATAATTAGTATAATCATAAATATGTAATCAAGTGACCTTTCAAAAAATTTTACATGCAATAGAATAATATAAGCAATGTTTAAAGTGGCCAATGGCAAGTTCCGAAGACTTCTCACCATTAAAAATCTAATATATAAACATCGGATCGAAAAAGAATAACGTAAGTATTGAAATTTAAATCTTAAAATTGCAGAACTTTTATACCTTAAGGATATATTATTTAAGTCAATTCACAAGATCACTGAATGTATCTTTTTTTGAATGAAATCTTAAAATCTTTATCTTAAATCTCACTAATCCGCCATTAAAATCAAGTTTAACTGATATTTATAACTTGAATTTTAAAAGTGAAAGTGTTTTAAAAAAAACCCAAAAATCATTTTTTTTAAGAATCCAAGCTTTTGATGTTATTATTGAGTTAAAAAGCAATGATTGTGGATTGGGGTATATTTATCAGGTAACAATCTTAAATCATGATCACCACTTTATCCAATTCCTTGAGCATTATAGTTTGACTGCCTACCTTTCTTTGCTCCTTATTATTCATTGTTTCCTCAACCTTAGAAATAAAATTCCTATGCTCATCTAAATTCCCCCACAATATTCTCCTTCCATCATCAACTAAAACATAATATTCCAACACAAACAAATTGTAAGCCTGGAAATTCTAACACTTCATTCCGTGGAATTGAAGCAATTAACAAAAATGATTAAAACCAAGATTAGATAGGTCGTCATTTGATCTATGACCATCACTCAATGAAATTAAACCCTGATGCTTTGAATTGGAAATTAGACATGCTAAATTGGTCTAATTAGCTCAAAATCGGTTCGTGGTACTAGTTTAGCTCCAATTCGCTTCATACCCGAATTGAAAGTGGTTTTAAAAATTTTTTAATCGGACCGAAACTAAATCACTCCTAACCCTTTGTTTCGATTTCACAAATTGAATCGATTCTCCCATATGACCAAGGGATCAGAATTGAAATTGGTTCAATTCTTAGCTAGATTGATCTAGTTTCCTTGACTAATGAGTTGAAACCAAATTTAGTTCGAAACTAGTCTAGTCAAACTCATTAGCATTCTTACAAGAAATACAAATTATCTCTCAATTTTTGTTGATCCATATGCAAATATGCTATAGTTATATTTGAATTTTATAAATAAATAAATTTAATAAATGGCTAAGACTTAGGATCAGATTTGCACAGGAAAAAAGAAGCTCTGCATTTAGATGCTCTGTCGACAACCGATAAAAGAGGTCGGTAAGGGGGGAAATCATGTCATAAATAATCCTCAGCCCCCATTAATGCTAGAACACAAGGAGATTCCACCTTGCATTCAAGCTAACAATGGCAGAACTGGTCACATCAACCACAGCAGCAGAACCTACTTTATGTCCAGTCTATTTCTCAAGGATGTAAACTATGCATGTTTTCACCTTTCTCTTTGATTTACCATAAAGGAGTGAATGATGAGAATCAAAGCTTTAAAACCAGAATTGATTATTACACGACAGCAGTAAAAATAACTGTAATAACAGACTAACTGTAAGAACAGGAAAGAGACATTATAAGGTCGATTTTTATATTACAAAACATTTTTACTACATAAAAATTAAGGGTTCTTTTTCCTAGGCAAAACAGTAGACAAGAGTAGGGTCTAGGAATTTGTGCAATGGGAGACTTTGGAGAGTCAAAATAGACAGGAACGAGGGATCTTCAAAAAGATCTCGTCTTATTTGATCGGTTATGTCTGTCCCTTGTGTTCTTCTTCCATTGATGTTGCTGCCCTTTATTCATGTTCAGATGCTGCTTTCACTCGGTTGGACTTGGGACTAGAGCTGATGCTAGAAAAACAGAAGCCTTGTCTGATCTTTTCTGTATTTTTGGGTTGGTTTTGTTATGTCAAGCTAAGCTGGAAAGATAAATAAATCCACAACAAGAACAGAAGTCAGGACAACAATTGTGAATGTAGTAAATTTATTGTTGATAAACTGTAACATGTAAATCTTTCAATATTTTATTACATTAAAGACAGGACATGAGGGATTACTACCAGATGTTTGTAGGGCAGCTCTCTGCATTAATGTCAATGGAAAGAACACATATTGCTGTTGAGCCCAGATGAATTGAGAAACTTTTGTCTTTGGTCCTCAACATCCCACAGTAGACCAACATTATCCTGAAATATGTGTTGTCAAATGGTCAGAAAATTTATGTTTTCTTACATATTTCTTATATATAACTCCCTCTGTGTTGCATGTTATACAAAAATGTAGTCGGTCCCAAGTCTAGATAAAAATAGAGGATCGACGGTTAGTTAGAACAACTAGCTTATAAAACCTCGTTCAATTCAATGAATAGTCTATTCCAACATTAAGATAAAGGTTTTGGAGACGATGATGACGATGTATGTGTGTATATACCTGAGGCTGAGAGAAGACATTGGGCCTTGGCCCCTGTTGAAGTAAAAGTGCAGCTGAGGTATCCAGAAGAGGATAGTTATTAGCTGGGGCAAAGGTGGTGATGGTGGTGGTCGTGTCAACAAAAGCTGTAGGCTGAGTGGGGTTGCATTGCTGCAGAGATGGCAGTGGTGATGCTTCACTGTTCACTCTCTAAAACATGTCAGAGACAAAGATTTCATCATCTTTTGTAATGAATAATGGCTCTAATTACAACATTACAATGGTGACAATAATACTTGTTATCCCATGTTTAATTTCTTACCTCTGGTCTCATGACCATCAATGCTTCCAGGTCCAGTCCAAAGTCATAAAACACGGGATTCAGAGAAGCAAGCTTCATTGACAGGAACTAAAACACAAGACAGAAGAGAAAGAACAGAGATTATTGCTTGTTTGATCTTAGAACATGGGATTAGAACTGTAAACAGTTGTTAATTGCAGCACCTCTACTTGATTCTGTAGGGACTGAACATAATTGATAATCTCATCCAACATAAGGGCCTTCCCAGTTACCTATTTCCATGCACAACCACATGAAAGTTGTCAGAAATGTACTGTCTATCACCAAAATGAAGGAGTTTCATTATTTTCCTGTGAAAAGACAAAGTCAAGACAAGTGAACTGAACTTCACCTTGTCACAACCTGGAACAAGACACTGCAATATCTTCATCCTCTCACTGATTTTCTCTCTTCTTACCTGCAATCCATGTTGAGAAAATAACCAATAAGAAATGAACACCAGTTGGTGGGCATGATAAAATAATACTAATAGAGATCCTCAATCTGCAAAATATTATTTGTTTTGATTCAAATTTTATATTGTGCCATAAAATTATAAGACTTTCAAATCACCAACGGGTGTTTATACTTTCATTTCAGTCCAAGGGCTTTTAATGTGAAATGATGATGGTAACTGAACCCAGGGCTTGGTCCCATGGTGCACCCACTTCCTATAGGCCATGGGGTTAAACCCAGAAAGAGGCTGATGGTTGAGCCCAGCATCTGCTATAGCCTAAAAATTGAGTAGCTAGAAAGAGAAAAGTACCCTTTCAGCTAGACTGTGGCTATCTGTTGCTTGACCTCTCCTGGCTCTAACATGAATGTAGCCTTTTGGAGGCTCTTCAGAGGCCTTCTTTTGATCTTTCTTATCAGCTTTAGACTCTTTCTTTTCTGTTTTCAGGGCATCATTGCACTTCTTCTGCTTCTTGGGTTTCCCTTCTTTTGCATCCTGATGGAAACAAAGAATGGAAATCAGGATTAATTGACAAACACTTGGCAAACCCTCATGCAAAACCTGAAGAAATCCGACATGCACATGCAAATAAACATGGGTTTCAAGCAGTTTACCTTGAATTGAGCAGAATTCATGGCGGTCCGATTTCCAGTCCTTTTCCTGCCTGTGAGAGTCACATTCTGAGTGACTTGCTCGCCACTTTCAAGTTTATCCACCACAGAGGAGTCGTCGGTGCTCTGTTTTTTAGTCACAGAAGGCTCATTATCACTGTGAGCAAGCTTCGAGCTGTGATCAATACAGCTGCTTTCATGGAGCTTGGGGTCCAGAAGAGACTCCTGGACTGGCTCAGATGGGTAAAGTTGAGAGAAACAATTGGAGTTGATGTTTCCTTCCTCCGTGAAGCCAGAAACTTTGGTGGAAGCGTTTGGCAAGAAAATGGAATCGAGAAGAAAAGGGTGAGGTTGGTATGAAAAGGCTGCCATGGAAGAAAATGCAAGTTTCTGGAGAAAGTGATAGAAAAGACAGAGGCTGAGAGAAGCTAGAAGTAGCAGCAGTCAAGAAAAGTGGGTCTGAGACAAACAAAGATGCCAAGCTTTATATAAACATAAGGAGAGAGAAAAGAAAGAGGACAGTTTCATTAAAATTCAAGTAAAACTTTTGGTAACTCAAAATCCATGCAAAATTTATTCAAGAGCACGTGCATCAGTTAGTAGGAGATTGTTCTAACTTAATCAGAAGTCTCAAATTCGAGTTCTTAGATATACAGTTGTGTTAAAACTCTTGAGAGAGAATTTTGTCGCCTTTTGAGTCCTGCCCAACTCAAATCTGGATTAGTCCTATACCAAAGATATAAGGATACCGGATGGTCTAGATAAAAAAAAATCCATGCAAAATCTCTGTATATTTGACTGGTCTTCTCTTGCATGAACACTTGTATAAAACACACCACCAAAAAAGAATCCAAAAATGTGAAACTACGATTTTTTTTTTGTCACAAGAGAAACATTAAATAACTGAGGATGGGGATGCTTGGATTCGAACCCAAGACTTACAATATGACACAACTCATCCTTAATCACTAAGTCAAGATGTTATTGGCGAAACTACAACTTTGTTAGTACATGAACAAGAAATTAAGATAGTAAACACAAATTCAATACTATATACCATGATTATTACATCTTCTAAGTTCTAAACCTGCTACTAAACAAAATTTTAGATACAATATAAAAATTATACGAATAAAAAACATAAAAATGACATTATTATGATACTCTTGAATGTTCAAAGTTCTAACACCTTTATGTTCTTTAGGTTCATGATTCAAAAGGGTAAAACCTTGGTTATTTTATCTATATATATGCTACTCTGAAAGTATAATTGACTAAGAAAGTAATTTACTTTAGGTTAACACTTGTCAATGTTTCCGTATTTCAAACATACTATACTTGTATTTTCCGCCGTATAAAGGTACTCCTTGACAATAAATTTTCTTAGAAAGGAGATGCTCGAATTTTAAAATTCCAAAACTGAAAATTTATCTCAGATTCAATAATTAAGTTACAAAATTAAAGAAGGTTTATGATACAAGAGTAAAAAAATACAGATATTACCAACAATTGATTGGGGTGGGTGGTAAGCAGCTCTCGTCTTTTAAGTAAGGTCAGGGTTCGAATCCTGACTTGTGTATGGAGTGTCAGTGTTGAGAGAGAGACAAGCCTAACCACGCTCTGCTTCTCTCGGCTCCGAAATAGTCATCGAAATTGAAATTAAAATGTCAAATTTATATAATTGAAAACTCGTATCAGATCAAATCTTCGAGTTACAGAATTGTCTGTCGTGATGGTGATTTGGCACACTTTTTTTTTCAGAGAAATTATGGTTGATGCTGCTGACTGACTGATAAGGAAACAAATTAAAAATGGGAGGTCTGGATTTGGGCAAGTTAAAACTGCATTTAAAAGACGCATTGAGACTGTTTTACTTCAATTTCTGTGTACAACAAGACAGTAAAGGCATGTTGTAACATAAAAGCAGCCGCTGAGCGTAACTACCAGACAAAGAAAGTCATTGTCAGTGGAAAAGAACAGATGTGGATGGGATTGGGCAAAGGATCCAAGTCTATGCTTGCTTGCCTGTCAGCCTGACGCTGAATCTGATCCAAATTGCTTTTTTTAAGAATAGAGCCAGCCCAAACAAGCCTCAAGGTGGACGGCAAGAATTGATCTTCGGCCCACCTTTTTTGCTTAAATAAAATAATGTGATAGTGTATTGAATTTTCTTTTTTATAAAATCCACTATGGATAAGTTGCTTCTACCTTCAAGAAGCAAAATATGGATGATCTCGAGCATTGAATGGTAATATATGAGATACTTGTAAATCAGAAATTTGACTATTTTACAATTTTTTTATCGGTAAAAAGCCTTCAACTTATAAAGTAGATGTGTAAATGAATCATGTGAGTTTTTTAAGTGCAATTCGTTGATTATTTAAATTTGACTTGTTTATTTTTCGAATCGAATTCTAACCTGAATTCTAATTACTCGAGTAAAGAATTTAAATATTTTAATTTAAATTTGACTTGTTTATTTTTCGAATCGAATTCTAACTTGAATTCTAATTACTCGAGTAAAGAATTTAAATATTTTAATATCTCGTTCGAGCAGCTTGTGAGCCTAATTAAGCTTTTTTTAATATATATTTTTTATTTTTTATTATTAATTTATTATTTTATCTCTTAATATATTATTGAAAATTAATAAATCGAACCTATCGAATTGAGTTTGAATCTATTGAGTTGAACTTGAACAGTTCGAGTATTCTGTCGAATCGAATTTGAGTTTCAAAAATCAAACTCGATCGAATTCAAATCGAATTTCAGACTTCAAATTTTTGAATCAAACCAAACTTAAACGTAATATTTAATAGTCTCAGTTGGAGTCGATTATACTCCTAAAAAAAACAAAATATAAATATTATAAAGTTTCATATTTTGCGTTGGAGATTAACATGAATGATGAGTAACAAGCGATACTCAAACTCAAACATGTCATTAGAAGTATGAGTTTGTATTTGATCAATTGTAGTTTTGTAGATTAAAAAAGCTTATGGTTTTATGTGTAAAGAGGAAGTTTTAAAACTTTTTGTTGATAAATGTTAGTAGTTATGATAAAATCATTAATTATTATTCATAAGATATAGAATGAAATATGTTGATATGGTACATTAAAATTTTTTCATCTTATATTGGAATTTATATAATTTAATTATACTTGTAGAGCCAAATAAAAAACTTAATTAACAAATCATCAAAGTTGTCATCCATTAACATGTAACTTTACAAATTTGATTCAAACTTTGACAGTTCTTTCTAGGATAAAGTTTAAATGTACTACTTTATTTACTATATTTAGAATAAGGATCAAATTAACCATTAATCTCTCAACTATATAATTTTATCATCATTTTTTTATTTTTTATTTTTAAAAATAATAATAAATTTATGAAATATGTAAACTTTGTAGCAATAAAATTTCAAAACAGTTCCAAAAAATAAGTAATAAATTCGATCTATTACCTTATAAGTAAGCGTGTGATTCAATATGTATTGAAAGTAATGGTAGAGAAATTAGAAAATAAGCATGCAAAGGATATTTATCAAAGAATTTAGATTGAAAGTAAAAAAATGGGGAAATAAAACAAAAACCTAAATTGTCAACACCAAATTATCACATCAAACTAAATCTGATCATTTGTTGTATCTAATCTGAGGGAACAAAGATGATAAGCAGGCAGGCTGGATGCAATTTGGCAAGCTGCACCGGTTGTCGCTCATGAAGATAAGAAAGAAAAAAAACTATGGATAAGTATGATTTCTTATGACCAATTGCGCAATTGATCTTTCAACCCTGGCTGGATCATATTCATACACGTAAAAGGCACCTCAAAGCTTGAAAGAAGACAAATGGAGGAGATAAAGGCAGCCGGTTATCATCAAATCGATTGTGAGACCCGATTTTATTATACTGTATAGCATATTGTAAATGATGGATAACCGAAAAAAAATATTTAGTGGAATTAACTAATTATTGAGTATGTAATTCCACTTTACATTATGAAATTTTTGGAAATTTAATTTTTGGAATTATGGGCTTAATAGCAAACAAAGGAAGTGAAGAAAAGCCAAGGAAGATGGACAACACACCAACAATGTTACTACACTTAGTATACTCGGTTGGAAAGAATTGCTAGGAAAAGCAATTGAAGTCATGGATAAAATGGTATGTAATAAGCACTAATTAAACATAACATGATGCCTAGAAGCTTATTGGAGGAAGCTTTGAAAATGAAGCATGAAGGAAATTCAAGAAAAGAGCCTAGGAGTGGACTTCACGCCACTTTGCTTCTTCTTGTACCAATCGGTTTAGACACCAAATAGCTTAACCGATTTACATGCAACGTGAAAGATAATTAATGGCAAAGAGATCAAAGTCAACATGAGAAATTTTGTATTAGTTGAAGAATATGACAAGGATGCTGTTACACGCCACTTCTGTTAGAAGGAAAAACCGGCTGTGTTGGATGAATTGAGAAGAAAAGAATCTCGGCACATCATTCTTTGGCTGCAGCTTTTATCTACAAATTAATGAATGTAGAATATTGTTACCATGCCGTACCTTTGGCTACCATTTTTCTTCAACAATTAATGAGCTAAAGGATAAGGAAAGTGATGAGCAAAGAGATTGGAAGCTACAAGACTTAATAGTCGGCTATAAAGTTGATTAAGCTAAACAAAATGTAATACAATTCTCTTCAAGATCGACATTATCGATTTCTCTTGCCTCATCTTAGTTCATTTCTTCCTCATTTACTTGACAAGAATTCCTCTCTTGCTACCTAAGCATCCAGTCTTCCTTCATGTATTTTCCTTCACTCATAAAACCATCCAAGTAAATCAAGGAGAGGAGGACTGACGTGGGGAACAACAAAACAAATTGTGAGTTGTGTTGGCTCAATCAAACAAGGTAAATAAAGTTCCAGCCAATGTTCATGTATTTAATCCTTGATTTATGATGATGATATGTTAATTAGGTGAGGTGTGTGCATATTACTTGACATAAGAACATGTAGTAATTTACTATGATGGAACTATAGGTTGTTTGTTAAGGAATAAATAAAACATGAACAAATATGAAGATTTAAGTGCTGGAAACGTTGTAAAAGTGATGAGAAATAGGCGAGCTCAGCTATTTTGGGCGAGCTAAATAATATGGAGCGTGGTAGTGGGCGAGGTCGCCACGTGCTAGTTTAATTCATAGGCGAGCCCACCTATGAATAAAAAGCCATATATGGCGAACTCAAATGCATAGGCAAGGCATGGCGAGTTGAGTTGTGGGCGATCTCACATGCATAGGCATGGCGAGTTGAATATTGGACGATCTCTCACGCATAAGCCAATATATGAATGACGAGTTATATTGGGCGAGCTAGAGGATTAGCCTCAAGTCTCGCCAAAGTATTGGAAAGATTCGAACAGAATATATTGATAATCTTAATAATTTATTTTGCAGTCGGGAATTGAGAAGTGATAAAGGCGATCGGGAAGCTAGGCTTCGTAAGACCAGGTAAGGGAGTAGTATGTGAAGTAAAATGCATGTCCTGTGGAGTAAAATATTATAAAAATATTGAGAAAATATTTTTGTTTGAGACATGCATTAGTTTGATAAACAATTTTCACAGATCATGAGTTGGGCGAGTTATAAAGCCGACCCTTATGTTGTTTCTGGGCGAGCCAAAGAAAGGCGACCCCTGTTTTAATAAAATCCGGGTGAGCCAAAGATAGGCGACCTCTTTGTAATGTTTTGGGCGAGCCAAAGATAGGCGACCCCTGTTTTAATAAAATCCGGGCGAGCCAAAGATAGGCGACCCCTTTTTGTGATAGTTCGGGCGAGCCAAAAGTGGGCGACCCCTTGGTTTTGAAAGACTAGTGTTTATGGGCGATCCCTAATAATCTTATGGGCGACCCCGAACCATTGAGTTATATTTCAGCCTTCGGGCGAATATGTTTATGGGTGAGCCATAATGGGCGAGCTGACCATGGGTGAGCCGTAATGGGCGAGCTGACCATGGGCGAGCCAGTTTAACTCATGCTTTTCTCATGCGTAAATTGGTGAGATTACGGGCTGTTTTTACCATGTTTTGTAAATAGAAAATATAATACCTTTTTGGAAAATAATCATTTTGAGAAAATGATAAAAGATGTGAAATATTCCTTAAAGGTTCTTTATGAGATATAAAGTGATTTTTGAGACTTTAGGTCCCGAGTTTCATGCATTACTATTTCGCGAGGTTGATTGACCCGCCAAGTCATCAGAGGTCTCGAGATCACCTGGCAAGCGTACCCGAGGACCACCTATAGATTGTAGCCATAGATCTACTGTATCCTTGGGGGGATGATTACTATGTTCCTTTGGGAACGATGATAGCATGATTTAATTGTAGCGTGATGCCTAGTCTCAACTTATTATTTTCTGTTTACTAAAAGGATTTATTGAATCATGTTTATTGTTTACTATACTATATTGTAAACTGTTTAGCCAATGAATTGAATATTAAAGACTATTTACTATACCACTGTTTTCTTACTGGGTATGTTGTTTTAGGAAAAAGAAACGTTTTGTGGAATATAGTTTTATTTTTATAAGCATCATACACCTTCCTTACTGAGCACGTTGTCACTCATCCCTTATTTTCCACTCCACAGGTTGTTAATCTTAGATTACGAGAATTACCTTCCAGAGATTATCGACTGCTAGAGTCAGCAGATTTTCGATATCGAAGGTATATGACTTTCTTTTATATATTCAGTAAATTTGCATAGTACTACTTTGAGTAAAAGAGAATGTGTATATATATATATCTTATGGAAATAATGTAAGACCTGATTCTACACTATTGTAGACCTTAATTTCATAAAATTGATAATGAAAATTAAATAAATAATGAATATTGATTTCTACTTGGGTGAAAAGCTCCTTAACTTGAGATGTAAAAGGTGCAATTTTGGTGAAACACTATGGGCGAGTACTATAATGGTACAGCTCGCCAATGGACGATGGCGTGGGCGAATAGGTGAGTTCACTAACTAGTTGTGTAAGGTGATCGCCCGAATGGGGCGAGGACTTGTGATCGCCCATATGGATTGATTAAGTTATATGATAGCAAGTTGGCGAGTTAAGCCATACCTGTTGATCGCTAGAATGAGACGAGGGTTCTGATTGCCCAAGGAATGAGTATGGCGAGTAACGTATAGAGGGGCAAATGATAGCCTGGCAGGAGAGTAAGGCAATACGTACTTGCCAAATCAATGTGATCACCAACTTGTGGCTTGAGTCATAACAAATAGGCGAGTAGAACAATAAATGGTGATCACCAAATATTGTTGGCGAATTGAAATTGAAATAAAATGGGCGAGCTGAGGTCTCTAGTTGAATAGGCAAACTGGAACTAGAATCAGCGCGTGACCATTACAGCCAAAATATACTTTGTAAGTCATACGGTTGAAAACAATTAATAGAGAGGATGTTAAAGTCAATAAGGAACTTATCCTTATTGGTTGAGGAATAAAACAAAATCAATAGCAGAAGAAAAAGGCGTGTGGAAGGGAGACTTTCACGCCACCTTGAGCTGTAGTTTTTCTTCATGCATTAAAGGAATGAAAGACCTAAAATGATGGAAGAAACAAGATAAGGGACAGGTGGTAGATTTTGATTTGGAAAGCATGGCTATATATATATATGAAGATTGAATGGAAAACTGATGCTATGTTGCTGCAAATTCATATTCGGTTCCTTCCATTTCTACCATGCTTGATTTACTAAACTTCACCCTTAAGTTGACTAAACACATAAACCTGCTTGCAAAACCTTTCCTCCATCGTTGATGAGCTAAAGGAATAAGCAAAGTAAGGCCAACATGAGACAAAAAGTGTTCTGTTTTGGAGGTGCAGTTGGTTAAGGTGAGTTTCCATATTCTATGGTTATTTTGGTATTTGATGATATAGTTCAATGTTTTACAAAATAATGAACATAGAAATAGCCTTGTTTTAGTTAAATCTTGCTAGAATATACCAGAAACTAGAACAAGGTATAGTCTGAAAAATAATTGAGCAAGAACAAAGAAAGAAATGGAAACATTGTAGAAATGATGATTGTGGGCGAGGTCGCCACATGTTAAGTCATTGGCGAACCCACCTCAGAATAAAAAAGCCATGTTGGGCGAACTCCATGCACCGGCACGGCGAGTTGAAAAGTTGGGCAAACTCCACTTGTAAGGCCATTGGGCAATGGCGAACTGACTTGTGGGCGAGCTCCCACATATAAGCCAATATGAATGGCGAGTTGAGTTGTGGGTGAACTCCCACATTTAAGACAATATATGAAGGCGAGATAATTTGTGGGCAATCTCCCACATGTAAGCCATTTAATGAATGGCGAGCTCGTTTGGACGAGCTACTAAGAGCTCGGTTGGGCGAGCTACTAAGAGCTTTGCTGGGCGAGCTAGTAGAATGTCTGGGCGAGCTGGTTGATTTATCTCGCCCAAGGGATGGAAAGATATATAAAGAAAATATTAATAGAATTTATAAATTATTTTACAGTCGGGAATTATGGACTCGGTGAATGCGATTAGGAAGGTGAGCAGGAAGCAAGGCTTCGTTGGACCAGGTAAGGGAGATGTGTGTGAAGTGAATGCATGTCCTGTGTAGTAAATATTATGAAAATATTAAGAAATATTTTTGGTTTATGACATGCATTGGTTTAATAATTGTTTTGATTTGGGCGAGCTACAAAGCCGACCCCTATGTTATTTTGGGCGAACTGATAAAGGGTGAGCGAGCCAAACGTTTTAATGTTTTGGGCGATCCCTTTTATAATGTATTGGGGCGGGCGACCCCTTGGTTAAGAAAGTTATGGGCGAGCCACTGAGGGCGAGCCAGTTTTATTTGTTTTTAAAAGCAATGGTTAGCGGGCGAATACTTGTTCACCCCACTTTCGAGTTAACCATGACGAACAGATTTTCATTTGCATTTTCTCAACGAAAAATGAACGAATTTTTATATTTTTGTAAATAGAAAATATAAAACCTTTTTGGACGAGTTGACCATGGAATTGCCATAGTTGGGTGAGTTGACCATGGGAAATGCCATAAAAGGCGAACTGGTCGTAGGGCGAGCCATTATGGGCGAGCCAGTGTTTTTGTTTTAACTGCTATGGTTGGCAGGCGAATATTAGTTCACCTCACTGGGCGAGCTGCCATGGGCGAGCCATAATGGGCGAGCTAACATGGGCGAGCAAGTTTTAAATGTTGAGATTTCAGACTGTTTTCAAGGTGTTTTGTAAACAGAAAGCCTAAACCTTTTTGAAAATCAAATCATTTTGAGAAAATGATAATATGGGTGAGATAATTCTATAAAGGTTTTTCATGAGATATAAAAGTGATTTTTGAGACTTTAGGCCCTGAGTTCATGTATTATTATTCATGTAATTGCGTGACCCACCTGGGGCGGTGGCTCGGGTCAATGGACCCATGGGTGCACCTCAGGGCGTCACAAGGCTGATGGACCTGTCAAGTCATCAGCGGTCTCGATGTCACTTGGCAAGTACACCCGAAGACCACCTTTAGATTATTGTCATAGATCTAGCTGAGATAGCCGTAAGGGGCGACAGCCTACGGATGCACCCCAAAAGCGGACGACTTGTGTTCCTGAGGGAACAATGAGAGCATGATTTAATTGTTGCCTAGTCTCAAACTTACTGATTTCATTTTACTGAAAGGATTTATTCAATCATGTTTACTGTTTACTACTTTATATGGTAACTGTTGAGCAAATGATTTGAATGGTGTATTGAGAATATTGTTTACTATATCCACTGTTTTCCTATTTGATATGATTTTAGGAAAAACAAATATGTTGTGGTATATAGTTTTGGTTTTATAAAGCAGCATATGTCTCTTTTACTGAGCGCGTAGTTCGCTCACTCCTTTGTTTTAACTCCACAGATAAAAGACACGGAGTTAGAGAATTAGCTCCAAGATGAATATAGCTACATACAAAGCGCTGGGGCAAAGTATGTTAAACATGACAGGTACAGTCTCTTCTCCTTTACATTTCAGACATTGGTATACAGTACTACTTTATTGAAAAAAAGACAATAGGGGATGTCAGATGTAAGGAATAATGAAAAGAATTTCATATTCTGTATTTGTTAAATAATTGCTTATCATTTATCACTATCACTATGAAATGTTAATGGCATCGCAGACATCACAACCGGTAAAGTTATTTAGAAATAAGTGAAAAATGTGATAACGGGATGTTACAGATTTAATGGTATCAGAGCTTGGGTTGGTCTGATGTTTGTTGATGCCTTTAGCACGGAAAGTATTGAGAAAGATTAACATCCCCTGTAGTACTGTATAGTTTGAATGTATAGAGGAGTCAAGTGACTGTAAATTGAGATATGTGTTTAAACAGGGTGAAGGTTGATGAATTAAAGATTATAAATAGAGATTGTAATCCAAAAATTTTGCATGAGATAGGCGATCTTATCATCATAATGTTAGGTCTATTCGGTAATGTACAGTGAGGAACTCAGTAAGTGCCCCACCAGGACTTCTCTGTCCATATCGAACCAAGATCCTAAAATGATGAGATTGAAATGAAAGGGGATAATATTAGTGTATAAGTACTAAGATCGCATGTTTGGAAGTATATCGAAGAGAGAATTAAAGGGGAATTTATGAACATACCCCTATATTGAAATGCTTTACCTGAGTATGAGTATGTGATGGTGTAAAGGGCATATTATATGTCTGATGATCCCTATTGTAAGCCCCACTAATATTTTGATGAGTAATGCGACCCAGAGTATATGTTATAAGAGGTCGCGAAATAGTCGGCCCTGTTATGGATTTTAGGGTCTGAATTAAAGTAAACATATGAGTTATATTGGTTAGGGATTTTTGAATATTATGAAAAGTGATGTATTTATAGAGTGTGAACTAAAAAAGGTGAACTGTGTGATCAATGATTTAAAAATCAATGATAATACTGGTTATATATACTCCTTATGTTTTAGGAGAATAAATATTAGTAGTAACTTGACATTTGAGGAAGCCAAGTGTTCGAGTCATTACAAACGCGAAAGAAAACCTTGAGATGGGCGAACTCGAGCACGGTTGGAAGGACCGGGGCGTCGAAGCGTTCGCCAAGGAGGACAGTATGGATGAGTAGCGTTGTCACAGCAATCGTTGTCGATGGGCCCAAAAAGGTGTTGCCATGGCCGGTTGGGCTGGTCCATTACGATATCTATAGAACCGAAATATTATGAAATACATGTGAAATGACTTGAAAATTGATATATATGTGTTTGAAGGATATATATATATATATATATATATATATGGTGGATCTATTGGATATAAATAACGAGATATTCAAGATGATATGAGTTTGTGTATTAGAATTTATGGGATGAAATTCTAAGTAAACTTTTGGAATAACGTGGATTTGAGAGATTATTGACGCGATTCACAACATAGAATTTGCTTTTAAGCTCTTACCAGTGAATCGGAAGAGCTTGAGAACTTACTCAAAAGATTGATGAGTAGAGAAATAAACTGTTTTGATATAACTGGTGAAAACAGAAATTATATTGTTTTGAAAAAAAAACAACGGGATTTGTACTCTCTACAGTTGCTTCTAGGTTACGGAACAAGTATGGTATTCTAAAATACGTATCTTATTCTATCTGGATTCCTAGCCGACTGTAGTATCCTTCTTTTATGTGTGCTTAGAGCCAACTAGGATGATTTTAAAGAAAATAAATATGTATATTGATATAAGCAATATCGTTGAATAATGCCACAAACTTATAGGAACGGAAAACCTTACTGTTAAGTCAGTGAACATGAGTTCTAATTGAACTATATACATTAGAGATGTGAGATCTCGAATGATTAAGTAGACATTGAAGTTGTCTGAGTAAAGGATCTCACTACTTAAGTGAGGTTAAAGTATGGTTATTGAGGTATACAATTTATGAGGTTTACCCGTATGACATAAATGAGTTGTAAAAAGTTTGTGGAATTCGTTACCTTACTGATGTGACATATGCATGTGAGAAAGTGAAAGTGAATGGGTATGTATGAATATATTATTCGAAATGGTTACAAGAATGTAACAGTAAAGTACTATATTAAGTGGGAAAATGAAAGTGGTGATGAAATCTGAATGATGATAAATTAAATTTCAGAAATGGATTATGAGGAAATTATACTTTCAATATATTCTCCAAGTGATATTACATGTACTAGGAGAATAAGAGATAAAATGATAACTCAATATAAAAGAAGTTATCGAGAAAAATGATTACCTAAGGCGTAATCGATGGTTAGTATTAAAGCCTGCAAAAGAAGGGTAGTCCTAGATTAATCATGAAACAATCACTGTGAGATGGTGGAGAATCCGAAAGAACCACAAGATTACAGTAGTGAGTATGGATTGAGTAACCAAATTATTTCACTTCTTCATCATCAGGTTTCGGGATGCATTGAGTGCTTTAGTCGATATATGTTGGTGAAATAGCAAGAACATATGTGAAGTTCCAGTGAGTGAGTACATGTGATAGGGATCCCTGATTTGCCATATGCTTTGAGAGAATAGCAAGAGGCTTTGGGATTCCAAATTTTACTGTTAGCACCTCCTCTGATTGCTATAGATATCTGAGTGCATTGTGTGGACGCTACGGGATATATTGAGAGCGAGTGCGTTGTATTTCAGAGACTACTGGGACAATTACATACGATTGATTAAAAATTATCTAAATAATAGTCACCAAATTATTATCGACTTAGCACCGAATGAGAGGATAAGTGATAAATAGTATAAATGAGTTACTACCTCCCAAGGATGATAACAGACTTAAGGGAGTGTAGATTGGTTTTGAGAGAAGAAACTCGAGTTCTTCAAGACCTTGGAACCAAAATCCGAGATGGCAGCCCACGAGTGGAGCAATCGCCTAATAGCGGATAATATGTTGTGAGATGTGGGAGAACTATGTAGTCGCCGACTCACTAGAAAGAGTAAACTTGGGGCACGAGAGAGCGCCAAAGAGATGACTGTGGATGACCTGAAGAGACGGGCAGGACTCTTAAAGACAATATGGAGTATAAAGAGATGCTAGCGGTCTCATTTTAGCGACGAGATTAACTAGAAGTTGAAAATGTGATAAAGAATAAAAATACCTGTCTTGATGGTACTTCCAAAAGTAAGTGGAAAAAATTTAATTACCCATAAAAAGGGTATAATGCTATCTGGATAGTCGTGGATACATTAATTGAGTCTGCTTATTCCTTGATTATGGAATTTATTGAGTTAATTAGTGCCTTGGCCAAGTTATATGTCAGGGAAATGGTGATGTTATACAGTGTTCCAGTGAGCATTACATTTGATAGGGAGTCCCGCTTCGTATCTCAGTGTTGAGAGAGATTACAGAAAGCTATGGGATCCTGATTGAGTTTTGCACCGCAGTTCATCTGTAGACTAAGAGACAGTCCGAGCGTATGATATGAACGCTCGAGGATATGATGTGAGCATGTGCAGTTGCTTTTATAGGCTCCTGGGATAATCCTCTACCCTAGCAGAGTTACTTATGATAATGGCCAAAGGAGAGTATAGGCATAACACCTTAAAGGGTTTATTTAGCAGACGATATAATCCACGCTAGCATGAGAAAATAGGAAACCGAGAATTATTTTCGATTTAGTCGAACAGACTTCTTGAGATATACAAGAGATTATGTATATAAGTTCTCACCATTTAGAGACATAATGAGAGGAAAATGGAATCTCTAACGCATTGGATCGAAGGAGATCTTAGATCGTGTGAGAGATGTGCACTACCTCTAGAGTTGTCAGGAGTGCATAACGTATTCCATGTCTCGATGATGAGAAAATACTATTCATATCCCTCACGTGATTCGACATGAGTCCTATAGATTAGAGAGGACATGAGTTACGTTGAGCAATCGGTACGGATTTTGGATAGGAAGGATAAAGTGTTGTGATAAGGTGGTATGCTCTAAGAGGCTACTTGAGAGTTAGATAGCCTTATAC
Organism: Heritiera fomes; assembly: GCA_032173925.1. Lineage (NCBI taxonomy): Eukaryota > Viridiplantae > Streptophyta > Magnoliopsida > Malvales > Malvaceae > Heritiera > Heritiera fomes. The sequence goes on along the minus strand of JAPDPM010000005.1, from coordinate 1,755,348 downwards.
ATGAGAAGCATCTAGAGCTCTTTCAAGCAATAGGTCCATATAAAATTTGGAGGACCAAATTTCTTAAGGTAGGGAGAAAATGTAAGACTTGATTCTACACTACTGTAGACTCTAATTTCATAAAATTGATAATGAAAATTAAATAAATAATGAATATTGATTTCCACTTGGGTGAAAAGCTCCTTAACTTGAGATGTAAAAGGTGCAATTTTGGTAAAACACTATGGGTGAGTACTAGAATGGCCATTGGCGAGCAAATCGCCAATGGACGATGGCGTGGGCGAATAGGTGAGTTCGCCAGCTAGTTGTGTAAAGTGATCGTCCGAATGGGGCGAGGACTTGTGATCGCCCATATGGATCGATTAGTTATATGATAGCAAGTTGGCGAGTTGAGCCATACCTGTTGATCACTCGAATGAGACGAGGGTTCTGATCGCCCAAGGAATGAGTATGGCGAGTAACGTATAGAGGGGCAAATGATAGCCTAGCAGGAGAGTAAGGCAATAGGTACTTGCCAAATCAATATGATCGCCAACTTGTGGCTTGAGTCATAGCAAATAGGCGAGTAGAACAATAAATGGTGATCACCAAATATTGTTGACGAATTGAAATTGAAATAGAATGGGCAAGCTGAGGTCTCTGGTTGAATAGGCAAACTGGAACTGGAATCAGCACGTGACCATTGTAGCCAAAATTGACTATGTAAGTCATACAGTTGAAAACAATTAATAGAGAGGATGTTAAAGTCAATAAGGAACTTATCCTTATTGGTTGAGGAATAAAACAAAATCAATAGCAGAAGAAAAAGGCGTGTGGAAGGGAGACTTTCACGCCACCTTGAGCTGCAGTTTTTCTTCATGCATTAAAGGAATGAAAGACGTGAAACGATGGAAGGAACATGATAAGGGACGGGTGGTAGATTTTGATTTGGAAAGCATGGCTATATATATATATATATATATATATATATATATATATATGAAGATTGAATGGAAAACCGATGCTATGTTACTGCAAATTTATATTCGGTTCCTTCCATTTCTGTCATGCTTGATTTACTAAACTTCACCCTTAAGTTGACTAAACACATAAACCTGCTTGCAAAACCTTTCCTCCATCGTTGATGAGCTAAAGGAATAAGCAAAGTAAGGCCAACATGAGACAAAAAGTGTTCTGTTCTGGAGGTGCAGTTGGTTAAGGTGAGTTTCCATATTCTACGGTTACTTTGGTATTTGATGATATAGTTCGATGTTTTACAAAGTAATAAACATAGAAATAGCCTTGTTTTAGTTAAATCTTGCTAGAAATACCAGAAACTAGAACAAGGTATAGTCTGGAAAATAATTGAGCAAGAACAAAGAAAGAAATGGAAACATTGTAGAAATGATGATTGTGGGCGAGGTCGCCACATGTTAAGTCATTGGCGAGCCCACTTCAAAATAAAAAAGCCATGTTGGGCGAACTCCATGCACCGACATGGCGAGTTGAAAAGTTGGGCGAACTCCACTTGTAAGGCCATTGGGCAATAGCGAACTGACTTGTGGGCGAGCTCCCACAAAGAAGCCAATATGAATGGCGAGTTGAGTTGTGGGCGAACTCCCACATTTAAGACAATATATGAAGGCGAGATAATTTGTGGGCAGTCTCCCACGTGTAAGCCATTTAATGAATGGTGAGCTCGATTGGGCGAGCTACTAAAAGCTCGGTTGGGCGAGCTACTAAGAGCTCTGTTGGGCGAGCTAGTAGGATGTCTGGGCGAGCTGGTTGATTTATCTCGCCCAAGGGATGGAAAGATATATAAAGAAAATATTAATAGAATTTATAAATTATTTTGCAGCCAGGAATTATGGACTCGGTGAATGCGATTAGAAAGGCGAGCAGGAAGCAAGGCTTCGTTGGACCAGGTAAGGGAGATGTGTGTGAAGTGAATGCATGTCCTGTGAAGTAAATATTATGAAAATATTAAGAAATATTTTTGGTTTATGACATGCATTGGTTTAATAATTGTTTTGATTTGGGCGAGCTACAAAGCCGACCCCTATGTTATTTTGGGCGAACTGATAAAGGGTGGGCGAGCCAAACGTTTTAACGTTTTGGGCGATCCCTTTTATAATGTATTGGGGCGGGCGACCCCTTGGTTCAGAAAGTTATGGGCGAGCCACTGAGGGCGAGCCAGTTTTATTTGTTTTTAAAAGCAATGGTTAGCGGGCGAATACTTATTCACCCTACTTTCGAGTTGACCATGGGCGAGCCATGATGGGCGAGCTGACCATGGCGAACAGATTTCCATTTGCATTTTCTCAACGAAAAATGAACGAATTTTTATATTTTTGTAAATAGAAAATATAAAACCTTTTTGGATGAGTTGACCATGGAATTGCCATAGTTGGGCGAGTTGACCATGGGAAATGCCATAACAGGCGAACTGGTCATCAGGCGAGCCATTATGGGCGAACCAGTGTTTTTGTTTTAACTGCTATGGTTGGCAGGCGAACATTAGTTCACCTCACTGGGCGAGCTGCCATGGGCGAGCCATAATGGGCGAGCTAACATGGGCGAGCAAGTTTTAAATGTTGAGATTTCGGACTGTTTTCAAGGTGTTTTGTAAACAGAAAGCCTAAACCTTTTTGAAAATCAAATCATTTTGAGAAAATGATAATATGGGTGAGATAATTCCATAAAGGTTTTTCATGAGATATAAAAGTGATTTTTGAGACTTTAGGCCCTGAGTTCATGTATTATTATTCATGTAATTGCGTGACCCACCTGGGGCGGTGGCTCAGGTCGATGGACCCACAGGTGCACCTCAGGGCGTCACAAGGTTGATGGACCCGCCAAGTCATCAGCGGTCTCGAGGTCACTTGGCAAGTGGACCCAATGACCACCTTTAGATTATGGCTATAGATCTAGCTGAGATAGCCGTGAGGGGCGATGGCCTACGGGTGCACCCCAAAGCGGACGACTTGTGTTCCTGGGGGAACAATGAGAGCATGATTTAATTGTTGCCTAGTCTCAAACTTACTGATTTCTGTTTACTGAAAGGATTTATTCAATCCTGTTTACTACTTTATATGGTAAACTGTTGAGCAAATGATTTGAATGGTGTATGGAGAGTACTGTTTACTATATCCACTGTTTTCCTATTTGATTTGATTTTAGGAAAAACAAATATGTTGTGGTATATAGTTTTGGTTTTATAAAGCAGCATATGTCTCTTTTACTGAGCGCGTAGTTCGCTCACTCCGTTGTTTTAACTCCACAGATAAAGGACACGGAGTTAGAGAATTAGCTCCAAGATGAATATAGCTACATACAAAGCGCTGGGGCAAAGTATGTTAAACATGACAGGTACAGTCTCTTCTCCTTTACATTTCAGACATAGGTATACAGTACTACTTTATTGAAAAAAAGACAATAGGGGATGTCAGATGTAAGGAATAATGAAAAGAATTTCATATTTCGTATTTGTTAAATAATTGCTTATCATTTATCACTATTACTATGGAATGTTAATGGCATCGCAGACAGCCTAACCGACAAAGTTATTTAGAAATAAGTGAAAAATGTGGTAACGGGATGTTACAAATAATGTAACAATGCATACTTCCATATCGGTACGATGAATAAGAGTACTAATTTTACTAAAATGATTAGCGGATGGTTAAGAATCACAGACAGCCCAACCGGTGAAAATGTGTGATTTATAAGTAAATATTATGTTATACTATGAATTCGAGATGTTACATCGATTCCCTTGCCTTTCTAGGCACAAGGTAGTGACCCTTCAACCCAACATAGCTAAAGTTTGCTTCGCCTTTGATCTCTTAGTTTTTTTTTTTTTCAGTTCTTTGTGAAGATTCAAATCCAATCTATAAGATATTGTTTGTAATTTAACTTATAATCTCTCAGTTTTATCTAACGTAAAACGACTCAAGCTCACCGACTTAATATAGCTAAAGCTTCATTTAACTTTGATCTCTTAGCTTCCTTTCAATTTGTTGTGAAGATTCACACCCAACCTCCAAGGCAGGGTTTCAAATAGCGACCGCTATCTCGCGGTAGCAGCTGTGGCCGCCACTGCTATTGTGGATATAGCGGGTGTGAGTACGGCTCACACCCATAGCGGCTAATAGCGATTGTTATGAAACGGCGTAACGGACGATAACGGTGATAGCGGTCCTTTACCCCGCTATTACCGTTACCTTTCAGACATAAAAGAAAAAAAAAGACAGAGTTTCTGAAGCAGACAGGAAGAATCAGATTCCTCAAGTACAACGCCAAAGCTTTCAAAGCTCAATCATCAACCTAAAAAATATTCAGATCCGTGACACAAAATAATTCATAAATTCATCAGTGATCACAAATTCACAGTCACAACACAAGTCACAACTTCACAAGACTCATAGACGAGAGTCACGAGACCACAGACCACAACCCACCACAACCCACCCGAACTCTGTCACACACCACAACGGCACAACCCACATTCACAACTCGCATCGCAAGTCACAAACAACACAACTCACATTCACAAGCAAACAGAGATAGACACTCACACAGCAAACAGAGACACAGTCATTCACAGAGTCACAACTCACAGACAAACAAGAAACACAACAACATAGCTAGATCTTCGAAAGGTAAGCAACTAACCATTTTATTTTTTTAACTTTGATCAGATCAGAGGATGAGAAGGCGTGGGACAGTAGGTGATGGCGAGGGCGGTGTGGGTGTTTGAGTCTTCAAGAGGCTGAGATCAGATCAAAAGATTCAGATCTAGCGTCGAAAGGAAAGGAGGCTGAAAGGGTGAGGGCCGTGAGGCCATAGTAGGCTCCGGAGAGATAAGATGAGAGGCTGAAAGCCGAAAGAAAAGGAGCTGCTGCCGCCAGCCTTAGATGGACATGGCGACTGGCGGCATGATCCGTGATAGAAGGGGAGGGAGAGACCGAGGGAGTCATGGTGAAAGTCGAAACGAAGCCGACGGAGAAGGAGGCGAGGCTGAGGCCGGCGTCGTGAGGCTGGCAACTGGCTGAGCTGCTGAGGTGAGGCCGTGCGTGAGGGGAGGTGAAAGGAAAAAAGAAAGGAGGCTAAGCCGCTAAGGTGAGGGGCTGAGGGTGTGATCTCGTGAGGCTGAAGAAGGCTGCCGGCGGCTTGTGACTGAGCCACTGAGAGGAGACTGAGGGTTGGGTCGGGACGGAAGGGAGATTGGGTTGGGGGAGTCGCGGGTAATGAAGGGAAGAAGGAGTGAGGAGCCGGTTCTGTTTTTTTTATTTTAAATGTATATTTTTTTGCACAGCTCATGTTAATATTAATATTAAGTAGTTTTTACTTTTTTTTTTTGGTTAACAGTTTTTACTTTTATTTAGTAAATATAAATGTTGATTTTAAATTTTTTGTTAACTCATTTAATGAAGCATATTATTTTTTATTTTTATTTTCATCAATCATCATCAGCAACAATCAAAAAAAAAATTTGTTTTAATATGTATTAATAGTGATGGGCTTTAAATTAAAAGTTTAGGAATGGAAGAATCATGATAAAAAAAATTAGGAAATGAGTAATTTGAATTTCAAAAAAAATTAGATAAGGTTAAATTTAAATAATTAATTTAATTTTAAAAATAAAATTTGTAGTGCAATTGAATGTATTGTACTAAATATTATTATAACTTAAGAAAAAAAAATTAATATTGATAATTTGATGTTCATATATAAATATGATTGTTTAAGTTAATTGATTGTGGCAAATTAATATTAAATTTTTAATATAGTTGAACATTATTGTAATTCAAGAAAAATATTGATATTGTAAATGTAATGAATTAAATTATTATTACTTCTTAAATGGTTGAAAATGTGATTAATTAATAATTCAAATTCAAATTTTTTGTATAAAAAAATGTGATAACTCTATCTCATTTATTTATACTTATTTGTTTAACAGAAAATGTCAGGCATATCACGAAGTGAGGATTTTCCAAGTAAAGGACTAGAAGGTGCGCCAAGTGATGATATCGGTTGGCATTTTGGAATCCCTGTACCAAATTCAAAAGGAAATGTGTCATGTAAACTTTGCGGGAAAATCGTAAGAGGAGGAATAACACGCTTCAAGGAGCATATAGCTCATAAGACCGGCAATGTTGCACCATGCCCCAATGTTACCGGTATGTTATAAATATTATGTTAATTTTTCAATAAAGATTATAAAATTACATTAACATGTACAACTAATTATTTTTATTTTTCTTAATTGTATTATTAAAAGGTACTGTTAGAGAAAGTATGATGAAACTCCTCTAAGAAAGTAAAAAAAAAAATTGATAACAAAAAGAGAAAAGATGAATTCATTTCTCAATTAAGAGGAGAGGAAGATTATGATTACGAAGGATTCATAGATGAAGATGCTGCTATGAGACAAGCCATGCGAGAAAGTGTTCAATCACAACGTGAATGGCATATGAGGCAAGAATTTAGGCAAAGAACTGGTGGTTTGAGTAATATTTATGAAGAGGGACAAAGCTCTCATGGCTCAGTTGCTGACTATTTTGATCAAAGAACAAGGAAATCCACTCCAAGTGACTTTGAATTTTCTTTAAGGGGAGCAGTACCTGAATTGGTTAGAAGCAAGAGTGTAAAGCAACCGAAGTTAAGTAATTCTTTTATGAAGACATTAAGAAAGAAGCTAGGTGAATCAGTATCTAAATTTTTGATATATGATCGACTTCCTTTTCATTTAGCAAACTCTCCATGGTTGGATAATTTAGTTTCTGTAGCAGCAGAAATTGGGCCAAATGTAAAGCTTCCAACACCTTATGAGGTTTCTGATGTATATTTGGAATCAGAGTATCAACAAGTCAAAGAATGGGTTGATGGATTAAAGGTTTACTGGAGTGAATTAGGTGCTACCTTAATGTGTGATGGGTGGACCAACAGCTTGAATCAAATGCATATAATAAATTTTCTAGTTTATTGTAGTAAATGGACCATTTTTTGGAAATCTGTTGATGTCTTTAGTGTTCAGAGTAGAGATACTAAATTTTACTACAAATTACTAGATCAAGTTGTGGAAGAAATCGGAGAGCAATATATTGTTCAAATAGTTACCGACAATGAGGCAGCACTTAAGGCTGCTGGAAAAAAATTAATGTTGAAAAGAAAACATTTGTTTTGGACTGTCTGTGCAGCTCATTGCTTGGATTTATGTCTTGAAGATATTGGGAAGAAGCAAAGCGTGGAAAAAGTATTGGACGAGGCGAAAAAAGTCACTTGTTTCATATACAATCATATTTGGACAGTTGACTTAATGAAGAAATATACTCAAGGAAGGCAAATACTTCGTCCTGCTCTCACTCGATTTGCTACCCATTTCATCCAATTGCAAGAAATAACAAAGAATAAACAAGGTCTGAGAGAAATGTTCAATTCAAAGGTTAGCACTTAATAATTAGTACAATTATTTAAATCTAGTTTTTTTATATATTGTTTAAATCTTAATTTAAAATATGCAGGAATTTAAAGAATCTAAATGGGGGCAACAACAGTCGGGACCTGCTTATGAAGCAAAAAAATTATTTTGGAAAAAGATTTTTGGAAAAAAGCAAGTGAAATAATAAAAGTTTATGAGCCTTTGGTAAAAGTATTGTGCCTTGTGGATAGTGATGAAAAACCAACAATGGGCTTTATTTATGAGGCAATGGATAGAGCTAAACGAGCAATTGCACAAGAATGTCGATTCGTCACTGAATATGAAAAGATTATCGACAATAGATGGACATTTATGCATTCTCACTTGCATTCAGCGGTAAGTGACCTAAAAATGTGGATTGTAATTAAAATAACATTTTTATGTTATATGCCTAAATTGCTTATATATTTATTTTTTATTGCTTATTTTTTTTATTGTTATGAACTATGTTTAGGTTATTATCTTAATCCCCAATTTCAATATGGTGTGAAATCTTCATCGGATGTGTTAATAGAAGCAAGAGAATGTATAAAAGCAGTGATAGAAAGACTAGAACCTTCTATGGATAATCAAATCCAGATGACTAATCAGGTTAGTGTTTACCACTATTTTATACTTGAAAATTTTACTTTATGTATCATAAATATAATTAACATTTTGCATTTATTTAATAATTGTAATGTTTTATCAATGTAGTTGTTTGTATTTCAAGATAAAAGAGAAACATTCGGTACGCCATAAGCACAGAGAGCTTGGAAGCAAATGAATCCAGGTAAATAATTAATTAAATAGTTTTAATTTCTTTAATATTATTTAATTATATTGGTATTAAATTTATTTTAAATTAATTTATGCAGCTGAATGGTGGATGATATATGGCACATGTGTTCCTGAATTGCAAAGAATAGCAATTAAAGTGCTTAGTCAGACAACTTCTGCATCTAATTGTGAAAGAAATTGGAGCACATTTAGCTATATACATACCAAGACAAGAAACGGGTTGAAATATGAAAGACTTCATAAGATGGTATACACTTATTACAATATGAGGCTAAGGATGAGACATCAAAAAAGGAGGAGTATTGATGAGATAAATGATAGTTTCAATCCTATTAGCCTAGACCATATATTTGAAGAAGATGATCTACTTTCAGAATGGCTACAAGAGAAAGAAAATCCTTTGTTAGATTGGCAAAACTCTGATTGGTTGCCTCCTGATAATTCTGATGATGAAATGAATGTTGAACAATCATATCAATCAAGAGAACAAAATCTGCCTCATTCAAGTACAAGCCGATCACCAACTCAGAGTGATGATGATGAGGGTTCAAGTCCAACTGGTAGTGATGGACCCGGTGGTGATGGTAGTGGTGCTGATTATAGTGGTGGTGCAAATGAAAATAGGCCTTTTAGTCCACTTGGAGGAGAATTTGGGCTTGCTGCTACCGGTGGATTATTCCTTGATTTGTCAGAATATGGAGTACATCCATCTATTGAATCTAGTGGGGATAGAAGTAGAGATAGAGCTCGATCAAAGTGAAAAGCCAAGAAGCACCAACATGATACTTCTGGTTCTGGAGGCTCTTCATCTCGAAGATCAGCTTCTAGTAATGAATCATTTGGTAATCAAGGCTATTATCCATCAAGACCACCTTTATATTTTCAACCTCCTTATGGTTACTATCCACCTCCACAAGGTTATTATCCACCCCAGCCATATCCTAATTATCCTATGCCCTATTATCCCCAAATGTATCCACTACTACCCCAAATGTATCCAACACCCCAAATGTATCCACCACCACCACAAATGTATCAAGAACAAGGATATGGTTCAAATTCTGGACAAAGGTCAGGAAGATCGAGTCGCCATGGTTCTGCAAGTGAAGAGGGAGAATTTGATGCTCCTCGTCATTCCACTATGTGGTAATCAGTAAGATTTAAAGTACATTTTTTTAGTTTCCTTGAATTGAATTTTACAAGTTCTATTTGTTAATTATTAATATTCGTAGAAATTCATGTGGAAGAGAAAAAAAAAAGAAAAATATTGACATAATTAATTTAGATAAAAAAAGATTTGACAAAATTTAGATGGAAAAATTCCCCAAAATTTTGATAAAAAATAATTAATGCTAATTAATTAGTAGATAATTATTTATCTCTATTTTGAATATTTGTTATTTTTTAATTATCATAAGTAATTTTTTAAATATGAATGTTTTATTATAATTGAAAAAATTATAAATAACCTTTTTTTCACATAAATAATAGACTTGAGGTATTATACATTACTTTAAAAACTATAAAATAAGACTTTACATGATTATAATTAAAATTATTACACTTTATATAGAATTGTGCGAAATTAAAAAAAATTCACGACCGCGATGACCGCAATTACCGTCGTTATATCCGCAACTACGATAAACGCAACACGACCGAAAACGCGGCCACGACCGCGATTTAAAACCATGCTCCAAGGTACAAAGTTTGTAATTAGACTTAAAAATCTTACAGCTTTATCCTATAAAAAGGCATATCACAAGGTAGTGACCCATCGACCCAATATAACTAAAGCTTCATTTGCCTTTAATCTCATAGTCTCCTTTTAGTTATTTGTGGAAACTCGCTCCCAATCTATTTTAACTCGTAACTCTCACAGTTTATCTCACAAAAAATGCATTTATAAGTATGAATTCAAATTTTTATGTATATAGCATAGCGTAATTTCCTGACATGATATTGTTGACGTTCGCATTCTTACTTTCACAGCACTTACCATGCTTTTCTATAATCAAGATTTCTGACGACCGGGTATAAATTTTACCGTACTTTCAATCTGTTATGCAGAGCATGCGCCAATCGTTTTTATCATATGTTATGTTCTCAAGGTTTCACAAAATGCTTAGAGATTATACTGGGGGTCCATGCTTTGCGAGTTGAGTCGGTCACACAGCAGTTAGCTAGCACAGTTTACACATGCTTGAATGTTTTCCAGATGGAGTACTGTAGTAGTACAGTTAGTAATGAATTCCGGAGACCATATTTCTGGTATGCATGCATTTCCTGATCGGGCAGCGACTCCTTTAATGGCAGATCCTGTAGTTTAGTTAAATCAGAACTCATAAAGTTCCTTTCATGAGCTCTGTTTAAATTGTCATGAAAAGCTGTCGGAATTATTTCATTCAGTAAATGAATAAAATCAATTTTGACCCGAATGTAATTTTGATTAAAGTTAAATTTATGAACATTTTAATAATACCGATAATAATATACTTGAGTCAAGTAATTAATATGATTGCGTTTAAGTGTGATTCTATAACTATAACGAGAGGTTTCTACTCTTATCCTCCATTCCATTATGTTTTATATCGATCTTTAGTTTGAAAAGTGATAAAGAGTAGCTTTCTCCAATCTCTTTTGTATGCAAGTTTATGTACAGTCAACGTAAAGTATTCGGAAGGCGTTTCAATTGCATTTCAATTTGATGTCAATAATGTAGTGAGATTGAAGCTAGTATCAAAATAAGGAAGAATTGGAATGGAACAGTCTTGAGTCCGGCTTTTATCACTGCTGCAGACCAAAACCCTTCTTTTGACCTATAAAAAATAAGAAGCTGTTAAATGTTTCTGTGCCAAGCTGCGCCTGCGCAGCACCAGCACCTTAACTAGGATCTATCATTTCACGGTAAAAATGAAGTAGTGCACCATTCAGTTGAGTTATCACCTCAAATTCAAGTCCTAATGCTGACAAAAATGAAGCTTTGACAGCGGACAGTTTCTGTATAAAAACAAAGCATCTTATCAAAGCCTGTTGCAGAGAACACTGTATGCCATAAATGCCAAAACTACGGTTCTTGAACTGTTTAATTAACATGCGTGAACGAATCAAACATGAGACACCCGTATGAAATCAACAGACCATGCCTTTCTGCTATATTTTGAAGAGCTCTTCTAAGATTATCGTGATCAAAAGTATACGAACATTGACAATTATTCGGAATGCTGCTGCTGCTGCTATTGCAACAATCTCATAAATGATTTAGCCATGGCTGGTCTCGTGAGAGAGGATGGATGAAACTTACAATCACCCTTTAATGGCTGAAGTACCTGCTATATATGAATAACAGTGAAAAATTAATGGAACCTGTGAAACTTTAACATTTGGAAGCAGACTGTGAAGCTTTAGGCTCTCGATTCAGGCCCCCTCTTGCGGTCTCCATGCCTGAATCCTCTCCATGTGCTTCTTCTCCTGCCTGGGTATTTATTGCCTGGAGTTTTACCGTACGAGTGAAGCACTTTCGCTGTGGATGCAGACTGCACGAACGAATGAATAAAGAGGAAAAGAAAGAGCCATCAAACGTGGAATTAATTGTAATGTGCCGTAACCTTTGGTACGCCTGCTGTCTCCCATGGAGTCTTGAACAACAGTGATTTGTTTGGTAAGGGATCATTTCAGACTCAGGAATCAGATCGCTTTTCAGGTGTCAGTAAACTCATCTGCTGTGGATTGAATTATTACCACACTCAGGTTCTAGACTTTGCATGTGTTTCATCTTATCCGACAGGTCAACTATGAAGATCAAACTATCAAATTTTTTAAATACTTTTGCGTACCAAGATACTCAAAGAAAACATTAAACCTTAATCTAACAATGGAGATATACTAACCAATAGGCCAAGCCTATGATATTTTCAATTTAGATATCTATCAAGTGTACTAGTCCAAATCAATTTTGTGATATTTTTGTTGGATATCATATGAATTTCACAAGTAACTAAGTTATAGAAGCTGGCTGGGTTTCTAACCTTGTAATAAATGTGAGAATTTCTAAGTCTACTCAACTTTTTTCTTTTTGTACCTCATTCTCTTCATGTTTCATGTTCAAAACACATAAAAATGGGTGTAAAGAGAAAAATGTGGGTGTATATAGAATCTTTCAATGAATATATAGGAAAATGGAAATAAATATATATTTATCTATGTAGATACTTGTAAAACCTGATTCGACACTACTGTAGACCCAAATTTTACAAAATTTAATAGTGGAAATAAAATAAAAATGAATGTTGATTTCCACTTGGGTGAAAAGCTCCTTAACTTAGGATGTGAATGGAGCAATTTCTGTGAAACACTCTATGGGTGAGTACTATAGTGTGGAACAGCTCGCCAATGGGCGAGCAAGATAGGACGATTGCCAATGATTGATGGCGAGTTGGTTTAATTGCCATTTTGGGCGAATAGGGAAGTTCGCCATGTCAGTTGATTAAGAGGATAGCCCGAATGAGGCAAAGGCTCTGATCATCCAAATGAACCTAGTGATGATCGCCCAAAGAGGGAGTATGGCGAATAATGTGATCTCCCATATCGAAGCGCCGATGATAGCCTGGTAGGCAAGTAAGGCAATAAGGTACTCGCCAAATTTAAAATGCTAAATGTGATTGCCAACTTGTGGTATGAATCATAGCAAAGTGGCGAGTACAGCAATACTCGGTGATTGCCAACAATGTAACAATGGCTGTGATCGCCAAACTTCTCTGTGATCGCAAAAAAAAAGAAATCATCTCGTAATTGCCAAATCTTAAGTTGGCATCAAGACAAAGTGGTGATACCCAGGTGCAAGCAAAGGCGAGCTTGAAAATCCGCATAGGCGAGCCAGAGAATGTTGGCGAGATCAAGGGTTGACAAATTGAAATAGAGTTGGCGAGCTGAAGTCTCATGTAGAGTAGGCGAACTGGAATCAGCACGTGTGGACAAAATGAAAATAAATTCAAACCATTGCAGTAAAAATTGACTTTATACGCCACACAGCCGAAGAAAATTAAGAAAGGATGCTAAAGTCAATAAAGAAACTAACCTTATTGGTTGAGGAATAAAACAAAGAAGGCAAATAAGTCAAGAACGGTGCAGAAAAGATTGGCACGCCGTTTCTTTGGCCACAGGTGTCTTCATCCATTAATGAGGGTTGAAAATTAACCCTAGCTGTCTCTTTCATCTATTTAATGCATGTTAAGACGTGAAATGATGAAAGAAGCAGAAGAAAGGCCAAGTGATAGGTTCTGATTGGATTAGCAAGGTTATATAAGAAGAAACACTTGAGGAAAACCAACTTAGCAAACTCCATCTCCTTCACAAAAACTATTCTACTGCAAGTTTGTGTTCTGTTCCTTCCATTTCTGCCATGCTTGATCTACTAAACTTTATCCTTAAGTTGGCTAAACAAGTAAACCTGCTTGCAAAACCTTTCCTCCATCGTTTGATGAGCTAAAGGAATAAGCAAAATGAGGCCAACGTAAGACAGAAAGTGATCTGTTCTGAAAGTGCAGTTGGTTAAGGTGAGTTCCATATTTCTATGGTTCTCTTGATATTCAATTGTAGATTTCTATGTTTTACAAAGTAATAAACATAGATGCAGCCTTGTTTTTAATTAAATCCTTAGAGAATATGAAAACTAGAAACAAGATGTAGTCTTGGAAATAGACAAAAATAAATAAGAAAAATACTGAAAAAGTGACGAGAATGGCGACTATTGTGATCGCCCATGTTGAATGTTAGTGATTGCCAATGAGGTGAGAAGGAAATAAAGAACTCGCCAAGTTAAAAAAAATTCTTGTTCAAGTGGGCGAGGTCGCCCAACGCTAGTTTAATTCATAGGTGAGCCCACCTCTAAATAGAAAGCCACATATGGCGAACTCAAATACATAGGCATGGCGAGTTGAATTGTGGGCGAACTCCCACATTTAAGCCAATATAGGCATGGCGAGTTGAATGTGGGCGAGCTCCCACGAACAAGCCAATATGGGAATGGCGAGAATGTTGGGCGAGCTCCCACGTGTAAGCCATTTGATGAATGGCGAGCTCGGTTGGGCGAGCTAGTAAGAGCTCTATTGGGCGAGCTAGTAGGATCTCTGTGGGCGAGCTAGTTGATTTGTCTCAAGTCTCGCCCAAGTGATGGAAATATATAAAAAGAAAATATTAATAGTTTTAATAAATTATTTTGCAGCCAGGAATTAAGGATTCGGTAAAAGCGATCGGGAAGGCGAGCAGGAAGCTAGGTTTCGTAATACCAGGTAAAGGATGTGTGTGTGAAGTGAATGCATGTCCTGTGGAGTTAAATTTTATGAAATTATTGAGAAATTGTTTTGGTTTATGACATGCATTAATTTGATAAATCGTTTGATTTGGGCGAACTGGTAAAGGGCGGGCGAGCCGATGGAAGGCGACCCATTTTATGTTGTTTTGGGCTAACGACCCTGTTTTAATTAAAATCCGGGCGAGCCAATGGAAGGCGACCCCTTTTATGATGTTTTGGGAGGGCGACCCTGTTTTAATAGAAATCCGGGCGAGCCACAGATAGGCGACCCTCTGTTTAACAAAATTGTTGGCGAGCTAAAGAAAATAATCCGTGTTTAATAAAATTGGGTGAGTTGACCATGGAAGTGCCACATTGGGCGAGTTAACCATGGGCAACGCCATAATGGGCAAATTGACTATGGGCGAGCCGCTATGGGCGAGCCAGTTTAACTTGTTTTTTAAATGCAAAGGTTGGCGGGCGAACACTAGTTCACCACACTGGTGAGTTGACCATGGGTGAGCCGTAATGGGCGAGCTGACCATGAGCGAAGAGGTTTAAATTGCATTTTTCTCACACGCAAAATGGGCTGTTTTTAATATCTTTGTAAACAGAAAATATAAAACCTTTTTGGGATGAATTGACTATGGGCGAGTTGACTATGGGTGAGTTGACCATGGGCGAACTAGCCATGGGCAAGCCAGTTTAACCCGTGCCTTTCTCACACGAAAAATGGTGAGATTGCGAGCTGTTTTTACCTATTTTATATAAGACCTTTTTGGAAAATAAATCATTTTGAAAAAATGATGAATTTGGTGAAATAATTCCTTAAAGGTGCTTTATGAGATATAATTTGATTTTGAGACTTTAGGCCCCTAGTTTCATGCATTATGATTTGCGAGGCTGATGGACCCGTCAAGTCATCAGCGGTCTCGAGGTCACCTGGCAAGTAGACCCGAGGACCACCTATGTATTATGGCCATAGATCTAGCCAAGATAGCCGTAAGGGGCGATGGTCTACGGGTGCACCCCAAAAATGGACGACTTGTGTTCTTGGAAAGGGGTAGGGAACGATGACAGCATGATTTATTTATAGGGTGATGCTTAGTCTCAACTTATTGATTTCTGTTTACTGAGGGGATTTATTGAATCTTATTTACTGTTTACTACATTTTAATATAAATTGGTTAACCAATGATTGGAATGGTGTATTGAGAGTATTGTTTGTCATATCCACTATTTTCCTACTTGGTATGATTTTAGGAAAAATAAATATTTTGTGGCATATAGTTTTGCTTTCTTTAAATCAGCATACGTCTCCTTTACTGAGCGCGTGATTCGCTCACCCCTTTGTTTTAACTCCACAGATAAAAAGACACGGAGTTAGAGAACTATATCCCAAATGGATATAGCTACGTGTAAAGCGCTGAGGCAAATTATGTTAAATATGACAAGTATAGTCACTTCTCTTTTACATCTTAGACATAAGTATACAGTACTACTTTATTAAAACAAGAACAATAGGAGATGTCAGATGTAAAGAATAGTGAAAAAAATTTCATATTCCGTATTTGTTAAATAAATGTTTATCATTTATTACTATCACTGTAGAATGTTAATGGCACCACAGACAGCCCAACCGAAAAAATTGTATAGAAATAAGTAAAAAATGTGGTAACGAGTCGTTACAGATTTAATGGTATCAGAGCTTTGGTTGGCCTGATGTCTGTTGATGCCTTTAGAACGGAAAGTGTTGAAAAAGGTTAACATCCCCTGTAGTACAAGTGACTGTGAATTGAGTTAAGTGTTTAAATGTGGTGAAAGTTGATGAATTAAGGGTTACAAATAGAGATTGTAATCTGGGAATTTTACATGAGATAGGCGATCTTATCATTATAATATCAAGTTTATTCGGTAAGGTACAGTGAGGAACTCAGCGAGGGCCCCACAAGGACTTCTCTATCCATATCGAACTAGGATCTTGAAATGATGATATTGAAATGCTTTCTCTGAATCATAATTGACAAAATTGATTTAAAATAGATTGATGGTGAAATAGTATTTAGTGGTGTAAAGGACATATTACACATTTGATGATCCCTACTGTGAGGCCCATTTATATTTTGATGAGTAAGGCGACCCGGAGTATATACTATGAGAAGTCGCGAGATAGTCGGCCCTGTTGTGGATTTTAGGGTCTGAATTAAAGTGAAAATATGGGTTATATTGGTTAGGGATTATTGAATATTATGAAAAGTGATATACTTATAGAATGTGAACCAAAAAGGTGAATTGTGTGATCAATGATTTAAAATCGATGATGTTAATACTGGTTCTATATACTCGTTATGTTTTTAGGAGAATAAATACGATATTCATAGAACCGAAATATTGTGAAATACATGTGAAATGACTTGAAAAGTTATACATATGTGTTTGGAGGATACATAGTGGATTTGTTGGATATGAATAACGAGACATCCAAGATGAAATGAGTTTGTGAATTAGAATTTACAGGATGATATTCTAAGTAAACTTTTGGAGTAATGTGGAATCGAGAGATTGTTGACTCAATTCACAACATGGAAATTTTTGTAAGCCCTTACCAGAGAATCAGAAGAACTTGAAAAATTACTCAAGAGATTGATGAGTAGAGAAATCAACTGTTTTGGTATAACTGGTGAAAACGAAAATTATATCGTTTTGAAAACAACGGAATTAGTACTCTCTACAGTTGCTTCTAGGTTCCGGAACAAAAATGGGATTCTAAAATACCTACCTTATTCTATCTGGATCCCTAACCAATTGTAGTATCCTTCTTACATGTGAGCCTAGAGCCAGCTAGGAAGATTTTAAAGAGAATGAATATGTGTATTGATATAAGCAATATCGTTGAATAATGCCACAAACTTTTAGGAATGGAAAAACCTTACTGTTAAGTCAGTGAACATGAGTTTTAATTGAACTATGTACATTAGAGACGTGTGTAGACACCTAATTTTGTCCGGAATAATAAATGTATTTGAATCAAGTCTCATTTTGATCTTAGTAATAAATTCGATTTAATCATATGTTTGAAGTTGCAAAAAAAATAAGAAAAGAAAATCAGTATTTAAAAAAAATAAAAATTAAAAAAAAAGTCTTGCCGGTGCCGACTGTCAGCCAAAATCAAGCTGACTCCATTGACAAACACAAAAGAACTTAAAAGTCATCTGTTAAGGGATTACAATCCTTGGATCTAAGGGATTTGATCCGTTTTTGTTGGCTAGAAATGCCCATTAAAAGGGGCTCGAACGAGATGAAGAGGGCGTGGGGGGTTGAACGAGAGGCCAAAGGGAATTCTGCAAAAAGAAACCCACACACCTCCTCCACAGAGCCCTCACACAAAGCCACCACCGAGACAAGCTTCAAGCTACCACCCAAACCTTAATGCACCCTCTATACAAGCACCAATCGAGCCATCACTAGCAGCCAAAAGCCAAGGTGAACACAACAACACTACAGTCCACAGACCACCAAGCCATACTACCACTGCTACCTTGAGCCCTCAAACCCACTCGAAAACCTTCAACACAGTGTTCAAACCCAAAAATCAAAAAAATCAAAAAAATAAAATCCATAAAGACCCTTGAGTTTTTCTTAGATTTTGAAGTTAGATTTGAGTTTAGAAGAGTAAAAGGATTTGTCCTGGAGTGTTCTTTTGAGACAAAGAAAGGAAGCAGCAGCGTGGCAAAAAGAAGAGACTGGCGACGTTGGTGGCTGAAGGTAGACGAGCCAGGCCAGGCGACTCCTGCAAAAGGAGGACCGCGTGACCACGCGGTGGTAATGTGGTGCGCTGGTAACTGGCCGGCAACGAACCTGCAAGCACTAAAGAAAACCCACTAAAAAAACCAAAGGAGCTAAAAAGGAATCAAGGAGTTGAACTCGACTAAAAAGAAAGAGGAGTAATCTGAGTGAGCATTCCCTGCTCTTGTCACTTTCTCTTTTTTATATTTTATTACTTTATCTTAATAATGTTGTAGGGCTTTGACTTATTGACTTATGTCATGCACTGGATATGGTGCATATGAGTTGGGCTGAGGTTAATGATGGCTTGGGTCCTTTACACGTGCATCTATGGGTAGAGGCTGTGAAATGGGTTTAGTTTATATGGTTTTTCTATTCTTTACATGGATGTATGTATATAATAGTTTGGGCTTGTTAATTTTTTTTTAAAAAAAATAATAATAAAATAATGAACAAAATAAAAATAAGAATTAAGTGTGCAATTATTTTGAAAGTCGAATATCTCTACATTTGATCAAAGTGTTGAAAAATGTAGAGAGATATTTTAATAAATATTTTTAAATTAAATAAATTATCAATAGACTAAGAAGTAGTTCGTCTAGAAACTTGAAAATTTAAGAAATCAATAATCTAGAAATATGTTTTTTAAATATTTAAATAAAAAAATTTTCAATGATAGAATTCTTGGATTTCACAAGTGTGCAATATACGAGAAATTTTCAGATAAGAAAATGTTTCCTCTAAATTTGACCAAAGTGTTGGAAAATTCAAAGTTAATAGTTTCAACACTAAAGGTACGTACAATGAAATAATAATGACATTCAATAATTAATTAAAAATTATGAGAGGATAAATTTTAATTAAATCTCTCAAAAATAACTTAATTAATCCGATGACGGAGCCTTTTTAAGGAAACGAGTGTGTTTCCTTAAATACTCTTGAGGTGAAAATATTTCTTTATGTATTCGATCAAATTATTGGAGAAACATTAAGAAAATCTTCAATATTTAAATAAATTAATAATCAAATCGCAAATTATGCAAAATTAATAAATTAAAATTAAATGATAAATTTTAACTAATTTTTTATAAAACATTTAATTAATCCGACGACGGAGCCTTTTCACAAGGACAAGTGTGTCCCGTGAATACTCTTGAGGTGCAAAATCACTGGGGAATTCGATCAAAGTGTTGAAGAATATCCTAAGAAAAATGTCAATATTTAAATAATTGAATATTAAATAATAAAAAGAAAATTTTAATTAAGAATAAAAGACCATTTAAATTAAGATTACTTAAGATAAAACATGATTAATTGATATCATCCATTAGACGGGCGTTGTAGGGGTGCTAATACCTACCTCACACGTAACCGTACTCCCGAATCCAAATTTTGGAACGTAGATCAGTGTACTTATCCTTAGTTTTGAATAGGTGGCCAATCACACCTAAGTTAAAATTGATTGGTGGCGACTCCAAATTTTTAATGTCTAGCGATTAGATCCCCAAACAAAAATCATTACGACAGCTTGGCGACTCCACTGGGGACTCGTGAGTCGAACCATTAATTAATCATGTGATATTTCAAGTCTTGGTTTAATGGTCTTAATTGGTGTTTAAATTCTTTAAGTTCGAAATAATTTTGTTTGCTCTATATTAATTGTGTTATTTTTATACTTGTTATATTATCGTTCACGAATTGTTGGGGCATCTAAGATGAGGGTTATATATTGGTATGTTCCTTCACACACACAACACGTGCATTTGCATGCATAAGCTCTAAGTCCCGAGCTCTGTTCTCTTTAGGAGGGAGTGAGTAGCTATATTCTCGTGAGGTAGTAACCTCCGCATGGACTAGCGAATAACTCCCACTCAAATTGAATCCTTTCCGTTTGTAGCTTGTTATGGGTGAGGATTGGAGTGCCTTACTAGTCCAGTATGGACGTTAGTAAAGAGCAATTTGAGAATCTTTAGACACTTTAAATCCTAAACCCAGCATATAGTGAACTTAAGGCACTAACCATAAAATAAAGTCTTACCCAACCTATTTTGTAGAAAACCTAAAGCTAGGGGCACATGAAGGAACACTTTGATATAGCACCTTTTTGTGAGAATAATAAATTGAATATGGTAAAAATTAGAAACAAAACTATATAAAAAGTGAAATTAAAAATGATTTTTCAAATAAAAACATCCTTTATTAAATTCAATTTTGCTTCTCTTTCTCTCATCTAAAATTCAAAAAAAAAAGCACATCATTTGTCATCTTCATTTGAACATTGCATCATTACATTCACATTACATAACATGGAGAGTAAATATCTTATTTTTGGGCTAAAAGGAGTCGAGGACATGGGAGATCAATTAAAAGCACGAATAATTGCTTTGGAGAATAATCAAGAAGAATTTGGACTTGAGATGCGACAGATGAAGGAGCAGCTTGCAAAAATAATGAAGATGGTAGAAAGTCTTGGAAAGGCTAAAGCGGTTCATCCTCGGGAATCTTTGTCACTTCTAACTCAGTCGCATGTTGAATCATTGACATATGAAGACCAATTGAATATTCATGAGACTGCCTGTCAGGATGATGTTGACATTGTTAACAGTCCAAGTGAAGATCCAACGTTAAAGAGGCATGGAAAAAGATAGAAAGGTGGATGGATTATCTTGATGGCCTTACGCCTAAAACAAAACCTTATATTCTGTCAAAACCTACACCAATACGGGCACAACCTAAATCTCACTCTCACCCTAATCTCTTTTGGCCACCCATCCAAACATTTGGAACAAGGTTTTCCAATTTTACACAACCTCCATATTTCAGTCCTTATTTTAATCAATACCCTCGTCTTGCTCACACTCGATCATTTTCTCAGCTAGCCCCTAGAGCCCATACATCTGCAATGCCATCAAGTGCCTCAGTTAAAAATCAAGTTGTCCAAAAACAATCCAAGAAGAGAAAACGCACTAAGATCATCCCTATTCCTATCACATATAGAGAACTTTACCCTCACTTACTTCAAATGCATCTTGTTGCTCCTAAATTTTTGAACCCTTTAGTGCCTCCATGCCCAGAATGGTATGATCCGAATGCAAGATGTGACTATCATGCAGGAAATATTGGGCATTCTATTGAAAATTGTAATGCTTTCAAGTATAAGGTGCAATCACTCATGGATGCAAAGCTGTTCGATATAGAAAAGGTTATTGGTTAGAAAATCTGAGAAGATCGATGAGGGTTAGAGGATGAGAAATGTGGATTTTGCTGGGTAGTTTTCTTTAAGGCATTAGGATGGTACAAAGTACATTTTGAATCTTGTAAATATTTTTCGTATAAATGGAGTTTAATTGATCTTACTTACATGTCACATTTCATATATGCATTGTCTTTCATAAATAAACAACAAATAAATAATAATAATAAAAAGCAAAAAATACAAAAATATTTTCATTTATCATGACATTTCAATCATGGCTTCTAACTTGGGGTTATAACAGTGATAGCTTGGATGCCAAAGGGTTTTAGATAACTCATTCGAGATTTGGATAATGGAAGAAGCAGAAGCAGTTCGAATAGAAAGGACTGAAAAGACCCAGAATGAGATGAAAGAACAATTGGCACAAATGACAGATTTGTTGAATAGGCTAGACAATGGAAAAAGAATAATGGGAATAATGGGAGAAATGGCCACCTAAGAGGGGCACCAATCACAAAACAACCCCATTTTTTAGGCTCAAACATCTCAGGGGCCACAAACACTACCCCTCGAAGGCTATGTAGGGCCTAATATGACAACTGCAGTTGATTATGGTCAAGTCCAAGGGCATGTGGTGCATACTACAAAGAAGCAACGAGTGGAAGGAGACTTGGGTTCCCAACAAAAGATAGATCTCATAGAACAAAAGGCTTCGAGTCATTGAGGGAATCAATTTTCGAGGGTCGTTAGATGCAAATGGTCTTTGCTTGGTACCAGACATAGTAGTTCCACCTAATTTCAAGGCACCAAAATTTGAAAAGTATGATGGGACTACATGCCCTAGAACTCATGTTATCATGTATTGTAGGAAGATGGCTGCTTATACGCGTGATGACAATCTACTGATTCATGTTTTCCAAAATAGCCTCAAAGGTTCTGCTGCAAGATGGTATACTCAACTAGAGAGGGACCATATTCATTCATGGGAAGAATTGGCAAGGGCGTTCATAATCCAATATAGGCATCTTATAGATCTAGCCCAGATCGATTATCTTTGCAAGGCATGAAAAAGAAAGCTACTGAAAGTTTTAAGGAATATGCTCAAAGGTGGAAAGATGTTGCTATTCATGTCCAGTCACACCTCACAGAAAAAGAAACTGCTACTTTGTTTCTTAACACTCTTTAAGCACCATATTATGATAAGATGATTGGGAATGCTACAAATAGTTTTGCTGACATGGTGGCCTTCGGAGAGATGATTGAGAATGCAATTAAGCGAGGCTAGATCAAGATAGGTGACATTGCTGATAACAAGCAAGAAAGAATGGAAGAAGAAGTGCAAGCTGTGACATTTGAGGGGCAATTTCGCAGAAACTCCACTCCACTTCATCCTTATTGGCCTCACCCATCATACCATTCAACCTTGAACAATGTTTCCTGTGATCCTTATCTTTATTCACCAATCTCACAACCAAGATTCCAAGCAAACTCTTACTCCCTAGTAATTGCTCACTCACCTACCTTTATGACTAATCCTATAGCTCGATTTGTCCAACAACCAATGAACAATAAAAAGAGACCAAGAAGCAATCAAGGAAAAATTCCTATCTCAATTTTTGATCTCTTGCCGTTTTCGTAAAAAACCAATATCTGACCCCTGTTTCTTTGAGAATAGCACCAAACCCATTGGCTAAGAGCTATGATCCAAATAGCAAATGTGATTATCACATGGAGGCAATTGGGCATTCAACAGAAAAATACAGGCAGTTGAAGGAAAGGATTGAGGAGCTTATCAATGGGGAAATCTTAACTTTAGAACAAATGGAATAGTGGAAGTCCACTTTGATGTAGAGTTATGGCATTTTGGCAGGTCAATATGGAGAAAAATGAAGATTTTAAGATTTCGAAATTTGTATTTTGTCAAAAATGCTTGTCATTTCCTTTGGTCTAGGTGACAGTTGTATAAGCACAACTTTTTGCATAATTTATTTTCCAATGGCATATGACAAGAATGTTTCTATTCTTCACATTAATGATAAAAACGATTCTAAGAAAATTGGTGGTTACTATCAAAGGTGAATGTCTTAAATCATTCCAAGATCACATCCTAACAAAACCTAAGTCACTCGAGAGCCAAAAAGCTTAAATTGGGGCATAAGATTTTGAAAGTTCGATTGACCATGACAGGGCTTCATTGTTAAAGAAATGATCGACTTGCAAAAAGTGAAAGTGATGTGAATGGGTATGCATTAAATGAATTGTTAAGGAGTTTGTGGAATTCGCTACCTTACTGATGTGATACCTACTTGTGAGAAAGTGAAAGTGAATGGGCATGTATGAGTATAGTATTCGAAATGGTTACAAGATTTTAACGATAAAGTACTATATTAAGTGGGAAAACGACTGTGGTGATGAATATGAAAGAATGAAAATGTCTTAAGAGACAAGTCATATGATGACTAGGGAACACGAGTTATGAGGCAGTTCCCAAGTATAAGAATAAAGGTGATTTCGTCTGATCATCATGTGGGTATGGCTAAAATTAATGAACAGCCAGATTTGGATAGATGAAATTGTTATACTCAGAGAAGCAGATACAAAGAAGTATTGTTAATCTTGAAAAAGGATATACATACGAGTATATATATACATATTAGAACTGTGAAATTGTATAAGTAAAGTGGTGACGAAATCTGAATGATAATAAATTCAATTTCAAGTGGATTGTGAAGAAATTATATTCTCAAATACATTCTCCAAGTAAGTGATATTACATGTATTAGGAGAATAAGAGATAAATGATAACTCGATATAAAAGAAGTTATCGAGAAACATGATTACCTGAGACGTAATCAATGGTTAGTATTAAGATCTGCAAAAGAAGGGGCAATCATACATTAACCATGAAATAATCATAGTGGGATGGCAAAGAATCCGAAAAGAACCATGAGGTTATAGAAGTGACTATGGATTGAGTAACCAAATTAATTCACTTCTTCATCATCAGGTTTTAGGATGTCCTGAGTGCCTTAGTCGATATATATCGGTGAAACAATGAGAATGTATGTGAAGTTCTAGTGAGTGAGTACATGTGATAGGGATCCCTGATTTGCCATATGCTTTGAGAAAATAGCAATAGGCTTTGGGATTCCAAATTTTACTGTCAGCACCGCCTCCGATTGATAAAGATATCCAAGCGCATTGTGTGAACGCTCCGGGATATATTGAGAGTGAGTGCGTTGTATTTAAGAGACTACTGGGACAATTACACACTATTGATTAAAACTATCTAAATATTAGTCACCAAATTATTATCGACTTAGCACCGAATGAGATGATAAGTGATAAATAGTATGAATGAGTTACTGTGGAAAAAGAAGTGAAAATTTGTTAACTCCCAAGGATGATAAAAGATTTCAGGGAGTATAAATTGGTTTTGAGAGAAGAAGCTTGAGTTCTTCACGACCCTTGAGCAAAATCCGGAATGGGCAACCCACGAGTTGGGCGATCGCCCAACAGCAGATAACATGTTGTGAGGTGTGGGCGAACTATGTGCTCATCGGCTCACTTTAAAGAGTAAACCTGGGGTGCGGGAGAGCGCCAAAGGGATGACTGTCGAGGGCCTGAAGAGACGGGCAGGACTTTTAAAGAAAATTTGGAGTATAAAGAGATACTAGCAGTCTCATCTTAGAGACGACAGTAACTGAAAGTTAGAAAATTGATAAGGAATAAAAAATACCTGTATTGATGGTACTTCCTAAAGCAAGTGAAAAATTGAATTACCCACAAAAGGGTATAGTGTTATCTGGATAATTGTGGATAAATTGATTGAGTCTGCTTATCTCTTGGAATTATTGATTTAATTAGTGCTTTGGCCAAGTTATGGATCAAGGAAATGGTGAGGGTATACAGTGTTCCAGTGAGCATTATATCTAATAGGGAGTCTCGCTTCGCATCTCAGTGTTGAGAGAGATTACAGGAAGCTATGGTATCCCGATTGAGTTTTGCACCGCAGTTCATCCGCAGACTGAGGGACAGTCCGAGCATATGATATGGACGCTCGAGGATATAGTGTGAGCATGTGCAGTTGATTTTATAGGCTCCTAGGATAATCCTCTACCCTGGCAGAGTTTGCTTATGATAATGGCCAAAGGAGAGTATAGGCATAGCACCTTAAAGGGTTTATTTAGCAGACGATATAATCCATGATAGCTTGGGAAAAGTGGGAGACCGTAAGTTGTTAGCTCTCCAAGCGGTTAAGCAGATTCCGAAGATATATGGGAGATTATGTAATTTAAAGGTCTCATTATTCAAAGGCATAATGAGATTTGGGAAAAAGAGAAAAATTGAGTCCTCGATGCATTGGATCTTTGGAGATCTTAGATAGAGTGAGAGATGTGGCACATCGGTTAACACTACCTCAAGATTTGCCAGGAGTGCATAATGTATTCCACGTCTCGAGGGTGAGAGAGTACCATCCAGATCCTTCTCACATAATTCGATATGAGTCTCTAGAGATTAGAGAGGACATAAGTTATGTTAAGAGGACTGATAAGGATCTCGGATAGGAAGGATAAAACACTGTGATCTAAGATTATTTTTATGGTTAAAGTGCTCTGGTAGTACAATACTAAGGATAAGGCTACTTGGGAATTAGAAAGCCTTATGTATAAGAAATATACAGAGTTTTCTCACTGATAGGTCCGGTTGAAATTTGGAGGACCAAATTTCTTAAGATGGGGAGAAAATGTAAAACCTGATTCAACACTACTGTAGACCCAAATTTTATAAAATTTAATAGTGGAAATTAAATAAAAAATAAATGTTGATTTCCACTTGGTTGAAAAGCTCCTTAACTTAGGCTGTGAATAGAGCAATTTCTGTGAAACACTCTATGGGTGAGTACTATAGTGTGGAACAGCTCGCCAATGGGCGAGCAAGATAGGACGATCGCCAATGGTTGATGGCAAGTTGATGATGGTGAGTTGGTTTAATTGCCATTTTGGGCGAATAGGGAAGTTCGTCATGTCAGTTGATTAAGAGGATAGCTCGAATGAGGTGAGGACTCTGATCATCCAAATGAACCTAGTGATGATAGCCTAAAGAGTGAGTATGGCGAGCAACGTGATCTGCCATATCGAAGTGCCGATGATAGCCTGGTAGGCAAGTAAGGCAATAAGGTACTCGCCAAATTTAAAATGCTAAATGTGATCGCCAACTTGTGGTATGAATCATAGCAAAGTGGCGAGTAGAGCAATACCTGATGATCGCCAACAATGTAACAATGGTTGTGATCGCCAAACCTCTCAAGGAAATCATCTCGTAATTGCCAAATCTTAAGTTGGCATCAAGACAAAGTGGCAATACCCAGGTGCAATCAGAGGCGAGCTTGAAAATCCGCATAGGCGAGCCTGAGAATGTTGGTGAGATCAAGGGTTGGCGAATTGAAATAGAGTTGGCGAGCTGAAGTCTCATGTAGAGTAGGCGAACTGGAATCAGCACGTGTGGACAAAATGAAAATAAATTCAAACCATTGCAGCAAAAATTGACTTTGTACACCACACAGCTGAAGAAAATTAAGAGAGGAAGCTAAAGTCAATAAAGGAATTAACCTTATTGGTTGAGGAATTAAACAAAGAAGGCAAGTAAGTCAAGAACGGTGTAGAAAAGATTGGCACGCCGTTTCTTTGGCCACAGGTGTCTTCATCCATTAATGAGGGTTGAAAATTAACCCTAGCTGTCTCTTTCATCTATTTAATGCATGTTAAGACGTGAAATGATGAAAGAAGTGGAATAAAGGCCAAGTGATAGGTTCTGATTGGATTAGCAAGGTTATATAAGACGAAACACTTGAGGAAAACCGACTTCGCAAACTCCATCTCCTTCACGAAAACTATTCTATTGCAAGTTTATGTTCTGTTCCTTCCATTTTTGTCATGCTTGATCTACTAAACTTTATCCTTAAGTTGGCTAAACAAGTAAACCTGCTTGCAAAACCTTTCCTCCATCGTTTGATGAGCTAAAGGAATAAGCAAAATGAGGCCAACGTAAGACAGAAATTGATCTGTTCTGGAAGTGCAGTTGGTTAAGGTGAGTTCCACATTTCTATGGTTATCTTGATATTCAATGGTAGATTTCTATGTTTTACAAAGTAATAAACATAGATGCAACCTTGTTTTTAGTTAAATCCTTAGAGAATATGAAAACTAGAAACAAGATGTAGTCTTGGAAATAGACAAAAATAAATAAGGAAAATACTGGAAAAGTGACGAGAATGACGACTATTGTGATCGCCCATGTTGAATGTTAGTGATCGCCAATGAGGCGAGAAGGAAATAAAGAACTCGCCAAGTTAAAAAAAATTCTTGTTCAAGTGGGCGAGGCCGCCCAACGCTAGTTTAATTCATAGGTGAGCCCACTTTTGAATAGAAAGCCACATATGACGAACTCAAATACATAGGCATGGTGAGTTGAATTGTGGGCGAACTCCCACATTTGAGCCAATATAGGCATGGCGAGTTGAATGTGGGCGAGCTCCCACGAATAAGCCAATATAGGAATGGCGAGAATGTTAGGCAAGCTCCCACGTGTAAGCCATTTGATGAATGGCGAGCTCGGTTAGGCGAGCTAGTAAGAGCTCTATTGGGCGAGCTAGTAGGATCTCTGTGGGCGAGCTAGTTGATTTGTCTCAAGTCTCGCCCAATTGATGGAAATATATAAAAATAAAATATTAATAGTTTTAATAAATTATTTTACAGCCGGGAATTAAGGATTCGGTAAAAGCAATCGGGAAGGAGAGCAATAAGCTAGGTTGCGTAATACCAAGTAAGGGAGATGTGTGTGAAGTGAATGCATGTCCTGTGGAGTTAAATTTTATGAAATTATTGAGAAATTGTTTTGGTTTATGACATGCATTAATTAGATAAATCGTTTGATTTGGGCGAACTGGTAAAGGGCGGGCGAGCCAATGGAAGGCGACTCCTTTTATGTTGTTTTGGGCGAACGACCCTGTTTTACTTGAAATCCGGGTGAGCCAATGGAAGGCAACCCCTTTTATGATGTTTTAGGCGGACGACCCTGTTTTAATAGAAATCTGGGTGAGCCACAGATAGGTGAACCCCTGTTTAACAAAATTGTTGGCGAGCCAAAGAAAATAATCCGTGTTTAATAAAATTGAGCGAGTTGACCATGGAAGTGCCGCATTAGGCGAGTTGACCATGGGCAACGCCATAATGGGCGAGCCGCTATGGGTGAGCCAGTTTAACTTGTTTTTAAATGCAAAGGTTGGCGGGCGAACACTAGTTCACCGTACTGGCGCATTGACCATGGGTGAGCCGTAATGGGTGAGCTGACCATGGGCGAACAGGTTTAAATTGCATTTTTCTCACACGAAAAATGGGCTATTTTTAATATCTTTGTAAACAGAAAATATAAAACCTTTTTGGCGTGAATTGACTATGGGCGAGTTAACTATGGGCGAGTTGACCATGGGCGAACTAGCCATGGGCGAGCCAGTTTAATCCGTGCCTTTCTCACACAAAAAATGGTGAGATTGCGGGCTGTTTTTACCTATTTTATATAAGACCTTTTTGGAAAATAAATCATTTTGAGAAAATGATGAATTTGGTGAAATAATTCCTTAAAGGTGCTTTATGAGATATAATTTGATTTTAAGACTTTAAGCCCCTAGTTTCATGCATTATGATTTGCGAGGCTGATGGACCCGCCAAGTAATCAGCGATCTCGAGGTCACCTGGCAAGTGGACCCGAGGACCACCTATAGATTATGGCCATAGATCTAGCCGAGATAGCCGTGAGGGACGATGGCCTACGGGTGCACTTCAAAAGCGGACGACTTGTGTTCCTTGAAAAGGGTAGGGAACGATGAGAGCATGATTTATTTATAGGGTGATGCCTAGTCTCAACTTATTGATTTCTGTTTACTGAGAGGATTTACTGAATCCTATTTACTGTTTACTACATTTTAATGTAAATTGGTTAACCAATGATTGGAATGGTGTATTGAGAGTATTGTTTACTATATCTACTGTTTTCCTGCTTGGTATGATTTTAGGAAAAATAAATATTTTGTGGCATATAGTTTTGCTTTCTTTAAAGCAGCATGCGTCTCCTTTACTGAGCGCGTGATTCGCTCACCCCTTTGTTTTAACTCCACAGATAAAAAGACACGGAGTTAGAGAACTATATCCCAAATGGATATAGCTACGTGTAAAGCGCTGGGACAAATTATGTTAAATATGACAGGTATAGTCACTTCTCTTTTACATTTCAGACATAAGTATACAGTACTACTTTATTGAAACAAGAACATTAGGGGATGTCAGATGTAAGAAATAGTGAAAAAAATTTCATATTCCTTATTTGTTAAATAAATGTTTATCATTTATTATTATCACTGTAGAATGTTAATAGCATCACAGACAGCCCAACCGAAAAAATTATATAAAAATACGTGAAAAATGTGGTAACGGATCGTTGCAATACTTAATTTGAAATTACAAATATAGATTTATACATTGTAAGATTCGTAACACTATTCTCTGACGAAATTGTATAATCTTTCCATCAAACTCTATCAGACACTTTTTTCTGGACTCCTCCTACAAGAATCTGGAAAGTTAATGTTGATGGTTCTTCGTTAGAGAAACAAAGTTCTACTAGTATTAGATGAGTGATTCACCATTGCAAAAGTAATGTTTTGAAGATTTTCTCTAAAAATATTGGGGTGGCAGACTAATTTGGCAGAACTCTTAATAGTAGTTGAACTCCTTTCAATTGTTGTTAATACAGACATCAATCCGATCTCAAATCTTATAATTGAGAGTCATTTTAAGATGATGATCATCTCATGGCTTAACAAAGTCTTTGACAGCACATAAAAATACAATAATGTGCTCAACAAATTGTGCAATCTATATTCGTGTTTAGGAAATATTGTTTTTATTCATATTTTTAGGGAAGCAAACTCTTTGATGAATTTTTTGCCAAATCAAGAGTTTATCATAACTTTGATTCGATTGCCTAACTAGAATTTGAATTCCTTTCTCTTTAATAAATTTTACTTAAAAAAAATTTTGAACTCAAAATCTGTTAAATATTTATATTTATATATATATATATATATATATATATATTTATATATATATAGATATATATATATATATATATATCATGACTTTAAACTAATTGAATTTAGTCCCAAATTATAATTTACTTTCTTTTACTATTAAGTACGGAAGCATTATACCAAAACTGGGTACATTAGAAATCTTACTTAACGGTCAACTGAGTACATCAGAATCCTTACTTAACGGTCTACACCATGATCGATTAAACCCATGTTGCATTATTAATATTTAAGCCTGTCTGGTTGGTGAAGAGCAGAAAAGGTATTCCCACTGCCGACATTTACGAAACTCATATAGCAATTAATGGAAGCTTGTCTTCCTGATCGATATATAAACGTGAACGTTTCGATCACGTTTTTTCCCTTGTGAAATCTTAGGATGCAAGGCAAACAGTCGGAGACGTCGGCCTTTCTCGTGGAAACATTCAACTCCTGACAAGGCCTTTGAATTTCTTGAACAAGGAAAACAGTGCATGGTGGGTTCATGCATTATGCATATGCATAAGAAGCCATGGAAACGAAGGGCTTGCGGAGGGCCGAGGGCCTTCTCAATTCAACATGAATAATTGTGATCTGAGAGTAACGAATCATCTGGGCGTGATGGCAGTGTTGTCCTTTCTCAGCGTGTTAATTTGTGCGGCTACAAGGGCTCTGTTTTTCATCATTTTAGTTAGAATTGACAACTCATGTAGTATAATTTATGTTTATGATTTGTGTGTCATATTCAAATGCAATTTTTATTAAATTTTAATGCGTGTTATTTTTGTGTCTTTTGTCTGTGACATTTTCATATCATTTTATTATATCGTGTCTAAAATTATCAAATCTATAAATACAAATCCAATAAATAAATAAAAGAAAAAGAATAATTACATACACAATACAATATTTGTATAGCTTGACAATTTGTCTAGCCCACAATTGTACTAGGTTTTTTTTATTAATTCTCTAGAACTAGTTTTGCAAGTACAGTCAAGATAAGTTGGTCTAGTCTAGTCCGATCGAATAACATATTTTACGTCAAATAACATTAAATTTATGTTTAATCATATATGTTTACACTGACCATACAATAACATCAATATTTTTTACTTGATTAAGATAACAAAAAAATTAATTTAATCATCAGTTTTCAGTACTGCTTCAGCAGATCAACTTTCTTCTTAGTTAAATTAGGTAATTGTTTCATCGAATATTAATTTCCATGAATTCTCAAAAACTACTTTAGTCGATTGAATATGAGAAGCCAAGCCACGCATGAAGATAAAACAATATTTCAAGAAAATGAATCATTACCCACAAAGAGATAACGGAACAAGTTTTCTTTGGTTAACAAGTTCTAATTTTGTGAGTGAGGAGTTATCAGATATAAAATATTGAATGCATTAAATCGACGTGAAAGCATGTACTTTTAAAAGAGCTAGAAAAGAAGATTAGCTGAAATAAAACTTCAAAATATTTCTAATCGGTATCTTACGATTAAAAAAAATTTACAAAATTAATATTATTTATAGAATAATTATCCAACATACTATCAATGAAATTAATTTTTAAACTTTATAAACAATGTTAAAATGAATAAATGATGACATATACTTTAATTTTATTTTTTAATTTTTTTAATATTCTTATACGATATATATTATTATTTTAATTTTGTTTATAAAGTTTGAAACCTCTACTGATATTGGATAATTATCTTTACTTATATGTCATAGGCAATTGTCTCAATCTT
Source organism: Heritiera fomes (assembly GCA_032173925.1). Taxonomy (NCBI): domain Eukaryota; kingdom Viridiplantae; phylum Streptophyta; class Magnoliopsida; order Malvales; family Malvaceae; genus Heritiera; species Heritiera fomes. The sequence continues at coordinate 1,722,946 of JAPDPM010000005.1, read as the reverse complement.
ACAAGGTTTTGTTGTCTTGAATAGCAAATGCATTTTGTTTACAGCTAGCTAGGCACTAGTTTGACATGACTCTTTTTGTTTTATTTTCAACTCATAAATCTGGACATAAAAGAACGATTGCAAGTTGCTCTTGAGTTGATCTTACATAAAGATAGCAGGCATGCTTCCCTGCCATGTATTTTTCCAGCTGAAAACAGTTTCCAGAGAAACAAACAAAAGTGTTCCTTTAATGATTTGGGACGACGTCTGTCACGCAATTTGATTTGATAAGCATGTATTTGTATGTTGCTACAATGTATTTTCACCGCAGAAAAAGCCTCAGAAAGATTTTTCCAGGAAAAAAAGAAGGTTGCTTAACTGACTTTGGGACGTCCATGGCAACTACAAACATCAAATGAAAGAGAAAGGATTAGAATCCGTTCACACTGCAGAACTCTGATCTGCAAGCAATAACAGACAAAATGGGCACTATGCTGTGAAAATACACAGCGCTTCTGTCCTTTTTCGATCAAAACGCGTTTTTATACACAGAGAGATAAGATTTCTCAGAAAATCTTCTGGTATAACTCATGATATCTTTATCTCTTTGGACGGCTTTGGACCCCAGCAAGGATTTAGTGTATCCCTTTGAAGTCAAGTTTTCAGTAGAACATTACTTCGACAGAAAGAAAATATACTAGTTTGTTGGACATGTTATGCTCTAATTAATTAATCAAGGTAACATATATACCAGGCATGCTTGCATGTATGAATGAATGAACACTTTTGTTTACCAAATTAACCCCAATTTTGATAAACAAGGCAAATTCAATGTACAATACTCCCACGTTATGGGATATGAGAAGAGTTATTTGTACACAACATTTTCTCTACATTAAGAAAGAGATTGTTTTCATAATTTTTACTTGTGATTTTTAAATTACAAAAAAATGACCTTTACCATTACAGTAAGACTCACCTTCTCTAATTTAAATAGATAGATGGGATTTATTATCTATGCAAATTTGATTCATCATATTAGAGGAGTGATGAAATTAAATCTGATGTCGCTTAAATTAGAGGTCAGAGCTCATGGCTATTGTTGAAGCTCTCTTCGCTACTATTGACGCTTAGTTATTTAGATCCATGATCACAAGAGTTTATGATTAAAGGTGACTCTAAAGTGGTGATTTTTTTTTATTAAAAAAAGTTTTTAATGATGGCTCATGAAAAGTATAACAAACTTCTATATATACAAGTTGTACGTACGTGTAATTCGTCCTCTGCGTTTTAATGTTGAAAAAGAGAAGCGTGGGATTATGAAATTGGAGATTGAGAAAATGGGTTCTCTTTGTATAGTATTTCAAACAAATGAACTTTCATGTGTATCATGAAACATAATCTAATGCTATATGCAGGAACTCATTAAGAAAATAAAATGAAAGTACCCAAGTTAATTAAGAACTAATTAATGGATTTATGTATCCATCCAAGAAACTAAAGATTTTTCATTGAAAATTCAAATTTAAATTCTTAACCAAACATTTCTTTATGCAATACATTGAGGACTAAAATGGCAATTTAGGGTTATTCCTTGTTGATGCAACATGTTGATTTGTAAGGATTATTGAGAATGCATCTGTTATTTGATATTATCCGATTTGAGTTGTGATTTCATAGTATCACTCTTTTCCTTTCAAAGCGTCCTTTCTCGATAGACAAAATCGCAAGGACAAGCGGCCATGCTCTCAAAACGGAAAGCATCTCACGGCAAATACAGTCTCAATTAAATGTCAACGATATTGATCCGTTGCATCAAACTTCGTTCTATCTTTTTTCAATAAAATCTCTTCAATTTTCAAAAAAAAAAAATCATTTTGGGCACCTCCTGCAAAAATATTCCATATAATATACCTGGAAACTGCCTTTTGGCTGGGAGGAAAAGAAAAAACCAAGACATTGATGCTGATAGAAGTGATGATCAATACAATTGTAAAGTTACTTCTACGAAATTGCCAGCAAATGCATGCATACAAGAAGCCCGGTTGAGCTGGGATGCAACCTTTTGTCTCTTCTCTTGCCTGTTTCTCAAACTAATCGCCATCGAAGCTAGATTACAATCATTCACAACTGTCGTGTATTCATGCGAAAGCAAACCTGGATTAAGGTAGTTGCTAGCTAGGTTGATATTAACCGTTGAACAGGGCTTTTATGCTTTGTGGTAAAGCAGTACTATGCATGGCAGCTGCGTGAATACGTGTCCCTTTCCTTTCTACCCTTATCTCTTTGTACTTGCTGGTACATGCTTGCTTTTACAATCAATGCTGTAAGGTGCAAGTACTTGGCAGACCGCCAAGATTCTTTGTTTTTTTGTTATTTCTTGGATTGGAGCTTATATTATAACCTGAACATTCATTATTTATCTAACCTAAAGCTGATCTCGGTCCGTTCACAAGTCAATCCGATACGATAAACTCTTTTACGAATTGAATCGAATCGAATCAATTTGCATATTTTATGATTTATAAAATTAAAGTCTTAATCTTAATTTATTTGGTCCTCGAGTTATTAGATAGGTCTTGGACCAAACAAATAGGAAATACAAATCTTTTCTCTTATTATGTATACATTGATCTTCAAATGTAAAGCCTGGGTTTTGCTTTTTATTTTTATATTTATTTTTATTTAATTAGGTTTTTACTTGTAAATAAAAGGTTGGAGGGCAATTGGGTTATAGGCTTTCGCGAAGCAAAAAAAATGGGCTAAGTTGTTTTTTAAGTTTGATTGGATTGGGTTGAATTTGTTTTTTATTTAATTGGGTTTGCTAATATCTGTCTGGAATATATTTTTCCGTACTATATAGAAGTATCACCCGTTAAAGAATTCACGGTTATTAGTTTGGTTGATAAAAATAAGAATTCTTTTTCTTTATTGATCAAGATTTGATCTTTACAAAAAAATTTTGGCAAAATGGTCAAATAAGGCCTCCACCTTGACCCCAAAATGGAATTAAGCCCTCAACCTTTATTTCATGACAATTAGTCCATAAACTTTAATTTCAGTGGAAATAAACCCTTAACCTTCTAAAATTATGCAAATTAAGTCCAAATCTGTTAAATGATACTAACTGCTGTTAGTATTGTACACGTGGCATGCCACGTGGTAGTCAAGTAAGCTATCCACGTCAGCTTTCACTAACGGCAGTTAGTGTCATTTAACAGATTTGGACTTAATTAATTGTATAATTTTATAAGGTTGAGGGTTTATTTCCACTGAAATAAAAATTTATGGACTGATTGCCACGAAATAAAAGGTTGAGGGCTTAATTCCATTTTGAGATCAATGTGGAGGGCTTATTTGGCTATTTTGTCAAAAAATTTCTGAGTAAAATCTTGAATTTAGCATGTAAACGTAGGAGAATGCATCTTACCCTACCCCATAAAATGAATTAGGCATTGATAAAGCTTAAAGAGACACTCTGATCATTTTACCATTCATGAAATCATGACAATTTGTAAAACAACCAAGAGGAGTTATACAATTACTTCTTATTGATACTAAATGATAATCCATCTATTTCTGAACTGAATTCTCATAATTATCTATGGATATTGGTTCAAATAATTAAAAATTTTATTTATTGGGAGGATTTTATAGTTTATTACTTTTAATTCGAACAAAATTAATTTCAGACCGTAAAATAGATAAGGATACATATCATTATACCCAAACAAATTTACTTCTGTACATTGTTTCAAGTTCGAATTTATTAAAAGATTGTCGGAAGATAATTTTTTATAAATTCATACTTAAACCAATTTAGTAGCAATTTCTTGAATTTGTTGTGGACTCACTGCTAACCCAATCCTTCATTTAGCCTCTTCCTTGATGGGCTTCAAACTACTTTAGAACCAGATCGTTAGCTTGAAAAGAAAAACGATTGGGATCAAATTATGAACTGAGTTCGTTCCATTCATCCATTTACTTTCCATGTTCGTTATAACAATGGAAGAGCAATCCAGGTTCAAGAGGTAGTCCAATTGGAGAAAGGGCCTAGGCCTGCAAACGAGGCTGAATTAGCTGCGGTGCAAATTGCTAAGACCTTCATCTTAAACCCTTTCATCTTTAGATAAACCGTTGGCTAGGGTTTAAGGCTGTCATCATCGATTCATCATCGTCATCATCATGACATGGTAAACCATCCATGGCGGTTTCGGGGTTAAGCTTCGCCTGCAAACCTTATTTCTCTCTTCGGCCCCCTCTCCTTCACTGCTTCCGCAAAGTAAGTCTACTCTCTTTTGTTTCTTTTACTTATCTATTTTTCTACATGGGTTTATGTTAATTGTTTCATTTTTCAATCATTTCTTTGCAGATTCGGTTCGGTTCGGTTGCTGCAGTTGAGACCCTTGATGAACCAGAAACTTTTATCGAAGACAACAACAGTCAAAGCTCTGGCTCTTCTCCAGGGAAAAATGGTATGTTAAAGTTTTGCTCTTGGGGCTTTTTTTTTTATTTGATTGAATTTTCACGTTTCTCCTTTTGGGTATATTATAAAAAAAATGAAATTTTTGAGTGTTGAAGTGAGTGGAGAAGACAGGAAGTTGCCACAGTGGAAGAAGCTGAATTCTCAGGATCTTGGAATTAGCACTAAAACAATTTCCAAGCCAACAAGGAAAGTTCTGAATGGGCTCAAAAGAAAGGGTATTAATATTATATGTTTCCATTGTAATATGTGAGAGAATGAAACTTGTTTGCCAAGTATAAGTTTGGAAATCTCGGCCTTTATGTTGTTCTTGTAGGGTATGAGGTTTACCTTGTAGGAGGTTGTGTTCGGGATCTTATTTTGAAGCGAACACCAAAGGACTTTGATATAATAACTACAGCAGAACTTAGAGAGGTTGTTGTTAATGGCCTTTTTTGAGTTGTTGTTATGTTGATCTTATTCCCTTGTTTATTCAAAGTTTTGTGTGTTTATGGCATTTATCCTTGGAGAATCAACATGGTAATAGCTAAATTTGATCCTACTAGCATCTGATATAAATTGACGAGTCATACACATCTTAATGCAAACATGTTGTAATATCATGTTGATGACACATAAAAAGGATTGGTTTGTGTAGGTTTCTCTAATTTCTATCGTTAGCATCATGTCTTACTCTCTGAGGACGTTTCCTAATTCCTTGGCTTCAGACATAAATTTTTTTCTTTTCCAAATTTGCAGGTGATGAGGGCATTTTCTCAATGTGAAATAATTGGAAAACGGTTTCCCATATGCCATGTGCACGTAGGTGATACAATAGTGGAGGTTTGTTCTTATTTTGTATCTTTGACCTTTCTTGCCCAGGCAGGCAGCAATTTAAATTTATTTTCCAATTTTATGCTTCTTGGTTTTCTCTTGGTGATGACTGTTAATGAAGGTTATCTATTTCAAATTTTCCTTTTTCTTTTTACTGTTTTAGAATTTTGATTTCTCTTTACAATTTAGGTTTCAAGTTTTAGCACATCTGGGCAGAAGTTTGGTAGGGGCCTGACCTATGAACTTGGAAGACCTGCTGGCTGTGACGAGAAGGATTTTGTTCGTTGGAGAAATTGCTTGCAACGGGACTTTACAATTAACGGGTTAATTTTATAACATTTTGAACTTATGATTTACGTACTGCCTCTTGTTCCAATTGTGTTTGAGTACTATGTCTTTTATTTCTAGTCTTTATAGTAGCATACACCATATCTTTCATATAAGATATTTCTCTGTTTCTACAGATTAATGTTTGATCCATATGCAAGGATAATTTATGACTACATGGGAGGAATTGAAGATATTAAAAAAGCTAAAGTATGCATTATGGTTGTCCCTTTGGTTGCTTTAAAAATTAGAATTAATGTAAATTGTCATTTATCTTCTGTTATTGTAGGTACGAACTATAATTCCTGCAAATACTTCTTTTCAAGAGGATTGTGGTGAGTTCATTATCAGCAGTTTCACTTTATTACTTTTCATCTTGTAGTATAGTAACTGTCACGCTATTTTCTGCTGTGTTTACCTATAAGTTCACTTCTTTTTATAACCCACCTTTCATACTTACTGAGAAAATTACTCCCAACTTCATACTCTTTGCAGCTCGCATACTACGTGCAACAAGAATTGCTGCCCGGTTAGGCTTTAGTTTTACTCGGGAAACTGCTCATTTTGTCAAAAATCTGTCTTGCTTGATATTTAGACTGGATAAGGTATGCAGAAAGCTCCATTTAGAGTTTCCCAGCATTTAAGTTATGTGAAAATGTTGCTAGCTGATTTTTTTCACTAATGATAATGTCTAGTCAAGGCTTATGATGGAAATGAACTACATGCTGGCATATGGTTCTGCAGAAGCTTCTTTGAGATTGTTGTGGAAATTTGGACTCCTAGAAATACTTTTGCCTTTTCAGGTACGGAACTGAGAAATGATTTTCCTTTCATGCTTATTATTTGATACTAATGTCGATGCAACTTCATCTTACAGGCAGCATATTTTGTTCGCAGTGGTTTCCGGAGGCGTGATAAGAGATCTAATATGCTTTTGGTAAGTATTGTTCTGTATCTTGTTGATTAGGGATTTCAAAATGACCTGCAGCAATGTGATAGCATGGAGTTCATTACTTTTCTGATGTTTCATTTGCAGTCATTATTTTCTAAACTGGACAGACTTCTGGCACCTGACAGACCATGCCACAGTAGTTTATGGTAAGGTTGTCTCTTCTTTTTTTTTTCTTTTGGTGGAAAGATGAACATTAGATAAATTAAACAACAAGAAAATCTGAAAATTTGGTAAGGTTTATGGTAAGAAAATCTGAAAATTAAACAGCAGTAGTTTATGGTAAGGTTGTCAACAACACGAAAATCTGAAAATCCGTATCTAGTCTTTTCATATGCAATAACCATCAACATAATGCAATGTCAATATCCTTGATGATGGCCCAATAGACAAAGTATGCAAAGTAGGATTCCTTTTCTGTTTTTGGTGTACCCTTTTGAAGCCACTTATCCCTAAACATCCTGCTATTGCGAACAGGATTGGAATTTTAGCATTCCATAAAGCACTTTCTGACAAACCTAGAGATCCTTTGGTTGTCGCTACATTTAGCCTTGCTGTCCACAATGGTGGAGATACATTGGAAGCAGTAAATATTGCCAGGAGGATCAATAAATCACATGATAGTAGCTTTCATGAACTCTCAGAACCACTGAATCTAGAGTATCAGACATTAAGAGACGAGGTTATGGATCTTGCTGCATCGATTAAAAGCGCACTGAACAAGATGACTGATGAGCATTTTGTCTCTCTGGCAATGTCTGCATACCCTCAAGCCCCAGTCTCAGATCTGGTGAGTAATTTTCTTCCTGAATTCAACATGTTAGGTTGAAGACCAGGTTGCTGATTTTTAACATTCTATACCATCACATGGAGGCTTGCTGCCGGTTAACAATATATCCATGAATTAATAGTTGCACCACTAGTCGTGATCTGGATTGTAGTTTGCTTTCTTCGTTTATTTTTCCTTTCTAATTTACACTAAAAAGCATGCCTGATTTTCCACGAATCTTACATGTGCAGGTATTTATACCATTGGCGTTGTATTTGAAAGTATGCAAGGTCTTCGAGTGCGTGAGACAGGGTGCAGAGATGGGATTTGTGGCAAAGGAAGGTAGCAAGATTGACTATGAGTCGTTAGCATTAGGAAGCCTGAAGGAAATTCGACATACGTTTGCTAGGGTTGTTTTCGACACTATATACCCTCTTAATCCAACATAAACTAAGATACTGGATCCAAAGTGGTTCTATGCCATGGGAAAGAAAATCCCAAATTGTTATATGGTAAGATATGTTAAAGCCCTATTGTTTTCTTGTGTATCCCCTGCACAAGTTCGTGGAATAAATTTACTTGAAAAGCTTGTGTTTTTTCACCATGGACTTAACCATTGAGGAGACACCCTTGTTCTTATTGACATATGAACTTTTGATTTAACAAAAGCTGCTCAAGAGTGCAGCCATTGCTGGGTTATTTAGGTGCATTTACTAAACAAAAACAGCATTCACTTAAGCTTTGATCTTTGCATGAAAGGCAAATGTCAAATGCTAGGCTCCATTGATTCTGTTCTTTGATCAGTGATTCAATGAGATTGAATTTGTTCCTATGCATGTTGAAACAAAGTTTCAATCACCATGATTACAAGCTTGAATCAGTGCTCAGAGAAGAAGAAGAAAAAAAATCCATACACTCAAAGTCAAATGCAGGAGAAAGAAAAACAAACAACTATGTCCGCAAAAAGGATACATAAAATCCTATTATTGCTCTCTGAATAAGGGGAATCCCCTTCTAGAATTCCTGAACTATCAAATGTTGAATCATTTTCACGGAGAAGTCCTTTATCATGCCTTTGCAGCGACAGGAGTACCACCACCAGTGGTTGGCCTGCAGAAAGGAACCAGATTCAGGTCATTTGATTGTTTCGAGATAGGAGATTTGAAGATTGTAAACACAATGTGATGCAAAAAATAACACACAAAAGTAACACGAAAGTTGTGCAAATTAAAATCAGTAAAAATTACATATAAATATAGTAAAAGTTGAATGAAAAATTGTGTTAAATTTGTTGACATGAATTTTCGCACGAAATTTTTTATATTTTATTTTACACAAACATAAATTATATACACTAATTGCTTAAGTTCTATAGTTTATTTTGAGAGATAAGCTTATGATAGCCTAAGTGAAGTAAAAGCAGAAAACTTACAGCCCAACAGAAACTTTAAAAGCATCATAGATTCCCCATTGTGCTCCAGTGAGGGTTCCAATCATGACAATACGAAGGGGAAGTCCACGGGTAAAAAGACCCCACAGTCCTAGCTTCTTCACCGCCTGCAATAAAATAAAGCAGGTTAACACATCAAAAGTGGAAGAGAAACTATATATAGAAAACTGCGAACTCGTGAACCCAGTGCACAATACTTTGAACTCAGTGCACGATGTCCGTTAATTGTGAATTTTAAAAAAAATCATGTGTGCAATTTTTATTTTATATTAACGGACAAACTATAATAATTTAAATCCATGATTTTTAAATCATTAAAAAAAAAGAACAACTTTACTAAGGTTCACCCCTTCAAGAGAAATTATATATAATCCAAGAAATTCAAACAAGATAAGGTTTTTACTCACATCACCAACTGTTGCCCCCTTGGCATTGTTGAGAAAAGACACCAGATTGTCAGCAGGATGTGACACAACAGCACAGAAAACACCAGCTATGTATCCACCAGCAAAGCTGACCCCAAGTTGCAAAGATTTACTGCACTGGTCTTTCGGGGTGGGGATAGAATACTTGTAGAGTAGCTCAACAATTTTTTCAAAAGATGCAAATTTCATCATTGTATCTGCACAATATATACTCAGTTCATCAATGCATTGTAAAACTTCTCATAACCCACTGGATTATACAGAGAATATCAACTAAAAAATTATTTGATTTTGAGCATCGACTCAAATGTCATGTTGCTTTCTTTAAGATATGAATGTTTTGTAGATGTAGAACTCGAGACTCAGCATTTAAATTTATCGTTCTTCCACGTAACTAAAAAATTTATTTGTGAACAGGGTAAAATTAGGTATAAGTTGCTTAATTAAGCCTTTGTATTCAGAGTTTAACACATAAAACTGCCCCATTCAAATACGAAGGATAGTCAAACTTCATGGCAAACAAACAAGTCAGTAACAATAGATCATCATTAGCATATACAAAACATTAAATGCAGGAAAATGTTTGGCTTACATGGAATCTGTCGTCCCCAGAGAGGAACAAGTCCTTTGTACAACCTACAAACATGTAAGAACACTGGTATCAACATTTCATGGAAAAATAAATCCACTACAAAAACCAAATGTTTATTGTACAGATTTATTGTCCAGTTATCATACCCGAGAGGGCCTTCTGCCTTAACAAACTTGGGAAACCCATCTGACAAACCTCGAGCAAATCCAGGCTGAGTTTGCACACGAACTTTGACTGCCTCCATGGGGCAGAGAGCAACATCAGCAATCAATTCAGCAGATGCTGAACCAGCAAGGTAAATCAGGGTCTTATACTTTGAGGCATATTCAGGCCCAGCAATGTCGGAATAGTACTTCTTGAAGAATTCATAGAAACCAAATTTACAAGCACCCTGAGCGCTGTAACCAAGCAGGGTAGGCACCCAACCCTTAAATAAACCTTTAGCACCTTGCTCCCTCAGCAAAACTCCGAACCCAGATGATATGCTCTTGTATTTTGCTGGGTCAATCTGAGATTTCAGCAGCATTTGCATTAGCAGTCCCTTTCCTCCAATAAGAGGAAACACAAAGGATATACTAATATTTGTAAACCAAATTCCAGATACAAAGACCAAATCAAATAAACATGACATTTACAACAACAAAAGGGAAAGAAAGAAACCAAACATGGTTATTGTTTTAAACAGGGCTAGTACTCTAAAACACGATAAAATGATACAGACATAAAAAAAAATCAGATTAAGTGATATGGATCAAAATTTCATAAAAATTGTATATAAATTTGATAAAAGTAAAAATTCTTTTTTGTATTTGACAAGTCAAAATGAATTTTAACACAAATTTTTGTATTCTACACAATATGAACACGACGCCGACATGAAATACAACCATGAATCTTCAGGTCTAGTTTTAAGCTTTGCTCTATCATTTCTTCGGATAATCAAATCCAGAATTAGAATAAACTATCTTGGATTTCATCATATAAGATGAAATATAAGAATAATCCGAGATTAAGTAAAGGCTCATAATTCATACATATACGAGGAATCCGAAAAAAATGGAGAAGAAAATGGAAAAGATGGTTGGATGAACGAAGAAAGAATACCTGCATATTGCACTTGACAAGATCTAGAGGCGTGACGGCCGTGTGAGTAAGTCCGCAGCTCAAAATCCCACCTGCTGTACACGCGGCGTAAAAAGCCGGCGAGTACATCTCGATCCCCTCCTTCGGCGAGGGTATCACAATCCTACTCGCACTGACCCTTGCATCACCGACCAAATTCTCCGATGATAATGACGAAACGGACGTTGATCCACGCTGAACATGATGGTGGCCGGCGTTTTTTGAAGGCGTGTCGAAACCGACGAGTCGTTTGGCTGAGGAAGAAGAAGAATAGAGGAAGCTAGGAAGCAGAGATTGGCGAGAGTCACCGGAGATTGCCATTTTTTCGTTTGGTTGCTGTTTGTTTTGGTTCTTCTCTCAGAATGAGTGAAACGAGTCCTGGTTTTGAGCGAGCAGAGGATACGAAGAAAATGGAAAGCTTGTGGTGTTTGTGGAATGGCGGAAGAGAAATGAAAAATCAGTCGAAAAAGCTCCGCGTTCTTCAAGGACTGTTCTTCCTTCGCTTGCGCGCTTTTTTATTGACTTTTGATCTATGCTAATTCGACCGTTGACCTCTAAATTGGGAATGTTCATTTTAATCATATTTTTTTAAAAATATTATTTAATATACCGTAGTGTAAATTTTATATTTTCCAAGTAAAATTATATGATAATCTCTTAGCATGTGTTTGAATGAGAGATTTCCAGAATAAAATTCATTTTGGGCAAAGCCTTGAAAGGAATTGAACATGTGAGAAGAGATAATAACAAGACAGCTCACGTTTTAGCAAGATATGCTCTAGTGTCAAGTGTTGAGTTGTATTGGGTGGAAGAATATCCGATTCTACCGGATATGTTGAATAAGGAGTGTACTGTCACTTATTCAAATTAATAAAAGTTTGATTTTACTAAAAAAAATAAAATAAAATTCATTTCAATCAAGATATTCGAAAGTTTAAAACTAAATTTCCTTATTAGGCAAAAAAATATGAAGAATTTCAAAATTTATGAATAATTTCAAAAGGAATTTTGAGATGCTCAAATTCCATCTCAAAAATCCACCTATAAAGTTTGCTTTTCAAACTCTTCCAAATCTTTTCTTTTTTTTTTCACATGACCCACTAATAATATAAAATTAAAAAATACAAATACTATTTTAATTAAATATAATATATTTTTTACTTTTTTATTATTAATAAAATATATACATTTTTACAAATCTAATGATATTCATATTACATATTTTTTAATATTTTTCTTTTATAGTTATTTTTTTATTTCATCAAATTCTAATATACAAAAATTCTTTCTAAAAAATATTTATCTAAATAAGATAATTATAAATGCTAGTATTTTAAATTGATGAATTTTAAAATACTTTAATTTTGAAATGCTTCAAAATTTCCCATCCAAATGCACAATTAATATTTTTTTTCATAAAGTTAATTTTTTTGTATAAATTACAAAGTGTGCCCATTCCACACCACATTGGATATAAAAGTAATCCACACTCGCGCCGCGTTGCTGGTACTAAAAAGTTTACCACAAAATTTTTATAAAAAAATAATGCTATATTATACATATTTTTTGGCAATTTTTTATGAGCTTAATACTTACATATACCTACAACATTTTTATCACAAAATGGAATTCAGATATCAACGTTTGATTGCATGAAAATCAGTCCATTAAGTTTTATTTTGAGCAATAGACTTATTTTTATAAGCTTAATAGCCAAATAAACCATCAACCTTTAATATAAAATGGAATTAAGCCCTTAACGTTTATCGCGTAGAAATCAGTCCATAAATTTTTATTTCATTGTAAATAAACCATCAACCTTTCAAAATTATGCAATTAAGTCCAAATATGTTAAATGATATTCACTGCAGTTTGGACATCTAATGTGAAAGCTGACATAGATAGCTTAGTTGGCTGCCACGTGGCATGCCACATATGCAATACTAACGGAAGTTAGTGTCATTTAACAGATTTTGACTTAATTGTATAATTTTGAAAGGTTAAAAGTTTATTTATAATTAAATAAAAATTTATAGACTAATTTTCATACGATAAAATGTCGAGGGCTTAATTCTATTTTATACTAAAGGTTGAGAGTTTATTTGGCTATTAAGTCATTTTTATACAATCAAACGTTGAGAATGTAATTTCATTTTATGGCAGATGTGGAGGGCATATTTGTATATTAAGCCTTTTTTATTTAATTTTTTTCTAATATCAAATTAATATGTACATAAAGAGTTTTAAATGGGAGAAATTAGAATGTAAAAAAAAAATACTCCTTTATTTCACCAATAAAAGATTGGAGGAGAAATAAAATGGTGTACAAAATTATCTTGAATATTTTTAAAGATGCAAGAGATGGAGATTTGTTTTAGGGCTGTTATTTGATGCTAAAACGACATTCCAACGTGAAAAAAAGATTGTAAACGGTGCTTCTTTATTTTTAAAAGGTAAAAGTTATACAAATTCAAAATTTGAATATCAACATCTTTAATTTTTTTTTTCAATATCAAAGATTTTCATTATACCAAAAAATTTAATGAATTACATGAGATATTATTTGTTTTAACTACTCTTACAACTTTATTAAATTTTTAATATCTCAATATGAAAAAAAATCCTCATTTATGAGTGGCAATCTCTAACTTTTAACAATGTAATTTTTTTTCCTTCAATACCCATCATGCTACCAAACAAATCAAGATATAATTCTATTTACAACTCACATATGGTAAAACTTAAACTTAATATTAGATCTGACAATTTGCGTATATAATTCATGATTATGTCGTGTAAAATATAAAAAATTATGTCAAAATTCGTATCAACACATTAATTTTTACCATATTTATATATAATTATATCGAAATTTAACCCTTATGCATTTTATTCATATTATTTTCTTAAAGTATTTGACGCTTCTTTGTCTTCTTAAGATCTCAAAACCTACCCAAAACTTCTTTTAACTACAGACGGATTCTTAAAAGTGTAGGATATTTTGTATTTAATAAAATGCAGGATGGCAAGATGGCACGTTTTGTGAACTGACAAAGTAGGTAAGCAACGTACGTATTGTAAGGTTGGGCAAAGGCGAGAGACTTCGTAGAAGGTGTGGCAACTCTTTGGTGGCCTTAAAAAGCTACGGAACTACGACGACAACCCTGACTCTTCCGGTTGTTGGCTCGGTCCATCCTCTGAATCCGCTGGGCGGCAGACTTGGTCCTAAGCCTAGAAATGAAGACTCCCTTGACCGGAAGGGTCCAGGAGGACTCCAGGTGCTGATTTTGACCAAAAGCTTCGGATATGTTTGATGGCGAGAGTGAATATTCGCCATTGCTATGCCTATCGGTATACGAGTCCTGCTTGGACTGACTTGATTAGGATGCTCTGTTGTGGCCCATTGGCATTGCTTTCTCTTGTAAATGAAAAATCTCGTGCCTACAATGGCGGATGGACAACACATTGATAACAACGTCCCGTTGTTGACTCATTCGCCGTGCTTAGTCACAGCCAATACCATCGCCGGCGAAATAAAAAAGAAAACCGCCGTTGCCGGGGATCGAACCCGGGTCGCCCGCGTGACAGGCGGGAATACTCACCACTATACTACAACGACAAGTTGATGGGCTTCTTGCAAAGATAGTATTACTCCATTATTAATCTCACCCACTTAAATGCAAAAAATATTTTTGAACTGGTTTCTCTACACGTGCTTTTGTATAGGTTTTATTTTAATGCGTATGCATAATAATTTTAGAATGAAAATAATAAGATTGTGAATCATGACTTCATGAAAGATAATCTAATATATATATATAAAATCTAAAGCAGTTTACTCAAAGTAAACATCCTATGTGGATAACCTAAAATTTTGACACATGTTATATTTTAAAATAAAAATAATATTTTTTTTAATTTTCAAAAAGATAAAATTATATATATATATATATATATATATTAAAAATACAAAACAAATAAAATATTTCTTTAAATCAAGTATATATTTCAATTTCTACAAGACAAATATTTATATGTATATTAGAATGTCACCCATGCGATGCTACGGGATGACATTTTTTCATTATCATTTATATGTTTAAATGTATAAACATACAAAAATGATTGTGATTACATTACTTAATAAACATGTAAATGACTTAAATTTAATTATTAAAATACATAATCTCCAAAATACATTCAACTAACAAAGGACAATTCATTACCAAATACCATAGCACTTTCAAGAATTAATACAATCCTCAGTTCAGTAATAAATCCAATTCGATCCTAAGTTCAACAACAAAAATCAAAATAATTATATCTCATCAAAAAGATTTATTTTAAGTCCAACTCAAAACATTACCTTGCATATAGCAGAAACAAGAGTCAATATTGTTGGCTCTTATAGGCTATACCGAGAGGGGGGGTGAATCGGTTTTTCACTAACCTTAGGTTCGTTTTTCGATTCTTCTAAATTCTCTAGCCTATATTGATATTTTCTAAGTTCTCTTAGCTAGGCAATTATACAATATAAATTCAATGCAATAAACACAAATATAATTGCAAGAAAGTAAAGAGAGAAAGGATAGAGAAATGTACACAAGTGATTTATAGAGGTTCGGTAACCTTGCCTACGTCCTCTACCTTGAGACGCTCCCAAGGATTTTCCCAAATTCACTATCCTTGAATTTGTTACACTCCCTCTTTTCAAGGCTCAAGAGAAACCTCTCTCTTTTCTAGGCTCAAGAGTAACCTCCCTCTTTTTCTAGGGCTAAAGAGAAACCTCCCTCTTTTCTAGGCTTAAGAGAAACCTCCCCTTTACAAGGATTGATGAGATACAAATAATGTAATCAAAGATAAGCCTCTAGGTAGGCAAGTGATTACAGAAATTAAGCTCAATGAGAAGCCTATACAATATTTGTGCTAAGCACTACAATGAATATGAGAATGATAGATGATGTAGACTTTGGAGCTCTTGATTGTTGTTTGAGGCTTGAGAAAGATGAATAAGATGATGAAAGATGTTGCTTGGTTGTTCCTCTCTCTTCCTTTAGCTTCTAAGCCTCTATTTATAGCCCCTTGGATGGTTTGTGGACGTTGGTTGGAGCCAAAACCGAAACTAGCCGTTGTATCTCACAGAAAATAGCCGTTGGGGACTTTCTGACATAAAGGGATCGATCCCTTTCCTTAGGGGATCGATCCCATGCTTCATTTTGGCCTTCCGGGGCACACTGCCAAAAAGGGATCGATCCCTTTCCTTAGGGGATCGATCCCATTCCTCCAGAATGGGTTTTTCCTGCACTTTTGGGTTAGAAATGATGTGGTCTTTGATCCTAATTCAACCCAAAACATATTGGCACTTTTGTGGGAGTTTTTCATGACTTTCTTTGATAAAAACATTGTCCAAAAATTCATTAAGTGATTTTCTAAAATATTCAAAACATTTATAAAGAATTAAGACCAATAAGGATGTATCATTAAATCATGGTCTTAATGTTTGGGTATGATCACTTAAAATGTATTGAGAAAATCATGTGTGATAAGGCAAATTTACAATATGAATTAAAACATTAAAGCTCACTTAAGTTTTTGTCATTTCAAAATATGTATGGCAATTTAAAGCTAACAATCTCCCCCTTTTTGATATGACAAAACTTAATGTAAATTTGCTTTGAAAATTCTTTGATAAAATACTCCCCCTCAAATAAAGCAGGATTTTATAAAGCTCCCCCTTAATATAAGCATGGGTTTTGAAAATGAATTTTTAAACTATTTCTCCCCCTTAATATCTCTCTCTATATCTATCTCTCCCTTTTTCTATCTCTCCCTTTTTCTATCTCTCCCCCTTTTTGTCATAGCAAAAAGAAGGAAAAATAATAAAAAATATGCTCCCCCTAAAATCATGGCTATGTGAGAATAAATAAAAATGCTCCATCCAACAAGAAACATGTTAGTACATGGGACTTATAGCACAAATAAATAAGTCAATATTCTCAAAGAGTATGAAATATTCATGCAATGAATATGACTTATGAGCCAATACCAATTGTTTATAAATAATTTGGATACCAATTGTTGATAAGTAATTTTGCAAGAAGGTTCCAATTGGTAAGAAGTTAAGCAAGCACCTAAGTATATCAATTGTTCTCTAAGGTCCGACTAAGGTGCATGGTAATACATCATGATTATGAGCTAAAATTATATAACATATCATATGCATGTGCTCATAAATCATTCTCAAGAAATATTGTGTCTAGAATTAAATCATATAGCAATTAACTTCAAATTCTAGCACACAAGAGTTTCATACAAAAATATCCTAAGAGAATTCTTCTCTATTAGTCATTTCAATCTTAAAGAGCATGAGAAGAATTGTCAATTTAAAGCTCAAACCAATTGGTAATTTAGTTTTGGCTTACCAATTATTGAAAATATGGTTTCCAATGATACTAATTGTTATTTCAATCTAAATACCAATTGTTACTAATGGTTAACTTAGGCATTTTGCATGAATCCAATATCTATGTGTAGTGTGTTCATGTCAAGAAAATACTCATTCTAAATATGCAAGAACACAACACAGATCATCAAATATGCATATGGATCAACACAGATCATCAAATGTACACAATCATAAAAGATTAATCCATATTCATATTCACAAATTGATACCATATGGAAGATTCAAAACATCAAGGAATTCAAGCAAACATATTTTCTTCCATGGTTTCAAGCACACAAATCCTATGCTCATTTTCTAATTCAAGTCCTTAACTAATTATGAGCAAGGAAATATTCAAATAATAAATGCATGGATATTAAATTTGTTCAAGTTTGCATTTATCTTTGAATGTTGGTGTTGTCATTAAGACCTTAGTTCTTTAAGTACAAGGATGATAAAGTTTCATGCATTTGAACATTGAGGATCCATTTACCATCACAAATTATAGGCCAATGACCATTACCAATTGTTGAATTTATATTTGAAATCAATCCACTAGATGTAAAATTATCATGAAACCTAGTGTGGAATTGATAAGTCAAGCCAAGAGACATAATCCTATAAGCATGCTTGACTAAGATGAACAAAAGATATGAAAAACACTCATTATGCACAAGTTCATCAAATTCTCAAATATATCCATAAATCATTGAAATAGATCTCAAAATTATGTTTAAGTATTCATTTAAAGTATATTTCAAGATTATTTCAAGATTTATGCAATTCATGACCATTTTCAATGAGAAAACTGATTTTGCACTTGTGAGTTCAAGAAAAATGATATAGATTGTTGAAAGTGATACCATTTGTTGGAAATGATATTAATTGATGAAGTTGAGGCATGATATCAATGAAAAATGAATTTTCATACATTAAAGATCATCAAAAAGAAGTTAAAACAATGAATTTTAACTTGAGAAGAAAGAAGATATCAAGAAAGTGAAAAATCCTTCTCAAATTCGGTTAAAAAAGTGCAGAATAGCCATTTTGGCCTGGGGGGATCGATCCCTTTGGGAGGGGGATCGATCCCTTAGTTCCAGAATACACCAATTCTGTGTTCTGCTCAAGGGGATCGATCCTGTTTGAAAAGGGATCGATCCCTCATACTGTTTCTGCAGATTTTTGACAGAAAATCCAACCTTTGAGGTACCAAAACTTCGTTTTTGAGTTATTTAAGTCCAAGTAAAGGTTCAAACATTAGTAAAACATGATTTTGGACTTGTATGAATGAAGAACATGATTGAAAAACTATTTTACAAAAGATTTTGCAATTTTGGAAGGATTTTCACCAATAAAGGCATTTTTGGCCTCAAAGAGGTCATTTTGATAGTTATGCATACTTTGACCAAACCAAATCATTAGAAATCACAAATATGCCAAAACAAACTTGTTCACATAGATTTTAAGCACATATAACATCAAATCATCATACTTGTGAACAACATGTCATGATTGTCAACATGCATATTCTTCATTAAGGCTCATGACAAGGCATTTTGCATATATGACATATTTGACATCTTTTGAGCAACTAAATATATTATCTAGACATATCAAACTTGCTCAAGATGCAGAAAATCAAAAATCATTTCAAAATCACAAATCATGCTTTTCATTCATCAAGAATAGTCCATCAAGCATTCAACAATCATTCATCATGCCTTTTGCTTATTCACAATGCATCATTAATCATCAACCAAATTTCTCATCAAATCACAAATAATCAAATAAAAGTTTTAAGGAGTAAAGAATTAATCTTACAAAACTCCTTTGCTTGAGTATGCTTTGCCTTGAATTGTTGAGTCCACCTTGAGCTATCCTTTAAAAAAATTGTTGTGATCTTGTCAAAGATGGATCCTCAAGCTTTTTCCTTTTTCTCATTGGCACAAGCAAACTCCATGAGGATGTGTTGAGCATTCAAACTTCATTGTATCTTGTATCTCCATGCTCTAACACTCCTACAACACACAAATTCAAGCATGCTTTGGTACCCAAACTTTCTTGGGTCCATGAGAGTTAGTATTCACAATTTTAGATCCTTTTGGGATCCATTTCAAGCATAATTCATCATTATTTATTGCATGCTTTGGCACCCACATTTTTCTAACAACTCTTCCTCTAAATGTGGTTTTTCTATATGTGCATGCTTGTGAAGAGTGTCCTATTCTATTGCATAGTGAGCATGTAAGAGATAGATCATGCATAGTATTTTTGCTCACTAAGAAATTCCTAAGATGAGTTTCTTTATGTATTTCATTATATCCTAACCCATCTTTATCAAAGAAAGCTCTTTGGGTCTCTAACATATGATCTAGCTTTTGTTGACCCATATAAAACCTAGTAAATGAGTTATGCAAATTTGTATTCTTTTTATTCAACTCATTTATTTCTAGATTTGCTTCTTCTATCTTCTTCTCAAATTCAAGTTTGGCATTTAATAGCATTTCATTTTCTATTTTCAATTTAGCAATGATTTTCTTATATTTGGAGTTCATGCATTGAAATTCATTTGCTAAATCATCAAAGGCATTTTGTAGTTCACTAAAGGTATAATCATTATTTTCACTAGAACTACAACTAGCCTCATCATCACTAATAGCCATAAAGCATGAGTAGGCTTCCTCTTCATCTACATTTTCCTCATCGGAGCTATCACTATCGCTCCATGCAGCCACAAATGCTTTCTTCCTAAGCTTCTTATCCTTTTCCTTCCTAAGTAAAGGGCAATCTAACTTAGTATGACCCCGTTCATTACACTCATAACATACTAAAGGGTCCTTTTCTCTTCTACTTGACTCCCCTCTATGATGTCTCCTATTATTTTCTTTTTCTTTCATTCTCATGAATCTATTAAATCTTTTGGCAAACATTGCCATTTCTTTTTCTTCCTCATTTCCACTCTCATCACTATCATCTTCAATGACCTCATGAGTGGAAGACTTAAGTGCTATCCCTACATTCTTTGAAGGCACTTCATTTCTTTTCAATTTCATCTCATATGTAAGTAGGGAGCCCATAAGTTCATCTAAAGACAAGGTATTTGGATCTTTAGACTCTTCTATTGCGGTTACCTTTGCCTCCCATGATTGTGGCAAGCTATTCAAGATTTTCTTCACCATTTCTACATTGGAATATGTCTTGCCTAATGCCTTAAGTCCATTGATTATGTCATTAAATCTAGTATACATATCACTCATGGACTCATTTTCTTTCATTCTAAAAAGCTCATAATCATGTGTGAGCATTCCTACTTTGGTCTCTCTAACTTGATTGGTCCCTTCATGTGTGATGGCTAGTTTGTCCCATATTTGTTTAGCATTTTCACATAGGGACACTCTATTATATTCATTTGGACCTAATGCACAAAAGAGGGTGTGCATAGCCTTGGCATTCAATTGTGCCAATCTCATATCATTGGTGTCCCACTCATCCTCACTCTTAGGGACATCTTTTCCATCTACTTTCTTTATTGGGATTCTAGGACCATTAACTATTACTCTCCACACTTCATAGTCATTAGATTGCACAAATAACATCATCCTAGTTTTCCAATAAGAGTAATTCTCACCATTGAATAGTGGAGGTCTAACTAACGAGTGTCCCTCTTCTCCTAGGGGTGTGCCTATATTCAAGTGAGCCATTTAAGATCGTTTTGCTCGATAGAGGTTAATCTAATTCAATCTCGAGCCCAAGCTCTGATACCAATTGTTGGCTCTTATAGGCTATACCGAGAGGGGGGGTGAATCGGTTTTTCACTAACCTTAGGTTCGTTTTTCGATTCTTCTAAATTCTCTAGCCTATATTGATATTTTCTAAGTTCTCTTAGCTAGGCAATTACACAATATAAATTCAATGCAATAAACACAAATATAATTGCAAGAAAGTAAAGAGAGAAAGGATAGAGAAATGTACACAAGTGATTTATAGAGGTTCGGCAACCTTGCCTACGTCCTCTACCTTGAGACGCTCCCAAGGATTTTCCCAAATTCACTATCCTTGAATTTGTTACACTCCCTCTTTTCAAGGCTCAAGAGAAACCTCTCTCTTTTCTAGGCTCAAGAGTAACCTCCCTCTTTTTCTAAGGCTAAAGAGAAACCTCCCTCTTTTCTAGGCTTAAGAGAAACCTCCCCTTTACAAGGATTGATGAGATACAAATAATGTAATCAAAGATAAGCCTCTAGGTAGGTAAGTGATTACAGAAATTAAGCTCAATGAGAAGCCTATACAATATTTGTGCTAAGCACTACAATGAATATGAGAATGATAGATGATGTAGACTTTGGAGCTCTTGATTGTTGTTTGAGGCTTGAGAAAGATGAATAAGATGATGAAAGATGTTGCTTGGTTGTTCCTCTCTCTTCCTTTAGCTTCTAAGCCTCTATTTATAGCCCCTTGGATGGTTTGTGGACGTTGGTTGGAGCCAAAACCGAAACTAGCCGTTGTATCTCACAGAAAATAGCCGTTGGGGACTTTCTGACATAAAGGGATCGATCCCTTTCCTTAGGGGATCGATCCCATGCTTCATTTTGGCCTTCCGGGGCACACTGCCAAAAAGGGATCGATCCCTTTCCTTAGGGGATCGATCCCATTCCTCCAGAATGGGTTTTTCCTGCACTTTTGGGTTAGAAATGATGTGGTCTTTGATCCTAATTCAACCCAAAACATATTGGCACTTTTGTGGGAGTTTTTCATGACTTTCTTTGATAAAAACATTGTCCAAAAATTCATTAAGTGATTTTCTAAAATATTCAAAACATTTATAAAGAATTAAGACCAATAAGAATGTATCATTAAATCATGGTCTTAATGTTTGGGTATGATCACTTAAAATGTATTGAGAAAATCATGTGTGATAAGGCAAATTTACAATATGAATTAAAACATTAAAGCTCACTTAAGTTTTTGTCATTTCAAAATATGTATGGCAATTTAAAGCTAACAAATATGATAGATCTAACACTTCAGCCTCTCTTATGAACATCTGTATATTGACCATTATCAATCCAAACAGTCATTTAAGGTCTCCAGCGTACAAAAAGTGACCTATTCAAGAAGAGGATAACGACATTCCAAGATAAGCATTATGAGATTTTAATATTAATTCTTTTAAGTCAATAAATCTAAACTTTAATTAATATTCTTATGACCAAAAATAAAGAAAAAGCAAGTGCAAAAACCATCGGGCAAATAAAATTGTAAGTGAAGAATGCAAGGCATATTACACTAATACTATAGAAAAAGCAGCATAAAATCTTGAAATTCTTGAAATAGTTGAAATATAATGTTCTCTTTTCCAAACAAAAAAGAAGAAATAATAAGTAGTTTTCAAATGCAGGAAACATAAATAAGATTAATATAAGAAAGCAAAATAATATACTTTCAACCAAAGTGCAAATTAAATTTCTAAGAATAAGCAATAATTGATGTGAAGATAAAAAGTTTTGATATTTGTATCAAGAAAATATACATTGTGAAATATTCTAAGCTTTCCACAAATGCTAGTTGTTGTTAAAACATCTGAGCTTTACAATTTGCAAGAACACCAAAAACAAAGAAATCTACTCATAAAGAAGCAAAGAAAATGGTTATTTGCAAGGAAAAAACTAATAGCAAAATCACTTAGCCAGTATGCACTGTATGGAATAGAATTTTTTTATTTTTGTGTGCCATGCATGTAATAGAATTTTCTATCTTTAGCTACAATTCTCCAAATCCTTCGAATCTATAGTGATATTTTTGCCTTTAGAATTTAGTTTCAACTTAAGTACACTTTTTAGACAATTGCATACCCGAAATATTTAAAAAGATGCTCTGAATCTTATCTTAAGTAGTAAGAGAAAAATTAAAGATAAAATATATAGTTCAATACTGATAAAATCTTGGACAAATAATATTAGTTAATGAATGCTATCACAACAAGAAGTAATCCAAACATCCACCAATGCTGAAACACGCACGTGTACCTATCAACAACCCAACAGTAAACTCTCCAATAATATAAGTATTCAAGTTGTTAATTAATTAATTATAAATACAAAAGTATATCACATTTAAACATATAATGCATAAGAGAATTAGTATTAGAAAATAAAATCATGCAGCATAAGCAACAAACTATTAAATCTTTCTTGAAAGCTATCGATGTAATAATTCAAAACAACGTAGTGATGGCCATACCTTGCAATGATGTCTCTAATAAAATTAGGATTTAAGTCATCTTTTGAAAGATAGATAGCATAAAGTCTCCCTTTAGTGATAATTAACAATATAGATTTGTCAGACAATTTGAAAAAAACCAAGCTACATGTATACTGAATAAGAGTTCTAATAAAAGAGAAAATAATGCAAGAATTTAACTCATCAAAAGCTTGTTTAAGCTCTCCAACTGTTCTCAAAGCAACATATCTTTTGTCATTTATCATTAATTACTCTTACCTCATGGCCTATCATAATCATTTAAAAAATCATTTGATTGCATAAATGTGAGAAATACATTAAACTATTTACTATCTTATCAAATTCCATCAAGAATATAAACATGTAGATCAATCCAAAATTTACTATGTTTGCTAGATTGGAGTTCACTTTAAAAAAATAATAATTGAATAAAGTTTTGTAGAAGTGAAAAAAAAGAGTCAAATGACAATTTTGCATATGTTAAGAAGAAATGTAGTCGAATAAGGCATTTTTTTAAAACCAAAAATTCAAAGCTAAAAAAAAAAACTCAAAATTCAAAACTATCCCTTCTAAAATAGGCAAGCTGACATTTTCCTCAGCACCAGAGAAGAATTTAGTTCTTTGATCTACAAAATCAAGGGAAAAAAAACCCTTACAATAGAACCCATAACGTAAAAAAAGAAATATATTAAAATATTAACTGTATCAAATGAAATATAACATTAAAATCCAAAACATAGAGCAAAACCTTACCAAAAGAAATTGATATGTCAAGAAGGGTTTATTTATAGAACTACCTCTTTGCCCTTGAATTTTTGTTTTTGATGTGGGATTTCCTTATTGATATCTTCTTATCCACATACTCTTCCTTTCTTTTGTTTTCTTTCTTCATTTTTATGCTGTTATTAATTCCATTCCTATCCTTCATTTCCTCATTTGCACTCTCTAGACAATAATTAATTGAACCAAATCCATTGAAGCAAAGAAACCAGACATGAGTTCACGATAGAAGAGAAGAAATACAATAAAAACTATCAAAAAAATAGCAACAGAAGTAAAAAGAATTATTAAATATAAAAATAAAGGACATCTCAAGAAAATAATAATGCAATCAGAGTAATAAAATAAAATAATCGAATCCAAAACAAAATATGTAAAATAAAACAAAATCCAAAGTTTGCACATGAAGAAAGATGAACACAAAAATAAAGTTCCAACATAAAAGCTGACAAAGAATTAAACTAAAAAATTGCTTATTCAAAGCTACAAAGGAGCTATGAAAGTTATGGACCTACACAAAAACGATGGCATAGAAATATTTCATGCCATGACATATTATATTATAGGTGAAAACAAATTATCATATTTATTATCATTTTAAGTATGTAAAACACTCAACAACAACTTAAGAAAGAGCATAATTCTTATTTTATATATATATATATATATATATGTATGTATGTATATGATAGTTTACCTTTTTAAAATACATATATGGAGGTTGTTAAGTGCTATAAGGAAAGCTTATCTCATAAAAGGGTGTGTATTTTTATAGAAACTTGGCATTTAAGGCTGTAATTATGCAATGTTAACATTATATGATATCACATTTGAGAATAAAAGCATTTAAAAGGCATAATTAGCAAAAAATAAAAGTTTATCTCATAGTAGTTCTTGATAACTCCTATTACATTTGAGAATAAAAGCATTAAAAAGGCATAATTAGCAAAAAATAAAACATGCAAGCCACAAATGAACCAAACACAAATATAACAAAAGAAGGTGAAATTGAACTGCCAAAAGGCCTTGACGACAAAGTTTTTGCAGAACAATGTGCAACCAACAACCATGACATTCAAAATCAAATATTTCAGTTAAAAGCATATTTCAACAACAATAATAATAGCAAGAAAAATGAAAACCATACATTAATTAGAAAACTAAAGCATCAAAGAAAACGCAAGTAAAAGCTACTTAAGGAATTTCCATCTAAAAGCTACTTAAGGAATTTCCATCTCAATTTCAAATTAAACTTAAATGAATTAAACAACAGAAGTAAATGGCTCATAAACCCATCTCCTTCTCAGTTTTACAAATTATTAGCAATAATAGATCTCAAAGATATGAGAATGCACTTTAAAAAGATTGCATTGAAGTCGAAAGGAATTAAACTCACTTTCAAAGGGAGTATAGCTATCAATGGCACATGTTTCCAAGGTAACGGATTTCTTAGGAAGGAAAACAATCTTAACTTGCAAAAATCATAAATGAAATACAGTTAATCTTTTTAAGTCATGCGTTCAACAAATGATGGATGAATGCAATCAGAAGAAACAAAAACAAAAGCTAAGCCAAAACTAAGGTAAAGTTGGCAAAAACAAAAGATGGACAACACACTTCAGTTCTCTTCAATTTCAATTCCTTCACATTTTGAAAATTAGTAATCAATTTGAAACCCAAAACAGAAACACTCCTCTTTCCGCCTAGATTCTCCCTCAACCTAAAGCAAAACACAATGAGAAAGAAACTCTGTTTGAGAAATATTTCCAGGAAAGTTTCAGAAGAATGAATCCAAAACAGAAAGTTGTTCCAATTATATTTGCATTTTGCATTTAGAGAATAAATAAGTTTTGATTGTTTGAGTAAGGAATCAAACCATTCAAAAAGCAAACAAAAATGTGAATAGACTACCTCTTCCACCCATCCATACCTGTACTCCACAATATGTGGATTTCTAAGCTTTGATATCATATTCATCTGAAACAAAAATAAGCATAGAAGTAGAACCATTTTTACCATAAGACTGTATAATTTAACCATGTAATCAAAACTTGTTCCCATGATCTTCTGTATAATTCATTCACTAATAAGTATCAGAAATAAAATGAAAGGTATATACACCACATGATAGAAACTATTCATTTATCTATATGAACTTATACTACAGAACTAATATCTTCTCTAGATCATCTAACATTTTAAAATAAAAAAAATATTTCAAAGAGTTGATCACCATTTCCCCATTAATATTTAAAACCTTAGATGTTCGATCCCAGTTTTTATCTTTTCTTGTAGGCTAAAAACCTTACAAGCATATTTTGAACTACTGTAGAAAGCGATCTAACGCCACTTCTACTGCCTTGTTTCAAATATGAAAACCAAGAAATAGAAATACGAACTACAATATTTTGTGAACATACCAGTTTTTTTCATTTGTTGAAAGTATATAAAGCTTTGAGGAGATTAGAATGTAGGGATGGAATTTATCCTATTGAGGTGACTAATAGTTTAAAATAAACCATTAAGCATGATATAATGCAAAAGAAATATACAAATATAAAGTAAATAGTTTGCAAAAAATAAGTTTTCAGAAGAGTAACCTCTTGATTCATTGTATGCTTAAACTTCTCAGTATTCTTTTGAAATTCACTTGGATAGATGGCTTATTAAGATGGCCAAGATTAGATGTTGTCTGATGTGGTTCTTGGCCAAGCATCACAGTTTGTGGACATCCACCACCATGGCTATAGCCCTTTGCCTTGAAGTTTCAAATCTCTGCAAGCAACGTCAGATTTTAGCAACAAATAGACCAGCTTTCATTAACGACAATAGTTAAAGAGAAATAAAATCATATAAGTCATTGAAATGACCTTCAATTATAAAGATCAAAATTGGAAATTCCAACCAATTGGCACAAACGGATGAAAAGAGCAAGTATGAAAACTTTTTGGGGCCATGAATATGTACCAAACATTTAATAAACTCTAAAATAACCTGATCTTGGTAAATTTATTTTTGCTGCACCAAAGAAATGAAATTTCATTACCATGCAAAGGACCTTAGCACAAATTTTTTGTATTAGCAACATAAAAAAAAATAAAAATTTACGAATTCAACAAATCATAATTTACGACCAGTTTTTGAGTAAACAATCCACCAGATAAACCCCACAACGGTAAAGCCAACATAAGCTACATCAGCCAGGAAAAAACATTTCTTCTGAAAATGTTAAAAAAACGGAGTAATATATTGTCAAATGAATCAATCCAAATGATCTAACAAATTGATTGTAACTCTCAAAACTTAATTTGTCAAAGTAAAGCAAAATGATGTTGCAATTTAAAAGTTGTTTAAAAAAATGCTCCAAAAGTCAAACAAAGCGTTAGAACAAAAAAAAATTACAAAACTAATTCGTACCTCCGATCATCAAATAACCAAAGAATGCTTCACCAGCCAGCACACCCAAGTTAAATACAGTGAAAAACTGAATTGAAATTAAAAATATCGTTCTCTATATATGTATCATATATTAGAGACGAAAATAGAAAAAAAATCTAATTAATTTGAATTTCATATCAATGTATAATATACAAATAACAGTAAATGTAAACAGAAATGAATAGTTTTTATTACATTATATACTTATGTAACAAAGTGACAATTTAAAAAAATCAAAGCAAAAAAAAACCTTAATCAAAGAAAACCAATCCAAATTTTTTTTTTGTGTTAAACACAATTTCTAACAGTTTGTCTCTTTTTACATGTTTTATTTGTAAAGGAAATCTATCTAAGAATTTTTAGAATTTTCAAATTAAGGGATGTTCGTAAAAAAAATCATACCAATCTTACAACCCATTGAAAAAATAAAGCTTCACAAAACAAATCAACAAATAGAAAAAACTTTTTAAAAGATAGTTACTGCCAAAGCCAAAAAAAAAAAAAGAGAGGATAGAGCAAATAACCACTTGTTGCCTCTTGTTTTTGTCCTTTTATTGGAAATTTGTGAGGAAGAAAGAAAAGTGTATGGTGAAATTCTCTCTATCAATCTTACTCCCTCTATCTTTCTCCCTTCCTCTGTTTCTAATTTTAGAAAAATAATTAGGGATTTCGAGACTCATAGCCATGGGAGGAAAAAGGATTTTTTTGGAGGAAGGAACTTAGAGTACAATCGAGTAATCAAAGAAATGAAAAGCCCCCTAAAATCATAGAAATGAAAAGCAAGAAAACACAAAAATCACAAGGTATCAAAGAGAAAATTACCTGAAAAGAAAAGTTGAGAAAGATGAGAAGACTCTGCAGCTAATTAAACAAAAAGAGAGAGCTTCAAAGGGTTTCCATGATTTGGCAAAGGAGAAATTTGATTAAGGATTTTTTTCCCGAACAGTTGAGAAGAGAAACCCATAACAAAAAATGGGAAAATGAAGCCAAAATAGGAGAGCGAAGTCTCTAAGACTGAGAGATGGGATTAGCACGGGATATGGAGTTAAGTCAGTAACAGATAAAGGTCTCAATGGAGAAATAAAGTGGGAGAGTAGTACGCGCCAAATAAGGTCTGAAAAAAATTTCTTGTTGAAATTACCATTTGATCCAAAAGACCAACGAAGAAAAGCAATTAGACGAAGGATGAACAGTAGAAAAATGGAGTATAAAAACGTGGCGAAGGTGTGCGCTGCGTAGCTTTACAACTTTTATATATACTAGTTAAGACCCACCCGATGGGCGGACAGATCATTTCAAAGTGCAAACATGAGGAGTCAATGATTGATTAAATATTAAAAAAATAATACAAAACATAAAGCGTTTGTGCAGAAGAGTTTGAGAAAAAAAATGAAACAGGAAAAAGGATAAACAAAGAAGTAATAAGTGATAGCGAAGAAGCAAAAGTTTTTAAGCCATGGTTTTGCAACAAAACAGGAAAAGACATCACATTTGTCGGTAGATGCTAGACTTAGATCTCAAGAAGTTTAGCATGATTTTTCCTGGGTTGATCAATGAAAACTAATACCTGTCCCCTGCCCTTATGTCATTGTTCATAACAAAATTTTTCCAATCACCATAAAGTATGCATTGTATTATGTTCTAACATATTTACTTGCCAAGTAGCAAAGAAATTACCATGGATGACAAAGGTGAGTTTAGTTGATCGGTCACTCATGCATTTATTATTGAATTCTTTCGATATATCCTAAAACAAAGGAAGAGTAGTGTTAAATCAATTTTAGCCGACAAAGAAATAAGCAAGGTTCGGGAATTACCACAACATTGCACGTTGATATTCGACATTTGTGGTGATTATCATGCATTCAGACAGAGGGGGGTCATTTTGTGACAGACATTTAAGAGCATCATCCAAGATAAGAAAATAGTTTGGTTCTTTTTCTTCTTCATCAAGCTCATCGATAATGAAGAGTCAATGGCTCCAGTTTCAAGCATTTTGTAGATTTTTCAAGGATTGCTGCTAGCAGTCAAGAAGACTTGAAAAGAATAGAAATAGAAAAACCCTTGAATTGAAATTAAGAAATGAGATTTTCTTGCTAAGATATTTGAAACTATTAATATGTAAAGAGTCAGGATAAATGTAAATTCCTTTTGGTTTAAACTATTCCTATACGAAAGAATATTAACATTCCAAGGGGGTGATACTTGTATTTTTCTTTCATAACAAACAAAGATGAAAAGAAAACTAAAATGAACTTTCTACTAACTTTTACTGATAATGGAAAAGGAATAAAACACCTTCTAGAACTTATTCTATTTCTCAAGAAAACAAAGGCAGCGTGTTTGTTCCTACTTTTGTAGTACTAAAATTTGACAGCAAAACTAAGATGAAAAAAATGAATTAACATTGTAAATTCTGAAAAAAAAAATAAAACATAAGAAAAAATGATAGTTTTTTAGAACTTGCTTTATCTGTATAGGTGAACAAAGCTAATTTCTTTAGTCTTACTTCTATAAGATTTAAATTTGTCACTAACTGAAACCAACAAATGACCTAACATTGTAAGTTCTAAAAACAAAAAAAGAGGGAAAAAGGTTACAAATTCCATAACTTACTTTGCAAAAGAAGAAAGGCCACCTGTTTGTTCATAGTTGTATAACATTGAAATTTATCAGCAAAACTGAAATCAATATATTCAACACTGATCATCTAAGCCTTGAAAAAATGTTCAAATTCATGGATAGAGATAAAATATAAAAGCATTTATATAATGAATAAGCAACTAATTTATTTAATCAACCTAAAGTCAAATAGCTTATTCAAGCCTTTATTGCATGTACAACTTTCTTTTTTCAAAAATGTGTACAATATATTCAGTGATTGAGAAAACTATTGACGCAAATCTAACCTTCAAAGTGTTAATTAGAATGTTCTAATGCATCTATATATTGTCCAATTTGAAACTCTCCATCTAATCCACAACCTAGAAATCCAAATTTCAATAGGAGTAGTAAAAACTGATGAAATTCTGGTGCAAAAGCCAAGCAACTTGCATGAGTATCTAAAAAAGAGATCGAAAATCTAAAAGAACTAAAAAAAAAATTATTACTGCAACAACTTGTCAAGTTTCAAAAAATACAAGCTATTCAGGGTTACCATTTTAGCTTTAAGAACAACTTTTTAAAGAAGATCGAGCCAAAGAAGGTTGTCAAAACCTGAATAGTCCTTCTAGAAGAATCTGATGTCTATCTATGCTCATTTATAGGCTTTAAGGCAAATATTGTTGAGTCATCTTTAGAATTCATTCGAGTAAAGCTGTTACATCTGTTGAGAATAATCTACAAAAAAACAAAGGTAAAACATATTTTCTTTTTGCTTTAAAAGGAAAAAAGGACACAATAATATAACAAACTTATAATATTTAGATATATAACTGTATAACTATAATAAATACCAAAAACAATAGATTTTACAGTTTTACAAGCTTTTTCTATTTGAGTCGTGTTTTTAATTTTTTTTCTAGTATGAGAAAAGTATCAGAAATGAAAATCCAATATGAAGCAATAGCAAGAGAAATATAACTCCTTATGAGATAACCTTCCCATTATTATTGTAGTAGCCCTTTTGAGGTCGTTGCACCTATGCATCAAAATCATTTTCTTCCAATACACTTAGAAACCAACACCAAGGAAAAGATGAGTAATTTATAATAAAAGTGATTGATTTACCTTTCAAATAGAAGCCTTTACATACTTTTCAAAGAGAACCTTTTGTTTTGAAATCTGCAATGATTTCATCAACCTGAAAGAAAGAAATCTCCATTAGCATCAAAGCTAAAATAAAAATGAAAATGTCAATAAAACAATAAAAAAATTACTATCTTTGAAGAGTTCAATTTCAAAGTAGACACATAAAATGAAAAAAAAAAAGGCGCATAGCAAGTCTCAATTAACATCCAAATGACAGCTTGCATTGCAGCCAATATAAGTGGCATCTAAATCATTGAAAAGCAATAAAAGAAACTTAAAACTAAGTAAAAGAAAGAAGATCTTGGCACGCATGGCAGCCAACATAGATGGAGTTCAAAAACTTTGAAAAGAAAAAAAATAAAATAAGACAAAACAAATAATCAAACATTAAAACTTAAAAAATAAAAAATCACTTGCCTATGATGATTTAGTACACCTGAGTTGATGAATTTCTTCATAAAAGTATGAAATATAAGACAAATTCAATGTAAAAGAATGTGAATATGTAAAAGAAAATATTGAGGGATCTATCAATATTAGTAATGACGTTTAAACATATAATAGATTAAGAATGAAAACTAAATTAGTTTCGAAAACAAAAGCAAGGTAACCATGAGAATCAACCAACAATGAGCCAAACTTGCAATGCATTTGTAACCTGAACATATCAGAGAAAAGACATTAAGCATTATTTTACCAATTAACAACTTCCACAGCATAATTCCAAAAATGAAAACATCAGCCTGTTGATCGTATGTTCAACAACCTTCAATGTGAAAGAAATGTAATAAGAAAATGGATATCAATAGTGTAGTATTAGAGGAGGATGAGAGCACAGGAAACAATATACAGAAATTGAAATATTAGCTTTCCTTTTTTTCTATTTTTTTCTTCATTTTCTCCCAAACAAAGCATCATGACAAACCCAGATCAATAATGAATAAGAAATCGAGAAAACTCATTCATCCTCAAGCATCAAGCCTCTTATAAATTGAAAAAACTAATTGAATAAATGAGTTGCAAATAAAAGTTTATACCTATAGGGAAAAAAGCACAGAAAAATGGAGCAAACTCAGAGGCAACAAAAAAATGGAGCTCCCAATCAAGCAGGAACATATCCGAGAACACTTAATGAAACCCACCTTGCACAAACTGAACACCACAAGCAGAGCCAACAAGC
Organism: Heritiera fomes; assembly: GCA_032173925.1. NCBI lineage: Eukaryota > Viridiplantae > Streptophyta > Magnoliopsida > Malvales > Malvaceae > Heritiera > Heritiera fomes. The sequence goes on along the minus strand of JAPDPM010000005.1, from coordinate 1,690,207 downwards.
AAGGGAAAAAATTGACCACTCACTTGAACCGATGAAACAACAAAGTGAGAGAGAAGAACCAGCCGACACGAAAGAATCCAATGAAGAAAGCAGAGAAATCAAAAGGCAGAGCCACACAAATCAAAGAAGAGCAATACCGAGGGCCAGCTACAATTTTTTTTGGAGCAAAAAACGTAGATGCCGAGGACAGAGATAAGAACAAGGTAGTCATCATGAGGAAAAAGGAGTTGAAGAATGGCGGGAACAAAGCCATAATAAAAGAAAACTAAGTGAAGGAGCAAAAAGTACACCAACCGTCTACTTCAACCAAAAGCAAGGCTAGCAAGAACAGTGCCAGCATTAATACACATTGGCGCACAACATCCAAGGCATTAATACTCACAATATTCAAGGCAAAGAGAGGAGCAAAACGCAACAAACCGGACCAAAATTTCGACAGAATACAGGCACAGGAACACGCGGCACCAGAAGAAACGGAAAACGCGTTCAACAGAGAGACCATAAGCGTGGCTTCACCAGGTTTCAAGAAACCGGCCAACTTTAATCTATTCTATAATTAAAATTAAAGAAAAAAATCATATACCGTTTATTAATTTTTTTTACACATCTTTTATCAATATATAAAACATATTTATAGAAATAATTAATTTTGGTAGAAATTTCTTATTTGGATGCACTTTTTAAAGAAAAAAACATACATATTTCATATGAACACAAAGCAATGGGCATGCACGTTAAGATGAATTTTTTTTATTGTTAAATTATAAAATACTCACCAAGAATCATTTGATCATTGATCAAAAGTTAAACTTTTAATTTCAATAAAATTTAGTTTTTTATAGTAATCTTATATCTTATATAAATTTATAAAAGTTTAAGTAGATAGTTTAACTTTTTTATACTTAAAATAGTGAATTAATTTTAAATTCTATAAAATAATCCTATTAAATTATTTTTTTGTTTTAAAATATATAAAATTTTAAAAAATAAATTTTAATTGTTTTAACTACATTTAAATCAAATAAAATTTATCTCAAGATTTGATTTTTCTTTTATCACTTACTATGTTATTTTTAAATTAAAAAAAATATCCATATAGTTTAATTATAGGAATTATCCTAAAGTTTTAAATATTTTATCAAAAATCAAATTTGGGTATTTAAATATATATATATATATATGTATGTATGTCTATTATTTCAATATATATATATATATATATATATATATATATATATATACACACACACACACACACACACATATATATCACACACACACACACACACATATATTAGCATTGAATTAAATTTCATGTCTTATTTTTTTCCATTTTTCATTTTGTTTCTTTTTGAGATTTATTTGTTCATTCATTTTGTTTATTAATTTGTTCAATCATTTTTTTGTAAAAAAAAAGAAAAATATCCATATATGTTATTTATTCTTTTAAAACATATATTATCTTAAATATTGTATTTAATTCTGTTGAACTAATTGAAATTAAAAAAAAACTCAAATAATAAATTATTTTTATTTACATTTTTTCTTTAAAAAATAGAGTTTTCAACTCTAATTAATTAAAATAAGATTAATTTATAATCATTTAAATTCAATTTTTAAAAATAAATCAGTTTCAAATATAAAACATTAAACAGTAATCTATTAATAATTAATGTAGTAAGAATTGCTTTAATTAATATTGTAGCTATTTAATTACTTTATTTAATATGTAATATTTATTATATATATTTTTAAAATTTTCTAATTAGTATTTGATTTCAAATTATTTTTTTTAATTTTGTATATCCATCAAGTGTTTTTTAATATATCAAAAATCTTTTATATAATTTTATTCTATTTTTAAAAATTATTATAAAATACAATCGTCATCGTGCATCGCACGTGTTTAAATCTAATTTGATTAATTTACAATTAGTTAACACTTTAAGAAGGACATAAAATATATGTCAGTAAAAAAAGTGTATTTTCACAAAAAATATATATATATTTAAAAAGTTTTTTTATTGACAACAATATACTTTAGTTTGGTTATAAAATTTTGAGATCACAAAGTAGAAGGGAGAAAACACATGAATTTGACCATCAATTTACATATATACACACACACACAGCACCCAAATTTAATCAATCGTCATCCATAAAAAAAAATATTGAACCTTACTCCTCAAGGAAAGAGATATGCATCATCAATTGAGCCAAATGCTTGGATGCAACACCATTGATTAATAATTGAAAAGATAAATTTTAACTATTAAAGAATATAAGTCATTTTGTTAATTTCGCCAATAAATTTTAAAAATTTATTGATATTGATAATTTCTCATTTGGGAGTTTTTTGAAAGGTTTTTTTTAGGGGGCAGGGAATTAACAATATTTTCTTGATCCGGATAAAAATACAAATTAATTAATAACTTAAAAGGAAAAATAGTATCCATTTGTCTTTCTAATTTAAGGTGAATAAAGTTTTTGGTTGAACTATCACTTTTTGAACGAGTTGTCCTATATTATAACCATGCTTTAACTTTATATATGTCAAGTTGGTAACCTTTGAAATAAATAAGCTTTTGTCATGATTTTGGTGAATTAGAGCAAATCAAGTTGTTGTATTAATGATAAATCTGCGGTTCTACTTTTGGGTAGCACAATTTATCACAAAGGGATCTTATCTCGTGGCATGCAAGCTTTTACAAGTTAGCAATTAGCGGTCATAATTTGTTTTTCAAGTACTAAAATATGATATAATGTTTCATTTTTTCCAAATCTTACAACACAATATAATTTTTCATTAATCATTCGATTAAGAAGTTATTGGTATTAGCAACAATAATTAATTTATGATTTTGAGTTGAATTTATATTGTGATGAATGAATGTGTTACAATCACATTTGTTCATGCTTTTGGGTTGGATTGAATAAAGCTTATCAATCTTTTAAAAGCTTTATGTAAGGTTTGGTTCGATTTGATTCGATGGATAAAAATTTTTGAAATTAAAATGATAATAATAATATTTGATATTTTAGATCAGAACAAATTTCATTTTTTTTATCACAAATTTAGTTTGAGTTGAATCAAATTAACAAACTGAATGGATAATCCGATTCATGAATATATATAGTAATAATTTACCAAAAAAATATACATGTCTATCTTGTTTATTACTCTTGGTATTACTTATTGTGTTATCAATGTCCAACTGACATGTGCCTGATCCAAAAATGTTGTTACTTTGAATCCCAACTATCCATAGCTCGTGTGATTTATTTATTTACTATGATTCGGGTTATAATTTTTGAAAATTTACTAAACATATCAAAATATACGTAAGTTTTTAATACATTGTAAAAAGTTATAATATATAACAAAATTTTATAAGAGTTTGTATATGATGCACTGACAGTGTATAGTTTCTATACACTATCAATGCATCAGAGGTTGACACCTCATCAATAGGCCCTTATTGGCAAATTAAAAAAATTTATTTATATTTGCATATAAGGGCCTATTGATGAGGTGTCAACCTCTGGTGTATTGACAGTGTATAGAAACTATACACTGTCAGTGCATCATATATAAATCCATTTTATAATACCTAATAAATGGTGACGAAAAATGACAAATAATAATAAGTTAATAACACATGAAGCATAACAAAAAATGGTAACATGCAACAAAAATTTGATAACATATAGGCTAAAACATTAAAAAAGCTCTTGAAACTTTATTACTTTATTTATATAAGTCATTACACTATTATTGTATTCAAATAAGTCATTGTACTTTGATTTGTACTCAAATAAGCTCTTATTTCAAATAAAAAAAATTGGACATGTATAAAAAATGTTTCAAACTGATTTAATCAACCAAAATTTCAATTAATTCAATTTGATTAAGTCAATTTCGTATTTAACTAATTTTTATAGGTCAGTTTATTCAATTAAGTCGATGTTTAAAATCATGAATTAAATCAACTGAATTAATTTGACATTTTTTTAAATATATAATATACATAATTAAATACTATATAATATATTCTATCTAACCAGCTCTTTTATATAGGAAGTTAGGATTTAAACCCAACCAAAAAAATCAATTTCTCACTCATATAAAATATTGATTTATGTTAATGGCTCATTTAGATATAAATTAAAGGTTAATGACTTATCTAGGTACAAATTAAAGTTTAAGGGTTTATTCAATCTCAAATAAAAGATTAAGGGTTTATCTAGATACAATAAAAGTATAATGGCTTATTTGAATAAATTAACAAAGTTCAAGGGTTTTTTTAATATTTTAACCTAATATATAATAAATATTGTAAAATATAACAAAAATTTGTAATACATAATAAAAAGTTGTAATTACATATCCAAAAAATGTACACATATACCAAATAATAATAATAACACGTAACAAAAAGTTGTAACGCATAAAAAATTTATAGCAAATAATTTCTTAAAAAAATTGGATGTTACTTAATAGTAGTAGGATTAGGTGTGATAAAAAAAAGTAGTATTAGGTATTTGATTTTGGAGATGAAAATGTTATCTGTCTCAACTTTTTGATAAATTTTTATTTCACTTTTTTATTATAAAATATATAAATTATATTCAAACTATAGATAAAATTAATCCATGCAAGCATACACTCGTTATAAAATATATACTTTTTATTATTTGCTTGATAAGTAAATTTAATAAGGATAATTATCTAATATATCGTCAATGAAATTTTTTATTTCATATACAAAATTAAGATGATTATATATATTATATATTATTTATTTTTTAATATTTTTAAAGAATATATGTTAACATTTTAATATCATTTGTAAAATAAATAAAACTCCATTCAAAGGAAATTGTTTCATATAATCTATAGATTAGATGTATTGATTTTGCTTGATGATCATTTAAGTCAAGGGTGAAGAAACAACCACGTGGCATGTAGGTAAGGTAGGTTGCTTCGTGGCTTACGCTGCTAAGGATAAAACGGTTGGGCTCCAATTTTCCCCGTTACCGCGCAGCCAAAACATACCCAGGCGCCAACTCGGTTTTAACACGTTGTCACTGGGTCCCGGCTTTCCCTTTCAATTCTCTCCCGCGAAACCCGCAATCAGCTCTAAACGACGTCGTCTCACTTAATGCTATTCATTTCCATCATTTCAACAACCCTTCCGTCTCCTCCGTTTCCTTCGAGACGAGAACGAATCTCCTTCACCCTAATATTCAAACCCCAAAATCTAGCTCAACTTGAGAAAAAGAAAGGAAATAAATAAGTAAATAACTGTTAAAAGAAGTAAAGTGATGGATCGGAGGAGGACAGAGAGTCCGGTGTACGGCCGGCAGTGGAGCGGGGGATCGAGCAGCTCGGGCTCGTCGTCTCCTGCGCATCCACAGTCGCGGTTGCAGTCGGGTGCCGCCGGTGGCCTCTCAACCATCAAGCGCACACAAAACGTCGCTGCCAAAGCCGCCGCTCAACGACTCGCTCAAGTCATGGCTTCGCAGACCCCTGACGACGATGAGGAAGAAGACGATCTAGGGTTCCGGTTCGGCGGTCCTTCTGTGCCTACTAGCTTTTCTAATAACGGTTTAAGTCACAGTACTTTGCCGGCGATCTCAGTCTCTCGGCCTAATAGATCTCCCTCCCCTGCGGTAATAACTTTGAATTTAAGTGAATTAGGGAGGTTTTTCTTTGCTCTTTTTTGTGGATTTGAATTATTTGATCTGATTTGGAGTTTTGATAATTTTGATTAGTTAGGTCGGAATTTTGTAGAGCATGCGCCTTCGGTGCGGTCCACATCAGCAGGGAGGTCGGCAGTGTCGATGCGGTCAACGACGCCGACTTTGATGCCGCCGAGTAGAAATTCTGTTCGCACGCCAGTTGCTATACCTCCGATTGATCCTCCGAATAAGAGCAGAGATAAAAGGTTAGCGTTCATGAAATTTTATTACCTAAGAATATATTTAGAATTTATAGATGATCAGCTGAAAAGGTTAAGGTTGTACTTCATTTAAATATTTATGCATTTGATTAGGCCTATTTTAACTGCAACTCTATTCTCCTTTTTTTAACTTTTTTCGAATCATGATGTCATTTTGATTCTATTTTTAGCTAATTGCACAAGTAGAATGCTTCATAGTTTGGCTTAGTTGTAAGAGAAAAAAGGAGAACGGTGGTTTTTCCCTTGGTGGCGTGGCATCTGAAGTGTAAGGAGAGAAAAAAATGAGACAAATGACTCTTTGATAGAAGGAAACTTCAAATTATATAGTAGCAACTGAGTTGGTAAAATGGCAACTGATTAGTAGATACTGAGTTTGTAGAAAGGCCAAGTGAGCCAACTGCTTAATGTATTAGTACAGATGGGAAAATTGTATCAGTTCAATGCAGCTTCTTGCAATCGCAATGTACTTATTTATATTTGCAGCTACTATTTTGCCATTAGAAACATATTCCTCTTTATATACACTTTCATTAATGTATCTTTGAACACTGCTACTAAGTCACTAATATATCTTCTATTAATGAAAATTTTAGGTTTTCAAGCTGTTGTTGTGCTTGGTCAACCCATTAGGATATTGCACATTTCTTTTTATCTTATCAGTATTTACAAAGGATAATGCTCATTGAATATCTAAACTAGAACCAGTCATCTTGTTTTTCAAAGAACATGGCATTGATATTTTGTGCTAATATCTAATTAATAATGTAATGCTGTTATTTTATTCCTTACATTTTCTATGATCTAAATTTGTTCTTAGTTTGATGCCTATACTTATTATTCTAATAGGTAATCTTTATCTCTTCAAAAAAAAAATCCATATAGGTCTTGGCTTTTCTGATCTAGTTTGTTCAAATGATACTGTGATCCAAACCCTTGTAAGTCTTACTGGAACCATCAGTAGATCTTAGGATGTCATGCCATCATCTTTTTGTTTATAATCTATATTCTTACAATCTTAGGATGTCATGCCATCATCTTTTTGTTTATGATTTATATTCTTACATCTTTTGGAAAATATGTCTAACCCTCAACTTAAATGCAGTTTCCACAATATAATTCTTCATTTCCTCCTTAGTAGATTATGTAGATTATCTCATATACATGTTCATCCGTTTTTGTTGTGCCTAATTTCTTCATATGTCTTGTTTCTACCTTGTGACTTCATTCTCTGTATGCATAATCATCCATGTGTTCCTTTTCTTGTCCTCATTGTGTGTCAAGTATTTTTGGGTTCAAATGCCTGTTTTGAAAATCTTTTATTTTTGTGTAATGTGATAGTCAAGAACGTTCGGCCTTTTATAAGACAATAGATTTTAAACAGTGGCATTATGTTACTGGAAAGCATTGCAGGTTTATGGCTGATGTAGGACAACTCAAAGCAAAAGATACTGGAGATCAGCGTGAAGCTTCTGCACTTCATGATGAAGTAAGTCACTGGCGTTTATCTATTTCTGTCTTGACATCTGACTCATACAGGTCCCAAATATTAATCTTTTATGGGTTCTATAAGCTGCAAAATTTAAAATGTAATCATGCCTGTGATTGTACACCAATCCTTGTATATATTTCATTTGAACTTGAAATCTTATTCATGAAGCAATCGGCTTGAAGCTAATGTATGCTATGTTGCAGCTTGATATGCTACAAGAAGAGAATGAGAACCTACTTGATAAGGTGCACTATCTAGCCTAAAGAATTAAAAATTGGTTATTATGGTTGTGTTATCTATAACATGTAGCATTTATGCCTGTGTATACTTTACAGCTTCATTCTGCTGAAGAAAGACGTGAAGAAGCAGAAGCAAGAGCTAGGGAGCTTGAGAAACAGGTTTGTTAGTCTTCTTTCTTTGGTTGCAATATCTTCTCTCCCTGCTTGGTATGGTGTGGATGCTTTATCCTGTTAAAATGTGTCGCATAATGAGTTGTTTCACCTAAAAAATTTCTAGCCTATGAAGCATAATTGTTAATGTGGGGCACTTTCACTTCTAATTTCCTAAATGCATATGGGTAATACTTTAGATGTCTTTCCTTGAAGTACACATATCCTGTAGCTTCTAGCGCTGCTTATTTGTTTAAGGGCTTAGCATTTTGTACTAGGTGAAATTAATCATATAGTTCATATTATACTTATATACTCCAACATTCAAGGTGTATATTTACATTCTTGGTTCTTGATATTTATGTATGAGGTAGAATCTTTATATTCTAGGCATCCACTAGGTGGGACATTGACATATATCCCGTCAATAGGTACATACTTGAAGAAGCATATTCAGGTGCTCATGTTAAGCATTTTTATAACTTGTGAACGTGTTGTTATATCATTGAGGTATAAGTGAATTCAGCATTTGAGTTACGAGCTGTGAGCATTGCTTAAGTGACAAAATATTCATTGTTCATTAGTTTGCTGCAATGATATGGTTGCTTACTAAATTTTATGTTAACAGGTTGCTTCCTTAGGAGAAGGTGTATCTCTGGAAGCCAAATTATTAAGTAGGTAAGTGTGGCATTTTGCATTTGCTAGTTGCATTATTTATTATCATTGTATGATTTTGTGTGGTTTTTCTGCAGGAAGGAAGCAGCTTTGCGTCAAAGAGAGGTAACCAGAAAATTATACTTGTAGAGTCTAAACATAGATTGGACCTGGTTTAGCTTACTTGTTTTCATTTCTTCAGGCTCATGAATTAAATATTATGTGGTCACTCAACCTATATTTCCTACTCTAGATGTTTGCCTGGAACAACAATATTGTTTATATCTTTTTCTGTCTCTTAGCTCTCTCTCTCCCCTCAATCCCAGCTCTTTTTTCAGAGGTGCTGATTTTAGTTCTTTGCTACTTTATTCAAGCTGTAAAACAGTCTTCTCATTAAAAAAAAAACTGTAAAATGGTCTTTCTTGCAGGCTGCTCTTAAGGCTGCAAAACAGAAAAAGGATGGTAGGGAGGAGGAAATTGCAGCCCTTCGTTCAGAACTTGAGGTAAAGTGTGCCAATGAGACTGGTGCATAGGAGTGTGTTGATGCAGAAAGTAATTCTCTATGACTTTCTTTTGATCAGAACTTGAAGGATGGGGCTGCTATAGATTTGGAACAGCTCCATAAAGCAGAATCTGAAGCAAAAACTCTTCGCTCGATGACACAGAGAATGATTCTGACTCAGGAAGAGATGGTTTGTCCATCCGTGTTCAAGTCACTTTTATTGCGACATGCTTAAATTCTGATTGCATACTAAATCCACTTTGTAGGAGGAAGTTGTCCTGAAGAGATGTTGGCTTGCTCGTTACTGGGGATTGGCTGTACAGCATGGTAATCAACTATCGCATCTTAAGCAAGGAAATAATTTACATCTTAATCGTACTAAATAAGATGCTTAGAATGAGAATTTGATCCCATACCTTTGATATAGTGCACCTTTTGTGTGAAAGTTTTGACCATCCCTCAGATTCATGAAGTTCAAGGATCTTGATGTATGACTTGGTTAGTTCTTAGTCCTTTGTCGACCTAAGATATGTATTAGTAATTGGCCTATATTTGTTGTAGATTGTGGATACCAGCTTTGCTATTGTTCTTTTACCAGCCAGTATTATATCCTCATAACAATTCTTAGTCTTTTTATTTCGATCCTTTTATGGTGAAATTTTCATTTTTCACTTCTACAAAATTTATTCATCCTATTCCTTCGTTGCAGTCATTTTATTGTTTATAACCAGATAGGATTTGTTTCTCATGCAATTGCTACTGGATTTTGCAGCCATATGTGCAGATATAGCAGTGTCAAAGCATGAATATTGGTCTGCATTGGCTCCTCTACCGTTTGAAGTTGTTGTTTCTGCTGGACAAAAGGCTAAAGAGGAGGCCTGGGATAGAGGCTAGTTCAATTTCTGACCATATCCCATTTACTCCCTTTTTTTTGAATATTTTATTTAGACATATTAAAATTGTAGAATTGGTACAGGAGGTGGTGATCCAGACCGGAGTAAACTTGTTCGGGATCTGAATGATCTGACAGGAGAAGGAAATATTGAGAGTATGCTTTCAGTTGAAATGGGCCTGAGGGAATTAGCAGCTTTGAAGGTTGAATATTTTTCCTAAAAGGAAAAATAAATTTCAATTTTTTTTTCTGATCCATTTTCATGTCATTTAGTATCTGAATTTTTCCTGGATGTTTTACATTGATTCTTCTTTATAAATTTATACATGCCACATGTATGAAGTTTTGTGCCTTGTTCATTAATTTTTAAAAAAAATTACTTGTAGAAATACTTCTTCCCTTCCATTATTCGATTCCATTAAGTTCCATTTTATTATTACTTATCTATTTCATGTGTACTTCCATAAAATACCGCTTTATAAAGTCATTTTATTCACACTCATTGCTGTTTTCAGGTTGAAGATGCTGTTGTCCATGCATTGAGCAGGCACAGACGACTGGGTTTGCTTCATCAGTCTGTCTCAGGTTTGCTTGATCTGTGTCATGTGATTTTTTTTAATCTTTTACGAGTAATTGATCCAGTTGGATGTACATAATTTCCCAATATTTATATTTTCCTCCTATTAGTTACTTGAGTATGGTAATATTTTTATATCCTTGTGTGGCAATCCTAGCTTTTATTCACTTTATCTTGCATTATAGTTGATGTTCAATGAAATGGAGTGAAACGAATAACAGTTTTCCTGTGAGGCCAAGGCTGTGACAATTTTTTTATTGATCTGCTGGCAATTGTTTCCATTCTACAGTTACATATGATGTTGGAAATCAGTTATATTCTGATATTAGCATTATGAATTAGTATTTATCCTTTTACTTATTTTATTTGATTTTCAGATTCAAGGACATCAGGTGATCCCAAGTTGATAGATGCATTTGGTAAGGGAGACACTCTTTATCCATGCGCCATCATATCTTATTCTTTCAGCATGCTTCCATGTTGTTTTTGGGAAAACTCTGGCCTCAATTTGTTTAAAAAGATTCAGTCATTCTTTTATCTTTTTAGTTTTATTCAAATAAACTATTTTTGCCTTTCAACTGCAGAACTAAGTGAAGAGGAAGGAGAAGATGTTCTTTTTAAAGAGGTTAGTCACTTTCTTTATTCAAATACTTTGCATGCTGGTCATATGTGAGCCTTCAACGCAAAATCTCTCGTCATTTTCTGATGATTTTCTTTGTTATCTTGGACTCTTTGCCTTCTATTATCTGTTGCTAGATCCCAATTAATTTATATATTTTAACCTTGTTTCTTCTCTCTCCAGCAAAACAAATTTCCATTTATGTGACGGCAAGCTCTTTTATTTTTTTTTTAAGCCACATTAAGCTCTGAATGTATTAATAAATACGGTAGTGTTTTGGCATCATAGTGGGCTAGCTCCCATAGTGCAGGAACTCTAGAGCTTCTCTTGCTTTAGAAGGATCATACCATGTCAGAAATTCTTGTTCTTATAACTTGCAACTGTTATAGGCTTGGTTAACATATTTCTGGAGAAGAGCCAAAGTACATGGTATCGAAGAGGATGTTGCTGAAGAATGGCTTCAGTTTTGGATTAGCCGCAGTGGGCAGACCCCTACTTCACACGATGCTGTGGATGGTAAGCCTACCTATTTTATCTTCTTTTTAGTACGGTGAGAAAAACTCCTTTGGAATACGACTCATCTGTCAACTTGTCTATGTATTGCCCAGGGATGCACTGTAATCTCAATTTTCTTTCAAGTAGTCTGGTTTCCAGTAATATTAAATGTGCCATTTCCCCTAATATCTGATTTCAAAACTTGGTTTGCATCATGTACCATGTGGCAGTTGATCGAGGCTTATTCGAGCTGCGGAAGTTGGGAATAGAACAGCAGCTTTGGGAAGCATCTCGCAAAGAAATGGACCAGCCATCCGCTGCTTTGTTGTCTAATCACAAAGACTCAGAGAACTCATTCTGATATGTTTCTTCCTCCTCCCTTACTCTTTCACTTTCTTGATAAGTTTGCATCAAATTATAAGTTTGTACATTTCTTGTTCATTTTTTATATCGATTTTTATTATAGCTTGCTTAAACTTCACAGTTTTGATTTCTTGTCTTTGGTGTAATTTGACTACATGATTCCTGCTGTAATAGATCTTGATACTTGTTTGAGCTTCAAATGAAGATCAGAAGTAACATTTCATTACGTGATTCTCTGATCAAAGACCCCATCACCCCAGTTCATTTCGATTGTAATTGCTACAATACGTGTGCATAAGGTGTGCCTATTTTTCATGTTTCAACTATGTCACGCTGCCCATTTTATGAAATTATGATGCATTTAATCTTACACGTCCAAAAAAAAGTCATTGGATGTACAAGCATAAGCATTGTACATATTAATTGGTTTTGGGAGGAGAGGGCAATTTTCACTTGATAAGTGATACCAGAATAATTTTTTAATCGTTGGATTTTAGGTCAGAGTGCTTCAGTGGAATAGATAAGGAGGGCCAGTTATGATGAGGTCTCGTTGAATAAGATAAAATGTCGTGTTATGAGCTTCACGAAAAGAATAAAAAATAATAGATAAAGTGTATTTTATCTAACATCAATAGGAAAAAAATTATTCTTTGCATACATTTATCTTTGCGGAAAGAGAATGATGACGGGTATGGCCTTTGAAAATGAAATTGGGTCGGTTTTAAATGGTGAAACGGAACATGACAAGATCATAGCGTCACCATGAAATTTGGCTCCCGAGTCAAATGTCCAGAAGTCTATACTTGTCCCCTGTGCCAAGCTGCTCTCGCACATATCACATTCTTCTCATCAATGTTTGTTGGAAAATTGTAGACTTTTGCTTTCCATTCACTTGATAGTCGATGCTGTTGCTGCTGAAGGTTATACGCCCTTTTCTTACGAGCCAAGTCGTCTAATGGAAGGCATCACTCACCATTGAGAAACAAAGCTAAAGTGTTGTTCGATAAACAAAAAGAAGGCTATCCAATGCACACAAATCATGTGTACGTAGTTTTTTTATACATTAAAAGAGAAATTATTTTCACTTGCATTTGTGATTTTTTAATTAAATTAAAAAAAACTTAAAAAGGAAATTTAAAAAAAAAAAGGTAGTTGGCTTTTCTCCACTTTGGAACTAAAATTAATACTAACAAAAATAAAAATAAAAGAAGAAGGCCAAGAGGCAAAAAGCTAAAAGGGTGAACATGGAAAGAAAAAAGTGAAGCTTTGCTTTTATTATTATTATAACTATAATAATTACAATAGTTCAAAAGTCATATTAATCATATTGAGACACATTTTCCAACTCTGATGCTCCCATCCACTTCTCCATTCACACACCTAATTTCTTATTTTAATTTTCAAACAAAGCCTACTGCCCCATTTCAAACCTGGCCAACTACCCCTCTATTTATAGCTTATATTTACTATTATAAAATTTTTTTTAGTGAAAATTTGGATTGACTCTAACCTAAATAGTAAAATTGACATAATGAATAAAACATTAAATATTTTTAATTAAAATTAAATACATAATAAATTTTGAGTTGCAAGTCGAAATGATAAATCATGTTTAAAACTCAGTACGAATCAAAATGAACTCATGTCTAGTCTATGATAGATATTTATCTTTTTGAAAATTGTTATTTCGATTTTGTTTTTTTTTTATTCAAAAAACTTTAAAATCAATTTTGTTCGAAAAGAAAAAAACAGTGGGTCCACTTGTTTTCTTTTTTTAATTTGATTTTTTAGCAAGAGCAAGTTGGAAAGCAAAATAAACATGAAATACCTAAACAAGAGATGGAGTTTGTCCTCTTGCTGTTTGTTATTGGTCTATTCATATCCATTCTTCATTCTTTTTTTCCATTTTATTTTCCGAGGAAACAAACCCCACTACAAGCAGTTGAACCTTTTTCTAGGGTAGTCCAAATGCATGCTTTATTTGAATCTTTAGTAAAACAAAATTCTAGTTTTTTATATGATCCATCACAACTACCAATCTTCCTTAATTTCAGCCCTTTGAATAGCTAAGCACAACCAGGTCATCATATAATAAAAAATTGATTATCAACCAAATTATATGTACAGGCAAATCTAATGTACGAAATTCTCACGTTATCGTATTTGAAAAAGATTATATGTATGCAACTTTTTTCTACATTAATAAAATAACTATTTCCATCACTTAAATTCATTTATATCACTAAAAAATAACTTGCTCCAAAACTCATCCTTTCAACCAAATCATATATAGTTACCAAAAATTTGATACTTTTATAAAAGCATTAAAATAATATTAGAATCCAAATTTTGTTTTGTAATATTTGTTTGTCACGAGTTATCATATGGGAAGTTTATTGTTTTTATCTATTTATAAGAGGATATGTTGAATATCATGTCCATTAAAATTATAGATTTCTTGTGATTTTGGATTAAAGTTGAGAATCTTTTTTATCTATGAATATGATCCTCCCATCAAATTTGCAATTGAGAGAGAGAGAGAGAGGGGGGGTCCCCTTGGTAGCCATGATAAGGTCTCTGAAGCTATAATGGGGGAACATGTGGAGTGTGTGGACTGTGGAGCAATTCTTGAAAAAGTTCAAAAAAAAAACACATGTAACAGGTAAAAGGTGGAGACCTCATTATTATAAGAAACCCAATGAGAGCAAATCCATTAAACATGTATGTAAGAACATAAAGGAAATTGTGTTGAATTGTATATAGGAAAAAAATGATAAGATTGCTTGCTGTTCTCCACTAAACTTCCTTAATTCTATAAACTATCAGGATCCACGTCAGCCAAGCAAGGCAATCAGCAATGGTGCATAACTTGGTTAGTTTTCAGGTATGCTGACTGGTGTCACCAGGATAATTAAACAAATCAGAAAAGAATCTCAAATTAATTGCTCTATATCCAACTTAAAATTAATCGACATTAAATGAAATATTAAAAGAGTCTAACTTATGTTTAAGATTACAAAAATAGAATATTAAACAGATATAAGATAATACTATAGACAGTCAAACCTCCATCACAAGTAAACAAAAAAGTCAAAGTTTATCACGTGAGACAATCTTGGAAGGGTACAATTAGGAATTACATAAACAAATTTTGAATTTTGATATTATGTTAAATATTTAATTTAAAAACTAATTGATGATAGATGAAAAAACATAACTTTGAATATAATATCATAAAAACAGTGTCATACATTTGTAAATTTCCTAGAAATCTCCTTTGCAGTGGAAAGTCTTCCTGTCTACCTCACAATCTTTAGAAAATCAGGAAAAACAGATATGGGTTTGTACATGAAGATCAAGAAAAGCTGAACAATCCATTCATTTATTGAAAAAGAGAAAGAAAGAACTATGGAATCACTGTGGGCATTGGACCTGGCTGGCAATAAACTTCAAGATGCCATCATTCTCCCAAGAATATTAAGAACTAAGATTTGTTTTCACTGGATTGGTAAATGCTAGTCATTTTCTGAGCAATAGAAAGTAATCCTGTAAAGCCACTTTCTATGGAACATGCTCCATGTTTTTTTCTCTAGTCAAAAGGGATAATACAAAGTATTCTTAGGTGGCCTTGATGGTTTGACTGTAGAGAAAAGAACACAACCAAACAAAAGCAACATAACTGTAATATCTCAGAGCCAATTCAGATTTCAGAACCTCTTATCAAAAGCAGCTCAGGTCCCAGATTCCATTCTCTTTTCTCTTTCTGGGTCCAAATATAAGCAGGGACTCCAGCCATTGAGCTCTGAGACATCTCTTTCAACACCATTTTCATGCCTGCAAGCAAAAAGCTAGAATTGTAATGATAACAAGCCAACCTTCTCCAGCTATTTATTCAGTAACCCACCCTTACTCTTTTGTCCTACACTGAGCAGCATTTTGAACAGTCCTTCGGTGCCTTCTCTTGGTCATTTCTTCACTCCTGATTCCTGAAACTATGTGGAAAGCCATGGCGATTGCTTTACTATTGCTACTGCTGTGCCTTTCCATGGAGGTTGAATCCTTTTTAGCTCACTCTGATATGATTCTTAGGCTTCCAGGGCAACCCCGCGTGGGCTTTCAGCAGTTCTCGGGATATGTTACTGTGGACGACAAGAAGCATAAAGCCCTCTTTTACTACTTTGTGGAAGCAGAAACGGATCCAACTTCAAAGCCTTTAGTCCTTTGGTTGAATGGAGGTTTGCATCTTCTTACTTCCCTGCAAATTTGACCATAAAAAGAAACCCAAGTCACAGAATGTGTTCTTCTGAAATGAACAACAAACATTCTTTGATTTCCCAATGTGGGTGCTGTAAAATTTTGGGTTTCTGATGCTTTACAGGGCCTGGGTGTTCTTCACTTGGAGTAGGGGCATTCTCTGAAAATGGGCCTTTCAGACCAAATGGAGAGTTTCTAGTTAGAAATTATTACAGCTGGAATAAAGGTACTACAGAATCTCACTCTTCAATCTTGTTCTCATTTGTATTATTAATTGCTAATGATAATCAAGATTAAGCAACTAATCAGATTCTTCAACTCCTTCTGGTGTTGCAGAAGGTAACATGTTGTACTTAGAGACACCAATTGGAGTAGGTTTCTCTTATTCCACCAACAGCTCATCCTATGTGGCCGTGGATGATGAGACCACGGGTATTTCCTCAGCTCATAGACTTCCAGTAAAGAGGGTTCTTTTCTTATGCTTGAAAGGGCTGAAAGCAGTCCCTTTGCTTATGCTTTTAAGAAAAAGTTATAGATAAAACAGTGTTTTTCTGGGCTGAAGTAATTCTGCAAAGTGCAGGCCTTTTGATACTTTCCATGGAGGTTCTTAAGCTTTTGTTTGTTTACTTTTACTCTTTTCTTTCCTGATTTTCCAAACATTTTTCTTGTACAAGACGTCAAGTAAAGAGGGTTCTTTTTCTTTTCTTTAACTTTCTCAAGCTAGGGACAATCTTGTGTTCTTGCAACGCTGGTACAACAAATTTCCAAATTACAGGCAAAGGGATTTGTTTATAACAGGAGAAAGCTATGCTGGTACTTACAACATGCATTCCAGTTCCATAGATTTGATACAAATGAGGATTGATTCTGATGTACTGCTTTTTGTTGGATTACTGATTGCAGGCCATTACATTCCTCAACTTGCAAAGCTTATGGTTGAATTCAACAAGAAGCAGAATCTGTTCAATTTAAAAGGAATTGCAGTGAGTAATACTATGTTGAATCCAAATTTGCATGATCGAGGATATCTTGAATCTAAGAGAACAATTTCATCCTTTGCAGCTTGGTAATCCTCTTCTGCAATTTGCCACTGACTTCAATTCAAGAGCTGAGTATTTCTGGTCCCATGGATTAATATCAGACTCAATCTACAAAATGTTCACCTCTGTCTGCAACTATTCTCGATATGTCAGTGAGTTCTACAGAGACTCGGTTTCACCTTCTTGTTCAAGGGTGATGAGCCAAGTAAACAGAGAAACCAGTAAATTTGTGGACAAATATGATGTTACTCTTGATGTCTGCATATCATCAGTGCTTTCACAATCAATGATCATAAATCCCCAGGTAGTTGGCACTATATTGCATATTTTTTTCCAATATGGCCTCAATTTATTTTAACTAAAGTCTTTTGTTTTACCTCTCAGCAAGTATCTGAGACAATCGATGTTTGTCTCGATGACAAAGTTGCAAATTATCTAAACCGGAAAGATGTCCAGAAAGCTCTCAATGCTCGGCTTGTTGGAGTTCGCAGATGGACTGTCTGCAGCAAGTAGTACTTCTTGATTATGCTAAAACTACGTAGTAATATAAGAAAGTTTGCAGAAAACTTGATGCTATCTATCCATGAACCATCAACTTTCCAAGGCTGACATAGATGTTGGAACCAAACTACTTATAGAAAAATATAGGATTTGCTTTTAATAGTAAACATCGTAGGATTTTTTTCCTGTTATGACTTTAGGCTTCTCCACGTAAATTTGTGTTCTTCTACCTTGTTGTGGACAGTGTTCTGGATTATCAGCTGCTCAACCTGGAGATCCCTACAATCTCCATTGTTGGTTCACTAATCAAGGCTGGAATCCCGGTCTTGGTTTACAGGTAACGAAATCTCAATGCTACATGGCTTCAACAACATACGACAGGCTTTGCAGCTCATAAATTCGATGCATCTTGCAGTGGAGATCAGGATTCTGTAATCCCATTGACTGGAAGCCGCACCCTGGTGGCTGGACTGGCCAAGGAGTTAGGATTGGAAACAACTGTGCCTTACAGAGTTTGGTTCGAGGGAAAGCAGGTATTTTCAATGGCAAAGAAGGGAAATTTGCTTGACAAAGATGAATGAAACAGTGCCTTTTGAGTTTGATTTCTTGCTTTTTCTTTTCAGGTTGGTGGGTGGACTCAAGTTTATGGAAATATCCTCTCATTTGCCACAATCAGAGGGGCTTCTCATGAAGCTCCTTTCTCTCAGCCTGAGAGATCACTCATTTTATTCAAGTCATTCCTTGAAGGGAAGCCTCTCCCAGAAGTTTTCTGAATCAAAGTTCATACAAAATATTTTGTTTGAAACTACAAATCTGTGTGTCAAGTTGCTTGAAAATGCTTGAGCAATGTTTGATTCCGGTGAAAAAGACAAGAAAAATGAAGTTGAGTGCCATTTTATATTCTGGGTTTGTTGAGTGTAATTGATCCTTTGTAAATAGATGTCAGGACAAATCAGAGAAAGCTTTTTTCTATCTAGCCAATGATGAAAGTACTCTTTTTCTATCATTTTCCCGCTGAATTTTATCCATATTTTCATTATGATAAATCTTAAAAGCTTCCGAGCCTCTAACATTTTGAACTTTTTCTGGTAGAAATCTTTTCAGAAGAAGATCTACGAACAATCCAATCCTTGATTATCTAAACACCTGCTGCAGTTTCACATTTAATGAAGTGACATGAAAACCAGAAACCTGATCGTAGGGTTGTAATTAAACTAAACACGAATGAATTGATTTTTCTATTAGTTTGTTTTTTTTAATGTCCTTCGTATTTGTTCATGTCTGTTAATGATTTTGAATTTTGTGTTTGTGTTCGTCCGTTTGTTAGATATGTTTGTTAGGTATGGATTGTTCGTTAAATATTCGTGAACATAATTGTTCATCCTAAATGAATACATGTCTGTTAATGATTTTGAATTTTATGTTTGTGTTCGTCCGTTTGTTAGGTATGGATTGTTCGTTAAATATTCGTGAACATAATTGTTCATCCTAAATGAATACATTCGCGAATATTTAAACGAATGTATTCGCGAATATAGAAACGAACGCGTTTATGAATAAGTATTCATAAATCATTAAACAAATACGTTTACGAACACAAGTTCAAAAAACACATACTCATAAACAAGTGTTCATGAAAACAAACTAAATATTAAATATTAAAAATCCTACATAAAATATTAAATCTCACATGTAAATTAAAATCATCCAACACGAGATCTTAAATACAATACAACTTAAGTCAGTAATGTTTTATTAAAATTGATAATCACAATTTTAAGTACAATTTATATCATATACATATACATATATATACATATATTGATATACATATATTAAAGTATCATATATATATGTGTGTATGTGTGTGTGTCCTCATATGTGTAATGTATATATAAATGATTAACGGATAAAAATGAGATATTAACTTATTATAAAACTCTTATTAATTTAAATTTAGTATATTATGTTTAAAATTAAAAAAAATTTATTTTAAGCATAATTAATTAATTCAATTTTATAATTATTTTATTATTATATTTTATTAATTTTTTAAGCCAATAAAGTTGTATTGTATAAATATATTTAAGAATTAGGTACTAAATTTTTAGGTTAATGTCTTAAATATAGGGTATATATTATATAACTTATATAATATAAGTAATTTTAGTATTTTAATAAATAACAAATGAACAACAAATAACACTTTAAATGAACGAAGAATAAACAAATATAAACGAGTCTGTTCGTAAACAAAAACGAACCACACCTCTGTTTATATTCGGTTTATTTAATAAACAAATACTAAAATGTTGTTCGTGTTCGTTCGTTAAGCTTAATAAACAAATATAAAATGATAGAAATCAAACGGATTCACGAACGATTCATCGAATGTTCTGTTCGTTTACACCCCTATTGCTCTGACAGTAAACATTGTTTGCCCTTGAATTTATGTATGAGGAGAAAGGATTGTATAAGACGGTTACTCTACATCAACATATATCACTTTTATTCAAATCATGTCACGTAATTACATTATTGAAAAAAATCAATGACTTTTTATAAGGATCAGTAATGAGTCTTTTGAAATAAATATTTACCATTTAATTATGACATGTGATATTTAGTAAATAATTGATTTTTTTCAATAAAATATTTACATTATATAATTTGAATAAAAGTGATATATGCTGATATAGAATAATTGTTTTATATAGTTTTTTCTCCATGTCTGGGTTCCTCCATCCCACCTCAAAAAATTTACAGTACACTGTACTTGTGAAAACTGAAAACCCATCTTCAAATTTTGTTGCAATGGTTTTACATTTGAGTGTAAAATAGCTAAAGTGTGTTTATAAGTATTAGAAATTTTTCATTTTTTGAGTTAGATTTTAGAATTGAAAAAATTCAATAACACTTAATATTAGTATCAAAGTTTAAGTTGGCAATATCTCTCCTTTCGTTCCAGGCAAAAAAAAACTCTACTCAAAACTCGATGTATGATAAAAGATTTGTTAGGGCTTCACATGGTTTGTGGAAAGCATTTTATCGTATGAAATTGAGAAGGCCAAAGACATTCAACAGTTTTATATATATATAAACACACACACAATCATTTGCAAGGGGACCAGATGGAACCCACCAAGGCTGCTGGTGAAGGCTACCTGGAAACTATTTACAGCGTGAGTGCCTGTCATCATCATTGCAGAAAAGCATGAAAGCAAAGAATCCTAACTTAGATTTCCGGCTGAAATCCCACTGTAGTTTTTGCTTATTATTCTGCTACGGGGACATGATGAACTCTACTAACCAGGCATTTTCTTTTTGGACACTAACCCTAGACTCAGTTCTAACTGTTTTTTTTTTCTTTGTCATCATAATTGTGTTGATTGTAGAACTCTCTGATTCTTAGTTTTCTGCTACCTGCACGGAAATTTCTTTCATAACATACGCGATGTGCCACATTGAAACAAATAGATTGAAACATCAGCAGTATCTTTAAAGAAGCTTGTGATTGTATTGATCATGTCGAACAAATTTGGAAAGGGGTCTTAGTTCATGCTTTATCATTGCTGTCGTCATTATCATAAGAATATATGAACCAATATATGAATTAATGTTAAAAAAGGCCTAAACACGAAGTCCCCTCTCATTTCACGCTCTATAGTTCACAAAAATTTTACATGGAAAGCAACATAGCCACTAAAGAACCCACAGTATCAGTAAAAAGTATTAATACAATCAATTTGCAAGAGCAAGATACAGGGGACAAAATGAACCCACCAAGGCTTCCGGTGAAGGTGACCTGGAAACTAACTATTTACAGCGTGAATGCCAGCAATCGTCATTGCAGAAAAGCATGAAGCAAAGAATCCTAACTTTGATTTCCGGTAGAAATCTCATTGTAGTTTTTGCTTATTTTCTCTGCAAGGGTACAACATAAACTCAACTAACCAGGCATTAAGTCCAAATATACCTGAACCAAAAACTCTATAACAGTAGTAATTGCAGAATGGCTTCCATGGAGTGGCATCAGTGAAAACCAATGATGAGAGCCTGGAATTTGTGGGAAGAATGCTCTTTTAAGCAGCAGCTCACTCTAGTTTCATTTGCAGAAAGCACACAAGAAGCTATCCTTTTGTAAGATCAGCTGAGCTGTTTCCATACCGCTGCTTACGAGTAGCAGCAGAACTCTCTTTCTGGTGCAATGGATGTTCATGTTAAATTATATTCATACCAGTAAAATATAAAATCCTGTCAAATTTCATATAAAAAATTTTAATCTATATCATTTCCATAATTTTTGTTTATGTCCGAGTTTTGTATCACCATTTCATGTCTAAAATTGCATTTCTTGGTATTGATTCATGTTTACAATCATTGGCAGTAGAAAAGGACCATAATCGCATTTTAAATGTATTTCCATCTAATTCAAACAAATTTATCCATACATTTTATTGTGAAGTAAACTGTTTACATTACTAGCATCATCTTTGTGCTCTTCCAACTATGCTTCAGTGTCCAGAGGCAAGCAATCAACGGCTTCCAATTCTCCAGCCATGCAGTCCTTTAAAGAAAACAGACTACAACTAGTATAGCCAGTTCAATTAAAAAGAAAAGGTACAAACAACATACCCAACAAGGCTAATTGGTTACACAACAGGAACCGGATCGGCCAATGGCTCAGGAGCACCACTGCTACCATTGAGAACAGTAATATTTCCATCGGAGTCAACATCCACGATTACGGAATCACCCTCCTTAATTTCCCGAGCAAGCATCTTCTCAGCCATGCTGTCCTCGAGAAGTCGCATAATGGCTCTTCTCAAAGGCCTTGCTCCATAGCTCGGGTTGTATCCTTCCTCGACCACCCTCTCTCTAAACCTTTCAGTCACTTGAAGCTCTATATCTTTGTCTTTAAGCCTAGCAAACACCTCCTTAAGCATTATATCAGCAATCTCCTTCACCTCCAACTTGGTGAGCTGTCTGAAAACAATCATCTCATCCAATCTATTTAAGAACTCCGGCCGGAAATATTGCTTAAGTTCTTCCGTCACCAGGCTCTTTATTCTATTGTAACTGCTGTCCTTCTCATCATAATCAAGATCAAATCCTATCCGCCTTCCACCCTTCTCAATTACACTGCTTCCGACATTAGAGGTCATAATCAGAAGGGTATTCTTGAAATCCACTGTTCTTCCTTTACTGTCTGTCAACCTTCCATCCTCCAGTATCTGAAGCATCATGTTAAAGACATCGGGATGGGCCTTCTCAATCTCATCGAAAAGCACTACAGTGTATGGTCGTCTCCTAACAGCCTCAGTTAGCTGACCACCCTCAGTGTAACCAACATACCCAGGGGGTGAACCAATGAGCTTGGACACTGTGTGCCTTTCCATGAACTCACTCATATCAAGTCGGATCATGGCTTCTTCAGACCCAAAGTAGTAAGCAGCTAGTGCCTTTGCTAGTTCTGACTTTCCTACACCAGTTGGTCCAGAAAAGATGAAGCTAGCAATTGGCCGATTGGGGTTCTTGAGACCAACACGGGCACGTCGAATAGCACGGCTAATGGCTATGACAGCTTCATCCTGACCAATGACTCGCTTGTGAAGAGTCTCTTCCATCTTAAGGAGACGATCAGATTCATCGGTTGATACTTTCTCAACAGGAATACCAGTCCATGAAGAGACAATATGCTGAATGTCTGCTTCTGTTACAATAGGACCTCCATCCCCTGCCTCCGCCTCTGCCTTATTCATCTCCTTGTCCTTCTCTTGGATTGCAGTGATCTGAGCCCTGAGCTCAATTTCTCGATCGCGTAATTCCCCAGCCTGTTTAAAAAAATGCATTATGATAAGAGTTATTGCTAAACCAAGGTTGTCAAACCCACACAAAAAAAAAAAAAAAAGGTTGACCACTTATAAGCCTGGTAAGAAAACAAATCTTCGAGACCATCAAACAATCCAACACCAAGAAGTTAGGATCCAGTGAAGGATCATAACATTTTGATCCACCCCGTAAAAGAAATCAACATAAAATGGTCCCATGAAAGTCAAACCACTTTTGTACCTTCTCAAAGTCCTGGCTGCGAACTGCTTCATTCTTTGACTTTGTGATCTGCCTGAGTTCTTTTTCAAGCTCTCTAGCTTCCTCAGGGAGCTGCAACAACAATAATGTCATGAAATCAACTTGAGAAACAACGGCAAATAAGAGTCACTCGCAACTAAATTGTAATACAACGCACCTGCGCATGACGGAGGCGAACACGAGAACCAGCTTCATCAATCAAGTCAATTGCTTTATCAGGTAGAAAACGGTCACTGAAGCATAAGGAAATCAAGGTGAGGAACAAAAAACTGCATTTCCATTTTTAGTTACTATGCAGTCAATTGCCTTAAATAGGAATGTGTGGAGAAGAATGTACTTCAGATATTGGTTCATGTAACTTACCCCAATCTCTTGAGATAAAAGCTCTAATGATGATGATGATGATGATGAAGCAATTACAAATGATACTCGATGAAAATAAGATGACCACATACCTGATGTACTGGTATGACAGCTGCGCAGCAGCAACTAAGGCCTCATCTGTGTAACGAAGCTTGTGGTGAATCTCATAACGCTCTCGCAGACCTTTCAAAATCTGTATAGTTTCATCTACAGATGGTTCAGGCACTTTGACTGGCTGGAATCGTCTTTCCAAAGCTGGGTCTTTCTCAATATGCTTTCTGTATTCATCGAGTGTTGTAGCTCCAATACACTGCATCAATTCAAATAAAAAATATAAGAAATAGCCAGATTTGATTAGAATAACAGAACAATAGGTTGCATTAAACCAATACTATAACTTCAACAGTAGCAAAAACACCAGATACAACAATATGCTTCAACCTATGCCTGGCTAAATAGGAAATTCCAACATCAGTAACAATTGGGAGGCCCCAAATAATTCACTTATAAGTCAGATATAACAATCAACTCTAGTCTCTAATAGATTATAGTATTTGGTGAAACTGCTGTGAAAAAATTGTCTAGTATATTGATATGCAGCACCAGCCAATCCAAACTTAAAAAGGAAAGGGAAAACTAACAGATGCTTTCCCACCTGTTTGCTGCATAAACATAATACACATATTACAATCCCCCTTGTAAATACAAAATTTACCTGCAATTCTCCTCTTGCAAGAGCTGGCTTCAAGATATTGGCAGCATCAATAGCACCTTCAGCAGCTCCAGCTCCAATTAAGGTGTGCACTTCATCAATAAACAACATTATCTCATCACTTTGCTTGATTTCCTCCATTAGCTTCTTCAATCTCTCCTCAAATTCTCCTCGATATTTTGTTCCAGCCACAAGAAGACCCATGTCAAGTGTTATAACCTAAAAGAAAACAGTCATAAAAGTTTACTTCTAGATGAAAATAATAATAAATAAACAAGTAAACAAAAAGAAAGGCAGGAACATTGAAAGGTTGGGAAAAGG
Source organism: Heritiera fomes (assembly GCA_032173925.1). Classification (NCBI taxonomy): domain Eukaryota; kingdom Viridiplantae; phylum Streptophyta; class Magnoliopsida; order Malvales; family Malvaceae; genus Heritiera; species Heritiera fomes. Next base: position 1,664,983 of record JAPDPM010000005.1, on the reverse strand, counting down.
GGGAAGAATAACCAGATAAACAGGAAAATATAATGACATTGGAAGAGATGAGCACCTCTCTTGCCGATTCATACCCCTCATATATTTAAGACCACAGCACAACACCAAGATCTTAATCCATCAACCATCAATGTCATTCTTTTGACTGACTTTGGGCAAGACCCTTCTAGATCTCAACTTTGATGAAAATAACAAAATAAAATTCTAAACCTTATGCGACTAGACCAACTATTTTCAAGTCATGTAATTAATGCAATAAACATTCTTGGGAAAAATGACCCATAATGAAGATGAAAGTTATACACGTATTACACAGCATTTTGGTAAGCCATTTGTGCAAAATTGGCGTAAGTTTGAGGCATTTCTAAATGGAAACATGCAAAAATACTACCAGATTTGCATGTAAGAACTACTACACAAATCCAAAAACATAATAAATAAATAGATCACCATCAATCCTTCCAATCCCTTCGCTGAGATAAAATGTTTTTAATGCTAAAAGACATCCATGCACCTTCTTTCCCTCAATTGTTTCAGGAACATCACCAGTAGCAATTCGTTGAGCAAGTCCTTCTGCAATTGCTGTTTTTCCAACACCAGGTTCTCCAATAAGACATGGATTGTTCTTGGTCCGTCTACCCAATATTTGGACAACACGTTCTATTTGAGCTTGCCTCCCAACAACAGGATCTAATTTACCCTGAAAAGGGAGAAAAACCTGCTTAGAAACATGCGCATACAAAAACCCAGAGGATAAACAGAAAAACAAATTTCTCACCTCCTCAGCTAGCTTAGTCAAATTGGTTCCATATTCCTCAAGTGTTGGCATCTTTGTGTTGCCAGTTGATCCTCCAGGAACAACACTAACTTCATTGCCCTCACCAACCATACGAATAACCTAGTCAATCAAATGAATAATCAAATCCATTAGTTTTTTATATTGACAAAAAATAAACCAGAAATTTGAAACAAGACCAAGTAAATGAATGCACTTCTTGCCTGGGTGCGGATATTACTTGGGTCAGCACCTAAATTCTCAAGAACACGAGCGGCTACACCTTCACCTTCACGAAGCAGCCCAAGAAGAAGATGCTCTGATCCAATATAGTTATGACCTGAATTTTCATAAAATATGATTTATCAGTTAATCAAAGGAAAATTTCCAAGTCCAAGGAGCATGAATATAAAAACATAATGAAGAAAAGAGTAAGTCCTGGCTGGAGACAAGCTAAGAGCATACACCTTAACTTCATGGTCACTAGAACGCTTCCCACCAGCAGAATAATCCTTTAATGACATTTTTTCTCTTTCATCATATGAAATGTTTTTCTTATAGGTTAAGCCAGTTAAATGGTAATTAGATTTACATTATCTTAAGCTAATAAATAACTTCTAATATGAACGCAAATGATTGAGTGAACTGTAATATGAATAAACAACACAAGTAAAATGAAAGCCAAATGAAAATTGATAACATGATAGGGTAACTCCCCCTGCTAGCTAAATTACAGTTTAAAAGTGCCATAAATAATTAAAAAAAGAAAAGAGAAACTATACAAAAAGATACCAAGCTGGCGGGCTTCTTCCAATGAGAGTTCCAGAACACGTTTTGCACGAGGAGTAAATGGAATCTCCACAGCAACAAACCCACTGCCCCTTCCAATTATCTTCTCCACTTCTACTCGAGCATCTTTAAGATTGATTCCCATGGATTTAAGAACTTTTGCAGCGATGCCAGTACCTTCACCAATAAGGCCCAATAAAATTTGCTCAGTCCCAACAAAATTATGGCCAAGCCGTCTGGCTTCCTCTTGGGCAAGCATAATTACTTTAATTGCTTTTTCTGTGAATCGCTCAAACATGGCTTTAGTAACAAATCTGCTACCCCTTCCTCGTCGGGAAGACCTTGCAATTGCAACCTTAGAGCAGAAATCTTGGCCAAATCTGACCATATTATCTAAAGAATTTGAAGCACGCAACCCAGAGAAACTCCTTATCATCAATCCAGGTGTTTGTAAACTGCACATCATTTTGGTAGACCTTTTTGATTTCCCAGATTCTTTAGTCGGACCATGACTTCGATTAGTTACTAAAGCAGGAACAACAGTCGACTGAGCTAGAACCTTAGCCATCACTCCTACCAAGTTATCTGCTTGGTAATGAAACATGTCAGCTGGAAAGAATACACCAAAAGGGACAACAAAAGACCCAGCATTCTTTGCAAAATTACCAGACTCCACTCAGAATAAATGAACTTTATAAATCATTAACAAACAAACAGGGCTTCAGAAGAACAAAGACACACATGAAAGAAGATTCCATGTAATCTCAAACTCAACTAAAAATAAAATCAATTTAACAGCTTCCTCTCTATGGATAATTTTTATCTTAAAACAACAAAAGAAAAAGGATAAGGGACACTTTTACACCACTGACCATGAATATAACACTTGTTCAAGCAAAACATAAATCCAACACTTTTACAGCCCTGACCACGAATCCCTCACACTTCTTCAAGAAAAAACATAAAGCCAACAAATTTACCTTATACTAATACTGTATAACTTCAGCCAACAGAGACATCAGCACAATTATTGATCATTGATTCAGCCAACACGCTAGAAACTAAGGTGCAATAATCGAACAAAGAACATGAAAAGCTAGGCAATCAAAGTTGTAAATCGTCATTAAAAAAAATTTTACCCAAACCTTATCCATTAGCAATCACAACCGAAAAAGAAAACCCATAGGTGAAAATTTTGTTTATATGTATAAAAGAATCAACAAGCAACAATATCTTTAATCAAAGTAAAACTCACCCTAATCAAACCAAAACCATATATCAAATTTTCTGAGAAAACAAAGTATTTACCAACGAAGAGACAAAGATTAAAAACCCAACTGCCAAAAAGCTCAGAAATGAATAAGAAAGTATCAAATTAGAGCTCAACAAAAACCGAAAAAAGAATTCCGAAACTCACCTAAAAAGAAAGAGAAAAAAGCGGATGAACTAAAATTGAAAGAATTAGAGTAAAAAGGGGTCCTTTTCTTTCAGAAGTTGCAGAAAAAACAGACCCTTTCTTCCTTATTTAACTACTGGAGATGGTCTGCCGAAGAGAGAACGACGAGGATAATTGTGGTTTATATTAACACGCTCTCTCTCTCTCCTTTTTTGCTTTCGATTTCGGTATTTTCTTTTTAAAAAATCTAGTCCTTGCCTTATTGCGTGTTTAAATGAAAATTTTTAAAATTTTGAAATATATTAAGGTGTTATTTGATTGTGAGAATTTTTTTTATTTAGAAGAATTTTTTTCCATCAAATGATTTTTGTGTTTGGTTGAAGGAATCGGATTTTAAGGGTAATTTTTTTTACCAACAGTGTCAAAACGGTATCAAACAGTGTCAAATTTGAGAAAAAAATTTCTCCTGGAATTTAACTTTTTTGTTAATTTTACCTTCCAATAATTATATTTTGTTTTCATTTTACTCCTAAACCTATGTAATATTACAACCATGTTTTTTTCTTATTTTGATGAAGAGAAAAATGAATTTAAAATCAAATGGACCAATAATAAGATGGACCTTATGATTTTTTATTAATCAAAATCAATTTAATATAATAATAGTTTGTTATATCAAAATAATTTACATAACAAAAACTTTATAAAAAATGGGCAAAATAAATAAATAAATAAATAAGTATATTAAATAAATAAATAATTTAAATATAATTTATTTCAAGTGTTATTCACTCTACATCAACTAATAATATGGAGGGTATTATAGTAAAATAAATAATTTTACCCTCTTACTTTCTTTTAACCAAACACAGAAACTTATATCCCACCAATACAACCAAACACAAGAATCTAATATTCCCAGTAATTCGTTAAGTAAAATAATATTCCGATAATTTAATATTTCCGATAATCTTAAATTCCCTGAACCAAACAACCCCTAAAATAAAAATATTTTAAATGTTAAAATTTTAAAATGTTATTATTTATAATTGATATTTTTAGATAAATAATTTAAAAAATTTTGAATACTAGAATTTGATTAAATAAAAAATAATTATAAAAAAATTAATAATATTATATATTAAAAAATATCAAATAAAATATGCAATATAGATATCATTAGATTTGTAAAAATGTATAAATATTATTAATAAAATAAAAATATATTAAATTTAAATAAAATAATATGTTTTTGTTTTTAACTTATATTTAATAGTGGGCCATGTCTAATAAAGTAGGAAATAGTAGAAAAAATTTGGAAAAATTACCTCTTTAAGTGGATTTTCAAAAGAAAATCTGAGCATCTCAATTTCCCTTATGAAATCCTTGCTAAATTTTAAAATTCTTTAAATTTTTTTTTGGTTACATTCTTAAATTTTTTTTTGCCAAACAAGGAATCTGTATTTTGGACTTTTGAATATCTTGATTGAAATGAATTCCCTCATTAAAATATCTCATCCAAACACACCCTTACAGTGCATTTGGATGAAGAATTTTAAAATTTTGAAGCATTTTAAAATGAAGACATTTCAAAATTCATTATTTTAAAATATTAGCATTTATAATTGACTTGTTTGGATAAATAATTTTTAGAAAGAATTTTTAGACACTAGAATTTGATTAAATAAAAAATATTTATAAAAGAAAGATAATAATATTATATATTAGAAAAAGAAAAATATCAAATAAAATATGCAATAAATGTATCATTAGATTAGTAAAATTGTATATATATATATATATATATATATATATATATATATATATATATATATATATATATTGTTAATAATATAAAAATATATATTATATTTAAATAAAATAACATGTTTCTGTTATTAAATTTGTATTTAATAGTAGGCCATGTTTAATAAAGTATGAAAGAGTTTGAGAAATTTTAAAAAAAAAAACCACCTTTTTAGATGTATTTTCAAGAGAGAATTTGAGCATCTTAAATTCCCTTTTAAAATCTCTCCTAAAATTTGAAATTCTTCAAAATTTTTGCCAAACAAGGATTTTGGATTTTTAAATATCTTTGATTGAAAGGAATTCTAATCTTTTATATGTATGTATAAGTCAAAACATTTTGGTACAAATAAAATATGTCTAACAAGTATAATTTATTAAAATAAATAATAATATTTTCTTTCAAGTTTAAAAAAGATAAATCTCTATGTATATTAAAAATATAAAATAAATTAATTATATTTTTAAATTAATTATCTACTTCAATTTCTAAATGATATACATATATTTTTTATTCATAGAATAACAATCGCTAGACAAAGACTTGATTGTTAAAAGATACACATCTATATCTATATCTATATCTATATCTATATATAAATTAAAATAATAAAAATCACATATCACTTGCCTCTACTTTTACTAATATTACAAAGTATAACATTTATATCTGTAACTTTTATCAATTAATTTTTTGTTTTCTAAAAAAAATTTATATTTATATACCTATATATATTAAAATCAATATGAACAATGTAATATAACATGTATTGTTAATATAACAACAACATATTATGTATTATTAGATTAGCAACTAAATATTTTTTTTATTTTCTAAAAGATAATATCACTTTTTAATTTTTAAATTAATGCAACATGTACTCATTTCTTTTTTTCACAATATAACATCTATATCTATGATTTTTACAATTAAATTTTTTTAATTGTCTAAATGATAACATCTATATGTATAAATATTAAAATTTTTAATTTTTTCTATTATTATTATATAAATTGCTTGTAATCATTCATTTATTAGTATATTGTTATACACATGGAATTGATTACTTAACAATTATTTTAGTATTGTCCAATATTTAATTTAATTTTATGATATATCTATGATCATTATTTAGGAAATTTGAGATTATAAATTAAATTTGAAAGATATTTAAAGATCTTAGAGGTAAAATTAGTGTTTTATCCATGTTTTCTATTTCATCTATGAAATCTATTGAATCATTAAGTAAAGTGATACATTTTTCACAGATAGCAAATGATACACAAGAATTATTTGCTATATTTTGAACTCAATAAGAATTCGTTAAAGAATTTTTACACGAGATTGACTTTAAATCTGAAAAAACTCATTTTCTTCAATTCAAAGATATGTTAAATTTTATTTATATACTATTTTTATTCAATAAATTATAATATGAGTTTGATTTAATTTTTACAAAATTTATATAATTATTATATCCAATATATAATATTTTATATTACTTTATTTAATATACAAATTAAAAAAAATATTAAATATACAAATTTTGTATTTTTCATGAACAACATAATTTATATTATAAAGTTTCAAAAAATATATATTATCAATGAATTTATTATTTGATTAATGAATTGTCGTGCATGGCACAGGTTTAAAATCAATTTCATGGTATATTTATATTTTATTATAATATGTTCTTAAAAATTAAGAAGAACAAAAAAAAATTATAAATTCATAAGAGATACAAAAGGAATGAAAGAATCAAACCTTAAAACGATAATAATCATTATTAAGTCAAATATTAATTGTTAAAAATAATACATTTTTTAAATATTAAGAGTCAAATATTTAAATTTAACGGCCAAAGTCTCTCATACATCTGATTTTTTTTAAATGCCTTTGTATATTGTATGTATCATAGAATTTGAATTTTTGTTCTTATTCTTGTTTATTAGAAATTTTGATAGGGTTTGATGGAAATTAAGTGGATGAATTTGTAAGAAAAAGAAGCCAAATACATTATACATTACAATTAAAATTGCTCAATTTAGGGTTAAGTTCAAAGAGGAGGGTGTGAACTTGTCCCAATTAAGACCTCTTTTTTTGGCAATATCCATGTTTAAGAAGGAGATGTTTCTTTGCGCTACTAAAAATATCAAACATTTTGGTGTGAGTGGTAGCGGTTCTCGTCCCTTAATCAAGTGTTCATGGTTCGATTCTTGGTCTTGGGTATGAAGCAAACTATGTTGGGAGGGGACAACTCACCTTGTGTGCATTCAAGATTCTCGACAGAAATTAGTTACTGTTGTCGACGGTGGATTCTTCGTACCAATATCATGGTTAAAAAAAAAATATCAAACATTTTGAGGCGGCCACCTTGATTTTTGCTTTTGCTGTCAATTTCACGTGTCTTGAAGTTTCCTTTTTGTCACCATTTGGAGAAGATTTTTTTTTCCCTGTTGTTTACATGTATGATTATGATATCGTCCTTATACCACTACAATTGTTTCACTTAAATTGCTTTGCATGTGTTTTATCAGTGGTTTTCTTGGATTGTATGATTCAAGTTGATGATTAAAGTAAAAAATTAAAAAGAAAGTAACTGATAAAGGACAAATTCTAAACTAAAATTAAGTAAAAATGTATATAAATATGTTAAAAATTAAAATTAATAAAATTGTGTGTGATATGTCGATTCAAAATATGACACAAATTTTTTATGTTCACACGATACGAATTAATGCACGATTTATATATATGAATTATTAATTTTTTTTGCAAAACTCTTACATCATTTTCTTTTTATAAATGAATGTGAAAATTAAAGTTTTTAAGCTCAAACCACAATTTTACAATATGTTACAAGTTTTTTCTAGTAACTCTTTTTTAACAAAAGATATTTCATTTTAAAAATGAATATATATATATATATATATATATTTATGGATAATTATTATATACACTGACAGTGAAGTTTTTTTATTCCACAAGCAGCGTTAAGATCATGACATGTGTCCTATAAAAATATTAAAATAAATAAAATAGAACATGTGTTACGATCTTAACGTTGCTTGTGGAATAAAAAAACTCCACTGTCAGTGTATGTAATAATTGTCTTATATTTATATACATAAACACACAAATGATCATTTGAATAAGTTTGAAGTGAATTGTGATGGATGTTATAAGCAAGTCAAGTGATCTTGAATGACCTTAGAGGTTTAAAAACATGTGGAAATAACCACTTTGGGCTGGTTTGTGGGAATTTTCATGGCCTACATTAAGCGCATCTCCTACACTCCATCTTAAGATTAAAAGAAATTGGGCCATACTGTTAGGCCAGTCTGGACTTTCAAGTTTCAACCCAAGTTCCCATTTCTCACCTTTCTGAAAAGCCCAAAATATCAAAATAATGCAAAGGCAAAAATCTCAAATTTTAGTTTAATTGGTTAATTCTTTTATGATGTGATTTTCGTTACGTCTAAAATTATAATTTCTAACATCTACATTTTTTTTCTTCGGATTATTATTTTCTTTTGTATAAACATTATACATAGAAACAAACATAAATAACTATATCGTTGAATTTTTAATTTCATTAAATAAAATCGACAAATAGAAATGAGTGAAAAAAAAATTTATGTTAACGATGAATGTGAATTCATATAATCTACTTTAATATTGAGATAAAAATTTTATTTGATTTAAAAGGATAAAGTCAATATCAAAGTATAAAAAATTTAAAAAGGCAACATGAAATTTTGTCCTGCAGCAACAAAAATAAAAACCCATCACATCAACTCATCAATGCACACCATAATTTCATTAAATATTGAACTCATCATTCTGGCAAGATGTATGCAAAATTTAACACCAAAGTTGTTGTTTTTTTCCATAGAAAATAATTATGGGTAGGGTAACCCAAATTGGAGGGCAAATTTCTTCCCCACGGCTCACGGGGTTACTCCAGGACCATTAAAGACGGGCACTTCAGCCTTTGATACACTAACGAAGCCAGCCAGACTGCAGCTTATTTAAGATGTTTGTCAATGCTTGGGCCTCACCCTTTATTACACTTGCATGTGCTTCATTTTCTCACTTCACTTGTGAATTTCCCATAGATTTAGTGGGTCCAACTCTTATTTTATAGTACTTTCCTCCGCTCTCTGCAATAAAAATATAAGCTGCCATGCATCACATTCTTGTTCAAGCAACTTTTTCAGTAGATTTTTGCAAATAATCTTTAATTGTTGTGATGGTGATATATTGGCAAGTGTACAAGTTTTGAGTAATCACACAAATTCTTCAACAAAAATTTGTAAGTACAAATGATATTGATAATTGTCAATTCTTTTAATTGTATTTGTGGGATGATTGATGAATGAGCCTAGTAGTACTATTTTATTTTTTATACAAGGAAGATTTTTTATATGAAAAAATAAAAAATATATATATATATATTTGATATTCAGATTTATAGAAATATCATATTTTAAATATAAAAACACGATCATTTGAATCAATATGTTACTATTTTCTATGTATATATATAGTTTGGGTTAGCCATAGTGGTATAATAAGTCAAGTCGAGACTATCCAATATAGGCTCAAACTCGGCTCGATTTAAAAATTTGAAGTTTGAAGCACGGTTTGAGCTTTGTTTTTGAAGTTTGAACTAAACTAGATAGAATACTCAAATTTCTTAAGCTCGATGCGATAAGCTCTATTTGTTAATTTTCAACAATATATTATAAAAGTAAAAAAATAATTTAATAATAAAATATTAAAAATATATATTAAAAAAATGCTCGATAACACTTGTAAGCCGTTTGAGCCAAATGTTAATATATTCGAACTCAATTTGACTTATCATTTAACTAATTCAAGCTCGGTTCAAAAATAAACAAATCAAATTTAAATTATCACCGAATCGAACTTAAATACTTTATGAGTAACTTAATTTGTTTACACCCTTGCCCTGTCTAATGAAGCAAATAATTAGACGGTGAGGAGACAAGTGTAAAGAGGGAGGAAGTAACCGTTGAGCAACTAGATACTGAAAAGGGCAGAGAAGTGAGAAGGGACAGAGGGGGTTAGGGTTTTGATTGGGCTGCAGTTGCGGTGAAGGTGAAGGTGAAGGTGAACAACAAAATCAAAGGCATCACGAGAAACTTGGGATCCTTTGCCTTAGTTATCCTTCCCCCACTTCTCTTTCTCTTACTTTGCTTTCAATCCCTTTCTCGACATCAATGCAAATTATTTCTACCATTACATTTTACAATGCCCCATGTCTCCTTCTTCTTCTTTCTATTTTTTTTTATTTATTTTTTTAATTGATTTTCTGTCATATCTCCTACTTCCAAGGAATGTATATACTTGGGCCACGCTACAATAAATTTATATTTGGAAAATTGAGAAGGAATGGCCTCGAATCTCAATTTCTCGCTTTCTTGGGTAAAAATATTTCATGAGTCGGTTATTTTTCGTTTTCGTCCGGCCGAAGAAGAAGAAAAGTTCGTTTTTATACCTAGATAATAAAATTTTTAATTTTATAAACGAGATTTAAAAAATAATAATGTCTTTTTTAATTTTTATTTCTTTTTAATATATTGTAAAAAAATATGTGGCATTCTACTAATTTCTTTAATTCTTATATTTTTATATAACCTAACCAACAACTTTTCTATTCTAAAATTGATTATAGCCTAAAGTAATTTCTTCCCTTCTAAATGCAAATTACAAAAGCTTACCTTTCTCCAATTGGCGAAAAATTCACAATTAAAGAGCCTTTTTTGCCACAAAAGGCTAATCCCTATAATAAATTTCTTGCCATATATTTCAACATTTACCAAACAAAACTACTTTAAACCCTAATAATTGAGGTTGGTTGGATGTTTCTTTCACCGCTTATAAGGTAAATTGTTTTGTGCAATTTAGTTTTAATCTTTCCTTTAAAAATGTGATGGCATATTTTTTTTTATTTGTTTTATTAAAAGACATCAAACAAGAATTGGTTTTGGCCAAATGCAGAAAAACAACAAAACAAGACATGGAAACACTAGGGACCACGACTTAAATAGATCAACTCCATATTTGTAATTTTGTTTTATTTATTGTCATTATCGGTATTAGGGTTTGTTTTTTGAAAAATTATTCCATACATTATTAATGAATTATTAAGTTTCACTAACGAAATTAAGGGAATGACATATACTTTTAAGTATATTAAAAAAACTAACTAATTATAATATATATAATTTAAACAATTGAAAACCATTATCTAATTCAAATTCTTATATGTATGTCTATTTACCATAAAGTTTATGAATTTTATCCTTGGGTTAAAACTCAAAAACATATATGTTCATGGTTAATTTTGAATCCAAACAAAGCAAATAATTTTTCATTATGTAAATTGAAAATAGTGAAATGATTAAAATTATTGTTTTCTAAATGTCAATAAAAATCAAAATAAAAAAAATGCTTATCTGATTTGTGCAATCTTATGCACTCCAAAATTGCAAAAAAAAAAAAAAAGATACACCAAGTTGCAAAAAGGTTGTTATGGCCTAATGTCTTTGTAGGTAAAGCCAGAGAATATTGCTTTTCTTGTTAATATAACGTAGGTTTCATTTGGATTTTATCGAAATTCAATCATAAAATACAAGTGTCAATGTGGTTGGAAAATTTTCGAACGAAATTTTAACATATATAATATTAAATTTTAATTAAAATAAAACTCAAAGTACAGGAAAAATGGTTATATTTAGAAAAAAAATACAAGTTTGTCTTGTATTTTTTATTCATTATCATTAATTATATAGACAATATGAATTCAAGTATTGGTCATTTTATAAAATATGAAAAATACAAATTTACTTATAAATGTTTTTTATTTATTATTATCGTCAAAGATTCTATTTTCTATTAAAAAAATCATTTTTTTACTTTATTTTGTGTTTTCTCATGGCTGATTTAATCAAAAAGCTTCTGCCCTTTTCCCTCTGCAACTTCTTCTTCACTCTCTCTCTCTCTCTCTCAAAGCTGCCTTTTTCCTCGTATTTCAAGTCCATAACCGCTTGACAAAAACAAACCCAGATTTTGCTTCTCTCAGTTTCCCGAGAAAGAGAAATAGAAAACCGAGTTTTTCTGCATAACCAAGAGTTGTCCAGAAACCATGCTTTCAAGAGTGAATGGCGGTGTGGTTTGGATGGAAGATAAAGAAGACGAAGACTCTGCCTCATGGAACAGAGCCACCGCCAACAGCAACAACAACAACGATAACAACAGTGCTATAATGGAGAACAAAGAAGAGTTGGGTTCTTTGTCTACGTTCAAATCCATGTTGGAAGAAGAATGGTACGTAGGAAACAACAGTATTTCGAGCCATCAAGACATTAGAGACCTTCCATTTTCACCGAATCTTGTTGACCATCAAGATAATCTTTTGCTGCATCATCATAATCAGCAGCAGCAGCAGCAGCAGCAGAATCCAGTGGATTCTTCATCTTCCTGTTCGCCATCTTCCTCTGTTTTCAACAATCTCGACCCATCTCAGGTACAGTTCTTTCTGCAACCAAAACCAAGGTTGTCTTCACTCCTTAATGTTGTCTCCAATAACCCTTTAGACCATGGGTTCGATTTGAGTGAAATTGGGTTCCTTGACAACCAAGCAACAAATGCTGGTGCTCTGTTGAACAGGGGAAATGCTGGGTTTTTGGAGAGTTTCACCGATTTAAGCCATGGTAATCAGATAGACACTGCTAACTTGTGTCCCGAGACTCAATTTTCGAGTTCTCGGATGATTCAGTTGCCAGAAAATGCTGCCGGGTTCACGGGTTTTCAAGGGTTTGATGAGAATCCTGGAAATGCAGTGTTTTTGAGTAGGTCTAAGTTGTTAAGGCCACTGGAAAGCTTTCCTTCAGTCGGAGCACAACCAACTCTGTTCCAGAAAAGGGCAGCTTTGAGGAAGAATTTAGCTGATAATGGAGGGAATTTCGGGGTTTTAAGTGGAGGAAAGGTTAATGCTTCCAGTGGAATTGATGGAGATAAAGGGAAGAAAGAAATGGCTGAAGAGAATGAAGAGAGAAAAAATAACCATAGAGATGAACTAGAAGATGTGAGCATTGATGGGTCTGCTTTGAATTATGATTCAGATGAGTTTACTGAGAATACCAAGGTGGAAGAAGCTCTTAAAAATGGTGGGAATACCTCAAATGCAAACAGTAGTGTCACTGAAGGAGATCAAAAGGGCAAAAAGAAAGGGCTTCCCGCTAAGAATTTGATGGCTGAGAGGCGCCGTCGAAAGAAGCTCAATGATAGGCTTTACATGTTGCGGTCTGTTGTTCCAAAGATCAGCAAAGTAAGAATTTTCCTTCACGTTTCTTTTCTTTTTCTTTTCTTCTGTATCCCGTGAATGCAAGTATGAGTTATTGTGTTGTTTTAGGTCCTCAGAAATACCAAATGTTCTGGCTTTTGTTTGTGCTATTTTTGTAGTATGTGAATGAGTGGTATCTTTTGTTTTTACATGTTCCTAAAATGCTCTGAGAAAGTTGCATTAATTTCTCTCACATGGAGTCTGGTAAAGTTTTAAATTTCAACATGTTTCTTTGGACCACATTTAAGGAAGTAATTTCTTCAAGTCATCCGTAAGTATTGCTCGTTATTGCAATATTTTTTTATCATGTTTTGGTGTGTTATACGGAAATACAGCTAGTCCCAAGTCCAGTTAAAGGAGAGTTGGAGATAGGTTAGGACAATCAGCTAGCTAACATTCATCCAATTCAATGAAATGAACCAATATGAAAACTTCGTTGGGGTGTCCCTTACACGGAAAATTCTTGTTGACGACTTCACTTTTGGTTCACATAGCATACTCTCTATTGGGATAAAAGCTCTGACGATAGTGATGTCTTGGAGCGGCAAAATGGTTGCATCGTAGCTGCTTCAGATTCATTTCTGTGCCGCTTTCTGTTTTCTTCTCTAGTCTTTCACGGTTATCTGCTGTTTTCCTCACCTTTCGTACTTTTTCCTTTACACTACTTGTTCTTTCACTTCTTCCCATCTATTTATCTTTTACTCTCCTTGCATTTTACATTCTCATGCATTTGAATTTTTTGAGGTGATTTGTAGTTTTTGTTGGTGATTTGATGGTTTAAATTCATGATACTGTTGTTGAAAATCTATGGCCATAGACAGAGATAATACTAAGTTTCTGCAGTTTATTTATCGTTATAAAGTACACAGAAAAAAAAAACCCTAAAGCTATGAATTTGATGGAAGGTAATTATAAACATTAGATTCAATGAAGCTATAGAATCTATGATAATTGAGGTTTCTGTCAAGGAAATTTTTGGCTGTGGACTCACCAAACTATGCTTTAGATTGAATCATGAGACTTATGATTAGAACCCTAGATACCTTTGCCTTGCATAAGAAAAAAAGGTAACTCGGTGCATAAAGCTTTCACATTGTGGGGTCTAGAGAGAAACATGTGTATGCAGTTTTCTTTTTATATTAAGAGAGAGGCTGTTTCCATTTAAACATGACTTCCAGGTCACAATAAGACAACCTTTACAGTTGCACTAAGGTTCCCCTTTTGTTTGCAGCAATGCAACTAAAAATCTCAAACATCAAAATTAGTATGAGAATTGCTAGTCTTTTTCACTAGGTATTGTTCTTTTTGTGTTTATATAGTTAGCTTCACAATTTAACTTCTAATCCAATCCAACATGAACATAGAACATATATTACTTTTCCTTACAAAAGAAGGCTTTTGGAGGTTCATATTCTTTTAGTTTTGCTTCTTAGAAATAGTACATTATCCTTGTATTAATAGATGGACAGAGCTTCTATTCTTGGGGATGCAATTGAGTACTTGAAGGAGCTTCTACAAAGGATCAATGACCTCCACAATGAACTGGAGTCAAACCCTCCTAGTGTTTCACTGACACCTACAACCAGCTTCCATCCTTTGACGCCCACTCCAGCCACCTTGCCCAGTCAGATCAAGGATGAACTTTGCCCCGGTTCATTGCCAAGCCCAAATGGACAGCCAGCAAGGGTAAACACATCTCTTTATACTGAAAATTTACTTTCATCTTTTTCTTATCATACATCATTAGTTCATTCTTGATTGCAGCATACTTAGCCACAGAGTCAGCATGTTTTGGCAGGCTTATCCGGTAACATAACTCGATAGGTGCATAATGGGAATGTAGGCCATGAATTTTCTTTCTCCACTATCCCTTATGGGGTTGCATGTAGGCGGCATTAGGCTGTAAATGAGTTATCGTGAGATACTTGAGTCTTGTTTGACTCATTTATTTTCGAGTCAAGCTCAAGTTAAAGCTACTAAAGTAACGAATCAAGCTGAGTTCGAGCATTTAAATACCCGGCTCGAACGGCTCGCAAGCCTAATTGAGTTTTTTTAATAAATATGTATTTATATTTTATTATTAATTTATCATTTTACTCTCATAATATATGGTTAGAAAATGACAAATCGAGCCCATCAAGTCGAGCTCGAACCACTTGAGTATTTTGTCGAGCAAAGCTCGAACTTCAAAAACTAAATTTGATCGAGATTGAATCGAATTCAAGCATGATACTGGATCGTCTCGACTGATGGCATTAGAGATAAGTCACATTGTAGATTTTATACAAATTGTGAAACAAACTGATTTAGCTGTTGTGATTGTATAGAACTTTGAATGATTTGGTTTCAGTTTGATGTATATATAGGTTGAAGTAAGGCTGAGAGAAGGGAAAGCTGTAAACATCCACATGTTTTGTGGGCGCAGACCAGGTCTTTTGCTCTCCACAATGAGGGCTTTGGACAACCTTGGGCTTGACATCCAGCAAGCAGTCATTAGCTGTTTCAATGGTTTTGCCATGGATATCTTTCGAGCTGAGGTACAATTTCTGGCCATCACAAAGTGTTCTCATTTCCTTTTAAAATTGCCATACAAGTTGTTTAAAGCAACAAATGAAAAGCCTGAACCATGTATTGCTTCAACTTGATTATTTGAATGTCCAAAAACAAATTAGAACATAAGTAGCAAGGGATTAAACACTGCACGATGATATAACATGAAAATGACATGAATAAAAGACACAAATTTGGACATGAAGTTTTCGTATTGTACACAATACAAACACGAATTATATATAAATTGCTAGGTCCAAGAACAAGGTACGTGACACTTTGATCCATGTAAATCCTAGTCAACACTAGAGGAGCTGATACAATGTTTTCCTGCTTTTTCTGCACCTCTATCATAATCTTCCAGAAATTCTGATGATATTATCATCAGCTTAATTCAATCTTTCGTATGCTTTTCCACCTGATTTAACACTCTCAAGTTGTAAGAGAGTTTGTTTTTTCTCTTGGCTGCCTCAGTTCGAATCTGTTGAAAAGTTATGGGACAGTAATTTCCTATAAATTTGTTAGACCTGATGTAAATAAACCTATTTGGATCAGCTCAAAAATGGCAAACTCGGTAAACAAAATTCCTACGTTATGATGTTTAGGGAGGGTTATATGTAAGTGGCCTTTCTTTTATATTAACGGAAAAACTATTTTCGTGACTTGAACTCATGATTTCACCGCTCAACCTAAAAACATAAAAACAAAAACATCTATAGTTTGATTTATCACTTTTCTGATTTGTAGCGCAAGTAATAGAGAGGAGATATCTTTTTAGTTTTTGATAATTCACTTTCTGCTTTCTACATTTCATTTGTGTGCTCTCCTATTTTCAGCAATGCAAGGAAGGGCAAGACATCCATCCTGAGCAGATTAAAGCTGTACTTTTGGATTCAGCTGGCTTCCACAACATGATATAAGGTTTCTTCAACAATTGCATCTGTACTATGAACATTATCTCAACAGGAAGCAAAGAGGAAACAAGCAACTGCATTTTGTTTCAAGTGTGTGAACAAGTCGAACCTGCCACCGAATCAAGTTATGGTATAGTCAGCAACATAAGAGCTTTGAATTAGTTTGAACAGGTGGGAAACTCGCCATCAACTAAACTTTTGGAAATTGAAATTCTGTAATCCTCAAAGTCTTCTTTCAGCTTTTTACTGTACTTTCACTCTTAAAAATCTCGTTTTTGCTTGGATTTCTGGTCATTTAATTAAGAGTATAAGCCTCTCATGACTGCTGCATTTGGTACATCATGGTAACTTGAACAAACTCAGTTCCCCCATAAAGAAATAATTATCTTATATGAGCATATCTTTTTTTATTTAAATCATGTCACTTAATCGTATTATTGAAAAATTAAATCATTATCAAAATAATTAATAAATTTATTTAAATAAATATATATTATTTGATTATCATATTTAAAATGTAACAAATAATTAATTTTTTAATAATATAATTATGTGACATGATTTAAATATTCGAAATAAGTGAAGACATAAATTAACCATTTCATACTTTGTCGGGTGCTAAAGATCCTTTTCCTAACTTCTTTTTAGCTGAGATGAAAAAGGCTGTACTTTTAACCTATGTGAGACCTTGGGAAAGCTAGACATAGGCTCTCAGTTCTAAAAGTCGAGATTTGGTCGATTGGTATCGCACCCAAGCTTTGTTTAGTGAGGGAATTCTAATGGGATTCCTTCAACAAACCAACTTTCTATGTTGCATGAACATAGCAACTTTTGACCCAAATTTCACAATTCGTCAAAAATAAAAACTTTAACGGGTAAACTTGCAAGTCTTTGGCCACACCAACAACAAGTGATGCTCCCTTAACATGGATAATAATATTATTAAAGCAAAGGCTACAACACCGACGGATGGGGCCCTGGAGAAATGCAGTTTTCCCACTTGGTCTCATGAAAGAGACAACTCACTGCTTTAGAAGCAAGAAAGATGACAGTCGCCATCTCCACCACTCCCATCAGAGATCAATTGCAAAGATCTGGTCACCAACCACTCGTTTGAGGTAAGACAACACAAATGGCCATTCAGAAACCTGCTTTCCCTGAATTATCACAAGATAGAATACCCCTACAAGCCTCCAGAACTTATACAAAGGCAGAGGATGATCTTTGAGCTTGGGTAACGAAATTCAAGCAGATTCACCACCAATCACCAGCACACGAGAATGATTCAACAAATATGAAACTAATTTAACTATGTATTGTTTTCTGAGAAAACACCAATAAAGAATGACTCCAAGCTAACCTGAAAATTTCCGATGCTTAGCTATTTGCAAAGACAATATCCTTGCAGAAATGCACCTGATTTTGGTGATTTAACAGTGTACTAGATATGTAAAAATACATGAAAAGCAACAAGATGACATGCTTGCTTGGAAAGACATTACATGGTGTACTTGCATTCACAGGTTGAAACAGGGGTAAAACATCTCTGTACAAGGGGGATGGGTGGATGCATAAGCAAGGCCGGTGTAGCCCAGCTTGAAATTCAATTCAGGTATACATATTTATGTATATATAGACACCATACACTATCACCTCCAAATCATGTCCAAAATTGGATTTATACCATTCATGCCATCTACGTCTGATTCTGATATCTGAGAGAAACTTGCTGCTGCAAATACACTCACCATTCACTTTCAACTCAACTAATTCAAGTTCTAACCAACCGGAATGTCACTATAGCACTCCAGATGCCTCCACCAAAAAGCTGAAACAAGAACAAAGGAACATCTTACTTGCAATGTAATATAACTTAGGAATGCTGAAAAAAGGGATGCCAAATCTAAGGTGAGCACAACATGGTCAATTCAAATTGATCATTCCTATTCAAAACAAGACTATGCTGACACGCAATCATCAGGAGAGAATACACACCTAGAACATTAAACAGAATCATTACTGCAAAGCCTAACAATTGTCTGCAACAGATACTGCTAGATATTTCACTTCTTTTGCATCTAGGCCTTCTGCAGAAACTGAATTGTCCTCACCCTTTGAACACAATGACCCTGGCTTCATCTTCTGGACCTCCTCCCTAGTGTAGATACCAATCTTGCAAACCATGGCACAAAATTCCCTATTTCACAAGCAACAATTGATTAATGTCGTAAGCCATCAAACATATATAAGAAGGGACTCGTATAAGAATGAAGGCAAGTAACCCTTACTGCCAGGGATCATCTCCTACAAGCATCATATCACCCTCATTATCAGTATAGACAACAAGCCAATTCTTTTCAGGGGCCATTAATTCGCCTCCGAATTCAAATAATTGATCCAATTCAGCAATCAATTCATCATAGTTGTTGAACTTAGCAAGGTCCACGGACCTACCTAGAGCAATCCCCTGCTTGCGAACCTGAAAACAAAAAATAACATGAGCAAGCCCCAGGCAGATTTTGAGACAGCAAGTTTAAACAATCAAGACAATATATATATATATATATATATATAGAGAGAGAGAGAGAGAGAGAGAGAGAGAGAGAGAGAGAGAGAGAGAGAACCTTAGTACAACTCCTAGTGGAAGCACTAGAAGGCTTGCTTTGAACCTCTCTTGTTTGAGGCTGACCCAGCTGAAATATTTTGTCCTGCTCATTACAAGAAAGATCCTCTCCCAATTGTGAGAGCCTTGACTTTTCAGACTTCTGATCAGATTCAAATGCATGAACTTGATGTGATGCAGCTTGCACATGACCTACAGGCTTATTCAATGCATTAAAATGAGAGACTGCTGGCTCTGATGCAACAGAATTACTTCTGAGACGAATACCAAAGAGCTTGCAGTTTCCTTCTTCAGATTTTCCACTCTCACGATCTTGAACCAATGATGTTTTGGGCATTAAATCTCTTGACTGGACTGGATTCTCATAATAAGATGAGGTTGGGGGAGGCATCAACCAGTTTCCACGTGAATGCTCAATCCTATGACCATTAGGATAGTCACCAAAACTGCTAAACCTACCATTTCCACGTGCTTGATAAGGCACATCAGAACCTCGTGGAGACTTTGCATTAGTGTCAGCCAACTTGAGTGAGAGACAGGAGGGCAAGAGGGACCAAGCGCCAAGCCTCCCTTCTTGGTCTAGTAACTGCTTTTTCATTGGATTACCAGCTACTAAAGTTTGATCAACCACGGATGGAGAACATCCATGGGATGAATCAGCATTTGACCCAAAACCTGAGAGCAGATCTGTGTATGTTGGTTCATGCCTCCCAAAGGGCATCCAATTCTCTGACCAAAACCTTCTTGCAGCAGAAACCACATCAATCTTCTCATCATCTACTGTAGGTGGCCACATCACTGACTTTTCAGCAGTGTCAGACTCGTTACTCTCAGGAAAGTTGCCTCTCAAGGTCGAAAATTCTTGACCTTGCAAGACCCTTGAAAACCCACTAGCTGGTGAAGGGTCTACAGTAACTTTGGATGAACCTGAAAAACACATTCTTGTCAGATGAGCTGTTACAAGAAAATATATTATATGCCCATTACATGATACAGGACCTACCTTCCCTAGTAAGCACAGAGGAATCAGGGGACGAAGGTACCGCATTAGATCGAGGCCTTTTTGGCCTAGGCATTGGAAGGGAATTCAGGGCAGGTGGAGCCAAAGCAGGTTCAATTTTCCAAGGAGACACTCTCTCTGGACGGGGTACAGCAGAAGTCTCATCCCATCGCACCTATAAGTGAGATTAGAACATTCTTACAGAATTCCCATAACTAGAGACATTCTTACATTTGTTTCAGTATTCTAACAACCATAAAACGTTGATCAAATCAAATATAACTAGAGACATTCTTACATTTGTTTCGTTATTGTAATATCTATAAAACGTTGGTCAAATCAAATATAACTACCTTAAGGCATCTCCATTTGGAATCCTGCCATCTTTTTGGATCAGCATCTTCGATTCCAACTATTGTTCCAGTAAACCTTCAACACAAAAAATTGAAAAACATAATCTCAGCATCCTCACAAATCAAGTTGGAAATCCTTCCCTAAAGCAGTAACACAGTAGAAACTTCATAAATGATTGTTATGATGTTATGATGCAGTCATACAAGGATACCATGTCATCACACGGAAATGAAGACACAAGCCATACCTCTGCTCAGGAGCTTCTTCACCTTCAAATCTCATTTTGAACCTCATCCCTATTGAGTAATTGTTCTTCACTGATTCCATGTACTGATCAAATGGAACGATAAACTCAGCTGGGCTTGTCCTATAACAGAAAATTGACAGGCATAAATACAAAAATCTACAATTAATTCCTCTACAAGATAGCAATATCATAGTTGAAATTTCATCAGCCAGTGATGTTATTTTGAGAGCTTTAGCATATCATGCCAGGAAAAAAGACAAAGTACGTCAAAAAGGGAGACGAACCTAGGTTTGTAATACACAGTAAAAATGGTTTTTGTCATGAAGGCATGCCATGCTGTCGCAAGCACACCAAGATGCATGCTATGACTTGATATTACTGATGAAGGAACATTGCCCTGCTGCCTCATTGCACGTCGTACACCAACACGTAGTTCTCCATTCTCACCTCTTGAAAATACAAGTCATTTCCTCATAAACTCTCAAGCTTAAACAAAGAATTCATTGCTAAGAAACCATATTTCATAGCACAATAAAAGCAGGCAAACCTTAAAAATATAAATGCATCCCCAGCAACAAGCCTCTTGGAGCTAACAAAAACACTCCAACCACTTTGAAGCAAGTGTCTTCGTGGCTGACCTGGTATTCCCATCAACATTTGAATCAAATAGTAAACCAAACACCTTTACTTGTACGTGATTAGTCAGAGCAGAACCAAGTAATAAAAAAACATAGACAAGAACTTGTAAGAACAGTTCACCAAACTCCTTGAATTCAATCGTGCGTTACGTATTAGCAGGAAAACCAACTAGATTAAAAAGCATTACCCCTGAAGATATGTCGGAATCGCCACTCATTTCCATGCAAATCCTTAGCAATCAACTCCTGGGTCGGAGGTTGCCGAGACATATCCTGTTAAAAAAGCCCAAATGAATCACAACCCAATTAATATAAAGGAAAGAATAAAAGAACTAGACACTGCAGCAGATAGACACAAACCAATGGTGGAAGACATTCATCTGCATGACGCCTGAGCACTGAAAATCCGCCATGGGTGCTTGTATCTGAGGCAGTCAGGGTCTTGCAAAAGGAATGGACATGGAACCGTGGTGGTTCAGGAATGGGATGCTCCTTGTCCACAGTGTTCTCATCTTGCTAGAAACATTATATAAAGCAAAGAACAATCCATTAGAAACTCAACTCTTCATCAACTCCTAACGCAAAGTAAAAAAAATCAGACCAAAGCTTACGTTAGGTTCAGGAAGCAAAGTCACTTGTGCATAAACCTCATCGGTATCCGCTTCAGCCTATAAAATTATCAGCAAAAAGTTACTCCTCTCATTAGCAAAACAAAAGCCAGAAAAAGAAAAGAAAGAACACCCATACAGATCTCAGTAGAAGAGGTGCAAGGTACCTTCAATTGAACGTTAATCACACGACAAAGAATCTTTGATGGAAGATTATACACCGGCATCTGCTGGTCTGCTACCTGATTAGTTGACGCCTCAACCTGATTCACCAGAAACTTATGGTTAACAAGCAAATCAACACAAAGCCAAAACAGGGAAAAGGAAAACAACAAAAGAAACTAAAACCCACTTCAAATCACATTCATTCTCCAATAAAGAAACTTGAAAATTAACACGAAAGTTGCGTGGCGTAGCAGGGGTTCCCCCAACACAAAACAAAAACAACAAACGGAAGAATAAAAAATGAAAGAGAAAAGAAGGTAGAAGCGAGACCTGTTCTATGTGACCTTGAGGAAAGTAGAACACGCGCTCTCCTTCGCGAGGGACCGTCACCAGAGGTCCAGCACATGCATGCCATAGCTCCGTATACAGCGCCGTTTCAGGGTCTACGTTTTTCACACACATAACGAAACCGAGATGTACATTAAAACGGCAAACAAACGAACAAGAAGAACAACCACCAAAAATGAAGAAAAATGGAATGCCAGAAACGGAAGGAGGGCGGAATTATACCTCTGACGGCAGCCGTACGAGTTGAATGACCATTTTGCCCTTCCATGGTGTTCCTAGCATCTTTTGGCTCGCTATAACCAGAAGAAAAACTCTCTCCTCTTCCGTTCACACAGTTTCCTTTCATTGATACCTCCGCAGCAGTCATTTCTTCCAAATCTTTTTAGCTCAGATCTCTCATCTGATTCTCTCAAATTCCTCACTCAAAGCTACAACCACCTAACTCAAATTCCACTCAATCTACCATCACCAGTCACCACTCTCGTTAAAACCCAGCTCTCCTCTTCACTTCGGTAAACCAACCCTCACTCTCTGATCAAATCATCAACGAAATAAATTTCCCAAGCTTAAGAAAGGAAGCCCTATATTTCTCTCAATTCACCTCCAATCTTCTTGATTTACGCATCAATCAATCAATCTTCTCTTTATCTCTGTCGTTCTTCTCACTTTCTATCTCTAGTCGCTTTCACTATTCCCTCTGCAAACAACACCTAAGCTTTCTATCCCACCTGTAACAATTGCTGCAGATGAAATATCAGAGCTCGTACAAACGTAAAAAAGCCCAAAAAAAAAAGAAAATTAAACAAAAACAAGCTTTCTCTCTCTAGCTTTCTCTCCAGTTTTTCTTTTCTCTCTCTTCTGTCTCGTCTCTGTGTGTCTAACGATGGGTCGAGAAACTTAACCAAGGGTGAGTCAAAACCGCGGAGGCAATGGCAATCATTTCAACCGCGGTCAATTTCTAACCCACAGAAAAACCGGCACCAACCTGTCCGACTTCCCTAATGATACCGGCGACACCCGGTAAACTCAAGGGGACCAGAATAAATTTAAGAAATTCCTTCATTTATTGATAATAAAGGCGGCCTCGCTTTCCCGGGATTGGGTATTAACGGCCGTTTACACTGCTGCCGTTAAAATGCCTCGACTCTTCATTGGGTTGGCATGTAACGCCGTTTGTCCTGACGTTAGTGGCTTTGTCGTGCTATTAACGGGCAGGTTTGGATGGATGTCATAAAGAAAAAGAGAGAGATAAGGCAATGCTAGGAGTTGGGTGTGCGTAGTTAACACCGGCAGCGCACGTTAGCTATTGTTGCTTTCTTTAGTACTATTTCTCCACCGTACCCGCTTCCTACTATGCAGCTGGGTACCACAACCTACAAACATCTCGCTCACCTATATTATCATATCGTATATCACTTCTTATTCTCGTCGCGGTTAATAGATTTTTCATTTTTTTAACCGCGATTGGTTTAAAAAATTATATTAAATATATTGGCAATATATTATAAAAATAATTATTTCATAAACTATTGATAAAAAATTGTTATCATATAAATAAAATTAGAATCATAATACATGTATTATTTTATATATTTTTATTTTTTAATATTTTATAAGATATGTATCATAATTTTAATCTCAGTTGTAGAATAAAAAATTTCATCAATGCTGTATGAAATAATTATTTATATTATAAATAATCAACCATAAAATGTTCCTTTATTAATAAATTTATACTTATTAATATTTATTTTTAAAAACTCGCATGTTTTCAAGCTTTATATTTTGATGAATTGATATTTTAAATTTGATTGATAATATATAATTATTATATATTATTAATACATTAAATATAAACTCAAATAAAAATTAAATTTCAATGATATTTAAATTACTTTTATCTACGTATTTTACATAAGTAAATAAAATCAATAAATTATCATATACTTAAGAAATTTAATTTCATATATTTAAAAAATGAATAATTGTTAAATGTACTTTTAATCTTTCACACGAATAAATATAAACTCTCAATATTTTATAGCAAATCATTATATAAATTTTTATTTTACTGTAAATAAATTTCTCAATTTTTTAAAATCATATAACTAAATCCAAATATATCAAATAATATTAGTTTCAGTTTGTAATGCACACGTGGTACTGGTTGGCGTGAGTGGCTAGCGGCTCCCGTTCCTTAAGCAATGCCAGGGTTAGAATCCTGACTTGTGTATGGAGTGCCAATGTTGAGAGGGGGATTGCCTAACTACGCTCTGCTTCTCCCGACTCTAAATTAGTTACCGAAAGTGGATACCTGGGAGTTTTCGACCAAAAAAAAAGATAATCTACAAAAAAGTTCACATCAACCGTTATGTTGGGCAAAAATAACTATCAAAAAGAATATCTAAACAATAATTAACATCATTTAATGAATAGAACTTAATTGAGTAATTTTAAAAAATTGAGATTTTATTTACTATTAAATAAAAATTAATAAATTGATTTACATATGATAAAAAATCATAAAAAAAGTTATATGATCCACATAACTCATACATGTCACATTTTATTCTTTAAAAATATTTATCATATGTGTGTTTAGCTAACAAATATTTTATAACACTTTTGAAAAATGAATTCAATTATCATTTGTAATAATAAATATAATAAATGATAATTTACATATAATATTAATGATTATTATTTCATTCACCGTAAGTATGAAAATAAAAAGTTTCACAAACAGATATCTTTACATGTCATATTTTTTTAAACAAAAAATGAATAAATCAAAATTATTAAAATGACACATAATATATATAAAAATAATTTGTTCACCAAAAAATATTGTTTATAAAATTTTTTATTTTTACCGATGTAACTGAAATAATAATCTTAATATTACTGTATAGTTCTCACGATAAGTTTGGAAAATTACAGTTCTACTTTGTCGTGGAAGGAGACTAGGAGAAGAAGGCGAGAAATGGAACGGCAAGTCACGTGTCAGCGCAGAGCGTCAGTTGGAAGAGCAGGAGAAGTAAGTCAGTGGGACCCACGTTTATTGTCTATTAGCAGTTGTGCAGGCTCTAAAGCAACAACTGGAGGAATCTTTGTCCTGAAAAATAAAAATTAAAAAAAATTGTAATTAAATAAAACCAATTTTTAATTTACTAAAGTAAAAAACTCGCATATTTACTTGCTTTGCTTTCCCATAGCAGTAAACGTGTTCATTGGCAGGGTCAAATTCGAACAATCTTCTAAAGATTTTGTTCAAGATTCCATTCATTTAAAAATATATATTTTAATATATTTAAATATATTTTATATATGATCAGTAAAATTTTTTGATTTTATGAATAAGATTAAAATAATAATATATACCATTTAAAAATATTAAAAAATAAATAAATAAATACATGTGTTATCATTTTAATTCTGTTTATGGAATCAAAAAATTTTTTTTGATTTTGTATGAGATAATTATCTTATTATTAATTGATACAATAATTAAATATACTCTCAATATTTATATAAAATAAATATAAATATTTAATATTTTATTACATATAAATCTGTTCATACAATTTTATTATACTGTAAATAAATTTTTAACCTTTCAAAATAAAGTAATTAAGTCTAAATGAGTTGAATAATACTAATTGCTATTTAGATATCTTACGTGACAACTAGCATGGGTAATTTCATAGATTATCATATGTGCAATACAAATGAATATTAGTATCATTTAATATATTTTAATATAATTGCATGATTTAAAAGATTAAGTATAAATAAATTTATAGATTGATTTACGTAGAATAAAATAAAACATTAAAACGCTAAAGACATTTATTTACTTTGTGCAACAAAATAATTGTACATTTTATTATTTTTTATAAATTTAATATTTTGTAAAATGTGTGGTAAAAATGTTTATTTAAAATCCGATCTGAATTGAAACAAACACGTGAAACAAAAGAATGATTTGATCTAGAAACAGAATTAGTAATGATAATAAATACCAAAAAGTGTGGAAAATTTGTGGGACGCTGTGGGGTTTCTTTGGACATGAGATTATGGGGGCAAATATTGTACATTTGATGTCGTTTTGGAATTTGTAATAAACAAAGAGCTGGCACATTGTTTGAGCCATGTTGTCAAGCATGAATAAGTTAGCCATATCCATACCTCGAGAATTGAATGTGAAAATCACTTTTGGGATTTTATATACATATATGAATAAGTTAGATATGTTGATGATAAAAAAACAAAGTTATCTATGTTCAACAATGAAGGTGTGTTCGTATAACCTAAATAATAAGAAATTTATATTTGAATTTTTAAGATTTTTAATATGACACTCATTGGTATTGAACGTACGGTGATGCATGAAAAAAATTTTAAATGTTGTTAAAAATATTTCGCTTAAGTGTTTAATAGAAAGTTATGACATGTTGTAAAACTTAATTTCGAATCCAAACAATCTCAACCTTTACTTAGAATTATCAAAACAAAAATTGCACAAGTTAATTTCATTGGCTACTTTAAATTAATATTTCGTATAAAAATTTAGATAAAAATTTAAACCAAGGAATAATGAAGTCTCCTTTGTAACAAAATATTTGAGGTTAACTTAGCTAAACTTTATGTATTGAGTATGCTAATATATAAAAAAAAAACCCTAGAATAAAATGTTTCTTTATAATTATGACACTACTTATCATTATCATTTTTCTCTTTTTTTTAAATAAAAAATAAATACTAGTGATATTTTTTCTAAATAACAAGTTAAATAAAGATATTGTTAAAACATATTTGGAGAGTTACTCTAGGAAGTTAAATAATAAAGTTATTTGTGAGTTATTTGTTTGATGATTATTTAAGTTTGATTTGTTTATTTCGAATCAAGTTTGGGTTATTTGAACAACAAATTAAGCCAAGTTTAAATATCTTAATTCTTAGATTTGAAAGGCTCACGAATTCATTGAGTTTTTTTTAATATTTAATTATTAATTTATTATTCTATTTTCATAATATATGATTACAAAAACAATAACTCTAGTTTATCGAATTAAATTCTAACGATTAAAGTCATCTATTAAATCAAATTTGAGCTTAAAAAATTAAATTTGATTATACTCAAATTGAATTCACATTTTATTTGATACATGCTGAATTCATACTTAACATGATATGTTTCGATTCGATTTAATTTGATTCAAACTTATAAATCAACCTCCTTATATGCCTAGAAACACGAGGGATTGACATTGACATGTCACATACCTTTGAGTAAACACTTTCGGTATTCGAATGCCACTTTGGACTCCGACTAATCCGAAATCGAGTCAGGTCGGACCTCATTCGAGAGAAGCTCTCCCAATGCTATTTTTTTCATTCACAAAGCTCAAAATCGAAACCTTACTTAAGGGGCATCAAGCTCCTTCTACTTGACCTAACAAATATTGGTACATACCTTGAATTTAAACCTTAAATGCATCAATAAGTGAAAAAATTGTGCATATTTCCTTATTCAATCCAAGTGAGCCTTTCGGCCTTTGAAAACTAGCGATGAGGGCCATTTCGGGAAATAAGAATACAAAAGATGAAGTTGAAGTCTTGAAGACATGAGGAAAATGCTAGTCATCAGCATAAACAAAATGTATTACGCTAAAGGGACTTATTCGACTCTTTATCAATTATTATTTTTATTTGTTATAAAAAATTTGTTTAATACAGAAAAAATTAGATTATAATCTATTGCTTCAGATTAATACAAAAAAGATTTTAATGTTTACTCGAACAGTTCATCATTTAACTCTTATTAATATAAAAATTTATATACGATACATTGATAGTATATAATCTGTATATACAGTTAATGCATAAAAAATTGACATATTATCAATAAGTCTTTATAAATAAATTAAAAAAATTATTTGTATTTATTTTTAAGGGATTTGTATCTTTTTAATTTGTAAATTGATGATGTGTCAATTTTTGATATATTGAGAGTTTATAGATATTATACATTGTCAATATATCATATATAAACTCTTAATATAATGTATATAACTTATATTTTTTTAAAAATTATTTGGCAAAAGAAGATTGAAGCATTTACTGATTACATTAGTCATGTAAGTTGTAACATTCCCCGAGTGGCCTTTCTCCACTCGAATTGTTAAAAGTACGTGGACATCCCAACATGTAGACTAGGAATATGGTAGTTATCAATTTATGATTTTAATTTGCAAAAATATTTTTAAAAAAAATTATTTAAAGTTCAAGTTTGAACCTTAATAATTAAAATTAAAGTCGAGTATAAAAATTAAACTTGTTTTTTCTTGATAAATGAACTTAATGGAGCGAGCTGCCGAGCTCTAATAAATTAATTTTTTATCTCAAATTGAATTCAAACATAAAAAGACTAGATTAAAACCAAAACTCAAATCGAAATTTAAACTCTCTTTTAGGAGTAAACTTAAATTTAAATCTTATATTTTAAATTAAATTTGATAATTTATGTACATAATTCATATTCATATAATGTAAAACATGAAATTTTTTGTGTCAAATTCAACATGTCATATACAAAATATTTTTTCAATTTTTTTATATTCATATATATTTTTTATTTAAATTTAACACATATTATATTCGTATCATCTATTCGCATTGTGTGATATTGTGTCTAGGTTTTTTAATTCTACTTGAATGATATTATGATAAGGAAAAAAAAAAGCACGGGTAAACAGTAATAAAATTGTAAGTGGAAGAAGGTGAGACATCAGCGTCGGTAGAGGGGCGTGTATCTGGTGGGGGTGGCAGAACAGGCGAACCCAGCAGCGCCATGGAAAACATTAGAAATTTGTAAAAGTGTAAAAAAAAAAAAAGTCGTTAATATTTAATATTAATATAAATATATTATAGTATTTGTGTTCGTTGCTATAAAAAAAGTCAAGCATTTGACCGACCGGTGAAGCGTGCGCGCGTGTAAAATGCAGAGGAAAAGGGGAAAAAGCTAGAAAAACTAAAAAAGAAGTAAGTAAATTCAGAGGTGGGTGGGGCCCACGAAATGTCTCCTGTTTAGGTTACACTAATCTGAGAAAGTGGGCCCACGTTTCCTCTGCCTCCCCTCTCCTTAGCATCTTGGACAGTCCCTTATTAATCCTTCTTCTCTTGAGTCCTGACCCCTAACCCACAGACCAAACCCCTTTCCTTCTGTCTTCTCTTTCTCTCTCCAAAAGTCCCAAGTTATTCACAAATTAAGTTACAATTATACGAATGTTTTTATATAAAATACCATGTTGATATTTGAATAAATTTTAATTTATTAAAAATATATTATACAGATTGATTAAATATTGTTTATTGATGTAACCAAAAAACAATTGTTTACTGAGTTTTATGTGATCTAATTATATTTAAGTTAGATCCTGCATTCATAATCGATTAATTTTAAATTGGGTACTTTAACTTATTATTAAAGCCAAGTTTTGTTCTTTGATTCTTGTTTTATACTCGTTCTCAGTTTGTCATATGATAGCCACACTTATTCATGATGGGATGCTTGATATCTCAAGTTAATCATGTGATAATTGTTACAGTGATTATTTCGTATGTTTTTTTTTTTGTAATAGAAGATAAAGATATAATTGTTTGAGGTTGAAACTCAAGTCTTATAATATGTTACAATTAATTTTTTATCACTCAATTGATGGATTATTGACATTATCTCACATATATTAAGTACTGAGTTTTATGTAATTTTATATTCAAATTAAATCCCTTTACTTATAACCAATTGATTTTTAGATAGATTTTATTTTACAAATTAAATATTAAATAACATGGGATGAAAGTATTTGGATTCGAATTTAAAACTTACAATATGCCATAACTCATCATTAACTACTATGTCAATAGGTTGTTGGCTTTAGATCATAGTTGTTAATATTGTTTCGGTTTTGGTCGTATCGGTCGGTACGCGCCAATTTTCGTAAAATCCAATACACTTGATTTGATTTTTCGTACTAGTTTTTGTATCAGGTAATATCATCTGGTTTTGTGAATTTCTGATGGTTTCTGTCAATTTCGACGAAATTCACTGTTTTGATTGATACGCAAACATTATAAGAAAATTGAATTTTTTTTGTTTTATTATATGTTTTGATACAAACTAATAAATACATAAATAATTAATTAAGTACATGCATTAACAAATTTAACAATTTTAAAAATAATTATTATTTGTTGTATGAGTAATTTTATTAATTTTATACCTATCATTATTAATTTTAAATATTTTTTATTTTATTTTACTTATTATTAATAATATTATTATATGTATGAAAAGTTTATAAATATTTTTAAATTAAACCGAAAAATCTGAAATAATATACCGAAACAATCGATACTGATATATCTCATTGTAAAAAAAAAACGAAACACTCTCTGATATGATATTTACAACCTTGCTTTAGATAGATGATATAACAATAATTTTAAAAAACTATTTTTAGAGTTTTTATTTTAACATTGTGATAGTGTCACGTCCCGCACGATCGTCTGAGGCCTGATGGACAGGTACAAGCCAAACCAGGCTTCAACCAAGGTGATAAGAGGTTGGAAGGCCAAACCAAGGCAGCCCAGGGTCATGGGCGTGATGATGGCGTAGGCCAGAAGGTGTGCAAGGAGACAGGCACACAGGTGCATGGAGCTAGCCGGGCGACCATGACAGAAGGGCGAGCTCCCATATGCCAGGTGGGCGAGGTCCCAGACGCCATGTGGGCGAGGCAAACGCTAGCCAGGCGAGCCAGTCGAGCGGGTGAGCTCCCAGACCCAGGCGAAGGCAAGGAAGAGTGCACCAGGCAGGCAGGTGTGCAGCTGAGGCAGGCTCCCGAGTGGTACGATGCTGGAAGGAGATGGCAGGCTTGAGGGTGACCCCGGAGGCCCCAAGTGCTCGTCCAAATGCGAGCCTTGAGCGAAAAGGCTTGGAACCCGCTTGGCCTAGTGTGCATACTAGCAGGGCAAGGTCCAGTTTGGCTCCAGTGGCTTTCAGTTGCCCCAATGCGTGCCAGAGAGGCAAGGATGGTTCCAAAGCAATTTACAACCACACACTTGGCCAGACCACCACCATCAGATCTGTGAGGGCTTGCCTATATAAAAGGGTGCCTTCCCCAACATTTGTACATAGAGATACACACAGAAGCCGAGTGAGAGTCTCCATTTGTGGGTGAGGACTGAGGAGTGAGCTGAGCGATAAGTTGAGGCCCTTGTGGGAACCTCCTAGGACGACTTGGGTGTGTCTAGCCAAGATAGTTGAGGCCATAGGCTGGTTCTCCCCATTGTAATAGCTCCTGTACATTGCTGAGTTGAGTGAATACAAGTGTATAGTTCCCCCACATCTGTGTGCTGCGTGTGCGTGTGTTTGCTTGGCATGTGCTGCAGGGTGCGTGAGATTTTCGTTGTGTAGAGCATCCTGAGTAGGAGTAGCTTAACTTAGGGATGTGAGACGCAAGTTTCCTGCCTAAGGCCGCACGGTTGCTAGGCTAAAGATCTGCGCACGTGACAATAAGCTACACAAAACAATATATGGAGTCACGTTAATTCATTTAGCATGAATTTTCTTCTTTGACTTATTATTTTCCAAGAAAATGCATTCAAATTATCATGCTATTTTATCTTTTCAATTTTTTTTTGTATTTCTCTAATTTTTGATCATTTTTTATCATTGATAGATTTTATTTTCTAATGAAAGCATCCACTAATTTATGTCATATGTGTTTAAATCAATATAAATAATTTTCACTCATATTGTATTCTATAACTATCACTCTAACTTTTTTATAAATGTCTTCATTTTGTATTTTATATTTTATTGAATAACTGTACATCTATTACAGCATTTGTATCCCTATTACACTAAATTTCTGTATATGTAATCTTTTAATCTTCTCACATTTATCATCATATAACAATAGTCTAATTTAGATTAAAATATACCGTAAATACCCCTTAAGATTATTGTTGACAAAAATCCGTTTTCTTGGACGGTATTTTGTTAGATGTTAACCTCAGCAGAGCTGATTCCAAAGGCGTATGGTCCTCTTGTTCATCGCCATCATCATCCGCCACGTCATCGAGTCGGACCAACAACGGTTACGGACTTGAAACGGGATTGCAATGCGGTTTTGTTTTTTCATATACCTTTTTTTTTTCATTTTTGTCTTTTCGATGGTAGCGGATGTGAAATGGGAATTGTATGCAGTTTAAAGTTTAGACGAAACTGACAGGGGAGCAATGATCGTCTGCCACGTGGTCTTCGTGTCAGCTTCTGGGGACACGTGGGTCTCCCAGATAAATGCCAGAAAGAGCTTTGGATGATTCCTGAGAATTGGTTGCGTCTTATCACGCAGGTTGCGTGAGTTTTGGTTAGGTGGGGGGATGGAACGTTACGGGATCACGTCATCAACGCTGTAATTCACGTCATTTTTAATAAAAATAAAACCAAATATATCTTAAAATGAAAATTAGGCTTTCAATTATTATTTGATTTTATGTATTGACTAAATTTTTTTTTAATTTTATAAACGAGTTAACATACTTTCACTCACATATTTTACTTTCTTATTTTTTAAAACGATTAATATCAAATTTGAAAAAATAATAATACATTGCAAATATTATTAATTAAAGTATTATTATATATCTCATTGTTTAATTATATGAATTTATAAAATATTTCGATAAGGTATTAGACAAGTGACAACTTCTATTTTCGTTAATAAATTTAAAAAATTAACAATAAAAACTTGATTTAATTTGTTATCATTTTTAAAAAAATTAGACTTAATGTTTGATTTCTTTTACATTTTTATAAAAGAGTTTAAAATATTTCTTTAAATATTACTTTAATTTATCGATATCATCTAATAAAGATGAAGGTGCTCTCATTGTTATCAACATCTTTGAATTTAATGATAATTTAATGAAAAGTGAAACCAAATTAAGGATATAATGATAATGGAGGCAATCCTCATTGGTGCAAGAAAAAGGAAAGCAAAAGCAAATGTGTTGGAGGTGGTTAGGGTTGACAGTGATAGGGGATAGGGGTGCATTGCATAACACCACAAAGGACTGATGGAGAGGGGATAGAGTGAGGCAGACAAGACACTAATCCTTTGATTAATGGGTAATTAAATAGTTAATCATGAAATTGTAGAAGATATTTGAGATAAGAAAGGTGGGTCATTTCTTTTTCAGAGTTTGTTTTGTGATGGGGATAGTGAAAGAACTAGTTAGCTAGGAATTAGGATTGGACCAGGTCTTAAAGCTCGGGAAAATTTCCACATTTCTCTATGGAAAGGGACCCTACAATTTGTTGTACCTTTTCTTTTTAGTATGTTTCATTGGGTTGGGGAGAGGGAGAGCCTTAAAGGAAATTCCCTCTTCTCTTATCTACTATTCTCTTAGGTTTTATTGGGTAGGAGTAGGAAGGATAAAAAAGGAAGAGAATGAAGAAATTATTAATCTAATTATTAAACTATAAAGTAAAAAAATGATTATGACATCTAACTATTATATTATCAAATTTTTTATCTTCACCTCTTTCCTATCTACCTACCAAACAAAGCCTTAAACTCTTTATGAATTATGTATGAAAGAGCAAGCATACTTTGGAATTTCATTTGTTTGCATGTATAATTGCATGTTATCATTAATATTTGAGTTTTTATATTTTCTTGGCTTTGATAGACAACAAAGTCTAACTTTTAGATTTTTTGTATAACAATTTTTTAGAACAATGAAACTTTTCAAACCGAACAAAAAGAAGTGCAATTATTGATTTTCAAACTTTGAATTTTAAATTTGTAAAATTTTTACACTTTAAAAATAATGGTATGATCACTTAAAATAATATTGAAGATTTTTTATCATTATCTGAATGATAGTTCTCTAGCAAATTTTACAAGTTCTTTCTTTAAAAGAAATTAGATACATTTTGTTAAACATTAAACTTTGTGATAAAGATGGGAAGTGATTAATTATGTCTATAAATAAAAGAGATGATAATAATATAATATAATATAATATAAAGATATTTGATTTTTTAAACGATAAATATATACAACCAAATATGATAGTAATTATACAACTATATATATATATGCATAATTTATGACAATGGATAAAACATGCTTTTCAAACTTCAAATATTCTTACATTTATCGTTAATAAGAAATCCTTGAAATAACTTGGATCACAAGTAATAAGGTTACATTGCATCTGGCCATTATAGTTTTTCTTTTAAAACTCACAATTTAATTTGAACCCCATGCATTTATTCGTCTTTATTTAATTATAATTATGAATTCAATTTTGATATACTAATAATGTATTTTTTTAATTTCACAAGTAGATAAGGTCGATAACAATTGACTTTATAGACTTAGCTCTTCATCTTATATCTTTTATATTTTGGATTAATATTTTTAGTGTATGGCTCAACTCAGTGTGATGCATGATTACTTTCTTATGACTCGTGGATTAGGTTTGGTTAAGACAATTGTCATTCTTTGAAGTTATCTGGATAATTTTTCTCGTGTGGGTCTCAAGAATTTGATTATATCTATATTCATGCAAGGCGTATTTGTTGTCCAATATAAGTATTTTTATTTTTGCATTCAAATTTATCTTAGTCCCATTTATTATTATTTCCACAAAAAAACTATTTATTAGTATTATTTTTTAATTAATATAATCGAAGAAGTAGTAATCATTTGGGTAACAAAATCTTGAACGAGGGTTTTTTTTTCTTTTTAAAGCTGGTAATTATGAGAAAAATGTGAAGTCATTTTCTTTATTTTTTGGTCATCGAAGAAACACGTCACTTGATAAAACTATGACAATTCGTAATGTGATGTCGTTTTCAATGAATGAGCCAAAACCACAAAACCCCGTTTGCATGGACTTGTAAATATTAAGGTGAAACGACATCTTTATGCTTGGACTACGAGATGCTTGGTATATTCTAAACCAAAAGATTGGCATGCCAAAGTTTGAATTCAAAGAGCCCTTGATTGGGATAGTTGTGTCACTTTTCTAGTTCCCTTAATTTTCTTATCTATTTCTAGGCAAAATCCCAAACACATATTCCAACATTCAAACAACATTAATTGGTAGCCCTAACTTCATTTTTTTTTTCAAATTATTGATAATTGTTATGGGTTTTATAGGCATCAACTTAGAGAAGTTGTTTGGTTAGATGTCGATGAGAATCGATCAAAGAATATTAAAATTTGAATTCGAAAAATACGTTTTGACAATTAAATCAGTAAATATTTGAAAAAGATACAAGACAAGCTAAAAAAAAGATGATAGAGTTTGTATTTGATTAATTGTAATTCATATTTATCTTCGATGAAAATGCTATTGTTTGTCTCGGATCTTAAGCTTTGACTTTTATGATATAACACAAACTGATATTCATTTGTACAAGAAAAGCCATCACAATAAGTTCAATGTTTGTGTACATTTTTAGTCAATATAATAAACAGTGAAATTCGAGAATTTTTTTTTTACATTAAAAATAAAATCACTTTTTGAAAAATTCAATGTCTATAACACAATACATTGCATGAAGTCAGAAAATCATCTACTTCATATAGTTTTCTAACGCATATTGTATTTAATTAAATATATCGTTTGAATCTGTCAACATAATAAATGTGTTTTTACAATATTTTTATATGATATATAACAATTTAAGGATACAATAAAACATTCCTATTTGATTATTGATATATTTAATTTAATTAATATAGAATGTCATTAGTTTGCGTAAATTAAATTCTGAAATGCAGTTTAATTTGTGTAGATAGATCAAAGAGATCATTTGAAAAAACAAATGAGTTCATTATGAGATCGTTTTGATATACCGATAGTATAATCTTTTAATTTTATAAATGAAATTAAAATATTATTATATGCATTTTCCATAATTTTTTATATTTTTAAACTCTAAAAAATGTCACTTACTTTGTTAGTCAAAGCTAAAAATTTTACTGACGATATTAGATGATTTCTAATTTAATATCATATTAAAAGAATAATATTCAAAAATAAAAAAAATGGAATCAATATCTTCTCCCACTATTTCCTAGTACAGATATGTCAAGAAGATGAAGAACACCGCATAAAATAATTGGCCATGCTTCCTTGTTTTGTACACAAAACGCCATAAGTTCAAGTTGTACCACCGATGGGCCAAGACACCAGTGTTTTTATTTTGTGAAAGGTAAGTTTAATTAAATAAGAAAAAAAACATAATTTTTTTTCAAGGATAATCAAACCTAAGACCAAGTCCACTCATTCTAAATCTTGTGTGTGATTAATTGTTAACCCTAACCATTCCGAATTTCAACATAATTAAGCAATCCTAATAGGCCGATAAGAGAAGTTTATATATATATATATATATATATATATATATATATATATATATATATAAATAAATAAATAAAAGAGCTCACAATTTGAAGATAGAAAAAGGAATTATAAGCGTCAAGATTTGAATTAATTCAAATTTATTAAACCTCAAATTCATTTTTTTTCTTCGAGTTCATTCAAGAAATTCAAAACATAATTAATTATGAAATTTTATAACAAAAATTGTGTAAGGGATGATGCTTTCTCAAAGACGTTAGCTGCCTTTCTTTGTCAGCAAAGGCATCAACGTTTCATGGTGCAAACATTAAAAAATTAAGATAGGTGCCGGCTTGGTGATCTCCTGTTTTTAATTTTTTTTATACTAATAGATTAGAATCATCATTTAGTTTAAAATAACTTTAACAAATTAAATTAATAAAATAAAAATAAAATAAAAGAAATGGGTTGGATTTTGGCAAGGTTTGATTGTGGGTGACGTTTTACCTAAGTAAAGAAAAAGATGTTTGCTTCCCTTTATGAAGCATTTCTCCTTCTTGGGGAGTTTAGTTAATTAATTTGTTGTTAATCTAATTACTTAGGGTATTATTTTAGCGAGAAAAAGAGTTTTAATTTGTCAAATGTCTAATGAGAAGTGATTATTCCGTATGTTCGTGAGATTATAGAGTGCTGAATTCAATTTTTGACAACTTCAAATATAAAAAAAAAATGATTATCGCCTCTTTAAGTAATTAGATGAATAATCAAATAATCAAACTTAACAATTTAAATATCATAAGATGGGCGAGATCTCACGGCAAGTGATTAAATTATATGTATAATTAATTTTATGCACTATAGCCTATAGGATAATTTGATGGCCCTAAGAATAAAGTACAAATTTTATCATTGCTATTGATACATGTTATAGGGTGTCATAGATGTGGGAAAACTAGATAGATTTTTATTTTTTAGGCGAAAAAACAACCCTTTTTTTAAATTAATTTTATCCGTTTATCCTAACATTTAAATACAAAAACTTTCAAAATAAGTAACGATAAAATCTAACCATTAAAATGTCTTGTTGAAAAAATAGAATATAAAGTATTTTCCAATATACATTCAAGAAATGTCACCATTGACATAGTTTTCATAAATTTAGCTTATTGCTTACATCCTAATTATATATTTTTGGGTTAAGTTTTTTTTTTTTAAATTTTTTGGTATTCCTTGAAACTCTCCAATATTTAATTTATTTAACTTATTTGAAGAGGACATTGGATGTTTAAACCTTCTTAAACTCGTAACTTTTAAGAATTTGTTCAATATATATACTATTTGAGCTTATGTTTTGTTGATTTTGGATTAAGCATACTTAAATTACTTGTCGTGGTTCACAAGTTGGTGGCTGTCATCAAGTTAATTAAAAGCTGCCCATGTCCAAGGAGCTTGCCAAGAAACCAACACATTTGGCTCAATCAAATATCAAACACCAAGTTTAATGATCAAGAGAAGTCATCCTCCACAAGCAAGATAGGCTTGAAAAGGAAGAAGTGAAAGACAAGAAAAGAGAGGTTCTAACATTAAAACCATTAACATTAGACATTAATTTATAGTTTTACCTTCCAACTGGTCATTGGAATCCATTAATATAAGAGTATAATTTGAAATTTCCTTTTGGTGTAAGTCATCTGCAATTCTCTTAAAAAGCAAAGGGTATTGTCCAAGGAGACAAAATCTCATGCAACCTTATCAATGGCTGCACCCTTTGGGGATCTTGCTTGGGCAGGTTTTGGTCAATTATAGCCATTTAAGGAAATCTTGGTTGGAAAAACAACTATATATATTTATATATAGATTTAAAGTGGAAACCAGATAATGAAAAGCCAAGCAAATTTGGCTGGGTCTGAGTCAGCCAATGCACTCGTGAATCTCTTAGTTAGGGTTGAATTATTGGTGCACTTATTTACCTGAATTTATCTTATTCATTATCAGTAAAGTTTTAAAATTTACAGACGAAATTAACAGAAAACGTGTATTTGTTAAAATATATTTAAAAATAAAAAATTAATTAAAAAATTGAACATATGACACAAAAAATCTGAAAATCTGACAATGGTTTTAACTAAAATTGTATATAAAATTGACAAAAATAAAAAAATTGATTTATGTTTAACACGTTGAAATGAATTATAATATAATAATTTTTGTGTTTTACTCAGTATTTGACACAAAATAAAAACGCTACTGTGAAGTTAAAATTTTCTGTTAATGCATCGAAATTAACTCTTTATTTATTCATATATTGTCTTACTTGATAAAGTTTCTTTCTTCCAAAGAATTTTGATCCAACACGACATTAAAATCTCGAACAAAATGTGAACTCCATTCAAATTCCATCACGTTGACATGGTGACCCAAATAGTTTCCCCACACAGACAAAACATACGACAAATTCATATTTTTCTTTTTTTTTTTTCTCTCAAAATCATCAATTTCTTCAACCTCCAACCAAACACACTTCTTAAACGACTTGTCCTTTTTGATTTTTATTTTCATAAACGTGTTCTTGTTTAGGGTTTTTCTAAGCTAAATATCATGTTCTCCATCCCTCTCCCATAGCTTGCATATGTTTTTTTCTGTTGATAAATTAAAAAAAATTCCGAACTATTTTATTTTTCTTAAGTAGCATCTATACTTTAATTATATCTAAATACGTGTTTATCCTTTAATTTGTAACTAAATAGGAATTTATTTCCAATAAAATATTGATTTACCATAAGTTTTGTAGGTATAAATTAAGGATTTATATATGATGTACTGATAATGTATAATTTTTATAAACTGTCAATATACCATAAGTTAACACCTCATTAATAAATCCTTTTGA
Source organism: Heritiera fomes (assembly GCA_032173925.1). Taxonomy (NCBI): domain Eukaryota; kingdom Viridiplantae; phylum Streptophyta; class Magnoliopsida; order Malvales; family Malvaceae; genus Heritiera; species Heritiera fomes. Next base: position 1,625,072 of record JAPDPM010000005.1, on the reverse strand, counting down.
GCAAATTAAAAATATTTATTTATATTTGCTTTTAAAGGCTTAACATATTTTTTAATTTGCCAATTGATGAAGTGTTAACCTTTGATGTACTGACAGTGTATAGAAACTATACACTGTTATTGCATCATATACAAACCTATAAATTAAAAGTTAAGAATTATTTGAGTATTAGATGTAACAAGATTTAAGGGTTTTTTATTTTAATTTTTTTCCTCTCAAAATTTCCGAATTAACATCAAAATTTAATTATGGTTTAAGGTTTTTTTTCTTCTCAAAATCATAAAAAAAACAAATGTGGAAATTTTAAAGACTTCTCTTTTGTCATTTTACGGGTTTTTTCCTTATTAGGGGGCGTGGTGTGTAGTCCCCTCCCTCCGTGAAATGGGGGACCGACCATCACTCAAATATCCTCATTAATTTCTTATCAAAATCATAGGTAAAATAATAGTAACTAGTTTCATTAAATCTCGTTTAATATTACCTAGATATTCACATTAAAATTTTTAGAATTTAAATGTAATAATTTTTTTTTGATTCAGAATTTAAATTTTTAGTCATTTGATCCATTAGCTTTATAAATAGAAATAGCCCATCACCATGAAAAAATGTTTGGTAGAGAATATTGGACCCCTATCTCGTTTTAGAGGAGAAAAGAAGGAAGACTAGCCATGGTATAATTGGAACAATGAGACCAATTGGTCCACACTTTCCTCTCCCCATCACCTTTAAGAACCACTCTTGTACATCCAAATTCACCTGCTATGCCTAGGAATGTAAACGGATCGGGTATCCGCTAATTTTGGGATACCATAATCCGAACCTGATTAGAATATATAAAACCTGAGCCCGATTAACTACCCGTTTACTTTGATTTGCGTTACTCTAACCCTAACTCTATAAAATAAAAAATACCCGTTTAACTATCCGAACCCGTTAAATACCCGTTTATTAAGTCAAAGTATGATTTTCAAATTTAAATTTAAAATCAATTTTGGAATAATTTATTTAAAAAAATTAAGTTAATAAATTTAATTTAACTAATAAATATAAATTAAAGTTAAAAGTCATAATTATGATATTTGATGAATTAATTTAATTAAATACAATATTAATAATAAATAATTTATACATAAAAAATATAAATATCATATTAATTAATTATTATTTTTAATCGGGTTCGGGTAGCGAGTACCCTAAGATAACTACCCGAACCCTACCCTAATCCGTGACGGGTAGTAATTTTACTACCCGAACCCTACCAGAACCCGATTATATACTACCCTAATCATACTTAATCGGGGCGGATAGTGCCGGGTACCCGTTTATAGGATACCCATTGCCATCTCTAGCTATGCCTCTATTGGAGGTATATTCCCCCAATCAAACTACCCACATTGCTAAATTATTTAGCTTAGCTTCACCCTGTAATTTCCTTTTGCATTTTACATTCAAAAAAGGAAGAAAAATAAAAATAAAAATAAGGGACTACATTTTTATCTACATTTTTATTTACAGAAGAGAGATTTGTACCTTACTCTTTGAGTAAAAAAATCATGCAAAGATTATACACTAATTATTAAGTCAAATATTATAACAGGTTTTGATCGAGTGGCTAAAGGATTGTGATATGCTGTAAAGTTCGAATTCGACTCAAATAATCTCAAATCATCCTCAATTAAAAGAAAAACTATGGAGTAAAATGTTTGGATATAAGATGAACTAATTGCAAGTAGATAGCTAACTTTTGAGTAAAAAAAAATCATGCAGAGATTATATACTAACTATTGAATCAGACACCATCAACAACCTCTTCATTGAGTAGTAAAAGAATTGTGATTAGAGGTGTTTATGGGTTGGGTCAGTCAAGTTTGAGTCGGATTTATATAATGTATTACATAATTGCTAATGAGTTCAAGTCCGAACCAACTTTTTGGATTTAATTTTTGTTTCAGTTCGTTTTTACATGAATGAATAAAACCAAATCCATCCAAACTCATCCAAAAATTGGATGGACCTTCAAATTTGTGGATAACTTGATTCTTGAACAAGTCTAACTGTGACATGCTGTAAACTTTGGATTCAACCCAAGCAATCTCGACTTCAATCCCCAATTATTGGAAAAAAAAAAGTTGAGTTAAAGGTTCGGAGGGAAGATTAACTATTTTTAAGTAGCTAGCAAACATCTATAATCCCAAAAGTTCAACCCACTTTAGTAAATGGGCGAACTGTGGGCCTCTTTGGACCCACGGGTACTTCCATGATTTGAGCCCCAAATAATATGGACTACGACCCAGAAACTGAAGCCGACAGCCCACCGAAGTGTGATCTAATTTCTGAGCGAGCTTCGTCCTCAGTGTTTACTCTTTCCTTTTTCCCACAAAGCCGCTCTTTTTTTCGCAGACAAAGGTCGGAGTTCTTTGCTGAAAATTCGCCATTATTTCACTTCGAAAATCCTTCAATAATGCGTTTAACTTCAAGACGAAGGCTCTATTGTTTCACAAAAACGAGATTCTCTTGTCTCAAATCCGCCTCCTTTTGTACCTCAGCTCAAAATAATGCCGAAGCCGTGGAAATCGCCTCTATCCTTACAAAAAACGACTGGAAACGCCTTCTTGAAACGTCAGAATTGAAAAACAAGCTAAACCCAGAAATGGTTCACTCGGTTCTTCTCCAAAACTCGGTTTGTGATCCCAAACGCCTCTTTAATTTCTTCAACTGGACAAGTCACCAATTCTCAAACCCTCAAAAACTGGATTCTTTTTCATTTCTAGCTGTTACTTTATGTAATTCAAAGCTGTTTCGTGATGCCAATATGGTTTTAGACAAGATGGTTAAGACTAGGAGGCCTGTTCAGGCCGTTTTGGGTTCAATTATCAGGTGTTATAAGGAGTATAACGGGAATGATGTAGAGATTTTGGAGATTTTGATTGATTGTTATAAGAAAATGGGTTATTGGGATGATGCTGTTTATGTTTTTTTGGGTGCTAAAGAAGGTGGTATTTTTCCTGGGTTGGTTTGTTGTAATAAGTTTTTAGGTGATTTGGTCAAGTTAAATAAGTTGGATTTGTTTTGGAAGGTCTTTAATGGGATGATAGATGCTAAGTTGGTGCCTGATGTTTACACTTTTACCAATGTGATTAATGCTCATTGTCGAGTTGGGGATGTTGAGAAAGCGAGAAGGGTGCTTATGGAGATGGAGGAGAAGGGATGCAGTCCTGCTTTGGTCACTTACAATGTTATGATTGGTGGATTGTGCAAAGCTGGTGCTGTTGATGAAGCATTGAAGCTAAAGAAGTCCATTGCTGAAAAGGGTTTCGAACCTGATGCTTATACTTATAATATGCTTATTGATGGGTTTTGTAAGGAGAAGAGATTTAGGGAAGCTAAATTCATGATGACAGAAATGCGCCATGCAGGTTTAAATCCTAACCATTTTGCTTACACAGCTTTGATCGATGGATTTGTGAAAGGAGGGAGTATGGCTGAGGCTTTCAGAGTCAAGGAAGAGATGGTTGCTCGTGGAATTAGATTGAGTGTGTTCACGTATAATGCACTTATTGATGGTGTTTGTAAGGCTGGCGACTTCGAGAAGGCCGAGGCTCTGTTCAATGAGATGGTTCGGTTTGGCTTGGAACCTGATGCACAAACTTTTAGTATTTTGATTGGGAGTTATTGTCGAGAACAAAATTTTCTTAAGGCGTATGAACTGCTTGAAGAGATGAAGAAGTGCAATTTGACACCGACGGTTTACACTTGTAATGGGATAATTAGTGGGCTATGCCATTGTGGAGATCTTGAACGAGCTAATAATGTTTTGGAGGCAATGATTAAGGAAGGGTTGAAGCCCAATGTTGTTATGTATACAAATCTGATGAAAGGTCATATCGAGAAAACTAGATTTGAAGAAGCAAGAAGGATTCTAGACAGAATGATGGAGAAAGGGGTAATGCCTGATGCTTTTTGTTGCAATACTCTTATAAGTGGCTTATGCAAGGCCCAAAAGATGGACGAAGCAAGGAGCTTCTTAGTTGAAATCGTTGGCTGGGGATTGAAGCCAAATGAGCATACCTATGGGGCTTTCATTCAAGGATATGCTAAGGCCGGGGAAATGGAGGCTGTAGAAAGGTGTTTCAAAGAGATGCAAGGTTATGGTGTAGCTCCAAATAATGCTATTTATTCTTCATTGATTAACAGCCTTTGTAAGGTGGGAAACGTGAATGAGGCTCTTTCCACATTTAGGTGCATGTCTGAGCAAGGTGTGCTCCCTGATGTGAAGACTTACACTGCACTCATCCATGGCCTCGCAACAAATGGTAGAATTAATGATGCAATGGATCTTTTCTCTCAACTTGATGGCAAGGGTATACTGCCTGATGTATTCACTTATACTTCTCTTATTTCCGCCTTTTCTAAGCTGGGTGATACGGAGGCAGTTCTAAATCTTTATAAAAAAATGTGTCAGAAAGGTATTGCTCCGAACATTGTCACATATAACGCGATGATTGATGGGCTGTGTAAGGCAGGTAACATTGAGAAAGCTGGGAAGATGTTTAATGACATCTCACAGAAAGGCTTGGCACCTAACACCAGGAGTTATTCTATGATTATTGATGGATACTGCAAATCTGGAAATTTAACTCGGGCATTTCAGTTACTGGATGAAATGCCTTCAAGGGGTGTTCCACCGGATAGTTTTGCTTATTGTGCCCTTATCAACGGATGCTGCAAAGAAGGAGAACTGGAGAAGGCTCTTGCGTTGTTTTCTGAAATGGTGCAGAATGGCATTGCTTCCACTTCTTCTTTCAATGCATTGATTGATGGATTATGCAAGTCCAGGAAACCAAATGAAGCTAAGAGGCTGTTAGAAGACATGGTTGATAAGTGTATCGCACCGAATCATATAACCTACACAATCCTGATTGATCATTACTGCAAGGCCAGAGAGATGAAAGAAGCTGAACATCTCTTTATCGAGATGCAAAGAAGGAATCTGGTTCCAAATGTTGTAACTTACCACTCGCTTTTACGCGGTTACAAAATATTAGGGAGGAGAGCTGAGATGTTTGCTCTTTTTGAGGCAATGGCAACAAACGGGGTTGAACCTGATGAAATAATCTCTGATCTTATGGTTGGTGCATACTTGGAAGAAAACAATTTGATTGGAAAATTGAAGCTGTTGGATGAAATATTAGTGAAGGATGTTGTCTTAAATGAAAAATGGTCTTTTCTGCTGCTGAATGCAATATGCAAAAGAGAGGAGTTTTCCAAAGTTCTAAAGTTACTCGATGATATGGCAGAGCAAGGACTTAAGCTCAGTCCCATTACATGTCACAAGCTAGTTCGTGACTTTCACGATAAAGGAAGTCTGGAAAAAGCAGAAAGGATTCTGGAAAGTTTGGTACAGTTTGGATGGGTTCCGAACTCCAGCAGTGTAAATACTATAATTGATAAAGATCATGATTGTGCCAACTCTGAGACTTCTTGCAATTTCCTAAAGCAAGCGGCAATTGAAGTTGCTTGTCAGGTGTAAGCATGATGGCCGGAGAAGAAAACTAGATCATCTGTTCTTTTTTCCCGCTTCAGTCAAAACTTCACAGAATCAACAATGGGAGCTGGCTGATCCGGGTGCTACAGCAGACTAACCCAGCAGGGCTTAGAAATTATGGTGTATTCGAAACCTCTGGTTTTGTGAAGTGCAGCCATTTGAAAACTAGACTGCTGGATGCTTCCTAATTCATATCGAAAAGGAAAATTTGGGCAATCAGCATAGTCAGAAACGTTAATGATGGTCACTAATTTTACATGTTTATGTTGAATAACCTCTGTAGGCAGCCGCAGGAGTGCAGGTGTTTGTTACATTGTTTACACCAAAAAGGTAAGTATGTATTACTCTGCATTCTTCTTTGCTAGAATTCTTTCTGCACGGTAGGGGTTTAGGATTGGATAAATGGTGAAATAACATTCTCTTTTTATTAACATCTGGGCAAGCTGTGTTACATTTTTGTCTGGTTCATTTTCATTTGTCAATAAATATATATAAAATAAGCATAGGAGGAATGAGAGATCGAAACTTGAACTTAAGTCCTCTTAAAAAAAGGTAACAAATAATAAGCCAAATAATTAAAGAAGAATTATGGGATGTTATAAAAATTTGAATTTTAATCCAAAAAACATTGTCTTCTACATTGAGATTTCGATCATCAAAATAATAATAAAAAAAAAAAAACCTAAGATTAAAACTTAAAAAGAGGCAAATGTTTAAGTTGCCTTGATGACTTTAATCGCTTGTAAAGAAACGAAATAAGAGATATCTTTAAAAATGCTCTCAAAAAGCAAAACTTTTTTTTGGAACCGTGATTGTATACTTGATTTAATAATCACTTTTTGTATCATTATCATCAAACATGTGTTCGACGTTACATTTTCTCTTGCGAATTTAGCTAAGCTCACCCAACCCTCATTAAATTGTGCATATACAAAACATAAACATATAAAAAACAAAGAAAATTTACATGGCCTAAAAACCATAAGCTACCATACCAAAGCACCCAAAGAAACTACAAAAATGGCACTGGGACGAATCACATATTACCCACACTTGAAGAAGGCTACGAATCATGATGCAGTTTAACCTTGGCTACTAAGTTCAGCACCATGTTTTCCAAGTAATAGGCTTCTGATGTTTCAGTCTCTTCCCATTCGGGGCCTCTGCGGTTTTTTTAGGGTTCTGATCTACTGAACTATCTGTTTGTCTGTTAAGAGTAACAAAACCTCGTTATCATCAATGCCCGAAATCGATGCAAGCTGAACAGCAGCGTTACCTTCGCCGTCCACAGCTTGAGGATCTGCTCCCCTGCAGTTGTGGAACTGTCAGTTGACTTGCCTTCATGGCACTAGGAAAGAAAACTAGTGTAAACAAAATTATGAATATATACATGCATAAATGATGGGAAAAGGGGACCAAACCGAGGGCAGGAAAACGATTTTTCATCTTCAACTTTTCACATTGTCTAGAAATGTAATCCGATTGACAATTCTTTGTCAGACTCGAACTCAACCTTATTCGAAAACTACAGAGTTGAAACTCAACTTGATCAAATTCAATTTTTAAATCTGAACTCAATTAAATAAAATATTAGGGCGATTTAACTTGATTTGAGAGATTAAATTTATCTTTTCTTTAACCATATATTATGAGTACAATAATAAATGAACAATCAAATATTAAAAATATATGTTAAAATACTTAATTCCAATCTATTAGGATAAAGGCTCTGATGATGATGATGATGTTAAAAATACTTAATTAGACTTGTGAGTTATTTAACAGAATATTGAGATATCCGAACTTGATTCGTTATTTGAATAGTTCAATTTCGAGTTCAATTCAAAAACAAACAATTTAAATCAAATAATTATCAAATCAAATCCGAGTATCTCACAAGTAGTCTACTAGCATTGATCTGCCAATTTATAAACGCAGTAATTAACAAAATGAAAAATCACCTTGTAAGCAGCAATTTTGCTATTGCAGGTTTTCTGCCAACAACGCAAAGATGAAGTGGCGCCCGACCTCTTGAATCAGGAGCATTTATGTTTGCACCATACTGAAGGAGCAGCTCCACCATGCCAATGTCAGTGGTTAGGCAGGCAAGATGAAGCAGAGAACAACCGTCAGAACACTCTTTTTCGAACCGATCTCCACTCTTATTTACCGAGTTCGAATACCTTGAGGCTTGTTCCAGCAAGTCACCTGCAAAGCAAACAAAGTTGTGATAACCGATTGTTGGTTTTCCCATTACATTAACTGGACAGAAGTGAGGATGTACAATATGATGCTTGCCCATGGATGGCATTGACATCTGCTCCGAAGCAAACAATGTAGCGGTACACAGCTTTTTGGTCATTAGCACGAACACTTTCCCATACCTCTTCTGCTAATGAAAGGAGATGCTGATTGTCCATCTTTGGAACAAAAGCTTTCTCTGCATACTGAAATAGCCAGGAACCATCAATTCTACATCTGGAAGAAGTGATTACTTAACCTATTACTACAAGCATAGAGGTGCCCACCAGATGCATTGTTTTAAGACCTACACAAGCAAAATCAAGTTACAACTTGAACACTAGGGTGATAACTGAGGTTCCTAACTGCGTTGAAAAGTTTAATGGATCTGTAAATCTTAGTAATGAGTTGACAAGTAGTCCTAGCTTTGGAGAAAAAGGTGTAATTGAGTCGAAGTGATTCAATACAAAACTCAAGCTTGGCTTGATTGGGTCATTATTGAGGCATTCTCATATGAGAGAAGAGAAGGAAACAGCAAGAGGAAGAAAATTATTCAGGGCAATACCTTTGCATGAATGAACAACTCCTTCACCGAAATTGGGTCATTGTGGTTAGGTTTCATGGTGAGAATCTGTTTCTGTCTATCAGACTTCGAAGAACTACATGACAAGAAGTAACAACTTATCAGCATAGAAACAGCTTTCCAATCAGATCAAATATGTTTTACTTACCCCGCAGGCATGGCAGTCCTTGTATGTCCTGAGTGCAACAACTCCTCCCAGATTGAATTTGCATAGATATTGCCCAGTGATTGAAACAAAGCCAAGACAGATGGTTCCCATGCTTTAACGTCGAGTGTCAGTGATCTAACCTGAGTAAAAGGTTAAAGAAAAGTTGCATGAATAGGCTACCAGAGAAAAAGGAGAAACATAAAGTGAAGAACGATTGCATGAATATAAGACAAAAATGATAGCAAGCCCAACACCTGAAAGAATTCTGAGGGACAAAATATTTTAAGTCCTTGGACCAAGTAAAATTAGTTTTATATTGACAAACTGCCTTAAATAGGAATACGTGGAGGAAGAGAATTCAAGCTGACAACTTCGCATGAGTTCATTTATTGATTCATGTAACCTACTTCAGTATTGAGATAAAGACTCTGATGATGATGATGATTGACAAACCTGATTAAAATGTAGTCTCTCTTCCTATCTTTTGAATCTTCCAAGCATATTCAGACACTTACACAAGAATAGTGTCTAATGCATTATAAACATTGCCTGATCCTTAGCTTGCCTCGAGGAAAATATTTTTGTTTTGAGTTGAGTACAAGTAAAAAAGAACAAATGGGCCAAACCACAATGTATAAGAAACACATAGAAACAACAAATAAAGTGCAACATTCAGAAATAGAAAAGCCAAAACAAGATATTTCTGTTTTTTTTCTCAATTGGTTTGAGGTATACTTGAATTTTTTTCCTCGGCTCTTACTTTTCTGATTCTGCCTACATGCAGTTAGTTATTCCTGATTCTTCAGTGAACTATGGTATTCTCAACATTGAAACATACCTTGCCAATTATTTTCACAAGATACTTGAGTCATAATGTAAATATTTTCACTTACAAACTAAAACAAAGATACTTCAGCATTTAGATCCTTCTATATCAATATCAAGTTGTTGATAATAAATAAATAAAATTTTTTTTTTCAAGGCTTGTGTCTCAGATGTTGAAAGATCCAATCACCCAGCCGAAAGCTTTTTCTAAAAAACATTAAAGGAATTGCCAATATCATGTCATAGACATAAGGTTCCTTAAACACTTATATATCACATACCTTTGATATATGTACACCAAGATTGCGATGAATTCCAGAACATTCAATGCATAAAAGTACACCAAGGTTTAAAGATGCCCAGTCTGGCTCAGATGCACCGCAATCGGCACATTTATCATTCCCAGCTACTCTTCTTAAGATATCAATTGGCTTTTCACTATTTGTGCAATATGCTTGATGCTGTAAATTTCTAGATATATCTAAATCACTTCCAGAGGAGAGATTCTTAGATGCATGTTCTCCAATAGCTGTCTGGTAGGCATCACAGGAATCTGCTACTGAACTACCATCACTAGCAGAGCAATTATCACCACTTCCGACGGAGAAAGCAGGCAGACACTGACAAACATTCTATGGTCATTAGCATAGATAAAGAATTCAGAGGATATGTAGTGAGGAACAGCTGATTACTGCCTTTTTTTCCAAAATCAAGAAAATATTTTTTTTGAAGAAAATCGAACAAATGCATAACTGTTAACTGTGTATGCATCAAATCAGGATTTATTTCCTGATTTGTAGGTAGTGATAAATAAGGGTTTATTTCCTGATTATGGGATTTATCTTTCTGTTATGAGCTGATAGACTTCTATTTTATCTTGTTTTTATTTGTTTCTATCTTTTTGGACGATTGAGTCCTGACTCTGTTGGTCTCTTTCAGCTATACTTGCTGACTGTACATGTTGGTTCCTCTATATATTTGAGGATCAGTTTTTTAATAAAAAGAGACTGAGAATATTATTATTTTTTTCTCTGGTTATATGGTGTCAGAGCAAGGTTTGCTTCTGTTTTTTTTCTAAATGGTCAAAACAGCCATGAATGGTGCTTCTCGAGATAGTGGATCGAAAGAGATTCAAAACTCCACTCCAATGGCTCCTGTCATAAGTGACCCACATTCCCTACAGATAACACAACACAAACTCAATGGAACAAATTTTTTGGAGTGGTCCCAATCAGTGGTGCTGGCGATCCAAGGGAAAGGGAAAATCGGTTATTTGACTGGCGCAACAAAGGCACCAAAGGAAGGAGAACCAGGTCATTTGACGTGGATTTCTGAAAACTCCATGGTTATGGCATGGTTAGTGAATTCTATGGAGCCCAAGATTGGAAGGACCCATCTATTCTACAAAAGTGCTAAAGAAATCTGGGACACGGTGAAGGAGATGTACTCTGATCTTGAAAACTCATCACAATTTTTTGAAATCAAGTCAGCCTTGAAAGACATGAAACAGGGGGATAGCTCTGTGACTGAATACTACAACAATCTAACCAGTCTCTGGCAAGAGATGGATTTGTTTTCTGATGATGATTGGCATTGTGCAGAGGACAGCAAAAAATACAAGAAGATGCTTGAAAAAGAAAGGGTTTTTGATTTTCTCCATGGTCTTGATGAGGTACGAGGCAGAATACTTGGAACCAAACCCGTTCCAAGCATTAGGGAGGCTTTTGCTGAAGTAAGAAGAGAAGAAAGTCGACGGAGAGTCATGCTAGGAGCCAAAGAAACCCCTGCTGTAGACCCCTCTCAAAACTCAGCCCTTGTCTCCAAGAAAAGTGATTCTTCTGGGCTTGGAGGCCAACGTGATAACCGAAAGAATGATAGGGCCTGGTGTGATCATTGTCAACGCCCATATCACACAAAAGAAACTTGCTGGAAAATTCATGGGAAACCAGCAAATTGGAAACCATGCAAGCAGGGTGAACAAGGTCGAGGGTTTCAAGTTGCTGTGGAAGAAAAAAAGGCTGAAAGTTTGGTCTTTAGCAAGGAGCAACTACAACAACTCCAAACACTCCTCAGCAATACCCAAATAACACATCCAATCGAACCAGCATCTACTTCAAAGTGTGCAACTGCACAGAAAGGTAACTACCTCTCTGCTTTGGGTGCAAAATCTGATTTTAAGAACTCTTGGGTTGTAGACTCTGGGGCTTCAGATCATATGACTGGATGCCATGAATTGTTTTCAAAATATAGCCCATGTCCTGGAAATCTTAAGATTCGTATTGCTGATGGATCAATGTCCTCTGTTGCTGGAAAAGGAAACATTAAAGTTTCTAATATGACACTATTTTCAGTTTTGCATGTTCCTGATTTAGCATGTAATCTAGTGTCTATTAGTAAATTGACAAATGACTTAAACTGTGTGGCTAAGTTCTATCCTTCACATTGTGAGTTTCAGGATTTACTTTCGGGGAAGATGATTGGCAATGCTAAGGAGCATGAAGGCTTGTACTACCTTGAGGATACTCAACAAGTGAATAAACAAGCTTTGGCTCTAAGTGGTGAATATGTTTCTGTTTCCAATAAGATTATGTTATGGCACAATAGGTTAGGACATCCTAGTTTTCCATATCTAAAAACTTTGTTCCCTTCTCTTTTTAAGAATAAAGATGTAAATTTTTTTCATTGTGAAACTTGTCAATTTGCCAAGCACACTCGTGTTCCTTATACAAGTCATCCTTATAGATCTTCTAAACCTTTTTCGTTAGTACACAGTGATATTTGGGGACCTTCACGGGAAAACAATAGAACTGAAACTAGGTGGTTCATAACTTTTATAGATGACCACACACGAGCTTGTTGGGTTTACCTGTTAAAAGACAAATCTGATGCTAAGTTGATGTTTCTGCAATTTCACAAAATGGTTGAAACACAATTTCAAGCTAAAATCCAAATTTTTCGCACTGACAATGGGAGGGAATATTTTAATTCAATTCTTGGTAATTATCTAAAAGAAAATGAGATTTATCACCAAAGTTCTTGTGTTAATACCCCCCAACAAAATGGAGTTGCAGAACGTAAAAATCGTCATCTATTAGAAGTCACTCGTGCTACATGTTTACCAATAATGTTCCTAAGTTTTTTTGGGGAGATGCTGTTTTAACAGCCTCATACTTGATAAATAGACTTCCTAGTAGAGTTCTCAATTTCAAAACACCGTTGAGCGTGTTACTTGAGTCATATCCACAAACTAGGTTGTTTACATCTCTAACCCCAAAAGTCTTTGGTTGCACTTCATTTGTTCATGACAAAAGTCCATCTTGTGGAAAACTAGAACCTAGAGCTATAAAATGTATATTTATTGGGTACTCTCCAACTCAGAAAGGGTATAAGTGCTATTGTCCATCCACAAAGAAGATCTTTGTCTCATTAGATGTCACATTCTTTGAAAATCAACCCTTCTACCAAAAACCAATTCTTCAAGGGGAGAAATTAGGAGAAGATAGGCTTTCGGAGTTTTCCATTCCACTTCCTATTAATCCAGCCATTCCTTTTGTGTCACCAACAGAAACTAACTTGGAAACAGGGAAGGATTCACCTATGCTTAGTCCCCAACAAAAGACAGAGCTTCGTGTTTATTCACGACGTAAACCGTTACCTCAGGAAGTACAACCTTTTGTGCCCCAACAGTATTGTCAAGAATCTGATCCGCAGGTAAATTTTGAATCAGAAAATGATCAGCATACAGTAAAGTCACTAGTGAATACTCCATCTGATGATTTGGACGTACCAATAGCACTCAGGAAAGGTGTAAGATCATGTACTCAACACCCTTTGTCCAATTATCTATCATACAGCCGTTTGTCTACAGCATTTCGTGCCATGATAGAAAAGATTGAGGTAACTGAAATTCCCCAAAATATTCAAGAAGCCCTAAAAAGCCCAGAATGGAAAGCTGCAGTACTTGAAGAGATGAAAGCATTGAAAAGAAATGAGACTTGGGATGTTGTGGAGATACCTAGAGGGAAAACACCAGTTGGGTGTAAGTGGGTGTTCACTATTAAGTATAATTCAAATGGTGGAATAGAGAGACATAAGGCCCGTCTAGTTGCAAAGGGATTCACTCAGATTTTTGGTGTGGACTACACTGAAACCTTTGCTCCAGTAGCTAAAATGAATACTATAAGGGTACTACTTTCACTAGCTGCTAATCTTGACTGGCCATTACACCAAATGGATGTCAAGAATGCTTTTCTTAATGGGGAGTTGGATGAAGAGGTTTATATGGATTTGCCTCCCGGGTTTGAAGGGGTAAACAATGACAAGAAGGTATGCAAGTTGAAGAAATCTATTTATGGTTTAAAACAGTCACCAAGGGCTTGGTTTGATCGATTTGCAAAGTCAGTAAGGAGACATGGATTTAGCCAAGGACAAACCGATCATACTCTTTTTTTCAAACACTCACCACATGGAAAAAAGACTATTTTGATCGTTTATGTTGATGATATTATAGTAACTGGTGATGACACTGAAGAAATAGAGCAGTTGAAGAAAATTCTTGGAAAAGAATTTGAAATTAAGGATCTTGGTCAATTAAAATACTTTCTAGGGATGGAGGTTGCAAGGAACAAGAATGGTATACTTGTATCCCAAAAGAAATATACTGTTGATCTCTTGAAAGAAACTGGTATGCTTGGCTGTAAACCAGCTGATACACCAATAGATCCGAATGTGAAGTTTGGAAGGAAAGGAGGAATTCCTGCAGACAAGGGGAGATATCAAAGGCTGGTTGGTAGATTGATTTACTTGTCTCATACAAGACCTGATATAGCCTTTGCAGTTAGTGTAGTAAGTCAATATATGCACTCTCCACTTCAGGAGCATCTTGAAGCTGTGTATCGGATATTAAGGTATTTGAAGACCACACCGGGTAAAGGATTGTTGTTTGAAAAGAATGGGCAGAGAAATGTGGAAGTATTTACAGACGCAGATTGGGCAGGATCAATTGAAGACAGGAGATCCACATCTGGGTATTGTACAAAAGTTTGGGGTAATCTAGTAACATGGAGGAGCAAGAAACAGTCAGTTGTCGCTCGAAGTAGTGCAGAAGCAGAATTTAGAGCTCTTGCACAAGGAACTTGTGAACTTATGTAGCTGAAGAGACTTTTGGAAGAGTTGAAAATGTCGAGTGAATACCCTATGAAGTTGTACTGCGATACTAAGGCTGCTATAAGTATTGCTCATAATCCAATGCATCATGATCGAACGAAGCATGTGGAAGTTGATAGGCATTTTATCAAAGAGAAGATTGATCAGGGAGTGATTTGTATGACATATGTTCCAACAAAGCAACAAGTAGCAGACATCCTAACAAAGGGACTACCTAAGCCAAGCTTTGGGACTCTTGTTGACAAGCTGAGAATGACAAATATCTATTCTCTAGCTTGAGGGGGAGTGTTAACTGTGTATGCATCAAATCAGGATTTATTTCCTGATTTGTAGGTAGTGATAAATAAGGGTTTATTTCCTGATTATGGGATTTATCTTTCTGTTATGAGCTGATAGACTTCTAGTTTATCTTGTTTTTATTTGTTTCTATCTTTTTGGACGATTGAGTCCTGACTCTGTTGGTCTCTTTCAGCTATACTTGCTGACTGTACATGTTGGTTCCTCTATATATTTGAGGATCAGTTTTTTAATAAAAAGAGACTGAGAATATTATTATTTTTTTCTCTGGTTATAATAACTTATTCTATTTGTTGGTTGAGGAAAAAGAAAGAAGGCACAATTAGGTGCTTTTTCCCACATTTTCTTTAAAAGAAAATTCTTTCAATTACCTTCTCAGGTGTTAGGGAACTCAATAATGAAGCAATCACTCCAGTTATTTTTTCAATCCAATCCTTTTGGTCTAGTGCATTCTCTGCCTGCATTGCCAAGCAAATATTTTTGAGAATCTACTGCTAAATATTTGAGCATTTCTGAAATTAATAACCGCAAACATGATGAAAAATACCTGCAATGTATAGATTTTTGTTGGTGAGATAATTCTGAAACAGAATCTTAAATCTGACTGATCTGCATCAACCTTAATTGTTGATGTCAACAAGTTTACAGTGTGACGTGCAACAGATTTTTCATCATGTACGTCACCATGGTAATGAGAAGAAAGCCATCGACTCAGCAGCCCAGGACCACTTTCAGAGGAACCACTCCTTAGTATAGTAGACTGACTTCCAGCTGCCTGAATGGATTACATTTAGTACAAGGAAAAAGGAAAGAGAAAGCATTCACAGCACATAATAATATAGGTTATCTTCCATGTAGTGACTTACAGAAGACCAGGCAAATGGTTTACGATAGTAGTACAGCAGCCCTCGACTATCTAAAACAAAAAACCTTCTCTTCCAGTCACCCCTCAAGTTTGAGGAACGTTTTGAAAGATAACCTTGTCGTATGGTTTCAACCTAAGTAAGGTAGTATTAGACATGGAAATGTAAAGAAACTCATTAAGAATGCAAAATCACTAAAATTCAAACTAAGGCAAGATTCTCTAAGAGAATTATGCAAAAGTAACAGATCAGATATTACCTTTCCCTTTGCAGCAGATTGCATAACTGCCTCAATAACTTTTTGTGAACCCCTTGTAAAAGGTTGCATACCATCTGCTGAAGGAGGATCAGTATAACCAGTTAAGGACTGCTTACTATCAAGATCAATCTGCCTGATACGTTCCTGCATCCTTTCACTTAGATATGCCTGCTCATAGTTGGAACATTCCCTAGACTGTTGTGCATAAGCCAAGACCTACAATCCAGAAGCACTATTTTTTGACAGTGTCATGATTAAGATATAAAGAGTTCAAAGATGGAAGAAATGATTTTCTGAGGAAAACTTAATTAGCAGAAAACTTGACAAAAAAGATATGTAGTTCCTCAAGAAAGAAAATCATTCGAAGTTCTCCAAGGAATTTCTGCTTATGAGAACTTTTATGGCAAGAGGAGGACCTCATAATTCAAGAAAGGAACTGGATTCTGATGTAGAAAAAGGAAGGTAAAAAAATACAAACTCTCTTGAAGCAAAATTTTTCTCTCCACTAGTGGGGAAAAAATTTGTGACAGGACTGGTTGGATGGAAGCACTAGTTCACAGAAAAGGTGACTCAAGGTTTACCACTTCCATCCTCTTAGCTTAACAGGAAATATTGTGCTAGTGATTCTCCAGAAGAATAACAGCATTATCCAGATGTTAAATTACAAGAGGCAACTTGGATCAAGTAGTACCAACGAAAAGGTAGATTAAGAATTTTGAAGCATTTTTAATATTAATGTGGTCTAGAGTCTTTTGTATTTGGAAGTAAAGCAGATCAGAAAGAGATCTTATTTGGGCTTTATCATCCTTTTTTTTTTCTTGAAGTTGAAATCAGTCTCACTGTAGCAGGTAGCTAGCAGTGGAAAAAACTTGCATTAGCTTCTTTGATGTTTCATGATGGACCAAAGGATAAATCCCATTTCCAGTTACTGATGACAGGATACGTAGCTGACACAAGCCCCTGTATTCACTCCGAGTCTTAATATGTAGAAGAATCTAGAGCAACTGTAGATAAAATCCTCATGGGAGACCAGTTTAATTTAGCATTATATTCCAAAACATTTTGTTATGCATTCTCATCTTGAGAATAAAGTGAATCATCTTCTCAAGGTTAGGAAGATTGCTTTGGTTATATTACTTGTGGTCACTCACAGCAGCAACAAAAATTTTTCTTACTTCATTTAATGTTGTATGCATAAGCTTGACGAGAAGTTAATAACTTAACATAAGTTCATATATCGGTTCATGTATCCTACCCCAATCTATTGGGATAAATGCTCTGATGATGATGATGATGATGATACATAATCTGGACAACAGGGGTTTCAACCCCATGCTTTGAGGGTCGAACCTTTTGCTATGAATTGCAGAGAACAAGGAAGAGAATAACATAGATGAAAGATTTGGCTATCTCTGCAAACTAAAAATCAGAAACCTTCTTCCCTAGAATGGGTTTATTCGTGGATTCTTTCAAGGGTGAGATTTGCAAGGAAAAGCAATGTACAGAATGTTATAGCACATCTCAGCTACTTTTTTGTAGTTTCAAAAGTGTTGGCAGCTACTTTTAGCGGCTTCATTCAATTTCTTTTCATATTTTAAAGCAGTATCAACAGGAAGAAAGAAACCTTCACACTTTTATATGTTAAAAGGTGTAGCAAATTTATCTTTCATTTCATCTTATACAAGGAAAAGTTAATATGACAAACCTGGTTAATAAAAGGTTCCATCTGATGTAAAAGTTCGTATCCCTGCAAAGAACAAGGGTCCAGAAGTTGAAAATATTGAAAAGATACCAGTCCTGTAAGAAAAAAGACATTTACTTGTCATACGACATGTTTCATACCTGTTTGAAGAATCGAAGGTGAGCATCCATCATCCCACTAACAGCCTCCAAAAATTCAAACCTCTTTTTGGCTTCAATTTTGGATAGGGCACTAACCTGGACATAGCAGAGCACGCATATTTACAGCTTCCAGCAAACAAATGGATATAAAATTGAACACAAATTTGTTGGCAAAAATAACATACCAGAACGAAGCGGGCTTGCTCAAACGAGACTCTTGCAACATACAATTCCTGGAATGTCTCTCTACCAAATTAGATTTTGAAAGATAGTGGTTAACCATGACAACAAAGTTCATCAATTTATGCACTTGTGAGAATAATTCTTTGGTCAATAAAAAGTTAATATTGTACATACCTCCTCTATGGCTGCAGCTACATCCATCCTAGTACTTTTCCTTAAAGACAGAAACTTCTCTCTAGCCTGTATTGCAAAATGTGCAACAGCAGCAATTGCCACCATTAAGAATATACCAGTGAGAATGTTATAAGGTACTAACTTTACAAAATAGTCCACTAAAACCAGTTCTCAAAGTTATAATGACAAGTTGTTTCAATCCTAAATGAATTCTTAGGGGTATCAAGTGATTACTGCCAATAGGCAAGAAAATTCAATTAGGGGTCTACTTGGTTGTTGCTTTAGTTACTTGCAATTTGTTTCATCAAAGTTGCTAAAATGCAAATGATGAAAAAGCAAAATCATTGCTGGTTAAAAATGAGCAAATAACTAAAATGTAACACACTTTTCAATCATAATTATTCCACATAAAAAAATCATCCATTTTGATGCTTACAAAGCTTCATTTTTTAGTTTATCATTATTTAAAATATAATTGATTATTTTTATCCAAACATGCCTTTTGCCTTGAGTTTTCAGAAACCAAAAGCAAGTAGCAAAGAGAGGTTTTATGATCTTGTCACCCCAATTTGTGGAAGGGCTTTATCTCTGTATAAGAATCTAGGGTCAATTCATTTCCTCTTTCCACCATTCCCCTTCCTGGTTTTTGAGTGCACATCAATACTCAACATCAGGGAAACTTAGAACTAGTGTTCTAAAATGTGCAATAACCTATCAAAATATGGTTAGCAGTTTCTATTTTCAACAAGATGTGCGAATGCTTCAACGTCCCGGCATTATTCTACCAAGTTTTTTATCAATAAATTTAAATTTACAATAAATAATCGTCATGATACTTAAACTAAATGCAGCCTTATCACTGGAGAACTGAAATTAAAAAAAGAAGGAAAAAAAGAAGAGTGTTTAACACTTTGATTAGAAACTCACCTGATCATATATAAGTGAAGCCTTGTCAAAACGTTTTCGGGCATCCTGAAACAATGGATTAACAGTGGGTCAGAGAATATGAGAGATACCAGTTAACATAACCAAGACCGTCTTGTATAAAGTTGTTCCATTATTTGAGTGAAAAACTCAAATAGAAGCTGATGCTGCAGTCTGCAGTGATTTAGGAGCAGGTGACGCCATTTCTAGCCAAGCAAAAGGCAGTAAAAGAAGATAACCATAGACCTTATCCTTCTAGGTCAAATATGAGAGGGAAGAATAAAATTTATCCACTATGCATGGAGGCCAAAAAGACATTAATGATACTATGCTGTACTCAAAAGTACCCTAGGACTTTTCAATGGTACATGTAGGTAAAATGAATGTCATTAATATGCCCACAACAGCCTCTTCTTTAGCTTTGTCCTTTCCAACAACAAGAAAGAAAAATGTTCCACTAAAAGAAAAAGTTAGAACCTCTTTCTCTCTCAATATTGCTACATTAAGTCATGTGAATATAAATTAAGAAAAGGAAAAGAACAGAAAAGTTCTGAACAATATTGCTTCCCTGCTTCATAACAAAGAAAACACTGTAAATTCAGAGCTCAAACTAGTGGTAACTAAGAAAAATATCAAGTTATTGTCCCTAAATTACAATTTCCTTCATTAAGATGGTAGGTACTTGGATGAAACATCTATCATATGAAAAAGTGTACCTTGACATCTTGCAGATCAATATTGACAAACTGAAGCAACCTATCATTTAGCATGTGCTCTATCTGAAAAAATAAATTAGAAGCATTAGAAGAGAAAATTATATTAATTGAAAAAGCTTCACATATCTGATAAACTATTTGCTAGGGAGAAACAGCTTAGAATTTTAACACAAAACAAAATGTCCTTTCTATTTTAGCAGAAAACTTCAAGCATATTGTTAGAGAATGGCCTACCTTAAAACAACTGAATTTGCTAGATATGAATACAATTACTTTGACGAACAACTTACCAATTCATTTGTTTAGGATCCAGAAGCTACAATCTAATACTATTAGATAGGTAACTTAAGGTGGGAACAAATGTTTGACAAAAAATTCCAACTTATTATATCATTAAAATAGTTAGTTAATCTGTACCAAAAAATAAAATAGTTAGTTAATGCCTTAAATTGAGTCTGAACATTTAGATTTTGAAATTTATATTTGTTTCTGGGATGAGAAGAACCCAATCACCTTCCCTCTATTGTATCACAGGCTTCCTCTTGGTTGTAAATTCTTAAGGTTGGTCATGAGGTGCATGATTAAGACCTGCAGTGTCCTTTTTCTTTGTAATTGTTCATAATTCACACTACACTTGCTCAAGATGAAACTGATTCTACAACTACAAATATTAATAAAAGATACCTTTTATGCTTTAAGATTTAAATCATACACAAAATTAAGTCCTATCACTAAATTCAATAATCAAAATCCTAAATAAGATATAGAGATTATACAAGATGTTTTAACAAGAACCTCTAAAATCAAAATCCTATCACTAAACCTGTGATCGAAGAACTTCCTTGTATGTGCCAATTTCTCTCAACGCAATGGTGAATTTTGTCATGACTGGGCCTGAGGAAACAGTGTAAATTTCATTGGTAAGAGCAGCAGTAATAAACTAATAATGAGCAATTTATTGCATTTCCAGACCTTACAAAGAACTTATGTTTATAAATCAACCATGACTGGCAGTTATGGATCAGCATGATTAATTTAAGTAAAACCAAAACAAGATTATTATTATTTTTCAACAAGAGAAACAAAAAAAATATCATTTTAAGTATCAATTTTGTCACAAAAGGAGAAATTCTGATAATTAGCCCTGATATGTCCTCAAACAATTTTTTTTAAAGGCTTTACCTTTCTCAAGTGATAAGGACACAGAACATAAGGACTAGACAAAAAGTGGATCAAAACTAAATACGAAAGATATCTTTAATAAATCCATTTTAACACCATAGAACACTTAAATCGATACAATCTTCGCAGCTCTAAATTACAGAAAATAAAAGATAAGCATTTTCAAGGTAATATTCAAAGGGGATACAGGAGGTTAGAATGTGTACCTCCAAAAGCAACACATATAGGATCATTATGCCCCCCTCCGAAAGTTTCCAGGGCATTTACAAAAGCAATGTCACCATCATATTCCTCTCCAAGCCCTTCTCTGGTATTTAGAAGTAAACAATCATGTGAGATCATTCAATAATATGAGGCCTTATTAGGGATGTAATGTTAATTTGAGCAAATATAACGTTTCAGCAGCAGGATAACAATTAACAATTCACATTTGAAATTGTTCTGCACTTGCCACTTGTTGGACAAACGGAAAAAACATCTAACCACACTTCCTCTTACAGTTACAAGATATGAGCTTGAGTTTGTTATTTCTTGTCCTACTGAGACTTGTAATTAACACTTTATCTCCTCACAGCCCCATTCTCAAGGCTTCTCAAGTGACCTGAGGTCTAAGAAGGCTTGAATGGAGCCACAAAGGAGATCCCATTAACCAAATAGGAAAGAAAAAGCATATCAAGCCATTGTTTGACAAACGATTTAACAGCTACGAATTAGAACTTATAAGCAGCTTATACATCCATGGGCTGCTATTCTTCTTCTTTTAGGATTCTTTTTCATTTTTTCTTCAGGGGCTTCTGTCTTCTGCTTTGATATCAACATCTTAATAACACCACAATAAAACATGAGTAAAACTGTAAAAGAGATTGCTAGTTAATGAACAGAGTTTTCTCTTCAAATTTAAGCATCCGAAATTCTGTAACAAACGACCTAAAATAAATGTAAACGTACGTGTATTTTCGACATCCTTTGTAAAACTTCAAACATCTTCCTCGCATCGACTCAGCGTTCTCTTCCAAGCATTGTATCTGTTTCACCAAGCAATACAACAATTACCAGCAGTATCTAAGACAAACTAACCAAAACATAGAGCAAAAATACTAATACTACCACTGATACTAGTAAATTTGATCTTCAAACGTTAAATAAACAAGTTCTACTACGCTTAAAAAGATCGTAATTCGTGGTATATACACATCCAAGAACATCTTATTTTCCGCCACTAATTCCCCTATAAATCTTAACTATGCGAGCGATCTAACCGAAAATTCGTGTTTATTGGCGGAAAATAAACTATTACTGAAAGAAGAACAGTAAGGAAAAAAGCAGCATTGCCAAAAGAAGAGGAAGAAGACGACGACGAACCTCTTGGCGAAACATCGGCGTATCTTCGAGTTTGGAGAAATGCATTTTAGGAGAAACGCAGAATTTCACTCGATCTTCTTCGTTTTTGGCGACGAAATTTGTTTGCTGATAACAAGAGCTAAGAGATATTCGCTTTTATGTGTTTGTGCTTTGTGCTTGGGAGCTTTGTGAAAAGGGCGATAAACGAAGGACGATAATAATAATAAACTTTTTTCTTTCCCTTTTAATTTCCAATCAACGGTGAAAGAAGATTACTGTTTGTTTTTAGAACTTCCTCTGCGAACTTTCATGGCTGTCACTAATTTTTATTTCTTTTAAAAAATAAACCCGCCTTTTGTGCTTCTGTCTTTGTAATTTTTTTTTGATTGCATGCCTTTGTAATTAAAATACTTCTTCGCATTACGTTTGATCGGTCACCTTATAAACTATTCAATTAACTAAGGGTAGAGTATTTAATAATAAAATTCGGATTGAATTTATGCAAGGATTGTGGCTCAGTTGGTAACGCAAGTTGAGTTTATGAGAAGATCTCACTAAACACATCTTTAAGAAGAGGTGAAGAGTTTTAATTGTAACTAAACCCTGAATATAATTAGACTCATATTATTAAAACGGATGAAGATACATGTGATCTACACAAAAAAAATCGAATTGAATTTAGATAGTAGTTTTACCATTAGTCACGAGTTTTTATTAGAGTTCAAATAGTGATATTAAAAACCATGTTACTCAACTTGATTATAAATAATAATTTTTATTTTTATAAATAAATTATTTATTTTAATATAATACTTAATTAAATTAATTTATTAAGTATTTTAATTATAATTTTAACATTAATATTTTATGAGTTAATTTAAATTTATTAATTTAATTTTTTGTAATAATATGCACTAAAATTGATTTTAAATTTAAAATTGAATGTCAAATTTAGATTTAATAATAGGATATTTAACATGTTCGATAGTTAATTGGGTTCAAAATTGTAAAACATTATTGGGTTTGGATGTCTAAAATTTATCGAGTACCTTATTAGTTACTATCTCTATATGTTACTCAAAATTGAGAAGTGAGAATCAGATGCGAATATATATCTGAGACAAATATGTTCATTTTTTTTTATTTTTTTTCATATAATTAAAGAATTAGATTTCCATATCAATTGATATGTATATTTCAAAAATCATTTTTTTTTATAATAAGGGATAGGAAAAGAGATTTTTTGGACTTGAACTCAATCCTATATTATGCTACAATTCTTTCGTATCTACCGGTCAAAAAGTTATTAAATATACATGTCTAGTTGGTTTTGAGAGGTTGATAATTGAAAGAATATGAAATAAGTGTAGCCAGAACGCATATGAAGACCAAAGAAGCAATAGCTTATTTATTGTTACAGCAGGCTGTCTGCCAAGGGACCTAAATTTGCAGGCCTTCAAATGCCAAATTGCCACCACAGTAAGCAAGAAAAATCTAAGCATCCGCCATGGACGAAACCAGAGGGCATCCTATGAAGAAGTTAATAGCAACTTTACATTTTCCAGTGGCTTGTCTTCTAATCAAAGTCAATGACAAAGGTTCGGATTTCCATTGGAGCAAGCTCAACCACCAAAGCTGCTGGATCAACAGGCCCTCCTCTCACCACTTTGGCAGCTTCTTGCCCTTTGGAGCCTTCTACTTTCCATACCAGTCTCTTCTTCTCCATTTCTGCTCTTCCTTGGTTTGCAGACAGGCTCATCTCTGTTACTTTGTTTATCTGAATACAAGAAGAAATGAAACATTATGAACAAGATGAAGAAATTTCATGTACCCTATTTGGTATCTTTCAATAGGAGTAAAATATCTTAGAAGTATCGTAAACACATAAGAATAAACGTAAAATTAGTGCCAACAGACATAAACACACGATAATTTTACTACAAGATGTGTTTACAATAATTCCAACATATTTTACGTCTATACGCTTATTATCATATGTTTACTTTGACCATTTTCTAGAAGTTCTCATATCTTTACCTGCTTATGTGCGAATACTTTTTTCAGTTGGACACTTGCCATAACCGAGAGATCCTTGTCCTCTCCAATCTTGCATTCGAAACACAAAAGAAATCAAACTTCAGAAAACAGAAATGGTTGAATTCCATCGATGTCAGTTGATGCTGAACATAGAATGGCTCAAATGTGGTAAAAGCTCGAATGTTTTCATTATACAAAAGAGTCACGGCTTGAGAATAAGAGACAGGGATGCAAGTCTCGGGTTTCAATTTCTAGACCCACAGAAAGCTGCCTCTTAAAAGAGTGGATGAACCAACTAGAGAAAATCTCAGGTTCTAAAAGCTCGAAGTGTTGTCAAATGATCAAAACCAATCAATGCTGAAATACAGTTATCGATCTTCTAAGTGGAAAAAGCTGAAATGCAAAGAAGAACTTATGCATAAAGGAATATGATAGTGATAAGAAACTTCTCAATTCTTAGGTGATTGGCAACGGTTGGTTTAGATGTCTTAATGAATCTATCCGTGAAATCAGATACATCAAAAGAAAATATTAAGTACCAACCTCGTATAAGTGTGCCAACCGAAAAAGAACATTTCCATCCTCCAATTCCTGTAGATTTAAGAAGAAATGGTAAAGTATAAAGATGGAGAAACTTGTTTTCCCAAGTCTTGGTAAGGAGATACTTTGATGCATTCTGGATAGACCTGGCAATTTGTGTATATATATTGTAACATGATAATTTCGTATCAAAATTCATGTAGACGCGCCATGTGCCGTATCTAGGATTGTCAGGTTTAGTTCTAGGAGGAGGATGTAGGAGAGTTTGACAATGAACAAATCCAGGCAGATTAACAAGACAAGACAAACATACCTGGAGGGTTAATAGTGCAACATTCTCAGGTAAAACATAGGAGGGATCCATCCCTGAGAAGGATGATACATGGGAATTTGTCCATCCGTCTCCTTCCTGCAAAATGGGAACCAAACATTTGTTAGTCTCCAGCAGACCACAATCTGCAACAAAAGAAGTCAACTCATTGCTGCCACCTGTTCTGTAAAGGCTAAGAGAAATGGAGAATAAAGCTCCTGACCAAACGATCTACGCCACTTGGCTGCCTCCCCTAGAGGATCGATTCTGAGGTAATACTTGCCCACAACCTATCAAAATTGAATTTGTTAACAAAGATACAAGTAAAAAATTATGGTTTTGCTGAAAATTGAAGATGAGAAATACAAGCAATATGTGCTTACAGTTAGTCCACTGCATTTGTTTTGAACACAAACTGTTTCATTTAGAGCTTCATCAACACCTCTACCATCATCATGAAGCAACCTCCTACATATAGAGAGTAATGAATTATTTGTTAGGATTAATGCCTAATCTCACTCTCAGAAAACGATAATAAATAAATGCGAAAATCATGAGCACATGAGATTTATAGTAGTTCACTTGTCTCAAATTTTTCACTATAAACAACTCGCAGCCCTCCAAATAAGGGCAAAACAATGCACAAGGCTCCCGGTCTAGGGAGGGTCCGTGACTTGAAACCATAATCTCCAGGTCATAAAAGAGCAACCTTTACTGCTACACCAAAGCTCACCCTCATAGTGCAATTTTGCCTTGGGGTATTACCAACCCCCATTTTGACCTTAGTTCAAAGGTGGATCTGCATATTGACTCTACGGAGGGGCATAATAAAACTCCATACTCATCTTAATATAATTATGGTATCCATCCACTGGCATTCTTATAGAAAAATTGTAACATATAAATGAAAATGCAACAGAAATGGAAGAGATTAAACCTATGGAGCATTAGTTCCAATTGACCATCCTTAATGCTGGCTCCACCCACAGAGCGATCAACCAAGATTGAGAGCTCCTTACTGTCATCTTTGATATACAGCCCAAGATTAATCTGAAATGAAAGCAGATAAAATTCTTCAGGGTAGTGCCTCAAACATACCACTCAGTCAAAGTGCGCATTGTAAAACTTGTTTGACATCTATGGTATAATAAGAGATCCAGAGCACTGCTGCAAACTAACTAGAGACAAGTTATCCGGAGATAATTTGCTAGTCTTAAAGATATGAAAGTTTCTGCAGTTGCATATTATATTGTGCTCACTACTTCGGAAAATTCAGTTTTCCAGTAGGTGACATTCGAGCCTGAATGCTTAGGCATACTCTGCAGACCTTCGATGTTTCGATGTTAACTATGGTAAATTGTTAACTGAACATGACTGTGTAATAGTTTAGGAGATAACATAATGAAGTGCTAAACATACAGGGTAATAGTTTCCTGCAACAGGTTGATTCACTTCCAGCTTCCATTCTTTTCTATAGTCTCGAATCTGCAAAATAAAGATTTACATAAGACTATTCACAAGCAAATTGCAGTGATCAAATATTGCAATTCATATGTAATGAACATGCTAATATACAAGGCGAGCAGGCAACAAACCCTTTCTAAGAAATCACGACCGCTGGAATCTGTATAGAATGTTTTGTTGGTTTTCATATGTGTTGAAACCTGAGTCACAACTTCTTTTCCAATTCCATCATTAACCGGAATAGGCCCAACCTAAAATTAAGAACAAGCGTGTTATGCAAGCAGCTCTGGCACAAAAATGTCATTTATGAATACTCGGAAAATCAAAAATGCCATATACTTACTATGAACTCAAATTCAGCATGCTCCTTTCCCTTGTAGACTCGTGTGATCTGTTTATGCACGCATTGATGTTAACTACCGAAAGAATCGAGGGTTAAGGAAACCTGCTACTTTTTGAGTTTAGAGAGCATGAAAGAGAATGTTCATCTGATCCACGGCAGAATATATCAGATTGGTGGTAAATGTAGACATCCGCATGCAAACAAACAGCTATTTACATGCAATTCTATTCTTAGGTCCAAATCTAGTAAACCTTTTGCCATTCCATAGCAGAAGTTCTAGACAAACAGGATTTGACTCTAAAACCATGTGCAAATATCATTTGATAAGGAAAAAACCTGATATATCCATGAATTGATTCTTTGGTGTAGTTCATCCAATAACGGTCCACGCATAATAGTAAAAGAAGCCTGGAAGATTTTCACCATATCATAAAGTTTAAGCTTGTTGCTGTTAAATGTAAAGTCCTGTAAGTATGCTTCAAAAACATATACCTGGCCATCAGATTTGCTAGAATGTGTGCCGTTCGGCCGAAAGATGTATGCTCCAGAGGCCTTCAATAAGTTAAATCAAAACAATTATTTCCGAAATTTTATACGTATAATTAAATACAACTAATGTAAAGAATGAGGCTTTCTGTAAAAGGTGCATATTATCACCTGTTGTTTATCATCAGAACCAATATAAAAGCTATATGACTGCTGTATGGATTCTTTAACCTTTTCATACAATAAGAAATTAGATGTTAGAAATTCATATATCAAATTGGGCAATTAGAAAAAATAAAATCAAACAAAGGGCAATAATATACACACAGAGACATACGCATATGCATAGACATATGCAGGTGGGAGAAATCATTGAACGAAACAGAAAAGTGTAAAAGGGGAACTACATAACACACCATAGTTCTGCTATTAATATAGCGAATGAGTTTTCCTTGTTTTGCAGAGTAAGCAAGTTTCACATCGCCTGGCCCTATTTCAATTACATCCTTTTGTTTTTCTTCAGGACCGAACATTATGTGGCTTGTTGAAGGAGCAGCTACCGCTGTGTCAAAAGAATGCTAATAAGAAATCTCATTATCCTACATATTAGCATTGTCACAATGTAGCAATCATGTTTGTAACCTGATCGTTTGCCTTTCGATATGAAGTAAGTGTTGAAGCCAATAGGTGGCACAGATGCAGAAAATGCAAGCCAGTACTTCGGCGTAACGCTTGGAAATTTCCCCAAATAAGCAACAGAATAGTAATTTCTTATGGCCAAGGAAGCATTTTGCAGAGGTAGAAGCTGTGATTCAATTTCTTTTCCTTTGGAATCCTTAACAACGACATTCTCATCGATAACCTGTAGCAAGAGATGATGCAAAATCACATTTCAAAGCACAAGGCAAAGCACTAACACATGCACATATAGGAGTGTACACAGGAGTAATGGAATCGAGGAAATATGCAAAACATCGAAAGACAGAAAGGAAAGGTCATAGCATTAGAAAAACTATATACTCACAGGAATTCTTATAATGCCCTCTCTTTTCCATCCCAAAGAATTATAGACAACAACTACCTGAGAGGAATACACCGATAGAAATTAATGCATGTGGAGTTGGATTAATCTTTTCATAATCAATGGAAAATTATAGGGAAAGGGATAACAATGTCAAATGCTACACTCTTTACCAGATTTTTTCCATCTGACAGATCAACCTCTGATGGAGGACAGTAACTTATATTCAGAAGCAGACACTGCAAAAGATAAATTCAGAATTAGTAGACTCAAACTGAAGGAAAATGAGAAACTACATCAGAATAGGAACTTATCTGCACAGAGTTTTATTTTAAAAATGAAAAAAGAAGAAAAGAGCTTATGAACTCTACTAATTGTTCATCAAGAAAAGCTTTTACTGACCATGGAATATGAGTAAAAAGGTAATGAAAGCTTGAAACTGTTAGTTTGAAATAACAAATTTCTTACTTATCCAACTTCAATATACCTCTAAACTGCTGCTTGAAGCTGTAAATCAATATAGGAACTTCGAGGAGTATATATATATATCCAGGTTTTCTTATCAAATCAATTAGAGAAATCTACTAATAATAGCATTTAAATGTGCTACAAAAACCTCTGCATGAAGTAAATATTCTTAAATATTTGAACTCAAAGATCAGAGCTAGCCAGCCTTGACCAAATAAAAACAGCCAATTAAGTGTAAAGAGTCATGCTATTATTGCCTGCTGAAACTTAGTCACTGGGCTCCCACAATTGGTCTTTGAAGAGGACTTTGTTATAGAGGCAAGTGAGGTTTCAACCACCTTTGCAGCCTGCAAGAAACAATATGGAGGATCAGAACAAGCTTAAAGCCTCCAATGTATTAATAGGATGCTAAAACATATGAACTTTACCTCCTCGTAGCCAATGGCTAGTCTTTTTGCATAATCATTAGCCACATGCTGCTTTGAAGTGCCACTGACTGCATCATGATGTTGAGCAAGTGCTAAAGCATTAGCTAAAGAGTCCGTAGTTGGTCCCCGTTTACTTCTTCCCTTAAAAAATTCCAATTGCCTTGCTGCCTGTTTTTTATGCATAGAAAAAACCAAGTTAGAATGACATCAAGAGACATATACGACATGCGCTACCAGTTAAATAGAGAGAAGTTATACCAAATAGTAGGCACTCATTTTTCTAACATAACCTTTAAGTCCTGGCCTGCTTGTAAAATACCCAGTCCAATAGGCGTTTATACGGTCTGCATATCTGATAATTGCATATATCAGTTCTGAATGCAGGTTACATGACCAAAGCAAAGTCTCCTATATACAAATTTCAACTTCAAAAAAATTTAACTTACGGAAAGTAGTCATCAGTCTTGAGTGGCCAAGCCTCATTTGTTGCATATTTTGCATCAGTATATATCGATGGGGTTGAATATAGGGCATTGACACGTCCATCCTATAAGTGTTAAAAATCAATGGTCTTTTAGCAAGGAATAGAAAACTATCATGTTAATGTTAAATTGAGGATTATTCCCAAAACATGAGTAGATTCAAACTCATGCACATAAAAGACACAATGGAATTCAAGATTCTCTTGGATGAAACAAAAAAAAAATCAGATTGAAGCCGGTTAATCACATCATTTTTTTTATGGGGGTTTAAGGGTGTTGATCCAGACATCACAGCATTTGCAGATCTCTGTTTAAGTTATGGGGGTGACCAGGTAACAAATTGAAAAATAGTTGCTACATGTTGTAACATAAGTAGTCAAATTTAAACAGTAGCAAATATGCTGGACCGACAGGGCACAAAATCCAGGAGAGTACAAGAATATATAAGCATGACAAAGGTCTTGGAGAACACTAACCCCATTAACATAATGAATGAACTTGTCCATTTGCCGGTACCATGTGTGTGCATATTGGTACTTGAAATCTGTTCCCATCGTCCACATTACATGATTTGTGCGTGTTATGTTAGCCTGAAAAAGATGCAAAATTTTGTTTGAGATTCAACATTTTCTAATACAACTAAAGCCAGCAGTCCAGACAAGAATTTGCAGAAGTTATCAACTAATAAAAGGCAATTACCTGAGATATTGCTGCTGCTACAAACTCATTCACACGTTCAGGTACATTGTAGTCAAACAACTCCATGTTATCCTTCGAGTTTAAACAAAACATATAATCACATTTTGCACAAGCATATGAACTTAAGAGCTTGTTTAATAATGTCTAGCAAAGAATTTACCTGGACAATCGGGGAATCGTCATTAACTTCATAGTAGAAATTACTGGGAGGCTCATAATTCTCCGGGAACGCACCAGCAAATACCTAAGAAAAATAATTGATTCACTTAAAGAACATAACAAGATAGAAAATAGCAATCTCACCAATCCCTAACCATCTGAATGAACCTAAGAACACTATCCACGCCACCTGTGCTGATGAGCCAAGACTCTTAGAGCCCCTCCAAACAACTTCAAGGCTCTTCTCATCTTTCCTTCTGGCTCTGTCTTGGTAGTCAATTCGCCCGAAGAACAGTGAATCAAAACCAACCTGTGTCGGCAAACTTGTTCTTAGCAGATTGGTTGATAATAGATGGAGGACAAATGAGTTCAACTAACAAAAACCAAACTAGTTTCAACAAAACAAGACCACAAGAAAAGCAATACCTCTGCACTCAACAAGTAAGCCTGCACTGCAGAATGTCCGAAGGGATCAATCTGCCAACCAATCCTCGGGGTGACATTAAATTCTTGTTTGATAAATCGATGTCCAAGAGTTGTTTGATCGATCATGTCAATATAATGCGGGGCAGCCTCATCATGCATGCACATGCCACCATTTCTGCAAATTAACAAAAACATAAATGCCATGAGCCCAAATTTTCCCACTAACAGAAAAAATCCATACCTAGAACTGATAACAAAATCTTAAGCAAACTTGGGTTTATTCCCATGCATTTAGATCCAAAAATCCTAAACACACACAAACAAAAAAAACTACATGAAAAAGAGACACAAGGTGACACGGGCTAAATGTAGATAAAAATTGTGTAAGAATTTAGAAAAAGCAAAAAAAAAAAAGAAGCACAAAAATATGAACACGATTTTACACAATCACATCGTCAGCTCTACATACATTAACTCTAGTTGACCAGAGTTGATAAGCTGCTTCACTGTCTCTTGAACTGCCTCACTCTGATCTCTCCACCACCGCTGGAAAAATGCCTGTAAAATCAATTACAGAGCAAACAATTTCCATGATTCTCAATTTTCGAATACAAATTATATGCAAAAGAAAAAAGGAAGGAAAATCAGTTGCCTGTTCAACATAAATGAACTTCCTGTTCTTATCAGCTAACAATGCCGGCACTATGGAGTCCAAAACATTCTGAACACAAGCTCCCTGCAAATATCATCGATCAAAAAGAAAAAAAATCAAAACTTGATCAAGAAATTCAAAAAAAAAATTCTCTTTTTTTCTAAAGAAAAAGACCTGAATGGAATTATTGGAGCCGACATAGTACTGATCAACAGTTTTCAACCAGCCAACATCATCATGCGTATGTGGCACCAAATGAACATTGAGTTTCCCGGGAACTATCTTCGACGTCGTATTGTAAACCATGTACTTAGATTCCACGCACCAAATGCTCATCAATGCAATCAAAATCCACGCTGCAATCGCCATGGCTGACCCTGACACACCCTGACGGAAAACCGACGAACACAGCTTATCGGAGACCGAAGAAGTAAAGAAAGAAGCGGCAAGTAGCAATCAAGCGAGGATTGCAAAGAACATTATCAAATCAGTTCTTATTGTCCGATTGTTTGTCTAGTTGTGGAAAGTAGGAATTTAAGTTTATAAAGCAGAAGAGGTCGCTTTCGAGGATCACGACAAAGAATAGTCCTTGGTTTCCAGACTTGACTGTTTGAGCTTATCTATACTCACTCAAAACTACTTCAGCTCCGAGTCAATGGTGATTCCGTGACTCTTTCCTTTCTCTGAGGATTCTCTTCCGATTGAACCACCGTCAGTTAAGAACGGTCGTTTTGGCTCACTTCCAATCGTTGCTCGCCGCGTGTGACTGCTGAAGCATGTCTGGCGCTAAGTCTATGCCCCTGTAGTCGAGATTTTTACTGTTCCCAACCACAACCAAAAAAAAAATCAAGAGAAGTTCTAAACACACCCTAACAAAATTACATAAATAACATTCTTAATATTTTTTTTAATTTTTTTCTGAAATCTTTTGTCTCCCGAAAGTGGATTTTCGGGAGCATAACAATTTCAGAGAAGTTCACTTCCGGGAGCATCATAAAGCTCCCTGGAGTGGGCTTCCGGGAGCATAATAAAGCTCCCCGAAATCCACTCCCGAGAGCTTTTTTTTTCTTCCCCGTGGCTGCCCAGGCAGCTTGCTACGAGAGCTTCTTTTTTCTCCTCCATTTTTGTTGGCTGCCCAGGCAGCTTGCTGTGGCAGCATGCCTGGCAGCATTCAAGTGCTGCCAGACAGCAACTCCGGTGAGCCATAGCTCACCGAAAACAAAAAATGTAATGGAAGGGTATGAGGAGTCAAAATTTTTTTAGATAGGGTGTGCCTAATAATTTTTGGGGTGTAAATAGAATTTCTCAAAAACCAATTGTCGCGTTTTTAATAAAAATATATTTATTTATTGAGCCAATCCTCAAAGATAACTTAGATCGACTTAACTGACTGACATTAAATCAAAGACAATTAATCTGATATTGATTAATTTGATTTTGATAAAAAATTGATTTATGAAATAGATTTAATTATTAAAAGGACCGACAATAATTAAAATTATAAATCAAATTGATTAAATTATATAAAAATAAAAATTTTTATTTTTAATCAAATTAAACTGACTTAATTCAATTCAATCTTTTTTTCAAAATTAAATCAACCTATTTAATTATTTTTCTAAGTAAATCAATAATTCAATTTTATCGAATTGATTAAAAAAATTGATTGCATATTCTAATGATAATATGTACAATCTTTTAAAAAAGTTATAAATATTATTATGATTTTTAATATTCAATGATATATGTACATAACAAATATATCATCATATCTATATATAGAGAGATAATACATGTATATTAGTCAAAATATAATATAATATCTTATAGTATATGATTTATGTACATAAATAATTATAAAAAACAAATTTTAGAGTTATATTAATTTATTTTAAACATGATCTTATATTAAAAAAAATAACACACTCTTAAATAAAAAATTCAATAAAAAATCATAAATACCTGTAACAGTCATCAAATTTACACATTGCATTTATTTTATATCTTTTACCATAATACCGACAAATGAAAATTTTTGGTTAAATCGTCATTTCTTGTAATTCTAAAAAATAAAAAATATGAAAGATGCTCGTGGAAGTTGTCTGTTTGCCTCGTGCAGTGCCGTTAAAGTAAAGATATGCCCAAAAATATAAGATTGCAGAGGAAATATAATAATAATAATTTCAGAACCAAACACGCCTTAAATCAAGATGGACCCCGCAGAAATCAAGGGAGAAATAACCCTATCCTATCCACAAGAAAAAAAAATATCCTTATCCAAATCCCATCTCCATCCTCACCGACCGGAGAGAGAAATCGAGGAAATCAAGGGCAAAATTAAATAAATAATTAAATTAATAAATAATTCAGTCAAAAATGACGAACTCGGTGTCTCTATCGTCTCACATTTCTTTCCGCACAAGCTCCAGATTTTCCGCATTTCCTCCAAAACTATTAAGGCTTGGTTTGGTTGGCGCATTAGTCTCATTGAGCGGTCGCTCAACAAAACGACAAAAATACAAGAGGATGAAATTATCCCTTATTATTTATGAGATGTGATTCAATTGACAATATAATTTAAGTTTATAAAAGAGTTTTTAGGTTCAATCTCTACTCAACTCAGCATTAGCCGCCGTTCTCTCCCTCACTGAATCCGAGCGCTGCCGTCCCTCCAGGCCGAAGAAAAGTCGTTAGAAACTACTTTACGGAGATGGAAGAAGATTCACGGAGGGACCAATGATGTGAATAAGGTTCAACTTGATATTAGGCTGGGGCACTCGAAGACCGTTGAAAATGTTGACTGACGATGGCTCACTGAAAGGAGTGATTGTTTGTGATGCCAACTGTGGCTAGAGATATTTCCGTTACCATGGTGGCTAGCCTGAGAAACAGGTTAGTTAGAGATAGTCTCTTCAGCTAACTATCATAACCGTTTTTTGAAAAAAAAAGAGAATCTTTTATTTGGTTGCAAGTCTAATCTGACATCGTTCGGATAATGGAATTTTTAAGTAATGAATGCTTATTCAAATTTAAGTGTTTATTTCAACAAATAAATACAAAATTCTACATTGGTTTTTTTAGTGATAAGGGATTACATTGTTTCTCGCTTTATGGAATTTGTTGATTGCGAATTGCTGAGTCTGAACTGTATAGCAATATGATATGATGCAGGCAAAAGAGCAGTTAGCAATGAAGTGAAGGATTTGGAGAGCTTAGATGGGAAGTACGATACTGTGGTGTGCTTAGATGTTCGAACTTCTAACCCATTATCCACAGAGTAAAGCGGATGGGATGATTAATCTTGAGCTTTGCACCAAAGACATTTTACTATGATCTGTTATAGAGGAATGGAGAGTTGTTTCAAGGGCTATCTAAGGCGACGAGAGCATATCTTCATGCGGAGGTGGATGTGGAAATGGCACCGAGCAAGGTTGGGTGGAAAAGAGAAAAGAGGGCTCATCACTACACAGTGCCTGCATAGTGGAGACTAGAAAGGAGAGGTTAGATTTTGTTTTTTTGCTTTGTTGAACTTCTTCTGGTTAGAAACATCAGGAAATCATTCTCCGGTTTTCCAAATCCCTGATCTTCCTTGCATGCTCATTGTGCTTGTGTACTTAATTGCATAAGGCTATCTATTGATCAACACTGCCAATAAGGCTTAAAGCCTTAAACTTACTGTGCCAGGTTACAAGAAAACTACAAGTTTAGCAATTCATTGTGTGACGTTACAGTCAAACTAGAATCTCCAAGAGTTTCGGATGCAGCTTAAGCTGAACTGCTCTTACCTGGTATCTCATTTCAGTCCAAAACTATGGAAGTTCGAAGATTTAAAAAGTTTGGGTGTTGATAGTGAAACCATTTTCCCCTTTGCTTCACTGTGCTGTGGGAATTCTTAGCTAGGCTTTCTTTTCTTGGCTTCCACTTGTAACTTATTGGCAATTCTTTTTTCGATCCATAAAAAAGTACAAGGAGAAAGGAATCAAGCTTTTAACTTAATCCTTTTGAATGAGAAATAACAATCGAAAAGCCATTTAAGTTAAGCTATTAGCTTGCTCCTTGCAATTTGAAAATAAAAAGAATTGCAAGTGTTAGAATTTGAATATTAAATTTATGAGATATAGTATTATATATATAAAAGAAGTTGCCTTCTAGGATAAAAAAAAAAGGGATTGCATATGTTTGTAATTTGAATAGCAAACCTATTGAAAGGCACTTTTTAAAGGGATTGTGTAAACCAGCATTCACATTTGATCCTGAAATGGAATGCTATAATAGTTAAATACAAATCGAGCTTGAAGATTTAAACTAGTACATGATTTTTTTGTAAATTTTTATCTCTATTTAAAACAACTCGATTTTGCATCAATAATTTTTTTTAAATTTTTTTTTCTAAATTCATTATTTCATCGCATACTTTTAAATTTTGGATTAACAACATGATTTACTCGTAAAATATCATTAATAAACTTTGACTTACCATATTCAAATAGCATTTAATAACATTTTTAAGCATAAATTTTTTAACTAAATCTTTTAAGTAAAAAATAAATCTTTTATAAATCAAATATAGTAATAAAGTAAAAGTAAAAAATATAAATAAATAAAAAAAAACACTACAAAACTATTATTATTTTTAGGCTTAATAGCCAAATAAGCCATCAACCTTTAGCCCAAAATGGAATTCAGCCCTTAACGTTTTATCGTATGAAATTCAGTCCATAAACTTTTATTTCAGTGGAAATAGACCAAATCTGTTACTGCCGTTAGTTTTGCATACGTGGCATGCCACGTGGCAGCTAACTAAGCTATCCACGTCAGCTGCCACATATGCAAAACTAACGGCAGTTAGTGTCATTTAACAGATTTTGACTTAATTACATAATTGTAAAAGGTTGAGAGTTTATTTCCACTGAAATAAAAGTTTATAGACTGAATTTCATGCGATAAAACGTTGAGGGCTGAATTCCATTTTGGGCTAAAGGTTGAGGGTTTATTTGACTATTAAGCCTTATTTTTTAAAATTTTAATGATCATTATTGGACTCTTGAAGTTTCCTAAAAAGTAGCCCATAATCTGGCCCAAAAGAAAGAGTCCAATGTGGGCCCAAATCTGTGAGTGTGGCTCAAATTCCCGCGCATTTCGCCTTCTCGTTGGATGGCCAATTGGCCATTCTGACATTTGGTAGAGACCGGAAAATTGGAGCCCTAGCTTTTACAATGGAAGTTGATGAAGACAGGAGCGATGTCGAGAGAGAAGAAGAGGAAGAAGACGATTCAATTTCCGATCTCTTGAGAGATCGGTTTCGACTCTCCGCCATTTCCATCGCCGAAGCCGAAGGTCCATTTGCCTCCCTACTCTGTCCTTTTGGCTTCTGAGAAAATGTTGGAAAAAGAAAAAAGAAAAAATTTCCAAAATTCTGCATCGTATCAGTTTTTTATTTAAGTTTATGAACGGAATTTTCGTAATTTTGACTAAATTAAATTCAAATCTTCAACTGATTCGAGCAGCGAAGAGAAACGATATGGAAATCTCTGAACCAATAGTAGCTTGTATTGCCGATTTGGC
Source organism: Heritiera fomes (assembly GCA_032173925.1). Lineage (NCBI taxonomy): Eukaryota > Viridiplantae > Streptophyta > Magnoliopsida > Malvales > Malvaceae > Heritiera > Heritiera fomes. Next base: position 1,587,703 of record JAPDPM010000005.1, on the reverse strand, counting down.
CTTCAAATACACCGGTATATCACGTCACTTTTCCCTATTTACTATTTTTCTTTTGCTTTTTTTTTTCGCGCTTCAATTTTCTTTCATGTTTTTTCTCCTTTGTTCTTTGAATTTGGAACCTGTTAAAATTTGAGATCCTTTTCCCTTAATAGTGTAAGTGAAAGAAATGATGATTTAGTTGCTAAGAATTTAGGGTTATTTCTGCAATCGCAAATCTTTTGTTGTGCTTGTTTAGCAATCTTGGTTGCCGTGAAGCAGAAAATATCACTTGTAATTGTCGTATTGGTATGATTATCATTCAATTTCAAGTCTTTTTGAATGTGATGGTATATGTAGCATTCTGAATGAGAGAAAAGATGGTATGAAACACTTACGCCACCATTCAAATCACGTGACAAAATCCATCATTGGAAAGAATCAATCGTTTACTGTCAAAAAATCATTAATGGGCATTGAAATAAATATTCACCAAATGTTTAATTTTTCTGATGATGTGATTATGTGACAAGATTGAATGGAATGGACATACCGACATGGAGTAATCATTTCATGCCATGCTTTCTCTTCGCAATGAATTGGTGGGAATGCAAATACAACCGATATCCATTTTGCATTTGCTAGCAGCTTTAGCATCAGTTACGTTGTTGTTTGATATTATTACAAAAGGCATGCTTGAATTTAATGAAATGTATGGCCTTTTGCACTGCAGGACAGCTAGCTAAGGACCTTGAGCTATTTGCACACCATGCCAGTCGTAAATCTGTGAACATGGAAGATGTAATAGTTTGTGGTAAGTGTGTTACTAATGTCAAAAAATGCTCTTGAATGGTTTCTTCTTTTTTCGGTATTAAGGTGACAAACTTATAGAATCATGTGCATCTTTTAAGTAGCGATTTATTTTTTGAGATAGAGAGCATGCTTGTTTGGTATTGATAGTTTAGAAATAGCAGATTCTTGATTTGTTCAGAATATAGAAATGTAAAATATGTTCACTTTGATTTCAGCTCATAGAAATGAACATTTAGCTGTCTCTTTGAGGTCCTTTCGCGATAAGCTTAAAGCAAAAGAACCCCAATCTGAGAGAAAGAGGAAGAAAGGATCTAGAAAAGACGAAAAGACTGCTGTCAGTATGGTGCAAATTCCTGATCTTTGATTTTAGATTTCTATTGATTGGAGAGTTGTTATGGCTGTGGATAAGAACACTACCTGCACATTTATGTTGGACATCACTTATCGTTAATACACACTAAAACCTTTAAGAAATATGTAAAACTTATGTTGAAAGGCAATTCAAGTTATTCTATAATCTATTGCTCATCGCCTGTTAATGTCGAATTTATATTTGTTGCTAATTTATCTTTTTATCTTCACAATATATGTGTAAAAATGATAAATTGAGTTTACCAAATTGAGCTTGAACTTATTTAGTTGAGTTCAAAAGATTTATCAAGTTGAATTCGAGTTTTAAAAATTAAGTTTGGTCTGAAGTTTCAAGTTGTCGAATGGAGCCACACTAGTACTTAATCCAACAAGCTCGATTACATCCAAGGATTACCCCCACGATCCTCAATCTTCTCATCCTTTTTCCTTCCGGTTGGAAGTTAGAAAGAAATTGAGCTGAGACTTCAGAAGTCATATTCATATAAGGTCGCTCGGCTTAGCTTAGCGCAAGTACTCAACACCGGGAGTTGTCGTATTGTAGTTAAAAGCCCAACCAAACCAGCTGCAGCAGTCTTATATGGTACTCCGTAGTCTGATCTCTTTACTTTTTTTTTGGTTACAGTCTGATATCTTTACTACATTTCCGAGTTCCAACTCCATAATTGAAGCCAGTGGTTCTCATATCTTACGTCGGTAGACCAGATAATGACTATAACTCTTGGACAAAATCTCCCTAAAATAAATCTAGCTGTTGATGCAGCACTCATCTTTGCCTTCCATTCATGATTCCTAGTAGTTATCGTATTTTTAATAATTTTTAAATGAATTTATTCATATACATAAACATATTGAAATAAAGGATAAATTCATTTAACAAACGAATTTAGTATATTATTCAAAATAATTTATCAAACTTGCTCATAAATTATTCATATGAATTTGCTCGCAAACTCTAAATTGTTTTAAATAAAAATTGGAACTAAACGAAACTTGATAGTAATCAATAATTAAATATATTATTCTTACTTTTTTTGAGGGCATCTTATTACAGTCATTTCTGAATCACAAAATTGTCAGACTGTAATAATTTTTTAAAAAAGTTTCGCAGCTTCTCCTATAGTACATTCCACGCGCCTTTAGAAACTGAAAATCATCTGTCATTCTGTTGCTTGCCGTCGGCCGCATGCGAGCGTTGCTTGCTTGAGCGCTACTCTATGTACTCTTTTCCTTAGCGTACTTGGCAGGAAAACCAAAGTATGTTCGGAAATCCAAACGACACGCGCAATTGTGGATGCTTGGCATTCACTGTTTCGATTCAGTTTCTTTTGCTTTTTACATAAAACTAGCAAAAACAGTTCGTCGTAATTTTAGCTCAAATTTGGTCAGTGTGGCCCACGCTTTACAGGGCTACTGTGAAGAGATTCCTGAAGACTGAAACCCTGAAAACTGCACTCCCCGGGGAAGAAGGCTCGTTCGTACCCTTGAAGAAACACGCAAGAATCTGTTCAGATCGATTTAATATATTAAAATCAATCGAATTCGGTTAAATCAATTTTGATAAAAATCGATTTATATTTTATAAAATTGATTTCATGGATTAATTTTCAATATTTAAAATTATTAATTTAATATTTCATAATAATTAATATTTTAATTTTATAAAATATATTATATATAATATAAATAATTAAACATATCTAAAAATTATTATGTATTTATTGAATTTGAATAAAAAATTAACGCACATATATAATAATAAAAATAAAAAATCAGTTCTTAATCCAATTAATGAATCGAGTATGTCGATTTGTGTATTAGTAAAATTTAATTGATCAATTTTTTATGATAAGTCAATTAATTTGATTTTTATTTTTTTAAAATATTTGATAATTTTAGATATGATTTAATAATACAAATCTATAAAGATAAAAAAATACAAATGTCATGGATTAATAATTAGCAAAAGTTGTATTTAAATTTAATAAAATTTAAAAATAATATTTTATATTTGATATATCTCTACAAATTTTAATACAATAATTTTGTATTTTATATAACACAAAAATGATTTAAAATAATACTAACATGAAATACATACACAAACTATCAAAATTTTTAATGAAAAACAAATAAGATGGACGCATATTTTAATATAAGATTAAAATAAAAACTCATTGAAGAAACTAACTACTCGGCTTTAGAAGCAAGCCCTCTTATCATTATTCACTAACACTGAGTCAAACCTAAAAGATTGATTCAATAGCGTAAAATCATTCTAAGTTCCAACTGAAGATTTGTATTCGAATTTTTATAAAATCAAACTTTTTTTAGTCGTTTCAATCATTAAAACCCAAACGAAAAATAATATCGTACTTACTTAATATAAAAGGTAATTATTACATACATTGATAGTGAAGTTTTTTACTCTACAAGCAGCGTTAAGATCGTAACACATGTTCTGTTTTATTTATTTTAATATTTTTATAAGACACATGTCATGATCTTAATGCTGTTTATGAAATAAAAAAACTCTACCGTCAGTGTATGTAATAATTATTTTAATATAAATCTTGATTTAAAAAAAAAAAGCAAAACTTCCACGTGGCTAGTTTCAGTACCCATAAAAAAGTAAAAAACGCTCTGCCCCTCATATCCCTTCTCTCTCCTCCCATAAATAATGCCCCCATCCGCCGTCTCTCCGTGCATGCAACAGCTGTGGTGGTGGCCTACGGCTACGGATCAAACCGCCATTGCCACGTGAACCGTCCCTCCCTGCTTTAAGCGTCGTCCTCTCTTTTGCGTTTTCCCTTTCTTTTCTTCTTTGTTTGCCCTTTGGGATCTGTCTTTTGCCTCTCTCTTGTTATTTTCGTTGTCATAATGGCGTCGGTTTGCTAAAAACGTGCTAGGAGCTGCGTTATACGGCCTGCTTTCGTGGCTAAATATAACAGTGTAAAAAGCTAGAAGGAAGCCCATGCTTTTGTTTCGTGGCTTTCGAATTTCAATTCAACCGTACGTTTACACCAAATGGGCGCCACCACTTAAAGAATTTCAAAACTTGTAGTATGGCCTGAAAACATTGGGAAAAAATTGTTGGTGTTAACATTTAAATTTCAAATATACTAAATGATATTTTTAAAAAGTGATTGCATGCATGATTTTAGTAAAGTTTCGAATTTATTTATTAAAGTCTTTTGAATAGCCATTAACTAGGTTTGGAAAATATGATAGGAAGAAGTTTTGTTTTGACTTTTTTTTTAGAAAAATATTTGATAATTGAAGATGGTGGTAAGAAAAATTGGATTCAAACATAAACTTTATAATATGTAACAACCCTTTCTTAATAATTCGATAAAAATATTGTTGGCGATAACTAAACTCATATCAATTCAAATTATTTGTTCTAAAAAGATGTTACATGTATTTATTTATGTCAAAGAAAACTAAAAATATAATTGTTCATTGTCAACAATAAACTTGTTTTGTAACCAAAAAAACAATAAATTTGCTTATAGGCCGAATAGATTTAATCAATATATTAATAGATTTCAAGTCAATTCAAGTTCGGTTTACTTCGATTTTTCTGTCTAATTTTTTTTAAAATATGTTATTACATAAGAAAAAAGGTCAAGGTCCATTCAAGTATGTTCAAACACTCTCATTTTTTTTTCAAACAAAATTAAAAATACCGAATAATGAGTATCACATAATTATTAATAAATAAACAATGGATTAAAAAAGTTACATTTATATGATATGTGTTTAGCTTTTAAAATTGGTGCTCCTTGCATTAATGTATATGTATATATACACACATATATATATTTATCTTTAAATTACATTTATATGATATGTGTTTAGCTTTTAAAATTTAAAATTGGTGCTCCTTGCATTAATGTATATGTACACACATATTTTTATCTTTAAAATAATAAAATAATAAACATATTAATATTCTTTATATACTTATTTACCGAATCGAACTGAATCTAAGCTTTAAACGGTGAAATCAATGTTTGGTTTAAATAGTCTATCTTAATCCATTTGTCTGATCAAGTCAATCTAATAGGTTTAATAAACCTGTCAAAATCCTCAAAATATCAAATGGATTTTGGAAATTGAAGAACAATTCATCCCTTGAACAAATCTAATAAAAAGTAACATTACCCGTTAATAAAGTACCAAATTCTTTATTTCAATGATTAAAACAACTTCAATTAAAAAAATGTCATTGCCCATTTGGTTCATTTGTGCTTCACAACATCATGATTCAGGGTTTACTAACTCCCTGCATTATTGGATACAAACATGCCAACAAGGATTAAAATTTCATTAATATGTTTTTTTAAAAACAATAAGAGTTCATATAATTGTCATTACCAATCATATTCTGCAAAATATTCCACCGACATTTGCGCAGATTCTGCAAAATATTATTAAAAGAATGAATAATTTAATTTAAAAAGAGGGAAATAATCAACAAAACCATGTCGAAAAGATATTAGAATTAAAAAATAAATAAATAATTAGGCACTTAAAAGAGAACATGCCATGCTGTATTTTCGACGAGGCATTTGGTTTGATTATCATGGGATAATGTCGGGTGCGCCTTTATCACATGGATCATATTAATCCTTATACCATATGCTTAGCGTGTTGGATTGGACCCACACAAGTATGCCTAATTTAAGTATTTTCGATCACAAATTTTTTATTAAATGAGTGGTCGAAAAATTTATGATATTTTGCAAAGGTTGAATCCGAATTTAATCAACCAAAACATTTACTTCCCAAATATCAAAAATATATTTTTTCTAAAATTTTATATGCCTCTTCATGGGTTTTAGCAGTATAATAAACTATTAATTAGTATTTAAAAATATTATCTCACTCACCGTAATAAAATTTAAATAAATTATTGGTGAAATTAATAAAATAACGTATATTTATATTACAAAATAATAAAAAAAGTTATTGAAAAAGATATATGATAATTTTTTAATCCTCTTGTAACTTAAAAAAATTGTTATTGTGTATCAAAAAAGGTTTTCTTATTCGTATCTTTAATTCACTTTTAATTAATTGGAATGGAACTAGTCTTTGATATACCAAGGGTACATAAATAAACAATTATACTTTTAGATAAAAAAATTGCAAAGAAAGAAAAAAATAGTTATTCAGATATATAAAATAAAGAAAAAAAATTGGGAAGGCAAATTATGTAACTCACGTTTTGTTTTCATATAGAGAAAAAAATAATAAGTAGAAATGTAAATTAAAAAAGGGATTTAAATCATATGCATTTAAAAAAATGCAAGATAAAATATCTATATTAATTTATATCGTTATTATTAGAAGATGAATTTTCTATAAAAAAGAATTATGTTAAAGTGTTTTATTTTAATCATAAAACACTAAAATTTATTAATTATAAAGATGGAAGAAACAAAATCAAATAAAATTCACCAAAATAAATAAAATAATAAAAAATATGTTTGAAAGGTTGGTGGCGACAGCTAACTGGATTAGAAATCTAGAACATCGACGGCACCGAGCGGCCTGCTTTGGACCGTGGGTCCCACGTCAATGATTTAGCCATTTCTGATTGGTTAATAATTTCACAATTCCGAAGAAAAAAAAACAACAGCGACAAAATGCCGTTGTCAAAGCAATAGTTAAAAAATTGAAAATCCTTTTGACGTTTTAAAATTTGCGCGATATCGTCGCTGTTTATCAGTTTTGGCTCACGAATTAATAGATGGGTGACACGTGGAACCTGGAGAAGAGTGTCGCCAATAATGGTTGCCTAACCAAATTTCGTGGTGCCGATTAGACACTGACTTGGGTTTCCTTCGTCCATAGCTTGCGCATTCAAACAGTAATTTTCAAAAGGTTTTTTTCCTTAATTTGTTAAGGTATAATTGCACACTAAACATGACAAACTTGCGTGTATATTTAATGTTTGTCATTTAGACAACATGAAAAAATTAATTAAAATTTGTGTCGTTATATTAAATATAAAATATATTTTAGTTATTAAATTCATATATATTTTTTATCAAATTTTAATTTGTATTATTTTTTGTCATTTTTTTAATCTATCATATTTAAAATTACAAAATCTGCTTAGTATAACTAATAATTTTAGATGAAAGTAGTAATATGATAAAAAAAATAGATAAAAATGATATGGATTAAAGTTTTGATAAAATTATATATATAGATTTGAAAAAAACTAAAAATTTTATTTCGTGTTCGACATACCTACACGAATTATAATATTATAATTTTCGTATTTTACACTTATTTGACATAAAATATATGCTAGACATATAAACGGATCGCAAGATCCAGCTCCTAGATATTTAAATTTAAATGTTTATGTAAGAGTTTTTAATTCTTGAAAAAAAATGAATTTTGGATTAGGAAGTGAAGGAGAACATTCAAAAATTTCTTTTCCAATATAAAAAATAATATATCTATATAAGAGATTTGAATAAAATTTTATTATAAATAAAAAATTATTTATTTATTTACTGAGGTTATAAGTTTGTGGAAACTTAAACATGTAAAGTTTTTTAAAATAAATTAAATAAATAAAAATTAATAAATTAAGAGTAAATTAAATATTAAAAAAATATACTACTAACTTATCAAATAAAAAAATATAAAATGATTTACCTACCAATCTTACTCATCATATTACACCAATTCGTCAACAATGCATGATAGGTAAGACAGCAGATTTGATGAGGAAAGTAAAAATAATTTGTTTGATAAGTTGGAATAAAGAATAATAATATTTTTATAATTCTATTTATTTTTTATTTAATATAAAGAATTTTATAAAATATGCTTTTTTATACATAAATATACAATGTTAAATCAAACCGGTAAAATGTTTAATGAATATATCAGTATAACTTTTTCATCATTTATTATTTGCTTTTTTCCATTTTTCTTTATGATGAAAAATACATAAAATTAATAGAAATTGGTTGGCTTACCTTCCAATTCTCAAATTTGTTTTTTTCTTTGGATTGGGTTTAGCTCCAAATCTGGAAAATAGGTAAAAATAATAACACATGCGTTAATATTATAAATTTTAAAAAAAATAAAAACTTTACTTATCTTATTTAAATTCAATCCATTCCTTATAATTTTTTTAAATTTCTTTTTTAATAAATCATTCAAACATATGGATACACTCGAAAAAAGGAAAAATATTCCAAGGATAAATGAAATATTGAAGATAAATTTCTTGTGATTTGTTAATAGATATATTACATTCTCAAATATAAATTGTAAAAGAAAAAGAAAGAAAATTATTTCACTAATTGCAAAATTAAAAAAAACTCCCATTTATTTTCACTAATTATAAATTTTCTTCTTTTTTTTTGTATGAAAGAAAATTGTTTCACTAATTTTTTATTTTTGGAGTATAGAATAAACTAAGGATCTTATCTTTTTTATTTCTTGCATTAAATAACAAATAAACAGATCACAAACCCAAATAACATATAGTACACGACACTCATTTCCAGCATTTCGTAGGTATAAAACAACAACACGAGCTGCTTGATGCTTTCTTTGCATGCAATTCATAAATATACCAAAGTCTGTCTAAAATAACTCTATTATCTTTTTCATAACTACAAAACACCAAACTCCCCTAATGTCTTGTCTTGCCTTCTTTGATGATCTCAAGTTTCCAATCCTTGAAATTTTTGGCGATAAGAACTAATATTGAATTTAATTTCGAAATTCAATTTAAATGATTCATATAATCACTATAATAAAATCCGATAATTTTGAAGTTCCAACTCTTTACACTTATAACTCTTTTTTTATTCTCAAAATGCAATTTCTTTTGCATAAAATTATTTAATGAAATTTTTATTAATATAATAACAGTTTTTTTAATGTGAACATATTTACACCATAATAATAAAAGTTTCAAGTTAGCCTAACCAGCTAGCTTTAACGCTGTGTTTGGATAGAAATTAGTAAATGAAAGGAATGGAAAGAAAATGAATGTAATAAAGGAAAAAAGAGAAAAAGAAACGATATATGTAACTATTGTTTAGATAACTAAAATTAATAAAAGAAATGAAAAAAAAAGTAATTTTAGCAAACTTTATTTTGTTAAGCGATGGAAAGTAAAAGAATGTTAACTATTATCTAACCACACTGATTAAGATAATATTAAGGATAATTATCTTTAATGTATTATTATTTTTAATTTATTTATCCTTAATCCATTAACCAAAAAAAAAATCTTATCTACATTTATTGGTGAAAAAACCCAAAATTTCAGGCCAATTACAAGCACCAAATATTTAGGCCTCATTAGATCAATAAATTGACCTATAACGTCGTATTGACCACCAAAAATTCTCAAAAAAGAAAAAAAATGTAATAGCCAAATAACTTTCATACTTTACTTAAAAAATAAAAAATACAAACAAAAACTAGATATTTTATTGCATAAAAATAAATTATAAATATTTATTTATATATTATTATATTTATTAAAAATTCAAACAAATGAATGATGCTCAATTTATACATTTTTAAAAAAATAACTTTAAATTTCAAATAAATTTAAGCAAATTTTGTTTATATAATTAAACATCTGATTCAAATTTAAATGTTTATAAAATAAAAATTATTTATAATAAATAAAATAAAATTCATAACTTTAATTAATAAAAGTTAAAACTTTACTTTTATTTTTAATAACTTTTTTGTTTTTTAAGTGTCCCAATCAAAATAATTTCGACATTATTTTTTTTTTCAATTTTTTCTTTTTATTTTCTTTTTAATTTCCAAGCCAAGTAACAGCAACGCAACACGACACGACACGACACCTTTTCTTACTCCCATATTTCTCTCTCACAAATCCAAAATCTAATTTTTATTTCCTTCTCTCTTTTCCTGTAGCTCTCTGTTTTCTCTCTCTAAAGCGCATCGGTGAGCGACCGGCGAGAAGCCAAATCTCGCCGGAATTTCGCTCTTTTGATCGCCGGAATTTTGCATTTCTTTTTTTTTCCTCCGTCTCCTCTCGGAATCAAGCTGCCACAAAGAGAGAATAAAATTCCAATTTTTTATTTTTAAAATTTCGTATAAGTTTTTTTAATGATTCTGTAATTATGTTTTTGTAGAAGAAAACAAAAAAAAAAGGGGAAAATTATTCTCTCTCGTGTGGTGAGTAATGGCTTGCAATGCAGGGAAAAAGATGCTGAGATCCCTTGCTCTATCTTCTTCCTTTATGCTTTGAATTTTCTTTTCTTTTTCTTTTCTCTTTCTCTCAAAATTGCTCCTTTTTTTTTAATATATAAACGCCTGTTGCTTTCACCTTGGGCATCATTTCATGAAAAAGGTTGCAGAATTTTCAAGATTTTTGGTTCAAAAGGTAAGGCCTGGTTTCTGTTTTATTTAGGTCAAACTTTGACAATTTTGGGGTTCTATACCTCAATTGTATAGGCAAGTTTTATGAATTCAGGGTTTTTTCATAATTCAATTCTCTGATCTGATCAGGGATTTTTTAGAATTTTGGTAGGAAGGTAGTTTTGAAGTAATGCAAAGTTGGGTTTAAACTGATCTTGTTGTTGACAATTTTCTTTTCAGGGTTGAGCTTGCATTAATTCAGCAACATATGTTTTTTATTCACAGTTAACTTTAGTTTTTTTTTCCTTGTGTTCATAACTTAGGATTTAGGATTTTCTTTTTAAAATTTTCTTTATCTTTTCCCGGAAACCAAACGGGGCAATTTGTTTGGTCTTTGGTAGGTAAGTGGCTTTCCTTTTCATGGTATATCTTGTTTCAACCTATGTGAAGTATTAAAAAGAAAAAAACTGGTCCCTAGGTATCCTTCAAAAATCCTTTCAAGTTGCCAAAATTTGAAGAAAGTAGCAAGCTTTTGTGCCATCTTCACTTTTTTTTATATATTATAAACAAAATGGTTCAAAATTTAAATCAATGGATTGTGTTTCTTCAGAATTTGCATCTTTTTCTTGCATTTCTGATGTTAATTTTTTTTTATGAAAATACAAGTTTACTGACCAGGAAGGTGGTGATTGTTGAACTCTTACCAGGATAGGGCCTTTGACTCAGGAAAGAGCCACCAGTGACAAATTTCAAGCTTTTGGTTTTTGAGATTTTCTGGTGTTGAAGCTGAACAATGCCATTTGAGATCATGGATCAAAGGAATGCATCGGCATCATCCCACCTTTTTGAAGACATTTGTTTCCCAGCTGAGGTACTATAGGACATAAAAATGCACCCAATTTTATTATTTCATTTCTGTTTTGAGTTTATCAGACGATATTGCAGGATTCCTATATGTGCTCCTTTCAAAATTTTTATCACTGTTTTTAGTCAAAACTTTTAAATCCCGAGTACTAGGAAACAGTAATTCGTTTCTTGTTGCTTTAATATCAACTTCTGTTGGGCAGAGACAAATTGGATTTTGGAAGCCAAATACCATGTCTGATAACCAAGGTGAGAACAGTGCTATGGACAACTGAACTGCTGGTTCTGTCCGCCGCTAATCGGTTTATTTAAATGCATTGACCATTTAAACTGGTTTTCAATTTCTTGTCAGTTCGCTTAGACCATAAGAGTGGAACTTTTAGCTTATGTCATCAACTCATCATTAAACTTAATGAATGATCAAATGGCTTTCTTGAGTATTGTGAGAGGCTGTGGCCCCTGACTTAGTGATCACTTGTGGGATGTCTTTGAGAACCATAATTGACCGTTACGATTGAGTGAATAATCCAAAAAGATTGATCTAATAACTGGATGATTCCATCTGTTATATTTTCTGTATCAAATAATTCCTGAGTGCATGAGTCGGAATGGTAAGCATATTTAAAATTGTATTTCTAATTCAAGCCATAATATTGTATAACAGAAGGCTATAGTCACTTCAAAATCTCTCATGGAAATATGTGATATCTGCTTTGAAGCATTTGTCAAAAGAATGCAGCAACCAGCTTGATTTACTGATAGAATGCTTGACTATTGATGGTTTTTCTGAAGAACCTCATCTGCCTGAAGCACTGACTTGTCATTGGGAGAGTTTATCATCTATATTGATTAAATTCTGTTTGGTTCTGCTAAATTAATTACATGTCTGTTTTATGTGAGAAACGCTTTTGTTTATTGCTGCAAATATATTATAGATTAACTTCCATCCTATCTTAAGTTGTCTATTTTAGTGTTTTTTCCCCCTTCTGCAATTGTCTTATTTATTATCAGAATTTACCCTTCTATAGATCTTTCTTTCTTGGAACATGTGTTTGTCTTTTGAGATAGCATACATGCATGTTAACCTTGATTAATTTAGTAAGCTCCCTTATTTTGCGTATTCTTATTAGGGATATGTTTTTTGCTTTATGGAATTTTTGTTGGTGTCTCATGTAACACTTTGGAATTCATTCCCAAGAATTTCCTTACTTGAATATTTGAAATGCCTTGTAATGGATAAGTGGAGTAGTAAGCATTTAATAACGTGTTGCCTAAAAATCTTAAATCTTTTAAATGAAACTTTTTTGTATGCTTTTCTGTACAAAACTTGTGCATGGTTATTTTCCTGTCTGTCGGCGTAAAAGAATTTATGGCCTTTGCAGACAAGTTGGCTGGTTCATCTCCATTGGAAAAACTGTCAGCAGACCGCTTGGAACTTCCTCCATCAAATCTGGCCAGAGACCAAAAAGAAAAGTTAGATATTGCTTGGAAGGGAATTACCAACTTGTCTGAGCCTTCATGGAGTTCTGTCAATCACCGTCCAAAATTGCTTTCAAAGCTGTGCATGCAACCAGCGGTGAACTTTAATGGAAACAGCACCAATCCCAACGTGATCCAGCATGAAAGTAGTCTGTTTTCAAGTTCATTGTCTGAAATATTTACTAGAAAGTGTAAGTGATTTTATCCAAGTCTATCAGTCTTATGTACTTATATATGGCTGTCTGTCCTCGTGCATGAAAATGAGATGCATTCCATGTTTTCACTGTTTTTCTCCTGCTTTTTTTAATATAAGATGCTTTAATTGATATTGCATTTAATGGCTTGATTGATGAATATTAATTTCCTATTTTATCATGCAAACATAATTCTAAAAAAAAAGTATGAAATTGTCTTATTAATTAATCCTGCCATCACCAGCCATCGTGTTAATCTGTTAACATATATATTTCCATGCTTCCATTGTTCTCTTCATCCTGGTAATTAGGACATTTTCCCATCTGATAGATTGAAAATTAGAGCTAATATCTATCTTCACCGTGCTTTTCAGTTTTCTTTCTGGTTACTCACTGCCTTTTTTAAATGATAAATTTACCGTATAATTGATAAATTTCCATCTGTGATTTGCTTTCTTTTATCTTTATGCAGTGAGATTATTGGAGAATGATCTATCTTGTCAACATGGCAGTAAAGCTGCTTCACACCATGAGGAAGAACCTTTCAAATCTATGGAAGAAATTGAGGCACAGTTTATTGGAAATCTCCTTCCTGATGAAGATGGTCTCTTCTCTGGAGTGATTGATGAATTGGGACTTAATAATCATTCCGGTAAAGGAGATGAGTTAGAAGATTTTGACCTATTCAGCAGCAGTGGAGGAATGGAATTAGAAGGGGATGATCATGCATCCATGGGTCCAAAGAATTCAGATCTCAGTGGAGTACTCAATGGTCAATCCAATGGCTCGATTGTTGGTGAACATCCTTCTAGGACACTGTTTGTCAGGAACATTAATAGCAATTTCGAAGACTCAGAGTTAAAGGCTCTCTTTGAGGTTTGTTTTCCTTTTTCTATTCGTCACACTGTATATTGAGACTTTGTGCAAGCAAACTTTCCTCCATCCGCTCCTTAAATGGGTACATGTTCCAGTAAGTTAAATTGACCAATCTGTTTCCTTTTGTCAGCAATTTGGAGATATCCGAACTCTCTATACTGCCTGCAAGCATCGTGGGTTTGTTATGATTTCTTATTATGATATAAGGGCTGCACGAAATGCAATGAGGGCTCTGCAAAATAAGCCATTGAGGCGTAGGAAACTTGATATACATTATTCAATTCCAAGGGTGTGGTTTCAACTATTTTGTTCTGGATGATTACTGTCTACAATTGTTTTCATTACCCTCACTGCCATTACTACCTTTGTTTTGTCTAATTTGTTGATGCATCTTTATGTGACACATCGCTACTTTATTTGTTTTTTAAAATTTTATTGCCTCAGGACAATACATCTGAAAAAGATGTAAACCAAGGGACATTGGTGGTTTTCAACCTTGATTCCTCTGTTTCAACAGATGAGCTTCGACAAATATTTGGTGCTTTTGGAGAAATTAAAGAAGTAAGGGATTGCTTCAATTTCTGTTTGCTTCGCAATTCCCTTATATTTGTGACGATAAATGTCTAACTCATGTGGTTAATTTGCATGGCAGATCTGTGAGGCACCACACAAGCATAATCAGAAATTCATTGAGTTTTATGATGTTAGAGCCACAGAAGCTGCTCTTCATGCACTGAATAGGAGTGTCATTGCTGGGAAGCAGATCAAACTTGAACGAAGCCATCCAGGAGGTGTTTGGCGGTAATATCATCAACTTGTGCTGCTTTCATCAACTTTTTTTTTTGCTAAAAAAGCCATTTTTAGAGTAATTGTAGTTTCTGAAGGGAACCTGGGACCTTTTGTAATTTCCAATTTTCCTTGATCTTTGAAAGTGGGAATTTTTCTTATTACTCTTTACATTATGCTTCTGTGACTTTACTCTTCTGCCTTTCCCAAGTATGGAGTTGGTGAATTTGTGCTATTTGGATTCCTAATATGCTTTGGTGCATCTAAGTTGCATTTCATTCCTTACTGTGATTTCCTTTTCTTTTTTTTTTTGTGGCCTTCATTTGTGGTTAAACGAAGTTCCTTTTGCAGTTTGTTGCAACAGTCTGACCAGGAGCAAAGTGAACCTAACCTATGTGAAGGCCCTTTTGATGAGTTATCGTCGGGACAGATTGGTATGCTTTTGCCTGTAAACACTTCTGGTTTTCTGAGCAAATGTTTCTGTTCCTTCATACATTGTGATTCATTGTGACAGTTTCTCTGGGAGTAATTGCATCTGGTGGCATAGATAATGGATCCACCCAGGTTTTACAGTCGGTTATCCAGTCACCTGTGAAAACATTTGTTGAACCTCGTCAAAGTTCTAGTATTCCGGTTAACTTAGCCTCCTCTCCAGCAAGAGTGGCACCCATAGGCAAACCAGTAAATCTTCGGGAGCCCAACCACCCTCTGGATGAAATGAAATTTGCTAACCAAGTGGGACCGAGTTTCCATCCTCATTCCTTACCTGAGTATCATGATAGCTTAGCCAATGGTATTGCATTCAATTCCTCGGGCGCATTAACAGACATGGCTAGCAGTGTTGGTTCTATGATGACTGAAGGACTTGACAATGGGCACATTCGAGGAGCAAATTCAAATGGGCACCTGATGGAACCTAATGCGGGGGGTAAGTTCAGCTGATTATGATATCCAACATTAAGTGAAACATGTTTTCCCACATTTTTGTTGCATTCAGTTGTGGATTCATGGGAAATTTCGTAATTCAGTGTGTTAATATTTTTGATAAATTTCATTACTCATTATGTTAAAAATTTTTGGTAAATTTAGTTCTTCTTTATTCTTGAATTGAATTCTGCTTCTTATGCTTTGGGTTTCTTCTCTCTTGTTGTGCTTCTCACTGACTTTCTGTTGTTTATAAAATCTCTCTAGTTTTTGGGTCATCTGGAAATGGAAGCTTTCCACTTAATGGAAATCAATACATGTGGAACAACTCCAATTCCCACCGGCAACATCCATCAAGTGCGATGGTTTGGCCAAATTCACCCTCATTTGTCAATAGCATTCATGCTAATCGCCTTCCGCACATGCCTGCATTTCCCAGGGCTCCTCCTGTAATGTTCAATGTAGGATCACCTGTACACCATCACATTGGCTCAGCACCACCAGCTAATTCTGCATTGTGGGACAGGCGGCATCCCTATGCTGGGGAGTCTCCTGAAACTTCAGGTTTTCATCTGGGATCTCTTGGAAGTGTGGGTTTTCCTGGTAGTTCACCATCACATCCTGTGGAAATTGCTGCCCATAACATTTTTTCTCATGTTGGTGGTATGGAATTGACAAAAAATGGCGGGGTAAACTCTCCACAGCAGATGTGCCACCTTTTTCCTGGCAGGAACCCTATGATTTCAATGCCGGGATCTCTTGATTCTCCTAATGAACGTGCTAGAAACTTCTCACACCGTAGAAATGAATCGAATGCCAGTAATGCTGATAAGAAACAATATGAACTTGACTTGGACCGTATCATACGTGGGGATGACAATAGAACTACACTTATGATTAAAAACATACCGAACAAGTATGTGACTCCTGCAAATTCCAGTCTTTTGTTTTTTATTTCTTTTGTCTTCTGTTCCATTTCCTATTAAAATCATTTTGTTTCATAGTATTCTCTATCGGTTGAAACTTTCTTATGCTTGATGAATGACCTTGACCCCATAGATCTTGATGACAATTGTGGCACTTTGCCTTTAAAATATCATTATTGCTCCAAAATGGAGTAATTGTTGATGGACCACCAGTTTTACAATGTTGTTTATATTGCTCCAAAATAGTGTTTGTTCTTCAAATTTATTGATTGCATCCAACATTATAGCTCATTTTATGTGGTAAATATTTTCTTTTCCCTCTGTCTTTCCTTCTTTCACATGATTATCAACTTAAAAAATGTAAAATGGTGATTTTTGCAGGTATACCTCAAAGATGCTTCTGGCAGCCATTGATGAACACTGTCGAGGAACTTACGATTTTATTTATTTGCCAATTGACTTCAAGGCAAGTAACTTAATTGGTCAATCAATCGTTTTCTAACCTTAAAACTGATTCGGGCTTGGACATGCTACGTGTAGTTGAATGTGTTACTAACCCTAAATTTTACAAATATTATCTGCAGAACAAATGCAATGTGGGCTATGCGTTCATCAACATGATTGATCCACAACAGATCATTCCTTTCCATAAGGTTTGATACATGGATGATCTGTTACACTAATATCTGTTATTTATGCAGATACCATCATCTGCATGTGTAGTTGTGCACTTCAGTATTATTTTGATAAATTAAAGCTAATCGGGTTAAACCGATACTTCTTTTCAGGCATTCAATGGCAAAAAATGGGAAAAGTTCAACAGTGAAAAGGTGGCATCTCTTGCATATGCTAGGATTCAGGGAAAGGCTGCTCTTATTGCTCATTTCCAGAATTCAAGCTTGATGAATGAAGATAAACGTTGTCGCCCTATTCTCTTTCATACTGATGGCCCTAATGCGGGTGATCAGGTAGGTTATCTTGACACATCATAAACAAGCTCAATGTAACCTTTTTTCTTGTTCCCCGACTGTAGTGGAAGACAGTTTGGTTTTGTTTGGTACGAAGGATGGAAAGAAGTGAGGATAGAAAATTTACAAATCTAATGGTTAAGTTTAATAACCACTTTCCTATTTTGTAGCTTAACCATTAGATTAGTAAATTTTCTATCTTCACTTCTTTCCATCCTTTCTACCAAGTAAAGCTTTTATTTAACTCTTACTTTGTTGTTTATGTAGGAGCCGTTTCCTATGGGTGCCAATATTCGATCAAGACCAGGGAGACCTCGAACAACTGGCAATGAGGAGAACCCCCACCAAGTTAGTTCAACTTTAGCTAACGGGGCGGAATTTTCCAATGGGGCAGACTCCTTGGGCTCTTCCAAGGATTGTGATTGAGCAGTCTGCTCATCCAGCTCTAACTTTAAATACCATTTCGGAGTACTAGAACTTTATCCACCCTACTCCGAATTTGAGGGTGGCCTGATGACCTTTCAGTTTTGTCAACCAAGATTCATGCCGAAACTGAGTGGTACCTGACAAATTTTGTCTATCCATGGAATTTTTTCTTGTATCAAATCCCATTATGAGTATAAAGACCGTCGTAGTGGGGGCTTCAAATTTTGGATGGTCTCTGACTGAACGGTATCATGATGTATAGAAGTTCCTGGGCTTATTCATGACTTGAGAAATCCCGTTTTTCTTGTATCATTTTTGTATCCTGAGTTATGTGATTTCAGTTTTGTCTCTAAGGTTGTGGAATCCCTTACTAGTCCTGCTTTTGGACTACGTAGGGTGTGCTTGCTCAAAGAGAGAGAAAAAGAGATAACATTTCTAAGTATTCTAGTTGTGGAGTTTTGAACTCTTGTTTACTATCAATGAAATACGTTCTTTATTTTCGTGTTGTTTACGTCGAATGTTTACTTCATTTTCAATCCATCAAATGTAACATATAACTAATTAAAATGAATATATTCAATGGAAATTCATGAATTTATTTTTAATTGTTGTAAATTTGGAGAGATTCAAGAGAGTTTGAGAGTTTAGATTTAGAGTTTAGGTTGACTTTGTTGTATGAAGTTGTGTGGAGAGTTAATTGGATAGAATAATACAGAAAATAGGTTGTGAAGAGTAAAAATTAAAATAAGATTTTAGGATTTAGATTTTTTAAGTAAATAGAGTATGGGAAGTAAATGATAGGTTGTATGTCGAAGCTCTCTTTCGATACTGCTTGGATTTAAGGAGAATGAGACTGCGAGCTGATGGAAGAAGATGTTTCATGAACCAAGAGAACCAGTTCTTTGCGTATGGTCATGTATACAAGTTTTCACTTTTGCATGTGTTGAGCATGATGCGTTGGCGTTTACAGTTGATTTTGATACTTTTAGACACAACATAATGATTAATTTATAATTATAAATTAGACTCCAAGACTGAAAAAAAAAAAGGGGAATTTATTAGAATAAAGTGAAAATTGTAAAAGCAAAAGAAAGTTCTTCAGTAAAGCAATTAAAAAGTTCATAAGTAGATATGGTAATTTGTATAAAATTTTTATTCGTATCACGAATAAGTGTATTTGTGTTATGTATAACACAAAAATTTTATACTAAAATTCGTATCAATATATCAAATATAAAATTTATTTTTTATCTTTTATTAATTTTTACCAATTTTAATCCTATCTTAGGATTGCAGGTCAATTTATAACCAAACGCGCCTTTGTTCTAACATAAACGAAAAGAACAAAAAGTAAGAAAGAAAAAGCGTTTCTGGAGTGGAGGGAAACAGTGAAGAAGAAATGACTATGGGTTCAGCGATTTCAAAGAGAGTAAAGGCAGAAGAAGAAGTGAATGGAGAAGACGAAAACAGCATAGCAGAGCAAGAAGAAGCATTGGTGGCTTTGATAGAGCACCGCACCAGAGAAGTCGAACTCCTTCGTCAGCGCATCTCCTATTACGAGTCCCAGGTTGTTCTTCCACTCATTTCCCCATTTTAAGAATCTCTTCTTGTTTGTTTTTCACCTGCGATGTTTGGGTTTTCTTTTGTTCGAGTGAGGAATTTCTAATTTTCTTTCTTGCAGAAATCTGCTTAGTATAGTTCAGTTGAGAAAGTTTCTTCTTTTAAGTTCGTCCACTTTAATATTTTGCTTTTATTAATGCCAGTCTTTGGGGAAAAATGTTCAAATTAGTGATATTGAATCTCTTGAAGTGATAAAGTTTACCGCTTTTCAAGAGCATTTACCAATTGAGTATAAAGAAACAATCTTTTTGCTTTCATTTTTTTGCTAATAATGTTTATAGGCAAACTTTTAGTGAACCAAATGCATGCTGAAAACATTGTTTTTGTTGTTGAGAAGTGTATTCTGATGATGGTTTGTTTCAGTACAGCTTCAAAGCTTTCAATTGTACATTCATTCCGAGCGCTTTGTTTGATTGTTTTTCTTCTTCCTGCTTGTATGAAACATAGCTTGACCAAGCAGAGAAGAGGCTGCAAGATTCACAAACTAATTTGGCTCGCCTTAGAGCTCGAAATAAGGCGATATCATCTAATGTTTCTCTGGAAACTAAAAGTGTGAAGGTGGAGCGGAGATCGGCTAGCCCTGAACATAAAAATGGAGGTTCTAAAAACCAACCACAATCAAGAACTGAACTTGTAATCCATTCTTTCAATCCTAAGATTCCACAACCTACAGAACCAGCAGGGTCTAGTGCAAAGACAATTGTTGGTCTTGAAGTAACTGCTGCCTTTAAGAGCGCTTTAAAAGTAAAAGCTGAGAAATCTCTTAGAAGTTCTATCGATGTGGAGGCTGTTGAAATTAAAGATAGAGGAACAAAAAGGAAGTCCGGTAAGGCAATCACCTCTAACTGGATCTATTACTTATTTTTATGTTGGATTACATGAACATTTTTCTGTTGTAACAGAACAAATAGAACACGAAGAATTGATCCCCTTGGTACGAAGCAGCTCTTCACCAACAACAATCAGCCCCTATACAAGCAATTACATCCCTAGTCAGCATAAAAGAAGGTTGAGATGCCTTGCTGTGTGTCCCGCTAATGATCAGATTTTTATGACCAGGTATGCTCTCTGATAAGGGAAGAGGAACATATGCCATTGATTATGTAAAATTTGCATTTCAATGGCATGGTGGAAGGCCCCTTGCACCTCATTGTTTCAACTTCTTAGCATGGCAAATGTTATAGTTTCTTTATATTCTACAGGATCTGATTGTTGCTAGTGTCTTGGACTATTTGCAGTGCTTTGGATGGATTGGTCAACTTGTGGAAAATTCAGGCTAGAGGGTAAGATAATTTTTTTTAGGACCCGCTATTTACTGCCTGTGGCTGATATGGGTTGTTGATCAACAGATTGCAAGACAAAATTTTCATAGCTTCTACTTATATCATATTATTCATTTGATGCGGATATGTACTATCATGATGAACCATGAATATGATGCATGTGATAGACACGTAGAATCATTCATTTTTCAGGAAGGTATCTTATAGAATGAGGGAGCAGTTAACTGTGACATTGGTTCCGACACCTGGAAAAAGAAAGAGGGAGGCTTGTGATACTGGAATTTGCTAAAAAGTATGTGGTTCTGAAAGATCATTGTGAGTTTGAAAGATCATTGTGAGTCTTTTTAGAATCGTAGCAAGCAGGATAAAGGTAGTGTTCTTAGAGCATGCATAATGGATGGAAATTTTTTGTGATTAAGGCTTTAATTGTGTTAGGTATGGTGGGAGGTGGTTGATATCAAAAGTTAAATTTTGATTATTGGCGCCATTTTTGAAGCGGGTGGCTTATCTTCGGACTAATAACAAAACTGCAATATCTGGTTGGTTTTAGGCTGAGCACCTCTGAAGTTTTACTTATATGGTTCCATGATCTCTTATCAGGGAGCCTTCTTTTCGCCTCTTTCTTTTCTAGTATGAATGTATGATTAAGTCAGTATCATAGGTACCATGTCCTTTCATCGTTTATACTTGTGTTTGGATGGCTTTTATGAGAGGGTTACAGAAGACAAGATGCGTCAGAGCAAGCTGTGATATGTTGCTTAGCCAAAATTTTTGTATTACTTAGAATTATTCAGAACCGAAAGTCTTTTCTCCCTTTCTTGCAATTGTATCAACGAGTCCTAAAGGTTTCTTATTCTTTTTTTTCCTTGAACTTCAGGTCATCAGCCTCTTTGCTTAGTACCACAAATTGTGTATCCTCAGGAGAGAGAAGATGGCCAGAAGATATAGCCTGGCATCCACATGGAAACAGCCTTTTTTCTGTCTATACTGCAGATGCCGGGGATTCTCAGATATCAGTACTAAATCTTAATAAAAGAAAAGGGGTAAGTGTGATGATTGTAATTTATTGTTTTATAAAAATCTTGCTGCTGCTTTATTCAGAATTAATATAGTCTTGGTTGTATGGAGGCTCTGGAAGAGCTTAATGTCCATCTTGGCAGACGGCCTATCTTTATGTAAACTTTCCTTTTGCTTGTATGTGCAATGGCAGAGAGCCCGTGTAACTTACTTAGAGGATAAGCCTCATGTTAAAGGTACCATCAACAGCATAATGTTCATGCCCTGGGAAAAGACCTGTTTTGTCACCAGTGGGAGCGATCATGCAGTGGTGCTTTGGAGCGAGAGAAATGAGAATGTATGGAAGCCAAAGTCCTTACATAAGAATCTGCATTCTTCTGCCGTCATGGGAGTTGCAGGGATGCAGCAAAAGCAGATTGTACTGTCTGCTGGGGCAGACAAAAGAATTATTGGGTTTGATGTGTGTGTGGAAAGAGCAGACTTCAAGCATCAAATTGAAAGTAAATGCATGAGTGTTCTTCCAAATCCTTGCGACTTCAATCTATTCATGGTTCAAAGCGCGTAAGAAAAGTCTATTTTGCAATCAGTAAACCTCTTTATGTTGGATATTCACTTTTTACATTTCTTAACATAGGCTTCTCTCTTTTCAGTATCTTTGTTTTACCAGGTTAATAAATTGCTTAACTTTCCCTCTAGTCTATTAAATCTTTGAGGAAAGCAGTGATGAAATAAACTCGAAACACAATAGAACCTTCACTGGGGACACATTTAATTAGGCAATTAGGAATAATGTGTTATTATGATCACTTGTTGCTGTTGCATAATTGAGAATAGCCATACTAAATATGTTTAGGAAACAGTGCTTCTTTCTTTTTCATTATTCTAAATAAAAAAAGTCCCGTTGTTGCTTTTTTTTTTTAGATGAATATTCATATCTTTAAAGTAAACTTTTAACATCGATTCAATTGCATTAATAATGTCTGTTCCAGGTATAACAGGAACCTTGACTTAACTGGTAGATTCAGATGTATGTTGTAAATTAGTTTCCTTGTTTTGCTGGCATAGTTAAGATATGATTTATAGGTATGCTGTAAATATGGTGGTAGTTTTGGTTCTTTTATGGCACCTTTCAGATTCTGTATGCTAGTTCAAGAGAACTACTCGGCGATTTTGTGGTTTTCAGTTTACACTTAGATTGTTGTCTTTCAGTTTACCTTGCGAGGCACATATTGTTACAGGAAGTTTTATAACTTTATCTTCACTATGGAGTTTTAGACAATTAGATTTTTTTTTTCAGGGTCCATGAGAGGCAGCTTCGGCTCTATGACATTAGATTAAGGCAAACAGAGCTGCATTCTTTTGGGTGGAAGCAAGAAAGCACTGAATCTCAATCAGCTCTGATAAATCAAGCTTGGTCTCCTGATGGTTTATACCTCTCGTCTGGTTCAGCAGACCCCGTTATCCACATTTTTGATATTAGGTACAATGCACCCAAGCCATCCCAGTCAATAAGAGCTCATCAGAATAGAGTCTTCAAAGCTGTATGGCATTGCTCTTTACCACTTCTGATTTCCATATCTTCTGATCTGCAACTTGGACTGCACAAAAGGTAGAAGTTCCCTCTTAGTAGCTTATAGCCTGATCATTCCCGAGAGAGAGAAACTTCCTTTCCCCTCATTTTGATCTGATGCTCCTCAATCCTCATTTTGCTCTGGAGCTGGAGTCTTTGCTGAAGGAAGTTTTTGATTATGAAGAAAAACCTAGCCAGTCTCGATGATGACAAATCGGTCGGTTATCAGCGTGCCGTTTTTGATTATGAAGCAAAATTAGCCAGTGTCGACGATGACAAACCAGTACCGAACCCAGGTTGTATTGTGGCATTCATCATATGAAAGGGGAATATATAGCACAAAAGATTTTTGAAATTTTTGTTATGTTCCATCATGCAAGTAATATTTGCTGAAGTTCTACTTCTTTTTGTTCGCATCATATCACTGTTAAGACATGAATAATCAGATCATAAATGAAGCATTTTAGCCTTCAGGCTCTTCACTGGCAACTAGTTGCACAGTTGTATTTGCATTTCAAACAGGTGACTCTGATTTCAAGTACCAAAAGCAAGCAAAGCCTACTAAGGTTTATTAACAGGTGACAAGGAGGCTGCTAATGGACCTGAGAAGTTCTGTATAACAAATGAAATCTCATAATGTTTTAAGACTGAATCAAGCCCCTGCTTAAAGATCATAGGCCAAGCTCATATGTCCGGGGGACAGCCCGGCCTGTCTTAGGATAAATAAGCTTGGACATAAGAGAAAAAATTGCATGCGTCAGTATTTGAATTAAACTTTAAGTTTGGATGAACGATACAATCAAACAGTATGGCAGGTGGAGGAATCTGATCTGTATCCGCAAAACAACACAGAAGTGGCAAGATGCTGACCACCCCAGCTGATTATTTTAGCAATCTTTCAGACTTTGTTCTGTTGTGAAGCTTCTATGCCAATTTCTTCGTATCGGCACTTGACCATTTCTTATCCGTTAGTAAGCAAATGCTTTGATGCGAAAATACGAACTTGACTGATCAGATTACCTTAGCAGTGTTTTCATTTTGCTGCGAAGCTTCGCACACAATTGGCCATATCACTACATGACCTTACCCTATTAGTAGGCAGTATTTGATGTAAACGTCATTGCAGCTGAGTGTTGGACCGCGTAATGCAGGTTGATCTTGACGAAGACCCACCAACTGGGCATAGATTTCCTTGTCACAAGTGTGAAGTCTTTGCCTTGGGACGTGGAATCTCGCTTTCGTTCGGATACGATAATTTTAAAGATGATATGAAAACAGAAAATATATAAAATTAAAGTTTTGATGAAAACCAATCTAATAATAATATTTTGTGTTTAACGCGTCCTAATCATCGTCAAGTTTACTCTCTTTGATCTCCCAGTGTTGATCGGCAGAAATTTTGAAGTGGATTTTCTCTGACTTGGAATCGGATTGTTGCTATATTTGATTGCTTTGCATGTCTGCAACTACTTCCACTCCATTACCGCGCCAACACGCATAGTCTAGTGGTTGACCTCTTGACCTTTGTGCTCGTTGACTCACTTTATGGAAAAATCTCTTGGAATTGGCTCTCGTGTCATGCCTCCTACTCTACGCTCTTGGATTCTAAGTGTCGCACCATGAAGCCATGATGGGTTTCTTTTCTCTGTCTCTCTTACGCAGCATCCAATGGCTGATGGTTTTTTCCACCTGAGAGATTGAGACGTGTTAAGAATGAATACGACAGATGAATAAAAACGAAAACAAACACCATAAGCTAAGAATTACGTGGTTCATAAATTTTTTACGTTCACAACTGCATTAAGTCTTTTTTATTAATTTTTTGGCACATTTTACAAGAAAAAATTAAATATTTAGAATACAGTGAAATTAAGTTAATTTCAAGAATTGAAATTTATTGGGTTTATATATTGGATTTTTATATCATAAACTTTTCAGTTTTGCTTGATAAGATTAAAAAAAAGAACGAGAAAAGAAAATTAATTAATTAATTAGTTATGTTTCATAAAATTTTTTTTTATTTTGTAGTTTAATCATTTGATTAACTAATTTTTTTTTCACCTTTTTTTTTCACCATACCAAGCAAAACCTTCGATAGCTCTGCCCTTGATCAATCTCTTGACTTCTGCTCATTGATTGGCCAAAAAAACTGCATATTATATCAGTCAAGTTTTATCAAACTCCACAAACTTCAATACGATATATGATCTCTTCCAAGACTTTTAACTTTGAACTTTTTGAGAGCTTTGCCCCTAATCCTCTAAAAGGGCTCTAGATCTCTGCTCGCTGATTGGCCAATGAAACTAATACTAGATAAATGTTATATGAATTGGATTCTAAGAAATTCCACAAACTCTAACCAAATATGATTTCCTCAAACGACTTTTAATTTTTTTCTTTGAAATAAAATTTCCTGAGAATGAAACATTGACTTCCAAACGTCTTCTAGGAAACGAAAGGAAAAAGCAAATCCATTATAAACAGTTATATAAAGCAAGTGGGGGCCTTGGTAAAAAATCTTCTGTTGTCCATAGCCATGAGCAATGCTTCTGGTTGAAGATCTGATGCCCACTTTTGAGCACTAGAATAAACCATTTGCAATTACGTGTGCTTGGGGTTCTACTAATTATGCTTCGCTTTTAGGAGTTTAGCAGTGAACAATGGTGACTAACTGTGCCTCTGCCCAGGTCGACATTGCTTTCTCTGCCACTACTTCGCCATGAATGATGTTCCACCATTTCTGCTGCTGTTTAGTAATATATATATATATTTACACATAAAAGTTTAAGAGTAGGAAAGTTATTTGGTAATTTTCGATATGATGTGATGACACAATACGAAAATGACACGAAAATGTCATAAATTATATATGAATATAACAAAAACTAAAAAAATATTTTTTATGTTTGACGTGTCAACATGATTTTTGACATAATTTTTGTATTTTATACGATATAGACACGAACATGATTTTCATATACGATTTATTATCTACTCTAAGATCAAAACAAAATGCTAATCTCTTGTCGAGATTTACGCATTCATTAAACTTTAACTTGCGAATTTTTAAAAACTTATAGATAGTTTATAAACAACCCTATAAATTCAAACCTAACATTTAAATCTTAATCTCTTTTGTCAATCTGGTTCGCATTGGTTAGTAAATATTGACTTCAGGGAAAAGGAAACTTGAGTTCCTTTTCTTTCTGCCAACTCTCAAGACAATGTAGGCGCCTTCAGCTTGCAATTTCACTAAACCTTTTCCAGGTTGTTGCCAGTGACAAGTGATGTTCCTTTAATAAGTAGGTTACACCCTGTCAATTTTTAAACCTACCTAAGTTATCTTTTACTTGAAGAAAACTACATGTAGATCTTATTATTGCTTGTTCACGGCCTTGGGTTTCAATCATATCAATTCAAGCTCCTTTTTTTTCTTTCTATTTATGATTATTTTACAATGAAGCAGTTTGGCTCGAGAAAAAGATAAAAATTAAAATGTAAAAGTTTTGTAAGTTTAATATTCGAATCTTAACATCTGCATTTTTTTTAAATTAGAAGTTTCTATTGTTAAAAAAAAAAAGCAAAGATTTAAAAAACTTGATAATGCAAAATGTTGAATTTAGGGTTTACCTCATTTGATTCATATAATCTTTTTAAGAGATGACTTTTAGTAAGTTAAAAAATCTGAATCTCAATATATATATTTTTTTTTTGGTTACAAAATCTCAATATTTACATCTCTTCATATGCAATCTTTTATGTAAAAAAATAAATACATGTTTATCATTGACTATAGTGAATTAGTTATAACATATTAGGCTTTGTTACTTAAAAATGGTGGGATTGCAATTTGCAAACATCGTCTCAACAAAAGGGTATTTTTATTTATTAATTAATGAACATGAGGCCTGGAAACTTTTGTCCAAAATGTGAGTTCTTAACAAAGCCTAATTAATTGTCAATGATGGCATGAGAGCATGTCCCGTAACCATTTCCTATTAGGGGACTATTAATATATTCACAAAGTTTGTGTAATTTCCTCTTCCTCTTATTACTTTATGAGTAAAGTAGGGACCATAAAAACATTATTTTAAGCTCGACTTGTCATCATGTCTTACGTTTTTGCAAACTTAATAATTTAAACATGATACGAAGACAAGATATATAAAAAATATATAGTTTAAAATTTAACAAAAATTGTATATAAATTTGATAAAAGTTAGAAAGTAATTTTATATTGACA
Organism: Heritiera fomes; assembly: GCA_032173925.1. Taxonomy (NCBI): domain Eukaryota; kingdom Viridiplantae; phylum Streptophyta; class Magnoliopsida; order Malvales; family Malvaceae; genus Heritiera; species Heritiera fomes. Next base: position 1,559,979 of record JAPDPM010000005.1, on the reverse strand, counting down.
TGGTATGATTTTTGACATGAATATTTTTGTATTTTATTTAAAAGAATACAAAAAATATACATGAATTGTCAAATCTACATTCAAGAAAGTGAAATTTGATTGTTTGTAAATTGCACCCCACTATTTGGCTCACATGAGATATAAAATTTTTTTGAATTTTACAAGATTAAAACATTATCATATGATTTTTTTAAATAAAATTATTTTAACTAACAATGTATAGAATTTTTTTAAAAAATTAAATGCTTTTCTACTTTGCACACATTTTTATTTTTAATCAATGCATTAAAATTTTATTTTTCAATTGGTTAAAAATTTATTCAATTATTAATTTCATTAACATCTATTAGACTTATCATGAATTGAGTTCGATCTAAACCATAAATTAACGAATTATATCCAATCTTGAGCCTAACCTGTTTATTTGAGCTTGATTTTTAATACAAGTCTGTGTTTAAGTTTATTATACAAACTCGGGCTCGACTTGGCCCAGCCCAAATATTTTTTTTTGCATTTTAATTTTTTGTTTTTTTTGTGGATAATTATTCCTTTTAAAATTTAATTTGGTTTATCAACTTTTGTATGTCAATTTTCATATTAAAAATATATAATCATATTTATTAATCAACAATGTTTTATTTGACAAAAAAAAATCAACAATGTTTTATGGGTTTATTTTCATATAATTACATTATACTTAATAAATATATATATATATATATATAAACTTTTAATATTAACCAATAGATGGTTGAAAGAAGTGGAAGAGAATTTCTTTCCCAGGCATCTGGACATAGTTTGAATCCTAGAGTCACTATTGTTGAGAGGGTTTTACCGTTTACCACTTTCGGTCTAAATAAGATTAATCTTAGATTTTAAAATGAATGAAGATACATGTGGTTACACACCAAAAAAACTTTTAATATTAATTATTTTCAGGCTCGATCGAGTCGGGCTTAGGTCTCAAATGGTAAAACTCAAGCCATGCCTAAAAATTCAACGAGCCTAATTTTTTTGTGTCCAAACCCATTTATTGCACTTAATATTTTTGTCAGAATTTGTTAAAAGTCAAACTAATTTTTTTGTTCTAATGGACCATCCGACTCGTAAACAAATCTAGTATCATTAATGACTAATTTTATGTTTAAATTTAAATTTTATTGATAACATTCTAGCAACGTGCGGCCTTAGGTGTGGTTCTTCTGACCGATTGCCACCTAAGTCAGCCTACTTGACTCACATAGACAAACAAACGGAAGCTAGTATAAGACAAAAGGCAGAAAGGCAGAGGAAATGACTGAGTGTATTTTCTGTAAAATGACTGTACATCCCACGTAAATGAAGGGGGAGGGTGCCCCTTTATATAGACAACCCCTCTAAAGAATGAATGACTGTGATATAGCCAAGTGTAGGGCTCTTAGGCGTTCAGTACAAGCTATTACCGACATAATTGTAACCTAGGACTGAGATTTACAGGTGACAATGTTAGGCATTAGGGTCTGGAAGTGTGTGCTTCTGTGGCCGTCGGTTTGTATGCCCCTCTGATGCGGCTGGAAGTGTGGGAAAATGTTGCTTACTGCAAGGCAGATGTGACATTCTCCCCTATCTGTTCTGGCGATGCCCTCGTCACCTCTACTAGACCCGTGCAGAACTTCTCCACTTGGTCAAGGTACTGCCACAATGCTTGTGCGGGTTCCCAACTGGCCTCGCTATCTGGCAGCCCCTTCTATCGAACCAAGTACTCCTGTTGAGGTTTGTGGTGTTGTCGCCGAATTAACCTACCAGCTAAGATGTCTTGGACTTCCTTGTCGCAGGTGGTCTTTATTCCTATGAGCGCTCGCCTTAACCCCACCCTCTCTGGGTCATCCAAGTCTTCATGGAATGGTTTCAGCATGCTCATGTGGAAGACCAGATGAACTTTAAGACCGGGAGGAAGCTGGAGTTTGTAGGCGAACCGACCTACTTTTTTGGCGATCTTGAATGGCCCTTCGTATCGGTGAACTAGTCCCTTATGTTTGCTGGGGTTCCTGAGTATCAGGTGCATCTTCGCTAACACATGGTCGCCTACTTGGTACTCTACATCTCGCCTCTTCTGGTCCGCCTATTTCTTAGACCTCTTGGTCGCCTTATGTAAGCACGCCCTCGCCAAGTCATTCTACTCTTGCCAAGTCTTGGTGAACCGATAAGTAGTAGGTGTTGGTCCCGTGTAACCAGTGGAGATGACACTTGGCGTGAGTGGCTATTGACCCATCACCGACTCAAAGGGACTGTGGCATGTTGACTCACTTCGTTGTAAGTTGTAGGAAAACTGGGCCACGTCTAGCAGCTTTGGCCAATCTCTCTAGGAGGCGTTCACGTAGTGCCTCAGGTAGACCTCCAACAACGTATTCACCCGCTCTGTTTGCCCATCTGTCTGGGGGTGCACTGCCATAGAAAACCTTAAGTCAGAACCCAATAGCTTAAAAAGTTTCGTCCAGAACTTACCAGTAAACCGATTGTCCTTGTCACTAATAATTGATCGGGGCAGACCCCAATACTTGACTACATGTCTTAGAAACAACCGTACAGCTTCCTCGCCCATGCACTCCTTTGTAGTCGGTATGAAGGTGGCATACTTGGATAGGCGATCGACTACAACCAGAATGCTATTGCACCCGTCAACTCTCGGTAGCCCCAAAATGAAGTCAATGGAGACACTTTCCCATGGGTGCTCCGGAACAGGTAGTGGCTCCAACAAACCTGCGGGCAATCTCATCTCTACCTTGTCCTGTTGGCATACAAGATAAGTCTGTACATAGGCCTTGATATCATCCCTCATTCGAGGCCAATAGTACTAATCTTCTACGAGTGCCAAAGTGCGGTTCATTCCTGGGTGACCTGCCCACATGGAGTCATGGCACTCCCGCATGACTTCTCTCCTTAACCGCCCAAAGTGAGAAACATAGAGACGATTCCCCTTAGTGTATAGTAGACCATTCTCGCACCAAAATCTCCGAGTCTTCTCTTCCTTGGCCTGCTCCATTAATGCCTTGGCAGTAGGATCCTGTGCCAGTCCTTCTTTGACCCTCGCCAATAGAGATCCCTCTGGCTTACTGATTGCAGCGAGCTCTGCTTTTCGACTGAGGGCGTCGGCGACCACATTAACTCACCCAGGCTTGTATGCCATAGTGAAATCAAACTCTGCCAAGAAATCCTGCCAACGAGCCTGTTTGGGAGATAACTTCTTCTGTGACTGGAAATAACTGGTAGCTACATTATCTGTCAATACAACAAACATAGCACCCAGCAGATAATGTCTCCAAGTATGAAGGCAGTGCACTACGGCTGTCATTTCTTTCTCCTGGACTGTATATCGCCTCTCCGTGTCATTTAGCTTCCTACTTTCGAAGGTGATCGGGTGGTCTCCCTGCATCAACACACCATCGATGGCAAAGTTAGAGGTATCAGTGTGTACCTCAAACAGCTTGTTGTGGTCGGGGAGAGCTAGGACTTGCTCCTCAGTCACTGCTTGTTTCAACCTTTTAAAAGCTCTCTGGCACTTTTGATTCCAATCCCAACTCTGGCTCTTTTTCAGCAGATAGGTCAAGGGTGCTGCAATCCCCGAATACCCCTTGATAAATCGCCAATAGTAATTGGCGAACCCTAGGAAAGATCTTAGCTTGGTAACTTTTGTGGGCGGCTCCCGCTCTTGGATCGCCCGAACTTTGTCCCCATTCATTCGGATCAGGCCTTCTCCTACTACGTGACCAAGGAAGGTGACCTCACGTTGGGTGAACGAGCACTTCTCCTTTTTCACAAACAGCTTGTTCCCCCTCAAAACTTGGAACACTTGCCGAAAGTGCTCCACATGTTCTTCCAATGTTTGGCTGTAAATCACAATATTGTCAAGGTATACAATAACAAATTGATCAAGAAATGGTTGCAGTACCTTGTTCATGAGAGTGCAGAAGGTAAATGGAGTATTGGTCAACTCGAAGGGCATTACCATAAATTCATACGCCCTGTATCTAGTTACACGGGCAGTCTTTGGCTCATCTCCCTCGGTGATCCTCACTTAGTAGTATCCTGACCTCATATCTAGCTTAGAGAACCACCTCGCATTTACTAACTGGTCGAATAGATCAGCAATGAGTGAGATCGGGTACTTTTTCTTTACAGTCAACTTGTTTAGCGCTCAGTAATCAATACACATTCTCAGTGACCCATCATGCTTCCGCTGAAACAAGACTAGCACGTCGAAAGGAGCCTTTGATGGTCTGATACCCGTCTAAAAGCTCCCTGAGTTGTTTTCTCAATTCTTCCAACTCAGGCGGGGCCATTCTGTACGGAGCCCTTGCTTGTGGTTGGGAGTTTGACACTAGCTTTATCTTATGATCCACCTCCCTCTTAGGTGAAAGTTTCTTGGGCAGCTTTGGGGGCATCACATCCCTGAAATCATCCAGCACATCTAACACTTCAGCTGGGGTGTCATTGGTGATAACTCGGGTTTCCTCTACCTTGACAGTTGCCAAATACGTGCTCGCCTCTTGACGAACTCCCTTGGCGACCTGGATAGCAGATATCACCTTTGATCCCGACCTTGTCTCTCGCCTCACCGTGACAAGGCATTGGCACCGGCGATCAAGGATACATATGCAGTCGGCAAAAGGAATAAGTAAGGCATTAATCTTATCAAGAAAGTCTAAGCCAACCACAAGATCATAGCCAGCGATAGAGAATACCTCAATGGACTTTTGGCCTTTCCACTTTTCGATATGTATCTCCACTCCTCGAGCTATGCCAGTGATCGGTGCCTCCTTAGAATTCATTGTCTTGATGTACCCTGCCTCCTTATCCACCTTGATCCCTAACTTCTTTGCTGCCCTATCAGACAAAAACAAGTCTGATGCTCTAATATCAACTAGGGTGATCAGTCGTTCGCCGGTAATATGTACATCGGTGAACATGAGCCCCTTTCTTGGGTGACCTCTCTTGGTCCTTACGGCATTCAATACCATCGAGCCCAACTTTAAGGCTTCCCGATCAGCCTCACTCTGCCCTTGGGCGATGGCAACCAATTTCCTTCGGTTGGGACAATCTCGAGCTCGGTGCGGACCATCACATAGAAAACACCCTATTGGTCCCCTTTCTATTTGCTCGCCCTAATCTGCTCGCCTCTTCTCAGTTTGTTCCTTCCCCTTGTCCTCGTCCCTGGAGGACTTCCATTTAGTGAAGTGGGATTTGCTGTTGCTCGTCCATTTGGCTTCGCTCGCCACTTTGGCTCCCCCATCTTTAACCTTGAACCTAGACTTGGCGACCTCGGGTTTGTTCGTCCTCTTAAACTCCACTAGGGCTTCTGCGGAAGTGATCGCCCTATCTAGGTCCTAGATGCCCATTCTCTTCAACTCCTGTTTCACCCATGGTTTCAAACCATCCATGAATGAGAAGAAAGCTTCTTCCTCGCCAAGCGGGGGGATCTGCAGCATCAACTCCTGAAACTCCCGCACATATTCTCGAACTTCAGCCCACTGTGTTAACCATCTCAACTTGGCTCGGGCCTCCTCAGCAGCATACTCTGGGTAGAACTGCTGTTTACATTCCCTTTGGAACATCTCCCATGTTCCGATCGCCATTCCTCCTCGCCTGGAGTCCTTATATCGTCTACGCCACCACAGAAGTGCAAAATCAGTAAGGTACATAAAAGCGGTACTAATCTTGGTGGCGTCCTCCTTGATGCTCATGGCTCAGAAGTACTGTTCCATTCCCCACAAGAAATTATCCGTGTCTTTGGCTGAACGGGCTCTCTTGAACTCCTTTGGCTTGGGAACCTCCAATCTCGCCTTAAGTGTCATGGCCAACAGGCCTCCCCCGACAACACCTTCACAAGCGGCGAGCTTCTTCTTGAGCTCCTCCATCTCCGCTTGTAGAGCTATGACCATAGCCTCCAACGTCGAGTTTTTTTGGTTGAGCTGTTTTACTTCCTTGTTAATCTTCTCTCGCATCTCATCCACATTCTCTTGTACCTCCTCCTTGAACTCCTTGGCCGACGAGGATACCTCCTTTAAGTGATCCTCTAACCCATCTTGGATTTCGGCTATGGCCAACTCCACCTTGGCCAGGCGCCCTCGAAGGCTGCTTCTACCTCCTTCAAAGTTGCGCCCTTCTTGCCCTTGCCACGTCCCCCTTGTGGCTCTTGTACTTCAAGTTGCTGTGACGCCTTTGAAGTTGAACTGGCTATTTTGTCTGCTTCAATGGCTACTGTGTGACCTGCTCTGATACCAACTGTCATGTCCCGATCACTTAAGTCCAACAATGTGCGGCCTTAGGCATGGTTCTTCCGACCGATTGACACCTAAGTCAGCCTACTTGACTCACACAGACAAACAAACGGAAGCTAGCAGAAGACAAAAGGCAGAAAGGCGTAGGAAATGGCTCAGTGTATTTTCTGTAAAATGACTGTACATCCCACATAAATGAAGGGGGATGGTGCCCCTTTATATAGACAACCCCTCTAAAGAATGAATGACTGTGATATAGCCAAGTGTAGGGCTCCTAGGCGTTCAGTACAAGCTATTACCGACACAACTGTAACCTAGGACTGAGATTTACATGTGACAATGTTAGGCGTTAGGGTCTGGAAGTGTGTGCTTCTATGGCCGCCGGTTTGTACGCCCCTCTGATGCGGTTGCAAGTGCCGAAAAATGTTGCTGGCGGTAAGGCGGACGTGACACATGCTTTTGGAGTAGAATACATCTTCATGTGTCTAGACTAGAAGAAGAATCAAGCAATTTTAATTGGTATTTTCATTAAAAAAAGAATTTTATTTAAAGTTAAGAAAATACAAACAAATATATTTCTCTAAAATATTGTTAAAATTAAAAAAAAAAGGGCAAAAATTCACATTTTTGGCTTCACGTATTAGGTAGCATTGGTCAAAAGGATCACCTGCCCAAAACATCTAAGTATTTTCGGCTAAATTAAATTGAAATTAATATGTAGTTGCTGCTGCAGCCTGCAAACACTTTTGACTTTACTTTTTTTTAATATATTTTTTCATTTTGATAATTTTAAATATAATATGATCATACAATATGAAAATATAAAAGTATAAAAATGATACGAATTAAAATTTTGATTAAAAATGCAATCGAGTTGAGTTTAAACAATTTAGTATCATATTCAAATTAAGCTCAATTTGAAACTCAAAACTTAATTGATCCTAGATAGAGTTTAATTTTAAAGTTTAAGCTCGATTTGATGGAATAATTGAATCGCTTAAGTTGAGCTCGATAGATCATAGGTTCAATTTGTTATTTTTTAATAATATATGTTTTATAGTAAAATAGTAAATTAATAATCAAATATTAAAAAAATATTTAAAAATTTTAATTAAATTCTCAAGCTGCTAAAGTATGATATTAATACATTTGAATTGGACTTTGACTCGTTAATCAAGTAATTTGATTCAAAAATAAATTAATCAAATTCAGATAATTATCAAATAAGCGTAAATAGTTCATGAGTTTTCTATCCTACTTTTGGTAAAAACCCAAAAATACGTTTCGTGTTTAAAATGTCTAAACAAATTGCTACAAGATAATTTTTTGTATTTTAGACATTTATCACAAGAAATTAACATAGCACAAATATAAATCCATTATAAAATCTGTTTTTCCTTTACATGTAAAATAACAAAATAAAACGCGCTTTCAGCCACGCGTTTTCCGTTGAAAGCAAACAGACGACCAAAAAAAAACCGGCGGGCCATTTATAAAGTTTGTAGTTGTTGAAGGACTTGAACGATCAGTCTAAACAATTTTATTCTCCACATTTTCTATCTCTCTCTTTCTACTTCAAATTTGAATTATTTTTATTTTATTTTATTTTTTTTAATATTGTTCATGCATATACATCGTTTATCGGGTTGAAAAGCGGAGTTCGCGAGTGTAGTCTGAGATGGGAAATTGCTGCTCGGACGTCGACGGCGGGATGACGGCAGTAGGTGGCACCGCTCTGCCCACCACCTCTGGCAGCCAAAACGACGCTGTCGATTTGTTCTTCAAGTCTCGTGGCATCCATGGCCTCTTCTCTCAGATCGAGGTCCTTTTTTTTTTCTTCTTTCTCCTCAGTTACTTTAGTGATAATGGCTAGAATGCCTAGTTTTGGCTTATAATGAACGGTCGAATTTACTTTGTTACTGAGTAGATGATTGATTAATCGATTTACTCAGCTTTTACTGCTTAATTTGATAATATTTCTCAAATTCAGAAACTTGGGAGTTTCTGATTTTGATCAGTATTTAGGTTTGGAGTCCTTGATTTTGATCAGTTTTAAGACTAGATAAGTTCGAATCTGTTTCGTTTACTCTAAATTTTGTGAAATTTGCTATTACGTTTTTCTTTTTCAAACTCTCTGCTGTTGCATTGACTCTTCTGTGCGAAAACAATGTTATGCAGTTGTCATTTTCTGCTACAAATTTGCGAGACCGAGATGTTTTCTCCAAGGTATGTACGTATATGAATATACTGCAAAGACTGACCCTAGCTCTACAAGCAATGATCTGATTATGAAATTCAGTGCCGTATTTTTGCTGTACCATATTTTACTTAGTTGTTGAAATTAAGATTGTCACGAAAGTTCTAAGCTTAAAGGGCAACACATTGTTGCATTAGTTGATAGCTGGTTTTAGAATTTGTGGAGCATCTTTCTGATGTGGGATGACTTAATGATGCCTTTGAAGAAGTGGAATCACGAAATAAGGTCTGGGAAGTAGGAATTGGGCAGTTGAAAGTGAGAAGTCACACTGTATAGCGAAAGTCTTTGTCATTAAATTGAAACTTAGATGCCATATAGATAGGTAAAATGATGCATTAATCAACCAATGAAAAGTTGGTAGCTCATTTCGTAGGGAAGAAGGGTATGGTGTCTTCTTGTGTGACTGGCTGTTATAGTAGTAGTGTGACAGAAGGTTATGGGTAATGCTTTGTTTTGAGGTTGAGGTATGTGAGGCACTCACATAATGCAATGTACTTAAAGAAATCCTAGGAATATGAGCTTAATGAATCCAAGGATCATCTCACTAGCTATAGGGATGCTCCCACAATCTTGATTGCATCTTTAGGTCGCAGCTTGATATTAGAAGAAAAATTCTGAGATAAGGACAGATTGTTAATCTATTATAAATTAAAAGTAAGCTTCTGCTTAGTTTTAGTTTGAATGCTTGGTTGGCTCTTACAACATTTTCAGTTGCAGTTTTTGTATCAACTTATAATATTTATATACTTTACTTCCTTGCTTTAGTCTTTAATCATGAGAGTCGTACTTTTGTTGCAGAAAACTTAGCCTGATATATCATATGTTTTGTTTGATTTAGAGTGATCCAATGTTGGTGGTTTATATTAGAGAAAGAGATGGAGCAATTACGGAAGTATTTCGAACTGAAGTAATTCTCAATTCATTGAATCCTACATGGATCACAAAGTATACAATTACTTATCATTTTGAGGTTATCCAAACCTTGCTGTAAGTTCTATTCTTTGAATCATATTTTTTGGTCAGCAAAATGATGATTTGATTTGTTTCACTGTAATTTAATTTGTTTGATTTTATTTGACCACAGGTTTCATGTCTTTGATGTTGACACCCAGTTTCACAATGTCGAAGTAAAGGTATATTTGATTAAGGCTGCCTTTTTTTGTTCCTTCCCCCCACTCTGCCTCCCTTTCCAAATATTTTAGTGTACAAACTGATAAACCTGGAGGGAATATGTATACTGTGTTTGTGATATATATTGTATTTGTCTTTGTTTAGTTGTTTAGAATTTGTTTTATCTGAAGTTATTGTTTATTACCATGCATATTTACATATCTGTTATTTGGAAGTATGATTTGACTTTGTTAACGAACCAGATGTACAACAATTTCTCCTCATGTCACCCTCATAATAGAGCATACAAGCATGAAATATTTAGTTGATGCTTTCACTTCTACACAGATGCTTAAGCTGGAGGAGCAGCAATCTCTTGGTGAGGCAAGTTGCACATTGTCAGAGGTATAGCATAAATATCTTCTTATTTATGCCTTTCCTTCTCTAGTGCCTGTCCCTGTTACCCAGGGTATTTGAATGCAAAGATGTAACTGAGCTGGAATCCCTTAGTATAGTTGAAAACACAGATTTGAAATAAAATTGATGGATCTTCACTTGTTGTTTTGCTTTCCTGCTTTTATTTAAGTAACAAATTTCGATATAGTTATTCATCAAATAGTTGTTTCAATCTTACAGATTGTAACCAAACCAAACAGGTCATTAACCTTGGATCTTGTACTTAGAGAGGAATCTGTCACATCAAACTATTCCCAAGATCGTGGAAAGCTTACTGTGCACGCTGAGGAATGCATTAGCTCAAAGACAACAGCAGAGATGACGTTAAAGTGCTTAGATTTGGAATCCAAGGATCTTTTCTCAAAAAGTGTATGCATCACTGATTTCAATTTCTCTTTTTGTCATATTTTATCCGGAATGTTAGTTATCTTTTGGTGCACTTCTGGACTTGTCTTGCAGGATCCTTTTTTGGTAATATCAAAACTCGTTGAGAGTGGGATTTCTATACCCATATGTAAAACTGAAGTCATAAAGAATGATCTCAACCCAACATGGAAGCCTGTGTTTCTGAATATTCAGCAATTTGGAAGCAAGGTATGGCAAGTTTTTGTTCATACTTGTTATGAAGATCTACTATTTCTCTATTCCTTACATGGCAGTGCAAGTTTGTCCTTGGCTAGTCACGCCTTATGGAAAACAACCATTTTCCTTTTCATCTTGTTCATTCTTCCTGTTAGTAATTGTGATCTTGCTCAAAAGTCAGAGTTGTTTAACCATGGAATTGGATATTACTACTGAGCTGTTATAAAATACGATCAGCTATATAAACATGCTGGTGTCTGCTTAACATGGGTAGATGTTTTTGTCATTGATGTTCAGCATTTGTCTGTAAGTTAGCCTTTGTCATTTTTGTTTCTTGCTTGTATTCTGAATCTTCATTTTGTAAATAAACTTGCAGGATAGTCCATTAGTGATAGAGTGCTTTAACTTCAATAGCAATGGCAAGCACGATCTGCTTGGGTAATTGTATATCTTATTTATTTATTTATTTTTCTGTTTCCTTTAGTCGTTTGCTGATATAGCTTTTTATTTTTTGAGTTTTATCAGAAAAGTCCAGAAGTCACTAGTAGATTTGGAAAAGCTTCATTATGAGAGGGAAGGAGAACATTTATTTTTGCCGACACTGGTGGGGCATGATGTTCACCAAAACAAGGTTTAACTATATGAACTGGAAATAATTGCATAGTGATATTTTTATTTTTGCTTCGCTTTATTTTACTAATTTGCAAACTTTGATGTAGAAATTAAAAAGCAAGCTTTTTGTGGAAAAATTCTCTGAGACTGTCCAACATACCTTCCTGGATTACCTAGCTGCGGGTTTTGAACTGAACTTTATGGTTGCTATTGATTTCACTGGTACCTTCCTGTTTACTTTTACCATTGACAGAACTTTTCTTATGGACCTGGTTACTTTCTTTCTAACAACTTTTAGGAGATCAAAGCACCAAGTCATGTTGTCAGTCATGCCATTTACAGAATTCTTTTTGTTTGTTTTCATCTTGCTTCCTATTTGCATTTGAGTTATGCCCATCTTATTAATATGTCGACTTTGGATGCTCAAAGACTAGTTCTTCCATGAGGCACAAAGGCTTATTGCGCTTTCATTATATAGTCATCTATGGGCATGTCACGGTTTCTGATATCTTCATGCATACTTACATGCATACCAATTTCTTTGACACTCTGCATTTCGCAGCATCTTGCAACATGGAGAGTCTTACCATATTTATGTTAAAAATTCCAAAAGGTCTTTGTTTCTGGCTTATGTCATTGTGACGTTGCATATTCCTTATCTAAGTTATATTATTTGCTAAGTTGGAAAAGTGACACGTATTCTTATTTTAGAAGTTGTTCATTTTAATTCTTGTATCATCTTCCATATCATTCTTGATGGGGATATTGGCACTAGTGGTCTTTGTACTTTTAGCAATTGTTCAACACAATCCTCCTATAATCATCATCATCACCATCATGAACAGTCCCTCAACACCTAATTTTATATTAAAATTTTAGATTTATCTTATGGTTAACTCCTGTGATATGCTATGTTTTGCTGTTTAAGTTCATATGAGATTGGGATATGATAAGGCTAATATTTGATATGTAGGAGTTCCACTGACCAAAATTACAGTGGGACCAAATGATTTATTTACCTGAAGTATATAGGATGAACCTCCTAAAACATGCCCTAAGTATATAGGTCTTAAGTTTGAATGATGCTGCAGTTCTGCATCTTAAGATGTTGGGATTTACTTGTATAAATTTGAAACCGTTAAATTCTTATTGATACATGTGAAAAGCATCATGCAGCATGTGCAGTTTTGTAAAAGTACCATAATAGATTCTTACTTCTTTAATTCTTAATTCTGGTCTATCAGCTTCAAATGGAAATCCCCGCCTTCCTGATTCCTTGCATTATATTGATCCATCAGGACGGCTGAATGCATACCAGAGGGTAAGAAATGGATCTCTTCAATAGTTTCCTTTTTTTTTTCATGTACCCAAGAAAATTTTATGCATCTTTTCATCCAGGCAATCCACGAGGTTGGAGAGGTATTGCAGTTTTATGATGCAGACAGGCGCTTTCCTGCATGGGGATTTGGAGCACGGCCCATTGATGGTCCGGTTTCTCATTGTTTCAACTTGAATGGAAGCAGTAACTACTGTGAGGTGAACTGTTGCTAGCACAAATCTATTCCCATTTCGTCGCATGCTCTTATCTCTTACTGTTACTCTTTGTTCCCTGATATTAATCACATATCATTATCTCTCAGGTTGAAGGAATCCGAGGAATTATGATGGCCTACACCAGTGCCCTTTTTAATGTTTCTCTTGCAGGGCCAACACTGTTTGGACATGTGATAAACAAAGCTGCACTAATTGCCAGCCAATCTCTTGCCAATGATGCTCGAAAATACTTTCTTTTGTTGATAATCACGGTAAGATTTAGAAGAAAGGGATGGCTTTTCCTGGCAGCCAGCTGAAGTTTATATAAACACGTCTATTCATTGCCAAGATTCGTACTTTTGTTTTTCTCTTAGTTGTCTTTTTCTGGATTTCTCTTTCTCGGGGACATATAGTGTACTAATGTAACTGAATATAATTTTTGCACTGCTGTTAATATTGCTTTAGGATGGGGTAGTAACTGATCTCCAAGAAACCAAAGATGCCCTAGTAAAAGCATCAGATCTCCCATTGTCGATTCTCATTGTTGGAGTTGGAGGAGCTGACTTCAAAGAAATGGAGGTACTGACTATTTATTCCTGTTTATATCCATTCGAGGGAGAATGATCTCTTCATAAGTTATCCTTTTGTTGGCAGTCTTTGACTGGATGATTTAATCAGTTTATCAAGTAACCCACACTCTTTTGCAGATTTTAGATGCAGACAAGGGGGAAAGACTAGAAAACTCAGCTGGCCGTGTTGCCTCACGTGATATTGTTCAATTTGTTCCATTTAGGGATGTACAGAGTAAGTCATCTACTCGCTCCAATGGTACTACATGAACACTGATTAAAATGATTTGGAAATGTTTTGTGATTGAGGCATAACAATCGTTTTCATTTGCAGGCGGAGAGATTTCTATTGTTCAAGCACTTCTAGCAGAATTGCCAACACAATTTTTAACATACATGCGAAGCAGAGATATTAAACCGGACTCTTGATTTTGCTTGTAAAGCATTGTACATATGAAGTTTGCCACTGTTGTCAATGCTACCATGGCTTTTTTTTTACGGAGGTGTGTTGTATCCAAGTTGTGCATCATGTCTGTTCAGAGACTACAGATAGGTTTGTTGCATTATCACGTTGGATTGAAGATTTATCAGGTCAACAAAAGCAGAAAACTACACCATTCCGATTGTCTGCTGGCTGTGGACACACGGCTTACAGCACATTCTTTGTCATGACCAGCGTCCACAATGGGTTGAAGAAAAGATGGATTTTCACCGGAAGGTGGCCCCCGTCAAAATCCTCGAATCTTTTTGGTAGAAACCAGGTAATTGTCACAAGTTTGAAAGATTTTAAAGTTTCCTACCTTTCTAGCTTGGAATTAGCTGTAAAAGCCATCACCAAAGCATCAATGAGCTCTGCATATATTTTGTTTCTAGATACAATTGTAGACATAATGAAGAACTTCATTTTGGTAAATGGTTACCAGAGTGTCTTCTTGAATTCTCAGATGAGCATGTGTAGACAGCTGTTCAATTGATATACATCTTTCTACAATGAAAGCTTTTGGCTTATGGAAAGGAGAATGCAAGGTTGACCATTAAATTTTATATTTGCAGAATTTTTGTGAAATATTTTAAACACAATCTCATTTTTACTCTTCATAACTCCAAAACTATGAAATGATAGTTCTAACTCTAAGTTTAACATCTGTGAAAATTTATTTTTGCGGGTATTTAATAACCGCTGCGGATACCTAGCAATTGCAGAAGAGACACAATGAGAGTTCGATATCCAAACAGATAATCATAAACCTTGTATCTAACCAAAAGAGAAGAACTTAGGTTTGAAAGAATCTAATTTAAAGGAGAAGAAAGAATATGGGGGAGACGAGAGTTTCATACTTTTTATTTTAGACCTGGATGCAAGACAATTCGTGGAAGTGAACTTCTGCGGATGTGTAGTACCCATGGAAGTTTACTTTTCTAGGTGTGGATAAGGTTAAAAATGTTATTCAAAATTTTGTTGGATTTGAAAAGTAAAAAATGGATTGCATTTAAAATTTTTCAATTTTTTCATTTTAAAAGTGAAATATGACTATTTAAGTTAATGCCTTTTGGATCCATGCGACTTAATAATTTGAAATCCTACTTGCTATAATCATCCGTGATTGACTCATAGAAAGAGTAGAGGGAAAACAAAAGAAAAAGACAGTCAATTAACGAGTACATGAAATTTTTATTTTTATTTTTTTTGTGTTATTAAAGCTTTTAAATGGTAATATTAAGCCTTTTTTTTTTGATAACATGGAGTTCTTATTTTTAATTAGAATATATATATATATATTTAACTTAAAATTTTTGTTGGTGGTTTAAGTGACATCGAGCGATCGAAGTGAACTTTCAATCATCGATGAATGCTTAAATTAGTTTGACATGTAAGAAAATGAAATAAGGTTGAGGTACTAGAGATTGACTTTTGAGTTTTATTCTGATGTTTAAATTAATGCTTGTAAAAAGATAAAAGAAAAAAAAGAATTAAAATTTAGAGAGAAAAAAAAATGCAAGAGAAGTTTGAGGAAGAGAATAGTTCAGTACTTGTGAAAAGAAGTTAGAAAGTAAAGTACGCGCGAAACAAGTTAAAAAGTAAGGATGTGTGTGTTTTTTTTTTATCAAAATTCATATTTTTTATAAGATAATTATTACATACACTGACAGTGAAATTTTTTTACTCCACAAGCAGCGTTAAGATCATGACACATGTCCTGTTTTATTTATTTTAATATTTTTATAAGACACATGTCATGATCTTAACGCTGCTTGTGAAGTAAAAAAATTCCATTGTCAGTATATGTAATAATTATCTTTTTTTATATATGTAATGTAATATAAAAAGTTGTTACAACGTCTTATCTTATTAGCGTACGAGATTCAATTATATCTGTTTTAGTATTTGAATACTTTGTCGAGCTTGGGAAATGCATTTATGAGGCTCAACAAATTTTAATTTGAGTTGAAGTCAAATCTAACCTACTTTATGTCCAAGAAAAAGAGAAATGAAAAGAACAGTAGAAAAAGCAAGGTCAGTTGGACTTTCAAGAGGAGACTTTGATTGGGGAGTGGGCCTAAGCTGTGTGTGTCAAGTTGGGCTAAGCATAGAAGAAAACAAATTCAATAGTCCACACTATTGTCTATATTTAGTATTTCTAGTCAACACCGGCTCTACTCCATTCGGAAAATAAATAAATAAATAAATAAATGAATAAAAAAAGATTTTAATGTGATTTATTATGTTATCATACAAAGGCATGTTTATATTTTGAGGGAAACCTCAACGGTTACACTTGCTAGAAAGGAAGGAAAATAAAGAGAATGAGAAAGTTTGAGAAGTGCACATAAAATAAAATAAAAAAAAGATTAAGAATAAATTTATTAAAAATTTACAAATCCTTTCATTTTCTTCTATCAAAGTTAATAAATATAGAAAGAAAATAGTCTTTCCTTTCATATTTTTTTTTCTAAATTTTCGGCTTCTTTCTCTCTTGTCAACCATGATATTGAATGCTAAAAGCCTAGTCTAAAAGTTTCAAGTTTGAATTTTGAGACTAGTGATAATTTATGAATTATTTCTTATTGTATGGTTTATTACGAGATATATATAAAAAAGAAAAAAATGCAATGTTAATTAGAGGATTTTTTTTTTGGCCAAC
The DNA here is from genome assembly GCA_032173925.1 of Heritiera fomes. Lineage (NCBI taxonomy): Eukaryota > Viridiplantae > Streptophyta > Magnoliopsida > Malvales > Malvaceae > Heritiera > Heritiera fomes. Next base: position 1,543,460 of record JAPDPM010000005.1, on the reverse strand, counting down.
AAGAAATTCATTTATAAGAAACAGAGTTACAACTGTATCTGTACATCAGCAAGTACGAAGTGAGATCAAGGTGTGCAAAGAGACAATTAGTCAATTATCTCTATAAACCTCAGCTATATTCGTTCCTATTTAATTAGAGGATGAGTGAGACTTTCATCGGCCATCCAATCCAACATTCCAAGTTCCAACTAATTCCAAAATCACATGCTTTTTTTAAATTCAGAACCAATAAATTACTAGAGAAATTAGAATTATAATAAAGTATTCTATTCATAAAAAAAATCATTTTAATTAATCAAACAAATTGATATATAATTGGATTTACTTTCATGGGTTCTCTTTGGTGTTTTTGTTTTTGTTTTTTAGGGTTTTAAAGTCTCTCAAATTATAAAAACTTTATTCTTATTTTATGGTGAGAGAAGTGTTGGTTTGAAAAGAATATGCAAATTCCATTTTTTTAATCAATTTTTGCCTTCTAGAAGTTATTTAAGGAGTAAGGCCATACTTACACGCTATCAATTTTCAATTTTAGATTTTTTTTTTCTTTTGCCTTTTTACTCATTTTATTATCTTTAGTAAGAGGTCAACATTCAACACGTGAAACCCTCTATCAAATTACAATATATCTTATTATATATTTATTTATTATTCCTTTACAATTTTTCAACGATAACTCCAAATCATTAAATCTTTTCAATGAAATTGAAATAGTGATACATACGAAATATATTTAAAAAACTAACTAAAAAAATGAAACATGTAAAAATCTTTTAATTTTTCTTGTAAAGTTAAAAAATTTATACTGTCCAACTGTTCTTAATCAATATATTATATATTATTATAGTATATTAAAACTTGCTTTTTGTTATTTTTAAAAATTCTAAGTATTGCTTTTAATTCAACAAAGACATAATTCAGTAATTTCATAGTCGCATTTGTTTTTTTATTTTAAATGAAGAAGGCTTTGTTCAAAAATTTTCTCTCTAATATTAATAATAATTACAAAAAATAATTTTTAATTTTTTAATGCACAAATACAAAAAAAAACATATGTTAAAATTAAATAAGTAATTTACTCGTTAATCGAATTTTTCATTTGCTCTCATATAAAAATAATGAAGCATAATTGTCAACATTATGCAATACCTAGCTTCTTAATTATATGTAGCCAACAACTTTTCTTTATTATTGCTTATTGACAAAGTTAATTATATCAATAAGAAATTACCTTTCACAATTAATCTTTTAAATATTTATTTTTAGTAGGTGGCAAATTGGAGTTAAATTGTGTTGGGAAAAATATCCTTCAAACCAAACACCCACAAAAAGGAAGAAAACAAAAAACAAACACAATAATTTTTAATGTGGTTTGGCCAAACCAATTTGGCCTATAACCACCCAACCAATTTAATAATCAATTAAATAATTACAGATGTGCAATTTTTAGAAGAGAAAAATTACAAACTCCTTACAAACCCAACCCAACTACTCAAAGAGTCGAACTACACCCTTTTATAATAGCCCAAACTCTATAACTCTCTGAGATATTTTACAAACCAAGCCTGACACTTTTTTTATAAGGGAATAGCTCTTATAACTTTTCCTATACTTTCGATGTGGGATTCAAGGCAAACCCCAACAAATCCTCCCTTGACTTGAATCCCCAAACTGCTCAACAACATCTGAAAAACTAACGTGCCTCTGAATCTTCTTACTCTTGGAAACAACTCTATCCTTCGCATCATCAAGCAAATATAGTTGTTTCTCATTTCTCTTTCCTTGCAAAACTAAACCACCATTCTTGTATACTTTGCAACAATCATTGTTACCAACATATGTGTACCCACGTGAAGCTAACTCACCCAAAGAAATCAAATTGTAGCTAAAACTCGGTACATACCTCACATTACGAAGAGTCTTGACACCACCATAATGAAGCTTGAGTTGAACACTCCCAATACCTTCAATCTTCACTCGATTACCATTCCCAACCGCAATATTGCCTAAACTTTCAACCTTTTTCAATTCATCAAACCGATCTTTATCATTGCAAATATGCATCGATGCAGCTAAATCCAAAACCCAACTTTTCTCACAAGTATGAGACCCATCTAAACAAGTTGCCAATACATCATCATCTGAATCAGTCAAAACAACACATGTCTCATTCTTCTTTCCATCATCACTCTTTTGTTGAGCCTTCTTGAATGCAGCCATATCCTCTCTTAATGTCTTGCAGCGTGCTTGAATATGACCTTTCTCTCCACAATAATAACATTCCATCTCACTATAATCTCTGAATCTGGATCTTGATCTCGCTCTTGATCCACCATGTCTCTCATTAATCCTCCCTCGAGTAGCATCTTCCACAGCAGCTAGTACACCTCCCGCAGATGAAGAATCTTCTTTGCCCATAAATCTTTCATTTTTACGTAGCACAACAATCACATCATCCAACGTCAAAGTAGTTTTACCTACCAATAAAGTTTGAACTAAAGGTCTATAGGACTTGGGCAAAGATGACAACAACAACAATGCCTTCTCTTCTTCTTTCAACTCTTTAGAATCAATAGCTAATAATTGTGAAACTAATATATTAAATTCATTTAAGTGATCATGGAGACTCTTACTTTCATCCATCTTCAGAGAATACAAATCCATCTTCAAACACAATCTATTCGTCAGCGATTTTGATGCATAGATGTCTCCCAACTTCTTCCACAATCCAGTTGGTGTCGTCTCAGTCAATACGTTATACTTAATCTCTGGAGCAAGTGCTAATCTAATTATGCTCACAGCCCTCTTCTGAATTCCAACCCAATCCTTATCAGACATTCCATCTGGCTTTTTTTCTTCAAATGCCAAACCTAGACCTTGTTGCACTAGAAGATCCTGAATCGTACTTTGCCATAACATAAAATTACTTTTACCATCAAATGAAGGAATTTCAAACTTAGGCATACCTCCAGACATAGCTTCAGCCATAGCTTTCCTCCTCTCACAAGATCACGAACCTTCAACTCTTGATACCACTTGTTGGGAAAAATATCCTGTTGGCTCTATAGGCTATACCGAGAGGGGGGTGAATCGGTTTTTAACTAACTTTATGCCCGTTTTTCGGTTCTTCTAAATTCTCTAGCTTAGATTGATATTTTCTAAGTTCTCTAAGCTAGGCAAGCATGCAATTCAAGTTCAATGCAATAAACACAATATAATCGCAAGTAAATAAAGAGTAGGGAGAGAGAGATTTACACAAGCGATTTATAGAGGTTCGGCAACCTTGCCTACGTCCTCTACCTTGAGACGCTCCCAAGGATTTTCCCAAATTCACTATCCTTGAATTTGTTACACTCCCTCTTTTTCTAGGCTAAAGAGAAACCTCTTTCTTTTTCTAGGCTCAAGAGAAACCTCCCTCTTTTTCTTAGGCTAAAGAGTAACCTCCCTCTTTTTCTTAGGCTAAAGAGAAACCTCCCCTTTTACAAGGATTGAATGTGTTTACAAGAGATGTAATCAAGGAAAACCTCTAGGTAGGTAAATGATTACAGAAATTAGGCACAAAGAAAAAGCCTATACAATATGTGTGCTAAGCAATACAAGAAATAGATGAATGATGGAAGATGAAGACTTTTTATCTCTTGAATTGTTGTTGAAGCTTGAGGATTTGAGGAAAATGAGTATTGGAGTTGATGGAGTAGTTCCTCTTGCTTCCTTTAGCTTCTAAGCCTCTATTTATAGTCCCTTGGATGTATTCTAGCCGTTGGGTGGAGCCAAGATTGAATATGACCGTTGTATCTCACAAAACTAGCCGTTATAGGCTATTTTCGTGCAAAGGGATCGATCCCTTTCCATAGGGGATCAATCCCTTTTGTCCAGAATCTTGATTCTGGGCTTCAGGGACCTTGGGAAGACTTTCTGCCAAAAAGGGATCGATCCTGCTACAGTGGGGATCAATCCTTTTATTCCAGAGGGCATTTTTCCTGCACTTTTGGGTTAGAAATGATATGACCTTTGACCCTAATTCAACCCAAAACATTTATAAGCTTTAAGGGAGTTTTTCTTGACTTTCTCAAATGAAAATATTGTCCAAAAACTTATCAAGTGATTTTCTAAAATATTCAAAACATTTACAAAGTATTAAGACCAATAAGAGTATGCATCATTAAATCATGGTCTTAATGTTTGATATGATCACTTGAAACGCATTGAGAAAATCATGTGTGATAAAGCAAATTTACAATATGAATTAAAACATTAAAGCTTACTTAAGTTTTTGTCATTTCAAAATATGTATGGCAATTTAAAGCTAACAATCTCCCCCTTTTTGATATGACAAAACTTAATGTAAATTTGCTTTGAAAATTCTTTGATAAAATACTCCACCTTAAATAAAGCAGGATTTTATAAAGCTCCCCCTTAATATATGCATGGGTTTTGAAAATGAATTTTCAAACTATTTCTCCCATTATCTCTCCCCCTTAATATCTAGCTCTCCCCCTTTTTGTCATCGCAAAAAGAAGGAAAACTAAGAAATTTTGTCATAGCAAAAAGAAGGAAAACTAAGAAAAAATATGCTCCCCCTAAAATTATGGCTATGTGAGAAGAGATAAAAGAATATGCTCCATCTAACAAGAAACATGTTAGTACATGTGACTCATAGCACAAATAAATAAGTCAATATTCACAAAGAGTATGAAATATTCATGCAATGAATATGACTTATGATCATATACCAATTGTTTATAAATAATTTGGATACCAATTGTTGATAAGTAATTTTGCAAGAAGGTTCCAATTGGTAAGAAGTTAAGCAAGCACCTAAGTATATCAATTGTTCTCTAAGGTCCAACTAAGGTGCATGGTAATACATCATGATTATGAGCTAAAATTAGATAACATATCATATGCATGTGCTCATAAATCATTTTCAAGAAATATTGTGCCTAGAATTAAGATATATAGCAATTAACTACAAATTCTAGCACACAAGAGTTTCATGCAAAAATATCCTAAGAGAATTCTTCTCTATTTGTCATTTCAATCTAGGGAGCATGAGAAGAGTTGTCAATTTAAAGCTCATACCAATTGGCAATTTAGATTTGGCTTACCAATTATTGAAAATATGGTTCCCAATGATACTAATTGTTATTTCAATCTAAATACCAATTGTTACTAATGGTTGACTCAGGCATTTTGCATGAATCCAATATCTATGTGTAGTGTGTTCATGTTAAGAAAATAATCATTCCAAATATGCAAGAACACAACACATATCATCAAATATGTATATGGATCAATTAATCATTAGCATATTATCATAAAGTATTAATCCATATTCATATTCACAAATTGATACCATATGGAAGATTCAAAAAATCAAGGAATTCAAGCAAACACATTTTCTCCCATAGTTTCAAGCACACAAATCCTATGCTCATTTTCTAATTCAAGTCCTTAACCAATTATGAGCAAGGAAAGATTCAAATAATAAATGCATGGATATCAAGTTTGTTCAAGTTTGCATTTATCTTTGAGTGTTGGTGTTGTCATTAAGACCCTAGTTCTTTAAGTACAAGGATGATAAAGTTTTATGCATTTTAACATTTAGGATCCATTTACCATCACAAATTATAGGCCAATGACTATTACCAATTGTTGAATTTACATTTGGAATCAATCCACTAGATGTAAAATTATCATGAAAACTAGTGTGGAATTGATAAGTCAAGCCAAGAGACATAATCCTATAAGCATGCTTGACTAAGATGAACAAAAGATATGAAAAACACTCATTATGCACAAGTTCATCAAATTCTCAAATATATCCATAAATCATTGAAATAAATCTCAAAATTATGTTTAAGCATTCATTGAAAGTATATTTCAAGATTATTTCAAGATTTATGCAATTCATGACCATTTTCAATGAGAAAACTAATTTTGCACTTGTGAGCTCAAGAAAAGTGATATTGATTGTTGAAAGTGATATCAATTGTTGGAAATGATACAAATTGATGGAATTGAAGCATGATATCAATGAAAAATGATTTTTCATAGTTTTAAAGATCATCAAAAAGAAGTTCAAACAATAAATTTTATGCTTATACAAAAGATAGTGTGAAACTAACAAAAGATCCTCCCAATTTTCAGTTTAAATATGCAGGAGAGCCTTTTCTGGCCTGGGGGGATCGATCCCTTTAGGAGGGGGATCGATCCCTCATATGCTTCCTGCAAATTCTGCAGTTGTTTTGACAGAAAATCTAACCTTTGAGGTGCCAAAACTTCGTTTTTGAGTATTTTAAGTCCAAGTAAAGGTTTAAACATTTGTAAAACATGATTTTGGACTTGTATGAATGAAAAACATGAATGAAAAACTATTTAACAATAGATTTTACAATTTTGGAAGGATTTTCACCAATAAAAGCATTTTTGGCCTCAAAGGGGGTCATTTTGAGAGTTATGCATATTTTGGCCAAACCAATGCATTGAATTACATAAATATGTCAAAACAAACTTGTTCACATAGGTTTTAAGCACAAATATCATTAAAGCATACATCTTGTGAACAACATGCCATGATTGTCAACATACAAGTTCTTCATTATTGCTTATGACAAGGCATTTTGCATATATGACATATTTGATATCTTTTGAGCAACTAAATATATTATCTAGACATATCAAACTTGCTCAAGATGCAGAAAACCAAAAATCATTTCAAATTCACTAAACATGCCTTTTATTCAATGTATCAAGAACAATTCATCAAGCACTCAACAATCATTTATCATGCTTTTTGTTCAATCATTCAACTCGCAATGCACCAATAATCATCAACCAAGTACCTCATTAAATCAAACAAATAATTTTAATACATATGAGTTTTGAAAAGATAAAATATAAGCTTATAAAACTCCTTTGCTTGAGTATGCTTTGCCTTGGATTGTTGAGTCCACCTTGAGCTATCCTTTGAAGAATTGTTGTAATCTTGTCAAAGATAGATCCTCAAGCTTTTCCTTTTTCTTATTGGCACAAGCAAACTCCATAAGGATGTGTTGAGCATTTAAATTCCATTGTTCCATTGTATTCCCATGCTCTAACACTCCTACAACAAACACATTCAAGCATGCTTTGGTACCCAAATTTTCTTGGGTCCATGAGAGTTAGTGCAAACAATTTTTGATCCTTTTGGGATCCATTTCAAACACAATTCATCATTATTTATAGCATGCTTTGGCACCCACATTTTTCTAACCACTCTTCCTCTAAATGTAGTTTTTCTATAAGTGCATGCTTGTGAGATGTGTCCTATTCTATTACATAGTGAGCATGTGAGAGATGTATCATGCATGGAATTTTTGCTCACTAAGAAATTCTTAAGATGAGTTTCTTTTTGTATTGCGTTATAGCCTAACCCATCTTTATCAAAGAAAGCTCTTTGGGTCTCAAGCATGTGATCTAATTTTTGTTGACCCATATAGAACCTAGTAAATGAGTTATGTAAATTTAAGTTCTTTTTATTCAACTCATTTATCTCTAAGCTTGCTTCTTCCAATTTCTTTTCTAATTCTAGCTTAGCACTTAATAATATTTCATTCTCTATTTTTAATTTAGCAATGATTTTCTTATATTTAGAATTCATGCATTGAAATTCATTTGCTAAATCATTAAAGGCATTTTGTAGTTCACTAAAGGTATAATCATTATCTTCACTAGAACTACAACTAGCCTCATCATCACTAATGGCCATAAAGCATGAGTAGGCTACCTCTTCATCTACATTTTTCTCATCGGAGCTATCACTATCGCTCCATGCAGCCACAAATGCTTTCTTCTTAGGTTTCCTATCCTTTTCCATCCTAAGTAAGGGGCAATCTAGCTTAGTGTGACCTAGTTCATTACACTCAAAACACACTAAGTGGTCCTTTTCTCTTCTACTTGTTTCTCCCCTATGGTGTCTCCTAATCTTCTCTCTCTCTTTCATTCTCATGAATCTATTAAATCTTTTGGCAAACATTGCCATTTCCTTATCTTCCTCATCTCCACTCTCATTACTATCATCCTCAAAGTTCTCATGAGTGGATGATTTAAGAGCTACCTCTACTTTCTTTAGGGGCACTTCATTTCTTTTCAATTTCATCTCATATGTAAGTAGGGAGCCATAAGTTCATCTAGAGAAAAGGTATTTGGATCTTTAGACTCTTCTATTGCGGTTACCTTTGCCTCCCAAGACTTAGGCAAGCTATTCAAAATTTTCTTTACCATTTCAACATTGGAATAAGCTTTGCCTAGAGCTTTAAGTCCATTAATTATATCATTAAACCTAGTGAACATTTCGCTAATGGACTCATTTTCTTTCATCCTAAAAAGCTCATAATCATGTGTGAGCATTCCTACTTTGGTTTCCCTAACTTGATTGGTCCCTTTATGTGTGATGGCCAATTTGTCTCATATTTGTTTAGCATTCTCATATAGAGAGACTCTATTATACTCATTGGGACCTAATGCACAAAAGAGAGTGTGCATAGCCTTGGCATTCAATTGTGCTAATCTCATATCATTTGTGTCCCACTCATCCTCACTTTTAGGGACATTTTTTCCATCAACTTTCTTCATTGGAATTTTGGGACCATTAACAATCACTCTCCACACTTCATAGTCATTAGAGTGTACAAAGAACATCATCCTAATTTTCCAATATGAATAATTCTCCCCATTGAAGAGTGGAGGTCTAACTAACGATTGTCCATCTTCTCTTAGGGGTGTGCCTACATTCAAGTGAGCCATTTAAGATCGTTTTGCTCCATAGAGGTTAATCTAATTCAATCTCGAGCCCAAGCTCTGATACCAATTGTTGGCTCTATAAGCTATACCGAGAGGGGGGTGAATCGGTTTTTAACTAACTTTATGCCCGTTTTTCGGTTCTTCTAAATTCTCTAGCTTAGATTGATATTTTCTAAGTTCTCTAAGCTAGGCAAGCATGCAATTCAAGTTCAATGCAATAAACACAATATAATCGCAAGTAAATAAAGAGTAGGGAGAGAGAGATTTACACAAGCGATTTATAGAGGTTCGGCAACCTTGCCTACGTCCTCTACCTTGAGACGCTCCCAAGGATTTTCCCAAATTCACTATCCTTGAATTTGTTACACTCCCTCTTTTTCTAGGCTAAAGAGAAACCTCTTTCTTTTTCTAGGCTCAAGAGAAACCTTCCTCTTTTTCTTAGGCTAAAGAGTAACCTCCCTCTTTTTCTTAGGCTAAAGAGAAACCTCCCTTTTTACAAGGATTGAATGTGTTTACAAGAGATGTAATCAAGGAAAACCTCTAGGTAGATAAATGATTACAGAAATTAGGCACAAAGAAAAAGCCTATACAATATGTGTGCTAAGCAATACAAGAAATAGATGAATGATGGAAGATGAAGACTTTTTATCTCTTGAATTGTTGTTGAGGCTTGAGGATTTGAGGAAAATGAGTATTGGAGTTGATGGAGTAGTTCCTCTTGCTTCCTTTAGCTTCTAAGCCTCTATTTATAGTCCCTTGGATGTATTCTAGCCGTTGGGTGGAGCCAAGATTGAATATGACCGTTGTATCTCACAAAACTAGCCGTTATAGGCTATTTTCGTGCAAAGGGATCGATCCCTTTCCATATGGGATCGATCCCTTTTGTCCATAATCTTGATTCTGGGCTTCAGGGACCTTGGGAAGACTTTCTGCCAAAAAGGGATCGATCCTGCTACAGTGGGGATCGATCCTTTTATTCCAGAGGGCATTTTTCCGGCACTTTTGGGTTAGAAATGATATGACCTTTGACCCTAATTCAACCCAAAACATTTATAAGCTTTAAGGGAGTTTTTCTTGACTTTCTCAAATGAAAATATTGTCCAAAAACTTATTAAGTGATTTTCTAAAATATTCAAAACATTTACAAAGTATTAAGGCCAATAAGAGTATGCATCATTAAATCATGGTCTTAATGTTTGATATGATCACTTGAAACGCATTGAGAAAATCATGTGTGATAAAGCAAATTTACAATATGAATTAAAACATTAAAGCTTACTTAAGTTTTTGTCATTTTAAAATATGTATGGCAATTTAAAGCTAACATATCCCTTAAACCAAACACCCACAAAAAAGAAGAAAGCAAAAAACAAATACAATAATTTTTAATGTGGTTTGGCTCAACCAATTTGACCTATAATCACCCAACCAATTTAATAATCAATCAAATAATTACAACTGTGCAATTTTTAGAAGAGAAAAATTGCAAACTCTTTACAAACCCAACCCAACTACCCAAAGAGCCGAACTACACCCTTTTATAATAGCCCTAACTCTATAACTCTCTGGGATATTTTACAAACTGTTGAAATCTTGCTGTGTATTCTCATTAATCCTCGAAGATTACAATCTGTGTTTATATATAAGCTTATCAAGAAAAACTAACTGAAGTAACTGATAACTATTTTTAGTTATCAACAGATAAGTACATGTGTAAGTAAGGAAGGATATATGAGCTGATGAAGATGAGATCAAGCTGGTGAAGCTAAGCTACTCTGAGCTACTGATGATTCTGTTAACCCCCCTCAAGCTGGAGTGTAGAGGCTTTGTATACCAAGCTTTTGCAAAACAGAATGAAGGGTCTTTGATGTGTGAGGCTTGGTAAAGATATCTGCCAATTGAGATGAAGAGGGAACATGAAGAAGTCGAATCACTCCAGCTTGAACTTTGTCTCTGATCAAGTGGCAATCCAATTCGATGTGCTTAGTACGTTCATGGAACACTTGGTTTTCTGCTATGGCTATAGCTGACTTGTTATCACAGAATAATAAGGCTGGCTGAGGATGTGAAATTTGCAAGTCATGCAGCATATATAATAGCCATTGAAGCTCACATGTGAGGGAGGCAATTGCTCTATATTCTGCTTCAGAGGAAGACCTAGAAACAGTCTGCTGTTTTTTAGATTTCCATGAGATCAATGAATCACCAAGAAACACACAGTAGCCTGTGATCAACCTTTTTGTGTCAGGGCATGAAGCCCAATCAGAATCACTGAAGGACTTTAGTTGAAGTGTAGAGGAGGCTGAAAAGAAAAGTCCTTGTCCAGGGTCTGCTTTTATGTATCTAAGGACTCTGTGAGCTGCTTGCATATGACTATCAGTTGGTGCCTCTAAGAACTGTGACAATTGTTGGACTGCAAAAGCAATATCAGGCCTTGTTGTTGTGAGATAAAGTAGACGCCTTATGAGCCTTCTGTACACAGTAGGATCCTCCAATGGATTACCTGTTGATTTGGACAACTTGTGAGAGGATACCAATGGACTGGATACTGGTTTGGAGCCAAGGAAACCAGCGTCTTGTAATATCTCGAGTGCATACTTTCGCTTTCACAAATTAATGCCTTTGTCAGATCTTGCAACCTCTAGGCCAAGGAAAAATTTGAGAATGCCCAAATCCTTAATCTTAAAAGCAGAATGGAGATATTCTTTAATGTCTTTAATGAGTTCCTCATCATTACTAGCCAAAATCACATCATCAACATAGACTAGTAAGATGATGAAAGAATTACCACAGTGATGAACAAATAAAGAATGATCTGAAGGAGCTTGTTTGAATCCTCTCTTAAGTAGAGCTTCAGTAAGCTTGGAATACCATTGGCGACTGGCCTGCTTTAATCCATACAAGGATTTTAACAATCTGCAAACTTGGCCTGGTTTTGTATTTGTCAGGCCAGGTGGAATTTCCATAAAAACTTCTTCATTAAGGTCACCATGTAGAAAGGCATTATTAATGTCCAACTGATGCAAATGCCACTGCTTACTTGCTGCTACAGCTAACAAGGTTCTGATGGTGCTCATTTTGGCAACAGGGGAGAAGGTCTCAGTATAATCCACTCCTGCCTGTTGGGTATACCCTTTTGCAACCAACCTAGCTTTGAACCTCTCAATCTGACGATCAACCTTGTATTTTATCTTGTACACCCATTTGCATCCCACTGCTTGCTTGGAAGGAGGTAGATTAGTGATTTCCCAGGTGTGGTTTACTTGTAATGCTTCTAACTCAACTGTCATTGCCTTTCTCCAACATTCATGTTTTGTAGCTTGTGTATAGGTTTGGGGTTTTGTCATGGTGGTTATCTGAACTGAAAAAGCTTTATGTGCAGGTGAACATTTTTTGTAGGAAATAACAGAGGCTAGGTCATGAGGAGTACCTGGAGCTGTTGCTAAAATTGTGGGATATGAAGCAGATCGAGAATGGATCTGATTAGCCAAGCTGCAGTGATAGTCTTGCAAATATGCAGGTGACTGTCTAGTTCTATTGGACCTTCGTAAGGTGATAGGAGTGTTAGAAGCTACAGGGAAAGTAGTAATGTCAGGATGGGATGATTACAGATCAAAGTGAGGTGCTGATATATTGGGACTACTTGTGACATGTATGGATTCCTCTACTAGTGCAATGTGAGAAGGAATAGTGTTTGTATCAGATGTACTAAAAGAACTCGATTCTAATTTTTGGTTTTGATGGAAGATAGGAAGTGACACAGGATTAGTTGTACTAGGTTCAAGCTGTTGTGAAATGAAAGGAAATATAGTTTCATAAAAGACTACATCTCTAGAGATCAGTACCTTATGACATTGTATATTGTATAATTTGTAGCCTTTTATACCATGGGAAAAACCAATGAAAATGCACTTTACTGCTCTAAAATCAAACTTTGACCTGTGTTGTGCTAGTGTTGAGGCATAGCAAAGGCACCCGAATACTTTCAAATGAGACAAAACAAGTGATTTGTTATATAGTTTTTCAAAGGGTGTTTTATTGTCTATGACTGGTGAGGGTATTCTGTTGATAATATGAACAGCATAGGCAACACAATCTGCCCAGAATTTCTCTGGCAGATTAGCTTGAAACTTCAGTGATCTGGCTACATTTAGTATATGCTGGTGTTTTCTTTCCACTAGGCTGTTTTGTTGAGGGGTGTCTATACATGATGTTTGATGTATAATCCCTTTTGAAGAATAAAAGGAATTCATATTGAATTCTTGCCCATTGTCTGACCTAATCACTTTCACTCTTTTGTCAAACTGTGTCTCAACAAATGAACAGAAGTTTTAAAGTAAAGTTCTTGCTTCAGACTTAAGCTTCATAAGAAAGATCCAAGTATGTCTGCTATGATCGTCAACCACTATTAGAAAGTATGAATGACCATATAGAGATGTCACATGATATGGTCCCTAAATGTCAACATGAATGAGGTCAAAGCTTGAATTAGAGACAGAATTGCTTAATGGAAAAGGAATTCTTTTTTGTTTTGCAAATTGACATATGTCACAAGGTTTTACATTCTCTAATGCTATAGAAGATTCTATACTGCTTAAGAGTTTCATTCTAGGATAGGATATATGTCCTAAACGATAATGCCATAGATGGCCTTGAGAAACAGATTGTAAAGAAGCAACAACTTTACGAAAGGTTTTTACAGATGAAGGAACATTTTGAAGCTGATAAAGTTCTTGAACTTGCTTAGCTAATCCAATCATCCTCCAAGTGCTTATATCCTGCACAACACAGTAATTTGATTGAAAAATAAGAAAGCAATTAAGAGACTTTGTTAGTTTGCTGACTGAGATTAGGTTGAATGAGAAATTTGGTACAAATAAGGCATTCTGTAAAATGAAGGTGTTAGACAGTTTGACTGTGCCTATGTGTGTGATAGAAACAGATTGGCCATTTGGTAGTTTAACAAAAGAGTTTGATATAGGTCTATAGGAATCAAAAAAATCTAAATTGCAAATAATGTGATCGGTAGCTCCAGTGTCAAAGAAGTATTTAGAGTGGAGAAGAGTATGACTAATGGTGCATGATGCTATAATACCTGTTCTAGAGGTGGAAGGGTAAGAAGAATTATTACTATTTTGTTCAGCTACTGTATTGACATGAGAGGCTAGAGTAGAGGACATGTCAGATGCTTGAAGCATTTCAAGTAACCTCTGGTATTGATCCTTTGTGAAGACCATAGGAAGTCCTTGAGAGTCTCCTTCATCTCTGTGAGGTTCTGTAACATCAACTTGATTTACTGAACCAATCTTGGATCTTGGTTTGTACCCTGGTGGATACCCATGTTTCTTGTAACACTTGTCAACAGAGTGACCAGTGTATCCACAGTATGTGCATACAATTTTCTTTCCATTTGCATTCTGTTTTCTTTGAAAAGAATTACTGGATGAGGTTGCTACCGCCTTGTTTGCAAAGGCATTGAATTCAATTCTTTGAGAAGAGACAGAACCAATGGAGTTCATCTGCCTTTCTTGCTGTATCACTAAGGCAAAAACCTTGTTGATGGATGGTAATGGATCCATCAACATGATCTGTGATCTCACAATGGAGAAACTTTCATTCAATCCCTTCAAGAACCTGATGACATAGTCATTTTCTTGGAACTGTCTTGCTGTTTTAAGAGCACCACAATTGCATGTTGGGTTACAAGAGCAAGCTGGGATGGATCTAAGGTTCATAAACTCGTCCCAAAAGACCTTAAGTTGGGTGAAGAAGTCTGTTACCGAGAGACTACTTTGTTGGAAACCATAAATCTCTTCTTGTAATTCTGCAACTCTGAAATGATCACCTTGAGAGAATCTGTCTTGTAAATCCTTCCATACATCAACAGCATTGTTGAGCCATATCACACTTTGTGCTATGGTGGGTGAGATTGAGTGCAATAACCATGAAAGAACCATGGTGTTGCATCTTTCCCAGGTTGGGAATTTAGGATTAGTCTTCAGAGGGATTGCAATTGTACCATCGACAAACTTGAGCTTGTTCTTGGAGAGAAGTGCCATCCTCATTGCTCGACTCCATGAATGGTAGTTTGAACCAGTCAAGATTGAAGATACAAGAACCAATGCAGGGTTCTCATTTGGATGAAGAAAGTAAGGAGATGATTCATCAATTTGATCTGGCACCACCATGGATGAATGGACACTCAAGAAATCTCGAAGAAAACAGAGAAGAACAGAAGAAAAAAAATATGAGAAAAATTTAATTGGAAGCAAGCTCTGATACCATGTTGAAATCTTGCTGTGTATTCTCATTAATTCTTGAAGATTACAATCTGTGTTTATATATAAGCTTATCAAGAAAAACTAACTGAAGTAACTGATAACTATTTTCAGTTATCAACAGATAAGTACATGTGTAAGTAAGTAAGGATAAATGAGCTGATGAAGATGTGATCAAGCTGGTGAGTAAGGATAAATGAGCTGATGAAGATGTGATCAAGCTGGTAAAGCTAAGCTACTCTGAGTTACTGATGATTCTATTACAAACCAAGCCTGACACTTTATTTATAAGGGAATAGCCCTTATAACTTCTCCTATACTTTCGATGTGGGATTCAAGGCAAACCCCAACAAATTGGTGATATATATACTTTTCCCTCTCATTTTTTGTCAATTTTTTTGACGCATATTAAAAAAGTTTTGATTTTTTTGTACTTGATATTATAAATTCAAAACTTTTTATATATAATATTGATGTACCGTATTTTTTATTATCAAAAAGCTTAATACTTTTAAATAAAATAATTGTTTCGTGGACCTCACTATAATAAGCATGTTTAATTAGGATTTACATTTGATTCGGTGACAATGTAAAGTAGGTATACATTGTCAATCAACCACAAAATGTTGCTTTATTATTTAACAAAACTTAAAAATGCACTGACCCTTAAAATAGATTAAAACACTATTAATATTTATTTTTAAGGGAACGCATATTTTTTAGCTTTTCTTATTTATGATGTGGTACTTTGTGATTAACTTACAATGTATAAATATTATATATTTTCAGTACATCAAACATATAAAATCATTTAATTATGGATATAATTATCCAACACATAGTGCAATTTTTAGACTTTACAAATGATATTAGGATGATGACCAATATTTTAAGGAATATTAAAAAAATAAAAAATAAATAAAGTGATTAAGATATATATCATCATTTTAATTTTGTATATAAAATTTAAAAACTACATTAACAGTATATTAGATAATTATCATTAATTAGTACTAAAAGAATTGAATATTTCCCACACAAATTACAAGATTTATATTTTCTTATACCTAACGATTATTGGAATTTTAAATTCAGTAACCAAATTAAAAATTATCACATAATTTATTAAAATATTAATTAAGAAATAATAAAAAGTACAATAAAAATGTTATAGTTTTATTTTTTTTATAAAAACAAATTTATATAAAAAAATCAACAACTTTTTCAAAACGTTACGAATAACCTCTTGACTAAGACGAGAGGTTAAGGAAAAATTATGACATCATATAAAATTTGTATTCAAATTCAAACAACGTCCGCCTTTACCTCCAACCAATTATAAAAAAGTTATAAAAAAAATTGAGTGAAAAAAAGTGTGTTGATAGATGGAGGAGCATTCAGCATTGTCAGCGATCTTCATCCTTTGTTCACACACATGTAAAATCCCTAGCTACACCGTAACTTTTCCTTTCTCCACTCTTCACATCTCCCATGTAGCCGTAGCAATGTTCATATATAACCATTTTCTCCTTCTTTTCCCTTCTTCTTCTCGTTGATTTTCAGTTCTTTCCATGTTTATAATTGCTTTGGCTAGCTAGCACGCTGATCAGAAAACCCTATGTTCTTTGCTTTTGCTTGACAGAGAGAAATTAACGCATAATCAAGAGGAACCCTCGAAGATTTATAAAGTGGATCGAAGACAAGGGAAGAGGCCACTGCCGACTGACCATGAATCGGAAGAGAAAGAGGAAACAACGGCAGCAGATGCAGCAGCTGAGCATATATTTCCGGTCTATTCGGCTAGGTCTCGGCAGGACATGAACGCTATGGTTCAAGCACTGGCTCAAGTCATGGGAAACAACGACAATAACCCACTTCTGCAACATCATGATTATCAAAACCAATCTGAAACTGCTGATCAAAACCAATCTCAACATCATCAACAAGCTCAAGATCAAGGTATATAAATACATGTATTTTGGGCTATTTTTGGTTTTTACCCTTTCGATCTCTCTTAATTATTGGAGCTTCCTTTAGGTAATTAAAATCAATTAACAGTGAACATAAGCCCTACTTAATCGTATTTTTCTTCAAAACAAAAAAAGACTAATGATTGAGAAGATTCTCAAATGATTGCATGTGTTCTATAAGGTATTTTCTTTCACTCTTCCAAAGTTCCACAATATACATATATATTGTTGTTTTTCTTCCAAACCAAGATTTAGAAATTATGGATGTTTTTGCCATATATATTACTTGGCTTAGAAAAAAAATTATGAAATTTTTTGAGCAGAAAAAATTATGAATGTTAATTAAAAGATATATGGCAAGGTCTAAATCGTATAGATTCACTTGTTTTTATTTAACACAATTTGAGTGGTTTTTATGTTTTAAATTAACTTTCTAAGCTCCCCACCTACCTAACTTTAACCAAATTTCTATAATTTCAACATTTTCAATATGTGTGATAGGCTTTTTGAGCTCATCCCACTACTAGAAAATTGGTCTTTAGCAACCAAAATTTACAACAACTACAATAGTCGTTGCAAAAGCTCATAACATTTGCAACGACTTTTCATAGTCATTGCTTAATTTTTTTTTTATATTTTATGCAATGATACTTATTGTTGTTGCGAATTCTTATCAAATTGACAACGATAAAAAAAAGTCGTTGCGCTATCTTATTATATTTACAACGACTTTTAATTGTCGTTGCTTATCTGATTTTTCATTATATTTTATACAACGACACTTATTGTTGTTGCAAATTCTTATCAAATTAACAACGATAAAAAAAAGTTATTGCGATATCTTATTATGTATCCAACGACTTTTAATTGTGGTTGCTTATTTGAATTTTTTAACAACGATAAAAAAAATATCGTTGCGATATCTTATTATGTTTGCAACGACTTTTAATTGTCATTGCTTATTTGATTTTTCATTATATTTTATACAACAACACTTATTGTTATTGCGAATTCTTATAAAATTAACAACAATAAAAAAAGTCATTGCGATATTTTATTATGTTTGTAATGATTTTTACTTACCATTGCTTATTTGATTTTTTATTATATGTTACACAATGACACTTATTGTTGTTGCGAATTCTTATCAAATTAACAATTATAGAAAAAATCGTTGTGATATTTTATTATGTTTGCAACAACTTTTAATTGTCGTTGCTTATTTGATTTTTCATTATATATGCAACGACATTTATTGTTGTTGCGAATTCTTATCAAATTAACAACAATAAAAAAATATCATTGCGATATCTTATTATATTTGCAATGACTTTTAATTGTCGTTACCTAATTAGCTTTTTAAATATTTTATATCATAAATGGTATAAAAAGTCAATTATTCTCTTTTTTTTTCTAAATTAAGTTGCAAAATATTTAATTTACCATAATAAATTGAAATGAGATTGAAAGCAATTGGCAACTTATCATATATAGTATAATTATTGATCTTATAAACACCACCATCAATATGATATATATATTTATATACATAATTGATAATTAACTAATTCTTTTATCATTAATTTACTAATGATCCTTTCTTGCTTTGCGGCCTTGTCGGCCGAAGATTGCAGATTATAAAGTCTTTATTCATATTCTAACTTAGCAAATATCTTGTTTTTTCCATGTAAACGCGTGAATGTGAAGTTATTCTTTGATTCTTTTTTCATTACAAACGCACCAATGCTTGATTCATACTTTACCTTGAAAGGAAACGTGAGAAGAAGACATTACAGAGGAGTGCGGCAAAGGCCGTGGGGGAAATGGGCGGCGGAAATAAGAGATCCGAAGAAGGCCGCCCGCGTTTGGCTTGGAACGTTCGAAACAGCCGAAGCAGCTGCCCTAGCTTACGATGAAGCAGCTCTTAGGTTTAAAGGAAGCAAAGCAAAGCTTAACTTCCCAGAAAGAGTTCAAGTGAGATCGGAATCAGGTTGTCTCACAACTTGCCAGGCGGCGCCAGCCGCTTTACTTCCTCCTCCGCCTCCCTCTCAGGCAACATATCCCAGTATTTCTCAGTATGCACAGCTTCTTGGCGGAGGAGGCAGTGCTCTAAACTATGGTTTTCCAGCTGCAGCTTCCTATGGAGCCACCATGCCAGGTTTTACTTCACACACGACTACAACTCCATCTTCATCTTCCACAACGTTAACATCTCAACAACAGCAACAACAGCGAGATTACTCCGGTGGCTTTTCACTGCAGTTCGGTGGTTCATCTCATAGCTCGGATCCTCCAAAGAACAGGAAAGAATATTATGATTACTATTATTATTCAAGAGAATAGATAATCGACTGCAGGTTTGCTTTATTTGGGAGAGAAAACTTTCCAAATGATCTTTGGGTTTTTGTTTTTCTTGCATTTATTTTCCTTAAAGCTTGCCTTATCAACTTTGTTCTTTTTTCAAGTTTTCAGCAATTTCAGGATCGTTAGTTTGATGAAATTTTCAGGTCTTTTCATATTTAACAGTAGTATTCATGTTCTTTATTATATTCCAACTTCATGAGCTTTAGAAGAAAAAAAAGAAATGAAAAGAAAGAGAAACTAATATCCTAGTTACTAGATTGATATGAGAATGTGCTTTAAGATTTTCGAAGATGGGATTAGGTCTATTCAAAGAAAAACCCTAGAGATAAGATTAGGTCGATCGAAACAAAGAACATGAAAATATGTATGACCATAAATTGCATTAGTTTCAGTTTCTTTACATGCAAGAAATCTTTAGGGATAAATTCTAGTTGCCAAACTTTGTTTAGTGATATTATGTAAGGTACTCCTAGAAGAAATCATGGAAGCTACTGAGCTGCTCCATATGTAAACAAAGGGTTTAATGTTTAGTTATATATAAAGTATGAACTATAGAGAGTTGAGAGTACTGCCGTCTGCCATCAAATATGTTGAATATATCACGATCTCTTGCTTTTAAAACGTTTGGCTTTGCTTTTGTGTTAACATTAAAGGTAGGTTTAGTCTATGCATTATTATCCAATATATTATCTATTAAGTTTCTGTACTCACAAGATAGTGACATATATCTTTTAAGAAATATTAAAAAATATAAAATAAATAAAATAGAATGTGTCTTATTATCTTAACTTCGCTTGTAAAATCTAAAAACTTTATTGATATGTATTGGATAATAATTTGTAATGTATATATACCAATGAAAAAAATAAAGATTAGCTAGAGTACTTATATACCAATTAACTCCTATAACTATATCTAACTGATATGGGTATTGAAATAATGTTGGAGAATTTGGTTATATTAACTTCCATAATAAAGATTTTAATCAAGCCAAGTGGGAGAATGTAAAATAAACCCACGTTTATCATTGTGGCTCAATTAAAATCTAAGGGAAGTTTTTTAATGGGCCACTATCTCTTAATTTTAGGAACTACATCCAATCACATGATGAACATTATTGGAGTGGTAGTTATTTAATCAAAATAAAACAGGTCCTCTCTCTCTCTCTCTTTAGAACATACGGTGTTTTCTATTTACACTGTAAACGAAAGAAAACAGAGCAAGAGAGAGAAATTTGTTTACTGCTACAAAGATTGCAACGATGGCTTCCTCTTTTTCTTCACTAACGTCTACAATGGACAAAGGTATACAAATGATTTTACATTACGTAGAAAGCATGAGATATCTAGTTTTAGAGTTCCTGGATGTGTGTTTATGTATACGATTAAATCTAATAAAAAGTTGTTATAACGTCTTGTTTTATTAGTGTACAAGATTTAATTACATCTGTTTGAGTGTTTGAATCTTTGGTTGAGCTTGATAAATGCATTTATGAGGCTCAACAAATTTCAATTTGAGATCAAGTCAAATCTATCCTTCTTTGGTCATGTTTGATGCATAGGATGAGGATATGATAAGATAATATAAGATTAGGAATAGGAATAAGATTAGATTATATCATCCTATCTTATGTTTGGTGTGTTCAAGCATTAAGAATAGGATAGGATGATTTTTTATGTCTTTCCCAATATTTGTTAGGTGTAAGATTAAAAATAGTATAAAATGATTTTTTTAAGTACTCTTTTTTAAGGTAACATAATTTAAATTTATAATTTTTTTGTTATAAATATAAATGAAAAATTAAAAAATTAAATATTATTTATAATACTATAATTAATAGTCCAATTTATTAGCTGATTTTTTAATAAAAAATTATTTCTAAAAAATTTTTATTACTTTTTCAAAAAAATTATTTTGTTAAGAAATGAATTTTTATAAAAAGCATTTTCTGTATTTTTTCATTTGTTTCTTTTTTTCCTTTTTGTTTATATTTCTTTTATATGATTTAAATTTAAAATAATTTTTTATTGTAAATTAAATATATATTTTTTTAGAAAATTGAGTTTTTCTTGGAAATAAGTTTATTTTTTTAATTACATTAAATTTTCTGAAAGACTATTCTTAAATATTTTTCTTTATTTTTATGGTTTCTTTATCTTTTTTCTTTTTTTTTTGTCAATTATAAGGAAATATAGAAAACAAAAAAAAAGAAAAATATAAGTTAAATTTAATAATTCAATTTTGATGAATTAAAAAATATATAATTTCTAATAATTTATGGTTAATAGTCATTTTTCTTTCTTTTTTTTCAGGCAAAAAAATTAAGAAAGAAAAAATAAAAATTTAAATGTAAGAAAAAATTAGTTAGAAATATATTTTATAACAATTTTTATGTTTGAAAATTTATTTTCTAAAAAATAATTTAAAAAAATGTGTACAAGAAAATATTATTTTATCAAAATTATAGTTTTTCTTTAATCAAAAACAAGAAAACAAAATAAAAGAAAGAAAAAGAAGGAAAAAAGAAAAAAAGGAAAAAAAATTATATTAACTAATTAAAGATCCTTACTATTTTATTAAATGTTTAAGTTACTTTTTAAATACAAATATTAATAATAAAATAATAAAATATAAGTATTTATTTCTAATCCTATGAGATTAAGAATAATCCTCACCTTTTGGAGAGGATTAAGTTATCTTATACTAGGAGGAAGACTAATCCTTCTTGCAATCCAATCCTCCTCTTAATGTGTGCATTAAACATAAGATACGATAATTATTATCCTATCTTATCCATCATTTTATACATCAAATATGACCTTTATGTTTAAGAAAAAATAGAGGAAAAGAAAAGAACAGTAAAAAAAGCAAGGTCAGTTGATCTTGAACTTTGAAGAGGAGACTTCGATTCGGGAGTGGGCCTAAGCTGTGTGTGTCAAGTTGGGCTAAGCATGGAAAAAAACAATTCAATAGTCCACACCATTGTCTATACTCAGTATTTCAAGTCAACACCTGGTTGACTCCATTTGGAAAAATAAATAAATAAATGAATAAAAGAAGATTTTAATGTGATTTATTATCTTATCATACAAAGGCATGTTTATATTTTGAGGGAAACCCCAACAGTTACACTTGCTAGCAAGGAAGGAAAATAAAGAGAATGAGAAAATTTGAGAAGGGATTAGTTGCACATAAATGGATCTGAAAATATTCTTATAGTAAAGGAAAAAAATGAAAATTATTTTTATTATGTTTGATACGAAAAATAAAATAAAATAAAAAATGATTAAGAATAAAAATTATTAAAAAAATTTAATTTAAGTTGGGTTTTTTATATTTAAAAAAATAAAATTTGAGAAGAAAAATGTACAAATCCTTTCATTTTCTTCTATCAAACTTAATAAATATAGAAAGAAAATAGTCCTTCCTTTCATTTTTTTTCTAAATTTTCAACTTCTTTCTCTCTTATCATCCCCATGATATTAAATACTAAAAGCTTTGTCTAAAAGCTTCGAGTTTGAATTTTGAGACTACTGGCATTGATATAATTTATGAAAAAGAAAAAAGTTCTCTTATTTCTCATTGTATGGTTTATTACGAGATATATATAAAAAAGAAAAAAAATGCAATGTTAATTAGAGGATTTTTTTTTGGGGCGAGAGTTAATTCGAGGATGAGTGAGACTTTTATCGGCCATCCAACATTCCAAGTTCCAACTAATTCCAAAATCACATGCTTTTGTTCATGGGTTTATTTTTTTTTAAATTCAGAAG
The DNA here is from genome assembly GCA_032173925.1 of Heritiera fomes. NCBI lineage: Eukaryota > Viridiplantae > Streptophyta > Magnoliopsida > Malvales > Malvaceae > Heritiera > Heritiera fomes. The sequence goes on along the minus strand of JAPDPM010000005.1, from coordinate 1,520,294 downwards.
CGATAAAGTACTAGAGAAATTAGAATTATAATAAAGTATTCTATTCATAAAAAAAATCATTTTAATTAATCAAACAAATTGATATATAATTGGATTTACTTTCATGGGTTCTCTTAGGTGTTTTTGTTTTTGTTTTTTAGGGTTTTAAAGTCTCTCAAATTATAAAAACTTTATTCTTATTTTATGGTGAGAGAAGTGTTGGTTTGAAAAGAATATGCAAATTCCATTTTTTTAATCAATTTTTGCCTTCTAGAAGTTATTTGAGGAGTAAGGCCATACTTACACGCTATCAATTTTCAATTTTAGATTTTTTTTTCTTTTGCCTTTTTACTCATTTTATTATCTTTAGTAAGAGGTCAACATTCAACACGTGAAACCCTCTATCAAATTACAATATATCTTATTATATATTTATTTATTATTCCTTTACAATTTTTCAACGATAACTCTAAATCATTAAATCTTTTCAATGAAATTAAAATAGTGATACATACAAAATATATTTAAAAAACTAACTAAAAAAATGAAACATGTAAAAATCTTTTAATTTTTCTTGTAAAGTTAAAAAATTTATACTGTCCAACTGTTCTTAATCAATATATTATATATTATTATAGTATATTAAAACTTGCTTTTTGTTATTTTTAAAAATTCTAAGTATTGCTTTTAATTCAACAAAGACATAATTCATTAATTTCATAGTCGCATTTGTTTTTTTATTTTAAATGAAGAAGGCTTTGTTCAAAAATTTTCTCTCTAATATTAATAATAATTACAAAAAATAATTTTTAATTTTTTAATGCACAAATACAAAAAAAAACATATGTTAAAATTAAATAAGTAATTTACTTGTTAATCTAATTTTTCATTTGCTCTCATATAAAAATAATGAAGCATAATTGTCAACATTATGCAATACCTAGCTTCTTAATTATATGTAATACCTAGCTTCTTAATTATATGTAGCCTACAACTTTTATTTATTATTGCTTATTGACAAAGTTAATTATATCAACAAGAAATTACCTTTCACAATTAATCTTTTAAATATTTATTTTCAGTAGGTGGCAAATTAGAGTTAAATTGGTGATATATATACTTTTCCCTCTCATTTTTTGTCCATTTTTTTATTTTCACGCTTATTAAAAAAGTTTTTATTTTTTTGTACTTGATATTATAAATTCAAAACTTTTTATATATAATATTGATGTGCCATATTTTTATTATCAAAAAGCTTAATACTTTTAAATAAAATAATTGTTTCATGGACCTCACTATAATAAGCATGTTTAATTGGGATTTACAGTGATTCGATGATAATGTAAAGTAGGTATACATTGTCAATCAACCACAAAATGTCACTTCATTATTTAATAAAACTTAAAAATACACTGGCCCTTAAAATAGATTAAAAAACTGTTAATATTTATTTTTAAGGGAACACATATTTTTTAGCTTTTCTTATTTATGATGTGGTACATTGTGATTGACTGACAATGTATAAATATTTTATATTTTTAGTACATCGAATATATAAAATCATTTAACTATGGATATAATTATCCAATACACAGTGAAATTTTTAGACATTACAAATGATATTAAGATGATGACGCATATCTTTAAGGAATATTAAAAAAATAAAAAATAAATAAACTGATTAAGATATGTATTATCATTTTAATTCTATATATGAAATTTAAAAACTATACTAACAGTATATTAGATAATTATCTATTAATTAGTACTAAAAGAATTGAATATTTCCCACACAAATCACAAGATTTATATTTTCTTATACCTAACGATCATTGGAATTTTAAATTCAGTAACCAAATTAAAAATTGTCACATATTTTATTAAAATATTAATTAAGAAATAATAAAAAGTACAATAAAAATGTTATAGTTTTATTTTTTTTATATAAAAACAAATTTATATAAAAAAATCAATAACTTTTTCAAAACGTTACGAATAACCTCTTTACTAAGACGAAAGGTTAAGGAAAAATTATGACATCATATAAAATTTGTATTCAAATTCAAACAATGTCTGCCTTTACCTCCATCCAATTATAAAAAAGTTATAAAAAAATTGAGTGAAAAAAAGTGTGCTGATAGATAGAGGAGCATTCAGCATTGTCAGCGATCTTCATCCTTGTTCACACACATGTAAAATCCCTAGCTACACCATAACTTTTCCTTTCTCCACTCTTCCCATCTCCCATGTAGCTGTAGCAATGTTCATATATAACCATTTTCGCCTTCTTTTCCCTTCTTCTTCTCGTTGATTTTCAGTTCTTTCCATGTTTATAATTGCTTTGGCTAGCTAGCAGGCTGATCAGAAAACCCTATGTTCTTTGCTTTTGCGTGACAGAGAGAAATTAACGCATAATCAAGAGGAACCCTCGAAGATTTTTAAAGTGGATCGGAGACAAGGGAAGAGGCCACTGCCTACTGACCATGAATCGGAAGAGAAAGAGGAAACAACGGCAGCAGAAGCAGCAGCTGAGCATATATTTCCGGTCTACTCGGCAAGGTCTCAGCAGGACATGAACGCTATGGTTCAAGCACTGGCTCAAGTCATTGGAAGCAACGACAGTAACCCACTTCTGCAACATCATGATTATCAAAACCAATCTGAAATTGCTGATCAAAACCAATCTCAACATCATCAACAAGCTCAAGATCAAGGTATATAAATACTTATGTATTTTGGGTTATTTTTGGTTTTTATCCTTTCGATCTCTCTTAATCATTGGAGCTTCCTTTAGGTAATTAAAATTAATTAACAGTGAACATAAGCCCTACTTAGTCGTATTTTTCTTCAAAACAAAAAAAGACTAATGATTGAGAAGATTCTCAAATGATTGCATGTGTTCTAAAAGGTATTTTCTTTCACTCTTCCAGAGTTCCACAATATACATATATATTGTTGTTTTTCTTCCAAACCAAGATTTAGAAATTATGGATGTTTTGCCATATATATATATATATATATATATATATTACTTGGCTTAGAAAAAAATTATGAATTTTTTTGAACAGAAAAAATTATGAATGTTAATTGAAAGATATATGGCAAAGTTTAAATCGTATAGATTCACTTGTTTTTATTTAGCACAATTTGAGTGATTTTATTCTTTAACTTAACTTTCTAAGCTCCCCACCTACCTCACCTTAACCAAATTTCTATAATTTCAACATTTTCAATAATGTGTGATAGGCTTTTTGAGCTCATCCTTTCTTGCTTTGCGGCCTTGTTGGCGGAAGATTTCAGATTATAAAGTCTTTATTCATATCCTAACTTAGCAAATATCTTGTTTTTTCCATGTAAACGCGTGAATGCGAAGTTATTCTTTGATTCTTTTTTCATTACAAACGCACCAATGCTTGATTCATACTTTACCTTGAAAGGAAACATGAGAAGAAGACATTACAGAGGAGTGCGGCAAAGGCCGTGGGGGAAATGGGCGGCGGAAATAAGAGATCCGAAGAAGGCCGCCCGCGTTTGGCTTGGAACGTTCGAGACAGCCGAAGCAGCTGCCCTAGCTTACGATGAAGCAGCTCTTAGGTTTAAAGGAAGCAAAGCAAAGCTTAACTTCCCAGAAAGAGTTCAAGTGAGATCGGAATCAGGTTGTCTCACAACTTGCCAGGGGGCGCCGTCGGCTTTACTTCCTCCTCCGCCTTCCTCTCAGGCAACATATCCCAGTATTTCTCAGTATGCACAGCTTCTTGGCGGAGGAGGCAGTGCTCTAAACTATGGTTTTCCAGCTGCAGCTTCCTATGGAGCCGCCATGCCAGGTTTTACTTCACACACGACTACAACTCCATCTCCATCTTCATCTTCATCTTCATCTTCATCTTCATCTTCATCTACATCTTCATCTTCATCTTCATCTTCCACAACGTTAACATCTCAACAACAGCGAGATTACTCCGGTGGCTTTTCACTGCAGTTCGGTGGTTCATCTCATAGCTCCGATCCTCCAAAGAACAGGAAAGAATATTATGATTACTATTATTATTCAAGAGAATAGATAATCAACTGCAGGTTTACTTTATTTGGGAGAGAAAACTTTCCAAATGATCTTTGGGTTTTTGTTTTTCTTGCATTTATTTTCCTTAAAGCTTGCCTTATCAACTTCTTTGTTCTTTTTTCAAGTTTTCAGCAATTTCAGGATCGTTAGTTTGATGAAAGTTTCAGGTCTTTTCACATTTAATAGTAGTATTCATGTTCTTTATTATATTCCAACTTCAAGTTCTCTTTAACAAAGAGAAGGAAATAACACTAGGGTTGGAGCTTTAGAAGAGAAAAAAGAAATGAAAAGAACGAGAAACTAATATCCTTGTTACTAGATGATATGAGAAGCGCTTTAAGATTTTTGAAGATGGGATTAGGTCGATTCAAAGTAAAATCCTAGAGATAAGTTTAGGTCGATCCAAAGAAAAACTTGAAAATATGTATGACCGTAAATTGCATTAGTTTTAGTGTCTTTACACGCAAGAAATCTTTAGGGATAAATTCTAGTGGCCAAACTTTGTTTAGTGATATTATGTAAGCTACTCCTAGAAGAAATAATGGAAGCTACTAAGCTGCTCCATATGTAAACAAAGGGTTTAATGTTTAGTTATATATAAAGTATGAACTGCAGAGAGTAGAGAGTACTGCCGTCTGCCATCAAATAAGTTGAATATATCATGATCTCGTGCTTTTAAAACGTTTGGCTTTGCTTTTGTGTTAACATTAAAGGTAGGTTTAGTCTTTGCATTATTATCCAATATATTATCTATTAAGTTTCTATCCTCACAAGACAGTGACATATATCTTTTAAGAAATATTAAAAAAAATATAAAATAAATAAAATGGAGTGTGTCTTATCATCTTAACTTCGCTTGTAAAATTTAAAAGCTTTACTGATGTGTATTCGATAATAATTTGTAATGTATATATACGAATGAAAATAATAAAGATTAGTTAGAGTACTTATATACCAATTAACTCCTATAACTATATCTAACTGATATGAGTATTGAAATAATGTTGGAGAATCTGGTTAAGCTTGATTAATTAACAATATCATTTTCTCAAACTCGAGCTAAATGCTCGAGTGATACAAGTTAAAGAATGGGCAATGGTTAGTGAAGTCCTTACAAGACACCCTAATGGTTAAACTCTATCGAGACTCCAATTTAGATGGATTTGGAATTTTAAAACAAAATATTAAGAGATTAAATTTGCAAAGATGATAGAAAATGATATATATATGTTACATAAGATGGAGAAAAAAAAATTATGGATGCAAAAAAAAAAACCATATAAGAATGAAGGATAAATAATAGAGTATCAAGTATATAGAACTTGAGCATGAAATGATCATATCCTACCTCTAAAAGACGAGAGTCTTACAAGTTAAACGTTCTAGTTTCAATGTCTGCTTCTTTCTTTTTCAAACTGCAAAATCCTTTATTGTACCAAAGAAATAATCATGTAAGAAAAGCGATACTTTAATAATATGATTTTGGCCAAAAAAAGGTTATGGAGATGGGTTTAGAAGTGTATATAACAACCTTATGGAGATGTTTGAAGTCGAAAATCTAGGTTTTTTGGTATGCAGAATTGAAGAATGCATCGTATTTGTAAAGGGATTTTTTTTTTTTGCCAATTATATGTAATGGGATGAATGAGAATATAGAGGTGAAGGATTCTCGATAAAATAATAACTCGAAAGGTATGAAATGGTCAGAACGTGGACTGCAATGGAAGTTTACGAAGGTCACAGAAATCGGCGGAAATCGGCGCCGACGTAGCTGTTGGCTTTACTGCTTTTGTATGGGTCAACACGCATTCTAGCTGAAACTTGCCAACAACGGTTGACGTTAAGAATTGCTATTAGCTAACAAAACACAATCTCGTCAACGATCTCTTAATATAATGATTAAAAATAAATTAATTTAATATTATAAAATTTAGATTTAAATTTAAATATTTTTTATTTTTAATTATTTAATATTCTTCTTGCCAAAAAAAAACAAAAAACAATCTCACTTTGAAATTCTTTTCACATTATAAAACATAAAAAAATAAAATCTTCGACTTCTCATTTAATACATCGGCACTGAAATATTCTATTTTCATAGCTAAAATAAAAAATTATCATACATGGAGTTTAAAAATTTTATTATTAATAATAATCAATAATTTTTTATTAAAGTGCAAATATAAAGGTAGGAACTTTGAAGCGGAAGACACGTGACGTGTTATCTAACCTCCACCCCAAACATTTAACAACTCTCTTCCTCCAACTTTCCCATTTTTCTTTTCTTTGCTTAAACGTAGTTTTTTTTATATTTTATTCTCTTATTCTCTTTTACATTTTTAAATATTAATTTTAGCCGATTAGACCTTAACTTGATAGTAAAAAAAAAGACTTTAAAATTTTGAGATTTTAAATTTGAGTTTTATTAAATATGAGATTTATTTGTTTATTATTATTCACATAATTTATTATTGTCATTGTATTTATTAATTTATCAAATTATTTATTTATCGAATGTAATATTTTGATTATAATTATAATTTTAAATAAAAATATATTTTTTTAAAAAAATATTAACTTAAATGTTCAAACGCATCTTTAAAAATAAAACTCCGACGTCTTTGAATTTTTTTTCTTTCTTACAAATCAGCTAGTAAACTTGATCTCATCAACTTTAACCACACAAAATAATCAATAAATACATTGAATTTTATCACAACTGACGGATATCGACAGATACCATAGGAAGCTAAATGAAAAGTATTAACAATTAAAAGGTATTAACAACCAACCTGCTCCTGTATATTTTCTAAACATGTCAGGTTGTCATGGCAATCATATTAATTATTGCCCTGCCGTTGCATGCTCGCTTCTTCTTCTTTCTTCTCCATCTTAATTCTTCTGGAAACCGAGCAAAAAAAAATTATTATTCTGGAAATTTTTTTAGGTTTTCGGCACCGCCCTTTGAAAGTGTGACCAAAAAAAAAGTAGAAAGAGACACTTGGCAGACTTTTGGGCTTCAAAAATGGAACTGCAGCTGATTATAGATTGGAGAGAAAACCTAACAATAAAACCTCGTCATGCATGCATTCTTGATTTCGTATACTATTTTATTAAATATTTGACGTAATATCAATGTAAATTTTATACATGATTATCGAATTATATTATAATATTTTATTAATTGATAAATCTAATCATATTTAATTTATAAATTTTTATTTTCAAATTTTAAATTAGTAAGATGCATGTTATAATTTATTAATAATATAAAAAATTTATACATATTATCGGTGCATCAAATACGGATATAATGTATATCTTTGTCAGTTGAAACTTGGACCAGAAAAGTAGGCAGGATGAGGACGACAGACATGCCTTTTCAACCAAGGGAATAGCTCATCGTTAGAAAATCATGGTTGCAAGCAGTGGCGGAGCCACATGGGGCGGAGCCACATGGGAGCCCCCACTGACCCCCAACGTATAAATATATATATATATATATATATTTATATACACATATATATTATGTATATATGTATATATATATTATTAAATTTTATTCAAAATTTTATTTTTAGTGAAATGTTTAGTAAATAAAGTTTAAGTTTATATATACTAGTATTGAGTTTTTAAAATTGAAAAGAATTAACAATTTTACAGTAAAAATAGTGGAGATGTAAAATAAGAAAATGCGTTTGTTAGTTTATTTGTTATAAACACTAACATTGATTTTATTAGTTATTATAACAACATATAATATATTTTTAACAACATGTTGAAAACTTATTTGTGTATCAAAATGAGAGATTAATGATTTAATGGTAAATTAATTGTGTATCTTAAAAAATATGTGTTCCAAACTATTGGTGACGAAATTATTGTATAAAATTATTAAACATAATTTTGAAAATATAAAATCGAACAAAAAATGATTAATTTTTTTTTACAATTATAAATAGATACAAAAATTTTAATTTTTTTAATTAATACTATTAACAATATTGTTGTTATTAATTTTTTATAATTTAATATATTTGAGTGAAGCTCCTAATAAATAAATTTTCTGATTCCGCCACTGGTTGCAAGAAAGAATTCTTTGCAAACCCCTCCACAAGAGAATTTATAAACGGAATATGTATATAATTATATTTTTCTTCAAATAGATAATAAGTGATATTTCTAATGATATTTAAAAAAAATTGATTGAGATATTTTCAGGTTTTGTATTTCCTTTCTTGGAGTACTAACAAGATGAATGCCGTGTATTCTTATCGAAGTATATTTTGTGTGAGTGTATATGTAATAAAACAATCCCAAGACTAAAAAAATTCCTATACAAATCTCAAGATAAACATTCTCTGAAAAATTTTACAGCAAAATCGATCGTACTATATAGTTAATTTATTTTATATAAATAAGTTTATTATTATGGATTTATGTTTACTAACATTAAATTTATGTTTATTATTATGTGTTTATACTTATTATCATATGTTTATGTTTGGACACTAAATTTTATGATTATTTTTATGTGTTTATATTTATTGATGCTATTTTTATATGTATTCTCATGAGTTTATGATACTTTTAATATAAAAATAAACGTAAATTTAATTACAACAGTAAAATTCTCCACATTCCCTCAAAGGAAGGTTAGAAGAAAAGAAGAACTAATTACAACCCACCCTCTTGGTAAGGAAATTAGTTATATATTATCAAATAATATTTGATTTTATAAAGAAATTCAAAAAAATAAAATTTAATATTGTTGATATAAAAAAATGGTTTTTAAACCAACAAGTAGTTGAAAGAAGTAGAAGTAGACTTCTTCCTTAAGTACTTGGACAGGATTCGAGTTTGAAGTCTCTATTGTTGGGAGGCCTTTATCATTTACCATTCCCAACCCAAATAGAATTAATCTCAGACCTTAAAACGGATGTAGATACATGTATTTAGGCAAAAAAAATGATTTTTAAATTTATTTAAAGAAACAATTAAAAACGCCTTTGATTTTCTTATAATATATATTATAAAAATAAAAAAAATATTAATCCAATCATCATCATTTCATTTTTTGATTTTTTATCTAATATTAAAGTAAGTTACATGAACCAATATATAACTTCATGCTAAATTATCATTAGCATGAACTTTTTTTTCTCCAATTATTTGTATATAAGACAATGTATTTTTTCAATGTTAAAATCCTGACTTCTATCTGAATCACTTCTTTCTATTTTTTATTTTTGGTTTTTTTCAGTCTTTGATATTTTTTTATTCATAATTTTCACTTTTTTAATTAGAACATCCACAAATCCGTGTTGTATGTATCCAAACCAACATCAATGATTTTCACCTATATTGTTTTCTGTAGATAAAAAACATCAACTTTTTATGTAAATCATGAAGTGTCTTTATATCATATTGAATATAAAATTAATCTCCATTTGTATTTCGTGGTTAGCGTTGATTCAAAAAATCTAATTTTATGAAAATTTGAACTCGAAACATTTTTCTATAGATCGTTGTTGGTCAAAAATTCAGTAGAACGTTATAGTTATACTACTTAAAGAACTTTTTGGATTAAAAAAAATTCAGTTTGCTAGCAACTTGATTAATCAGCGAAAGAGACTGACCAGGCCAGCGGTTCCTAACGCACTCTCCACGGCGCAATTGCGCGTGAGGGCAGAGCTGAGATGGAAATTAAAGCAAAATCAGGCGATGACAAGAGCCAGTGCTGCTGCGCCGGCCGCCCACCCAAGTGTCGGTTCTTCGTGTCAAACTTTGCGGCAATTGGAGTTCGTCCAACCTCGTTGACGTCACATCCATTTGCACCACACCAGGCCAAAACTATTCTTGTTTTCCACGGCAAAGTATCCATGCCAAGCTCTTATTATTCTATTGGACTTAATATGCAACTATGCTTCACTTTTAATACAAATTGAATATAAACTTTTCTATTTTTATCGAATACAAATCAATTTATTAATTTTTATTTTACTGTAAAATAAATTATTTTTTTAAAATCATAAAATAAAATTTAATTCTGTTAAATAACATTAACTTTCATTTGCATTGCTTAAAAACTATTTGCTTTAATTGTTATGTAAGATGTTCAAATGGTTTTCATTTAGTGAATTTGGACTTAATTGTTTCATTTTGAAAAGCTGAAAGTTTATTTACAATAAAACAAAATTTTATGAACTGATTTGCATATAATAAAAAATTGATAATTTATATCCTTTTCATATCAACAATGAAAGGCGTATTTGAGTATTTAACTTTTGATTGTGATTGTCTTTTTGTGAGCTAATTCTCATGTTTACGCTACAAGATAGAGCTACTTTTCTACTTTTATATACTCAATTGATTCTAGAAACACCAAAATACGAAGCACTCATTTCAGGTTTACTCATTTATTATGGATCATAGTCCACAGAAAATACTGCAGGTATTGAAATTTAAATTTTAAATTTATTTAAAAAATAAATTTTTTTAAAAAAAATTGTATACGATTTTAAAATCATTGGAAACATTTGGAATATAAACTATTTTACATAATAGAAGCCTCTGATTTGGAAAACAAAAATGCAAGTATTGATATTCAAATTTTAAATTTACAGAATTTTCAATTTTCTGAAGATTGAGAATATAGTTGTTTTTTTTTTGTATAAATCACAAGTATTTTCATCCGTTTTAATGATTTAAAATTTATTTTATTCGAAGCTTAATTACAATTAAGATCCCTTATCTAATAGGATTAAATCTGAAAACTCTTTTCATAAATTTAATCTGTTTTACCATCTAAACTACGACTTATGCGTGAGAATACAATTGTTTGAGTCAATATTCAAATTAAGATGCGCCTATATCGATAATGTCGACATATTATTGAAAGCAACATGCATTAAGATGCGCCTATATCGATAATGTCGACAAATTATTGAAAGCAACATGCACCATGATAAGTTTACTCGGTCAATCTGATTGTCAGGCGACGCGTTTCTGAAGTTTGTCAACAAAGTTAATCAGATGGTATACTGCCAAATGTCAGCCACTAACCAGTGCTGCAAGGAAAAATGAAACCAATGGCCAGCCCGGAATGGAAAACACAAGGGTGGGTTTCTTTTTTCCTTGAAATGGAAACAGAAGTTAAAGCAACAAGGAAGAAATACATAAAAAGAGCTCCACTTTAATTGGGATCAAGATCCAAAGCCCTGTCTGGTCGTTGACGATTTTGATAATATTTTCCACAGTTGGCACTTCGCACTTAGAATAGAAATAGAGATTAAACTCTCCTTTGTTATATAAATATAGAAAGAGTATTTATTATCAATGTGTGTCTAATTCATGTATTTCTATATTTTTTATTCCGTTTAATTTTTGCGAACATAAACACAATATTCATAAACGCATATTCATGAACATGTTTGTCAATGTTTATAAACGAAATTAATGAACAAGAATCGAACACGAACAAACGTAAATATAATAACACGTAAATATAATAACATTCCTTAGTTCATTCGCTTACACCCTAGAAAATAAGAAATTAGTTGAGCATAAGTAACGCAGATGTGCCGACAGGCAATAACAAATAGACATTACCCTATCATCCTTATTTCCATCCAATATCCGCCAGATTCATCAATTCCATACATCCACAGTTCAAAATTTATACTTGAGATTGCTGATGATGATAAGAACAAAGAAGTGAAGGAAAATGTACAGAAATGCTCCAATTACTTGAGAAATTAAATGTTATGTTGAAAAAAATGTCGCATGTTCAACATATCCCGCCAGCATATTTGGGTTCATATACTGCTGTCTTGCAATAAACTCAAACTACCAAGCTGACTTCCAAGAAGTTAAAAGTTATTGCTATCGTTTCATGAATCTGATTACAGTGAGAAGTTGCAATGCAACATCTGGTATAGACTAGTAAATATTTGAATACTGCATACCAGGGATGGTGTTGACACAAGGGGTGAAAAAGAATCCTGATTTCTATGAGTCATGGAGATGAAAAAGAACTTCAATAGCTGAATTGAGTGATCAGCGTGAGAATAACGACTTCCACTAATTATATATCTGGGGTTCCCTGAGCTTTCTTTTGGTATAGTGACTCTAAACATTCTTTAGCTCGATGAACTTTTGACTGAAGATAAAAGCTGCCATTCTTAGCATTTTGCTCAAACAAGTTGTCATATTTCTGCACGTAGCTCATAGAAAAACCTTCATCAAAACTTCATAAAAAAAGAGATGGCATACTGAATCACAGAATAATAAGTCATATTTATCTAGCAAACCTTCAAGATTTCCTCCCATGATGAATGCTCTGTCACCCCTAAAATCTGCCTAGCCTCTGGTTCAGCCATAATTTTGCTTGCTCTCCTGATATTCTGCACCGTTTCTTGAGCAACACCAGATTTTGAGGCATCTGCAGCGAAATCAAGCACAAAGTCAAGCGTTTCAAACAGAGTAACAAATATCATAAATGCACGATTATAATGATAATATTTTCTTTTAAAAGAAGCCATAAAGGGAACTCTTCCAAGCATTGACACAGAGGAAAAACATACTTGCAAGAGCCTGACGGTATGCCTGTAATACAGCCCTTCCCAATATTCCAGAGCCCATCACAATCAAATTTGCAAGAATTCTAGCAGCCTGTACAAATACATCAAAAAAATTAACTTCTAGTAGCCTTTTCCAGTAATTTATTATTAAGGTTTCCCATTTTCTTAAGGGTGTATGAACAAGCAAAGCACATGCCGAACTACATATTTGAGCCATTAAAGGTAACCAAATTTACGGCCAACAATACAAGTGATTACAAATACCATCATTTGACTGAAAAAAGTTCCTTTTTAAGGTTATCAACAAACTATTTCAGTTTCTTGGACAATATGGTAAAGCGCCTGAACTATCAAAATGACAACATAAACAGAAATATTATGCCATCCTAATGAAAAAATGATAAGCAATTATATTCCATCCTAATAAAGCATCCAAATCACATGACCTGTAGCTTGACGATCAAAATGCGCTATCGATAAAAATGTTTCCGTTGAGAGATTGTCAAGAAAACTAATATCTTTGCCCCCAAGAATTGTAGCCATATTACCAAGAAGTGCTTGCCAACATGAACTCTTAACAACACAGCTCAAACAAGCAAGATGTCAATACGTGCACATTACATGAATACTTTCCGAACAGCTTGGAGGATATTTCTACAGTCATTTCTAAGGAGACAACCAAATTACTGGCATCCGACGGAATTCCCTCAAGTTCAATGATTTTCAAAAAGTTCCAAAGATAATCACTTCAAGGACATGAACAAGTGCCTCTCAACATGACAGATCACTTTTCAACATGTCTAATCTTCCCTAGCATATGCGACATAAGCTCTTACAAACAAGACAACACTAAAATAACCCTTAAAAGTTTAAAAATCAATAGCCCACATTATACACGACAAATTCCAGTGAAACTTTTAATACAAAATCAGCAAAATAAACAACCCCACGAAACAGAAACACTGCAAGGAAATATGCAAATCAGGTTCAGAGTTACTTTACCATTTGTTCAAGATTTGAGGTTACAGTTGAAGATAATTCAGAATCCCCAAAGCCTACAATTGCAAAAATCAAAACGTTAGTAGGCTCAAATTCGAAAAAAAAAAATGGTCATAAGTTAGCAGGGGAAGAAAAGGAAATACTATTACTGACAGAATGAGATGTCGATTTAGAAACTGAAAGGGAGAAATCTGAGGGGTTTTTGGTGGATGATCATTAGGGTTTTGAACAGAGCGGAAGGGATGATCGAAAACGGAGAAGTGGGGAACTCGTATAAGGGTTGGGCTTTGTTTGCTTAAACAGATAATAGAAATGGACTGAGAGCTTTGGGCTTAGAATTAAATCAGTTGGGTTCGGGAAGTCGGTGATGAGCACAGTGATTTTGGGTTGAATTAAGAGGCATTTCAAACCATTTTCAATCTGTAGCTTGGCTTGAATACTTTTTCGTTCTAAGAGTAATACTAGTATAATTTCAAATGAAAAATAAAAAAGGAGCTATTAGAGTCTTAAGCTACTTTTTTAAGAGTGATTGCGTGATCATTTGAGCTAAATCCGAAATTCAATGATGTTGTGTTGCTACTAAAACATCCCGCACTTGCTAATGGATAAATCAACCAAATTTTGAAAACAAAAGTTTCAAATTGAAAATCAAATTTACGTTGATAGCTTGAAATTGAACATCAAAATTGTACTCGATTATGAAGTTTGTGAAATATGATAAAATTCAATTCATATAACATTTACGTAGAACTAACGCGATAATTCGTATGTAATTTTTTTTTTCAAAATTTCAATAAGTAAAACTTAACCCAACTGTGAATGCAAGTAAATCAGCGAACCCCTACCCAAATCTTATCTTCTATATGTAATTGCTCTCTCATTCTACATGGACAAGTCTTTGCATAACTTGCCTGCTATTCCTGAAACATATCCCTGATGGAACATACTCCTAAGTTAGGATTACAACTCCAATAGTCATTTTCTAGCAGCTGCACTTTCTGCTTGCTCACAGGGGAGGGCTCCATGGAAGGAAACGAATTGATTGCTATCATGCAGCTAACGTACAGAACTGACGCGTTCTTATACGGTAAGAGTTGTACAATAACGAATGAACAAGAAGAGCTTCGGCGTTTCTTTCAAGCCACTGGAAATATCTAACTGGACCACAAAGTTATTCTTTAGATATTTCACAAGCTTTGGAATCTACTATAATGCTGGTGAAAATGACGGCGGAGGTCAAAAAGGTTTGAGAAAGAAGATATCCTAATCGTTAAAGCACTTTCGTGTGTCTCCACTTTATTCGCTGCGAAGCAGAAGGAGAACAGCATGGCGAGTAATGGTGATAGTAACGTCATTAACCGGGATGCTTTCCGTCAAGCCGTCGTAAACACCCTCGAACGCCGGCTATTCTACGTACCATCGTTTAAGATTTACGGCGGCGTTGCAGGGCTTTACGATTATGGGCCACCGGGCTGCACCGTCAAGGCGAACGTCCTAGCTTTCTGGCGTCAGGTAAGCCTTTTTTCATTTAAAATGTATTCAAATTTAAGCCTTTACAACCATGGAAAGAGTTTGAAGGTTTGGATTGTTGAAAATCCACTATCATTTGCTTATTAATTTCAAGTTTTTATCACAATTCACAGCATTTTGTGTTGGAAGAGAATATGTTGGAAGTGGACTGCCCGTGCGTGACACCAGAAATTGTGTTGAAAGCATCGGGCCATGTGGATAAATTCACTGATCTCATGGTGAAAGATGAAAAGACTGGAACTTGTTACCGAGCTGATCATTTGCTGAAGGATTTCTGCAAGGATAAGCTGGAGAAGGACATGAACATCACAGCTGACAAGGCTTCTGAGCTGAAGCATGTTCTGGCAGTGTTGGATGACCTTTCTGCTGAAGAATTGGGTGAAAAGATTAGGGAATATGGCATAGTTGCTCCTGATACTAAGAACCCACTTTCTAATCCTTACCCTTTCAATCTCATGTTTCAAACCTCTATTGGTCCATCTGGGTTGAGCCCTGGGTAAGCTTGTGGCACAGATTCATTGCATCCCATTTTGGGGATAGATTTGTGTATGCGAATTGCAAGGAGCCTTGATTTAAGTGATTTGAAATATGCAGGTTTATGCGCCCTGAGACAGCTCAAGGCATATTTGTTAACTTCAAGGACCTGTATTACTATAATGGCAACAAGCTCCCTTTTGCTGCAGCCCAAATTGGTCAGGCGTTTAGAAATGAGGTATAAAACCTTTAATCATATGTTTTAATCTTAGGTGAGAGGTAGTAGTGTTGAAACTATTAGCTTTCATGAAGTTGTTTTCACTATGCTTTCTGCTTCTTGTTCATGTCTTAGTCTTTATGACATTCTTGTTTATATACCTTGTATGTATTGAGGTCTCTGTTTCCTGCATCATTCCCACGGTAGTAATTGACTAGGAGAGGAAATGGTGGAAGGAGCTATTGTAAATTGTAATTTGAGAATTCTGAAGCACTGAGCCCCTTGGTCTGATCAGAATAAAGGGCAAACTCAGAGCACAAGGCTCCCACATTGTGCGGTCTGAGAGAGTCATATATACAGAGTCTTCAGCTGTTTCCGTGACTCTCAACCCATGACTTCCGTGTCATAAAGGAGTAACCTTTTCTGTTGCACCACGACTCACCTTCTTCATTCTGATCAGAATGATGCTAATTAATTGTTGAACTTTCAACTTTGACACCTTTCATGTGGTAGGAATAGGAGCTATGCTGTTAGTGGAATGGCTAAATTGGTGGTAAGAATTGAGCATGTTGAACTTGCAGTAGCAGTCTCGGTTCATTCCTCATCCTATAGCACTATCCTATTCCTTCTTTTTCTCAATACTAAGCTTTTACCATGCTGAAAATGAGGGATTTAATTATTCTCTGGCAAATTCAAACTACAGATATCTCCCCGCCAAGGTCTACTAAGAGTTCGTGAGTTTACACTGGCTGAGATTGAGCATTTTGTGGATCCTGACGACAAGTCACACCCAAAATTTTCTGAAGTTTCCAGTCTGGAATTCTTAATGTTCCCAAGGGAAAAACAAGTGTCCGGACAACCAGCAAAAAGAACATGTCTTGGTGAAGCAGTTTCAAAGGTTTGTTGGTTTATGTCCAATTTGGTTTCAGCTTGTGATGTTCATCATTGATGTTTTGGCAATTTATTGTTTGCTCATCACTGACCAGGGCATTGTCAACAATGAAACACTGGGCTACTTCATCGGAAGGGTGTATCTTTTCTTGACATATCTAGGCATTGACAAAGATCGATTACGTTTTAGGCAGCATCTGGCAAATGAGATGGCTCACTATGCTGCAGACTGTTGGGATGCTGAAATAGAATGTTCTTATGGCTGGATTGAGTGTGTTGGTATTGCTGATAGGTCTGCATATGATTTGCGAGCCCACACGGTAAGTGAACAATAAAACTCAACTTGAATGTCCAATTTTGTATATTATCAGATACGAAATTTACTGATGTATTCATCAATGTTCGTTATACTCTATAATAGGATAACAGTGGTGTTCCCCTTGTGGCACATGAAAAATTTGCAGAACCAAGGCAAGTGGAGGTAAGTCTACCTATTTGATCAATTATGAATAGTTTGTGTCATGTATTGTTGTTTAATGACTTGTTTGCCATGTTGTGATTTCAGAAAATTGTTATTGCACCAGTTAAAAAGGAGCTTGGCCTTGCATTCAAGGGTGACCAAAGGATGGTTTGTGAAGCACTGGAGGTAAATAAATTGAACTAATTTGTGATCATGGCTGTGCAATGCACACATTAGAGATACGGAAAACAGAGAATGGAAGAAAATTCTGTGAATTATGCTGAATTTCCTGTTTCCCTGCAGGCCATGAGTGAAAAAGAAGCTATGGAAATGAAAGCCAGTTTGGAGTCCAAGGGGGAAGTGGAGTTCCATGTCTGCACTCTTGCTAAAGATGTTACCATAAAGCAGAACATGGTGACAATCTCCAAGGAAAGAAAGAAGGAACACCGGAGGGTTTTCACTCCATCAGTGATTGAGCCGTCTTTTGGCATTGGACGGATAATCTACTGTCTTTACGAGCATTCGTTCTACACAAGGCCTAGCAAGACCGGTGATGAGCAGTTGAATGTTTTCCGATTCCCTCCTCTTGTGGCACCAATCAAATGCACTGTCTTCCCACTAGTGCAAAATCAACAATATGAAGAAGTTGCAAAACACATTGCTCAGATGTTAACTGCTGCTGGGATATCATACAAAATTGACATGACAGGTATGCAAATGCATTGCCAAGTCTTGGATTTGTGTAGAGATGTGAACATGACAATTAGACCAGATGAGTTTAGATTCAAATGTTTGTATCTTTCCATCGCCAGGTACTTCAATAGGAAAGAGATATGCTCGAACAGATGAACTCGGCGTACCATTTGCTATAACAGTGGATTCAACTTCCTCTGTGACAATCCGGGAGAGGGACAGCAAAGTTCAGATCCGTGTTTATGTGGAGGAAGTAGCCAGTGTAGTGAAAGAGGTGACTGAAGGTCAAAGCACTTGGAATGACATGCTCTTGAAATACAATTCTCCATCTGTGCTCGATGATGAATGATCCCAAGAGGTTCTAGTTCTAGTTCTGCCATCCTTCAATAAATCAGACAGGGCATGGGTTATCCTTCTGGTTTTTCTTTTTCAAGCTGCTACTAAGATATTAGTTATTATACAGGGAATTTTGGAACAAATGTATGCTATTTGTTCCCTAGTCAATTCAGAATATTGCAAAATATACATGATACAGTCTGCTTAAGGTAAAATCTAGAGACTTTGTCGAACCTGTAATGGTAGAAATCATGCTGCTACTAAGATATTGGTTATTATACAACGAGCTTTGGAACAAATGTATGCTATTTGTCGCCAAGTCAGTTCAGAACATTGCAAAATATACATTATACAGTCTGCTTAAGCTAAAATCTGGAGACTTTGTCGAACCTGCCATGGTGGAAATCATGCTGCTACTAAGATATTGGTTATCATACAACGAGCTTTGGAACAAATGTATGCTATTTGTCGCCTAGTCAGTTCAGAACATTGCAAAATATACATTATACAGTCTGCTTAAGCTAAAATCTAGAGACTTTGTCGAACCTGTCACGGTGGAAGCAAAGCTTTAAAAGGCCAAATGATCAGCTTCGCCGGAAACGGAGCTAGAAGCAGCGGCGTTGTTGCGTTCAGCATGGCAAAGGCGCCGAAGCTTGGTGGGCACATACCAAATAGCCAGGAGCGGATGCGCGTTGAAAACTGCATCAATGTCCCAGCCCTGGCGGGCAGCTATGGCGACGAGAGGCTTGTAGCAAGCCTGTCTCCATGCCCCAACGTTCTCGCCTCGCTCTTTGAAGGCTCTTCTCAGCGCGTTCGATGCCTCCTCATCTAGGCAATGCAGCGCGTAGCAGTGCACGTAGTGTCGCATTTTGGGCTTGTTAATATAGCTTGCCCCAGCCTTCTTAGCATACCTGAAAACTTGATTGGTCACCTGTATAAAAATAACATTCCGATTCAGTCCATTAATTAAATATAGAAGATCGTGAAAAAACAAACATGTGTCGAGTGAACGAGTAGGACTAGTACAAAAGTAAATAAAAGAAATAATTAGATTTCAGAGAATTTTTCTTGGGGCAGGAGAAGGAGTACTAAAAAATGTTACAATATTGCAAATGGAAAGTACATGCCAATAAAATTATTTGTGAAATATTTGAATTTGATTAAACTATTATTTGCTTATTTATTTATAAGAGATTTAAATTTAAAGTACTTGAATAATAAATTTAGTCAAATTCAAATATTTTAATATTTGGTTAGAAATCACTAACGACTCGTTAGTTTAATATAGTTTTTTAATATATATTTTTTATATATTATTTTATTATCTTATTTTTATAATATATGCTAAAAAAATGACAAATAAAATTTATCAAGTTAAGTTTTAACCTATTAAATAAAGCTCTAACCGTTCAAGTATTTTTTGTTAAATTAAGCTTAAATTTTAAAAATTAAGTTTGATCGAACTTGAACTTAACCTTGAACCAAACTAGAGCTTGATATTAAATCGTTTTAAGCCTGATATTAAATCGTTTTAATAGATTTGATTACCTTTTAAGTATAAATCATTCAAGTTATTAGTGAATTACTAAAGTTTAATTCGTAATTATTTAAATTTGATTTATTTATTTTTTATTCGAATTCAAGTTATTCAAATAATAAATTAAATTAAATTCAAATATTTTAATACCCAACTTAATTTAATCTAATTTTTGTAATATTTATATTTTATATTTTAAGCAGGCAAGGACAGTATTATTTAAGATAAGTACCCCATAGGGGACCCTACCCTCCAAAGATTTCGACACATAGCCCAAACCCCCACTCCTCCCCGTACCTGACTTGTCACATTTCCATCGGAACAGCTGGCTATGGCTTTTTTCGGAGGGTCCAATTCCAAGATTCTAGCAAACAGAGCCATGTTTCACGGCTAGTCTCGTATAAAGCCTCTTTGCATGCACAAGCAGAGTTCATTCATCTTTCGGACGTCTGCGTTTGATTCTTCTTGTTCGATTGTAAAAACGAAAGAAAAAAGTATTAGTGCTGATTGATTTGTTACCTTGGATGGGCACTTTTCGCCGCGCTCCTTGGCGATGTTCTGGACTTGAATCAAGAACCCCCGGCACTGCTCGTAGAGATGGAAGAGGTAATCAAGACCGTTCTTCTTGCCCCGAGCTACCTCGCCGGGCTCCGTGACGATGAAAGGGTGCTCTCGCTGTCTCTCGAAGCCTCCGCCGTCACCATTTTCGTCATCTGCAGCAGCACCCTCTAATTCATCTTCATGATCAACCTTCTTCTGCCCCTTCCTACGCCGTTGCTTCTTCCTTCCTCCGCCTACTGCCACCTCCCACTGCCCCCCTCCGCCGCTTCCTGCTGCCTCTTTCTCTTGCTGCACTGGCTCCTCTGATAACCCTGTCAATCACACTACACGTTCATTTTCACATCCAGAAGTAGATAACAATGAGGTTTTTGCATTGAGAGATGAGATTGTTCAAAGCAACTAACCTTCCTGGGAGAGAGCATCGAGTACGTTGGTGGCGTCGCCTGAAACCAAGTGTCGCCGCCTTGAAGTCCCTTCTTCGAGCCTTCTCCTTTCAGCTCTAACAGCAGCTTTAATGCCATACTTTTCACCGACTAGCAGCTCCCACCTGAATATCTGCGACACGCTGTTCATCATCTCATCAAGCTCCTCTTCCTTCATGCCTAACAGGGTGCTCACTGTGAACCCTAACTCGGCTATCGTCGCTGCAGTGTAGTATCTGATGCCGTAAGCTTGAAACAACTCCTCTATTCCTTCAAGCTCTCTGATCCTCCCCATGTAAGGGGCAACTGCAGCAGTGGCAGCAGTATTCTGCACCTGAGGTGCAGTCACTGCCTCCAAAAAACGCGCCGGCGTTGGCCCCGCGACTCCTCTTGTGTCCCACTTGAAGAAGCTCCCAGCAGCGAAAGCCTCAGGATCCATTTCAAGCTCTCTCTCTCTCTCTCTCTCTCTCTCTCTCTCTCTCTCTCTCTCAAGTCTCTGGAAGTTAAGTGAAAAAAAATTCCTTTTTCTTAATGTTAAGTTGTGGTTGGCGAAGGAAGTTGTCGGTTGCTATAAATACAGGAATTTCGGAATCCCCAAAATACCCTTGCATGACTGGTTTTTTCTGCGTTGTAACTTGTAAGGGGAAGCCAACCTGACAGTTGGAACCAAACCAGTAATTAGAGAGAGACAGTCAGCCGGCTTCCACGCTTGACCGTAGATTTAATAAGTCTAGGACAAGATATACGATATTTACAAGAAGAAAATATTGACTAAATTTTTTTGTGAAATTTATACATGAATAAAAAAAAGCTAAAAAATAATTTTGTATTTTATATATCGATATAAATTTTTATAAAAAATTTTATTACATAAAAATTAGTTCATAAATTTTTAATTTTTATAAATAAATCTTTAATATTGTAAAATCATGTAATTATGTCTAAATATATGATACTAACTTTCGTTTATATTGCAAATGTGATATGTCGTATATCACGTAATAACTCATAAAATTATTTACATTATCTATCAAGTAAGATATTCAAATAATAGTTGATATCATTTAATAGATTTAAATTTAATTTTATTATTTTCAAAAATTCGAGATTTATTCACAAAAAAAAAATTTATAAACTGACTTCTATTCAATAAAACACAAAAAGTTTATATTATTTTTTGCAAAAATAAGAAACTTAGAGTACATTTAAGTATTAAGCAAAATTATATACTAATTCAATAAAAACTAATAAATTAATTTAATCTTTAATATGTCCATATAAATTTTAATACATTTCATGTTTTACATTATTTGGCACACAAATAAATTATAACACAATGATTTTGATGTTTTATATGGATCGAGACACTGGACACAAATACACGTTTTTTCATGTCCAAACAGTAGCCAGTGCTCTTTTGGCTCGGTTTTCCATAGTAATCAACAAGAACTCGACACGTCATGGAAGCCTAAATGATTAGACTTTCACCGTACCTGATCCTCATGATAGGGTACGGAAAGATTAGGATTTAATGTTGGAATGTTTTGAACCATCTGATTCGTGATTAGAGAGATCCGTAGGGTAACCTTGGTGCAACTGAGGAGCGGGGGTAGAGTTAGAAAATTTATTTAGTGTCGGGTTTCGTTTAATGTATTTAATCATAATTGTTAAAAGGTTTTTAATTCTTTTTGACATAATTTTATATTTACAAACAATGCACAATAATTTCATTATTAATATTTTGAAATACATATTTTTTAAGGTACATAATTAATCTATCATTCAGTTACACAAATGAGTGTTCAATGTATTAATTGTGAAAAACGTATTATTTACTGTGATAATAACAATCGATAGAAATAATGCTAATGTCAATAACAAATAAATTAATGAATACATTTTTTTTCTCAATTTCAAACATTCTTACAATAAAATCAATTCATCAAACAAAAAACAAATAAAATTTTATAAAATATAAAATATTATTTATATAAATTTATACTTAAATAATTTTTTTTATTTGGACAAGTGGGGGCTTGAGCCCCCACTGGTCCCCAAGAGGCTCCGCCCCTGCTGAGGAGTGCCAGATAATGTTTCTTTTGACTTTTTTTTTAAACTACAAATATTTTTGTCCGTTTTAATGATCTAAAACTAATCTTACTCGAGGTTTCGTCAGTTAAGGCTTCTCATCCTTCTCTAAAGGTGTATTTAATGAGGGTCGAATCATAAAACTCTTCTTATAAACTCAGTCTGCGTTGTCCATTGAGCCACAATCCATAAGTTAACTTTTTTATTCTCTTAAACACGCCTTTAGTATTGTGATCGTCTTTTTTATTCTCTTAATTTTTTCTTATTTAAAGACCAAAAGATTCAAATTTAACACATTTAATAACAAATCTTAATTCGATTTTTTGAAATACAATTTTGAATTGTGATCGTTAAATTTTAAAAATTAGAAGTATAATACTCTCTTTGAAGTATATCCCATTAACATTAACTAGATTTTGTAAGTTATTTATAATTGTAGTATCTATTTTGTATCCAATCATCATCTTATCAGATTTAGAGTAATTTAATACAGAGTATTTTATATAAACTAATATATAAAATCACGTTAAGTTATTAGCATGAATTCTCATTGTCCATTTATTTCCATCCAAAGTAATGTATTTTTATAATTCTCATATTGCTATATTTTTCTAAATGACTTCTTTTTTAAGTTTGTTCAATATTTCTTTAGCCTTGATCATTTTTTTTTATAATTTATAGCCTCAATTCTCTTATTTGAAGCATCCAAAAGTCTTCGTTATATGTGTCCAAACTAGCATAAACAAATTACACTCATTTTGTCTTCAATAGATACTACTTCAATATTTTTTCGAACGTTTAAATTATTTTATTCTATCATTTTTCTTATATCCACAAATTTATGGTAGTATTCTCATTTCTAATATACTCATCTTATAGTCTCTTAGTAGCTTAACATTTACTACCCTAGAATAAATTTAAAAATTATCTTATAAAACTTGTCCTTCAATAATATAAGAATTTATTTATCATATAACATATCTATAGCACTAGTCCAATTGCTTCAATCATTTCTATCACATCACTATCAATTTTTTTATCCATATGTACTATTCAGTCCAAATACAAAAAATAATCTCACGATTCAGTCCAAATATAAAAAATAATCTCACTTAGTATCAAATATGTGTTGAAGATTATAGTATTATAATTCATGTTACAAAATTAATTTTAAGTTTTTATCAAATTTATATAATTTTTTACTAAATCTTCAACCTGTATTATTTTTATAATATTTTTATATTATTTTTTATATTGTATCATCATATTATTTAAAAAATTATAACTCCAATTATATTTCTACGTTAGCAAAAGAATGAAAACAAAAAACCAAAAAAGATTGCATTTCTACATTAAAAGAAAAGAGCGGACATGTGGTACACTACTAGAAAATGGGTCTTTAGCAACCCTGATTTGCAACGACTAACAATGTCGTTGCAAATTGTAATTATATTTGCAACGACTTTTTATAGTCGTTTCTTATTTAATTTTTTTTACATTTTGCACAACGATATTTTTTATTGTTGCAAATTCATATCAAATTAACAACGACTAAAAAAAGTTATTACAGTATCTTATTATATTTGTAACGACTTTTCATTGTCGTTGCCTTAAAAGTTTTTTAAAATATTTTATGCAATGACTAAATAGTCATTACTTATTTAATTTTTTTTTTACATTTTGCACAACAATATTTTTTATTGTTGCAAATTCATATCAAATTAACAACGACTAAAAAAAGTTGTTACAGTATCTTATTATATTTGCAACGACTTTTCATTGTCGTTGCCTTAAAAGTTTTTTAAAATATTTTATGCAATGACTAACAATGTCGTTGCAAATTTGCAAAATCTAATTATATTTACAATGACTTTTCATAGTTGTTGCTTATTTGATTTTGTTTTATATTTTGCACAATGATATTTTTTATTGTTGCAAATTCATATCAAATTAACAACAATAAAAAAAATTGTTACAATATTTTATTATATTTGCAAAGACTTTTTTATTGTTGTTGCCTCAAAAGTTTTTAAAAAATTTTATGCAACAACTAAAAAAATTGTTGCAATATATATCATAGTCATAACAATAAAAATCAATCATTTCGAAATTTTATCAAATTTGCAATGATTTTTCACGGTTGTTGTTAAATTAAAAATTTTCTTAACATTTAATTGCTACGGAATCTCATGGTCAATGTCATTGCCATTGATAATCCTAAAATCAATTTTCTCTTAAACTATATTATATTCACATGAAAAATGTGATTTTTACAACTTTTATCTCGTACAAAATTAATATTTTTTATAGTACTCAAAAAATTATTATTTTTATTATCTTCAAAATATCAACATTGCAAATCTGCTATATTTTTTCTTTATATATATTTACTTGCGTATTTCTATCTTTAATGTTGACACCCTATTTTGTTAAGCGCTAGCTTATTCATTTTGATTTTGCTTAATTACTTTAATTTTAGAAAAAAAATTAACAAAAATAAGAAAAAAAATCAAAATCATAGTTTGCTTGAACTAAAACTTCTAATTATTCTTAGATTTAAACTCTTATTAGTTAAAACTTTTACTAATTCTAGGCCTGATACCTCTAAAAATAACTCTACTATTTAAAAGCTTAATTGCTTAATTTTAACTCAATTCTAAATGGCCATGTTATTTTTTATGTAATTGCTGCTCAAATTTATTAAATTTAAATGAAAAGCTAAATTTTTATTACTTTTAATGAAATTATCTATTATTTTTATGATTAAATATTAAAAAAGATATAGTTGGAGATAGAGATATGTATAGAGATATATGTATATGTGTGTGTGTATATATATATATGTATGTATGTATGTATAAAATATATTTACTAGAATATTCGTAACTAGTTGTGAGTAAAGTAGTAAAAGGATGTTCACATATATTATAACTAAATGCAGGTATTCCTCACCTATCCAAAGCGTTTAAGCCCTAATTCAACACTCTCTTTATTTTCTCTTTCCCTATGCCGTTCCCCGTTATATTCTTTTGGGAGTTAACTCATTTTCTCTCTTGGAGGTGTCCCTTCCAAGTCGGTATGTATGTTCACTCTCTCACCCTGCAAAAACTGATTATTGTTATAATTTTTTCACTTAATTTTGATTTTGGATTAAATTGAGCAGAGTGTTTAAGATTGTGAAAGCAGCTGTGATCGTGTCGACTGGTGTTCGAGGGAAAGACTCAGTCTGTGTTGTTACTCTGAAGAAATTTCCCGTTCCTACTCTCTTTCATTTATTTGGGTTTCTTCTTTATGGATTGAGTGATTTAAGGCTTTTGCTTGATTTGGGTATTTAGTTTTTTGAATAATGCGATGCAGGACAAGCTTTTGGACAAGCTTAAATGTGTTACCAAATACAAATTCTTAATACTCTATTATTTAGTATTCGGTTCTGTGATTATATCGGTGTTCTTGTGTCATTGCTCAATTTTTTTGAAGACCTTATTACTTATTATGCAATCACTAGAATTCTTGTTTAACTCATTCATTTCCCACTTAATTACAAGGCATGCTATGAATAGAAGGGCAGAATCTTTCTAACTTCTTCCTCGGTTTATTTCTCTTAAATTTTGATTTTCGATTAAATTGAACAAAGTATGTTTAAGACAGTGAAAGCAGCTGTGATCACATTGATCACATTGACTGGTAAGAGTGCATCATCTTTTCTTGAAGCCCAAAAGCTTTGTTCGGAAGTATAGTCTCTTCCACTACAAGAAAATTGATTTTCAGCGACGGAAATTTAGCTACGGAATTTTTCCGTCGCTGATAAGTAGTATTAGCGACGGACTAACGACGGAATTTATACCGAAGTTAGCGACGGATTAGCGACAAAAATTCGTCGGTAATTAGCGACGGAATATTTTTTGTCGCTAATTCCGTCGCTAATTATGGCGGGAGATACTGTTCAATTGCGCCAAATTATTAGCGACGGAATTGTCTGTCGCTAAACCCAAAACATGGATAGAAATTAGCGACGAAATTTTTCCGTCGCTAATTCCGTAGTTAAAGGTCATTAGCTACGGAATTAGCGACAGAAAAATTCCGTCGCTAATTTCCCTTTATAATTTCGAAGAAAATAAGTGTATAGAAGTTAGCTACGGAATTTTTCTGTCGCTAATTCCGTAGCTAAAGGTTATTAGCTAAGGAATTAGCTACGAAATTTTTCCGTTGCTAATTTTCCTGAGAAAATAAGTGTATAGCAATTAGCGATGGAATTTTTCCGTCGCTAATTCCGTAGCTAATAACCTTTAGCTACGGAATTAGCGACGGAAAAATTTCGTCGCTAATTTCCCTTCATAATGCCTGAGAAAATAAGTGTATAGCAATTAGCGACGGAATTTTTCCGTCGCTAATTCCGTAGCTAATGACCTATTAGCTATGGAATTAGCGACGGAAAAATTCCGTCGCTAATTTCCCTTCAACATTTCGGTGAAATAAGTGTATAGAACTTAGCGACGGAATTTTTCCGTCGCTAATTCTGTAGCTAAAGGTCAATTAGCTACGGAATTTTCCGTCGCTAATTTCCCTTCAACATTTCGGTGAAATAAGTTTATAGAAATTTTCCTTCAACATTTCGGTGAAATAAGTGTATAGAACTTAGCGACGGAAAAATTTCGTCGCTAATTCCGTAGCTAAAGATCATTAGCTACGGAATTAGCGACGGAAAAATTCCGTCGCTAATTTCCCTTCATAATTTCGAAGAAATATGTGTAGAGAACTTACCGACGGAATTTTTCCGTCGCTAATTCCGTAGCTAATGATCTTTAGCTACGGAATTAGCGACGGAAAAAATCCGTCGCTGATGCTTAATGAAGAAAATTTATTTATTTATTTTTATTTTTTTTCGAATTAAGCCATTAGCGACGGATTTTTTCCGTAGTTAATTCCGTCACTGTTGCTTTTTAGCGACGGAATAAATCCGTCACTGATGCCTTAAATTCGAAAAAAATAAAAAATAAAAAATAAATAATTTTCTTCATTAAGCATCAGCGACGAATTTTTTCCGTCGCTGTTTCTTTTTAGCGACGGAATTAGCGACTGAAAAAATCCGTCGCTTAGGCCTTAAATCAAAAAAAATAAAAAAAATAAATTTCTTTCATTAAGCATCAGCAACGGATTTTTTCCGTCGCTAAAAAGCAACAGCGACGGAATTAGCTACGGAAAAAATCCGTCGCTGATGCCTTTTGAAAAAAAATAAAAAAATTTTTGAATTTTTCCCGCCTGAGCTGTAGCGGGAAATATTTTGATATAGCCTTAGCGACGGAGTTTCCGTCGCTAATCCGTCAGTAATTCCGTCGGTAATTCCTCTGTATGCGCGCCAAAGACTTTATATATTCTCATATTCTCTGTTTTCTCTCCTCTTCACTCCTCTCTATCTTCTTTTTTGTCCATCTTCTCGTTTTTTCTTAGTTTTTCTTCTTTATCCCTCTTCCTTTTATTTTTTCCTTTTTTTTGTAAATTTATTCTATTTTTCTTTTGTATTTATGTTGTCAATTTTTTTATATGATAAACTTTAATACTTATATTTTTGTTTTTTGTTTTTTACTTACAGATGATGATGATGATACTTTGAGGTGCTGGTGGTAGTGGTGATAATGATGTTGAAGATAATGTATTTTTGTTTTTTTTAGTTAATTTATTTTAAGATAATGTTTATGGATTTAAGTATAAATATTAGGTTTCTTTTAAATGTCTCTCTCTCTCTCTCTCTCTCTCTCTCTCTCTCTCTCTCTCTCTCTAAATATAAATATAAATAATTAATTTAAGAACCTTTTTTTTGACAAAATTCATAGAAATTAGCCACAAAATCTGTTAAATAAGTGAAAAAATTCATCAAATTAGCGACGGAATTCATAACATTAGCGACGAAATTTCTGTCACTGATGCTCTTTAGTGACAGAATATTTATTGAATTAACAAAAATAACAAACTATTAGCGACGGATTTTTTCATAAAATAAAATAATAATAAAACTATCAGCGACGGAATTTTCCGTTGCTGATGCCTTTTAGCGACGGATTTTCATGTAAATTAAAAGACAAAATTATGTTTTTAGTGACGGAATTTTCCGTCACTA
Organism: Heritiera fomes; assembly: GCA_032173925.1. Taxonomy (NCBI): domain Eukaryota; kingdom Viridiplantae; phylum Streptophyta; class Magnoliopsida; order Malvales; family Malvaceae; genus Heritiera; species Heritiera fomes. Next base: position 1,491,350 of record JAPDPM010000005.1, on the reverse strand, counting down.
ATGACATAATATCCGTCGCTGATGTAAAAAAATTTCCTTACTAATTAGCGACGGAATTACCGACGGAAATGAAGTTTTAGCGACGGAGTGAGCATCAGCGACATCGATTTTTCCAACAGAAAAATTTTCGTCGGTAATCCGTCGCTGAAGACCATCAGCGACGGAATTTAACTATCAGCGACGGAATTTTCTGTCGCTAATTCCGTCACTGAAGGTTCATTTTTTTGTAGTGTTCTTGGTTAAGCAATACTTTGGATGCAAACCCATCCTCTTTTACCACATTAATACCATGTGTAGACTTCTTTGTGAATGATAAAACTGATTGCTGATTGCTAGATACTAGGAACACGAGATCCTTTTCAGTTTCACTATTAGTTCATCTTAGGATGATACGTTTTATATTTTTGCTAAATTTCTTTTATATAAAGGTTAGACCAATAAATTATAAAAAATTGTGCATGAACTTTTTTTACCTTTGGTGATTGTATGCATATATGGTTTCAATAATTGAATTATTAGATTTGTAAAAGTTCTTAATTTATTGTAGGTTGCTGAGAGGGTGGATAAGCAATTCATGATTGAAAATGGAGGCTCAATTTAGAATGGGTGTTAGCATTAAACTGAAACTCTCTGCTTTTGAGTTTGGTATGTAAATTTCTAGCTAAGCATTTTCATTCTTATTCTTCATCTCTTAATTTGAGTAATGTATGATTTAATATCCATTTAATTATATGTGGTTTATTGTTCATTTCGAATTTTTATTTATGCAAGTATTAAGTTTAAGTAGGTAACTTTGCCTTTGTTTTGCAATTAGTGTTTTGGGCATATTAAGAATATCCCTTATTCATGAAGTAGTCTCCAATTCCCATTAGTTGTATTAGTTTATTGATACAATTATCAAGTAGATTCATAATCGATGAAGGCTTCTCATAAAATATATAAATTTGTAAAAGTGCTCAACTTCTAATTTCTATAGATGTTTTTATATATGTATATTCAAGTTTGACTTAGATGAATGACTAACTAATTTTCTCAATGTTATTTTGAGTTTTATGTTCATAATATCATATAATATTATTATATTGTTTTATTGCAGGAGAACAGGATTACATTCAGAATTCTTTTATTTACTAATTATGAAATTTAATTTGTGTAATTTATTTTAACATAAATGTATTGTAAATGAATGCAAAATAAATATATTTTTCATTATTTATTAATTTTAATTTTCTTTTGTTGTATTCTTTCCTTTTTTAGTCATGAAATTTTGTTGAATTCTAAATTTCATTAATAGTAAATATTTAAATTATCAATTCCGTGACAATTTATTATTTTTATCATATAAATGTATATATATTTTTTATTATTTGTAATGATAAAAATATTGTAGGGAAGATTATTTGTAGCAATAATATTGGTTATTAGTTTTTTTTACGTTGCAAACAAATTAGAAATGACAAAAATTTGGCTTCATAATTATTTTTCACAATGATTATAATCGTTATAAAACAAATTACAAAACAACAAAAAAAATGGTTTTTGTAGTTATTTTTCGTAACGAGTATAATCGTTGTGAAAGAAATTAGAAACAACAAAATTGTGGTTTCTTAATTTTTTATAGCAACAATTTTAGTCGTCATGAATAAAATTAGAAACGACAGAATGATCGTTTCGTATATATTTGTAACGACGACTTTAGTCGTTATGAATAAAATTAGAAACGATATAATTGTCGTTTCTTATTTATTTGTTACAACGACTTTAGTTGTCATGAATAAAATTAAAAACGACATAATTGTCATTTTGTATTTATTTGTTACAACGATTATAGTCGTTGCTAAACTACCTATTGCAACAATTAAAAAACTATTGCCAAAAAGGAATTGCAACCAAATATATTATGTTGCTAAAGAAAGTATGGAACAAAATATTAAGTCGTTGCTAAAGCAATAATTTAATTAGTAACGAGAAAAAGTCGTTATAATAAATATTTTTTTGCAACGACTTATTATTTGATGAAACTCGTTGCGTATACTTTTAGTAACGGAATTTTACGCAACAACCTTGCAACGACTAAAAATCGTTACAAAAAAGCTTTAGCAACAATAAATTTACATTTTGCAACGATTTTTAGTGTTGTAAAAGGCCTATTTTCTAGTAGTGGTACTTGTAGTTATTATAGTATTAATTAATGTTGAAACTTACAGTGGCAACAATGAAGCCCTCTGAAATGGCTTTCCTGCAACTGCAACTCTGAAAAACAATGGCTAACTCAGTAATTTGATAAGAAAAATTCAATATGTAAAACTGCAGAGAAGTACAGAAAACAGTTGCCGAAGCTCTATCCGATTATGACTGTTTTCATTTGTACTCTCAAAGAAATCATCACATCTCTCAAAGCCCTTGAATCTGATGCTTTTCTTCTTGTCTTCTTCGACTGATCTCATCAGCAAACACGGACATGACTGGTCCAGAGACCTCAATCTCCCACCTCGTGGACACGTATCGAAAACTCATTGGTGGTTTATGTTTCCTTAGGGTTCCAACTTGCATGAGAAATCTTTATCTTCTTTTCAGAATGAAAAAGAGAAAGAAAACTTGGTCAACTGGATGACTCTTTAAGTTTGACCAATGGAGGGAGGACACGTCATGAGTCTGCTGGATGCTCATGCTAGCATTTCGTCCATGACTGAGTCAGTTAGCTTTGGCTTTCGTCAGACTCAGGCACTTAGGACAGAGCTTGCAGTACACCCAGCAGCAACAGTACTCTTCCTTTGACAGCGTTCTTTGTCTTCTCTGTTTCTATCACTTCAGTTGAGAAGTGTTCAAAGCAGTTCAATTCTTCTGCGTAAATACGGTAATCTTGAGAACGGGATGCAGTCTAAATATTTGCTTGCGTGGTTTGTGTATGATCCTCTGTCTAGAAAAATGCTTCAATCGAATTTTGATTTTCGTGTATTTATATCCTATTTATTTTTTATTAAATACGAAAAAAATATATAATTATTATATCTAATATGTATGACACCTCAAATTTAAATAAATGTTTCAATTTTTGTTAAATTTATATACAATTTTTATCAAAATTTTAATTTGTATTTAAGAGGGTAAATGAGTTAAGTTATTCATGAGCTACTCAAGCTTGACTTAATAATTACCTGAGTTTGACTCATTTTATTTTCGAACTAAGCTTGACTTCTCAAATAATGAATCGAACCGAATTCAAGTATTTTAATATTCAACTCGAGCAACTCGAGAATCGAATAGAGTTTTTTAATATATGTTTTAATATTTTATTATTACTTTACTATTTTACTGTCATAATATATAGTTAAAAATTGATAAATCTGACTTATTGAGTCGAGTTTGAGTTTATTGAATTGAGCTCAAACAGATCGAATATTTTATCGAGTTAAACTTAAATTTCAAAAATCAATCTCAAACCGAATTTCGAGTTTTTGAGTCAAGCCGAACTCAAATTTAATACTGAATTATCTTGATTTAGCTCAATTACATCTCTATTCATCTTATTTTCATTTTTTTTACCGTATTTAAAATTATTAAATCTCTTTCAATTCCTTTGCCCGGTATAAAAAAAGAATTTCAAAATGGAGTTTGGATTCATGGGCCAAAAAAAAGAAGCTAAGAAATCCTAGGAAACCAGGACAAGCGCACAAGGCTGGACTGAACCTGACCAAACCAAGCCAACCCAGTCCAACTTTCCATTTTATTTATCTTCCCGCAAGGCTCAGTCCAAGCAGAAGAAACAGGCGGAACAAGGAAATGCAGAGAAATGGAGTGAAGAAGCTGACTCAACTGGCCTCCGCGGCAATCAGATTGACCCCATCTCACGCTTCACTCTCTTCCTCTCCGGATTTCCTCCATCATTCCAGAGGTGCCCATTTTCTCTTCATGCTTATTTCTTTCAATTGATATGTTTCTTTTCAGTACCAGTTTACCTTTTCTCTTCATTTTCGTTGTTTTCCATTTGCCGTCTGTCGAATCTTAGAGCAATTTAAGGAATCCAAACAAGTTAAAATGCATAAAATGGTAAATCGAAGCATAAAATTTGTTCATTAATTTAGCTCATCAATGTAAAGTTTACCATTGTTATGGTGTTGTATCTTATAGCAATGGATGATTTTTTTTTTGGTAATATGTCTGAACGTTTCAAATACCATATTCTATGAAGCCCTTTTTAGCCATAATTTCAATAGTGTGGTAATTTTTTTTCCCAGATCATCGTACAGTATGTAAGGTTCTTGAAGCCTGCAAGCTCTCCTCAGATTATAAGACTGCAAGTGCAATCCATGCTAGAGTCTTTAAACTCGGGTATGGTACTTACCCATCTCTTGTAGCTACTTTGATATCAACATATTTGCAAGGTGATCGGTTATTTCTAGCTCATCGACTTCTTGATCAAGTTTTTCATTCGGATTTTAATGTGGTTATTCTGAACTTAGTTATTGAGCATCTAATGAAACTTGGGGAATATGGTTTTGCAAAGAAGGTCTTTCGTAAGTCGCCTGTTCGGGATGTGATGACATGGAACTTAATGATTGGAGGATATGTTAGAAATGCACGGTTTGAAGAGGCATTAAGCTTGTTTCATGAGATGCTTGGCTCAAATGTGGAACCGGATAAGTTTACATTTGCATCAGTTATGACAGGGTGTGCGCGACTTGGTGCTCGCAATCATGCTTTGTGGGTGCATGGTCTATTGATAGAGAAAGAAATTGAACTGAATGCCATACTGAGTTCAGCACTCATAGACATGCACTCAAAGTGCGGTAGCATTCAAACTGCAAAGGAAGTTTTTAATAGTGTAGAATGCAGTGATGTGTCTATCTGGAATGCAATGATTAATGGGTTAGCAACTCATGGGCTTCCTTTAGATGCAATTGCGGTGTTCTTAAAGATGGAGGTGGAAAATGTTTTACCTGATTCAATAACTTTTCTTGGAATCTTAACCGCATGCAGTCACTCTGGTTTGGTTGAAGAGGGTCGGAAATACTTTAATTTGATGAGTAGCCAATATTCAATTCAGCCGCAAATTGAGCATTATGGGGCAATGGTTGACCTCTTTGGTCGAGCTGGCCAGCTAGAAGAGGCTTTTGCCATTATTGAAGCAATGCCTATGGAGCCAGATGTTGTTATTTGGAGGGCAGTTTTAAGCGCTTGTCGAACTTATAGAAAATCAGAACTCGGAGAAGTTGCCATTGCAAATATATCACGTGTTAAGAGTGGTGATTATGTCTTGCTGTCAAATGTCTACTGTTCTCTGAAGAGATGGGAAAACGCTCAAGGAGTAAGAGAGATGATGAAAAAGAAGGGAGTTCGTAAAATTAGAGGAAGGAGTTGGATTGAGTTGGGAGGAGTCATTCACCGCTTCAAGGCAGGTGATACATCTCACCCTGAAATGGAGGGATTATACAAAGTGTTGGAAGGGCTGATACAAAGGACTAAGTTGGACGGGTTTCTTCCTGAAACGGAGTTGGTTCTAATGGATATCTCTGAAGAGGAAAAGGAAGGTAATTTGACTCATCACAGTGAGAAGTTGGCATTGGCCTATGGAATCCTAAAAACTAGTCCTGGAACAGAAATTATGATATCAAAAAACCTCCGAATCTGTCATGATTGCCACAATTGGATAAAAGTGGTTTCAAAACTATTAAGCAGGGTGATCATTGTTAGGGATCGAATTCGTTTTCATCGGTTTGAAGGTGGCTTATGTTCTTGCGATGACTATTGGTAGCTAATTTATTTGTTCTTTGAAGTTTATTTTTATTGTTGAAGGCATTTTATAAACCAAGGTAGCAGGATTAGTGTATTCCCTGGTGTCTATAAATATTGGAGAGCTGTTAGGCCACGATCAAGGGTTCTACTGGAAAGAAGTAGGTGTTCCGACCTTTTTTCCAGGTGAATGTCAATGCCACCAAAGATTGGGGTGTCTTGGAGGCACCCTTAAAACTGGTGGAGTTATTTGTGCTTAATGGGGTGAGTATTCTTTTTTTGTTGCTGTTAAAGCAGTACCTATCTTTCGCCTTCCTCCATTGCCTGAGAAAAGTAGGGGAAAAGAAACTATATTCATATGAAGCCAATCGATTGTAACATTAACTCAGTGATGCACATGAGTTAGTGTTGTAATATAACTCATATTGATTGGAAGAGGATCAAACTTAATTGATATCTGGTCCCATGCTTCTCATCTTATACTTGAAGATTTGGAGATTTTGGGGAATCGGCTCAATTTTCAGAGGGTTTTTATATATCTATAATTATTCATCCTACCTCAAGGATGGACATCATGACCGTGGTTATGGCAAGCAAGCATTTCTTCACCTCGTCTCAAACTGTTGGTGCCAGGTCCTTTTGTCCTTCACTACCTGCCCTAATCCTTATGATAATGGTGAGCATGTTTCTCCACGAGGATTTCTCTCTCCCTTCCTTGAGCTTAAGCACGCTGCACTCGGCTTCCGTTTGTGACCTGCTGATTGACCTCCAGTAGGGAACCTGGAAATGAGTGAGCCAATGCTTGAATCACATGTCTAAAGTCTAAACCAAGTGCTGCTCTGGCAGGTGATTTGCCTGGAAATGGTGCCAAATTTGATGCTTTTGACAATATTTGCTTGGGAACAGCACCCTCGAAGTTGGAGATCTTCTTTTTCACCTTGTGAATTTGTTTCCTAAACTCTTTAAGAGTTTAGCTCACCCCTTGGCTTCTGGTTCTGGGGCATTTTTGGACATTAGGCACATACCTTGACTGGAAACTTCATAGGATTGAGCTGTCATCACCTGAACTCGGTGCCTTTTGTTTTTCAACTTAATTTTGTGTGTGTGTGTACTCTTTTAACAGTTATGAACTCTATATATGTATATTCTTTTAGCAGTTATGAACTAATTCACCTTAGCTTACTGTCGTAGTAAATTCAACTACTTTTGGGCAATATTTGATCATAATTTAGATTTATTTATTTCTTCTTTTATTGGATGATTGAATTTTTGTTCATTGAAAATAGAAAGCCGAATACCTGCTAAGAGTCCTTAGTCCATTCATTCACTTAGTTCCTTTGATAAGAGTCTTTTAAACAGACTTGGGACTCCATTTTCAACAATTTATAGATGCTGGACATTGAAAAAGTGAACTATATAAGTTTATATACATGTATATATATCTTTAGCTGTCATGAATCGGAACCAATGGCAGTTTGCCACCGTATGTTTCCGGGAGCTGGCTCTCATCTATATCTTCAAGCAGAGTTGATTTCAGGGTTTTGTTCTGAACGAATACTATCTGTAAAAGGCACAAACTTTTTATGTCAATCTACCATGTATAATCTGATAGCTAACCAACTGAATTACGGTGCAGTTTCTCAATGTGTCCATAAGCATTAGCATACATTTGAATGCTAGGTTTGACTCAGTATAAATAATGCAAAGGATGTAGCTTGTTCTTCAATTTGCTGTAAAACAATTCAGAAATCTACCTTCTTCCTGGTTTTGTCGTCGATGAAAGGGTAAACAATTCTCCATGCTGTCATGAATATGAATGGTGCATGCACTATGAACAGCTTTCCTAGTCTTTCCGGGTAGTAGTCCTGCCATTTTCAAGGAAGAAACTATGTTATTTTATGATCAAACATAAGAGATGTAAATGATTTAAGTTACTTGTAAGTTATTTGAGTTTGATTCGATGATTATTCGAGTTTGATAAGTTTATTTTCAAGTCAAACTCGAGCTTGAGCTACTCGAGTAATGAGTCGAACCAAATTCGAGTATCTTAATACTCGGCTTGAAAGGCTTGCAAGCGTAATTGATTTTTTTTAATTATATATTTTATTATAAATTTATCATTTTATCTTCATGATATGAAAGTGAAAAATAACAAATTGAGACTATCGAATTAAATTTGAGTAATTCGAATATTTTATCAGATCAAGTTTGAGTTTCAAAAACTAAATTCAATTAAGTTCAAATCGAACTTCTAGTCTTGAGTTTTCAAGTCGAACTTGAGCTTGAAACTAAAGTGTCTCGACTTTACTTAAGGACATCCCTAATCAAACATCTGACTAAAGGCAGCTACTCTTAATGGTGGTAGTTGTCTATACGTTTTATTAAAGAAGTGCTAAACCTGCACATCTGACTAAAAGGCAGCTACTCTTAATGGTGGTAGTTGTCTATACGTTTTATTAAAGAAGTGCTAAACCTGCAGGAGAGATATTGCGGCAATGTATGCACGGATGTCGCCGTTTGCATATCCCCAGCCTTCAAGATCTCCAATGATAACGAATTTCTCTTCTCCTGGAGACATCCTGCAGGCACAACAAGGTTGCGTCAGATTCATATTCAAATAAAACCCACATAAACGATCTTAAAGACAAACTTTTCTATATCGAATGCAAGGTATTAGGATTTTATTTTCGAAATACTCTTTACAAAGAAGAAGAGCTCCTCTCCTTACTGATGAGCATATATTTCTGCTCGTGTTGTGAACTATTGCTGTGTACTTGAGTCAATAGAAATGTATCGTCGAGAACAATTGAATGGTTGATCTATAAAAAAGGTTTGAAGATTACCTTGCAAATATTTCGTCAAAAACATAGACTACAAAACCTGCACATTGACATAGTAGATTAACATTGAATCGGAGGAATATTTGTTATCACACGTATGTTAAATATTGAATTTTTTGTGATCTTATATTCAAGTTAAGTCCATTCATTTACTGTCGATTTATTTTAAATCGGATCTTTAACATAAAATCGAAGCCCAAATTTTATTCTATGATTCATGTCTATTACTCTTTTTAAATTTGTCGCTGATAAGTTTTAATGTTTCTCTTTACACATTATGAGATTAGTTAAAGTGGTTAGCATGCTGGAGCTGGAAAAGTAACGTACGCTTGAATTCTTCCACACCCCCTTTGTGTTGGAAATGTCTTGCTGCAAGAACAACCGATATGGGTCGTCCTTTCTTGTCTGATCCTTGCAGAAACATCTTGTTCTGTTCAATTTCATGTGCCACTTCCGATGGAGAAACACAACCGTTGGGAACAAAGTTTCGTCTCCACTTCTGGTACTTCAGGAACATGGCGGATGCTTTCTCTACATCTAAATCTCGAGCTCGCAGAAACATTCTGAATGTCAAATCATCCACTTCCTGCAAAACCGAAATTCATGGTGAAAATAGAACTACATAGTCAAGGAATTTTACACAGAAATTGCTAAAGTATTGTAAGAGAAGTGTAGGTTGAGGTTCTCATTGTACCAGCAATGCACGATGGCTAGGCGAAGACCTGATAATCTTAGATATCATACAATGACAACATTAAAAACGATAAAAAAGGTAAATTCAATATATAAAACTTTTGTGGGATTTGAAAAAGAATGTGACTTGAACCAGTAATTTCCAAGTCACAAATAACAACATATACTGTTGTACCAAAGCTTTACCTTCATATAATACAAAAACGATACTAGAAAACAATATGAATGTCACATGGATTAAAATTTTGACACAATAATTTTTATGTTTTGCATTATACGAACATCATTCAATTTTGATATGAACATGAAATAAATACAAAATTGCCAGGTGTACATAAACATCAGTGGTAGCCTGGTCGTGCAGGACTGATAGTGGCAGCTTCCAGTCCCAGGATAGTTATCTAAAGACACTTAGATTTGGTTGTATGGACTATAATTAGGACATTCTTAACGTGGTCAGGTGATAATCATGTCTGATTCATGTTCTCAATATTTTTTTTTTTAAAACAATGAAAACAACATTTTTTGTTCTTTAATTTTGGTCCATTTTCATTTTTCAAAAACATATTTTCCATTTCTTGAATCAAACATGTTTTCCCTCACATTTTCTATCTTCTATAAAAATGAAAATAGAAACCAATTTTGTTTTTATAAACTAAACACACTAAATTTTTTCTTCTTTTAACTTTATGCAGAAGAAGTAAAAATAAAATTTTAATGCTAAAGAATGCAAGAGGGGAGTGGGTTGTTGTTCATAATGATTTAAAAAGATTAGTGTCTCAGTTCTATAAAGACTTATATTGCTTGGAAGAGGATCAAACTTAAGTGATATCTGGTGCTTGTCATCTTATACTCGACAATTTGGAGATTTTGGGGTATCAGCTCAAATTCAGAAGGTTTTTATGCATCTATAATTGTTCATCCTACTTCAAGGATGGACATCATGAGTCATGACCGTGGTTATGCAACCAGACCAGGCATTTCTTCACCTTAGCTTACTGTCGTAGTATATTCAACTACTTTCGGGCAGTATAATTTGATCATAATTTAGATTTATTTATTTCTTCTTTTATTGGATGATTGAATATTTGTTCACTGGAAAAAGAAAGCTGAATACCTGCTAAGAGTCCCAAGTCTGTTCTTTCGCTTTATTTCCTTTGATAAGAGTCTTTTTTACAGACTTGGAACTCCATTTTCAACCATTTATAGATGCTAGACATCGAAAAAGTGAACTATATAAGTTAATATATATCTTTAGCTGTCGTGAATCGGAACCAATGGCAGTTTGCCACCGTATGTTTCCGGAAGCTGGCTCTCCTCTATTTCTTCCAGCAGAGTTGATTTCAGGGTTTTGTTCTGGACGAATACTATCTGCAAAAAGCACACAAACTTTTTATGTCAATCTACCATGTATAATCTGATAGCTAACCAACTGAATTACAGTGCAGTTTCTCGATGTTTCCATAAACATTAGCATACATTTGAATGCTAGGTTTGACTCAGTATAAGTAATGCAAAGGAATGTAGCTTGTTCTTCGATTTGCTGTAAAACAATTCAGAAATCTACCTTCTTCCTGGTTTTGTCGTCGATGAAAGGGTAAACAATTCTCCATGCTGTCATGAATATGTATGGTGCATGCACTATGAACATCTTTCCTAGTCTTTCAGGGTAGTAGTCCTGCCATTTTAAGGGAAGAAACTATGTTATCTTATGATCGAACATAAGAGGTATAAACGAATTATGTTATTTAGTGAATTATTCAAGTTTGATTTGATAATTATTCAAGTTTGCTAAGTTTATTATCAAGTCAAGCTCGAACTCGAGCTACTCGAGTAATGAGTCAAGTTAAGTTCGAATATTTTAATATACAGTTCGAGTGACTAACGAGTTTAATCGATTTTTTTTAATATATTTTTTTATATTTTTTTATTAATTTACTACTTTATCCTTATAATATAAGGTTGAAAAATAACAAATTGAGCCTATTAAATTAAGTTTGGGCAGTTTGAATATTTTGTCAAATTAAGCTCGAGCTTTAAAAGTTAAATTTTATCGAGCTTGAGCCGTGTTTTGAGGCTCAAATTTTCGAGTCAAGCGGAGCTCAAATTTGATCCTAGATTGTCTCAACTCAACGACATCCCTAATCAAACATATGATTCAAGGCAGCTACTCTTAAGAGAGTTTTCTATATGTTTAATTAAAGTGCTAAACCTGCAGGAGAGATATTGCTGCCATGTATGCACGGATGTCGCAGTTTGCATATCCCCAACCTTCAAGGTCTCCAATGATAACGAATTTCTCTTCTCCCAGAGGCATCCTGCAGACTCAACAAGGTTGCATATTCATATTCAAATATAACCAACATAATTACATCGTTTCTATTAACTTGACGATCTTAAAAACACACTCTCCTGCATCGAATGCATTGTATTTAAGATTTTATTTTCAAAATACTCTTTACAAGGAAGAAGAGCTCCTCTCCTTGTTGATGAGCATGTATTTCTGCTTGTAAATGAGTAGATAGATATGTATCCTCAAGAACATTTGAATGGTTGATCTATAAAATAGGATAGCAGATTACCTTGCAAATATTTTGTCGAAACATAGACTACAAGACCTGCACATTGACATAGTAGATTAACATGGTATCGGAGGAAGTGATGTTATCACACACTGTTAAATATTGAATTTTTTCTGATCTTAAATTCAGATTAAATCTTTTATCTACCGATTGATTTTAAGTTAAATGTTTTATATGATATCAGAATCTAAATTTTGCTCTGTTATTCATATCTATTACTCTAAGTGTGATAAATTTTAATATTTTTGCTTACACATGATGAGATCGATTCGTATTTTGAAGTAGGAAAAGTGACTTACGCTTGAATTCTTCCACACCCCCTTTGTGTTGGAAATGTCTTGCGGCAAGAACAACAGATATGGGTCGTCCTTTCTTGTCCGATCCTTGCAGAAACATCTTGTTCTGTTCAATTTCATGTGCCACTTCCGATGGAGAAACACAACCGTTGGGAACAAAGTTTCGTCTCCACTTCTGGTACTTCAGAAACATGGCGGATGCTTTCTCTACATCTAAATCTCGAGCTCGCAGAAACCTTCTGAGTGTCAAATCATCCACTTCCTGCAAAACCGAAATTCATGGTGAAAATAGAACTACATAATCAAGGCATTTTACACAGAAATTGCCAAAGTATTGTAAGAGAAGTGTAGGTTGAGATTCTCATTGTACCAGCAATGCACAACAGCTAGCTGAAGATCTGACAATCTTAGATATCACATAATGACACAATGAATTCAATATATAAAACTTTCATATTATAAGATTTGACTAGAAACGTGATTTGAACTTGTGATCTCTAAGTCACAAAGAGCAACTTACACTTTTGCACTAAAGCTTTACTTTCGCATGATACAAAAACAACACTAGAAAACAATATGAAAGTAACATAGATTAAATTTTAATACAATAATTTGTGTATCACACTATATGAACACAAAATATATACATCAGTGCTAGCCTGGTGGGACTGGACTGATAGCAGCATCCAGGCCCAGGATAGTTATCCAAAGACACTTAGATTTGGTTGTATGGACTGTAATTAGGACATTCTTAACGTGGTCAGCTGATAATCAGGTCTGATTCATGTTTCTGGAGAACGAAAACCTGTTAGAATAGGGCAAACAAACATGAAAAACTGTGATTTTCTAGACCCTGCAGATTCATTATCCCTTCTGAATCTGTAACTCAGGTTGCTGAAGGAAAACCTGGAAAAACACATGTTAAGGAAAAGAAGTGACTGAAGAAAGAGAGAAAGAAACAACAATGGCAAGTTCCATGAAAGGAGGATGAACTAAACAAGAAAGGAAAAGAAAGAACTGGAGAAGCAAGCAAGCACACCTTGGAAGATGGATCTTGGCTTTCAACCAAGTTTCTCATGAGGCTTAATTTAGCCTTCTCAATCTCATTATTGCTTTCCAAGCTCTCTTCTTGTGTTTCCATGGAGTCGTCCATGTTATCAGAACTCACCATCATAGTCATCATGATTTATTCTAAGTGACAGGCTATCCCTTTCCACACCAAGATTAAGCTTTCAGACAAAATCTATACTTATCGGCCACGTCTCCAACGTTGAAGAAGCCTCTTCAAACCTTTGTTAATGCCATTTAAGTCAAGCTCACCGCTTCGTAGCTTAGACAGTGTGGGAAGATTAACTGCACATTGAAAGCATCACGTAGCACATGCTAGAGACCTGAAGGTGCATAAAATCATGGCAGAGACGTTCATTTATTGCGGAAATAAATAGTTAGGTTGCCCATGACTTTTGATCGTTGGCAATGGTGACGACCCTTAACCGCCTCCCATATCTCATGGAAGTTGCTTGGACATATTATCCGGTTGCGTAAGAATTAAGTAATTATCTGTACCAAAAAAAACATTAAGTAATTATGCAATCCAATAATTTTAAATATAATATAATGACACGATATAAAAATATTTAAAATAAAAAACATAAAATTGATAAAAGTTAAAATTTGATAAAAATTGTATATAAATATAATAATAAATTAAAAAAATTTGTGTTTGACATGTTAGCATGAACTTTAATATAAAAGTTTTATGTTTTAAATAACACGAACATCAAAATAAGCTGAAGAGCAAAGATCCAAATCAAAGCCAGCCAGTCAATTTCATTCCAATTTGAATAAGAAGTTTATCCACGCATTCGGGTCAACTTAACTCAAATCTTCAAAAGAAATTGCGTCATATCTCTTTTTTTCATAAAATTTACAAAAGGGAGTAGAAAATCGAACCTTCGACCTAATTTTTTTTAAAAAAAAGTAATAATCACTAAATTAAGTCTTAGTTGTTAATTGCACCATATCTCTAAATGAATATGTTCTGCCATATTTCATTTATTTGGAACCACCTACATCAGTCAATAAATTCGTTCTCGACATCTCAAATGAATTTTTCTGTGTTTTTAAAAGTAATTTTCAGTACATTTAAAATTCGATATACGTATTTTTTTTATCTTCGGTTTGGATTTTTTTTACATAAAAAAGTTTGTACTTATTATAGATGATAAAGTCATAAAATTCTAATTAATACAATGCTAATTGAATTATTGAGGAATATCATAGGGAGAAGATTGCATTTTATTTTTTATTGTATATCATTCTAGACGTGTGCAATGATAAATATTAATGAAAAAACAGTAAAATTAACTCTTAAATATAAAAATGAATGTAGACAAAGTTGTAAATTAAATAAAAAATCACCTATTTAGTGATAATATATAATAATGGATCTCTATCGTCAATTGTCAGCTAACAAACAACATTTTGAAAAATTACTTGATAAAAAGGTATACATATTAACATTAATAATAATAATAATAATATATCAACCGAGTTAATTTTTGAATTTTTTCAAACATAAATAAAATTGAATATAGATGTCATTCAAGTAATACTATTTTTGCTTAAAAATATTATTATTATTTATTATGAAACAAGGGTTGCACTTGTACTAGAAGCAGCCATTGGTAACTAGCTTTTATGTAGTAGATCATTAATGAAGTATATCCTAATATGTTTATGTATAAAAATTGTAAACAAAGTATGGCACTAATTATATTTTTAACATATTTTACGTTTAATTACATTAAATTTACATTTAATCATATGTATTTATATTGACTTTACAATAAAATAAAAAATTTTGACTTTATTGTAAAAATCTGCTTGTGCATTTAATTATCACAACTTATGAATAAAAGACTAATAGAGTTACAGTAGTAGTATTTTTTTATTTAAAAGTAGTATTAAAAATGTAAATAGTACTACAATTAAATTACTAATATACTCATGTATAGAAGTCATTGATTCAAATGATATATTTTTAATTGTTTTGAATTTAAATTCGTTGAAAAAAATATAAGAAAATAGGTTTTTATAAATTTGTTAAGTTCAACACATTTAAATTTGCTTAGATCAATCCAAAAACGAAATATATCAAATGAAACTTAAAATATTCTTATTGCCGAATAAAAAAAAACTTCAAATCTAAATTAAATCAGCCAAAAGTTCAAATTAAATCCGACCTAAACCTTTATATATAAAAAAATACAATTAGGATTAAAGATAATTTAAAAATAGAAAAAGCTTTTGAGCCTAAATTAGTTGTTGTTATTGTTGTTGTTATTATTATGGATTTATATATGATGCACTGACAGTGTATAATTTCTATATATTGTCAATGCACAAGAGGTTGACACCTCATCAATAGGCCCTTATATATAAATATAAATATTTTTTTTAAATTGCCCATAAGGACCTATTGATGAGGTGTCAACCTCTGATGCATTGACAGTGTATAGAAACTATACACTGTCAATGCATTATATATAAACTCTATTATTATTATTATTATTTTGACATGTAATTTAATTGCCTTAGCTGTCCTACCTAGTTGGAGTTATGAATTTACCATATTGTAGTACATATAATTTTCCTTACATAAAACATATTTTATTTTTGCTAATCACATGAATTTAACAGGCAATACATAAACAAATGACCCCTAATGTAGAGGTGGTTACGGGCCGGATCGGGCCGGTTCCGGGCCGGTTTTTACCGGTTCCGGCCCTAACCACCTCAGAACCGGTCCGAACCGGTATTGAACCGGTCCGGTTCGGACCGGTTCTACATATTATGTGAGGCGAACCGGCCCGGTTCGTTGGACCGGTTCGCCTCAAAACCGGACCGAACCGGTTTAAACCGGTTCGGTCCGTTTTTTTTTCTTTTTAAAATTTTTATTTTTAAAAAAATTATATTAATTTATTTTAATATATATTAATATATTTTAATAATTTAATGTAGTAAATTTATTTTTATAATAAATAATCTTAATAGTTTAATTTAACAATAATTTATTATAAGAATATAAGTTATATTATAATTTATTTAATTAATGTAACAATAATGTAAAAACAAACTATTATAAAATTATCTAATAAAATTATTAAAATGAATAAATTAAAGTTATATTATGAATATAATATTATGATAAAATGATATTTGATTCAAAATACAAATAATGATATTATGAATATTATTATTATATTCATTTTGCATATCTTTATTTATATTCATTTTGCATTTAAAATAATTTATTATATTTGAAATATCATTTACTTAATATTTATTCATTTATTTAATATGTTTTTAAAATATTAATTCATTTTGTATTTTAAATATTTATTTATTTTAAACATATATAAGTATAACATTAATTAATTTGGTATGTAATAATAATAATAATAATAACAACAACAACAAAGGAGAAAAAGGAGAGAGTAGGAGACCAAAGATTTTTTACGTGGAAAACCCCTTCAAAAGTTAGAAGGGTAAAAACCACGGGACCGTAGTCCATAAAAATATTCACTATGACTAAACTTATTTACAATTTTACATACAATTTACAAAAAAAAAATTATTCTCTACTCTTCATAATTTATACGGATTGCCTTGGAAATTTCTTCTTCCTCTTCTGAATTATTATCAGCAAATTCATTGGCCATTCCAAGTTCGACATTGCGCGATTCCGCATCAAACCAATCTTTAAGGCATGTTAACATGCACAATGAATCCGGATTAAGAGTGGTTCGATGGTCTCCTATAATTCTTCCACACGTCGAGAATGCGGATTCCGAAGCAACAGAAGAAACTTGCACCGCAAAAACATCTCGGGCCATGGAAGCTAAAACTGGAAATTGTTTTTGGTTTTCTTTCCACCATTGGAGAAGATCAAAGTTATCATCTACAGAAAAATCTTGACTTAAGAAAAATCCTAGCTCATTGAAGCTAGAACTCCGTCGAGTTGTTGATCCCGATCCCGATCCGCTCGCTTTTCCTTTTAGCTTCATTCTCTTCTTTGCTGCTTCCTTAATTGCGTTTAAAATTCCTTTTCCTTTTTTGCTACTTTCGGTTTCTTCGTATGAATCTTCTTCTTCTCGATTAAAGTTGAATTGCTCCCTTTCTGTTTCATAAACATTAAACAATTCTCGAAAAAGATTGTTAATTGAGGACTTTTGATCCTCAATAGAATCAAGACCAAGAAATTCTTTATAACAATCAAAAAAAATTTCTATATTTACCTCACCTTGACTAGGATCTAGTAAAGTTGCAATACAATAAATAGGAGGAATTATTTCCCAATATTTTTTAAATTTTTCCTCCATATCATATACAAAAGAACTTAAAGTTTCATGATTCCTAAATTTTACAAATTTGTCAAACATTGTGTAGATAATAGGAACAAAATACGGTGTAGTTGGATAAAATTGAGTTGAAAATCTTTCGGTTGCATCTTTAAAAGTAGATAATAAATCAACACAATATTCAATAAAAGTCCAATCTTCTTCAAAAAGTACTAAATGTGTGCTACTTGTATAATTATTATAAAAAGGAGTAACAAGTTCTTTATAAGGTAAAATAGAAGAAAGCAAACGATGAAGTGAATTCCATCTTGTTTCCACGGGAAGTGGAAATGCTTTAACAGGTATATTATTTGTTATACAAATTTGCTTCCATTCACGTTTATTACTTGGTGTGCGAATCCATTTTGCTAAAATTTTAATTTTATCAATTGGACCTATGCCACTACCAGTACCACTAGAACTAAAACCACTTTGAACACATAAATTTATAATATGACATGCACATCTTGCATGAAAAAATATGCCTTGCATAACAGGGTTTAAACTTTTAATTAAATGAGGAATAGCTGCAGTATTACTTGAAGCATTATCAAAAGTAATAGCAAAAACTTTATTATTTTCTAGTCCATATAATTTACAAACTTTAGTAATATATTTATGAATAGTATATGAATTATGTGCTTCTTCTATTACATCTAAAGATAAAATTCGTTTTTGCATAGACCAATCTTCATCTATCCAATGACAAGTTATAACAAGATAACTTATACCATTAGTACTAGTCCATATATCACTAGTTAAACTAACCCTAGATGAAATATTACTAAGTTTATCAATTAAAGCTTGTCTATATTCTTTAAACATATCCATGCAATCTCTTTTTAATGTATGTCTAGAAACAGATTTATATGCGGGTTGTAAATATTTACAAACAAATTCTAAATATCCTGTTTTTTCACAAATTGTGAATGGTTGTTCAGTTCTAACTACAAATCTAACTAAACCACGTCTAGCTTGAACATTATCAAAATTAAAATTTTTTCCACCATCATGCGTATTAATTTGAGATTGTTTACCTTCTAAAATTTCATTTTCTTCGGCATCAGGATTAATTTTATGTATAGTAATTAAATGCCTTTTATACGTACCTGTACCGCCACCACCTCCACCGGAGTTATAAGAGTAAACGCCTTTGCACAATTTACAGATGGCACAATATTTATTCGTCTCACCTTCTTTTGCTACAATGTCGAAATACTCCCATACCTTGCTTGTTTTTTTTCGACTAAACTTCGGTCTTGATGATGTAGCAGCAGTGGTGGCAGCTGATGATTGTGTTTGAGCATGACTTCCTCCACGACCACGACCACGACCAAACGATGGTGCCAAAGGAAGCTCCTCCTCCGGATGAATATCGGGTTCGATTTCATTAAATGATTCGTCACCCAAATTAGGAATTTCAGTGGAACCAAAAGGTCGAGAAACAGAGCATGAACGACGAAAGAAATTTGACATTTTTATATTTTTTTTGAAAATAAATATATGTTAAAAATTTAAAAAATAGATGTATGATAATATATTGAAATTTAAAAATTGAAACTTGAAAATTAAAAGTAAAATTTGCAAAATTATAAAATAAAAAGAAAAATGAAATTTAGAAAGGAAATGATGATATTATAAATTTGTAATAAGGAATATATATAATATATTAGAATTTGAAAATTAAAAGTAAAATTATAAAATAAAATGAAAAATGAAATTTATAAAGAAAATGATGATATTATAAATTTGTAATAAGGAATATATATAATATATTAGAATTTGAAAATTAAAAGTAAAATTATAAAATAAAAAGAAAAATGAAATTTATAAAGAAAATGATGATATAAAATAAAAAGAAAAATGAAATTTATAAAGAAAATGATGATATTATAAATTTGGAATAAGGAATATTGAGAGAGTTTGAGTGAATATTGAGAGAGTATGTGTGTGAGTGAAGAGAATAAGAGTAGATGAATATAGATAGTAGATTTGAGAGAAAATATAGAAGAAATGTAAATGAAAGTAGAAGATTATAGAGGTATTTATAGGAAAAAAATTAGAATAAAAAAATAAAAAAAATTAAAAAAAAAAAAGATTGATGGGCAACGGCCAAAATGGCCGTTGCCCATCAAACACAGAGCAGAGGCAAGCCTCTGCTCTGTGCCTCTGCATGCAAGACAGTAAGAGGCTAGGCTGCCACTGCGTGCGCAGTGGCAGCCAAGCCTCTTTATAATTTTTTTTAATTAAATAAAAAAAATATTAAAGATTGATGGGCAACGGCCAAATGGCCGTTGCCCATCAAAGTAACAAATGCAGACTCGCAGCCTTGCGAGTCTGCATGCTGCAGTTGCACTGCAGTGCAACTGCAGCTTTTATTTTTTTTTTTTACCGGACCGGTTCGGTCCGGTTCGAACCGGTCCGGTTTTGAACCGGGCCCTTAACGGGCCCGGTTTCTTAACGGGCCGGGCCCTTACCGGGCCCGGTTTGAAATAAATAAAACCGGCCCAGCCCGTTAACATAACGGGCCGGGCCGGTTCCGAACCGGTACAGTACCGGTTCGGATTTTTGGCCGAATTGATCCGATCCGGTTGCGAATCGGATCGGGCCAATCCGGCCCAATAAGCACCTCTACCCTAATGCAAAACTTTAACCCTCCATTCTCCTAATATACTCTAAATGAACTATAAATAAATAAATAAATATAATCATTGTTAAAGTGATGTTATCTTTATTCTTTTAAGTCTTGAGTTAAGTATAGACTATAATATTGTTTTATATTTAAATTGAGTTTATTTACCCTATTGTTAATTAGTTTTAAGTTAAATGTTTAACGTGATGTTAAAATTTAGATTCTATTACATGATTTTTGCTTTAAATCCATTCTGAATTCTCATGATAATTAAGCTTAAGTGTGATGGAATACTAAGTTAAAAATCTTATATTCAAACGACGTTGACATGTGACGGATATATTCAAATAATATTATTTCACATTTGTTTAATCTTGAATATCATATAATTTTATATCAATTTGAATCCGTCTATCTATTATCAAATATTGCTTTTAATAAATTTAATAATTTTGAATATGATAAGGTGATACAATATAAAAATGATAAGAACATGAAAATTATATTCAAATATGAAAAAACCTTTAAAAAAAACTTTATATTCAACTTTTTGAAGCAAAATTTTATATTACAACTATGCAAATACGTTTATACACAACATAAACAAAAATTATAATCACGAATAATTAACTATTGTGAATTTATTTTTCATGAAAAAGGTGTACAAGTTTACTTTACCTACCTTACTCTCGGAAATGAGAAAAAAAAACTGAGAAAATGGTCAAAGTAGAATCGTTTGGTGTCGGCACCAGCACAGTTTCTACGTTTTAAATGTTGGAAAAAATTAATAAAATAATTAAGAAAATATATATTAAAAAAAGGAAGGCAGTTCGGAGGTTGATGGCAATGGTTGGGTTTCTGGTGCTGATGAGATGGACTTCTCATCAAATCATGGAATACTGAATTATATTATAAAAAAACAGAATTAAACCCTTTTCTCTTCTTCAATCATCTCTGTCAAATACCCAAATTAGTCTTTTTATTAGAAAAAGAGAATTTTATAAAGGAAATTTGCTTGCCATTCTCTGTCAAAATCTCTTGCTCTTTCATTGTCAAACTAACAATAGAAGGTGAAGAAAACCCATTTCTTTCATACCCTTGAAAGTCTGGAATTCTTAAGATATCTCCTTTTCTGTTAACTACTTGCTCCTGTGACATTACAACTGTTCACTTTCCTTTCTGCTTTATTTCTCTTTGCGAGCGGGTGGAGTTGCAGCTGTGTCTTGGGTTGTTCTTTGAGCTGTGATTTGTTGCTTGATTTGAGAGATTTTTCTAGTGTTGCAGGACTAAGTCTCGAAGGAGAATGGAGATTTGGAGGCGGGTATTTGCTGGAATTCTTCTTCTTGCCGCCTTTGTTGTCAAGATTGAGGCTTTCAAGCTAGGTCGTAGTCAACCTACTGAGAGAATTTCAGGTAGGATTCATCATTACTATGGTTATCTGAGCTTTCATTTAGCTGATTTGAGGGTTTTCTTTACTTATGAAGAGCTAATGTAGTGAAGAATGTTTCCGATCTGCTTTTTGTTTAAGCTGGATTATTCATTTGCTTGTGGTTTCTGACTTCAAATTTGTGCCTTTAGCTATTTTATTTTTTTAATCAAGCATAATGTTTTTAGTTAACAATAAACCATTTTCATATAAAAATATCAATATTATCAAGGTGGATACAGTTTTTGAGGTCTAAAAATTAGATAATTCCAATGATATCAGCGATAGAACTGCCTATAGTATCTTAGAAGGAATGTTGACATTGATGAACTTTGTTTGGATTATTAATCTATATAATGATAAAACATAGGTAACATTGCTGGTAGACTGGAATCCTCGTAGCATATCCTTTCTGTAATATTGATTTTAGTTGAGTCAACCGTGGCATGCTGCATAAGAGTTGTACAAAAGTAGAAAAAAAAATCAGAGTAGTCTAAAATATCCTATGTTTTTGGATGATCTTGTGTTTAAGGTTTAGTTTGTCTGAATATGGTGTCTTATGGATAATTGCATATGTGTGATGATAGCTAGCAGAAAACAAACTGAAATATGATGATCAAAATTCTATTCTGATGGTTGCTTAGGGCTGTTTTAAGTGGAGTTATTAAGGATTCTTTTTAAGCAAACTGGTCTAGGTCATGTGGATTATATCAACATTGTTTAAAGTTCGGAGATTTTGTTACAATCTACAAATATAGCATAATTTATTTATAGGGTCTGTTTGGTTTGGGAACATTTTTCTTCCTTTACAAGGGTTTCCAAACTTAGTTATTTCCTTGTTTCATTCTTCATATATCGAGTGAAAGTGCAGATGGTATATGGAAAACATTTTTCAGATCTACATTCCCATAAGTTCTTTCCCATGCTAAGTTTATGGATGTCTATGCACTTAAAGAGATTGAAGAAAAGAGAAGTTCCCGTCCTGTCGGTAGAATTTATGTTGGGCACCTTTGCCATGTTTTTTCAACTACAAGTATATTTTATGAAAACAGTGTATGCTTTTTCAGATCTCTACCATCAAATCAAGGCCTACTTATTCCTCTTAAAAAGTTGCATACCTAGATATCCTGTCTATTACTATATCATTTTTTCTTTTTGTCAATTGTGCCTCACTCCTATTCCTTGGAGATTGCTGTTTTGACATTCTTCACAACTTACATGTTGTGATTCTCCTATGACATCACAAATAGTAGAAGTTTACTACTGAAAAATCAAATTTCTCATTCTTTCAGATTTGAAGCAGATTTGAAGCATCACATTTTTAATTTGATGGAGTTTCATGATTGCAGGCAGTGCTGGTGATGTCTTGGAAGATGATCCAGTTGGAAGGTTGAAAGTTTTTGTTTACGAGCTTCCTAGCAAATACAACAAGAAGATTTTGCAGAAGGATGCAAGATGCCTTAACCATATGTTTGCAGCTGAGATCTACATGCATAGATTTCTTTTATCTAGCCCTGTTCGAACCCTTAACCCTGAGGAGGCTGATTGGTTTTATACTCCTGTATACACGACATGTGACCTGACACCAAATGGCCTCCCATTGCCATTTAAGTCACCGCGAATGATGAGAAGTGCCATACAGCTTATTTCTTCGAATTGGCCTTATTGGAACCGGACTGAAGGGGCTGACCACTTTTTCCTAGTGCCACATGACTTTGGAGCATGCTTCCATTATCAAGTATTCTTATTCATTACCTTCCTTTCTTCTCAATTTCCTTCACTATCTTGTATGACAATTGACACGTTTGCAAGTGATTGCCTTGATTATTGTGATTTCCTCTAGTGCCCTGCTTGAAGTCCTTAAGATTTGTCTGAATATTATTTGGTTATTGTTCTGGAAATGACCCTATCGTTTATTTGGAATAGATCATTAATTACTGACATATGTTATTGCAGGAGGAGAAAGCCATTGAAAGAGGAATTCTCCCCTTGCTGCAACGAGCCACATTGGTTCAGACTTTTGGACAGCGAAATCACGTTTGCCTGAAAGAGGGCTCAATCACGATTCCACCATATGCTCCACCCCAGAAAATGCAAACACACCTGATTCCTGAAAAAACTCCTAGGTCCATCTTTGTTTACTTCCGTGGACTGTTTTATGATGTCGGAAATGACCCTGAAGGTGGTTACTATGCGAGGTATGTCTTACTAAGCTGACTTTTTAATAAACTGCTGTTTGAACATTCAAGGGTCTTTATTTTCTTATGAGATTTAAACAAAAGAAAAGCCATTGTGATAAAATACAGTTTCTAAAGCATTGTCTGATTAGACATTTTATGCCATGGAAATTATGATATTGGAATTGAGGGCCTGCTTTCATGTTGCTGGAAAAGCTTACAACCCCATCTAGAAATTGCCATACATCAAAAGGAAAATAATTGAATCGAAATTTTTCTTCAGTGTATGTGAATTCATTAATGGATGCTTGCTGTAAGAATTGTTCAACAATTTTGCAGAGGTGCTAGAGCAGCAGTATGGGAGAACTTTAAGGACAACCCACTCTTTGACGTTTCAACTGAGCACCCAACTACCTACTACGAGGACATGCAACGAGCTGTATTCTGCTTGTGTCCGCTTGGCTGGGCACCTTGGAGTCCTAGATTGGTTGAAGCAGTGATATTTGGATGCATTCCCGTTATTATAGCCGATGATATCGTTCTACCCTTTGCTGATGCTATTCCATGGGAAGAAATTGGAGTTTTCGTTGATGAGAAAGACGTCCCCAACTTGGACACGATACTCACATCGATCCCACCCGAAGTAATATTAAGAAAGCAGAGATTGCTTGCTAATCCTTCAATGAAGCAGGCAATGTTATTCCCCCAACCCGAGCAACCAGGAGATGCTTTCCATCAAGTTTTGAATGGACTTGCACGTAAGTTGCCACATGACAAGAGCGTGTACTTGAAGCCTGGTGAAAGGGTCTTGAATTGGACTGCAGGCCCCATTGGCGACCTGAAACCTTGGTAGCAGTTGTAACCTCAGGTTTCTAAAACCTTCCAGCATTCTACCCAGTAGACTTGCATCTGAACGTTATCTGGGTTTATCTGTGTAATTGAGCGACAGATGCAAAATGTAAATCTTAATTCTGCCAAAATGTATTGGAATATACTGTCTTTTTTTGCAGCTTTAGCATGGTGACTTGTGAATGTTCCTTGTACGGTTTCTTAGACTTCTGCCCTGTCCAATCTTTAATTCATTCAATTAACTGCATCATTATAGGATGTTGATGATCTTTGTGTGGGTAAACTATGATGTCAAGAATGTTCTAGGTGGTTCTTGAGAGAGTATCATTATGGTTTAAACAGGCTGCACGAGTGTCCTCCTCATTTTTGTGCAAGAGAATGTAAATAATTACATTCGAAGTGAGAAGAACTAAAATTTGATAAAAGTTGTATATGAATATGACAAAAATTTGATTTTTTGACAACTTTTAATATGAAATTATCATATTTTATATAGCACGAACATTATTTTACATGACACGTATATGAATTATATGCAGGAATTACTAAATTTACTATAAAATATTCTAGGAAGACCCAAGATAAGGAAAATACAAAAGTGGGTAAGGAAGAGCTTATGTGGGGAGCATGAAAGCCACGATTCCACATTTTTCAAACTACACAATTTACCTCTCTTATCTTCTAAACTCTTCTTTTCCATTCTATTCTGTTATCTATTGCAGAAAGCAGCAGCCGTTAGCAAAGAGAAAGCAAAGGAAAGTGTAAGCAAATGGCCCTGCTGCCCCTGCAGGCTCCCGCAAAATCTTCAAGGCCACCTTCTCTACTTGCTCCTACAGGCAATGTCGGCCTGCGGGAACCCTCCGATCGTTTTGCTCTGAAATCGGCTTTCTTTTCTCCATCACTCCATCTCTTACTTCCTTCTCGTCACCAGCTTCCCTCTGCTTCTACTCCACCTAAGTTTTCCATGCGTGTGGCCTCCAAACAAGCCTATATTTGCCGTGACTGCGGGTGCCTCATGATCTTTTTTTTTATCTTTCTTTGTTGATTTACACAATTTCATAATTTGAAATGGAGGGGGAACTTCAATTTATTCTTGGATAATTGTTGCAGGTATATATACAATGAGAGAACTCCCTTTGAGAAAGTTTCTGACAACTACTTTTGCCCTGGTAATCATCTCCAATCTTAAAAATGATTTTGAATAGAAGCACAAACTCAATGCATTACTTTGGGGTTCAGGAAGATCCGCAGCCTTCTTCTCGCATTAACAATAAACTGATTTCGTGACTTAAGCCCATAATTCTCATATCACAAAAGAACAATTTTTACTGTTGCATTTCATTTGAACTACTATGAAACTCAAAGTACTTCATTTCCCTATGTCCATAAGCAACTCTTTCAAGATTCTTGCCCCTTTTACCTTCTCGTACAAGGCAAATTAGGATCAAGCGTAGAACCAGATGATGATTCTGATGTTGCATTTACTATTGTTTTCATTGGCATTTTGTAGTTTGTGGTGCTCCCAAGAGGAGATTCAGGCCATATCAGCCTGCAGTGGCAAAAAATGCTAATGACACAGACGTCAGAAAGGCAAGAAAAGAACAAATGAAAAGAGATGACGCTGTTGGGTAACCACACTCCTTCGCACCTCTTTAATCCTACACCGGTTGTTTGCTTTGTTTTGTTTTGCTTTTGTTGTTAGGGAAAAACCACTAAGCCACCCGTTTTCTTTTCCACCACTCATCCTCTGACTTCATGTTTTTTTTTTTGGTGGAAATCCTCTGACTTCATGTTGAAATAATGCAGGAAGGCACTGCCAATTGTAATTGTGGTTGGAATTGCGGCACTTGCTGGTTTATACTTTTACCTCAACAATTCCATTGTAGGCTGAATAAAAGCAAGCAATTCTGTGAATGTTCCAGTGTCTGCAGGACCATTCTTGTAATTTTGTTATTTTCTCTAGAATTTCAGTTCAATCCACTTTTGTAACTTTCTTGGATCCCAAATAGTATGTATAAGTACAGCAATGGAGATGCAAAGTAATCTCAACTGTGTATGCATCAACTCAATGCCACAGAGAAAATATTTTAACAAAGGTTTCACTGTGTACAGAATTGTATCTATGATTACTTTGGCAGAAGAAAAAAATGACAAAATATAACTAGGAGTAGAGCCATGGAACTTCACTCAAGCTTATGTAAAGGAGTTCAAAATTTACAGGCTATAAATACATGTAACCACTAATCATTCTTGCAAGACAAATGATCCTTCTATCCTTTTCTCCATGGGCTGAGATGGGGGGAAATTTAAAGGCGAAAACATGCCATTGAAACTAGAGGCAGGCGCAGGCTTGAACTCGTAAGGACCTTCCTTCACTCCCCAAACCTGTTAACAAACAAAAATAAAGCACGTTTAATGGATGCTTCTGAGTCATTATTATGCAAAATAAGGAGAATTGAAAACCCAGACCAGAAAAAACGACCTGATTTCCATCATCATCATAAGCCCTATCCCAGATATGTATCTCATTGTTCTTCAAAATTGAAAGTTCTGAAGTGCAGTATGTTGCTCCATTCTGGCAGAAAGGCAAAAAAGAGAATATGTAATTATGACTTGCTAGTAAAACATCGTTTACTGCACTAACTACTTAATACATAATCGTCTGCTGCAGTGATGCAAATGAATCATGTCAAATCCTAGTCTCGACCTTGCAAGGTTGGAAATAAAGTAAATCAAGGAAATGACAAACTTGATAGAGAGGGAGAGGAATATACCCATGAATTTGGGAATCCACCCGGTGGAGTTGAACCTTCATATAAACAGCGTTTCCCCCTTTCACAGCGTTTGAGATATATAGTTGTCAGATGTTCAGCAATATCCTGTTCATACAATATAATTAACAAAACGTGAAATTACCATTGCCCAAATAGCCAAATCTAGGCCTTTGACTCTAATTTAAACAGGAATAATCTTATTGCTAATGATTATGAACCACTTTCTGGCTATGAAAAGCAAAATAAAAGAAAAGAAACATGTTTCAGGATCTAAAAAAAAAAAGACACTGTGCATAATATTCTATGACAAGATAGAGACAGCCAACATAAGCCACATGCACATTGAAAACTGAAAATATCTGCAAATTGCAAAAGAAAAATCAAAGAAATCATATACATACATACATACATGCATGCATGCACAAAAGAGAATAATGTGAAAAGGCTTACACCAATAACTTCTTCAGGTAGTAGGCGTTGATCCCTGGGGCGATCACAGAAATTCTTGTACTCATCTGCATCTCTAATTGCATATGAACTTACCTGTGCCCGTAAAAAAACAAGTTAGAAATCTGAATGCCGGCTAGCTCCAAACACATCATATGAATGCAATAGGTGATCAAAGAAATATGTAAATAAACTCTGTATGAAGAAAAATTGTAGAGCAGATTGGTATTGGTTTCAGAATACATTGATTATAAACCCCTCAAACATAAGTAAGATCGTTTCATAGCATTCATTTCTTCTCCTCGTATTAAATCCTAAACACAACATTATTCTCTCAGAAGAGTAAGATCTTATCATAAATCAGAGCAGAAACGAACCTCAACATCACATTTCAGATCTTTTGGACAAGGCTTCACCATGAAAAACCTCTGCAACCAAAAACCTGTCAGAACTTTATGAGGTAAAGGTGTTCCACAGAAAGAGTTAAGAGATCAAAGGAAAACAAGAAGAACAAAAACACAAATTTTAACATCTGTGCTTTTCTTTCTTTTTTTCTATTTTTCATTCAAACCTCAATTATCAAAGATTGTCTGATAAGTACAGCTTTATCCTTTTGCAACATAGCTTACCTGCCGGAACGGTTTCTGTGGAGTCCTCCAAAATGCCTATCCATAAAAAGTGAAAACCACTAAATTGGTGCATATTAGCTGAAAATTTGAAAACAAAGAGATTGAATGGGTGGTGAGTCGAACAAACCTGTTCGAGATATAAAACCTTTGAACCATCCACCATCTCTGTTGCAGGGCAAGTAAGTGTTCTGCAATGATAAAATTTCTTAATTTTAACAGTATTCAAAACATCAGCAATCTACCAAACACCCATTGCTGGGAATAACATAAATCATAAGATAAACCAAAAAATGACAGCTCATATGTTCTAAAGACGCATGCTTTGAGTAACATCAAGCTCAATCAACAACCATGGAAACTAAGTTAACTTCCCTCTTACTAAACAGTACCTGATGTTGAAGTAATTATCTGGATCTCTAGACGCTTGCTCCCTCGAGTACTACCATCAACAACGGAAAATGAAACGAAATGAAATAAATAAAAAAGCTAAAAAATTCCAAAAAATTTCCAAAAACGAAGTACCTTTTCGCCGCTAAGAGAACGAGCAACGATTCTAGCGTGGTCCCAGCGAGTGGTGGATTTGGTGAACTTCTTCAGCAGAATGGCGCCTCCGATTAGCACCAGAGTCTTCACCACCAAACCTTGAGCTCGGCTCCATCCATTCGAGTCCGACCCCGAATCCTTTCCCATACAAATATATTTACAATTCCCCAATCGTCTCGCCTCATCCAAGCAACACCAACATCTTATTATTACTCTGAGCAAAAAAGCTATGGTTTTTCCAGAAACAAAAGGGAGCAAAAATTAAATCTTTGTGATAAAAGGAGTCCTACAATTGAAACGGGGGATCGGCCTTGCGGGTGTCGGGTAATATTGGTGTTGTCAGTGTTTGCCACGTCACTCGTATATTTAGGTCTCAAGATGGAGATGAATATTATCATATTCAAATTTGATTTAATAATTATTTAAAATTGATTTTTTAATTGAAAAAAAAACCCTTGAATTTGATACAATAATTATCCAAATTTAATTCCTTATTAGAGTTAAGTTTGAATATGAATTATTAGAGTAATAAATTGATTCGAGTTTGATTATCTTATTATTCTGTTCAAATGTATTATTTAAAAATTTAATTGAGTTTTTAATATAATTTTATTTAATTAATTCACCTGTTTAACCTATCATACATGGTTAAAAAAGATGATAAATTAAATTTATTAAATCGAATTTAAATATCCTATCAAATTTATCATCATCAAAGTTTTTATCCAAATAAATTAGAATAAGTTACATGAATTTACTTATTTCTATCTAAAGTAAAGGAGATGTCCCAATTAAGTTTTTACATCTGATTATCATTTCATAATTTGACAAATTTTAATGACTAATTGTTCAAACCTACCGTCATTTTTCTCTTTTATCCAGATATAAAAGTGATTGCATTTTCATATAATACTTAACATAGAAAAAATTAATATCCTATCAAGTTGAATTTCAAAAATTAAACTTGATCTAATTTTGAATTTTAGTTTTCGATCGAATCAAACTCAATACTAAACAAATTCGACTCAAATACATTCCAAAACTTTTCCTTTCCTATAAGAAACTTCTACTACTACTGCATATTAAGAGTAGTTGGATTAACGGCCTCTCATTTATGCAGCAATTTCCAAGGGACAATGGCAGTCAATGGTGAAAAGATAAGCCATGAGTTCTAATTTTTATGGTAAAGATTTTCACATACATTGATGTTATTCAAACTATCAAAGATAGAACACACTGTTATGCTCAGGAAAAAAAATTCAGTCTCATCAGCTTCCCCTGGTGGCGATTACTCCATCCCCAAAATTCCATCACAGGTTTTCTCTTCTCTTCAGCTTCCTCGAAACAGTAAACAGGGGCCTGCCATTCGGAATCCTCAAGAACTGCCCCCCACTTCAAATGTCATTACATGAGCTGTGTACCCTACACCACAAACATTTCTAAGATCAAAATTGTTGTTTGTGATCTGAATTCTGTTTGATCTCGTACGAAGAATGAGTTCATAGTGCGACAAATATGATAAAACTACAAATACGGCTAAACATTTTCAAAATCAAATTTGTTCATGATCTGAATACTGTTTGATTTTATCTGAAAATTGAGTTCAAAGTGTTACAAATATGATAAAACGACAAATACTGCTAAAAGCATTTCCACCCAAACCAAAATGTGTAATCTATACGTATTCTTTTTATGAAAGTATAAGAATAGGGAAGTTTATTCAATTTTTATGGTTAGTGCAATCCGTCAATCTACTACTGAGATTTATGGATTCATTCAATTTTCATTAGTAAATTTTTCGAAATTTATAAATCATCTAATAACGAAAGACATGAAAAGTCGAACACTCAGCACCTAAGATTCAAACTTTAGCCAGTTCGAGTGATTGAACAATCAATATTGCTTTGAATTACCATGTTTGAGACAAAATGGAACCAAAAAAAGTGGAAATGATACCAGTGTAGAAGGCCCAGAAAACAGGTATCTTAGTGATGACATCCTCATAGTACCAAATGAAGTCGACCTTCTCCCATACATTACATAAGAACCCATCTTTTTCTTCTTGGCCTAAGTAATTGGCTTCATCCAGCCAGTCCGGGCGGAGAATTCCCACTGGAAAATGCAAGACTCTGCATTCTTTGTTAGAGTCCAGAGTGTAGATATAGGAGGTGCCATTGTCCCATTCCAGATCATAAGTGAGCTTGCCCAGCTGGTTCTGGATGATGTTGAAATTGCGGCCGTTGGGCCAGTCGTACCAGAGGTCTACTTTCTGGAGCGTGCCGCTGTTGTTCATGAAGAGAATCGAGTGGAATTGCAGAGGCCATGGCGCTGGAGTTGGGTCTTCCGGTTTTGATGCTGTCAGGGAGAGATGGAATGAGATGCATAGAAGAAAGATGAAGATGGGTTTGGCTGCAGAAGCCATTGAAAACTGGTGCAGGAGAAAACTGCAACAGTCGAATTAGACACGCTGCAGTAGAGAGAAGAGGATCAGACATTTGAGGCTGGCATTAACCCTCGCTGCCTCGCATGTTCTTCATACTTGTATCAATTTCACACCTATTAAAAGTCAAATTTCCTCTTCAACATGCCTACTTGTCACTGAAGCCATCAGACTGCGATATATTTGTAGTCTGAATAAAATTATTCAGTGTAATCAAACTAAGTCTAAATGATTCATTTGGCTTGATTTGAAAGCTCTACCAAATTCAGTTTAAGTTCAATTAAAACTAAAATTTGAAATTTAAACTCAATTGAATATAATAGTCAAATTGATACGAACGGTAGGCTTCCATCACAAGTCATTTGAGTTCTACAAATTTGATTTATTATTTTTGAATCATATATATAATAAAAAAGTAAGATGATAAAATAATAATCATATATTAAAAATATATTAAAAAAATTCTATTAAACTAACGAGTTGTTTAAACTAAATCTTAAATATACTCAAACTTAACTTGATTCTTTAAAAAATTGCAAAAAAGGAGGAGAAAGCAGTTACTCCAAGTTGCACAAGTGGAACCTTTAATCAAGTAGAATCATTTGAGAAAGCATAGAGAAGTACAGGGCAATTTGAGTCCCAATGTTTTTTCTTTATATATCCAGCTTCACTGCAGCAACGAAGCCATCCTTATTCATGATCCAGTATATGATAAGGAAGAAATAAATTTATGCACTTTAATTTGTTACAATATAACACTCTTCAGAACTTGCTATGTTCAAAACAATAGAAAAGTTACTGATTTCCTGTGACCGGGCTTTCGCGGCCTTTCTTGAAATCATCCCACCCCCTCACCCATGGCTGGCCGGGTGTTGCTCGGGTCTCCGGAGCAGAATGGTTGTTGAGGTTTTTCAAGACCTTCTCTTGCACTGCAGAGAAGACCTATACAACCGAAAGATCATGTAAGAATGCAGGAAAAATAAAAGAAAGAAACAAGAAAGCAACTTTCAGAGTGCGTATCATATCTCACAGGATTAACGGACACTGCTTCAGGTGGTTGTTCTTGACCAGTTAACCATTTCCAGAGGTCCGGGTTTTCCTGCAGAAGAGAAATGAAACATTTGATGAGAGAATCATATAAATTATTTTTAAAAGTTCCACTTACAATTAGCACGGCTCAACTCACATCAGTTTTCAGCAAACACAGGTTATTTGGATGATTAGATAATGAAATCCACTAAAACAGATTAGCATAGCAAGCAACTTGTCTATGCCTATATCATTTCATGCAGAGATGACAAAGCCAGTAATATATCATTTTCTTCAGAGCTGAAATGTCGAAAAACTGGAATACATTTGAGCAGCATTTCTAAAGAAAAAAAAAAGATGGTTCTGAATCTCAAATCTCAAGGTTCCTGCTACAGAACAGCTGAAAGTGGCAAATGAGAAGCTATGTTCTGAACCATTGCAATAAAATAAAAAAGTAACTACTCTGATGAAGAAAGAGCCTTCAAAAGGGTTTCATTATATAGTTTTATAGGACACTAATATTATGGTTAGCCAAACATGGCTCAGTAGCTTTGTTAATATGTTAAGCAATTTGCAAGAATTTATGTGAACATGTACTGGAAGCCACATTGGCAGTGTCTATTCTCTGCTGCAAATTTCCAGGGGCCAACATCAAAATCTTATCAGTGGCAGGAAAAGAAAGGTTAACAACAGCCCAAGGTTTAAGTTGATGAGTGAAAGCTGATAGCTGAAAGGTCAAGCATAATAAATTATAAGCTAAGATTTACAATGGAGACCCAGAATTAGTTCCTGTTAAGCCTAGATAGAATTGCAGCAGGCTGTAATCGGTAAAAAGCAAAGATCAACCACTGATTGGGAAAACTTAGCAAGGTAAAGGCTTATTGGCAACAGGAGAAGATTAACAGATATGGAGCAGGAAGTTTGTCGGATCAAATTGGTATGCAGATAATCTTACATGCTTAGCTCAAGGAGTCTAGTATTATTAAATGACATTAAAGACTTAAAAATCAGAATTGCCGAGCCAAGTGAAAGGCAACTGAAAACAATAAACAGTAAACTAAACTCCAAATCTTTCGTAATTGAATTGAGCCGAAAAAAGAAAGCACGTATGCTCAGGTACGCTTCAAATTGACAGGAGTCAGACAGAGTTCCAGGATAAGCATTATAACCCAAGAATTCTTTAATTCTATTATACGGCTCAACTAACAGGGACACAAGATCATCCACCATGGTTTCATATAAGCAAGAACAACTAACACCATGAAAAAAAATACCAGCGTATTTTGAACTTAAACGCATGTAAATTTGGTTTATAACCAATCAAAAAACAAACTCTTTCAAGAAAAAGATGGAGAAAGAAAGAAGAATACCAAATCAAGGACATGAACGAGAGCTTTAACTCCATTTTCGTCCATGGTATAGATATGTTCCTCCACCCATTTTCCCAGAACCAAATCCAGCTCCAGAAACCCTCTCTGTTTGCTCCTATACAACAATCTACCAAAAAAAAAAGGAAAACCCAAATAGGGACCGATCAAAATGATTGCTATATTTCGAGGATCAGAACCAGAAGACAACCCAAAAGGTAAACGAAGAAAGGTAACCTGTTAAACAGACGCCTTTTGCTTTCTTCAGTAGACAGGTCGATGTCTAATGGCTGAGTGTTACTAATATTACCGGATGAAAACCTTGAAACCCAACCATACTGTGGCCTGATAAGGGCAGGAAAAAGTTTCAAGCAAAGCTAACAAAAGCAAACAAAGGTGAAAAGAAAAGGCTGATGGGTACCTGAATATGGTCGTTGTCCGATTCGCAGCGATGGAAGAATTAAGGACTCGCTGGGCGTTAAGAAGAGCTCTTCTGAGAATGGCCATGGGTTCGATGATCGATCCTGGACCCTGGAGAAAGTGTAGAGAGAAGAGAAGCAAAGGGAGTGAGATGAATGAAAATCGTGGGCTTCTTTTAAGACGAGGAAGTCGGCCTGGAAGTCTAATGATTGCATCGTGGCCTTCTCGGATCCACGTAGAATTTCAAGTCTCACGATCCAATGCGTAGAAGCATATATGGGTTGGATTCTACTCGTAACATAAGTGACAAATAAGTTAAGTTTAAGTTCCCGCACCCTTTAAAATTATCGAAATGTTGCAGTTTGAGTGGATAAAATCGAAGCCGATCTAATGAATTTAATTTTATTATTTTTAATCATATATATTATATAAGAATAAAATAATAAATTAATAACTAAATATTAAATCATATATTTTAGAAAAAGTTCAAATAGGCTCACAAACTATTTGAATCGATAATTAAAGTATTTGAATTCAACTTATTTCGTTATTCGAATAATTTAAATTCGAGTTTAATTCGAAAATAAATAAATTAAAAATTTTAGTAATTAACGAGTTAAATTTGAATAACGCATGAATAGTTTGAATCATTTATATCTCTAATAACAAATGAGCAAGTTTGAGTTTGAACATTTTAATATTCACGTTAATTTATATTTAATCAAGTTATGTTTTAGAATTTCTGGAAGATATAATCATTTCAACATGTTTTTCGTATTCGAATTTAGAATTTTTGGATCTAAATTGTTTTAGATTCAAGTTTAATTTTAAATGATAATAATTTATGATTTGAGCCTTTTTTTTTAATTTTTTAATTTTTTTTTAATCAAATCGATTTCAATTTTCAAGTTTGTTTTCCTCTTATTACAAACTTAATTTGCTATTCGAGTTCAAATTTTTACAACTAAAACTTGCTTACAGTCAGAAGTATGATTTTCATTTTTGTTGTTGTTCTTTTCAATCTTTTTACTCTTAAATTATAAAAAAGGAATGAGTAAACAAGCTTTAAAAGAATAAAGAGCTAACTTGTAGTCTTCATAGTGAGAGATGAAATACAGAAGTGAACCCAAAAGCAAATATACTTGATGAGCCTTAAAACTACAGCTTCAATGGTTGGACGAAGGAGCAATAAACATGTTTTCACTAAACATTATCATAGAATTTCAAGTGCTGCTTGCTCTCTGTCAAGTGTGTGACTATTGTCACCATCAGTATTCTTTCGGTTTCCATTTTGATAAATACAAGTGCTAGGTCTTATCCTTCAGTATGCAGCAAGTTACTTTCAGCTGCTATGAAATCTTCAAGAATAGAATGGATTCCTAAACCCGGCAATAGTAAGCTTTGTTGCCTCAGAAGTTCACTTCTCGTCTCTCTGCAAAAAATTTCCCGGTTATTGCCTCGTCTGGAAGTAGGGCAAGCCAGACTCCGGTGTCAGCTGCAACATCAGCTGAAATATTGCCTGACCAACCTGTCATAGCAGTCTTCACCCATCCTGGGCAGTAGCAGTTGATATATATCTTTTCACCTTCTGGCTGATCTAAGAGTTCTTTCGCCACCAGCCGAGTGTAAGCATTGACAGCAAGTTTAGACACCGAGTAGTCCGTGAATGTCTGGGGCCATCCGCCTGATTGCCAAGTGTCATCTTCGACTTGTTGTAGGAAAGTAGACACTGTCCTATCAAGCAGTTCCTCAGAGAGAGCTTCCAGATTGCTCAGTTCTTCTCTCAAAGTTGCATCTTGAATTCTCTGTCAGAAAAAAACCAAGAAGAGAATATTTTGTGAAGTAACATCAAGGAAAATAAATGCTAATGATTTCTTTCAGTTCTTACAAGAAAAGTAGAGTATTAGAAATGGAGATCTCAAGAAAATTATGAACATAAAAGGTAATTTACAGTAGATGACCCTTAGCAGTCTATTTGATAAATTCATATATTCATACACCAAATAATGGTGTCAACGAAACAGAAGAGGCTAAGTTTTCTATTCCATTGCTCACTCCCGGGTAACAACTTCAACTTGAGGGAAACAACATGACTGCCATAGCATCCTAACAAGTACGTAGAAATCCTTGCATCTTATTCGACGTTTAAAAAATAGACATGCCTCCTTCTATGCGTGCATGGACACATCACTATGCTAAAAGGAGCTCCCTTGGGGAAAGAAGCATTGCAGAGACAGAACCAAAAGATGTAAACAAATTGATATGCAATTTATTTGCATATGGGAAAAAGGAACAATGCCTAAAGTACAGAAGGGGAGACTTGTTCCATTTCTAAAGGTAAGAGAGAAGTTGTAACAAGAAAAGGATTCAGGGAAGTGACTGTGATTTACTCACATTAAAGACCCACAACTCATTGTACTGAGAAAGCAAAAAACTGAAAGTATGCCAAAAAGCGGGCAGATTCTATGGATATATACAAGGAAGAGAATCACTTACATTGCGCCGGCCATTTAGTTTACCTAGCCGTGAGCTCACATTAACAATACGAGCACCAGCAGCAGAAGCTCTCATTACTGGTATCATTGCTTTAATCATATTTTTGGTGCCATAATAATTGGTCTCAACTACCTGCCGTGCAAATTCCACAGAATTATTGGACCCAAGATTGTAGTTAACACCTGCATTGTTTACCTGCAAATATAAGTTTGCATGAAACACGTCAAAGTGGAAAAAAAAAATCAAAGAAATGCAAACGGTTGCGCAAAGCAGTAAGCTAAGTTAAATGCTGAATGAAAGAGAAACCAATCAAGAATGAAAAAACTGACACCAAGCAAAATTCCCAAAATGAGTGGACAGAAGATCAAAGATCAATGAATTTTAATCTTACCAGAATATCGATGCCACCATATTTTTCTTTTATCCATTCAACAAACGCTGAAATTGATTCACCATCCAAGATATCGAGCTGATGGACATCCACATTGAAACCCCCTTCTTGTAGCACCTTGGCTGCTTCAATGCCAACATCAGTGACCCTTGATGTTAGTATTACAGTCAATCCATGACCAGCAAGTTGTCTTGCAATCTCAAACCCGATTCCTCTATTAGCACCAGTTACTACAGCAATAGTTTCTTCTGACCACCACCTAAAAGAACACCAAAAAATAAATCTTTGCATGACGGTTTGAATGGAATGTAAACTGAATCCGGCACCTCTGATATTCTTCAGTCTATGCTTCTTAAGTGCCTAATGAAAATGCAAAGTGTAACAAGAACCAATATCCGACCTTACGCTAAGTCGTCAGTGCA
Source organism: Heritiera fomes (assembly GCA_032173925.1). Taxonomy (NCBI): domain Eukaryota; kingdom Viridiplantae; phylum Streptophyta; class Magnoliopsida; order Malvales; family Malvaceae; genus Heritiera; species Heritiera fomes. The sequence goes on along the minus strand of JAPDPM010000005.1, from coordinate 1,453,762 downwards.
AAGTCTAACATGGATGCACAGAAAAGTATAGACTATCCAAATTCTGCTATTATCAATCATATTGTTCAAGTAATAATCGCATGATAAAAAGAAATTCCTTTAAAGAATGTCATCAAGCAAGAAAAACAATACCAAACCAACCGCATTAATATCAACAGGGTTACCAAGCTAACTGAACCAAAATTTGTTGTAATTAGACAAACATATTTTAAGAAAACAATACCATTAACAACAATCAATAGCTGCAATGCTTGGAGTATATGTCATTCAGTGTCTTATCCTCTAAAATTTCAGTCCAAATGTACAAAATCCTCCCTTGTTTTCCCCTAATCTGTTGAAATACCAACCTGGGTATTACCAAAATCAAAGAAAACAAAATCCCAAGGCAAAGAAACAAAGAAAGTACCTCTGATGATCAGAATAAGGAATGGTCCTGAGAAGGGAAATCTCTTGGAGTCTCTTTTCCCTTCTCTCCTTTGCTTTTTCCTTTTTCCCTGTCATCTCCTAGTGTTTGCTTTTTCTTTCAGGTTTTGGGACAGTTTGAAGTGATGAAGGCAGAGACAGAAGAAGAAGCAAGAAAATCTATGTCTGCCGCTGAAACAGATGAAAGAAAGACATGGGTGTGAAACCTGGTTGCAACAGCTGCTTTGCTGTCCGGTCTCTCTCAACTTTGGAGCTCGTGGTTAAATTGATTTAAGCTTATTTTTAGGTCAAATCTCCAATTTTTATGCCTTCAGAAAAGTGAGATTAGTTTTTTTTTTATACAAAAGTTCATTGAGAAAGCTTTTGTGATGCCTGAAAAGTGAAATCATCATCGTGGGGAGGCTTTATCACAATAAATTGAGATGAAAAAAAGAATATAACTCTTAAATAATTGGGGTATTTTTGCAATGTGAATTTAATTTATTTACATTCATCTTTACTTTAAAAATACTTGAATTCGTAGTAGAATATAATAAATTGATGCTTTGATTCTTAATATTGTTATTTTAAAATCGAGAACTGATGTTTTATCTCAAAAAAAAATTTGGATTAGTGTATTGCAATAGAATTTTGCTAATTAGATAAATAAATTATAATTTATTCAAAAAAATTAATATACAATTTTATTAATTAATTTCTTTTCACCGGATCCTATTAAAATATAAGCTAAAATTATAACTTGTTAAAAGAATTAATTAGGCAGCTTGTAACCAAAAAAAAAGAATTAGGCAGCTGGTTATGTTAGAGATTTGTTCTTGAAATTGTTAGATGAATTGTTCGGAATTGATGATATCAAGATGGAGAAATTGCTTGAGTTAAAATACTAAATCCTATCTAATAATTAAAAGCAATTAAAGTACGTCTCAATACAAATTTCGAGATAAATTCTAATTTTTAACTCAATATAATAAGTGAAAAATAAAAAAAAAAGATTGGAGAAATATCATTGTATATAAATCATAATATTATTTTGAGTATGCATTTGAAGATAACATATTATAATGTTTCATTGTTTGTATGGAATCTTATCTCTATCTCGATAGTCGTATTTTGATTGCGATTCACTTATTTTGTCAATTGGTTATGTAGCATAAATGAATTATTAGCGGCCATTAAAGCTTACTTTATCTCGATCAAAAATGTCTGAGCCAATATATTATAACATTTATCTATTAAGGTAGATGTAATCAAAAGCTTCAAATGGGGACAATGGTGATTAGGGCGTAAATAAATACAATATTTGACTAATAATTTACAAATATGATTTGTTTTTGTTCGTTTATTAAATTAATAGTTTTGAATAGAGATATAATTTATTTATTAATGTTTGTGAAGAAACTTGTTTAAAGTTTATTTAAAATTCGTTCGTTTAATAAATCATTTAGTGTTTATTTGCTTTTCGATAATTATAAGTTTTTAAGTTACATATTTATTCATTGAACATTTTAGTATGTAATTATTAAAATTATATATTTATATAAGATTTTTTAATTTGATATCATATATATAATTTGTTTTAATAATTTTTTTATTTATTGTTTACGAACATATTAATTTAATGTTTATGAACATGTGTTTATGAATATATTTATTTAATATTCACGAATTCGTATTTGTGAACATATTCATTATTATTTATGAACGAATTTAATGAATACGAATTAAGCATAAATAATATTAAAAAATAAATAAACGAGTAAAAACATAAATAAAAGGTTCGTTTATGATTGATTCGCTTTCACATGACAATGATTCCAATTCCCCGTCAATTTCTTTCGCAACTTAAAGAAACGAGGAATCTAAACATTTATTAGTATTTATCTCTTCATTAGTGGGGTTGCTCATTTAAGTTTGAAAATTTGATTGATTTTTGAATAAGTTTAAATCAAATTATTAAACTAATAAGATGAATTTAAACTTAAAAATTGCGATTTGATAAAAATTGGATGGAAACCGAACTTGGATTCATTATTTAAAGTTTAAGTTTTGGCCTGATTCAATAATTACAATTTTTATTATTTCTTATAACTTAATGATATTTGATTCAAAAATATGATATCATATTTTGTAAATTAAAAAAAATTGAAGATGATATATATTTAACTATACAAATTTTTTTATGTGCAATTTAATAAGAACTTGTGTTGTGAATTTAGATTTGATTAAGATTTTCATTTTTTTTCTACTTTTAGTAAAAATTTATTTAAATTTATTGTGTTATATTTATTAAATATTATATATGTTTTTATAATTTTTAATTTTATTTAATTTTTTGTAAAAATTTTTTTATTATACTTTAACTGACTTTAAACAGATTTAAACTTATTCATTATATATAAAAACAAATTTGGATAAAAAATTAAATTAAAAAATTCAGATGGGATTGAACTTTATCTCAATTTTAATTCCTTAATATCTTAAATTGGATTCGAATTCGTTACAATCCATAATCATACTAGCACACATTGTCCAAGCCTAAACTATGGCTGCTTGTCATCCTCTGTTTCAAGTTCAGCTTCTCTTTTTCTTAAATAGTTTTTGATCTACCTGATCGAACACCTATCTACATGGATTTGGCGGGCATACAGGAATAAGAGCGAGCAGAATCATTGTTTAATGCCATTACCGAACCAACGGAAGAATTAAAAACACTAAGAGGGTTTTCTTCTGACGTTTTCGGCTTTTCTAATAGCCCACCATGGATGGATAAACTATAAAGAAGCAGCGGTCACTCTCCATGGAAATTGAACTTTTCTTTGGCGATGAATATTATACTCATATCAGTGTTGAAAAAGCTACAGTCATGGCTTATGATTATGCATTCTATATATTTATTCTTATGCCGACGAAATTCATATATTCATAGAAGTTATGGGCCATGGCGTAAATCAGTTGAGCAATCATAATCTTTATAAAATCCACGGCCAAAGTCCTATACTCTCTCCTGTCAACCATAGCTGGAACGTTCAAAAGCAGTGGCGCAGGAAGTAGTGGTTGAAGGCTGTGAAGAAGGAATCTCAGAACGCTTAGGTACGTTGATTTCTTCTTTTCCAGTTCTATTCTGTAGACTCATGGCAGCTTTAACTTTCTTTATCTTTGGTTTTGCATGTGGAATTGATGATTACCGGTCGCTGTATTTCCTCCCCAGATTGAACTTTGTTGTATTTGGGGCGTTGAATCTTGAATTTCTTAATCAAAGTTGAGTAACTATTTATATCTTCAAATTATTGCTTTCAAGATTATACCCGAAAATTAACCATCAAAATCAATCGTCCCACAGCGAATGGTTGAGAATGATCCATTCACAGTTGTGCTTTAGAATTGCTGTATATTTTAACACTTTCTATCATGTTAAATCATGTTTATGTCATACAAAACACAAAAATTTCATGTCAAAATTTACGTAGGCACGTCAAACACAAAAATATTTTTTAGCTTTTCTTTCATGTCGTTTTGGTATCGTGTCTAGGATTATCTAATCTTATTTATGTACTGATTCCTGGTTCCTGTAGTGTTCAAGTTTCTATTTGAATTGTCAATATACGTAATCTTAGTATTTTGATTCCATATAAATATATGGTAAGCTTAGAAGAGATTATATGTTTGACTCTTAAGATGTTGAAATTTCAGGGAAATGAGAAGTTATGATCCAGGATGGTTACTTCTGGTTGGAGTTCTGGTAACACTAAGATTGCCATATTCACAAGCCATTTCAGGAAATGAAAATAAGATTAAAACTGCTGTTTTTCTATCACCAAAGTTCGTCCTCAGGCCAGGATCAGTGGAAAACACAGATTTTTTCAATGTTGACTTTCCAAAAGGTCATATTGCCTTGAAAAGTTTCAATGCAGAAGTGGTAGATGAGGCTGGGAATTCTGTTCCGCTGCATGAAATTTATCTCCATCATTGGTTCACTGTAAAATACTATGTACGAAAAGGTTTTGAATTGTCCGACTCAGAGTTTAATGACAATAAAAAACTTAACAGGTCGAATTTTATTTCTGGCAGAAACAGTGGGATTTGTCAGGATGAAATTCTTGGTCCGCTCTTTGGCCTTGGGTCTGAAACACGAAAAACTGCAACTTATATTCCGGATCCTTATGGAATAGAAGTTGGTAATCCTGCTGAGATTCCTTCTGGGTTTGAGGAGAAATGGATGATTAATGTTCATGCAATTGATACAAGGGGTGTGGAAGATAAGTTGGGATGTGCTGAATGCAGGTGTGAGTTGTATAATGTTACAAAGGACGAAGATGGAAAACCTTTGAGCCCTGACTACAAAGGAGGTTTGTTATGTTGCTACGGTCGCACACAATGCAGGCTGAAACAAGGGTTTGAGGGCATCAGAAGAACCCTCTACCTTAGATACACAGTGAAGTGGGTCGATATGGATAGCTCTGTTGTGCCTGTTAAAGTTTATATACTTGACATTACTGATAGATGGAAAAGGTCTAGTAATTCAACAGGGATTAATGCTGAGCATTATTGCGAGGTAAATGAAATGTTTATGTGCTGCAACCAAGAATGTAAATGTCTTAAATTACTTGAACTCAATTCGATGATTACTTAAGTTTGACTCATTTATTTTCGAGCGGAGCTTAAGTTCAAGCTACTTAAGTAACGAGTCAAGCTAAGTTTGAGTATTTTAATATCTTAATTGAGCATCATGTGAGTCTAATCTTGATTTTTTAATATTTTTATTATCATTTTATTCTCATATTATATGGTTGAAAAATAACAGATCAAGCTTATTAAATCAAGTTCAATTTTATCGTATTGAGGTCAAGCGACTTGAATATTTTGTTGACTCGAGCTCCAGCTTTAAAAACTAAGTTCGATCAAACTCAAGTCAAGCTTAAGTCTTAAATTGCATTTTCTGCAACAACTTTTTTTGTCAAATTAAATTTCTTCAAAATATCAAGTTGTTGTAGGTGGAATATGATATCGAATCTTGCCATGGCACTGGATTGGTTGATAATGGATGCATTGACAGCAGAAGGATTAGCCTTGACATGCCAGTTGGTGGTTATGTCATATATGGTGTTGCACACCAACATTCAGGAGGCTTTGGTGCTGCTCTCTATAGAGAGGTATTGAAAGTCATAGTTTCATGTTACTCTTTTGTGTCATTTTTTTTATTTGTCTCTAGCTTGTTTTAATGAAATTTTGATGTTTATTGTGATCATTTAAGGGTGAGCTTTAGTGCAATAGTAAATGTTGTTTATTTGTGACTTGGATGTCACAGGTTCAAGTCACGAAAACAGCCTACTTCTCTGTTAATGTGAAGAGAAGGCTGCGTACATTTGACACTCCTCAAATCCCACAATGTGGGAGCTTTGTGCACTGAGTTTGCCACTTTATTGTTATCATTTGGTGAACTTCAGTAATTTATTGTCTTCCGATAATGATGATCTGTGCCTGTTTGCCTGTTTGCATACTAGGATGGCCAACTTTTGTGTTCTTCAATTCCAACTTATGGGGAAGGGGAGGAAGCAGGAAATGAAGCTGGTTACATTGTAGGAATGTCTACCTGCTATCCTCAACCAGGAACTATCAAGATATCTAAGGGGGAGGCTCTGATTCTAGAGTCCAATTACAGTAGTATCAAACAACATACTGGAGTCATGGGGATCTTCTACATTTTGGTCGCAAACCAGCTGCCCAATCCAACGCAAACCTTGCACACTTTTGTTCAAGTAAGTTTCAATTATCATTTGATGAAGAAAATTCGTTACTTGTGTTAGTGTTTGTGTAAGGCTTGAAAAAATTAAAAATTAGACATAGGTTCCCAAAAAAGATTTAGACAGAAAATTAGATAAAGTAGTTCTGATACTATATTAGAAAAAATCTTCTATTCATAGGAAGAGAATCTACACATAATTACGTTATCTTAAATATTATTTTAATTACAAAATCATAATCTCTTAAATTACGTTCAACTATATAATTACAGGATATTACATTAACATTGAATTGAACAAGTTTTTTCAAGCAAATTCACATATATAGGTGATAAAAGAAGTTTTATGCTAGTTTTAAGAGACATGATTGTATTAGAGCATTAAGATAATTATTATTTTTTTGTTACAAAGGGAAATACAAATTTCTAGTAAAAAAATAAAATTATTTTAAATCTTCGAGGGAACTCCACTCCATGCATTAGCTGCTATTAGTCTTCTAAGTTCATTTTGGAAGAGTCTGAACTTTTTCTAAATCTACATCCAACTCACATGCTGCCTTTGTTAAAGCATCTGCACAAAAATTTCTTTCTTTTAATACATGTTGAATTCGAACTTTCCATGATCTATTCATGAACAGTCGAATCTTAAGATAATTATTTACAAAAATCAAAACAATTGATAGGTGATGGCCAAATTATATTAATGTTAACTATACAGTCTCGTTTATATGGACCAACAATTTCTTATTTAGATAGTTTTCTTTGAACTCATTGCATGGTTTCTTTGAATGAGGCTTCTTGATTATGAACAACTCAAATTAACCCTATGGATGATTTTTTCATGAAATTATGATCTGATGCAGACACAGGACAGCGTTATATCGTTAACTATCGTTTGGGTTGCGATATCTGTGATGGTTGGGTTAACAGTTATCACTGTCACCATTCGTTGTGGACTTAAACACAAAAGAAAAGGTGGCTATGAGGCAGTTGTGATGTGAACTATATTCTTATAAGCTGTAATGTGTGTACTATTGCATCTAAAATTAGTTATAATAAGGTATGAATAATGCAACTGTTTGTAATTAGTTTGAACTTTCTCGTAACACCTTAATCTCATGTTTTGGGAATGTGTGAAGATTTGTTGTGTTATATATGGAAAGATCTAACTTTATACTTGTTGAGCTGTTTTTTGTGACACAAAACTGTTAGATTTGTGGGTCAAAGTGAATAATAACTAGCAAGTTGGATGCGGATGTCCACGCTTATTATGTCTTAGTCTTTTTAATATTATATGTATGGTATGAAAGCAATTTGTAAAAATAAGAACTTGTAAGGTGTTTGGGTTATCCAACTACATTTTTTTGCACTTCTGCGTATGCAAATACAAGCCAACGCATGTGGAATGAGATATGGGACCTTATGCTGACAATTTTAGGACCGGACTAAAGAAGAGTTGTAGCATGCTATGAAGTTTCGATTCGGGTCCTGGTAACTTCAATATCTATCCCCTAATTATAAACTAAAAAAAATGTGACCTTATAGGTTATAGTGGAAAGAAAATATTAGATAAACCAAAATCATTTATCATATAAGGTAAAAAAATCATTTGATAAAATAGATATTGCAAGGTAGCTTGTGCCCAAATGGGAATCTCTGCTGGATGGTTGGAGTAAAATAAATTGTGATGGAGCTTTTGACTGCATTACAAAGATGGCAAGTACTGGTGCAATAGTTAGGAATCATGAAGGGTGATAGCAGAAATGGCTCAGGCGCTCAGCAGGTGATTGTAGATAGTGTGGCTATGGTGGAGTGTATGGCAACAAAACAGTGGCATTACAAATCAATATTTCGGAACTTATAATAGGAACAAATGCAGAAGAAATCAACAAAATGTGGAAGGCAGAATTGTGATCGGAGAATCTGACCAATGGTAGAAGATATTAGAAGAAATGCAAATATGGCTGCAGATTGGTTGGCTACCCAAGTTAAATAAGAGATTGTTTTTCTAGTTTACCTAGAGTTTTACCATTTTCTTCGATGGAAATCTTAAATAAGAATGATTTACTAGCTCCGCATAATGTATAAAGCAAACAAGAGGGATTTTCTAGTAGTGGCTTGTTGAATCAAATTTATTATCATTCGTAAATCATGGTCAAAGAGATGTGTCCTTATCATTGAAGTTTTGATCATTTTTAAATCAAATAAAAAATAGGGGGCAAATTCGATTATTTTGAATCATATATCTTAGTAAATTTGTAAATTTGACTTTAATGGCTCACATCAAATCAATAATTTTTTTTTTCAAATATCAAACCAATAATTGAAACCTACGGAGTTATCACAATTACTAAATTAGGGCTATTGGTTTTCATAAACAAAATGAACACCATTTCTTTCAAAGAAAAAGAAAACCTATTTTCCAAGCTATTTTATGTTATATGTAAGCTTTCAAATTACCCAGACATGATTGACACTAAATAATAAAAAATTTCAAATCATTTGATTTCTGATAATATTACAGTCTCATTATTATAGCTTGTAAAATGACTTAAACAATTAATGACGATAGAGATCCAACGTTGCGATATCAACATAGATAGATATGCAAAAAATAAAAATAAAAATCAAAGCTTCAAATGAACATAATTTATTCGGACATATAAATATAAATATATATATAAATAATTGAGTTTTGAAAGAGAATATGAAAGTTAAACTTATTTTTTATTCAATAAACAAGATAAATTGAAAGAATTCAAATAATTGGATTTTTATATCAAATCAAACTCTAGTTATTAAAATAAAATTTATTCGTGTAGCTAATATGGTTCCAACCAATTCTATTTGCAACTAAAAGAGTTCACATTCATCAAAAAAAAAAAAGAGTTCACATTTGTGTAGCCACGTTTGCATTTTTTTATGTTGAATTAAATATGGTAATATGGCCATAATTATAGCTTGTAGCCTTGTACAATGAATTAGGTTGGAAAGCCCACTTTGAGGTCTCCTCGTAGATAGGAAATGAAGAAAGCATTTAAAAGCTCCAAATAGCGGCAACGAAGGTTTAATTAAGGGTGTAAGTGAGATTATGTGTTTGTTATTTCGGTTCAATTTGAATAATTTGAAATTGATTAAATTATTTTTTAATTGAGTTCTTGAATTATCAAATGGGATGAGTTTCAATATTTTAATATTTGGATTGAATAGCCAACAATCTCTTAGTTTAGTGGTTAAGGATGAGTTGTGACATATTGTAAGTCTTGGGTTTGAACCCAAGCACTCCCATTTTCAGTTATTTAATATTTTCCTTGTAATCAAAAAAAAATTTGGATTGAATAATTTGGAGTCTAATTGATTTTTTTTATTTTAATATAGATATTTGTATTACTAATCATATATATATATATATATATATATATATTATAAAATAGAAAACAAACGTAACATGTGTCACAATATCATTAATCTCATTTATTTTATTTTATTTAATCTCAAATTTTTATTTCCTTTTAAATTATCTTTTTTATCCAATTAATATTCTGTTAACTACTATCACACATAATTTTTTACAGTTTTTTAATTGACAACTCACCATTATCAAGACAATGCTAATATGGGTTCACATAATTTCCATTTTTTTATTTTCTTTTAAACTATATTTTAAAACTAATTAATATTTTTGGAATTATCTATTTATCCCATTTAAATATTTATTATTCAAATTTTAAACAGTATTTAGTTATGCTATCAAATTATCTACTAATATCTATTTTTAAAAAAATAAATTAATTCATTAATTTAATAAATATTTAATTTTCACATCTTTATAAATTTTTTCATGATATTCTCAATATTAAACCCGTGTTAATTTTTAAAATTAATATCTAATTAAATCTTTTATATATCTAATCAAATCTTTTAAAATTATTATCAAATCTATTTTAAATTATTTATTATCTAATTAATAAATAAAAACCAACTTCTAATAATCGTTCTATTTACTGTAAAATTGCTCTTTTCACATTTTAATATCCCTCTACCATCCTTATTCTGAATCACGTACTAATAACCTTCTATACTCCTCATTCTAAATTCACATTCTAATAACTCTTTCAAATCCTTACTGCAAAACAATTCAACTATCTCCTTCTGTAACATCCCAAAGCTACTGTCTATCATAATACATACTCATAACTTACACTTAATTACCAGTTGGGCTGTCTGTGATGCTTAACAACTCTCGCTACTTGAATTTCAAGTTATGAATTATTAAATTAATTTACTTACAATTGTTTATACATTCCCTTCTATTTAAAGTAGTACTGTACCATTTTTCTGAATATATAAAAGAATACAACATACCTTCGATAGTAATTCTTGGGAAGGTAATTCTCTTTGCCCTAACTCAACAATCTGTGGAGTGGAAAAATAAGGAGTGAGCGACAACGTGCTCAGTAAGAAAGGTGTATGCTGCTTTATAAAATAAAAGCTATAATCTCAAAACCATGTAATTATCCTAATGATCAAACTCATTAGGAAACAAAAAATATAATTAACATGAAATAGGATTCACCAGATCCTTTCATAAATCATTTAATTAAGACTAGGCAATAATTTAAATCATGCAAAGAATACAAATCCTCCGCTTTTGGGGTGCACCCGTAGGCCATCGCCCCTCACGGCTATCTCATCTAGATGTATGGCCATAATCTGTAGGTGGTTCTCGGGTCCACTTGCCAAGTGACCTCAAGACCGCTGAAGACTTGACAGGTCCATCAGCCCTGTGACGCCCTAGGGTGCACTCGTTGGTCTATTTGACTCGAGCCATCGCCCTAGCTGGGTCACGCAAAGTACATGAATGATAATGCATGAACTCATGGCCTAATGTCTCAAAATCAAGTTATCATATGTATCATTTCCATAAACTGATTTGGTTCCCAAAAGGGTTTACAACCAGTAAAACAACCCTTAATTTCAACATTTTCTATGAGAGAAAAGCACGTTTGGAGCTGGTTCGCCCACGGCTAGTTCGCCCAGGGTCAGCTCGCTCATTGGCCAATTCGCCTAATGCTCAACTTCCCTAGTGGTCAACTCGCCCGAGAGTCAACTCGCCCAAGGTCTACTTTTCCAAAAATTTCCACATTTTCTATTTTTCAAAAATATTTATTAAAAATTTATTTATTTATTTATTTAATTTTCATTGAGAAAATTTTCATAAATAAGTTCACCCACTGGTCAATTCGCCAAGGCGGCGAATTATTAGTCGCCCGCCTCATAGCTTTTCAAGACAAAAAGTATGGCTGGCTGATAACAGTTCGCCCGCCCATACGACATAAAAAGTTCTCCCAATTTTTAAAACAAAGGCTCTTGCCAGGTTCTCATAAAGTAGAACTCGCCACTTGGCTAGCACGAGTTTAAACTTAGAACAAAACTACTCGCCCGCCCTCAGTAGCTCGTTCATCAAAACAACATATGGCGACTTGTAGCTCGCCCGAAACCAAAACAATTTATCAACCAATGCATGTCAGAAATAAAACAATTTCTAATATTTTCTTAACATTTTTACTCCACAGGACATGCATTTGCATCACATACGACTTCCTTACCTCGTCTGATACAGCCTTGCTTCTCGCCCGCCTTCCTCAATTCCCGTCTGCACGTAAATATTAATTTCATTAATATTTTCTTTTCTAATAATTTTCTAAAACTCGTTTTCAATTATTTTGGCGAAATAGCCGCTCGCCCAACTGAGCTCGCCCTTCATTAGTGGCTTATTCATGGGAGTTCGCCCAACGTGGGAGCTCAACTCACCATGCTCATCCATTCAGTTTGCCAGCCGTGGCCTTTGTTCATAAATGGGTTCGCCCATGAATTGGATAGCCCTTGGCTATCTCGTCCTCTTGAACAACACTTTGGCGAGTTTTCTATTTCCTACTCGCCTCATTGGCGATCATTGGTTTTCGCCCGCCCGGACAGTTATTCTGACTCTCCCACACAACTGGCGAACTCACATAAAAATCCCTCAAACTCGTCCTATCCTTTGGGCGAATAGTCACCCATTTTGACTAGCAATTTCCTACTCTCCCATCGTGTTTCCTTACTCATTTTTAGTTATTTTTCCATCTAGTTTTCTTATATTTTCAACAATATTCAACTACAACCAGGCTATATCTATGATTAGATATCAAGAGAACTGCAAAACTATGAAACTCACCTTTACCAAGTTACTCCTCCAACAACAGAATGCTTTCTTATCTCTCTTAGCTTTAGTTTGCTTGTTCCTTAGCTCTTCAACATTGTAGGGAAGGTTTTGCTAACTAATACGGAATTTTTCATAGCTTGCATCTAAGAAAACTGAAGAACTAAAGTTAAACTTGTAGTGAAATGGAATGGGCGAGAAGGATTCTGGAGAGGATGGAGTTCGTTTCAATCCATTTCTTCTCTTGAAGCCTCTTTATATAGGCATGTTAGTCCAACCAAGACTCACCATCTGCTCCTTATCACTTCCTTCATCATTACCCGTCTTGTAGTGCATTAATTCACGAAGAAAATTGCACCTAAAGAACGTCTGAACCAGCATTAAAACGGGTAGAAAAAGTGCAGCAAAAGACGTCAATAGCTCAGTTTTTCTCTTCTCCTCACCAACATTTCTTCCAGCCGCCCACGTTGATTGGCTCCCCTTTCTCTCTTTTCTCCATTCGTCTGACAGCCCATTAAATGTTGAAGAATTTCCAGCCAAAGGAATGGCTTGCAGTTAAAAAGGGAACGGGCGACAGAGGTCTCTGCACGTTTTTTACTACAATTTCTCCTTTTATTCTTCTTCTTTCCCACGCCAATGTCAACCACAATTATTAACTTTGTCTTACCTCATTTAATGTTTCCACAATCCAACTAATAAGGTTCCTTTTTGCATTTTTTTTCAACCAAATGCATATACACCATATTATACACCATAACTTAAAATGAAAGTGAAAATTCATATTTAATTGTTTTCTTTAATTTTACTCAAACAATTTATTCTCACCATCATTCATGTACAAATATGGTATATAGTATAATAAAATTCGGGTCTTACACCTTCGGTTTCCTTGCTCCAGTTACAAGTTTGCACATTGTCGTATTAGAAACATGAAAAAGGTAAATTTGCCTTTCATATTATAAGTGACATTTTGGATTTTTCGTTTAGGAAATGTTTTAATAATTAAAACACATGAGTTGGATAATGAGTTAATTACTCTATTCTATGGTTTTTTTATAGATGAAATTTTGGATTTGTAATTTGTTTTTTTTTTTTTGTGTTACATTTTTAAAGTTTAATGCTATAGCTTACAAATTTGGTGAACTTTCATGTTTTATGGAGTTTTAATGGTTGGGTAGTTGTCTGCCTTTTCATATTTTCATTAAATAAGTAAAAAAAAAGAAGTTAGCAGAAGATGATAATTTCATATTTTCATATATTGAAGTAATAACCAGAAGATGATAATTTCCGTCAAACACTTGCAAAAAAAATATGTACACGCGAGTAAAATTTTATGTTTTTTCATTAATTAGTTGAATTCTTTTTGTTCTATAAATAGATAACAATTATGTATGATGTAAACATAATTGCAGGAGTATAGATCCAACAGAATCATTTGAAGATTCTCAGAACTGAAGATCTTTTTTTTCGATGATCGAACTTTTAGTTTTTAATTTAAGTGTTGGACGCATTTTTTTTATGTTAGTGTTTCTTATATTCGAATGCAACATTTATATATTTCATTCATCATCATTTCTTATTTATTTTTTCTTATAAGATTTACTTACTTTGATTAAATTATGTTAATTAATTATATATTTAATTTTATCATCTAAATAACTAAATTGTAAATAAAATTTATTTTTTATTTACAAACACTTTTCAATAAACAAAATTTTCGTGCATCGCACGGGTCATAAACTAGTTTACTATTCTATTTTTAATATAGATTTCTATATGATGCACTGACAGTATATAATTTCTATACATCTCATCAATGAGTCCTTATGAAAAAATTAAAAAAATTTATTTATATTTGCTTTTAAGGGTTTGACATATTTTTTAATTTGACAATTAATGAGGTATCAACTTCTGATATATTGATAGTGTATAAAAACTATGCACTGTCAATGCACTATATACAAATCTTTTTAATATTTATAAATTTCTTATAAAAAATTTAATTTAAATTCAAATTAAATACAAAAAATTGAAATTTAAAGTCAGAATATAAATATCAAATTTGCTTGCTATTGAATAAACAAACTTAATCAAATGAGTTCGTAAAATTCAATTATTATTTTAAATCAAACTTTAATAAAAAATTCACTTAAATCAAATAAAATTTCGAACCTCAAATTTAAAGTCCAATTCAAACTCAAACTTCAATCTTCTAAATAATTATTACACTACGTCCAAATAAAATTTCATTCTCAGCCTGTTATGAAATCAAATTATTAAAGGAAAACATCAACCAACCAGTTCATACAACCCATTCTAACATTTCTAGTTCTAGCTTCCAACCAGTTTGCGTAGCCACGTTTGCAGTCGGCCCACAGATAAGATGGTTCGGCCATATCCCTTATTATCATCAGCTTCGAAGTAGATAGCATCGGGGAACAAGACACGTTCGAATAGAACTGATAATTTTAGACATGATATAATTATATGATACGAAAACGATACGAATATAAAATATGTAATAATACAAATTAAAATTAAATAAAAATTATATATCAATATTGTAAAAATTAAAAATAAAATTTTATAATTTTTGTGTCAATATAAATTTTAACATAAAAATTTTATTTTTTACACGATATAAATATAATTTTACCTAATATAAAAAATGGCTTAATAGCCAAATAAGCCCTCAACCTTTAGCCCAAAATGGAATTTTGCCCTCAACGTTTTATCGCATAAAATTAAGTCCATAAACTTTTATTTCAGTGGAAATAAACTCTCAACCTTTTACAATTATGCAATTAAGTCAAAATCTGTTTAATGACACTAACTATCGTTAGTTTTGCATACGTGGCAGCTGACGTGGATAGCTTAGATGGCTGCCACGTGGCATGCCACGTATGTAAAACTAACGGCAGTTAGTGTAATTTAACAGATTTGGTCTATTTCCATTGAAATAAAAGTTTATGGACTGAATTCAATGCGATAAAACATTGAGGGCAGAATTCCATTTTGGTTAAAGGTTGAGGGCTTATTTGACTATTAAGCCTATAAAAAATAAATTAAAAACATAAATTATCATGTCGATGTTTGAAGCCCGAATAGCTTGTCATTCTCTGCTTTTATAGTTTTTATCCACACGCTAGCGTCATGGCTGACGTTTATGCCTGCTACATTTATTTATGGTTATTACGACGAAAGTCTCACATTCATCAAAGTTTTATACAATGCTCTCACGAAAAACACGTGGCAAAGTCCCATACGCTTCCCTGTCTTGGAGTCTCAGACTATAAAACGGCGGGAAACTTGTCCAGCCGTAACTCGAATGCTCGAGAGGGTCGAGTAGCGCACACATTAGGGCGTGTGAAGAAGAAGTAATCTCAGATCTTTTCGGTGCGTTGCTTTTGATGATAATCGTGCCCAAATTTCTGCTTTCCTTTGCATTGGTTTTGCATGCGAAATTGATTACTGCCGGTCTTTGTACTGATTTCCTCGCCAGATTGCTTTTACTTCTAGTTTGCTAAAATCAAAATTGGAAATTTCCAGTGTTGTATTTCAAGCGATGAATCTTGGGTTTCAAGCGTATACTTGAAAATGATCAAAATAAGTTGACTGAGGGTGAATAATTAAGGATGACCCATGTCAACTTTAAGAAACTGATTGCTTGAAAAGAACTATTCTCAGAAATCACTGTTCAGTAGTAATTTGGCTGTTTTCTCAGTTGTGCTTTAGAGTTGCATCATATAGTTATACCTATATGTATTCACTCTTCATCTAGTTATAACTATCCTGTTCCTGTAGTATTCAAGCATGTATTTGAATTGTTTATACATAATCTTGTTATAGAGTTGCATCTTATAGTTATATCTAATTATCTATACTGGTTGCTATAGCATTCAAGCATGTATTTGAATTGTCTATACATAATCTTGTCATAGAGTTGCATCCAATATTTATATCTATTTATCCCTATTCATATAGTTATAACTATGCTGGTTCCTACAGTATTCAAGCTTTTATTTGAATTGCCTATAAATCTTGTTATAGAATTGCATAAATCTATTCGGGTTTTTATAATATTCAGGCATGTATTTGAATTGTCTACGCATAATCCTGTTACAGAGTTGCACCGTATGGTTATACCTATACTGGTTCCTATAGCATTGAAGCGTGTATTTGAATTGTCTATGCATGATATTGTTATAGAGTGGCATCGTATAGTTGTCTATACCAGTTCCTATAGTATTCAAGCATGTATTTGAATTGTCTACACATAATCTTGTTATAAAGTTGCATCGTATGGTTATATCTATACTGGTTCCTATAGTATTCAAGCATGCATTTGAATTGTCTATACATTATCTAGTTATAGAGTTGCATCGTATAGTTATATCTATACCTGTTCCTACAGTATTCAAGCATGTATTTGAATTATCTATACATAATCTTATTATTTTGGAGATACCCTTCCCATACAACTAACTGTTTTCTTATTTTGTTTTATTTTTTAATTTTGATTCTTTTTAAATATATAGTATACTTAGAAGAGATTATATGTTTTGACTCAAGATATTGAAATGACAGGGAAATGAGAAGTTACAATCCAGGATGGTTACTTTTGGTTGGAATTTTGGTGACACTAAATTTGCCATATTCACAAGCCTTTTGGGGAAATGGAAATAAGATTAAAACTGCTGTTTTTCTATCACCTAAGTTTGTGCTTGGACCAGGTTCAGTGGAAAATAGATTCTATTACAATGTTGACTTTCCAAAAGGTCATATTGCCGTAAAAAGTTTCGATGCAGAAGTGATTGATGAGGCAGGCAATCCTGTTCCCCTGCATGAGACTTATCTCCATCATTGGGTCGTTGTAAGATACTATGTACGTAAAGGTGTGGAATTGTCAGAGTTTAATGACAATAAAATACTTAAAAGTTCAGATTACATTTCTGGGAGAAATAGTGGGATTTGTCAGAATCTTGGCCAGTTCTTTGGCCTTGGGTCTGAGACACGAAAAACTGCAACTCATGTTCCAGATCCTTATGGAATAGAAGTTGGTAATCCTGCTGAGATTCCTTCTGGGTTTGAGGAGAGATGGATGATTAATGTTCATGCAATTGATACAAGGGGTGCGGAAGATAAGTTGGGATGTACTGAATGCAGGTGTGATCTGTATAATGTTACGAAGGATGAATATGGAAGACCTTTGAGGCCAGACTACAAGGGGGGTTTGTTATGTTGCTATGATCACACACAATGCAGGGTGAAACAAGGGTTTGAGGGCATCAGAAGAACCCTTTACCTTAGATACATTGTGAAGTGGGTCGATATGGATAGCTCTGTTGTGCCTGTTAAAATTTATATATTTGACATTACTGATAGATGGCAAAGGTCTAGTAATTCAACAGGGATTATTGCAGAGCATGATTGCAAGGTAGATGAATTTTGTTATCTGCTGCAATAATTTAAGTTGTCATATAAAATTTCTTCTGAAATATCATGTCATCGAATATTTCTGACACAGGTGGAATATGATGTTGAATCTTGCCTTGCCACTGAATTGGCTGATGATGGTTGCATTGACACCAAAAGGATTAGCCTTGATATGCCGTTTGGTGGTTATGTCATATATGGTGTTGCACACCAACATTCAGGGGGCGTTGGTTCTGCTCTCTATAGAGAGGTATGGAAATGTCTTAGTTCTACGTTACCCTTCTGTCTTTTTTTTTTTTTCGTCTCGAGCAAATTATATATGTATTTTATATTTCTGTGTCAAGAATTGTCATTTGAACAGACTTATGCTTTAGCTTCCTTGCCTTGGTTTCTCTTGGTTTTTGTCCATGCATATGTTACTCAGATGTAGATTGTGCATTTGCAACAGCATTTTGTATACTTGTCGCATTAATTCAAATTCTCTTCCAAGTGCTTGATGTAGTTTTCATCCCAGTTTTACTTATATTTATCTATCCTCATATTTTTTTTTTTTTGTGGGATGAGATAATGGAGAGTGGTTAGCTACAACTATGGATCCTTGTATTTAGAAACTAGGCTTCTTTTAGGATTGAGATAGATTGTTTGACTTCTCTTCTATAAAAGTGCAGTTTTCCCCAAGGAACAGAAAGGCTCATTTATGTTACACAATTACTGGTTGGCCATTTGATGTTATCCAGAATACAGTGGTTACTCTGCCTTGTTATTCCCCTTTATCATATGTGTGTGTGTGTGGATATACATATATGTGTGTGATCTTCGGTGAGCTCCAGTAATGTGATGTCTTCTTCTGATGATGAGCTGTGCCTGTCTGCCTGTTTGTATGTGTTTAATACAGGATGGACAACTTCTGTGTTCATCAATACCGGCTTATGGCGAGGGGGAAGAAGCAGGAAATGAAGCCGGTTACATTGTAGGAATGTCCACCTGCTATCCTCGACCGGGAACTATCAAGATATCTGAGGGGGAGACTCTGATTCTGGAGTCTAATTACAGTAGTATCAGACATCATGTAGGAGTCATGGGGCTTTTCTACATTTTGGTTGCAGACCAATTGCCCAATCCACTGCACACCTTACATTCTGCTGTTCAAGTAAGTTTCAAATTCGCATTCAATGAATTCATTAATCAAACTAGCTGAGTCTTCTTAAGCAAATACGTAAATATAGGTGATTAAAGAAATTTCTGCTAGTTTTGAGAGGCATGATTATAATAGAACATTAAGATAAAAGGCGAAAAAACAGTTTGCTCTGCACTCACTGCACTGTTTCGTTAAATGAGGCTTCTTGATCATGAACAACTTAGATTAAATCTCTGGTATTCTTATGAATTCATGATTTGATGCAGATACAGGACAGTATTGTACTGTTCACTGTCATTTGGGTCGCGGTAGCTTTGTTTGCAGTGCTAACAGTTATCGCTGTTGCCATTCGTTATCGACTCAAACATGAGAGAGAAGATGGCTATGAGGCAATTGTGATGTGAATTTGTTCTTAAGAGCTTTATCATGTAGTACTATTGCATCTAAAATTTCCAGTCATGTAATCAAATTAGTGATATATAGAGACATAAATAATGCAACTCTTCCTAACTAGTTTGAACCTTTCAATGTCCAAGACTTTTTAACATTATTATATGTATGGTATGAAAGCTCATTTTATAAATTATTCCATGGCCATAGGTATTTGATTGATCCAAACTGGATTTGGCAATGGCTCATCCTTTCGCTGTTCTTCTGCATGTGCAAATTATATAAGCCAAAACATGTGGACGTGAATGGGACCTTTAAGTTCTAATGGAAAGAAAGGGAAAATCATTTGTCTTACCAAAAGAGTTCATATTCGCGTAGCCACGTTTGCGCTCGGCCCGTAGTTTAGATGGTTTGTCCAACTCATTTTTATATCATTGGCTTCGAGAAGACACTGTCAGGAAACAAGACAAGTTCGAAGACTTAACTGTGGCTTTGACTTGTCTTTCCCTGCTTTTATGATTTTTCACTTTTCAGTTTTCACTAATTAAACAACTAGCGTCATGGCTGACGTTCATGCAAGCAACATTTATGATATTACGGCGAAATTCTCATATTCAGCGAAATTTTCTACCAAGCTCTCGCGAAAAAACACGTGGCAAAGTCCCATATGCTCCCCTGTCCCCGTATCTTGGACTCTATAAAAGAGTGGGAAATTTTACTGACCATGACTCGATTACCCAAGGTACAGTGGGGGTTGAAGGGCGTGAAGAGGAAGTAATCTCAGAACGTTTAGGTACGTTGCATTTTATGATGATCTTACTCAAATTTCTGCTTTCCTTTAGATTGGTTTTGCCTGTGAAATCGATTATTGCCGGTCTGCATACTGATTTCCTCCACAGATTGCTCTTACTCGTAGCTTGCTAAAATCGATATCGAAAATTTGCAGTGTTGTATTTCAAACCTTGAATCTTGGGTTTCAATCTTATACTTTTGAACCATCAAAATAAACTGACTGAGGGTGAATAACTAAGAAAGACCCATCGATTTTAAGAAATCGGTTGCTTGCAAAGAACTATTCTAAGGAGTTTTGTGCAAAGAAAACACTGTTCAGTAGCAATTTGGCTGTTTTTACTGTTGTGCTTTAGAGTTTCATCATATAGTTATTTCTATACTGGTTCCTATAATATTCAAGCATGTATTTGAATTATCAATACGTAATCTTGTTATACAGTTGCATCGTATAGTTACGTCTATACTGGTTTCCCATACTATTCAAGCATGTATTTGGATTGTCTATACATAATCTTGCTATAGAGTTGCATCGTAAAGTTATTTTTACTGGTTCCTATAGTATTCAAGCATGTATTTGAATTGTCTATACATAATCTTGTTGTACAGTTGCATCGTATAGTTACGTCTATACTGGTTTCTATAGTATTCAAGCATGTATTTGGATTCTCTATGCATGATCTTGTTATAGAGTTGCATCGTAAAGTTATATTTTTTCTGGTTCCTATAGTATTCAAGCATGTATTTGAATTGTGTATACATAATCTTGTTGTAGAGTTGCATTGTATAGTTACGTCTGTATTGATTACTATAGTATTCAAGCATGTATCTTGTTATAAAGTTGCATCGTATGGTTATATTTTTACTGGTTCCTTTAGTATTCAAGCATGTATTTGAATTGTGTTTGCTTATCGCATATTTATATCTATACTGGTTCCTATAGTATTCAAGCATGTATTTGAATTGTCTATACATAGGGGTGTAAATAAGTCAAATTACTTATGAGCTACTCGAGCTTAACTCGATGATTACAGGAACTAGGCTCAAATCATTTATTTTCGAGTTGAGCTTAAACTCGAGCTACTTAAATAACGAGTTGAGTTGAGTTTGAGTCTTTTAATACTCGACTCGAGCTACTCGTGAGTCTAATCGGATTTTTTTAATATATATTTTTAATATTTTATTACTAATTTACCATTTTACCTTAATAATATACAGTTGAAATTTGACAAATCAAGCTTATCGAGTAAAGCTTGAGCCGTTCGAGTATTCTGTCGAGCTCGAGCTCAAGCTCGAGTTTCAAAAATCAAACTTGATTAAGCTCAAATTGAGCTTCAAGCATCAAGTTTTCGAGTTGAGTTGAGTTCAAGCTTGATACTGAATCGTCTCGACTTGGTTCAATTACACCTCTATCTATACAAAATCTTGTTATAGAGTTGCATCATATAGTTAGATCTATAGTGGTTCCTATAGTATTCAAGCATCTATTTAATTTGTCTATACATAATGTTGTTATAGAGTTGCATTGTATAGTTATATCTACACCCGTTCCTATAGCATTCAAGCATCTATTTGAATTGCCTCTATATAATCTTATTATGTTGGAGATAATTTATACCCTTCCCATACAACTAAATCTTTTCTTAGTTTATTTTTTAATTTTGATTCCGTTTAATTATATGGTATGCTTAGAAGAGTTTAAATGTTTTGACTCAAGATGTTGAAATGACAGGGAAATGAGAAGTTATAATCCAGGATGGTTACTTTTGGTTGGAATTTTGGTGACACTAAGTTTACCATTTTCACAAGCCATTTGGGGAAACGGAAATAAGATTAAAACTGCTGTTTTTCTATCACCTAAGTTTGTGCTTGGACCAGGTTCAGTGGAAGATAGATTCTATTACAATGTAGACTTTCCAAAAGGTCATATTGCTATAAAAAGTTTCGATGCAGAAGTGGTTGATGAGGAAGGGAATCCTGTTCCCCTGCATGAAACTTATCTCCATCATTGGGTCGTTGCAAGATACTATGTACGTAAAGGTGTTGAATTGTCGGAGTTTAATGACAATAAAATACTTAACAGTTCCGATTATATTTCTGCAAGAAATAGTGGGATTTGTCAGAATCTTGGCCAGTTCTTTGGCCTTGGGTCTGAGACACGAAAAACTGCAACTCATGTTCCGGATCCTTATGGAATAGAAGTTGGTAATCTTGCTGAGATTCCTTCTGGTTTTGAGGAGGGATGGATGATTAATGTTCATGCAATTGATACGAGGGATGTGGAAGATAAGTTGGGATGTACTGAATGCAGGTGTGATCTGTATAATATTACAGAGGATAGACATGGAAGACCATTGAGGCCAGACTACAAAGGGGGTTTGTTATGTTGCTATGATCACACACGATGCAGGTTGAAACATGGGTTTGAGGGCATCAGAAGAAGCCTTTACCTTAGATACACTGTGAAGTGGATCGATATGGATAGCTTTGTTGTGCCTGTTAAAATTTATATATTTGACATTACTGATAGATGGCAAAGGTCTAGTAATTCAACAGGGATTATGGCAGAGCATGATTGCAAGGTAGATGAATTTTGTTGTGCTGCAACAATTTATGTTGTCATATAAAATTTCTTCGAAATATCAAGTCATTCAATATTTCTGATGCAGGTGGAATATGATGTTGAACCTTGCGATGCCACTGGATTAACTGATGATGGTTGCGTTGACACCAAAAGGATAAGCCTTGACATGCCATTTGGTGGTTATGTCATATATGGTGTTGCTCACCAACATTCAGGGGGCATTGGTTCTGCTCTCTATAGAGAGGTATCAAAATGTCTTTGTTCTACTTTACCCTTTTTGTGTCATTTTTCCTTTTTTTGTCTCCAGCAAGTGTTATATATATATATATATATATGAAGAATTGTCACTTGAGCAGACTTATGCTTTAGCTTTCTTTTCTCAGTTACTGGTGGTTTCTTTACGTGCATATGTTACATAGATGTAGATTGCACATCTACAACACCACTTTGTTTACTTGTTGCATTAATTCAAATTGTCTTCCAAATGCTTAATCCCAGTTTTACTTATATTATGAATCTTCATAATTTTTTTATCATAGTGGGATGAGATGATGATGATGAGGGGGGCGAGATGGTGGAGAGCAGTTAGCTGCAACTATGGATCCTCGTATTTAGAACCTAGGCCTGTTTTAGGATTGAGATAGCTCATTTATGTTACACAATTATTGGTTGGCCATTTGATGCTATCCAGAATACAGGCTTGTTTAGATGTTGATTGTGGTCTTTCGATGAACTCCAGTAACGTGATGTCTTCTTCTTCTGATGAGCTGTGCCTGTCTGCCTGTTTGTATGTGTTTAATACAGGATGGTCAACTTCTGTGTTCTTCAATACCGACTTATGGCGAGGGGGAAGAAGCAGGAAATGAAGCCGGTTACATTGTAGGAATGTCCACCTGCTATCCTCGACCGGGAACTATCAAGATATCTGAGGGGGAGGCTCTGATTCTGGAGTCAAATTACAGTAGTATCAGACATCATGTAGGAGTCATGGGGCTTTTCTACATTTTGGTTGCAGACCAATTGCCCAGTCCACTGCACACCTTAGACAATGTTGTTCAAGTAAGTTTCAAATTCTCATTTGATGAAGAAAATTCATTAATCGTAATAGTTAGTCTTCTTAAGCAAATTCATAAATATGGGTGATAAAAGAAATTTCTGCTGGTTTTGCGAGACATGATTATAATATAGCACTAAGATAAAAGGCGAGCAGTCTGCTTTACGCCCACTGCACTTTTTCGTGGAATGAGGCTTCTTGATTATGAGCAACTTAGGTTAAATCTCTGACGTTCTTATAAAATCATGATTTGATGCAGGCACATGACAATATTGTACTGCTAACTGTCCTTTGGATTGCAGTAGCTTTGATGGCGGTGCTAACAGTTATCGCTGTCACCGTTCGTTATCGACTTAAACATGAGAGAGAAGATGGCTATGAGGCAATTATGATGTGAATATGCTCTTATTAGCTGTATTATATGGTACTATTGCAGCTAAAAATTCCAGTAATCTGTAGTCAAATTAGTGATATAGTGGTATGAATAATGCAACTCTTCATAATTAGTTTGAACCTTTCAATGTCCTAGTGTTTTTAACATTACATTTATGGCATGGAAGCCTATGTGTTTAAATTAGATCATGGCCAAGGGTGTTTAAGTGATCCAAATTGGATTTGGCAATGGCTCATCCTTTTGCTGTTTTTCTGCATGTGCAAATGTAGGCCAGACATGCGGACATGAATGGGACCTCTTAAGTTATAATGGAAAGAGAAAATCATTTATCATACTAAAAAAATGGCAATGTGGTTATTTAAGGCACGACGTAACAACACAAAAGAAATATACAAAGGCTGTGATGTGAAGGTGATGTCGACCAAAATTTAGTATTGTACTATATGATACAGCTAAAATATGGTTTTGTGTTAGACATGTTGAAAAATTTTAATATGAATTTGTGTTTTATACTATTAAATATGATTTTATATAACATGAAAATAAATTATACAAGTAAATGAGTACGAAATTTAAAAACAATTGTAAATCAATGCATAAAAAGTAAATCCAATGGAATATACTTAACAACCTTGCTTGAAATTTACTCCAATTGAAGACAAGAAGCAATGCTATGTGCAAGTTAAAAGAAAAAAATGGAAAAAAAAAGTGAAAAATTTTAAAAAGTTATTAAATTTTTTAACAAAGAAGATCAATTTTCAGTATTGCGGAGAATTCATTTCCAACCATTTGAATTATACTTCACGTGCAATTAGCTACATTTTTAAGAAGCAGAAGAAATGAGAATCACAGGAGCACAACTGGCTCGGGCCCAGCCAATGGAAGTGAAAAGGAAACGCATCATAATTAATGAATTTAAGATTCAAAAACAGAAAGATTTTATATTAACAGTCGAAAGAATATTTTCTTTCTCTGGTAGCCTCTTGTTCCTTGATTCCCTGCACCTGTGGTTGATGAAGGAGGAAAGCAAAGCCGTATAAGTTAAAAGAAAAGGAAAAAAGCCTAAAAACCCACCCCAGGAATTGTATTCCTTCTCTGTTCTGGAGTCTGACTTAGGCTCTCAAAGCCCACAACTAAGGAAAGGGAGCTTGGAAGGTCTAGAGCTTTGGGGCCAGCCAAGGCAATACGTGTTATTGTCTGGAACTTGGGTTGGAACCACACGAAAGTTTTCTGCTATCTTCATTGATCTTACACGTGTGCTTTGCCAATTTGTAATTGCTCTTTCTCTCTCTCTGTTAGCTTGTTTTCTTTTCACCCGCGTTTTCCTTGCTTTACTTTTAATTCTTCTCTCAATCTGCTGTTGTATTGCTTCTTTGATTGATTTGATCTTTGAAAAATCAAAACTCATTGTGTAGTTGGCCTGCTGCTTTGGAATTTTGACTCCAACCAAGGAAAAGTCCGCATCTTTTGTCTTGTTTCTCTCACTAAATCGAGTCAAAGTTTTGGATCCTTTCATTGAATGATTCTTGGGTTTATTCTTTCTGAGAGAGAAAGAAAGAAGTGTCCTTTTTCATGTTCTTTTTTTCCATTTTACAAAGCAGATCTCTTTCTTTCCAAACCTCCATGTTTGCAGAGAAGAAGACCCCCAGAGTCAACAATCACAGAAGAATAGGTGAAATCTGCTAAGGTAATCTGAAACGTTGTCGCTGTCTTTTTATGTCTGGGGCAGCAAGGCAGGGCGTGGAGCATGTGGGCTTGCCTAAAATGGAGGCAAAATCCAGACCCGGATGTTGCAACCCGGTCAAAAAATCTGGACCCGTCTCAATGGATCATGTTCTCTTAGCATTGCGCGAGACCAAGGAAGAAAGGGATTTACGAATTCGGAGTTTGTTCAATTTTTTCGACGCAGCCAATGTGGGATTTTTGGATTATGCTCAGATCGAAAAGGGTCTCTCTGCTTTGCAGATTCCGGCCGAGTACAAGTACGCCAACGATCTGCTGAAAGTTTGTGATGCAAACAGAGATGGGCGCGTGGATTATCAGGAGTTTAAGAGGTATATGGATGATAAGGAGCTTGAGCTTTATAGGATTTTTCAAGCTATTGATGTGGAACATAATGGCTGCATTTTGCCTGAGGAGCTTTGGGATGCGCTTGTTAGGGCTGGTATGCTATGCTCTTAGTTTGTTTTCTCTTAACTTGTTATATTTGATTGGTTTGGTGAGGTGTTGCATTCATTGGGTTGAGAGCGTAATGATCAAAGAGTTTGAACAACTTGTGGTTATTTGCTTATAAATTGAGAAACTGTATGTTGTTTTCGATCTTTTTTAATGTCCCTTTCCCTTGAAGCACTTGCTATCATTGCGAGATTGGAGAACTTGCTTTTGCAGTGCTTGTAATTGGAACAGCTGCGAGGTACCTGTAAGGAAGGTGGACAGCATTAGTAGTAATTCATCCAAAAGCATTTGTTTGGATTGCAATTTGCATTCTATCTTTATTTTTTGTGTTGTTTGCAAGAGAATATCTGGCGTGATATCTTGTTTGATAACTAAAAGCAGATGGACTGATTAAAGGCTAGAACTTGTCTTCTTACTTTTTACAAAATCTTTTAATAATTTATCGATTGGCTAACTGCTGTGCTTAATAATGTGTGACTATAGAAGCACATTTTTTGGATTTTTGTTGGTAGCAGATTGAATTCACTCTATGATATTTTTGTGCTTAAAATCTTATATTTTTTTGGGTTGAAATACATGTACGCATCTAGATATTATATTGAGATGTTGGTGTACGTGCCTAGATAACATGCTTGAATGAGACAGTCTTTGGGCAAAAGAAAAGCTGTTTATTTTAGGTAAAATTTGTGAAATAATTGACGCTTAATGGATTGGATCATACACTTATTAGGTGGGACATAGTTCTTTTATTACTTGATGTCATTTACTTGCAAAACTTATCTATAACCGAAGTTTAATTGAATGTCCTACGTTTGCTGTCAGTTGTCAATGTGTTTTGATAGCTTTGCCAGTTGCCCGTTTAAAGTGGCAAATGGCAGAACAGAAAGATAAACCTTGACATTGGAGAACATTGTAGAGCTTAACAACAGCTGTATTTTAATTGGCAATATAGAGTTGTGTCTATGTATTGTCTTGCTCAAATTTCTAAAGGAATTTAGAATAGGTTATAATTAGGCGTTAGGAGGCTGCCTCACCAGTCTGTTATGCAAAACCTTTTTTTGAAATTATCTCAACAGAAGATTATGGGATGGTATAAAGCTTCACAAGCCAGATGAGTTTCCTGTTGTGTAGATATATTAAACTCTTCTTATTTCAGTTCTTAAATCAATAGAAGAAGAAAGGACTTTGGATGTATTTTTTAATCTGGTGTTCTCTTGTTCAAAATGTGTTCTTTTAGTTGCGAACTTTTCTGAAACCAAGGTATCTGTGAGCACAAAGATGAACTATAGGTTCATTCTATTTTAGAGGAGCTGCTAATGAGTGTATTATTTTCTCTAAAATCTATGTTAAATGAGAATATGGGATCTTTATATTTCCTTTATGAATGCATCTGCATTTGTTGAGGCACCTCAGTGAATCCTATGGTTTTGGCAACGAAGGTTCTATGTGTGACTTTTAGGGAGGTTTGCCACCATTGACAGAAAGTGTTTCTGGCTTGATATGTGAGACAGTGTCTTGTTGGTGGTATATGTGTGCCGGTTTTTTCAGCTTGATAGTCGAGACAGTTTCTTGTCAGTATAAAAATTATGTGCCAATTTGTTTTGCTGGATGTTTGGGACTGTTTCTTCTTGGAATATATTTAGGTATCGATTGATGTTCTTACATAATGAATAAACATGTCAGGGACTTGGACTTGTGCATATTATTGATGAATCCTGTGCTCCCTTTTTACCCTGCGTGATTTATACCTCAAGCTTTTTGGAATCATGAGTTGGTATTTACTGAGATTGGGAAACTCTGGATTGCTTCTATTATACTCAACCGATAGTGAACTATCTGGGCTTTCTGGAAGTGCTTCCTTCTTGAATTTACACTTTATCCTAAGAAAAAACAGGATAGTTCCTGCACGTCATGATTTCTCTGATTTAGTTCTTATAAATGCTTCATGTGGTGGGGCTGGTAGTTCTCATGGTTGCAATTAAACAGTTGTTTTCATCTTATAAGCTCTGGCAGTTTGTATTTTGCAGGGATTCAAATTGATGATGAGGAGCTTGCTCGATTTGTAGAGCATGTTGATAAGGACAATAATGGAATTATAACGTTTGAAGAATGGAGAGATTTTCTTCTACTCTATCCTCATGAAGCTACTATTGTGAACATCTATCACCATTGGGAAAGGGTTTGCCTTGTAGATATTGGAGAACATGCTGTTATTCCTGAAGGCATCAGTAAACATGTTAAGAGAAGCAAATATTTTATTGCAGGAGGAATAGCAGGAGCTGCTTCTCGCACTGCAACAGCTCCTCTGGATCGTCTGAAGGTGGTTTTGCAAGTGCAGACCACAAGTGCTTATATTCTGCCAGCCGTAAAGAAGATATTCAAGGAAGAAGGTGTTTTGGGGTTTTTCCGAGGTAATGGGTTAAATGTTATGAAGGTAGCACCTGAAACTGCTATCAAGTTCTATGCATATGAAATGTTAAAGAATGTAATAGGAGATAGTATGGGGGATAATAAGGGTGATATAGGTGCCAGCGGGAGACTTATTGCTGGTGGCGTAGCCGGTGCAGTGGCACAATCTGCTATCTACCCTATGGATCTTGTAAAAACTCGGTTACAGACTTATGCTTCTGACGGTGGAAGGGCTCCAAAGCTGGGGAAACTAACCAAGGATATATGGGTTAATGAGGGACCTCGAGCATTCTATAAAGGTCTTGTGCCATCTCTTCTCGGGATTATACCATATGCTGGCATCGATCTTGCTGTCTACGAGACCTTGAAAGATTTTTCAAGGACATATATTCTTCAAGAAAGTGGTACTTTTCTGTCCGCTTCTTGTGTGTTGGACTTGCTTCTTTTTTATTTTTCTTTTCATTAACTTGGGAGTATCTTCTGGATATCTTATCAAATTGCTTTCTGATGACTCTTTCTTGTTTTTGTAGAACCCGGTCCTCTTGTGCAATTAGGTTGTGGGACAGTTTCTGGAGCTCTAGGAGCAACCTGTGTTTATCCTTTGCAAGTTGTTAGAACAAGGTATGATTATAATGTGTACAAGTCCCTTTTTTTTCTTGTAATTTGGGTTCATCCGCATCAGCATATACCGGTTTTGGTATTTGTATCTACATTATTGTTATTTTTACTTATTGCTAAGGCTTTTTTTTTTGCTTTCTCAGAATGCAAGCTCAATGTAGTACCTCTGATGCTGCGTATAAGGGAATGTCAGATGTATTTTTGAGAGCCTTTAAGAATGAAGGTTATAGAGGTTTCTACAAAGGACTCTTTCCTAATCTTCTCAAGGTTGTCCCAGCTGCAAGCATTACATATATGGTCTATGAGGCCATGAAAAAGAGTCTAGAGCTTGACTAGGGAAGTTCTGCAGTGAGGCCTTACATTTATTGCAGAAGGGAAAGTAGAGTAGGCGACGAATACAACGATAATAAGATGATTAAACAAGTAACATGATTGTTTGAGTTATATGATAGGTGATAATTCCCCTTTGGAGAATGGGGCACATAGTTTTGCATTAACAAAAAAATTTTCCCCAGGCTTATCTAAACTGAATGTCGAGAATCCGGTTTATATGACACAATGATGTCTGACTTCCAAGTTGATAGGTATGAATCTGATACTATTCATTTTTTCTACTTTTGCCCTTTTTCTTTTATTCATGTTTTCTTTGAATCTGATACAAGAGATGAAGGATCCCTCATAGATTCCTGAATTGTTGAAGTTATAGGTTAGAAAAATGATTGAACTGCATTTAATCTATGGATTCTGTTTATGGTGAAAATGCTTGGTAGCTGAGCACTAAGTTATGGTTCTTTGTTGAGAGCAAAGGTTTTTTTTTATTTTTTTTGAGTATTGGTTTAAGTGATTATATTTTCACTTCTAAAGTATAAGAAATCTATGAGTTTAAAATTTGAATGAACTTAAATTATGCAGGTCTGAGATTCTCATGTACTTGAAATGTGAGAAGTCTACAAATTCGGGTATCGAGTGTCAATATTTGCATTTTCTATTCTAGACGAAAGTTTTTCATTATAGTAAAAAATGTTAACATGATTATTACCTCTTAAGACGTTAGAAAAAGATTGATCTGCATTTAATTTATGCATTCTGTTGACAAAAATGTTCAGTAACTACACTAAGAATCATAATTCTAAATTATGGGAATTTTGTAAGTTCAAAGTTTAAGTGTCTGTAGATTTGACATTCGTATGTGAGTAACCCTACTTCTCAAATGTGAGAACTTTGCACGTCTGAAGTTTAGATGTTTGTAGATTTGACATTTGAATGTCAGTATCTGCATTCCCTTTCTCAAGACTGAAGGCTTATATTGTATTAAAAAAACTTATTTTAATGGGATAGTTGATGATATAGATTGTGTTACATCGGATTTTGACAGAATTTTACTGTTTAACATGAAATAAGACGATGCTACATTTCATGGTTCATCGCTACTTAAACAAAGCCATGGAGAACTTTATGGGATTCTAGTGATCGTGCGGAAGTGTCAAATACAAGTTGCCCACATGTTTTGACTTCCGCAGGAACCTGCTTTGTGCGGTAGCACTAGCAAGTATAAATACTCTTTTCATTTCAGAATCACCTTTCTAAGCTTGAATGGGAAGACAACGAAAGAAAACAAAATTGCTTGTCTTGTTCCTAGCCACCTGAAGTAGATTTGGTAATCTTATATATGACATGAAAATGATATAAATTAAATAAAAGATACGAAAATGACACAGACAAAAAATTGATAAACATTGTATATGAATATGTTTGAAGTTAAAAAATAAGTTTTATGCTTGATGTGTCTTGATGTGTCGCTAAAAATTTTTACTAAAAATTTTTATGTTTTACCCGATATGAGCATGTAATTTATACATGAATTACTGAGTCTATCATGTAGTGAAATTATGATACTGAGCTACTGAAATTTCCTTCTTTTTCATGTCTTTGGTTGACTTTCTCGTTCTGGGTGAAAGAAACTAGAGATTGTGTCTTGAACAGAGCAGCCATGTTATAAGACATGAAAGTGTCAAGAATTACAAGCAAAATCTGTGAACTTAGGCTTGGTTTGGAGACTAAACTGACTTCTGGTGAGTGGTGACAGTGAGAATAAGCCAATGAAGAACAAATTGTCAGCTGCTTGCAATGCTGAAGCAACACTCAGTTAACCCTTTTCACATTGTCAGGCAAAATGGAAAGAGCAGAAGATAATTGCAAAGCTAACATTACGAGCTACCATTATTGTTCAACAAACAGTGAGAATCAAACAACTTGGAACAACTCAATCTGCTTGTATTAGAACTTCTTCCTTTCAAAACCTCATTTTGATCCGAACTCCGAGTCTGAGTTGAGAGACAACACAAAATGAAACATTAAAAAAGACAAATTCAGCGCAAAAGATTCTTATATTACAGGATTTTGAGATGATCATATATATCATATATACGTAACTTTCTTTCCATTAATAAAATGATTATTTTTGTAATTTGAATTCTTTCCATTAATAAAATGACTATTTTTGTAATTTGAATTCGTAATCTTTAAATCATAAAAAAAAAATTTTTTTACCGTTACACAACGGTTTACCCTCTCGAAGACGAAACATAAAAAAAGTAAAAATCTGGAAGAAAGGCATGGCCTTCCCTTTGCCTCAATGACTTGCCTTTCAGCCCCTTCAAATCCTCTAAGAGGAAGAAGAGGATATTATTATCCAGGACATGCATGCAGTTGTAATCAACAGCTGTATTCCTTCTTCTTCTTCTTCCTCTTCTTTCTCCACATTTTTCGGCAGAATTTCTAAGCTCAGAGCTCAGACAGAAGAAACAAGAAGAACAGATTGCATTGCAATTTGCAGTGTCTTTGATTCTGCAACACCCTGCTTATATAAAGACATTTGGACCCTGTTAGACAGGTGTCAAAGGCTCAATCTTTCAGGTTTTCCTGAAGAATAAGAAAAAGAAAATGGAAAACAGATCAGCCGATCGAGTGTCAAATTTGAAATGGTCCTGTCGGATTATTCTCTCATTGGCTCGTCTTATCCTCCACTAAGAATATTAATGTTCTTTTGCTTTCACATAAACCATGATAGCAAGCTACTTAATATTACTTGCATACATACTCATGAATTGTACCATGAACAAAGATAAATAGGTTAGTACACATTATTTCATTTTTAAGCATGATTATGGCTTTGTAGGAGTAAACTACAACATTCGTCATTTCAATTTCATAAAAACTTGAATTTTTCACCATCATTTTTGAATATGTGAATGAAATTTTTTGTTTACCCATCATTGTTTTATTATAATTTAAAGGGAATATGAATGAAATTTGTCGAGTAACACTTTGATGGACATAATCTTCATACATTTCATTTAAATTTTAATAATATATTTGATAATAAAATTTGACTCACAATTCTAATCAAAGAGAGTAGAATGAGAATAACCTAAGCCTACTCATGCCATGAGGAGGAAAGATAAACCCAATATAGAAGTATAAAAGAGAAGAGAATATTTAAGTCAGATTGGCTCAGATTCGAGTTTTGTGCAATATGTTAATAACTTATTTTAATTTGATTTGAATCTGATTCAACCCGACTCATGAATAGATCTAAAAACTACACATCAGGTGGAGGGTTCTTCACCAAAGAAGAAAATGAAACGATAAACAAATGGAACGGTAGTTAAAGCAAGTCATGGCAAGGAAAGAAAACATTATAGTAGACGTAGTCTAAATGGGGAGGAGAATATGGAAGGAGATATGCCCTTTTCTTTTCACACATAGGGTACAAACGCTTTGCACCGTCCACTTATGGTTTTACTCTTACCTCCTGTCAAAAAATATAGAAACAACTTTATTTCAGTTGTGGGGTGATTAATTAAGAACTTGGATATATTCTTCTCTTTTGTTCAAAGTTTGAGACAGTTCGATTATGGAACACTAGATTTTTTAATAAAGACAAGGACATCTAATTAAAGAGTTTATGATTAATTCTTACAAAATTGTGAATGATGACTTGTACGAAAATCATGATTAAAAATTTGATCCGTATTATGTGTTGTTTTAATATTTGTCAACAATCATGTGATTTGTTGATAAAGTTTTGAACTTTTCATTTTAGTGATCAAGATTTAATATCTGTGAATTTCATATATATATATATATAAAACAGGATTTAGAATATGAACATGCTTAAATCACACAAAGCAGTTCAAGTTTGCAAACGAGTAGCCATCACCATTGTAGCTCTGTAAGTACTGCACAGATGTCGCTGTCAACAGGTGGACGTGCCGGAGTGGTTATCGGGCATGACTAGAAATCATGTGGGCTCTGCCCGCGCAGGTTCGAATCCTGCCGTTCACGTTTTGCACCCCTCTAGCCCAACCCATTTTCTTCTGCAACCCTTCTGACCATGCTAATGCTTTGCTTACAAACCTCGTACACAGACTTTGAAGTCCGTAGGTCTTGACTCTTGACCCAAGCACTACTACGTCTCACAACAATCTTTTTACTTTTTTTAATTTTTTTTATCATGAAAGGTCAGTAAAAATTAATTCAAATCGATGTAATTGATCAAATTGTTTGAAATTGATTAATTCATTTCATTTAAGTAAATTTATTGAGTTTTACAATCAATCTACTCAATTAAGTTACTTTTCGAACTGTAAAATTATTGAATTAATTTATACTTTTTAAATGTATTATATAAAATACATTATTAGGAACCGGATTGGATTTTGATTTGATTTTTATAATTAAATTGATTCTAATTTTTCCAAAAATAAATCAATTTTATCAGTTTTTTAAATATCAAACCGAAAATTAAAAAAAAAAAAAACCGACTGCCCATTCTTAAAAGGTGAACCGGGCAATGTGGACTAGGTAGCCAACGAGCTACATTTGGGTCAGGTCGAAGACAATTAGCAATTTTAGCATTAGGCCTTGCATATCTTGTCGGGCTCCAACGGAAAACCAAATCCCAATGGCAAAAATTAACTGTAGTTGAATGACGTGGCACTTCAGGAGGATTCTACGGTAAGGCGTACAGTTGAAAATCTTTACAGGTGTCACTTCACTTCTCTGCCCTGTTACATGGCTCCAGAACTCTCTCCGGCTCTGTGCGTCACAGTAAGCTTTCGATATAAATCCCCAAGATTCCTATCTTGTCTCTCGCAAAGCAAAATCATCAGCAAAAGCATAGTGACTTCTCTAACTACTGCAAGAAACCATGGCGTTTAGATCGACTGTAAGTCATCGTTTCTAAAGCAACTCGTAGTAGTTCTGACAATTTATGCATAAAATTTTTATCTTTGGATCTGCTCCGTGATTGCAGGGTTATTTGATGCCGTTGGCAAATCGCTTGCTAGGAAAGGCGACGTATGCCACCTCAACGCCGCCGAAAATGAAGCCATACGCACCGGCGGCCGATTTCGGCTATGCTGAAGATGTGAAGCCACCGAAGAGAGTGAGAGGTGACTTCGTGCCTGTCTACGTAGCACTCGGCATGATAGCGCTGTCGAGCACCTTGGGGCTTTACACGGCGCTGCTGCACCTGAAGAACTCGCCGCAGGTGCGGGTGAGTAAGAAGAGAAGGGAGACTCTACCGGAGGTGGAGGAGCCTGAGCGCGTGCTGGACGAAGTGGATAGGCTCATCAAGCAGTCGTTCTTCAGGAAAGTTGGCCACGTTCGGGAAAACGACGTTGACTACGCCGTTCATGACCACTCGCGCGGTGATACTTTCGCTCCCAGTCCTACGCATCGGGCTGAAACTCTGGAATCAGTTGGCGTTAATCCCAAGTTTCGTGTGCTCGATGGTTAATTACCATGCATAGCATAACAAGGGTTTTATTTTCCTTTTTTTTTCCTGCCTTTTCGATGAGTGAAAGGGGAAATTTCTAGATTCTCTTTCTGGCTCATGACCTAATGTAAATATACAGTGAAATAATGGATTGTAGATATGTTTGGTTTGTGATACTGTTGTTTTGTACATAAAAAGAGTCGTGGCTTCACTTGCTTTTGGAGTCATATAGTTTTTTTATGTGAAAATTGAGTTAAAATTTATGTTGGTGCATTAAAAAATATATATTTTTTTAATTTTATCATATTTATATTTATTTTTATCAAATTTTTGTTTTTCTATTTTCTATTCATATTTTGTTGTTATTTATGTTATTTATTTTCAAGTTATTATATCGTGTATAGTATTAAAATTGTATTAAAGACTATTAAACTTATTGTCTTTATATTGTTCTATCGTGTCAAGAATAAATCTATTTGTTTATTAGGCGGCTTTGTTTTGACAATGAAGTCAAGCATGAATGGATAAGGATAGACTCAAGCGGCAGCCGAACAACATTCTCTTTATCCACACTCCTCTTTTAAACTCTTTATCGAGTCGTTGAAGCAATTTCCAACACTGTTGAAAACGTTTAGGAATTACACATGAATCATGAAACAGACCATGTTTGCATCGTCGTAGGGAAATGTTCAAGTTCTCCAGCTCCAGTCTTCATTAAATTTCCAGGCTTCAAGATGCCACTTAAACCTCTAAATGGCTCTTGCTAATATGCAGGGAGCTGGCTGCCTGTTTCTCTAAAAATGCAAATGTAAAGAAATACCTGGGCG
This sequence comes from Heritiera fomes, assembly GCA_032173925.1. NCBI lineage: Eukaryota > Viridiplantae > Streptophyta > Magnoliopsida > Malvales > Malvaceae > Heritiera > Heritiera fomes. The sequence continues at coordinate 1,417,801 of JAPDPM010000005.1, read as the reverse complement.
GGTTTGAGAACTATCAAAATAACTGTTTTCATTGACCAAATTTTACTGTCGGCAATAGTTTTATCGACGGATTTTTCTCTATGTAATACTCTTATTTTTGGTATTTGATTTTTACTTTGAAGCTCGTGGAGAATATACAGCAGTTGAGATATAAATTGATTTGTAAGATTAAAACACAGCCTAAACATGTTTCTAACATACATGAAACAAAGCTTTTTCATTAGGTTGTAAGATTAAATACACGTTCTCTAATGGCTAAGTATTTAATGTTGATGTGTTTACTTCGACTACTACTTTTATTGTTTTTAGCCATGAATACCGCAGTTGAATTGTCACAGTATATCTTCAATGGCTTAGATATGGAATCAACAATTCTCAACCCAGCAATGAAACTCTTAAGCCATACACTATGTGAGGTAGCCTCAAAACATAAAACGAACTCGACCTCCATAGTGGAAGTAGCAGTCAGTGTTTGCTTAGCGCTCTTCCAAGAAACAGTTTCGCCAGCAAACATGAAGATATAACTGAATGTTGATTTTCGAGAATCAACACAGCTAGCAAAGTCTGAATTTGAGTAGCCAATCACCTCCAACTCATCGGTCCGTCTATACATAAGCATATAGTTCTTGGTGCCTTGCAGATATCTAAACACCTTCTTTGCAGCTCTCCAATGGTCCATTCCCGAGTTATTTGGATATCTACCCAACATTCTCACAACAAAAGCAATGTCAGGTCTGGTACAGATCTGTGCATACATAATGCTTTCAACAGCTAAGGCATATGAAATGTTCTTCGTCTGTTCCTGCTTAAAATTATTCTTCGGGCATTGGTTTAAATTGAACACGTCACCCTTCACAATGGGAGCTACAGTTGGTGAACAATCTTTCATTTTAAACCTTTCCAAGACCTTATTAATGTAGGCTTCTTGCGACAGACTCAATATACCTCTATGTTTGTCTCTATGGATTTTTATGCCAATGACATAAGATGCCTCGCCCATATCCTTTATCAAAGTTCTCAGAAAGAAATTGTTTCACCTCACGTAGCATCCCCTTATCATTGGTTGCAAGTGGTATATCATCCACATATAGCACAAGGAAACAAGTCTTGCTCCCACTAACCTTCTAGTATATACATTGATTCATGATGTTCTCAACAAAACCAAATAAAGAGATGACTTCATGGAATTTTAGATATCATAGGCGGGAAGCTTGTTTCAACCCATATATAGCCTTTTTAAGCTTATAGATCAAATGCTCACCATCACTAGAGGAAAAACCTTCAGGTTGTTTCATGTAAACCTCTTCCTCTAGATCACCATTAAACCTCTTCCTCTAGATCACCATTGAGGAAAGCCGTTTCACATCCATTTGTTGCAACTCTAAGTCAAAATGTGCAACTAGCGTCGTTATTATGCGAAGAGAATCTTTTTTAGATACAGGTGAAAACGTCTTTTTGTAATTGATTCCTTCCTTTTGAGTGAATCTTTTGGCTACAAGTTTTGCCTTATAACGCTCAATGTTGCCTAATGAGTTAGTTTTGGTCTTCAAGACCCATTTAGAACATATAGCCCTAGCCTTATTAGGCAACTTGACAAGATTCCATACTCCATTAAATGCCATTGAATCCATCTCATCCTTCATAGCATTGAACCAAAGTTTTGATTCTTTATTGTTTATTGCTTGTGAAAACGTCTCTAAATCATTAACGGCCCCAACATTGAAATCAGACTCTTGTAGATACACAATATAATCACTAGGAACAGCCAACTTCCTTTCCCTAGTAGACCTTCTTAATGTTGGTTCAACATTCTCCAAAGGATCATGTTGTTCAATTGGTTGCTCATTCAATTCTGGTGTATCCATTGGAGCCTCGTCTACTAGTAAGTTATCAGCTACTTGTGGATCTTTAATAATTGGTTGTTTAATATCCAGTTGTACAGAAAGGATATTGTTTATGATAATCAATCTTTGACTTGAAGAAGAGGGTTGATCTCTTACAAGAAGTAGGTCCTGAGATTGATCACTCACAATAACTAAGTCATTTTCAAGAAACTTGGCGTTTCTTGATTTCATAATTCTAGTGCTATGAGATGGACAATAGAATTTGTAGCCCTTGGACTATTTGACATATCCGATGTAATATCCACTTATGGTCTTAGGGTCTAGTTTTTTTTTTCTTATGAGTTGTAAACTCTTATTTCAGAAGGGTATCCCCAAACGCACATATGACACAAACTCGGTTTCCAACCTTTAAACAATTCAAAAGGCGTATTTGGAACAGCCTTGGTTGGAACCCGGTTCAATATATACGTTTCCTTTTTAAGAGCTTCAATCCACAAAGACTTAGGCAACTTCAAGCTGCTAAGCATATTACACACCATTTCCATCAAAGTTCGGTTCCTTCTTTTTGCGACACCATTCTGATCTGGTGAATCAGGCATAGTATATTGGGCAACAATCCTATTTTCCTGAAGGAACTTAGCAAATGGTCCAGGTGCTTGTCTATCTTCAGTGTATCTACCGTAATACTTCCCACCTTTATTCGTTCTTACTATCTTTATGGGTTTTTCATATTGTTTCTCTGCTTCAGCCTTGAAGATTTTGGATGCGTCTAATGCTTCATTCTTGTTATGAAGCATGTAGAGATACATAAACCTCAAGTAATTATCAATAAAGGTGATGAAGTATTTCTGAACATGTGCATCAATGTCTGGACAATATATGTCAGAATGTATAATTTCTAATACGGTTGAATTCCTATTGGCACCTTTCTTAGACTTGTTTGTTTACTTACCCTTAATGCCATCCACACAAGTGTTGAGATCAAAAAAATCTAGAGTACTTAGTATTTCGTCATTTAGTAATCTTTTAATCCAATCCATGAAGATATGACCTAATCTTCGGTGCCATAACATGGAAGAATCCTCATTCGTAACACATCTTTTAGTGCCAGTTTAGACATGCAAGGCGTTATGGGTAGTGTCATTTTGCAAATTGATAGAGAAAAGACCATCACATAAGGTACAATTCCCAACAATATCAGATTTAAAATATATCAATAATGATTTATTTGAAAATTGAAAGGAATATCCATAAGGTACCAGCCTAGAAACAGTGATTAAATTTTTCGAGAAACTAGGAATATAAAAGGTTTTTTCTAATTACAAAACAAAACCACTCTTAAGAACTAGAGTATAGGTTCCAACGCCTTAAACACGTGAGTGCATCTTGTTTTCAGAATAGATACTCTCCTCATTTCTCACTGGCTTCCTTAGGTTTGTCATACCCTATAAGGAAGTCTAAATGTGAATTGTAGATCTAGAATCAGTCCACCATGTGTTATGACTAACCTCAATCATATTTGATTCAAAACAAACGTAAGAGAGTGGATTACCTTTCTTAACGAGTCATTACTGAAGCTTGGTGTAGTCTTTCTTCATATGTCCCTTCTTTTTACAAAAGAAACACTTGGACTCTCTCTTCTTAATGTCAGCTTGGGCATGGATTTTACCTTTTCACTTGTTTTTGGCTTGGTCCTTGTTCTTTCCATGGTTTGCCAGATATGTACTTTCAACTGATTCCATAAGTAGTCTTCCCTCCTCTTATACACACATGGTCATCAATTCATTGATGGTCCACTTATCTTTATGTGTGTTATAGGATATCTTAAATGGTCCGTACTGTTTTGGAAGAGTGTTCAGTATATAGTGCACCAGGAAGGATTCGGACATATACACCTCCAGCTTCTTGAGTTGGGTTGTTGTATCTCTCATTGCCACCTCGCTCACTCTTTTCACACTGGTGAGTCTCATTGATGAGAACTTCATGATTAGGGTGCTGGCCAACGCTTTGTCTAAAGTGACAAATTGGTCATCTATGGCCTTTAGCAAGGTCCTAAAATTGGTATGTTGTTTGATAGAACCACGTATCCCAACAGATATGACACTAAGGCGATTGGATCGCTCACAGTGTTCATGTAAAGCCACTTGGGTTGGAGTGCTGGTTTCAGTAAGTACGGGTTCGTCTGTCCTTATAGCATAGTCTATATCTATGCACCTTAATTGAAAGAAAATTCTCTCCTTCCAAATCTTGTAGTTCTCTCCATCCAATTCGGGAACTTCCAGGTTAATACTAGCCTAAGGAAACACTGCATAAAGGAAACCACATGCTTATGTATCTAAAGTTTTTGAGGCAAACTTAATTATGTTTACCAATGTAAACATATTTAATTAATAGATTATGAATCTTAGACATAAAACTTACCTATGGGCTAAAGTTCTAATTCTAATAGATTCATACCATTATGATAAAACTATCAAATTATATCATTTCCTAATTCTTGTGGGTAAATTAAGAAACTAATTTGATATTTTATCCTAATTAGCTATAAAATTATAATAAAAATTCATGTGGGATAAAATTTATTGTAACTTTATAACTAATCACAATTTATGTCTAATACCATTATGTGATTTTGACAAATATAATTTTATTTAATTAAGGTTGCTGTGGCTAAGCTCTAATTAAACAAATTATGAATCACTTAGACATATTGGCAAAATTTTAAGTTTCATTCATATTTTAAAATTGCAATTAACATAAGACAATTTTAATTCTAAATTATATGAACAAACTTAGCTACATGTGCTTAAAGTCAATCACAGTATATAAAAATAACAAAAATTATACACATTCATGACAAGCACATATAGTATCCAAAATTACACAAAATTATAAATTTTAAATTTAATAGCCAAATAAAATTAATTAATCAATATGACCCCCTAAATAAATTAGGCAAAATGGCCCCAAAATTTAATTAATTTTAATTGCCCAAATTTATTAAATTATGCCTATAGCATAAGAAAAATTATTTTGGTCCAAATAAAATCCTTAAGGCCTAAACAAAATGTCCCAAATAAAATTAAGAAAACAGAACCCATAAAACCAAATATTGACTCATGTTTATTTAATCCAAATTGGCCCAAAATGATTTCAAAGTAATGGCCCAAAACTAAACCTAAAACAACCCATAAATAAAGAAATAAGCCCAACATTATAGTGGCCCAGAAAAAAAGCCAAAAACAAACCCTTTTCCCTTTTTTTTATCCGATTAGTGCGATTGCACTGTACATAGTCAAGCGCGTCACATGCACTTCTTCACTCGAATGAGCATTTTGTAGAAATTCGGATCTTTTGACCCGACCCGATCTAAAAACCCTCAAAACAGTCTTGTTTTTGCTTTTTTTTTTTCATGTATTTTTCATCCCTAAAGGCTCTTCAACACTAGACCTAAACTTTTTGAGCCAAAATCGCATAAAAACAAAGGAGTTTAAAGAAATTCGAAAATTCAAAAACCTTAAATGAAGCTTTAATGGCTTCTTTCTTTAAAATTCCAACATGGCAACAAGACAAAGGCTAGATTAAAGCTCTAATGCAAAATGTTAGATTAAAACACAGCCTAAACATGTTTCTAACATACATGAAACTTGTTAAATAGTTGATATACGGAAGCTTACAGTAAGGATCAAACTAATCTCCAGCATTGCTTTGCTGTCTGTCTGATTTTGATTCAGTCTCTAAAATCGATAGGCTTCCTTGAATTACTTCTAAGCCTTCCAAGCACTCAAACTTTCACTAGATAGTGTTTGTATAGAATAAGATATGGTGCTTGGAGACCAGAAGAAGCTCTCTATTTATTCTTATGAGAGCTTGCTAAATATGGTAAGAAAATCACGTTTTAACCATCATAAAATTGTGCTTTTAATAGCTAAAGAGTGAGTTGAGATTCAGCGTGAAATTATAGACTATATCCGGAATAGGTCAATATGAGATTGCTGGAATTATGGAAATCAGATTCTATCAAGTAACCAAAAATTCCATTTTCATAATCGGGAATATACCAACATGATTGATATTTTATAAGTGTTTTTGGATTCACCAAAAGCATTATTTAGTGGTGAAATTTATTTGATGAACAATAAATAGTTACTTTTTATAAAATTAGTTATGAAATAAAACTATAAGAAAGTTATAGGATTTTACGGGATTATAGACATTTCATGACAAGAAGAGTGTCTATGAATGTATATTGTTTTTGAAATTGTCAAAGACCGAGTGTGAATATTCATAGAAATTGATCAAGAGTATGTTTAGACTATAATTGTTTGATTTTTAATTGTTTGATGTTTGGGTTATAATTTGTTTTTGGGATGAGAATTGAGGGTTTGTACAGAGCATTGATATGATCGTAATTTTTTTACCCTTAATAAAATTTTATTCGTCCGTTTATATATATAAGTTAATTGCCACATTATTATTATTTTTTTATTATTATTTGATTCGGCTTTAGTCCACTCGCTTAATGAAATTATTATTATTATTATTATTGAATGAGGCTTGGCAGCATAGGTGGATGTTTAACATCTTCAGAATCCAATCCTTAGCTAGTTTCTCAATTACGCCTATATATTCCTTCGACTATGCGCCGCCGCCAAACCTTATCATCTTAACAGCCAATAATGTCTGATTCCTGGAGGATTAAAAGATAAAGAAGCTTGTAGATTCTTCAAGAAATAAGATGGTTTGATTTGAAGTTTTGCAGATTTCAGGAAAGATGCTGACTGCAAAATGACAATTATGGGAAAATCTTAACCATCTGAGCATTAACATTTCACCTGGTTTCGTATCCAAAACTATACAATCATTATGGCATCATGTACGCAGTTACAAATAGACATAAAAATCCTATACATGATACAAAAAATAGTTAAAATTTGATAAAATTATATATGAATTTGACAAAAATAAAAAAAAATGTTACATTATTATTTTGTATTTTACATGATACAAATACGAATTATATATACCAATACAAACACAAATTATATATATTAATTGCCAAGTTTTCCTCCAATGTTCATTTTGTTGTGACTTTTATATTTTGACTGTCCTCAACTGTGCAGCCAGGCTAAGGAATCCATGTTTACAGCGAGAGGTGTAAATACATAGCTCTAATGGTCTTATATTGTGCTAAATATGATAAAAGCTAAATAAAAATTGTGTTTGATGTCATGTCAATACAAAAACAAATTATATACACAATTTGTCACATTTACTTTGTGATTCTAGATGGAGATATGAATTATCTAATTGGAGAATATCAACTTTTATCTCTGCTATCCAGCTAGGTTGACTTGCAAAAGAAAAGCATGAGAAATTCACTTGACCCTTGCTAGTATGGAATGAGTCAATTAACTGTAAGATCATCCATTTATTCTCAGAAGATATGAAGGCTACAGATCCCAGAAGTTGACACAGCATACTTCAATGTGCTGCTTAAACTTTAATTATTCGAGTGCAGAGTCAATGCTGTAATGTAAAAAGATGGAGCCAGTTGATGTTGCATGCATGCAGGATTTGCATTGTTTTCACAGCAAATAGGGGCAATTGTCTCTATATAAACCCACCTTAGGTTTATGATAGGCATATGCAAATACATAGGGATTTGTGGAGTACCTTCTGAAGAAATCGGAGAAGTTTCCAGTTTTCCTCAAAGGCTTCCAATGTTCCCTCGTTGGAGCCTGCGAGGGTCACTGAAGGCTTACTCCTCAGGAATCGCACCATATGTTTGATTCTTCAGCTGCTTAGACGAATGGAGGTGTTTAGCCTATAAAGACTTTGGCTTAGAAAACAGCAACTCTACCATCAAGTTTGTAGTTGTTCCTGATATTGTTATTCGGCAGTCATGTTACATCTTGAGCTGTACACGTCAGGGTCATGTGAATCAACACTGAGATAGGTCTAAAAGGAAAGTTAATGATATATACATGACGGACTTTCTCTCATATTCTCGGTTTCTGACTCTTCTTTCTCCTCTAACCCTAAAGTTATTTTATCTTTTTTTTTTTTACTCAGGCAAACATTGACTTAACGTTGAAACTTGTTGTAGAGTCCTAACTCTGATAAGCCTGACCTTATTTTTTCTTTTGCAGGAACTAAAATCCTCACGACTTGCTCAAGTGACTGCTGACTCTAGATCTTGAAGATATATAAATGATTGAAGCACAAAATAACCTCAAACAGGAGGCAATGCTTTTCCTTCTTATGCTGTCTATATTAGGGTCATCATGCATCCTGTCTGCAGGTAATTAATATGGTCGTGTTCCCTTTTATGCACTAATCAATTTGTAAACTAACCAAGGTTTCCCTGATGAAGATTGTAATGACTTTCATTACAAGGTAGTTTTTTCCTGTATCTAAACAAGGGGCCATTAGCCCCAAGCCATGATAAATGGGAGAATCTAAATCAAAGTTTTATTTGAGTAAAGTTAACAAAAAAACTGTATATCAGTTAAGCAAGCTGTTGGCTACTTCAACATCCTACTAAGTATGATTTCCTTCACAATAACTGTAGGCACTAACAAAAGGTTAGAGAGAGTTTGGCATGTTTGATCACTCATGGTGCAGACAAACAAAAGAGGAACCCTTGTGCAAAATTGTGAATCTGTCATTATATGTTGTTGACCTTCCTGCAATTATTACTTACCAAACAAACAAGGAAAACAGCCTGCAAAGTTTCGGAGAAAGAGCATGTTGTCGAAAGATTCAATTCATAAAACACTTACATAGAGCTAGTATAATGATTATAAACATGCCAAATCACGTAAATTTTATTTTTGTGTGATTGTTTTTTCACTTTTATTTATTTATCCGATTCGTTCTTAGCACAGCCAACGGGAGAATGTTCTGGGGACCTCTAGAACGGAGTTTCTTGCAGCCCTCGAGATGGTTAAAGCCCATTTTCACTGGTGTATGTGGTATGCTGCTGCTCATTAATTTCTTCAGGATTTCATGTCGATAAGCTCCCTGGTCTGATATTTAAAATATAAAATTTCTCTTGAGAAACACCTTAGGGCAACAAGAGCAAGATCTCTTGAAGCTTTTGATGTCGAATGCTCCCTGCTGTGATATTTAGAGTCTTAATATTTTTCATAAGAAACATCTTAGAACAACCAGAGAAAGATCTCTGAAACTTACTTGCCTTCAGTTTGAGTGTTTCTTGTCTTCTCGCTCGTTTTCAGAACTTTTGATTGAATCCAAATGATTAGCTCTAAGTCCACAATCGATTACCACATCAACAGTTGTTCCAACTTCATAGGATGTTAGGAAAGACACTGCATTAAACAAAAGTTTTCTTTGTTTCATAACATGTCAGAAAATAACAGAAAGTTTCTCTGTAAGTTGCTTTCATTGGTTAAAAACCGTCCTTAACCACTATAAATAAATCTCGCTGCTATTTGAAGACTTGACAAGCTGTATACGTAATTCGTGTTCGTCCCATATAAAATAAAAAAATTTTATGCTAAAATTTCTGTTAACACGTTAAATATAAGTTTTTTTTTTTGAATTATTCTCGTCATGTTAACTTTAATCAAATTTAGTCTGTATCATTTTCGTATAGTATAGTGTCATTGTAAATGTCAGGTAGATTCTATATCTCATCACCAGCCTTTTTATTTCATTGTCTTTGCAAGTGAGAGAGGAAACCAGGACCCAACAGTCTTTAACTCTCTCCCTCAATAGCTCTTCTGATAGCTATGCAAGTGCTTCTGTTATTTTACCAAGAGGAGCTGTTGATTGAGAGAGTTAGAGAATGTTGGCTCTAATCAGTCTATATCAGTAATAGTATCATCAGCAAAGGTAAATAAAGTAATCAGCACAAGATGGCAATGCTGGAAGAAAAAGGTAGCTTTTTCATCTAGTTCAGCTTAAATTCATAGTGCATGATGCCTAATTATAGCTTCCCTGTTGCTGAATGCATGCAAATCTGATTGTCTCTATATTCTGCAGTTGTTATTCGCTGCACCATTTGCAACAAGTACTGATCTCAGAGAAGTTCACGCTGAAAAGGCTCGACATTGAAGTTTGTATGGCTCCAGGCATGGCACATGCTTAATTTGAAAGCTTGAAGCTATAACAATGGCTCATCCAAAGAAGTCACTAAAGAAAGTGTAACATCTCAAATTTACAGTATAACATAATATTCACTTACAATCACACGTAATTACCGGTTGGGCTGTCTGTGATGTTTAACAACTCCTAACACTTTAATAAGAATTAGTACTCTTATTTCACTTACTAATATGGAAATATGAATTATTAAATTCTTTCCATAATATGCATATACATTCCTTTTTTTTAAAGTAGTATTGTACCATTTTACTGAATATATAAAAGAATACAACATACCTTTGATATCAAATCTCTAGAAGGTGACTCTCTTAGTCCAAAATCAATAATTTGTGGAGTGGAAAATAAGGAGTGAGCGACAACATGCTCAGTAAGAAAGGCGTATGCGGCTTTATAAAAATTAAAGACTATATCCCCAAATCATTTTATTTGTCTTAACAATCAAACCCATTAGGAAGACAATGGATATAATTAACATTAAACAGGATTCAATAGATCCTTATAGTAAACAGAAATAAATAAGTTGAGACTAGGCAACAACTAAATCATGCCCTCATTGTTCCTCCAGAAACACAAGTTGTCCACTTTTGGGGTGCACCCATAGGTCATTGCCCCTCACGGCTATCTTAACTAGATCTATGACCATAATCTATAGGTGGTCCTCGGGTCCACTTGCCAAGTGACTTTAAGACCGCTGATGACTTGGTGGGTCCATCAGCCTTGTGACGCCCTGAGATGCACCCGTTGATCCATCGACCCGAGCCATTGCCCCAGGCGGGTCACTCAATAGTAATGTATGAACTCGGGACCTAAAGTCTCAAAATTATATTTATAACTCAAAATACATTTAAGGAAACATATTTATGAATTTAAATCATTTAAATAAATAATAATTCCGAAAAGGTATAATTCTCATTTTCGTAGAGAATGCAAATTGAAATCTGTTCGCCCATGGTCAGCTCGCTCATTTTGGCTCGCCCATGGTCAACTAGCCAGTGCAGTGAACTAATGTTCACCCCCCAACTTTAGTTTTTGAACACAAGTAAACTGGCTTGCCCGAAGAGGCTCGCCCATCGTCAACTCACCCATGCCAACTCGCCTATGGTCAATTCACCTCAAAACGTTTTATATTTTCTATTTACAAAGATAATAAAAATAGCCCTTTTTGTGGAGAAAATACGGTTAAAATCTGCTCGCCCATGATCAGCTCGCCATTACGGCTCGTCCATGGGAGTTCGCCCAGTGCAGTGAACTAGTGTTCGCCCGCCAACATTTTCATCAAAAAAACAAGTTAAACTAGCTCGCCTTTAGTGACTCGCCCATGGTCAATTTGCCCATTATGGCGTTGCCCTTAATCAACTCACCCAATGGCACGACCATGGTCTACTCGCCCATCCTTATAAAAACATAGGTTATTTTCTTTGGCTCGCCCATAATTACGTTAAAACTGGGTTCACCCACCCAAAACAACATACAAGGGTTCGCCCACTTTGGCTCACCCACCCTGTTGCCAGTTCGCCCAAATCAAAATGATTTATCAAATGAATGCATGTCATAAATCAAAACATTTTCTCAATATTTTCATAATAATTTACTCCACAGGACATGCATTTTACTTCACATACAACTTTCTTACCTGGTATTACGAAGCCTTGCTTCCTGGTCACCTGCAAAACAATTTATTAAAACTATTAATATTTTCTTTTCGAATATTTTCTAAGATTATTAATATTTTCTAACAAAATGGGCGAGAGTTGTGACTACTCTACAGCTCGCCATTCGCCCAACAGAGTTCGCCATTCACTATGGGCTTACACGTGGAAGCTCGCCCAACATTACTCGCCATTTATTGGCTTCTTCGTGGGAGTTCGCCCAACATGGGAGCTCGCCCGACAATTCAACTCGCTATGCTCTTGCATCTCAGTTTCGCCATTCGTGGCTTTTTATTCAGAAGTGAGCTCGCCCCATGAATTGGACTAAACTTGGCAACCTCACCCTACTTGCCTTATTGGCAATCATCATTTCCAGGTATTTTTGGCGATCATACGCCATCGCCCATTCGGGCGATCAGCTTGACTATCCAACAATGTTGGTGATCGGTATATCGCCAAGTCATACATCACATTAAGCTCGCCTCAACCCTTGGGCGAGTATCCCAATTCCTTGCTTGCCTGCTTGGCGAGAAGGCTAATCTCGTTCGCCCACCGTGATTTATCTATTACGTTTCACATGCATACTACAGCAACTTCTGTTCAACCATAAACTATACACTTTCATGCCCAGTAATCTACCTAGCATGTCATCACTATATCCCAAAGATTAACTACATACAACGTTGGCTGGAAATTCCTTTACCTTGGTTTAACCGAGCTAGCACAACTCCAAGTTGTTGTTGTTTCCTCCCTCTTTAGTCCTTCCTTTCTTGGTTTCTTGGATGGTTTGAGATGAAAGGAAGCTTTTAAAAAAGGGGTTTAGGTAGTTAGCTAACTAGGGATACGAATTTTTATACCAAGACTCCTTGAAAAACAAGAGCAAAGCAATTAGCCTCCAGCTACCTCTTTATATACAGGTTGCTCAACACCCCTTTTTACTGTATGTTCACCTTAGCTTCTTCCCTCATCACTACTTTTCTTGTCTTATAGTGTGTTAATGCATGCAGAAAATCACCCACAAGAAATTGGCTAATTCTCTTTTCTTCCTACACGTTATTGACTAATTAGTATTTGCTTGTTGAATGTGTTAACCCTTCTTTCTCAAGCCTCTCTTATTTTGTCTTTATGCTATTAAATTCTTAATCTTCCAACCTTAACAAACAAGAGGAAAGCAAGGTGTATTAGTGATAAAGGTAGGGTTCTTGGCGTGTTGTTCATAATTCCTTGACTTTTCTTACCACTTCTTACCATTTCAATCAATCACCACTAATCTCATGTGAAACCATTTAATTTATCATTTGAAAATGTTGATCTTTATTGCCATGGAAAGGAATTGGCGTGTACTCCAATTTGTAGCCACCTTTCTTGACTTTTCTTCATCCTTCCTTTTCACACTTCAACCAATAAGGTTTCTTTTATCATGAACTTCATTTTATTTTCTTTTGCATTCTTTCCAACCGAATGTTCACACCATATTGTAAAAGAAAATTCCAACAATTCCATAATGTAAAGTGAGATTTCATATTCAACATTGATTTAATTCCACAAAAAAAATTTAATTCTGTTATCCATCACTTACAATAGGCTATACAATATAATAAAATCGGTTCTCACAGAAAGGTTATCTTATCTTGCTAAACTAGCTGGCTACTAATTAAGAGCATGAGACAGTAATTTCAAGCTGCTGGTTTTAGTGAAACGTAAGTGTGTAAATTAGTCAAATTATTAGTGAGCTATCCTTACTTGAGTTTAATTTATTTATTTTTGAATCGAACTTGAGTTTGAGTTACTCGAGTAACAAGTCGAACTGAATTTGAACATTTTAATACTTGTCTCGAACAATTTGTAAGTCTAATAGAACTTTTTTAATATATATTTTTAATATTAATTTACTAATTACCCTCATGATAGATAGTTGAAAACTGAAAATTGACAATCAAGTTTATGAAGTCGAGCTCGAGCTTATCGAATCGAACTTGAGTTTTAAAATCCGAACTCAATCAAGCTCTAGCTAAATTGAGTTTCAAATTTTCGAGTTAAGTTGAATTTGAGTCTAATATTTGATTGTATTAACTCAATTTGATTGCACCTTTAATGACACTCAATTACAAATAATAGACACCTATACAGATAATTAAAACCAACATAGAATTTCCATCTTTGTATTATGCAATACATTTACTTTTATTTCAACTTGTAACTTGAAAAAAAAAGCCATGTCATAATGTTTTCTAAGCTTAAATCGCTAGACATTAAAGAAATGGAATCGCCACCAATCTTTTTTAACCTAGGTGTGATTGGCCACCTAAATGACTCTAAGGAACATTTTAAGTTTTGGGTTTAGGAGCTCATTTACATGTAGGGAAGGTTATAACACCCCTACAACGCCCAATATTAGTACCATTTTAATCTTGTGTTATTTTAACTTAGTCTTAATTATGTGATCTTTTAATATTTCTTTTTATTGTTTAAATATTGAAATTTCTTTTAAGAATCCACCATCATTCTAGATGAATTATTAAAAAACTCTTTTTACCACAAGAGTATTTAAGGAGTACTATTCGACTCCCCTAAAAAGGCTCCGTTATCGGAAGTACTGTTTTTATCAAAATTTTTATTTACTAATTTATTATTGTTTGATCTTATCCTAATTTATTATTTTATTTAATCTTTCATTACTGTTTTATCATTTTATTCTCTTTGCATAATTATTTCTTATATTTTATTTAAGGATTTAAATATTTAATATTGAAAATATCTCCTAAATTTTCCATCATTCTAGATAAACTTAGAAGGAACCTCTCACCTAGGAGTTCTTTGAGTGTAACTCATTCACAATCGCCTCAAAGATTCATCATCAGAATTCTTTATATTATCTATATTTATTATTCATTATATTTACTTTCTTTATTATTTTGTAGAAATAAATTTTCACTATCATTATTGTTATATTATTATTTTTTACGATTATTATTTTTATTTTTTTATTCTATATCAATTTTCATTTTTTGAAAATGCCTTTTAAATTTTTCATCATTCTGGATAAACTTAAAAGTATTCTCTCACCTAAGAATTCCTCGAGTGTTACTCATTCGTAAGGATTCTATCATAAGAATTATTTATATTTATTATTCATTATCATTGTTATAGATTTTTACTATTTTTTATTATTTGTTTATGTAACAGCCCGTTACCACATTTTTCACGTATTTCCATACAACTTTACCGGTTGGGTTGTCTGCGATGCCAATAACATTCTACAATGATAGTGATAAATAATAATATTTATTTATCAAATACGGAATATGAAATTTCTTTTCATTATTCCTTACATCTGACATCCCCTATTCTCTTTATCTCAATAAAGTAGTACTATACGTCTATGTCTGAAATGTAAAGGAGAAAAGACTGTACCTGTCCTGTTTAATATACTTTGCCCCAGCTCTTTACATATAGTTGTATTCATCATGGAGCTAATCCTCTAACTCCGTGTCTTTTATCTGTGGAGTTAAAACAAAGGGGTGAGCGATTCATACGCTCAGTAAAGGAAACATATGTTGCCTTATAAAACCAATACTATATACCATAAACTATTTGTTTTTCCTCAAATCACATCGATAGGAAAACAGTGGTTATAGTAAACAGTACTCTCAATGCACCATTCAAGTCTTTTGCTCAACAGTTTATAATATCATGTAATTTAAACAAAAATTAGGATTTAACAAATCCTCTTATTAAACAGAAACCAACAAGTTGAGACTAGGCATCACCCTACGAATAAATCATGCTATCATCGTTCCCCCTCCCCCTTGCGAGAACGGAATCTACCGCTATTGGGGTGTACTTGCAGGCCATCACCCCTCACGGCTATCTCTGCTAGATCTATGGCCATAATCTATAGTGGTCCTCGGGTCCACTTGCCAGGTGACCTCGAGACCTGCTGATGACTTGGCGGGTTCATCAGCCTCATAACTCATAACAATGCATGAAACTAGGGGCCTAAAGTCTCAAAATCACTTTATATCTCATGAAAAACCCTTATGGAATTATCTCACCCATATTATCATTTTCTCAAAATGATTTGATTTCCAAAAAGGTTTAGGCTTTCTGTTTACACAACACCTTGAAAACATTCCAAAATCTCAACGTTTAAAATCTGCTCGCCCATGGTCCGATCGCCCAACATGGCTCGCCCATGGCGGCTCGCCCATGGCAGCTCGCCCAGTGCGGTGAACTTGTGTTCGCCCGCCAACCTTTGCTTTTAAAACAACAAGCAAAACTGGCTCACCCTCAGTGGCTCGCCCATTAGTCAAATCGCCCAAAAGGGTTTATATTTTCTATTTTCAAAGATATTTAAAATTAGTTTATTTTTCAATTAAGAAACTTTGGAAACGTGAAACCTGTTCGCCATGGTCAGCTCGCCCATGGTCAATCATCAGTGCGGGAAATAGTATTCGCCCGCCACTTAGCTTTTCAAAACAAAGCAACCTGGCTCGCCCAAAAGAATATAAGGGGGTTCGCCCAAACTGGCTCGCCCGCCTTTTATTTAAAACAAGGTTACTCTCCGAAGATGTCATAAAAGGGTTCTTCGCCCAAAAATTATAAAAGTTTGGCTCGCCCGCCAATGCCATTTCGCCCAGAAATATCACAAAGGTCGGCTTTTAGCTCGCCCAAATCAAAACATTTATCAAAACAATGCATGTCATAAAACAAAACAATTTCTCAATATTTTCGTAAAATTTAACTCCACGGGACATGCATTCACTTCACACACATCTCCCTTACCTGGTTCAACAAAACCTTGTTTTGCCTTGCTTCCTGCCCGCCAATAGCCATTTCCAATTCCCGGCTGCAAAATAATTTATTAAATTCTATTAATATTTCTTTTTCAATTATTTCCAACACTTTGGCGAGACTTAATATTCAACTAGCTCGCCCACAAGTATTCTTACTAGCTCGCCTTATCGAGCTCGCCATTCATCAATGGCTTACAAGTGGGAGCTCGCCCGCCGTTTCTCGCCATTAATATAGTTGTAGCTCGCCCAACTTTCAACTTGCCAGACCAACATTGGCTTAAATGTGGGAGTTCGCCCACAATTCTACTCGCCCATTTTCTAATGCATGTGAGTTCACCAAACGGCTTTCTACTCAGGGATGGGCTCTCCCATGAACTAGCCTTGGGCGACCTTGCCCACTTGGACAAGTATTTTCATTTTGGCGAGTTCATATTTCCTACTCGCCTCCTTAGCGATTACAAATATTCAACATGGGCAATCGACATATTCGCCACTCTCAACACTTTTACATCATTTCCACTACTTTCCTTATTTATTCTCGATTGTTTTCCAATCATTCTACTACAATTTCAACCCAGTTTCATTTTTTTTCTTCATCTATATTCAAGATATGAATTTATTCTATTTCTATGATCGATCAAGAATAAATCAAAAGCAATACTAAAATAATGCTTCTCACACTTGAAATCATAGAAATATATCATTCAATCTCAAGAAAACATTAAATCTCACCTTAGTCAACTGCACTTCCAGCACAGATCACTTTCTGTCTCATGTTGGCCTTACTTTGCTTATTTCTTTAGCTCATCAACTATGGAAGAAAGGTTTTGCAGCAGGTTTATGTGTTTAGCCAACTTAAGGTTGAAGTTTAGTAGATCAAACATGGCAGAGAAATGGAAGAAACAAAGCATAACTTGCAGTAGAATGGTTTTCGTGAAGAAGCTGGAGTTGGCTAACTCTGTTATCCTCAATTGTTTCTTCTTTTATAGCCATGCTATCCAATCAGAACTCATCACTTGGCCTTATCTCATTTCCTTCATTTATTTCACGTCTTTCATGCATTTAATGCATGAAGAAAAACTGAAGCTTAAGCTGGCGTCCAAGTCTCCCTTCCACACTCCTTTTTCTGCTTCTATTGACTTTGTTTTATTTCTCAACCAATAAGGCTAATTCCTTTATTGACTTTAGCTTTTCTCTATTTATTATCTCCAACCGTCTGACTTGCAAAGTCAATTTTGGCTGCAAACATGTTTTGAATCTATTTTCATTTTGTCCATACTGATTTCAGTTCCAGTTCCAATTTTCCTATTCAACCTGATACCTCAGCTCGCCATTCTAATTCAATTTCAATTCGCCAACTTAAGATTTGGCAATTTACTTGCTAATTTCCTTTTCTTGGCGATTATCTTGTATTTGGCGAGTAGCTTTTGCCTTTCTCGCCAACTAGGCCATCACTTGCCCGTCTATATGGGCGATCACATTATTCGTCATACTTATTGGGCGATCATCATTAGAATTATTTGGGCGATCAGGGTCCTCGCCCATTATTCAACTCGCCATCACCATTGGCGATCATACTTTTGCACGCCCATTGGCGAGCTGCCCATTGTAGTTCTCGCCCGTCGAGTATTTCACATACATTGCTCCTTTCATATTTCAAGTTAAGGAGCTTTTAACTTAAGTGAAATCAATTTTCATTATTTCTTTAATTTCCCTTATCAATTGTATAAATTTAGAGTCTACAGTAGTGTAGAATCGGATCTTACAATTTATCTATTCTCATTTACTTTTTTTCATTATTACTCATTCACTTTTGTCATTTGCTACCGCATATATGTACACCGAAACATACAGATATAATAAACAATATATTAAAGAATCAAAGGATGACAAAACAAACAAAAAAATTGATGGATGCACCTTACTGCCTTTGGAGCTCTTTCACTTCACGTGTATACATTAAATGCATGTTTGGTGCATGAGATAAAGATAGGATATGATAAAATAATATTGTGGATAGGATAAGATTAGATGATAACATCCTATCTTATGTTTAGTGTGTACAAGGATTAAGCATAAGATAGGATGATTTTTTATCCTTTACCATGTTTGTTATGTGCAAGATTAAAATTAGAATAGGATGATATTTTTTTATTAGACAAAATTTAAAGATAAAAAAAATTCATTAATAAAAAATTTTTGAAACATATCCTATCCTATGGATTAAAAATAACTCTCCACTTTTCTAAAGGATTAAGTTATCCTCTTGGTATAGAATGACTTATTCTCTCACTAATTCTATCCTTTTGCTTAAATGAATAACAAATATGAGATAGAATAATAATCATCCTATCATTTAAATAATCTCATGTGCCAAACATGCACTAAATTTCCTATTGAGACGTGTCCTTTGTAGGCTGTAAAACAAAACCAAGCTGCAAACTTCAACGGGTTGGACTTACTGGAACCTGACTGGTCGAGGACTGAAGTGAAACAACATCAGGATTCTTCAGCGTGCTGGATTTGCAATGACATAGCTAGCAGCGGACATGTGTTGAACAAAATGCATGGGGCTGTACACGGCTGGCTAAAGCAGACGCCAATGATGTTGGGGAAGTAGGGGACACCGGTGCCTATGATGTAGGGGTGAAGTTGGATACCGACGACTTTGATCGTTGCTGCTAATGCGGAATGTCTTCTACCGCCGTGTGTGGCTTTCAAGACTTGATCATTTCACCAAAGATTTTACTGTTGGTGTAGACGACTTCTCCGTTTATTCCTCTGTTACTCTCTAAAATTCTGTCGTGTTCTCTCTGTAAATTGATGTGTTATTGCTTTAGCTTGATAGAACCGAATTCTCCCCCTTCTTATTTTTCCTCCCTTCGTGCCTCTATCTCCCCAAATTGCTCTCCCTTCTCCAATCGCTTTCTCTTGTATTTTGTAAGGCTCCCTCGATAAGATTTCAAAATTTAAAATTAGTTTGGAACATACTGGTCATCAATGTAAATTTTTTTTATTGTTTATCTTTATCTTTATTATTCTAAAATAAATATAATTAAGCCTAATTATCTTTATTTTGAAACTTATTCTATTATTTTTTTTGTTTTCATTATCTACTTTTTTTAATTTAAAATCTGAACTTAAATAATTGAGCTTTGAACTAATTTGGGCTAAGAACTTAATTTAGGCTCTAAAAATTAAATAAACTCACTCAATCCATTAGATTCAAAAAACTCCGACAAGTTTAATATGCCCAGTAACTCACTAAACCCTGACAAAATATGGTGTCTACAAGCCATTTTTTATAAGAATTATAAATTAATTTATAAACATAAAAAAATATAATTTGAAATGTACACATAAAAAACCAGTGTCCGATCAATCCAATCAAATTTGTACGAAAAATTAATTCAAAAAACATGAAAATTATTAAGTTATGAAAAATAAATCATGTTGAGAAAATTTGGATAAAATTGGATTCAACTTATTACTAGTCTTAAGAATCTGATAATTTTAACATTAATTTAGTTCAAATTGAACTAAATTAAGCAAAACTTCGGATAAAATTGATAGATTGTATTGCAAATATTAATGAGATGAATTGGATCAATATCCATTTTTTTTCTTGTATATAATGTATGTAAAAATAGAAATTAAAATAAAATATATAATATATAAATAAATTAAATACTAAATATATAAACTAATTAAATTAAAAAAATAAGAAAGGAAAAAGGAAAAGGAAGAATCTTCTAATGGGCCATCTTGGGTCCAATAGCATCCACCTAATGGCCTTGACCCGACCCATTTCCTACTTTAGACCGGGTCAAGGTAAGGCCCGGGAAGAAATTAAAGCAAAGAATAATAAAAAGGTCTCGAAAATCAATTAAAAATTTATATACTGATATCCTGCCTAAGCGAAGTTGCTGGATTTTCTTATGTGGCAGTAAATGATTGGCTGATTTCACGTGGCACGTAATATCATTGGACGAAACAAGTCGACGCCAGTGACACCGAAGATCTATAAAAATCCACGACAAACAGTCGAAGCTTTGATTCAGATTTAGATTCAGATCGAAAATTCCAATCATCACCAGAACTAGAGTTCTTGGATTGATGATGATGGGGCGTTTCGCGCTTCTTCTGCTCTTAGCGTTTGTGTCGCTGCAGCTTCTTTGCTGCGCCGCTGATGATGATGCGGTAATTTATTTGTTATTTACCTAGAATTGCTAAGAATGCTTGAATCTGTGGAGATTAAAAATGAGATTTGTGTTTTAGGTTTTCTATGATTCATTCGAAGAGTCATTCGATGGGCGATGGATTGTCTCTGATAAAGACGATTATAAAGGTGAGATTTTTATTTTTTTGTACTTTCCATTTATGGATCTCTTCAGTGGAATTTTTTTTATCGATCTTGTTATTATATAGCTCTGTTTTCTTCATGATGTTGCGTAGATGTTTGAAAATGATTGATTTTTCTAGTTGACTTTTTTAATTGTGTAGCTTATCATAGTACTAGTAAAGATACTATCTTGAATAATAAATAATATAAATATCAGAGAATGAGTTGACCTTTGCATTTGAAGCAGAATTAGCGAGAATACTCTTTTAAATAATATGATTTAATCTTCTTTTGAGTTGGAAGAGGTTTGCAGCGATGAACTGTTAGATCAGGGTGATTAGGATCTGTCAATTGAGGCTCCGGGCGCCCTCCTACACTCAAGTTAGTGGGATATTTGAGCTGATAGCAGAAAACAGGGAAGAAGAAGAGTTGTCTGTGTATTGAAAGGTTCTAGTCACCTTGACTCGGCAGCTCATTGTCTCGATCTTCTTCTAGCTCAAAAGGCCATCAACGTATGAAATTAAAGAGCAAAATATGCAATATATGTAAGCTTAAAAGATGAATCCTTTGGAAAGTGGAAATGGTGATAAGATGCTTTAATGATGTTTATAATCTGCTTTGTCCTGGAACCTGATCTGATGTGAGACATTCAAGCCCATTGCTTTGCTTACATTGCGATGCTTAGAAATTTGATGATCTTATTGTGCTCCATCATTGGAGATTAATCTCTTTACAATCTTAGGAATTTTTTTAATCAAAGTTTTGATATTAAATTATCTCTGCCCTGGAATTTTGTGGACTTTGTGTCTTTTAGCAATGTACCTCATTGTGCATTTGCATGAAAGCATCAATAATAACTTCAAATTTGAGATGGTGAGGTTTGACGTAGTATGATAAAGTATCCTTTGTGTGACAAGGGTGTGCTATTTAAAAGTAAGTGTTATATGATAGCCATTGGCTTGTTAAAATTTTAGGGAGTTGAAGAATATGTATTGATGTGGCTTTGTGGTTGCAGGTGTATGGAAGCATTCCAAGAGTGAAGGGCATGACGACTATGGGCTTCTTGTGAGTGAGAAGGCACGGAAGTATGCAATAGTGAAGGTGCTTGATGAGCCTGTGAGTCTCAAGGATGGAACCACTGTGCTTCAGTTTGAGACTCGTCTCCAGAATGGACTTGAATGTGGTGGTGCATATCTGAAATACCTCCGTCCTCAAGAGGCTGAATGGAAGCCTAAGGAATTTGACAATGAATCCCCGTACTCTATCATGTTTGGACCTGACAAATGTGGGGCCACAAACAAGGTGCACTTCATCTTGAAGCATAAGAATCCTAAAAGTGGGGAATACGTCGAACACCATCTTAAATATCCGCCCTCTGTCCCATCTGACAAGCTTACTCATGTGTACACGGCCATCTTGAAGCCTGACAATGAGGTTAGAATTCTCATTGATGGAGAGGAGAAGAAGAAAGCAAACTTCCTCTCAGCTGAAGATTTTGAGCCTCCACTTATCCCTGCCAAGACAATTCCTGACCCAGATGATAAGAAACCTGAGGACTGGGATGAGAGAGCCAAAATTCCTGATCCAAATGCTGTGAAGCCAGATGATTGGGATGAGGATGCACCCATGGAAATTGAAGATGAGGAGGCTGTGAAACCAGAAGGATGGTTAGATGATGAGCCTGAGGAGATAGATGATCCTGAGGCTACCAAGCCAGAAGACTGGGATGACGAAGAGGATGGTGAGTGGGAAGCCCCCAAAATTGATAACCCGAAATGTGAGGCAGCCCCTGGTTGTGGTGAATGGAAGAGACCAATGAAGAGGAATCCAGCTTACAAGGGAAAATGGTCGCCCCCTCTAATTGACAACCCCAATTACAAAGGTATTTGGAAGCCTCAGGAGATTCCAAACCCCGACTACTTTGAGCTTGACAAGCCTAACTCTGAGCCTATTGCTGCAATTGGTATCGAGATTTGGACAATGCAAGATGGTATATTGTTTGACAATATTTTGATAGCCAAAAACGAGAAGGTTGCTGAGTCATATCGGGAGACCACATGGAAGTCAAAGTTTGAGGTCGAGAAGGAAAAACAGAAGGCTGAGGACGAAGTTGCTGCTGGTTCAGACGGGCTTGCAGGCCTCCAGGTAATTCACCGGCAAGCTCACTTGTTATTGTTATTCAGTCTTATATAATAGAACTTAAAAGTTGGTAATACCTCTGCTGCAGAAGAAGGTCTTCGATGTCCTATACGTGGTTGCCGATATTCCTTTCTTAAGCAAATACAAGCTTCAAATTCTTGTAAGTTTTCTGAGTTTGGTCTTTCATACACAAACTACTAATTCATGAATGAATTTCATCTGAAGTTTTGAGTTTCTCTTCTAGGATCTCATTGAGAAGGCTGAGACGCAACCAAACCTCACCATCGGTGTCCTAGTCTCTATTGTAGTGATTATCCTTACAGTTTTCTTCAAGCTCTTTTTTGGTGGGAAGAAGCAAGTAAGATTTTCGAACCCCTATTGTCTGGTAAATATTTTTATGTTTCTGTCATTTGTCGCTATTTGTATTACTCCATTGGTTAACTGTGCGCAGCCAAGAGTAGAGAAGAAACCAGAGGTCGCCGAGACATCAAATGATCAAGGAAGCAGTGGAGAAAAGTCTGAAGAGGAAGAGAAAGAAGAAACGGCTGCTGCTCCTCGCCGGAGAAGGCGTGACAGTTAGAAAAAGTCGTAGGAAGAGCGTGGCCGGTGATTATCAGTTTCCCTTTGGACAAAGTTCTGCGCATTAGGTGCATTTTTCGTAACTGAAACATTCTTAATACTCGGTGATTTTTTAGCTGTACTTCTGAATATAAGAATTGTATGAATGGAAGAGTGTAAAAACGAGACAGTTCTTTTCTGCCTCGAAAGCAAAAAACCAAGAAGACAGGATATGAAGTCTTTATCATATGCTAAAGCTTGGTGATTAGTTTTTATCTTTTATTTTTGTTTTTCTGTAGTACAAAAGAAACCAGATTTCTCAAACCTATTTTACCAAGGAGATGAGTTAAGTGGGGCCAGGCCAGCTACCTCCATTGCCTCATTGTAAATCCATATCTAAGCATATAAATTCTTAGGGGCACTAGGGCTTTTGAATTATAAAATGGTCAAATCTGAGCCCATAATCTTTTTTATATAAAAAAATGTCTTTTATATTATATATATATTTATTTATATAAAAGCAAAGTTAATCCCGGGCTTCTAAATTTAGATATTTGTTTATATATATGTAAAAGAAAATTTGGGCTTTTGATCATTTTTATACATGGAAAAAAATTCAGGACTCTAGCTTTTTGTATATACAAGCAAATTTGGATTTTTTGTCCTTTACGTACATACATATACACACGAGCGAACAAGCAATTATAGGTTTTTGATTTATTTTTTTTAGTTTACAAGCAAATTTCGTATGTATTACAAAAAAGCCAAGTCTTTGGTTCTTTACGTATGTATTACAAAAAAGCCAACTCTTGGTATTTGATCTTTTATACAATATAAAAAAAATCTACACCTCTTATATTTTATATATAAACAAACAAATTTAAGTCTTTGCTCAAACTTATACATACAAGCAAAATTGAGCCTATAGTTCTTTTTATTTATATATATATATATGAGAGTAGGGATCCACTTATACATGTGTAAAACAAATTTGTCTTACACAGTTTTATATTTTCATATAAGATTAATATTTTTGCAAATCAACCGTTGGATTTAACAATCTACTCATATTTATTATGTATGTAAATTTTTAAATCAATCTGTTATTTCTATCATTTAAATCGAGAATAATATTTTTTTCAATATATATGAACGGTTGAAATTTTATTTTACGAAATATATAGTTAGACGTATTCAATTAATTTGAAAATTGTCATACATGATTTATGTAAATAGAACATAAAATTCACCGGTTGGATTAAAAAATTATAAATTATATAAAAAGATATGAAAGTGTGTAAAACTAAATTTGTTTTACATATGTGTAAATGGATCCCTTCCCCATATATATATATATATATATATATGGACCTATATATATAAAATCCAAGCAATTGGCAGCAAGTTTGGGTTTTGATCTTTTATATATCAAGGCAAATCTTGTCCTCTAGTTTTTTTTATATGTATACAAAAAAATATGAGCTTGTATTTCTTAGATAAATACAAGCAAGCCATGGGCCTCCAATCATTTAGACACACAAACACACATACAATACAAGCAAATCTAAGCTTATCCTTCTTCATATAAATACAAGCAAGCCATGGGCTTATTTATACACACACAATAAAGCCAATTCTAGGCCTCGGCCTTTTATATATTAAGCTGAGTGTGGCTTTAGTCTTTTGTGTGTGGAATAAAAATACTCTATTGGTGGTGTATAAAACAATTATCTTTTATATATATATATATATATATATATATATATATATATATATATAAATAAAAGATAACTCTATTTTTTGTTCCTTTAAATATATACAAGCAAATTTGTACATGTCTCTTTATATATATATATAAAAGGGATTTTTGGATCTCTATATATTTATACAAACAAATTTATACCTTTGGCTCTTTATATATATATATATATATATATATATATATATATATATATATATATATATATATATATATATATATATATATATAGACACCTACAAAGGTAAATCTAGACCTTTTATCTTTTATAAATATGCTATGCAATTAAATTTGAACCTCTTTTCCTTAATATATATATATATATAAAAGCAAACCTAACATCTCGGAAAAAAAAATGCAAATATGATGTTTTACATATAAACAAGTAAATCTATGCCTTTAACTTTTTATATATATACAAGCAGGTCAACTTGGCATTTGATCATATAGATATTTATATATTAAGATATATAAAAGCAATTCTGAGCCTTGCTTTTGTTTTTTTTTTCATAAAGAGGTACAGAGATATTTGAATCTTAACCTAATTATTCATAATGCTTTTGTTGTTGACATACAAAAAACTCTAGTTCTTTTTATATATATAAAGATATACATGCAAATCTAAATCTAGATCTTAAACCCTTGATGTGTAAATCTAAAACTTCTAATTTTTATTCAAATCATATCGAATCAAACTAGAACTTCGAATATTGAGCACAAGTGAATTCTAACTTGACATTGAATTATCTTTAAGTCCTTAAATTTTACAAAACTTTTTCAACGAATAAAAATCTTTTGGTTATTTTTTGTAAAAAAGAAGAGAAATCAGTTTTCTAGAACCTAAACCTAATTTAGCAAGATGAGTTAAGTTGGGGCGAACATCCTCCATTGTAAATCCAACTCTAAGCACAAAAATGCTACTCAATCGGGCCGAGTACTCTATATATGCCAACTATATATAAAAGCAAGTTCCCATACCACAAAAATATCCAAGAAAGAAACTCTATCCAACGTAAAAAAATTAATAATAAAATGTTTCAATGTCTCCCGCATGGAAACACAACAGAAATGCTACAGTTCACCTTATTTAAACATGTATAAAAAAATTGTCCCCTCACTACAATGCAAATAAAAGAAAAAGGGCAAAATTTAAGTGAAGTTCAGGTTGAGAATCTAGTGTCCTAAATGCCTATAACTTGAAACTCATTTGGTGCAACCCCAACAAGTGATTTTTGGTTGCACCAAAGTGATTAATATTACATTTCATCGTCGACCCCCGGTCTTCTTGGCTGCAGTTGGAGGAAGTGTATCTTCATCATCCGACTCCACATCTCCGTACTGCCAAATTCCGCGCCTAGTAGTTTTGGCCTCGTTTTGAAAGCTGTCTAAACTGTCGAGCACTGACTTTCTCTCCTTAGGTTCCCATCTCTTCCTTTTCTCCAACCTAGCAAGTCCCTCCTGAAAAAGTGCCCATAGAGTGAAATTAAACAAAGAAAACTAAGCAAAATAATGAGTCATCAAAGATGGTACCCAAAGATGATCGTCTCAGGTCAACGGAAATGAAATTCACGTGTCGCAACAAAAACAATGAAATACAATAAAAAGAAATGGAATATTTTGCAACATAGAAAAGGGCTATCGTGCAAACCTGCAGCATTGCAGCATTAATGCTAAGGTCCGACTTCTCAGCTACAAGAGTTACAACGAGAACAGTACCAGTTCCCTGTCCCTTGACTTTTCCGCCAGAAACATCCCTTTCCTCTATCATAGCCGTAAACTGCAGTGAGCTCCCTAATGTCTGCTCACTCAAAAACTGGGCAGCCTCAGTACCAAATTCATCATCGAGGTCTGGAACTTTAAGAAATGCAAGTCTGCATAACTGAGCAAGCCCAGGAGATGTTGATACTGAAGGATCAAGAGGCCGTAATTGACCGTATAGGACCTCCTCTTGATTCCCATAATCAAGATAAAACACTTCAAACTTGTCATTCGGAGATTCAACTCCTCCTCGAGGTGCATTGACAATCTTCACGAATCAAAGGTGAAACACAAGTGTCAAATGGCAAACAAAGATGCACAACAGGCAATCATGAAACTAACAAGGCCACCCTACAAACGAACTTAAATATAAAAGATGCTTCCTAATATCTAGTATATAGGAAACCGTGTACTTTATCCCAATATCTACCATCAAATGTGAATATACTAGAAAACAAGGATCATACTTTCACATTTAAATCTGATTAGATGTTTACAAGTTACAATCGTAGATGTTAAGTGATCAATTTCCCTTTAGTGGGATAGGACTGACACTCTTTACCTCCCCCAACCCCACCCTTCTTCCCACAATCACACGAAGTACAGTATGAACCCAGTTTCCACAAGACACTTCAGCAGCAAAACCATTAGAAGTCGCAAGGAAGATTAAGAAAACAAGAAGAAAAAAAACCTTAAGGATTCAAAATCAAGTACAGGGAACTAACCAGTGCACGATTCCAGGAATTGTCCATACTAAACTGAGCAAGGACAATGTCACCCTTCTTAGGATTAAATGCGCCAATAACAGGAGCTTCTTGAATATTTAAAGATGCAAGCTGTTGCTGAATAGATGATACTCTCTTATCTCCCACTGTCTGGACATAAAATTTTCCACCACCCAATACTTCGGTAACAACAACCTGAAAATAGCAAGAAAAGTAAGTCAATAGTTCATGACACAGTCATAGCATTATTTATTTCAGTTCCTAAAGCACCTGTAGCAGTTCTTTCTGTTTGTTTTCGGTAATGGCTGGTCCATTAGAAGCTTCCTCTCCTTCAACATGGTTCTCCCAAATCTACAAATAAAAATATAAGATAAATAAAGCCAAAAAATTTCAATTAACATTCCCAAAAGAGTAACGGTGAAAAATAATAAGAAATGCTTCTTACTTTCAATTTCTGCCTCTTGGCAGATTGCTCAGCCTGTTCAAGAAGATGAGCATCAGGAATCCTATCACCACCAAATGAAGTTTGTAGCTTTGCCAGGCCAGCCTCAAGGAGTGTCACAGCCATATTGGTTCTTGACTCCCACAAAGAACCCAAAAATGTTCCAGTTCTATCAACAGTTTCCACTTCAATCTATGAAGAAAAACATACATCTGAGATAAAGAAAACAAAATGGCAGACAAGCAGTTCAAAGAGAAAGACCTATACCTCCACATCTCTCTGCATGATCTTTCGTCTCATCAGTGCTATGGCTTCATCTGAATAGGGTTCATCACGACCAGGACATCTGACACCAGAAAATGAAAAGGCAATGCTACAAGTTTCCTTCGGAATCAACAACTTAAAACGATGACCACTGAGGACATATTCCACAACAGCCGGAATCCTCCTGCTCCGATGCAGGAATGGAAAG
This sequence comes from Heritiera fomes, assembly GCA_032173925.1. NCBI lineage: Eukaryota > Viridiplantae > Streptophyta > Magnoliopsida > Malvales > Malvaceae > Heritiera > Heritiera fomes. The sequence continues at coordinate 1,389,184 of JAPDPM010000005.1, read as the reverse complement.
AAATCTCTAGCTTTCTTGGCTGATGCCTGGAAGTAGACAAGAAAAATGAATATTAGAATTCAGATCATCATCATCATCAGAGCCATTATCTCAAGAGATTGGGGTAGGCTATATGAACTAATATCTGAAAATTAGAATTCAGATAAGAAATAAAATCATACCAGCAAGAAGATAATTAACATAAAAGGACTCAGGGCTAACCATTGTAAGGTCTTGTATGTGCATAACTGGAGGATCCTTGGCAGAATGAATTCCTTTCTTCCCAGAAATTGCACGCAATTCAGCAGCCAAGAGGATATCATAATAGTTTGATCTTTCCTCAAAATCCCTATGTCTTATCACTGTGCCAAAGCCACGTCCCACCACCAACTCGGCGACATTCAAGCCAGGCTGCTGGCTACCAGCTGTGGATAGGCTTGTGGCGGAAGCATCATCACTATCACCCTTAACAGGAGACACAAGGAAGACTGAGCCAAAATCCATTACCCTTGAATCTGCAGCTGCAGCAGTAGCCGTAGCTCCATCTGCCATGGTGACCTTCCTAGAATATTCCATTTGTACATTCACCTGACAAAAGCATGTTGCAAATTATAAATAGAAGTTCCCAAACACTACCAAAATGAGATTTGAAAGAAAATGTATTCAAACCTGTCTTCCAATAAGGCGCGTTCTTAAAAACTCCCTTGCTTCCCGGGCATAAGCAGCAGGCTTTTCATCTCTACGAGGATTGCCCATTTTTGGACATCTAATGCTTGAAAGATTGACTCGGCATTCTGCAAGAGGACTGCCAAATGGGACAGAATCATCAGCCACAATAATGCAGTCCCCACTAACAACCTCCACAACCTGAGAAAAAATCATATTACCATAAATAATTACAAACAAAGAACATACCAATACAAATGACATGAGAAACTAGTTAAAAAAATACTGATGCTATTACCTTCCCTGTGAAGTTTTGGTCACAAATTGCCTTCGAGTTTGTTGCTGGTGGTACATAGTTTGTCCAGATCCTCAGCCGACTCTTCTTGGCTTGAAGCTCTGCAGTCTTCAACTTCCGCTTTGCCTCATCCTCCATCATATTAGCACTCCATTCAACATATTTTGCTAGACCCTTTATTTTGACAAGAAATGGTTAGGTTGAGAGAGGAGGGGGAAGAGGGGGAGAGGGAGAGAGATAATTCAGAATATATAAACACAAATTCAAGAAAAGAAGGATGCATGGACTGTTTTATAGAAATATTGGGATGAAAATAAGTCTGCTAAACAAACAGTATAGTTTAAACCCAAGGCAACACATAATGTAGCATCTAAAAACCAGTTGCAAATGCATAAAACTGAGAAATTAAGATGTAGGTAGAAATGGCACATAATAACTTTAAATACCGAGTATGCATAGTTATTAGGAAAGAGAAGGTAAACTAGACATCTAAACCAGAGCATTCAAAAAACAAGCTAACAATTAAGAGAATGGAAATTACAGATTAAAGGTACACGAAAAACCAGTCTTGTAAAAAATCCGGCTATAAGGGGAGGAGATGCTTCTTATACCAACAAAATGTGAGAAACAAAATGAGGCAAAAGAGAAGAAAACAATCAACACCAAGCATAAGAAATATTTTACAGAGGCTTTCCTCAACAAATTAAAAGATAGTTCTAGTGTACAAAATTCTCTTCGAAGGAAGCATAGGAGAATTATTATCAAGAAACTAATGTTTCTTAGGGGTATAAAAAAATTTACAAGCAAAAACATAACAAAAACCTAAGTCAAGTCTAAAACAAGAATACTACAAACTATAATTCAGTAATAGTTCATTGTTGAAATCATTGATAAAAAAATATGTTAGGCATGCAGCAAAACAAAATCCAAGAACATACATTTTCCACAAGCTCCAAAGCAAGGTCTTTTGCCGTATCACCTTCAGGATAATAAACCGAACCGATCAAATTGCTAAATTTGTCAACACCTTCAAGGACAATGCGTACCTACAAAATCAACCTTGAATTTAGACTATCTATAAAAAAACAATGCATATCTATAAAATCAACCTTGAATTTAGACTATCTATACAAATGCATGCACACAGATCAACTTAAAATATTCATTAACTCACATCTCTATTCAAACAGCGAACTTCTGTAAAATATTTAGCTTCTGCTCCAAATGGATCAGGGGAAACTTCAACAGAAGCTGCTGATGAGACAGCAAGCCTCTGTGCAGATGTTAAGGGAGCCCGTAGCTCAGCTGAAACATCTCCATTTTGTTCATCAGAGGTCAAATCCGTTTCGACAACAGTTTCTGCAGCAGCCCTTCTACCCATCGAAGGGGCCTAAACAAACAGAAAAAATTATAGATATTTTGAAAGACAGACTCATATAGTGAATGAAAATTTAAAAAAAAAAAAGGGTAGTGGATTAGAACTTCTACCTGGATACCAGCAACAAACACTTGCACAAACTGAAAATCTGGAAGCAAGTAGACTCGAACGGTGCTACCATCACGAACCTGCTCAACAATACCTTCCATTGGACTACCCTTATTTGCAGCTAGAAGACCCATGGCATCCAATTTACTAGGATCGCCAATGGTAGATGGAGGTAAATCACGGAGAGAAGCCTCGGCAGCACCAGGTACCTACAACCACAATTACAAAGACCATTATCATTTAAACACTACTCTTTGCTAGGCCAGTAAGACGAGTAAATTTATAATACTGTTACAAAGGGGAAATGATTACCTTACTCCATCGACCCAGACCTTGATGTTTGGCTTGCTCTTCAAGACGCAACAATTCAGCAAGAAAAGGACTCGTTTCCCCTTTCTGCTGTCCTTGCTCCCTAACCTGTACAAACCTGGTCGGTTAAGTTGAATAGAAGAAAAAAAGAATCTCCTTCCCCCACAGAATTATGACAAAGTGACGAGCAAATTACCTTCGCCCAGCCTTCAGAGACAACCAACATTGCCACATTTTTGTCACCAAGGTAAACAGAACCAAATTCTCGGCCTATGCTTGGTACTGCATACTCGACTCTGAAAGTGATTTCCTGAATAATAAATAAATAAATTTAGATCCACCGTAAATTCCAAACAACCAAATGTCATCTATGGTCAGAATAATTCAAAAGGAGCAGCACCTTTCCAATGCAGAGTTTCCTCAAATATTCTCTGCTGTCCCAGGCAAATGGCTCATCAACACCTCCTCTGCGGGCCTATTGACAAGATAAGAAGGAAAAGAGGTAAAAAAAATACAAAAACAGAGACATCAACAAGAAGCTTGAGTCAAACGACATGCACCAAAATTTTTTGTCTTAGACCTTGGTGATTATACAATGAAGTCAGTAACTCGGTATAATCTCTCAAAAGTAGTTCTCATCAAACAAAATCATTATCCAAACAATAACTAAAATTAATCACCATGAAAATGTCAAACAAACATGCAAATCATTAAAGTTAACAGGGACCTCCTAAGTCAAAAGCAAAAGTATATTCAAATGAGCTTTACCAGTCTAGGAGCAATGAGAGATGCCAAGTTAATGGTTTTCTCAGGTGGAGGACCAGGCCTGTTACCGGTCATGGCCGTTACCACCAAACAATCCCCCGATGAAACTGCTTTGACTCTCCCTTTGTACCATCCTGTGCCCCCAGCTGTTGATGTCGCCATTGTCAACAGCTAAGATCTATATCAAACATTACCAAACATTCCACTTTCAGCGTCAGTATTTCAACAAACATAAAAAAAAAAAGTTTTTAACGCTCTAATTAACAGAATTAAAAAAAATAGATCTGTAACATCGGATTTATCAAATCTTCAAAACGAACGAAAATCAACGTTTAATCTTATAAAACGCTACATCCATCACAAAATGTTGAATTATTAATAACAGGATCGGTTCAAAACGGCTTGATCTGTTAGTTTCATCCAACGACAGCGACGAAAAAAAAAAAGATAATTCGAAGCGAAAAAAAAAAGATAATTCGAACCAAAAAAAAGAAATCGTAATTAAAATATTGCATGTAAAATCAGAATATAGCAATGCAAATTAAGACGATCTAATAACAAAAAGAAAAAAACCTACGTAAAATCGTAATTAAAATATTGCATGTAAAATCAGAATATAGCAATGCAAATTAAGACGATCTAATAACAAAAAAAATCGAGAATTCTTCTGGTAATTTACCTGAATCAGCTGAGGAAAACTGAAGCCTTATTCGATCTACCAAAAAAAGAATTTCGAAAGATTTTAATTATTATTTCCCTGTATTATTTTAGAAAAATAAATAAATTAAAAAAATAAAAACACAATAGAGTCGGCGATCAAGTAAGAGTTTAGAGACCGTGCCGGGAAGAAGAGCGCATATATAAACGTAGAGGTAGGCGTGGTAGGCTATGCATATAGCCTCCGTTTTTGTGAAAAATTACATAGAATGCCACTTAATGACGCTGAAATACTGAGTTAGTTTTTTAATTCATAATAAAATACGTAAACTAATAAATATAAAATATTTAATAAGTATAATTTATCTATATCATCAATAAGTTTAAGTTTAAATAGTAGTTCAACAGGTATCTAATTATCCATTTGATGCATAATAATCAATATATAAATATTATATATTGATTTGGATCGTAGTATTATGTTAATTAGTAAATTTAAAAATAATTAATTTTAAAATTTATGAATGAATGAGTTGTTATATTATGATTTATCGTTAATGTATTGGAGTTATATACTGCAACGTTTCAATTAAAAATCCATATAATATATATCACTTTATTTTTATATTTTTAAAATTTTTTTAAAATGATCATTTGTACTTTCATATTTTCTTTTTATGAAAATCCTTTCAAGGTTTATGACCAACTATTATCCAATCTTAAATAAGTGATAATAGACTCATTTTCAATCAGTGTGTGGATCGATTTGATTTATTGATGAATTGGACTGGATCAATCATTAGTTAAATTTTTATCGGGTTTGAAAAAGATAGATAGATCGAGAATTTACTTTATTGTTTTGGATTTATTTCATATTTTTGATAAATTGATCTGATCGTTTTGATTAGATCGTTGATGAGTTGGATCAATAATTAAGTGATATTTACTAATTTTGTAAAAAATAAATTAATCATGATTTTATTTTATTGTCCAGATTTTATCATTATTATATACCGACTTGCAAGATAGATTTTATATGAATTTTTTTAATGGTAAAATAGCCAAATAAGCCCTCGACTTTGGGTCCAAAATGGAATTAAGCCATCGACCTTTTATTTCGTAAAAATCAGTCCGTAAACTTTTGTTTCAGTGGAAATAAACCCTCAATCTTCTAAAATTATGCAATTAAGTCCAAATCTGTTAAATGACACTAACTGCCGTTAGTATTGCACATGTGGCATGCCACGTGGCAGCCAAGTAAGCTATTCACGTCAGCTTTCACTAACGGCAGTTAGTGTCATTTAACAGATTTGGACTTAATTGCATAATTTAAGAAGGTTGAGGGTTTATTTCCACTAAAATAAAAGTTTATGGACTGATTGCCACGAAATAAAACGTTGAGGGCTTAATTCCATTTTGGGCTTAAGGTCGAGAGCTTATTTGGCTATTATTCCTTTTTTAATAGATTGTGCTTTGTTTGGATAGTAACATTTAAGAATTTTCTTTTGATTTAATAGTTTCGTTTTAATTATAATAAAAATATAAGCCTAAAATACACAAAAGTAAAAGCATCAAAATTAAAAGCTGACTGTAAAACATGAAAATTATCATTTTAAAATTCGTACCAAACCATCAAATACAAAATAATTTTTAGTTTATGTTATAATTTTTATCAAATATTCATGTATATTACCACATTGATCTAAAACCGCCAACGGGCTCGGCCTTGGGCCCAGACGGACCCTTTAGTTTTTCTTCTGGATAAGGCTCACTTTGGTTTAAGTTTTAGGCATCTTTTTGAGTTTCTACTTTCTAGTAACTGATTATAACCTAAAACTGGAAAACTTACCAGCTTATTCCAGGAAGGTGAAGAATCTGTGAATCAAACTTTACTTCATTCGCGCAATGCATCGAACACATGGTTGACTCCAAGCAAAGTAAAGGCCTATCTTAAAAAACTACCTTAAAAGGAAAGTTTGCAGGCTTTATCAGTATGCCTTTCTATATTGTGTTTATTTCATATAAAAGATAAAAATTATCGTATTATAATTCATGTTAATAAATCAAGTATAAAAGTGATTTTTAATCTTTGCCAATCTATGTCAAATTTTTATCAAAACTTTAACTCATAATTTTCGTGTCTTATCTCATATTTGTTTCGTATCGTATCGTATCAATTTGCCTACAAAATGAAAATTATTCATATTTTTGTCTGCATTGTTACTACCCAATTACATTATGCCCATGAGACAAAATCAGGCACCCAATAAATTAGAATTGACCCAGTAAAGAAGCTCATGGACCAAGAGCCCAAAATGACCCCAATCTTGTAACCAAAAAAAAAATTGACTCCAATCCTTTTAGGATGTGTTTGGACGAGGAATTTCAAAGAGATTTTATTTCAATTAGAATATTTAAAAGTTCAAAAATTTAATTTTCTTGTTTGCCAAAAAATTTGAAGAGTTTCAAAATTTAGAAAGAATTTCAAAAGGGAATTTAAGCTGCTCAAATTCCTCATTGAAAATTCACATGAAGATGTGATTTTTCAAAATTCTTCTAATATACAACCCACTATTAAATATAAAATAAAAAGAAAGATATTATTTATTTAATATAATATATTTTTACTTTTTATATCTATATCTATACATATATATATATATTTGTCTCCTGTCCTTCCACGTGTCAGCTTTTGCATCTTTTTTTTTCAGTTTTCCCATTTTTTGGCTCTTCAACGTTTTTTTATTTTTTTTTAATACTTTTAATCTATTTTTTATATTATATAAAGTACTCTACAAATTGGTACTGTGCAATTTGTAGTCCAGTTTTATGCCAATTGCCTTGATGCAATTGGTTGTTTTTTTTTCCAATTAATATTTTTTATGCGCTTTGTGTTGTTTGGCCTTTCAAACTTTTGTGACACATGTCAAATTTTTATTGGTCCATTTTGGTTTTCCTTTTGCAATCTGATCTGAGCTGTTTGATTTATCTCTCCTATGTTTTCCACATGTCACATGATGATTAATCCAATTTTTTTCCAGTTTAGTTTTTTTTTTCTACTTTTTATTCTTTTTAATTTAGCCATCTGACCATTTTTTATCTGAATTTTTTAACTTTTTTTAGTTTTTTATTTTTAGCTCTTCAATGTTTTGGGTTAAACTCTCTAATTTCTTTGTATATTTAATGTTTTAATCAATATTCAGTCATGTATTTTTTTCTAAAGAAAAAAATTTGAGCATAATATATTTTTACAACAGTGATTCCAAGCTTAAAAAACATAGCCTTCTAAAATATATATTTCTTAATAATTTTTTAATCTATTCTCATTAGAGTATTATTACCGGAAAAGAAATTTGAATGTGTTCATTTAAATTTTAAAAAAAGAAAAAATTAAAAATCATATTAATTTAAAATAAACACAATATTGATAAAATGAATGAACAAAATAAAAATACAATCTAGGATAAAACAACGAGAACAAAATCTCTTCAAAAATACAAAAAAAGTTACTAAAATCTAGAATATAAATCACAATAAAGAAAATTTAGTTCAAAATAATCAAAATTAACAATAAATACCAAACTCTGAAAAATATAAATTTAAAGAACCAAAAAAGTCATTTATATGTGAATTTTATTTTTAATAGAGAAAAAAAATAAAAAACATAAAAAGTTGACCTTTAAATTACAAAGTTTAAATGTATTTTCTAATTTTTTTATTAGATCTACCGTGGAAGATTTAGGCTTGCTTTTTCTTGCACTTTTTCTAAGAATAATAGGAAAAATTAATCGTTCAAATAATAAATTTTTATATATATATTTTAATATTTATCAATAATGATAATAAAATTTAAAAATATCAAATCAATCTCCAAAAATATTATTTAACTAACACATAACAATTAACAAATACTCAATAATTAAATAATTCTTCAAATGCATATACAGTACATTTTTTTAACGATAGATTACATTTACAAATGCATTTATAATATATATTTTGTAGATCATTAATTTCTATATATTTAATGTTCATAATTAATAAAATAAAGATATTTTAATATTAAATATATATGTTAAAATATTTTAAAAATTAATTAAATTAATAATTTTTAATATTATTCAAATTATATAAAAAAGCCCCGGCGAAGCAAGGGCATAATTTTTGTGTGTATAATATATATATATATATATATATATATATATATATTGTCTCCTCATTATCATTTGAGTGACATTTGTCCATTTATTTTTTTTTTGCCCTCAACAAATTTTTTTTTACTTAGGTATTTTTATTTTGTTTTCTCAACAATTTTTTTTCTTAACAATTTTTTTAGTTAAATCTTTAACATGTTTTTTTATGGCTCTTTAACGTTTTTTAATTCAGTCCTCAATTATTATTTTATGGTATTACTTTATATTTTTATCTATTTGCTTCTTTTACTTGCATATATTTTGCTTTCGAATGAAAATTATTATATGAAAGGGTTTTTACCTCTAACTTTTTCAGAAAAAAATACTTTTACTTTGCATATTGTACTTTGTAGTAAATATAAATAGTTCAATTAGTTATTCTTAAAATAAAAATGCTTATAGATGAGTTTAAAACCTTACACTTGATTAATAATATAAACAAAGCATTCTTAGCTAATTTTTTTTTATTTTTTCGTTAAATTGTCTGAACCACTATGCCGTATATATATTTTGGTGCTTTTACTTTTTATTGTTATTGCATCATTATCTTAATTTGTTTGTTTCTAAAACAGATTATCTATTTGTCATACTATTTAACTTAAGTATTGTGTATTTTTTTATTCAAGCTAATACAATTTTCTCAAAAAATTATTTTTTGGACATTTTGTTTGATATATAAACTCTATTATTAGTAAACATGTTTTGCTTTTGTACTAAACAATATAAAGGAAATAAATATTTTAATGACCAATAACTTTTATCTAATAATCAATTTTACTAACTTAAAAATTTGTAAAATAAAAATAGACCCACAACATCGGACGGGTTTGTGTCTAGTCTATACTATATAATATTTTTGTCTCCACCTCTCCCATGTGTGACACTTGTCCAAAATTTTTTTTTTGCCCTCAACAATTTTTCTTTTTAATTAGGTCTTTTTTTTTCTCAATAATATTTTTGTCTCCACCTCTCCCATGTGTGACACTTGTCCAAAAATTTTTTTTTTGCCCTCAACAATTTTTCTTTTTAATTAGGTCCTTTTTTTTCTCAACAATTTTTTTAGTTAAATCATTAACATGTTTTTTGTCCAATTATTTTTTTTTGCCCTCAACAAGTTTTTTTTTTTTACTTAGGTCCTTTTATTTTTTTTATCAATAATTTTTTTAGTTAAATCCTTAACATGTTTTTTGTTATATATAATTTATAAATGTAAGTTCTTTTTTTTATGGAGAACAATAGACAATAAAATGTTGTTTTAAAAAATAATGTGGCTAGGAAATGCTATAATTTTTTCCCGGTATTTATTTGGAAAAATGATTTTTTTGAAAAATTATGTAAGTAATTTTTTTTTAAGTAAATCAATACATACTATTAAAGATAGCTTTTGTCAATTGAAGAAATTGGTGATAACGCATGTATGAACATTGTTTTGTCAATTGAAACAATTGGTAATGACGTGTGTATTACAGTTGTATCGATTGACGAGCGATTTTATGCAATTGTGTGGATTGGCAAGCTATGTCGGATGGTAAGCTGTTTATGCTGTTGTGTGAATTAGCAAGCTATGGGGTTGGCGAGCTGATGTAGTATGAGGGTTGGCGAGCTGATGTAGTATGAGGGTTAACGAGCTGTTATGCTGTTGTGCAAAATGGCGAGCTGTGTTGGTTTGGCGAGTTGATGCGGTATTACGATAGTTGAATCGAAGAAAATGACAGTTTGTACAGCTTTGTGGATTGGCTAGCATTTCTACAGTTGTGTGGATTGGCGAGCTATGTACTTTGGCGAGTTGCTATCTTGTGTGTTTATATATATATATATATATATATATATATATATATATATATATATTTGTCTCCTCAAATGCCACATGTCAACTTTTGGCTTTTTTCTTCTTTTTTTTTTTCAGTTTTTCCCTTTTTTGTTTTTCAACCTTTTTTATTTGTTTTTTTTTTCATAAATTTAAAGAACAAAAAAAAAGTCATTTATATGTGAATTTTATTTTTAATAGAAAAAAAAATAAACAACATAAAAAATTGATCTTTAAATTTTATATATTTATTCCATGTTTATATTGAACCAAAATTTCAATAAGGTTTTGTAACAAATTAACTAGCATGATTGTTCAAATCTTGAGTATTTTAATTTTTAATTCTTTATTTGTATTCACTGAGTTTGAACAAAAAATTGTAAAAAAAAATTTTCCCATAGCGAAGCACAGGACAATTTTCTAGTTATAATATATTTTTGTCTCTTCCTCTCCTTTTGCTTGACACTTGTCCATTTATTTTTTTTTTGCCTTAACAACTTTTTTTTTTTACTTTGGTCCTTTTATTTTTTTTCTCGACAATTTTTTTAGTTAAATCCTTAACATGTTTTTTGTTGTATATAATTTATAAATGTAAGTTCTTTTTTCTATGGAGAACAATAGACAAGAAAATGTTGTTTTAGAAAATAATGTAGCTAGGAAATGCTATAATTTTTTTCCTGTATTTATTTGGAGAAAAGATGATTTTTTTGAAAATTTATGTAAGTAATTTTTTTTGTTTAAGTAAATAAAGATAAAAGCAAATATATAATTAATAATTTTTTTTAGATATCTTTTTTAAAATTTTTTTTAGAACAATTATTAACACAAAAAATATATAAAATATAAATTTAAAAAAACACATGAAATAGGGAAATTTTTTTTCCCAATTTTCTTTCTCTTTCTCTCTATTGTGCTACTCTTTCTCTCTATTTTTTCCCAGTTTTTTTAATGGCTTATATTTCTTTGTTGTATTTTTTTTAATTTGTTGAATTTAATGAGATTTTTCTTCTTTGCAATGCGTGGAAGCTTTGTTTTTTCAATTTTAAAATTAATATAGGTGTTTTCTTTACTTTTTGTTTCAGCACTTCAACAACTCGCCAACGCTCCAGTAGCACTCCAACAGCTCGCCAAAATTCCAGCACTTACTCACTCGTAGCCTTAGTGTCAGTATCTTGGGCTCTTACTCGCCCCTAGCTTTAGCGCCAGTATCTTGGGCTTTGTTTGGCGAGCTATGTATGAAAGTTGGTGATCTATACTATTAAAGTTGGAAAAAAGCAAACCAAATAGTGCGGCCATGTTTATACTTCCTTTGCTATGATGTCGCCTTTTTTTTTGGGTGTCCATGTTGACCATGAGCGATTTTTTATTCGGTGAGCCACGTCTATTACTTCCATATTTTATGTTTTATTTTTTAATTTTTTCTTTTGTTGCATTTATTCATTTATTCCCTAGACGAGTATTAGTGTGAACACTTGGGCGAGTTATGTATGAAAGTTGGCGATCTATACTATTAAAGTAAGAAAAAAGCAAGCCAAATGGTGCGGCCACGTTCATGTTTTCTTTTGCTGCGACGTCACCTATTTTTTGTACGTGTCCATGTTAACCATGAGCGATTTTTTATTCGGTAAGCCACGTCATTACTTCCATATTTTATGTTTTATTTTATAATTTTTTTTCATTTATTCATTTATTCCCTTGGCGAGTATGAACCCTTGGGCGAGTTATATATGAAAGTTCACGATCTATGAATAGAGGCAGGCGATTCGTGTATGAAGGCGAGTCAAAGTCAGTTTAGTTATCTCCTTGGCTCTCCTTTCAGTTAGCCATGTCGATTACTTCCGTATTTTATGTTTTATTTTTTAACTTTTTTTGGTTGCATTCATTTATGTTTTAATTTTTTTTTACTTTTTTTGTCTGTACAATTTGTTGAAAATATTTGCTCCTATAAGAAAATTAAGTGATTTGATGGCTGCCTTTCACGTCACTTTTTAAGGGACTCACCCTCTCACATTGTCTTTGCTTCTTTTTTACTATACAATAGGCGAGAGGTGAGTGTGAACACATGGGCGAGCCATGTAAGAAGGTTGGCCAGTTATGAATGGAGGTGAGCGAGCTATGTATGAAGGCCAGTAAAAGTCCATTGAGTTGTCTCCCGATCTCACATTTGCCACACATTCTTTTTAACTATCCAATAGGCAAGGGCTGAGTATGAACGCTCGAGCAAGTTATGTCTGAAGGTTGGCGTGCTACGAATGGAGGCGAGTGAGCTAAAATTTTGTTTATTTTTAGCAAAAATTATTTGTGTACCATACTATTTAGATTAAGTATTGTGTATTTTTCTAATCCAAGCTGATCCAAATTTTTCAAAAAAAAGATTTGGATATTTTCTTTGATATATGAACTCTTTTCTTACTGAACATGTTTCTCTTTTGTGCTAAACAATATTAAGATAATAAATTTATTTTATGACCAACATCTCTCATCGAATAATCAAATTTACTAACTTTAAAAATTACAAAATATAAATAGATCCGCAGCATCGCGCGAATTCTTTCTAGTTATTAATAATATCTACACATTTTTACAAATATAATGATACATATTGCAATTTTTTATATTTTTCTTTTTCTTATATATAATACCATTAATTTTCTTTTATAATTATTTTTTTTCAAATTCTAGTATTCAAAACTCATTCTAAAAAATATTCATCTAAACAAGATAATTACAAATGCTAATATTTTAACCGATGAGACCTTAACTTAGTAACAAAAAAAAGTCTTGGAACTTTGAGTTCCCAAATTCAAGTTTCACAAAGTGTAAAATTGAGTTAATTTATTTAGTTAGTTGTTATTATTTATATTTACTAGTTTATCAAGTTATCGATTTATGAAATGTAATATGTTGATTGTGCTTGTAACTTTAAATGAAAATGTATTATTAAAAAAATGTTAGTATTTTAAATTGAAGCATTTTAAAATACTTTTATTTTAAAATGCTTCAAAATTTAAAAATTCTGTATCCAAACACATTATTAAATCAGGAGCATGTGATTGAGCGGATACAAACTATTAACCAATCCACCAAATAGTACAACACGAGGAAGTAGCACGTAGAACATGGGAAAGTAGCTCTCACTTCTAGAAATAACCACCCATGCACACTGATTTCATGCTGGGGTATCAATTTAATCGTTCCGGAATGATAGTATTATGCTTAGAGATCAAGTTAACCATTGGAGATGGCTTGAGAAATGCAATGTATGCACCAAGGTTTTTCACTATATAAAATCCCTTGAAGATTCAAGCGTCTAGGAGGGATGGTAACCGTAGGGGGATTCGGGATTGCGTCATTTGGTCTGAGATCGTCAATCGGAGGGCGCTGCTTGTGGTGGTCCGTTACAGACTGGTAAGCCATTGCCAATGCCAATGCCTGCGTTGAAAGAATGAAAATAAGAAAAATAGAAAAAAGAGACACAAAAGCAGTTCAGTTTAAGATTTCTGATGTTGCAATTACTTTCTATCATGTACCAGATGTTGCAACTGACTTTGGAACTAAATGCTGACATAACAAAAGGTAGATGGAGGCCATGGAATGGGGAGCTTACAATGTGATCATGGTTAGGAGGAGCATAAATGCCAGTGTTGACTGTGCTTCTTCTCCGAGTACCATTTGGAGGAGGATTAGATATGTTCTTCAACCCAGTAGGAACGACAATTACAGGCAAACCTACAAGATTTCCCATGCATACTCGCTCCCAATCAGTTGCATTCCCAATGAATGCATCGACAGTAAAACTTTCTTTCACTTCTCGGATTAACTTTCCCCGAGCTCTTTGTGCCTGTGGACATACTTACAAATAGTGAATACATAGAAACAACCCCAGAAAATGAGAAATGGTTATCACTTTTAGAGACTTTTCTCTCTAAATCTTGGATGAAGAACTACACGGTGCCAATGACTGGATCGGCTACTACTAGACCATAGTTCCATGCTTTCAATGCATTCTGCTGATGCTTTTCTAAGTCTAACTTCAGTTACTGGACTCGCCTTCAGTAATTCTTACCTATCTTCATTCGAAATCTCCATATTTTGAAGATCAAAATTGAAAGTAAAAGATGTTTTGTCTTCCAATAGCTCATTAGAAAATGTGTTTGAAGCTATATGCCTTCATCCAACTATAATATTAATCAATAATCAGAGAGCAAACAACAGACCTGCACATAGTCTACGGCTGAAACTACACGTGCACGACGTAACTCAAGAGGCCATTGATCTTGAGCTTCATAATCATCATCCTTCCCAGAGCGTTGCCATTCATCAAAATGGGCCAACATGTCAACATCCATTGTGAAATTTAGGATACCTTGAACAGAGTCGACAGTGTAATTCAGTTTGAAAGGAACCACCTTAACACCTTTTGATTCAAGCACATGAACAACCTGGTTTTAGAAAAGTCAGACCTTAATATTTACATTATATTAAAGTTCTCTCTAAGAAAAAATATAATAATGCATTTCAATTGATTAAAACAGTCAATTCATAGCAATCATGACCTATGTTGTTTTTATTTACTTATTGTGCATCTCTGGTATAACAAACTCTAGATTTAATAACATGTTTGTGAAATTGCACCTCCTTTTCAGCATCTTCAAGATAACCAACTGTAAGCTTTGTGATGTCAACTGAGAATGGGTCATCAAAGGGAACGTCTCTTGATGAAGAATCATTTGGATCTTTCCCTCTGATGGCATCCAGAATAACTGCACAATCCGTAGCATATCTACAGAATGGACCAAGCTTATCCTGTTAGACAGAGAGCAAGAAAGTTATTGAAATGTTACCCCTAGAGCAGAAAGTGGTGGCTGGAAACTACTTTCACTCAAAGGAAATGTTTTCTATGTAGTCATATTACCAAGCTTTCTGATAGGCTCAACACACCAGTTCGTCCAACTGTGCCAAAAGTTGGTCGCAATGCTGTCACACCACACCGAGATGCAGGGAAAGTTATGGAACCAGCTGTTTCTGAGCCAATTGCAAATGGAACCATACCTGTAACGCAAATTTAATTTCTTGGATGAAGCAATGTACATCTGGTTTAGGTAGTAATTCTCGTATGAGATCAACATCTTTGGTCGTTTTAATTGTGAGAGAGATTGTTAGACGGGCAAGTGCTATAGCCTATTTCTATGACATCATCTCATGATTACTATAACTTTGTCTGCGATGTATAGTAAATGGAACTAAAAATCAAGAATACCAGCTGAGGTGCAGGCAGCAGGCCCAGCTGATGAGCCTGTACTGAATTCCTCAATGTTCCACGGGTTCCTAGTCCTACCGCCAAACCAGATGTCATCATAGGCCAGTGACCCAGTAACAAGCTTTGCAACAAGAACTGCGCCTGCAGATTTTAACCTGCATTTAGAATTTAGTAGATAACAAGATAATCTGACTAAAAGAACCTTCTCAATATAGTTCAGAACAATTTGGATGATTTTTTATACCTCTTATATACCCAGGCTTCAATATTAAGCACTTGATTTTTGTAACTTGTTGAACCCCAAGTTGTCTTGTAATGAGGGACAGCAATTATATCCTTCAGCCCATAAGGGATGCCATGGAGAGGTCCTAAAACACCAACTAACTTTTAACTCCTGAAGCAAGTGACAACTCGACAATAAACCAACACATAAAAAGCCAATTTCTTGAATTCGTTATGCAGGCAAGTAAAAACTGAGGATTAAAACAAGTACCTAAATAGACTCCTTTGGAGAGCAAGTTGTCAGCCTCTTTTGCTTGCTTGTAAGCTAAATCTTCGGTATAAGTAACCACAGCTTCGAGCACAGGATTGTACCTGGTCTTTTTAGCAGCAAGGAATCAATGTTGGACAAAAAGAGCATAGACAGCACAAATGCATAAATATCACTAGATTTTTTTTTCTACCTCTTTAATCTCTTCAGAAAAATTCTTGTGAGCTCCTGAGAAGTAATCTGTTTTGTCTTAATGAGTTCTCCTAATTCAAGAACCTGATAAAGACCAGGAAAGGACACATGCAAAATTAGAACATAGCCGATGGTTCAATTTTACAGCAGCATCAACTGACTCACACTCATAAAGGCAATATCTTCTTCATTTTTTGGCCTCTGAATGCCCAAAGTCGAAGGATGATTAAACCTTCTGGCCTCGCCTTGTGATTTCTCCTTGCTCCAGTCAGGGTTAAAAAGCAAAGGAGAAGGATTATGCAGTCCTCCATTAACTGAAGCAACTAACTTCCTGTTGGCTCTTATTATGGGAATATTGAACTCTTTTGCAGCCTTTGCCATCTCCAGCACCTAAGAGAAATTAAATTAAAGAAAATAATATTAGTTATAACAATAGCCAATTCGATAAGTGTTATCCAAAATAGAGCCATAGTGCTAAATTCATCACCTTGGTATCATTGAAGAAATCAGCATCGATTAATGCTAATGCACATCTAATTTGTGATGCTTCAACAACCTTTTTCGAACATTCAATGCCAGTTTTACTGTCCTGACCATAGCACAAGAGAAATATCCACAAAATAAGGTTATCAAACAAAGTGGATTGCCGATGCCTTGCATTTGCTTCGGGTGTTTTATTACCTGGATAAAATGCTAAGGGAATGAACCATAACTTTCTGACAAAACATATCCCAGAAATTTTTATAAGTTTTCACCTGTTTTATAGATATTAGATAAAAAGATCAAAGAAAACAAAGACAAAAGATTTTATATCTGATCCTGACGCTCTTTCAGAGTATCAAAAGGCTAAAGCACATTCTTGTCTAGGCTGTTGGAGTTAGTGAAATAGCCTAGCTCATATGACACTTACGCAGAGCTAGTATGGTTAATAATAAAACCTTAGCGTGACCATGGATGTAGGTAAATTATCGAACTACGTAAATCTTGTTTTTTTTTGTGTGATTGCTCTTTCTTTTTTGTTTATTTACTCGATTAGTTGTTAACATAGGCTGCATATCACATTCAAGGATGGACAACCAGAAAAGGGAAAAAGAAAAGGCCTGAAGTCAACTTAAGCCTTTTCTTCAGAAGTTATCTTCAGGATGGACAACCAGAAAAGGGAAAAAGAAAGGAAAATAAAGTTGATTCCATTGAGACATGGGCTAATGCTCTCACTGTTCATGTTATTGCAGGTGCCTAAAAGAAGATTCTGATGGCAACAATAGATTAACAAATTTATGAATTATGATCAACCATACCCAGATAAAAGTATCAGACAGAAGATTCTGGCACTAATCCTAAACAATCTTGTATGACAGCTCTGATGATATTGCAAATGGGAACAAAATTTGAGTACCAAAGCACACAAGATCACGCACAATGGCATCTCTGCCGCAACCAAAGTTCTGTATGAGCCTACAATGGCATCTCTCTTCTACAAGTTGCTAGTCATTTCCAGGAATGGCAAAAGAAATACGAGGAGACGGTGAGAGATTTTACCATTTTTGGGTGAGTGCTAGCTAGAAGACGATGCGAATCTGGTAAAACAGGCGAGTTGTTGTTGTGGGTAAAATCTTTCTGGTGTTGGAACTCTGACAGGAAAGCAGAACAAACCGCCATGGAAGAAAAGAGTAGCAAAACGAGGGAGGACATGAAACGTCTCAACCACCGAGATGACATGTTCGGACACATTTCAAGAAACCAAGCTGCCATATTGCTGGAGAGTGTTGGTCTTGGTCCCGCCATCACCGCCATGCAATTCCAAATTCCAATCGAGTGTTTCCCCACTTTTTGGCCTTGATCAACGCTTAAATCAAAGCTTTGTAGTAGCAGCAATCTCAAGGAGTTTAACTCTGAATTACTTAATCCGTTGACCCGGCTAACATGTTCTCGACCGGCATCGGGCATTATTTTATTTGCATGGCGGAAAAGATCAGCAAACTACACGTTCTCTCTTTTTCAAGCCAGCTACCAATCGTCTGTTCTTCTTGGGAAAATCTCTTTTCTGGGGATGTAGATAATGAAAGATTAAAAGATCATGGAAGGCGACACAGAACAAATTGCCGGCTTACTTTACTCAATAAAATATTTCAAACCCACGTTTTGAGTTTGAATTACTGCTAATAAATCAGAGAAGACAAAAGTAATTGTTGATTTAAATAAGAAGAACTCGGGAAATCTTGTTGGATTGTCTCAGCTGAAAAGGCGGACTTCTCTTTCTTGTCTTTGTAAAAGAATATATCAGCTGAATGAATTGCAATGAGTTAGATTGTAAGTTTGTAGCTGGCAGTTAACTCAATTAAACATAAAAATTGTTTCTATCAGTTTTCTGTTTTTCAATTATTAGTTGTAGTTGATAACGCTGTATATAAAACCATCAGTATACTGCGATAAATCAATAATTAAGAGAATAATTATCTTCTTGATCGACTCACCATCATCTTTGAGTCTCTCTCTCGTTCTCAACATGGTATCAGAATTGGCATTTTGGAAGCCATAACCATTTTTTTTCGAGCTTCCATCATCTTTCTTCTATGGCTCAGCCTGTGGCTTTACCAATGGCCACCAATACATCTGGAACTTCATCATCGAGGCTTGAAGATTTCCCATCTAACCCTTTCTTTCTTCATCCAAATGAGAATCCATCTTTGGTTCTTGTTTCTCCTGTCCTTACAGGCACCAATTATCACTCCTAGAGCCGTGCCATGAAAATGGCTCTATTGTCCAAGAACAAATACCAGTTTGTAGATCGTTCTATCCCAATTCCATCTGCAACTGATCCCTCATTCCATGCTTGGCAACGATGCAACACAATGATCCTATCTTGGATCTTACACTCAGTCTCATCATCCATTGGCAAGAGCATCATCTGGTTTGACAATGTAGCAGATGTTTGGCAAGATCTTAAAGATCGTTTCTCACAAGGAGATGCTTTCAAGATTGCTAAATTACAAGAAGAAATATACTCCTTCCAGCAAGGGAACATGTCTATAACAGACTACTATACCAAGTTGAAGGAACTATGGGATGAAATTACTAATCTTCGACCAATCTTGGCATGTTCTTGTAATCCAAGATGCAGATGTGGTGCTATAGAGGCAGCAAGAAAGCATCAAGAAAACGACTATGTGATTCGTTTTCTAAAGGGACTAAATGAGAGTTATTCTAGTGTGAGATCTCAGATCATGTTACTTGAGCCCTTACCATCGATCAACAAAGCTTTTGCTATGCTCATCCAATAAGAAAGACAGATGAATTCCATGGTTTTATCCTCTATACAGCAAGCTGAACCATTAGCTTTTGCAGATAGAACAGTCACTCACTCTGGTAGTGAAAATGGAAACCCAGGCAAGAGGTTCATTCCTGGTATAAGAAGGCCTATTTGTACACACTGTGGCTACAAAGGACATACAATTGAAAAATGTTACAAAAGGCATGGTTACCCCCTTGGTTTCAGGCCAAGAAAAAAATTGCGCAAACCAAATTGATGCTATTCGAACAGAGGCTCCACATAATTCAGAGGATCATAATGGTGACTTAGCAGCCTCTAACATGGTTTCCATGTTATTCACCAAAGATCAGTATACCAAATTGCTTGGACTGTTTGAATCATATGATATGACTTTTTCTCCAATTTGTCATGTTAATGCAGCTAACAAGATTGTGTCTCATTCACCCTTCGAACCGGAATCATCATCACACCTAGGTACACTCGTTGCATCCTGTGCATCCCATTACTCTTTACATTCCATTTTTCTTCTAGACACAGGTGCTACTGACCATAAAATATGCTCTCTTGAATTGTTTGATTCTTACAGATCTAGCCATCATTCCTTTGCCAAGCTACCTAATAATCAATATGTACCAGTAACTCATGCTGGTTCAGTAACACTAACACCTAGTCTTGTGCTCGAAAATGCTCTTTATGTCCCTTCCTTCTCCCTCAATCTTATTTCAATTAGCAATTGACTACAACTCTTAATTGTTCTTTAACATTTCAATCTGATCTTTGCTTCATTCAGGATACCAGGACTTTGAAGATGATTGGACTAGCTAAGCAAACCAAAGGCCTATATCAGCTTCTGATAGATCCTCCACTTGATCATTCAAAATATCCTGCTTCATGTTCTTAGTTAGTCTCTAAACATCAGCCTATTATCAATGAGTCAATGAACCTCTGGCATTTTCGTTTTGGTCATGCTTCTAACTCTAGGATCCAACTGTTAAATAAAATTGATCCTTCAATTTCTGTTCAATGCAATTATCCTTGTGATATATGTCACTTTGCAAAGCAGAAAAGAATGCCTTTTTCAATTAGCAAATCTGTTTCTACTTCATGTTTTGATCTCATTCATGTCGACATTTGGGGGCCATACCAAGTTCCATCCATACATGGTCACCATTATTTTTTAACCATTGTTGACAACCACAGTCGATACACTTGGACATTCTTCATGAAATTGAAATATGAAGCTAGACCATTATTACAAAATTTTTGCATTTTCATTGAAACACAGCTTACAACCAAAATTAAAGTAATTAGAAGTGACAATGGCCAAGAGTTCAACATGCCTTCCTTTTACAATTCAAGAGGCATTATACACCAAACATCATGCATTCAAACACCTCAACAAAATATAATAGTAGAAAGAAAGCATCAAAATCTCTTAAATGTAGCTAGGGCATTACGTTTTCAAGCCTCATTATCTGAATCATTCTGGTCTGAGTGTGTACAACATGCTGCATACTTAATTAACAGGCTACCATCACAAGTAATTGATAACAAAACCCCTTTTGAAATCTTATACAGAAAACCTCCTGATTTCTCAAACCTAAAAGTGTTTGGCTGTTTATGCTATGCATCCACATTGTCTCAAGCAAGATCAAAATTTGACTCTAGAGCCCTCAAATGTATATTTCTCGGTTTTCCTTCTGCCACTAAAGGTTATAAACTCTATGTTCTTAAAACAAAAGACATCATAATATCCAGGGATGTTGCATTTATGAACAAATTTTCCCTTTCAGTTTAAACCCCTCTGAAATACATAATACTCCTCAAAGCAACTTTGACATATCACTCCCCATCTTAGATCAATCTGATAGTGATTATCATTTCCCTTCCTCATCCACTTCCAATAACCTCACCCCTTCTAACAACCTTTTACCAGTCTCAGAAACACCAACAGAACCAGATACTCACACAAGAAAATCCTCACGCATCAGAATACCACCAACCTACCTCAAAGACTACCACTGCAACTTAGCTCAGTCAAATCCTTCACAAGTACTGGTTTCCATAATAACAGCAAACTCAGGTACACCTCACACCCTTTCTTCTGTTCTTAGTTATGACAAATGTTCATACAATCATAAAGCATTTTCCATATCCATCTCATCTGTATCTGAGCCACAATCATATGAGCAAGCAATTCAACATGACTGTCGGAGACAAGCCATGACAGATGAACTCAAAGCTTTACAAGACAATAACACTTGGGACATTACTGATCTACCACCCAATAAGAAAGCTATAGGGTGCAAATAGGTGTACAAGGTGAAATACAAAGCCAATGGTCAAGTTGAGAGGTTCAAGGCTAGGCTTGTTGCAAAGGGATACACAAAACAGGCTGGAGTGGACTATACTGAAACATTCTCACCAGTGGCAAAAATGACTACAATCAGGACACTCTTAGCTATTGCAGTAGCCAAACATTGGCATATCTACCAACTAGACATCAACAATGCCTTTCTTCATGGTGACTTACATGAAGAAGTATTTATGAAGCTTCCACCAGGATATCCTCACACCAAACTTGGTCAAGTTTGCAAGTTAAAGAAGTCTCTATATGGCCTTAAACAAGCTGGCCGCCAATGGCATTACAAGCTCAGCTCAGCTCTTCTTGCTCGAGGCTTCCACCAGGCCTCTTCAGACCATTCTCTTTTTATCAAGCATGTTGACACTTCTTTTATTGCCCTGCTGATATATGTTGATGATGTTATTTTAGCAAGCAACAATACAACCCTGATCCAAGACATGAAGGACTACCTTGACTCTGAATTCCGGATCAAAGACCTAGGAGTTTTGAAGTATTTTCTTGGTCTTGAGGTTGCACAATCCAACTCTGGTATAAACTTATCCCAAAGGAAGTATGCCTTGGAGATACTTGCAGACTCTGGGTTCCTAGGTTGTAAACCAGCCCCAACTCCCATGATTCCATCCCAAAAACTATCCAAGTCTACTGGTACTCCACTTCAGGATCCTTCCTCCTACAGAAGATTAATTGGCAGGCTCTTATACTTAACCACAACCAGGCCTGATCTGTCTTTTGCCACACAACAACTTTCAGTATCTTGATCGTCCCACAGATGTTCATCTTAGTGCTGCTCATAGAATACTTCGATACATCAAGGCAAATCCGGTCAAGGCATTTTCTTTCCTGCCTTTCTGATATCAGACTAAAGGCATTTTGTGATTCTGATTGGGCAGCCTGTTCTGACACCAAAAAATCTGTCACCGGGTTTTGTGTGTTCATTGGCAACTCTCTTGTCTCATGGCGATCAAAGAAGCAACAGATAGTCTCTCGATCCTCTTCTGAAGCAGAGTATCGAGCCATAACATCTCTTACCTGTGAGATCCAATGGTTACTCTACCTCCTTCATGATCTTGGTCTTCCTCATCCTGCTCCAGCACTTATCTTTTTTGATAGTAAATCAGCAATCGCCATAGCTGAGAATCCTGTCTACCATGAAAGAACCAAGCACATCGAAATAGACTGCCATATCATTCAAGAAAAGATTCAAGCTGGAGTTGTTCAATTATTACATGTTTCATCTTCATCTCAGCTAGTAGACATATTCACCAAACCACTTGCACCAGCTATGTTTATTTCTTTTCTACCTCAACTCAACCTTCATAATCTCTACACTCCAGCTTGAGGGAGGCTGTAACAAAATATATCAGCTGAATGAATTGTAATGAGTTAGATTGTAAGTAGTAGCTAGCAGTTAAGTCAGTTAAACATAAAAACTATTTCTATCAATTTTTTATTTTTCGGTTATCAGTTGTAATTGATAAGGCTGTATATAAAACCAACAGTATACTAAGGTAAATCAATAATAGAGAGAATAATCATCTTCTTGATCGACTCACCATCATCTTTGAGTGTCTCTCTCTTTCTCAACAATCTTGTCGCCTTATTCGGTGTTTTCCTGTATGGATTCTTACCAGTTGTGTTCAGACTATTGAATTTGCAGTGTTTTCTGACAAAGTACCAACAGAACAATGTTCTTTAGTTGAAAAATCTCTACCCTTGATTTCTCTTCATAAAACACTATTTATAGTCTTCCTCTGCTCATTCACGTACTAATTTACTTCAAAACGTGGTGCAGATGCAAATCTCCGTGCCAAGCAATGGCGTTCAGCGCTCCTATTTTCAACATCTAGTTTTGTCTTAAAATCAACGTTAACCTGCACTGATCATATTTCAACATCTGTAAACCTCCATCTCTCTTTCAACTATAAGTTAATCTCTTTCAATTGTTCAGATTTTCATTTATTTGTGAAATTTTTTATTTCATTTTGGGTGGGTTCATTCCAGGATTTTGATTGGTTGGTAAGATTCTTGGATTGGATTTCTTGCAAAAGAAAAAAAAAGCAATGTCATTTGATATTTTATGAGTTGTTTGATTATTTGATACCACTTTTAGCTTAAGGGTGCTTGTTTAGCATGGAAATGAAGTTTCATAGTTGCATTGTAGTTCAAAATTCAAAGCTTTGTATATGCAAAAATAAGAAGTGAACTGATTCAATCTATTTGATTTCCTTGTGCATTTGCCTTGTTTCATTAACATGAAGGAAACAGGTGTTCTTCAGGAGTTGGTTGTTTCCTTTTTCATGGCGCAAGGCTTGACTTCTGTAAACTGTAAGAAATCTTGATTGATTTATCTAATGTGTCAACACAAAAAATAACACATTATAGATTATAAATGCGGAACAGGATACTAACCTCCAACCATTGATACCGAAAATATTGAGCTGCGATGAAATTGCGTTTCTTTCGTATTTGATCTTCTAATCTTAAGTAAACTCACTAATGGTGTGTTTTTCAGAATGCTCAGATTAGGGACCCAATACCCTATATTTTTCTTTATATACGTCTTCCCATTAAAAACGTAATTCAATTAGTGGCTAGCTATCACTTGTAGATATGGATAAATAATTTAAAATTTATTAGATAAAGATAATAAAATATAGGACCACAATAGGAAGTTTTAAGAGGTTATGAAACTAACCTTAAGTCTTTTATTTCCTATAAAACATTACTGACTAAGTAGTTAACTTATGTGGGGAACTTACATTCTCCCACTTGGTCCGTATATTTTATTATACTTGTTGTTCCATCCATAATCTATGAATCCTTATGTTTAAATTAAAGAAACAAAATACATGAATTATGGCGACAAGTCCTCTAAGAATGAGTAATATCTTCCATGTATTACAATATATTTCATCTCTTCAATATCAGCCTATATGTGATAACATATCTTAATGAATAAACCTTATGTTTATTCTAGGTCCAAAATTTATTGTTATTCCCAATAACCAATATGTGCACCAAATATTGAGAAAACAAAACAAATGAATAAGAGTTTCATTACAAATAAAAGTTGTCCATACAACTAATTCACAAGATGGAACCAAGTCCCTTTCGCATTACATGATCCTTAAAACCTTTTGGTGGCATGCCTGTTGTTAAAGGATATGCTATCATCAATTCAGTAACGTGCTCAATGACCACTATATTCTCTTTAACACGTTCTCTTATGGCTAAATACTTAATGTCGATATGTTTACTTCGACTACAACTTTTGTTGTTTTTAGCCAAGAAAACGCCAGCTGAATTGTCACAGTATATTCTTAATGGCTTTGAAATGGAATCCACAATTCTAAGCCCAGATATGAAACTCTTCAACCATACACCATGTGAGGTATCCTCAAAACAAGAAACGAACTCAGCATCCATGGTAGAAGTAGCAACTAAAGACTGCTTTGCACTCCTCCAAGATATGGCTCTGCCAGCAAGCATGAAAACATATCTAGAAGTTGATTTTCGTGAATCAACACATCTAGCGAAGTCTGAATCTGAATAACCAACTACCTCCAGGTTGTCAGTTCGTCTATACATAAGCATGTAATCTTTAGTCCCTTGAAGGTACCTCATTACTTTCTTTGCAGCTCTCCAATGGTCCATACCCGGATTACTCTGATATCTTCCTAACATTCCGACTACAAATGCAATGTCAGGTCTTGTGCAAACTTGAGCATACATTAGGCTTCCAACAACTGAAGCATATGGAATGTTTTGCATTTATTCCCTTTCAAGTTCATTTTTCGGGCACTGGTTCAAATTAAACTTGTCACCCTTTACTATTGGTGCTACACTTGGTGAGCAATCTTTCATCGTAAATCTCTCAAGAACCTTATTGATATAGGTCTCTTGAGACAGTCCTAGGATACCTTAAGGCCTGTCTCTACGGATCTTAATGCCAATGACATAAGATGCTTCACCCATATCCTTCATATCAAATTTCTTAGAGAGAAATTGTTTCACCTCATGCAGCAACCCTTTATCATTGGTTGCAAGTAAGATATCATCCACATATAGGACAAGGAAACAAATTTTACTCCCACTAACCTTGTGATATATGCATTGATCCATGATGTTCTCTACAAAACCGAATGAAGAGATGACATCATGGAATTTTAAATACTATTGACAGGAGGCTTGTTTATACCCATATATGGATTTCTTGAACTTGCACACCAAATGCTCACCATTACTAGAGGAGAATCCTTCCGGTTGTTTCATATAAACCTCCTCATCTAGGTCTCCATTCAAGAATGCTGTTTTCACATCCATTTGATGCAGTTCCAAGTCAAAATGAGCAACCAATGCCATAACAACACGAAGAGAATCTTTCTTTGATACAGGGGAAAAAGTCTCTGTGTAATCGATTCTTTCCTTTTGAGTGAATCCTTTAGCTACGACTCTTGCCTTATATCTATCAATGTTGCCTAATGAGTCTTTATTTGTTTTAAAGACCCATTTACATCCAATGGCCTTTACACTATTAGGCAACTCAACAAGATCCCAAACTCCATTAGATGCCATAGAATTCAACTCATCTTTCATGGCATTGTACCAAAATTCAGATTTACTGCAACTCATGGCTTGTGAAAATGTTTTAGGGTCATCTTCGGCTCCAAAATTATAGTCAGACTCTTGTAGATACACAACATAATCACTAGATATTGATGATTTCTTCATTCTAGTTGATCTTCTTAATGTTGTGTCAGCATCCTCCTGTGGAGTATGTTGCACAACGGGTTGCTCAACAGTCTCTGGTAATTGTTGAACAACTGGATCTACTGGACTGTCATCAGCAACTTGTGGAGTTTCAATGATTGGTTGTTCAACATCCATTTGAACTTGAGGGAAGTTATGAACAACAACTAATTTGTCACTTGAAATGGGAGCCTGAATATCTGAATGATCCTTCTTAGAAACTACGTTCCGAGATTGATCACTCCCACTAATCAAGTCATTTTCAAGAAACTTTGCATTTCTTGATTCCACAATTCTAGTGACATGTGATGGACAATAAAATCTGTAACCTTTAGACTTTTCAGCATATCCAATGAAATACCCACTTATAGTCCTTGGGTCCAATTTCTTTTCTTTTGGATTACAAACTCTTACTTCATACGGGCATCCCTAAACGCGTATATGTCGCAAACTCGGTTTCCAACCTTTCCATAATTCAAAAGGTGTTTTTGGAACAGCTTTAGTTGGAACCCGGTTTAATATATACACTGCTGTTTTAAGAGCTTCGATCCACAAGGATTTAGGAAGCTTAGAGTTGCTAAGCATACTCCGCACCATGTCCATCAAGGTTCGGTTTCTTCTTTCTGCTACACCATTCTGGTCTGGAGATCCAGGCATAGTGTATTGGGCTTGAATCCCATGCTCTTCAAGAAACCTTGCAAATGGACCAGGCGCTTGTCCATCCTCAGTGTATCTACCATAGTATTCTCCACCTCTATCTGATCTCACGATCTTAATTTGCTTGCCACATTGTTTCTCTACTTCTGCTTTGAAAACTTTAAAAGCATCTAATGCTTCGTTCTTATTATGAAGCAGGTAGAGATACATGTATCGTGAATAATCATCTATGAATGAGATGAAGTATTTCTGACCATATGAGTCCATATCCGGACTACAAATGTCCGTATGTATGATCTCTAATATGTCTGAACTCCTCTTGGCACCTTTCTTTGTCTTGTTGGTCTGCTTTCCCTTTATGCAGTCCACACAAGTATCAAAGTCAGTAAAATCCAAAGTACTAAGTACTCCATCATTCACTAACCTTTTAATTCTCTCTATGGAGATATGTCCTAATCTCCGATGCCACAACATAGAGGACTTTTCATTCATAACACATCGTTTAATACCAACATTGTCTTGGACGTGCATTATACTATTTGAAATACTATTTTGTAAATGAATTCGAAATAAACCATCAATCAACATCCCATTTCCAACAACACTAGATTTATAAAGCAAGCGGAAAGTATTTTCATAAAATTCAAAAGAAAATCCAAGTTGTATAAGTCTTGAAACTGAAATTAAATTTCTAGAGTAACATGGAATATAAAAGGTTCTTTCCAAATTCAAAACAAAACCAGTATCTAAAACTAATCTGCACATCCCTACTGCTTCAACTTGAGAACGCATCTTGTTTCATGAATAGATGCATTACTAATTGGCCATTGGTTTCATTTGGTTTAGAAAACCCTGCAAGGTATTTGAAACATGGATTGTAGAACCAGAATCAATCCACCAAGTGTTATGACAAACATCGACCATATTAGATTCATAACAAACAAGTGAGATTGGATTACCTTTCTTTTCAAGCCAAGCCTTATATTTGTTGCAGTCCTTCTTCATGTGTCCCTTCTTTTTACAGAAAAAATACTTGGACTCTTTATTCTCAGTATGGATAGGTATTTTACTCTTTCCCTTTTGTTTGGCTTGCACTTTGTTCTTTCCTTGTGTTGCCATATGTGCACTTTCACCCATTTCCATTAGCAACCTCCCTTCCTCTTGAACACACATGGTCAGGAGTTCATTTATTGACCATTTTTGCTTATGTGTGTTGTAAGAAATTTTGAAAGGTCCATATTGTTGTGGAAGGGAATTTAGAATAAAGTGCACAAGGAAAGATTCAGACATCTCAACCTCAAGAGACTTCAATTGAGCCGCTATGTCCCTTATCTAGATGATGTGCTCACGCACACCTCTAACACTAGTAAGCTTCATAGATGATAACTTTGTCATTAGGGTGCTAGCTAGTGCCTTATCCGAAGACTCAAACTGTTCATCAATAGCCTTCAGCAATTCCTTGACATTTTTACACTCAGGGATTAAACCACGAATACTAGCCGATATACGTGTCCTTATGAACATCATACTTAAGCGATTAGATCGCTTCCATCGTTCATATATGGCAATCGCACCCTGAGGGCTAGTATTAGTAGGTATAAGTGGTTCATCCTTCCTAATGGCATAATCAATGTCCATGCACCCTAATTGAAGAAGAACTCTCTCCTTCCATATCTTATAGTTATCACCACTTAAATAGGGAACATCACATTTATTATCAAAAAAATTCAGAGGTTGTATAACTGCAAATAAATTAAACATTCACGCTTATGTTACAAATTTAAGGCAAATAAACATATATCATGCTTTACTAATGTAAATCATGCATTAAAATATGAATCAAATAACATATAAAACTGCCTGTGGGCGAAGTTCTAATTTAAACAGATTTATATATAAACTTTATGATGAAACTATCAAATTATATTCCTTTTCTTAATTCCTGTGGGTAAATTAAGAAAAATAATTTGTTACTTCATCCTAATTAATCACACAAATATAATAAAAATTCCTGTGGGATAAAATTTATTATATTAAATATGATTAATTACAATTAATGTCATTTTTCTATATGTGACAGAATATACTTGATATATAATTTAACTTAATCAAGGATGCTGTGGCTATTCCTTGATCAAGAAAAATTATATAGATCACATGACATCAAATTTTATGCATAAATTATGATTTTCTGATCATGTATACAGTCAGCATATTATAAACAGATAATATTGTATATATACATTCATTACTTACACATAAAATTCAAGCATACAAAAATATATCATGAACCAAATAATGATATGAACTTAATTCTTTTATGATTAATTAATAATCAAGCTCCTTAAATTCTTGCCCACGGCATGGTGCAAAATTAATTTAGTTGTTTATAAACAACAACAGCAAGCTAAACTCAATGCATCATCGAAACAGAAGAAAAGGACATAAAGAAAGTTGTGTTTTCAATTGTCCAGTAAATTGCAAATACCAAAATAGTGCCTGAACTAGCCATGAAACTCTAAAAGCTCAATTCCCATCAATCATCATATTCAACCGAACTTCAAAGCAATCATGAAAACAATATTTTTTTTGTAGTAGTAATAAATGTATTGTTGGAGCCTAGGATTTTATTATCTAAGAAACAATACTAAGCTAATTAACGGAATAGCCCACTGAAACTTATCCTAGCAGATACAATAAATTTGACCAAAATTGTTTACCGATGCAAACATGGGAAGCTCGATCGCTAGCACTCCATTATTTATTACTAAATTTAAGCTTATTCAACATAAGGCAGTGACAATTTGCTTAATCAAAAATCAAGACAGTGGTTAATAGGCTTGGATACCAACTGTAAGAAATCTTGATTGATTTATCTAATGTGTCAACACCAAAAATAACACATCATAGATTATAAATGCGGAACAGGATACTAACCTCCAGCTATTGATACCGAAAATATTGAGCTGCGATGAAATTGCGTTTCTTTCGTATTTGATCTTCTAATCTTAAGCAAATTCACTAATGGTGTGTTTTTCAGAATGCTCAGATTAGGGACCCAATACCCTATATTTTTCTTTATATACGTCTTCCCATTAAAAACTTAATTCAATTAGTGGGTAGCTATCACTTATAGATATGGATAAATAATTTAAAATTTATTAGATAAAGATAATAAAATATAGGACCACAATAGGAAGTTTTAAGAGGTTATGAAACTAACCTCAAGTCTTTTATTTCTTATAAAACACTACTGACTAAGTAGTTAACTTATGTGAGAAACTTACATAAACGACTTCTTTGCCGCAGGGAGGAAACGATATAAATGTGTTGGGAGGCGACTGAGAAAATGACTGAAACAGATTTTAAAGAATGAGTGTGGTTGCAGGTGAGCAGAAGACGAGCAAAACTGAGAACAAAGCTAAGTAAAAAAGAGATTGTTCTGTAAAATAATTTTGTTACATATTCTAACTTTCGTTCACTATAAATATGAAACTTGAACAAATAAAATATTAGTTTCAAAATCAAATATCTACCACTTCAATGGCGGCTAGCGGCATAGACCCAAATCGCTATGGTTTAAGCCTTAGGATACACAGAACCAGTAAAGCCAGAATTGTATAGATATGGAGCTCCTAAAAATTCACAGCACACCTTATTTAAATTGTTTCACTGAAATTTCACACTTGAGACGCCCTATTTGTGCCACAAATCATAATCTGACCCATCTCATATTGCTTCTCCAAGTTGCACTAAGAAGCCCAAGGCTACTTGCAGACTCTTTTCATTTCCTGGAATGGCAAGGAACATTGCAGATTCAGAGTTAACGTTTGAATGATGTTTAGACAAGTTGAAAATGCGGGGCCCACAATTGACTTTGCTGTTGCTATCACGAAAGATCGAAGGGAATTATCAGCAAAGAACACAAATCCTAGTATTTGAAGCATAAGGTACATCCTGTTAAGAACTTGATTCGGTAATTTGCACAAGTCCACGGCAGTATTAGGTTTTTCTTAATGTTTTTTTACAAGAAAAAAGATAACATAGTTATAGCTGTCGTACTAATTTTGTGTAAGTGTCGAATGAGCTGGACCCACTCCATAAACTCCGACACATTCAGCAATCAAGGTATTTTGAGATGATTTTTCTTAAAGCAATGGACTTCTTCAAATTGAATCCATATGAAATCCAGCAGTGAACTCCAAGCCTTGAAAACTAACTTCCAGTTCTTGCAACCTCCAGATGTAACATATATAAACAACACAACAAGAAGCAAGCTGACATCCATAGATTCACCAGAGAAGACCCAAGATGAATTCAAGTCTTGTTTTCTTCATCATCTTCTGCACTTCCATCAGTATCTGTCTGGCAGACAGTGAAAACCTCTATGATGCTTGTCCGACCAACATGAAAGAAAAGGAAACCGTGTTCATCAACGGTTTCCCTTGCAAGAATCCTTCCGAAATCATTGCTCCAGATTTCAAGAATTCGAACCTAAACCATGCAGGAGACACAGACAACTTCGTTCGTTCCTCAGTAAACATAGTTACTGCAGCAGATTTCCCAGGCCTGAACACTCTTGGCCTATCAATATCCAGAACTGACCTTGACGTGGATGGCATGGTAATGCCTCACTCCCACCCTAGAGCCTCCGAGCTGCTCTTCCTCAGAAAAGGTACTGTGCGTGCTGGTTTCCTCGACACCAACAATACTCTTTTCGAAGCACTCATCAAGGAAGGAGATGTCTTCTTGTTCCCCCGAGGTCTGCTCCATTACTGCGTGAATGATGGGTTCGAGCCTGCCACTGCATTCTCCGTACTGAACAGCCAGAATCCAGGCGTGGTGAGCCTTAGTGGCGCCTTACTTGAGACTAATTCAGAGCTGATCGACAACATTACCAGGAGACTGTTCAACGTTCCTGCGTCTGAGCTTAAACGCATCAGCAAAACCAGTCAGGCTAAATTCTCAAGAGTTCACATGCTGTAAAGCCTTAGAACATTGTGTTGATGCATAGTTTTCTGTATAGAGTGTTTTATTGCCATGGGTGTATGGTATTAGCTTGAACTTTGGTGTGCAACATGAGTGAAAAATGCACTCTTTGATTTAAAAGTGGGTGGTTTGATGATTCAAGGATGTTTTTGAACTGCCTTTGTATATAATCTAGTATTAATTTTGGCTCAAATAACCAAAAAAAAAACTTTATGAATTTTACTACTTAAATAAATTTGTATATTTTTATTGTATTTAAATAAATTTTTAATTTAAATCGGAATATACTGTACATAACATTTAATTCCTATATAAATAATTCATTAATCTATAATTTGTACATAAATAAATTCTTAATATAAATCAATCTGTTTAAATAATAGTTTATTTAAGTACGAATGGATAAAAATTTATTTGGGTATATAATAAAAATAGAAGGATTTATTTAAAAAAAGTGAAATAATTTAGGGGCTTTTTTTAGTGTTTTATCTATTAATTTTTGCTTGCATTTTGAGCCCTAATTAAATCCTTAAAGCTTGATTATGCTATTTGTTTTATCTGGTATTATGTTGAATATAGATCCTTAAATTATATTAATAAAATGACTTTTAGTGAGATCAAAAATTATTTTAGGTCCAATAAAATATATGAATAGAATTATTTGATCTTAATTACATTAATTATATTTTAATTTTTGAGAACAATTTAAGATTATTGCTTTTATTTTCTCAAAATTAACAAATATAATTTTTTTTATAAATGTTCTTAGCTTTTTTCAATTGGTTTGCATGCCAACTAATTAAATAAATAAAAATAAGTGATTAATGTTGATTCAAGTGATAAGAGAGTTTGTTTTTCTCTCAAATATTTTGAGTTCGAATTTGTTGTAATATGAATTTGTTAAGCTTGATATAAATCTACTTGGATCGACCCAAAAAATACATAAATTAGTTTAATAAAAAATAAAAGATGTAAATTTAAAAAGTAGAAGAGCCATCTTTTTAAAATCAACAAAATACAGGGGGCGAAACAGAAGTTTTATCTCCGCTATATAAACTGCTTTTTGAAATCGGCGCTTCTTCAAACTATTCCGCGCCAAACTAGTGCAGTAGTGCTCCCAAAATCGACTGAAAGAAGAATTAAAGCAGAAAACAATGGTTCTCCTTTGTTTCTTGCTGGATCTACGTAGCCTCCCGCCTCCATTGCTCAGAGACCTAAAGCAGGTAACCGATTGCAAAACTCGTAACTCAAAATTTGCTATAAATCGATAAATCAATTGAGAAATTTGGTTGCGATTTTCGCAGTCACTGTTACAGCTGGCTAATTTCTACACTGTTTCTCTGAATTGGAGGAGTAAATCGGATTCTCTCAGAGATCGCATCGGTTTGTGCTACGTCATCAAAAATCGCTTTTCTTCTTCCGATGAGGTAACCCCTTTTGATTTAATCGGAGATGTCGTGGATGAGATGTGTTTTGACTTAAAAACTGATGTATTGAAAGCAGCTAAAGGTGGCGTATGGCCCGAGAGGAGACTTCAGTCTTCGTGATTTCCACCACGCTGTTAATAGTTTGCCAACCGATTCGTTTTCCCCTGAGATCAACGATTCTGGATCTCTCTCTTGCAATGGTCTCTCTCTCAAGCAATGTTTTGCTTTGAAAATTGAAACTGAAATGTAAAAGTAATTAGGTTTGGATATAATTGTAACAAAATTTTCAAGAGTTCAAAATATAAGTTTCAAAATTCATGTTTTTTCTTTTTTATTCACTTATAATTTTGATTTTATTTTTTAAGAAGCAGAAAGTAATTAAGAAAAAAAAACATATCAAACCTTAAATAATAATAAAAGCAATTCGTTTGAAGAGGCTAAGCTTTGGGATTTAGGTTTGAGTTTGACTGAATGTTTCTTTTCATTTTATTTAGCAGATATGAAATTTGCAAGTGTATTGAGTGATCAAGTTTTGTACTCTTGGGGAGGAAAAGATATAGTGCGAAAAGTGATTGTCTTGAGTTCATTTGTACCTGAATATATAGACTCTGCCTCGAAAGAAACTCTTATGGTAAGCTATGTATTACCAAAGTTTGGATTTTGTATCTCTTTGCCTTTGTTGAAATAACCTTCAAGCTCTTTCTTCTCGCAGGATGCCGCAGATAAATGTGTTTCAGTCGAGTTCATTTTGCTTGAGAAAAGATCAAACCATCTTAGTGATATAAGAGAGAATATCAATACCTTTGCCAGATGCATTTCTGATCTTGACAACTGCTCTTTTCAATCCTACCTTCCAGGTTTCAGTCCTCCCACGCATGTAATTTAATACAGCAGGTTCAAAGTTCAATGAGTCTTAACATTTATGATAACTGATAACTATGTACATTACATCAACTGTTTAGCGCAAGTTATTTGGCATTTTTGCATTAATGAATAGCAGACACGACAGATATGAACTATTCACTTTGATGGAGAAAACTAGCTAGTCGTAACTTTTAGGCAATATAGCTGTTTAAATTTAAATTATCCGCACTATGGGATTTTTATTACGATGAGAGGTTTGTATCACTATTATGCTTGCTGTGGTGAAATAGAAGCTTAAGTTGGGAGGCACATGCGTCCTACAAATCTTGGTCAGGTTTCGCAGAAATAAGAGAATCCTGAAAACTAAATTAAGGGTTTCCTTCCAGACACTATCATTATTTTTGAGCTATTTACTTGTGCTTTGCTACTGTTAACATTTTCTTTCTACAATTCAACCAAATTTTTAGTATGTTGAGCCAACTGAGACACAAGATTATCACAAATATGTATATTTTATTCTGCAATATTCTGGCAACTTTGACAGAGGTCAAGGTTTTTCATGGCCTGGTGAAACGATGGCTACAAGATCTAAGAGACGACATGGAAGAGCCATTGCAGGCTAATTTTATCTTTAATAGTAACCTTGCAGGTTCTTTGAAGCAGATATCCTGCAATATATCTGCTTCTGTCAATCATATAATTGATGGATTCAACCCTTGTAAGGTATTCATCATGTATCTTAATTTTGCTACAGTTAGTGTATGCATTACTGTTGATGATTGACCATTTTGAATTTTAGGCAACTATGTAATTTTCTCAAATTGGCAAAAATCTACCTAGCTTCCATGTATATTCAAGCATTATATGTATTAGGCATCTCAAGAAATCAAGTAGCAACCATGGTTAGAAATTCCTCTGAGTAACCAGAAAATAGATGTATAATCATCGTGTTACCCTTTTTTCACCCTCATTAGTATATAGGACTTAGAGATTGGTGATTCCAGATCTTATATCATTTAGATGACGCTATTCTCTCTTTGTATGATTTCCTTTATGTATGACTAATTTAGAAGCAGCTTGTCCCACCAATGCTATGGGCTGCTATTTCTTGTCTAAAGATCCTTTCAAAATCATTGAAATGAAATAATCTTCTAAAGTTTTCAGACCTTCAAGTGAATTGATGCTAATGGGTTAGGAGAAGTAAAATCTGTATGATCAAAATAAGTTGCAGCTTGAAATAGCACAGTCAAGATCTTTTGACAGAAGGGGCCATTGTGTTATTTGGCAGTGACACTTAGAAATTTTGTCTGTTGTCCATGCATATAGTATTAACATGTGCCACCGCCATTCTGCTCTTACATTCCGACTGCATGAAGGCAAACTGCAGATACATATTCTTACTTGATTGTAAAATATTTTGTTTCCTTTTGCGAGCAGAATAATAATTCTTGGATCCACTACCTATAGACATGCAGGTGCCATGGTGTTCCATTGGGAAATGCAGAAAAAAGTAGGATTGAAAGGAATTCTTGTCAAGTCACTTGCCATGAACTTGGAGCATTTGATGTGATTGACAATTCTGTCAAGGTCGGAGAAAACACAATCCTATTTATGCCCTCTTTCCAGAGCTCTATGAAACTCCAACAGGCTTCTTCACCTGTCTACTTCAACATAATAGAGCGGACCAACCTAGGGTCTCTAAGTGAAGGTAAATCTCAAGGATGAAGCTCCATTTTTTACGTCATAGTGGATTTCTTGCAGTCATACATCTTTAGAGGGACTCTAACCTATTAAATGTAATTTAAATTTGCCAGGCTGCTAGCCCAGGCAATTTCTATGAAATACAGAAGCTTGGAAAATAAATGCTGCTAGTGTTTTATTTGAACTTATGCATTTGCTCATATTCTATTGGCATTTTATACAGGAGTTGTATTCGGGAATCCCTATTTTGTAATTCCATTGGCTTCAGCAGAGATAGAAGCTGCTTCAGATGAAATGGATCAGTTGGAATTGAATGTTCAACGTGCGTGGAGGTCCTTCTGTTTGCTGTTGTTCTGCAATGTGAATGTTTAATGAGGCAGTTAGTCTAGGATTTCTGAAATTGCCTTAATTGCAAATTATATCGAGTTTTAATACCATTAAAAATTATGGTTATACACAATTGTGAGAAGAATTTCCGTGACAACTGTTCTTCCTTTCTTTTCTTTTTTTTTTCCTCCCTTTTTGTTATTGCATTTTCATGATCCAGATATAATTTTTCAGTTTTCAAAGGGCTTTGCAGTGTTCTACATTCCTTAGACCAAGGCTTGGTATGCTCTTCAAATTGCAATGTGGAAACTATGAGGGAGGTGGCATTCAATTGCTATTATATTCTTCAACCTTCAGACAATGGACCAATGCTTCTCAGGGTGATTATTAAGCCACTTCATTATTAGCTGATGATATGTATTTTCATTGCTAAATAACATTTCCAGTCCAGTGTCTTCACAGTAACCGACCACCCCCAAAATGCTATAATGCTTCTACTTTATTTTCAGTTTTTCTTGCTGGTGGAGTTAAGATCAGTTGGTAAACCTGTGTTGTTTGATTGTTTTAAAACTTGCAGCGCCTTGCAGGATCTGAGGAAGTCCTGCCTTTTTCTGATGTCAATCGATTCATTGAGCATTCAGTGCCTCAAGAGATTGAGATTTCCATCCAGTCTTCCTTATTCAAGGTTAGAAGTTTTTCTTTGTTATTTCTTTCTCTCTTCCCATTATTTTAGTTTTACTTAGTTTAACATTTGTTCAAAATCAATATTCTTTTCCTGCTCCATCTTGTCGTTTTATCACCTTATTACCATAAGGAAACATTATATGGTCATTTTAGAAACTAAACTATATTATAAGAGTTTATATTTGATATGCTGACAACGTACATTGTCAGCCAATCAAGAAGTACAAATTCATTAATGAGCAAAATTAAAAAATATGCAGGCATTTAAAAAAAACTAAAAATTTTTATTAATATTTTTTTTATGGACATGTATAGGTTTTAGCTTTGCTCATTAATAAAGTAACACTGTGATTGACTAACAATGTATAATTACTATTCACTTACCAAATTATTGGAATTCAATGTGAAAGTACTGTCTATACATATTGAGTCATGCCACTTGGTCTTGGTATATGGAAGCTGTAAATCACTTTTGACCCCTTATGGGGTAAGGCTGCACTCAAATATGCATTAGTCAGAAAAGCCACATATTTTACCCCCAGAAAGCATCTCTGCATTATTCTTACTTTTGCCTGGTTAAAATTGATGGCTGACATATTCATATTTTGCTCTAATTTCATTCTTTATGAATTTGTGGCAGTTGGACTTAAAAGACTACAATCCAGTCCTGTACGATAGAGGTCTCCATCAAAAACTTAACTTGCTTGTGAAGGAGAGCTTACAATTTGGGTAATAATATTCATTATATGTTTCAAACTGTACAAGTGCATACTCATTAAAACCAGTCAAATATGCATGCTTTTTTCCCTCACTTTGTGAAGTCTTAAACTTTTCTTTCTTTTCTTTTCTCTCTTAAAAAGAGCAGATTTAATCCCTCTTAGAAACATATATAAGTTAGTTGAATAGTCAAACAACCTCAGAGTTGATGGCGAGTAGTTATCAAGGACTATTAACGGTTATAAATCTTTCTATAAACATCAGATCATAAAGTTCAGAAAGAAAAATGCCATATGTTAGTTTGGCTTTGTTTACAATAAAGGAAATGAGGTGAAGTTGTCGACCCACTTAGGTAAGTGGGATTAGTATTCCTTTTTCCTAGACTTATTCATAGATTACTAGAACTTACTTCTTGTCATCTAAGTGATCGAATGCAAGGTTTAATAATTTGTGTGTATGTATTATGTGTTTGTGTTATGTAAAATTATATTCGTGTCATATAAAATATGAAATTGTCATACCAAAATTTGCATCTTCATGTTAAACACAAAACATATTTTAAATTTTTACCAAATTCATACAATTTTTCCTAAATTTTAACTTTGTCACTTTCTTTTTATATCATATTATCATGCAGTATTTAAAATTTAAGATATTCAACTAAATTTGAAAACAATAAAATTAAATTTGAGTAATAATCAAATCAACTCGAATAATTTTGATTCGGTTATTTCTTAATTTAGACCTTAGCTTTTTTGACTCGTCATGTCAGCATTGTCTTGTGGACTGAATGGTAAATGTTGAATGCGTTCTGAATCTTCTGATATTTGCTACACTGATGACATTAATATTCCAGGTCTGTGCCTCCTAAACTGAATGATGCAACATGTGAACCAGACTCAACCTCAGCAATTGCACAATCAACTTCCTCAGTCGTGGTGGTAGACGAGGAAATGTCACAGCCCGATCAGACAGCTGGAGAAGACAAAACCAGAGCATCAATTGCTGAAGAGTGGGAGCGGCTGGTAGTCAATGAAGTACCAGTGAAATATTCTCCGACTTGCACAGCCAAACCCAAGTCAGATCAATCAGTTCTACTTCTATCCCCACCAGAAAACAGCAGGCAGCTGGATATAAATACTACAAGAATACTAGAGAGGCTAGAGGTGCCAAGGCAGCTAAAGTCAAAATCAGTCTCCCCCAGAATCAGCAGCAACAGAATCTTGGATGTAAACATGGCAATGAAGAAACCTCTAATCCCTTTCCAGCCCAATCAGGCTGCGGATCAAGGCCTGACCTCAAGCCAACTAATCAGGCCCAGCTTCCAGAGGCTAAAACGGAAACATGCATGAAATAGTTCAGGTTCGGACTATCTTCACAGTTTCTTGTGGTTTAATAGTCAAATCCAAGTTTTCATTCCACTGAAACCTGTAGGATTAAATCAGAAAGTAATTGCCAAAGTTGAATGCTGCCTGCCATGCCTTTTTTTTAATGATTAGAGATGAAATTGTTTGGTTTGAATTTAAACCTTATAATATATATAATAATTTTTTAATCATTCAATCAAGTGTTGTCGATTGCGGCATGCAATACTTGAATGCGTAAAGAAAAATGAAATAATGTTGAAAACAGCTAGCAGTACTTTTTTGATTGAGAAGTTGTTGACAATCACATGCAATACTTAAATGCATAAAGAAAATAGAATAGTGTTCGACTGGATTTGGACCACACTTAATGCGCACAGTAAAATGGATGGGCGAAGCATGCTTTGAGTTACGCACTCAAGCTTGCGTATTTCCACCAAACACCAAAATCAATCAAAGAAGCCCACCCACTATCGGTTCCCCTCAATTATTTACCAATTATTTATTGTTATTTGATAATTTCAGTAGGTTCAACTTCAATCAATTCCATACATGTTGAACCTGTGCACCCATAAAATGAAACATTTTCAACAGCTGTCATTGAATAGGTATAAAATACAGAGGTAGAAGACATAAAACTTCATTTCCACCTTTTCCCTCAAGCACTTTATTATTATTTTCTCAAACTCTTCTTGCTTTTCTTTTCTTCTAAATTTCTTTCATCTTAATTTTTTTCTTCATCTTCGTTAATCAATTATTAATTTGAAAATCAAAACGTGTTTTAAAATCAAATTTTCTATGTCTTCAATTTTATATCTATTCTTTGCCGATTATATTTGTATTTTTCGATGTTTTTGATCATGTTTCTTTCCTTTACAGATTATTATAAAAAGGATTATTATATCATTTAACATCAATAAAATTAAAAAATTTCAAAGCGAATTTTTTTACATATCGTGTGTCATTTTAAATAAAAAGTTAATAAATCAAAGTTATTAAAGAACACATAACATATAAAGAAATTTGTTTGTGAAATTTTTTATTTTTATTAATGACAGATAAGATAATAATCTTTATAAAAATTAAGCCTTGATTAATTTTATCCGCATCAAGTAACATCAACAAAAAAACATACGGAAAAAAAAGAAGCATTTTATAAATAGTCATGAAAAGGGGGCCAAGACCTTTGTACAATTGAGACAAAGTGGGATTTAAGGACAGAACTGTCTCGACTGAGCTTTAAGCTTTTGTTTTATTGCATTCTTTTTTCTTCGCTTTATCCGAATTATGGATTAAAAATTCTCCTTATGGAAATCAAACTTGGTGGAAGTCTTGTGAGAGAAATCCGAAGCCAGGTGGCTTAGCTCCTTTGTCAGTGCCGGTGCCCCACAGTAAAACACCCCTGCCAATGCCATTCACAACAACATTATTTGTACGTTATTAATTATTATTACTTTAGCCTATGTTTGAATTGATAGTGGGGAAGGAAAAGGAAAGTAAAGTAAAGTAAAGTAAAATAAAGGAAGGTTGTAAACTTTTTTTTTGTTTGGGAAGATTTTTTAGCTAGAGAAAGGAAAGAGAGAGGGAGTGAGCACCCCTTATTTTCCCTTGAGTTATTCAGTTTTTTTAAAACCCCAATTTGGGGTAAAGGGAAAGGAAATGAAACTTGAAAAAAATTTTAACATGTAGAATATCAAATTTAACCTTATTATTTTATAAAATTTAAAATAAAAAGGGTTATAATTGGAAAAAAAACATTACAATAAATCATTTCCTTTTCTTTTCATTGTTTAACCAAACAAGGATTGTTAGGATTACTTTCCTTTCCTTTCCTTTATTAATTTTAGCTATCCAAACAAGGTGTACATTTACCCTTTCCTTTCCTCTCTTTTCCTTTAGTTTACATTAATTTCCTTTCCATTTCTTTTTTTTACTAATGTTTATCCAAACATAGTGTTAAATTAATTTATCGTCATCCATATCATGCAAAGCACTAGCCCTTTTTTTCCTTTCCTTTTTTTCTTAAATAAAGATATGAAATTTGTCTAACACCGTTTCCTATATAATTATAGAATAATCTTGCCTTATATGCTAACAAGAAACATAAAGGAAAGTTGGGTTTTAATTTTTAATTACACCCATGTGAAGATAAGAGGTTTTTTTTAATGATAATTAATTAATATAAATCTTTTTAAATATACTAAGTAGTAACATCATCATTGTAGTTAGCAAAAGCATCACATTTGCTGATTAATACCATCATTTTATGAAATTTAGGGTTAACTTCAATAAGTTATGTAATTCTTCTTAAAAAATAATATCCAACAATTTTGGAATTCAAATTTTAACACTTGAAACATTTTTTCTGATTTTCAAGCTTTTATCAAGTATTTTAAGTCCGAATCAAATTATATAATTAGTTCATGCAATTTTTTTAAAAGATGATTTTTAATAAATTGAAAATTCTAATTTCAATCCTTATTATCTGATTACGACCCATTGCCTTTTTTGTTATAAAGAAAAAATATCTTCTTCTTTTTTATTTTTGCAGCGAGGGACAAAAGCAAATAAAAAAGCTTAGAAATGTTGCATTCTTGAAAGCTAGAATAAAGAAATGGTGTACTTAAAGTTAATAAGAACATGCGAAATTCTTTTATGTTTTTTTATTACACATCATGCTTTCTGTCCTAATTTATCAGTTGATTTTTTTAATGTAAAAGCATCTTTCATTTAATGGATTAGAATTAGGATTAACTTAATTCTTAATTAAATTTCATGTTGAATATTCGTATAGAGAAACGGGTAGTTCAGAATACGTACCAACTCGAGCATTGTTGTGATTAAGGGCAATCTGCTTGTAGACACTGCGCCAATTCGGCTTGGCGAAGTGGGATTTCACTCTTGTGCCAGAAACAATGTCGACGCCATTCTTGGCATGGTTGAGAGATTGAAGCATGGCGATGAGAGCAGACCGAGCATCGCCTTCTTCATAAACACTTGTGCAGTAGTTGTGGAGCTCGATGACATGGTTGTGGTCCATTTCAGCTACCTCATTCATTATTCCTTTGAACCAATCAAAGGAGCCTTGTTCTCTTGTGACCCAGTAGAAGTACGCCCGCCTTGTCTTGAAGTTTTCTTTTCTTTTGGAGTTTGGTGGACTCGTTTTGTTGATGCCAACGCCGTTGCCATCCTCCATGGCTGCACTCTCTTCTTCCTCCCTGGCTTTGATGTTGTTCACTATATCCTTGACGATGCTGATCATGGGAGTTGCGCCAATCCCCAATCCCACCAGCAAAACGACTTCGTATTTCTTGTAGTCTTGTGCTGGTGCTCCGTACGGCCCATCGATTAGAACTCTTGGGAAACTGTCCAATCACCAATCCATTGAAGAATATATTGTTAGCAAAGATGTTATGTCTGAAGGAACGTGGAGATATACACTCAACTTCGGAGATATTATCACAGTTTTGTCAATTTCACAAGTATAAATTTAGATCTCTACGTATATAATATTATAATAGATTCTTATAATATTTTAACATGAAATTAGGCTGTTACTACAAAGACATGTTGCACTTGTCTTTTGGGTTGTTGTAACGTCCACTTCCGATAAGAAAGAAGGTTTTTGAGCATTCTTGCCATAGGTTCTAAAGCTGACAGAGACCATGCATGTTACCAATTTTTCATCATTAGCATGTTAATTTATCTGTCAAGTCAGATCTTGAAACGAATAATTCAGTTTGTTAATTCTATCTAAGCAACTAATTTATGGCCAGGCATCTAGAAAACAGCAATTGAAAGATATTCCACCTTATTTTCAAGATTTTGATGCTGTATTTCTAGTCTTCTTGCTTAAAGAGGATAGACATAAAGAAAAGGAAAACTCATGAAATATAGAAAGGATTCGACTTCGATGACTAATTTGGCTAAGGGATAGCATATGGCACCACATGACAAGGAGAAATGACAAGCAAAGAAAATGACATTTCTATGGCAGCCACTGTCACTAAGCATGAACACCATTTCATTGTTAAAATTGCAACATGATAAGATAAAGATAAACTAACCGTCATCATTGCTTTCAATATCATCAAAATTAATTTCGCCGACAAACCAGATAGATTTTAGGGAGACTAGGATTAAGGTGGCTTTTGAATAAAAATCTTCAATCGATATTTAATTACTGTGAAATATCTTTAATGCAATCAGAAGGGTCCATGCAGTAAAATATATAGCATAATGAAATGGTGGACCAGCTTAGTTCTGATGAGGAAGCTGAATCATATCCCACTTTCATAATTGCCTTTATATCTTTGGCTTATCCTTTCTGCTATCAGACAAGAGATTGCCAATCTCATTTCTGCTCCACTCAATGTTTCCATGGTTCATCATTAGGAACTGAGTTTGCTAAATGCTGCGGTTCTCTTGCTCTCCTTCAGCCATACACGCATTGAAATTTTATATGAAGAATTGCTAAAAAAATCATAAGTTGATGTCATGATGCTCTAAAAAAAGTTTTTGACTTCACACCGGATTAAATTAATAGGGTTTGACCTAAGTGTAATAATTAATGCTAGTCATGTATGAAGCATGAACCACTCTATATTAAGCCTAGAGATACAAGACTGATTCCTTCCTAAAGATGCCTTAAACCATGCTTTTGTAGTTTTGAGAAAGAGAAAATAATGGTAGAGTTTTAGTAATCCTAAACATGACAAGATGATAGATGTACAAATCCATATAAAAAAAAGCATAAAGATAATACGGCACGAACATAATTTAATATAACAATAACATTGATTATATACTTGAATTATGAAGTCTAATTTCAATTTTTCCTAGTAAATGACTTACTCGGGGTTGTTAGTTCCTTGCAGGCAGTCGGCTCTAAGC
This sequence comes from Heritiera fomes, assembly GCA_032173925.1. Classification (NCBI taxonomy): domain Eukaryota; kingdom Viridiplantae; phylum Streptophyta; class Magnoliopsida; order Malvales; family Malvaceae; genus Heritiera; species Heritiera fomes. The sequence goes on along the minus strand of JAPDPM010000005.1, from coordinate 1,345,077 downwards.
AGGCCACTTGTTCCATTGGTAGGTTGTTGACACACCTGGAAGAACAAGATTGAACGTAAATCTCGGCAGCCTTGACCATGTTTCCAAGATCAAAATGGGTTAGTTAGGATATTAACTATGCTTAGCTAATGAGACCGTTGAGCCGACAATGTTGAAAAGGAGACAATATTGTTGAAGCCAATTTACCTCAGAAAATACAGTCCTGAGATGTCGTGTCCAGTCACCAAGTGTCCTGATATGAACACTGAGATAGTCATCTCCGGGGGCGGAAGTAATGGAAAATGGGTGCCTGTTCCCATGTGAGCAATTGTTGTTATGTCAAAGAAGTACGGAAGTCACACTAAATGAAAATGGACATATGTTTGATTGCACTTTTTTAGCAGCGATTTACTGAGAAACGTCATCAATTTTCGTGTTTTTAATCAATACCGTTGAATTTGAATATAGATGCATTTATAGCAACTAATAAATGTCTTATTTCTTGTAGTATTAGGGTAAATCAACCAATTACAGGATATGTCGGGCCCATAGTTTGAAGGCTGAGGCTTACCATTCAAATGGAGACACGGCAGCGCAGTTGACAAACATGTATTGTCCACTCTTATATCTAAATCCATGGGGCCTTGACATGTGAAGTGCTAGTACATTTCCAGGATAAACAGCAACCTGAAATTGCAAGGAAAGAAATAGAAATCCTGATGAATTTCGTCTCCTTTTTACTCCAGTAAGTTTACGGAAAAAAGATTACACATATTAAGATTTGAATCTTAAGTTAAGTTTCATAATCTTTACCAAGTACAGCTAGTGACAAATTGCATTTGTTTACCTTTTGTATGGCGACAGCCTTGATGCTTGATCTAAGCAGCCTGGTCAATCTTTCACATAAATAAAGGATTACTGGAACCGCCAAGTACATCCAAGTCTGCCATTTTTCCATAAAGAAACTGAAGTTTTAGTTAAACATTAATAACCATAACAGGGATGTTTAATATAGTACTGAATTTCTGGATTTGAATTCGTGATCATTGCTTACCGTTTTCTTGTACCATTTCTTGGTCAGGAAGAGCTTAATTCCATGCACAATGAGGAGAGTGTAAACGATGACAAACAGATGGTGAGAGTACCAGAAGGCATTGAAGCCAGTAAGCCTCTTCAGAGGCCTGGGAAGGTTCATCCTGCCCCGCCTGAAGCATGGCAAAGCTAGAGTGAAAGCTATGGCCATTAACACCACCATTACAATGCCAGTCTCTCCTTCCGTATGCTTCACAAAATGCCAGTAGCTCTTGGCTTGTTCTCCGAAATATTTTATCATTGGCTCATATTCATCAGGAGTGGCATGAAGCAGGCGTGGGAAATCACATGCCAAATGGGAAATCCCGTGTATGCCGACCCCTATTGTAATCCCAACTGCTATCACCTGGAGTGAAGTAATCAAATAAACACTATCAATTAGTTTAGCTTATAATTCAAAAACATATGCAATTCTTAACTAAGAAAAATTTTAAAGTCTGTTGAATTTGATAGGGTTTTGATTATATGACACCTACGCAGAGCTAAAACGGTAATTTCGCTAACCAGTCAACGAGCAAAAGGGAAAGGAGCAAAGCCTTCTGCGGGGATAGGAGGTGGAGCCCTCGACATTCATAATATATAGGCCCACTGAAGCTTAATTATTTTGAATTGTCCTAGTTTCACTGTATTATAAATAATTAATTTTTTTTTTGTAAAAGAGTAAATTTAGTGTACAAAATTTTCACATTGTGAAATATTAAAAAGATCATATATATATATATATATAGTCTTTTTTTCGATTATCGAATCACATAAATCTTGCCTTACGTGATTGTTCTTTCTCTATTATTTAATTACCGGATTCATTTTAACAAAAACATGATAGAAGACATGTTCTCTGTTACCTTGTGGAAGTTGAGGTTGTCATCAAAGGGAACGACAACACCTAACTTTGTCTTGTTCCTCAACCAGGTGATGGTGTTACGGCAGACTGGCAGCAAAATCAGAGCCATGTTCAATTTAAGTGTCTCAGCTGCACCTTTGGCAAAGCAAACACACTGCCCCATTACATCAAATACATCTTCTCTCCTTCTATATTCCACATACTTGTATGCAAATAGGCCACACATGACCCCAATCCACATAGCCATCACCCACACTCTCTGCCAGTTATCTAGTAAGAAATACTTGGTGTTCCGGTAGAATCTCCTCACTGGAGTGTCATTTGTAGGCTTAAGCTTCTGGCTTAGCATTTGGCTCAGGTTCCTGCTTTCCCCTCTTACAGATTGGTTTGGTGCTTGTAGCAGAAGCATTTCCAGGTTGTCTATCTGTTTAAAATATAAAAGAACATGATGGAATTGAAGCCAAAATGCAAACAGAAAGCCAACAATAATAGTAAGAAAATGCTTGAATTTACCATGATGTATCCCAGATTGTCAGGGTCTAATTCTTCCATAATCAAGGCTGCATATTCTTCTGCTTGTTTCTGTATATTTGAGAGTCTGTTTGCAGAGGCACTGAGGCTAATAATCTGTAAAACAAAATCAACAGTGAAACTCAAACTAAGAAAAAAAAAAGCAAACTCATCTACATAGATTTCTTTCTTTCTGCATTATCCGAGACACTGTTTTGAGATTGAAATTGTAATCTTCAGGTCATAACGAAACAACTTTTACAGTTGCATCGAGGGTCGAAACACAAAGTATGACAAAAATTCACATGCTTGGTCATTCCAAACAACAAATGAATTTTACAGTCAGCTTCTTGGCTTGTATAGCCACAGATTATTTTAATGGCTGCCGCAATTAATATGCCATACCTCCCTGATTTCCTCTTCAGTTATTCTTCCATCAGCATCTTTATCCACCCTGCATTTTGTCAACAAGATGATTTATTAAGACCAAGCTAATGGCAATGGAAGGTGTAAAGCTTGTTGATAAGAAATTAATCCAAGAAAAGGTCAAAAAAGAAAAAGAAAACACAAGCAAATTTACATGTCAAAGAAAGTTTGAAGCCTGGCATCGAAGCTTTGATTCGAGATCTGATCCCAAAACTCTTTCAGGTGAACCTTATCAATTGAATCACCTTGAATGTTTCTTTTCCGAGCAAGCGCATCAAACAGCTGCCCTGCAAACTCCTTTGACTCCATTCCTGCCATTATCACTGAATTAAAACATCTGTGCAATTTACTCTCCAAAAGCCTTAGTTTAGATTTGGTATTGTTTCAAACATACCTATGCATTCACCAAACCGTGAGCGAGGCAAAGCTCCATTGTTAGAAGCAATAATTTCATCAAACCGCTTCTCGACAGCAGCCCAGCCATGTCCACCATCAGCCTTGCTGATGAACTTGAGTCCCTTCAGAGCATGAGCTGCTGCAGACTTGGTCCTGTCAAAGCGAGCAGGCTTCTTGGAGAACGATGTCAAGCGCTTCAATTCATGCCCCACCTGCCTAATCTTCGCTGAAGCATTCCTCACCATGGAAGACCCCACTGTAGATTTCTTCTCAAGACCTTTGGCCAACAAAGTTAGCTCATGATCTTCTTGCAAATCGCCTCCATTGGCAGCCTTTACACTGTGAACTGCCACGGAATCATCACGAACATCCAGGGTAATCTCAACGTAACTATCATCTGTCGGAGAGCTTGAGTCAGAAACTTTAAACCGGGCACTCTTCCTTCCCACCCTTTTGTTCAAAGGTCCGCTCAGTGGACCGCCATAAGCTACTTTCTCGCTTCCTGAAACCTCAGTATCAGAATGATGGCGGTGGTGATGGTAATTATCGCCGTCTTCACTCATTTTCTGCGTGTGGTTCGATTCCAGTTCTCCAACACAATTACTATCCAAGCTAGCTATAACAAAGATTCGTTAACACTGAAAACAGATTGAAAACTAGAAGAAAACAGACTACAAAGGCAAAATCTGACAATTATCTTGCTCGGCCTGCTCTGCTATAAAAGATATATGTACTTCTTGGTTTCCGCAGACCAGTCTGCTCTCTGCGAATTCAAGAGCAACCGCGTTTTCTCAGTTTATATAGAGTAAAATATTCAACGAGGAAGAGAAATGAAGGTTTGACCAGGCACTGTTCACGTTCCTAGTGATGGGTTGGTGCGGGTGTAACTAATTGAGTGAGAAAGGATTGTATGAAACAGTTACAACACGTCAGCATATATTATTTTCATTTAAATCATGTTACATAATTACAAATGTTGAAAAAAGTCAATAATTTATTACATAATTAAATGATGAATATTTATTTCAAGAAACTCGTTAACGATTTGATAATAAATCATTAACTTTTTTTAACATTGTGATTATGTGGCATGATTTGAATGGAAGTGATATATGCTGACGTGGTGTAACTGTTTCATACAATCCTTCCTCCTAATTGAGTTGCTTGAGTTGTGAATGATTATTTAAGTTGAATTCGTTTATTTTTAAGCAAATTAGTGTTATTTGAGTAATAAATCGAATTTAATTTGAATATTTTTAATATCCGGTTCAAACAAATCGGAAGCTTAAATTTTTTTATATATTTTATAATTAATTTATTACTTTATCTTTATAATATATAATTAAAAAATAATAAATCGAATTAATAAATTCAAGTTTAAATCTATCAATTCGAGTTTGAGTAATTCGAGTACATTTTTAAATCAAGTTCAAACTTCAAAATTAAATTTGATCAAATTCGAATTGAACTTAAAATTTCAAAACTTTAAATTGATTCAAATTTAAATTTAATACTCAATCATCTAATTTGATTCGTTACATAGCTATAATTGAGTCGAACTTAAATCTAATACTCAATTACTTATATTAGATTCAATTACAAGACAATATTGCATACGCTTGAAACACCAGGTAAAAACATAGTATAGAAAAACTGTTTTAAAATTTTACATTATTGGGGGAACTAAGTTGAAGTTTCCCATTCTCTCTTTTCATCCACGTGAATCATGCAATCCTACCCATTTTCCCTTTCTTTTTTCCCTCCCTAAAGTTCAGATAAGCTTTTTAATGGCTTTACTTTGCTTTAATTGACTTTCTTTGAAACTGGAAATTTCTGTGAGAAGCCATGTTAACATGTTTATTGTTACGAAAAAACGTGTGTGACGAGAAATAAGAAAAGAAAATAAAGTAAAACAGTACATAAACGAAAACGACATTACTCAAAATCTTTCAAATAAAAAATTACGAAAATAAGAAAAAAATTTCACAATTGGGAAAAATTGCATTTTACACACACACACAACATCTCAATCTTAAATAAAGTAGAAAAAAGACTAATTTTTTCACTGGTATCACATATTTTCAAAAGTATATATATATTAATTGTTTTATCACATTTATTGCACCATAAAGTTTTCAAATTAAACTCTACTTAGCTATTAGCTAGCTACCTCTGTACTTAGATTTTTTCTTTAACTTTCATTGCAAGTGATTAGCAATTTCTTTGAAAGAAGCCATCCAATGTGTTTTTGGTGTGAATGTATAATTGTAGGCATGGTGTTAACAAAAGTTGGAGATTGTTCAACTTTGATCAATTGTAGAGAAAGTAATTGATGTACTTGACCAATAAAAAAAACTCTTACTTAAGCAGTTGTTAAGCCTAAGCCAACAACCAATTAGTACTTGTAAATTCACCTAAAAAATTTTAATTAATCATAAACATGTTGGTTCCAGGAATTTCTTGCAGTCTACCTAATGGCATATATTTCTTAACAACAAGAATAGAAAATAAATTGCAGGATTTGAATTTTAAACCTATTCGATATCACTTATAAAGAATGATTGAATAAACTAATTAAATTAAAAAATCAATGACAATAGAACAAATTGGCCATTTGATCAAAATCAGAGTGAGCTTGTGGCTAAAAGCAAAATTCCCACAGATTGACACATCCACTTTATCAAGCAACTTGCATGACTTCAGCTTCAAAACCAAAGTTAAGACTTGCAGAACGGACATCTCATGGCTTCCTCCCCCTATGGATTCATGGAAATTCAACGTCGATGGCTCCTCATTGGGTAAACCAGGTCCAGCTGGTATTGGCGGCGTGCTTAGAAATTCTGAAGGAACTATTCTCCAAATCTTCTCCAAAAACATCGGCACGGCAGACTCAAACCTTGCTGAGTTGTTGGCAATTGTTGAAGCTCTCTCCATCATCTCTAAGTCAAGATTTAAACCACCACAGCTGATCATTGAAAGTGATTCTCAAGTGGTCATTTTGTGGCTCAAAAGAAACAAGGATAGCCCATGGAAGTACAACAATCTTATTAACAAGCTTCTCAACTTGTACTCATGCTTAGGGCCTCTCTCCTTCAATCATGTTTATAGAGAAGCTAATCAATTTGCTGATTCCTTGGCAAAAGCAGGAGTACATAGAACATCTGACTTGGAAGCTTGGTTGTAATAGTTTTCTATCAATAAATTTATTTTAATTTTCAAAAAAAAAAAACTAATTAAATTAAGCGTTTAGTTTCATTATTGGAAGGAAGAGTGCACATTCCTTTTGCTTTGCTTTTGCTTTTGTTTATTTTTGCCTTTGTTGCTTTGCTTTGTTACACTCAATGAGGGTGAATTTCCATTAGTGTTGTTGTTAGGTAAGGCAGCACCATTGAGCCATTGACCTTACCATCATATAAAATGATTCAGACATTTAAACCTAAGGTGGATAGGTTTAGCCAACTCTGCTTGACTTTTGCATAGCATTATCTCTGCAACGAATCTTCCACCTTCTGGGAACTCAGCAGCGGTTGGCAACTGGATCGAGTTGTGCCCACGGGTGCAGCAGTCGTGCTCGATGCAGTTTCCTGGCTCGGTCTTTCCAGGGACCATGCACCACCACCCAACGTCCACTTTGTATATACTAGTTGTCAAATCACTTTCGTTAAGAAGTCAATGTTCTAATTAGGTACGATAAAGAATCCAGCTTTGGGATGTTGAACTTTGTGCAAAGATAATTATTGTTTTCTGTTATTTGGAATTTCGGGTTTAAGTTACAAAAGCTGTTTTTCCATTAATACAGAAAAAAAAACTACCTTATAATTCTTTTTAAATCCCATAACATGAAAACCTTGTAAATTGGATTCACTATTACCCTTAAACAATCCATCATTCTAGTTCATAAAGAGAGCATCAATCTGTTTTTAATTATCAACGTCGATTAACACTTTAATGACATTTTATACAAGAAATGATAGCATGTGATGTGAGACATCTGAAATACATTTGACAAGTTTTATTTTCAGAGTATAAAGGAATCAATAAATAAGGAGAAAGGGATCCAAACATTTTCAATCTGCTTCTTTTTTATGTTTTTTTTTCTTTTAAATATTAATTTAAACGTTGAAACGTGTCTTAAAATTTTAATTTTGATACTTTCTGTCTTTTTTAACTTTGTAACAAGTCAAACCTACTTAAAGACAAAATCATTATTGAAATCTACCTTGATTGCGTATTTGCGTTAGAAAAAACATCAACAAATCTTCGGCAAGAGTGTAGTTGAGTAGTCCAAATTAAAAGGATCATCTGATAATTTACCTTTTTGACGTAGATTTCATAGTTTTCATCCTCTGTGGTTTCGAGGTAAGCAGTATCGAGTGAAGCAAGATCAATGGGATCGAACAAACCGCGCGCCTTTCTTGGCTCTTGTCTTTGGTGGGGAGCATTAGCAATGGAGCTTGACGGTGGCATCCCTTTAAAATCTTGCGGCGTAACTGGCGATTCTCCGTGTTAACTGCACGCCATGTTTTGCACACCGCCGCAATCCCCGCGCGCGCGCGCGCATATATATATATATATATATATATATATATATATATATATATATATATATATATATTTTTATATATATTCGGAGAGAGGAGGAATTAACTTCTCCGCAATCAAACCAAGCACAGGCTTGGGAAGATTTGTCCAATCTGGTTCTCCTTTTGAGCAAGCAATTATAAAAGTCTAATCAAGAGAAATATAGTTAGTAATCAATAAAGAAAACCTAAATCACAGCAGCTTTCAGACACAATCTGGAATTGTGTGTTTTGTTGTTTAATCTTGTGATTGTTGTTGATTATCGTGTTTAATTGTGTATTGTGCACGCTGTTTTTATACTGAATTCTTTTGCAAAAATTACGAGGTTTTCGTAAAAGGAATATCTCTTAGAAATCAATATATGTCAGGCAGATCCAATTATTTCTTTTTTTTTTCCTCTTATTTTCAAAGATTTTTCTTGATTTCCAAGTTATTTCATTTTCCAGAAATACTTGAATCCGAATCTTTTCCTTTTATTTTTTCGATTTTCTGATTTTTGTCCCTAAAATGAATATAAAAATTTGAAGATAAAGAAAATGAAGAAAAATAAATAAAAAAATACATATTTTTTGGACTTATGGTTAAATTAGCATTGCCGACGAGGAATTAGCTTAATTTTAAAGGATTGTTAGGCTCTAATCAGGAAGGAATGGTGCTATTCACGTAAACGTGTACATAGGTAGGCTAATGTCTCCGCTGACTTTTTAGCGAGCTTAGCTCAAGCTAGTTTTATTTATGTAACATCCTGAATCTACAGCATAATATAATATTTCCTTATAAATTACACTTACTTACCGGTTGGACTGTCTGTGATGCTTAACAACTCGTAACCCTTTAAGTATGTCATAGTACTTCCATTTATAGTACTATAACAGAATTATAACTATTACATTTAATTTTTTTTTGAGATCATTTACATTCCCTCTTACTCAAAGTAGTACTGTACAATTTTACTGAATATATAAAAGAATATAATGTACCTTCGATATCGTATATCTGCTGACTCCAGCAGCCGATAACTCTGGAAGGTAAACTGTTTACTTCAAATCAATAGCCTGTGGAGTGGAAAATGAGGGGTGAGCGACGACGTGCTCAGTAAGGAAGGTGTATGCTGCTTTATAAAAATAAAAACTATATCTCCCAAAACGTTTATCTTCCCTAACAACATACCCAGTAGGAAAACAGTGGATATAGTAAACAGTCTTTAATATTCAAATCATTGACTAAACAGTTTACAATATTGTATAGTAAACAATAAACAGGATTCAATAAATCCTTTCAGTAAACAAAAATCAATAAGTTGAGACTAGACATCACCCTACAATTAAATCATGCTATCATCGTTCCCAAAGGAACGTAGTAATCATCTCCACAGGAGTACAGTAGATCTATGGCCACAATTTATAAGTGGTCATCGGGTACACTTGCCAGGTGACCTCGAGACCTTTGATGACTTGGCGGGTCAATCAGCCTCGTGAATAATAATGCATGAAACTCGGGGCCTAAAGTCTCAAAAATCACTTTATACCTCATAAAGAACCCTTAAGGAATTATTTCACATATTTCATCATTTTCTCAAAATGATTATTTTCCCAAAAAAGGTATTATATTTTTCTGTTTACAAAACACAATAAAAATAGCTCGCAATCTCACCATTTTACGTGTGAGAAAAACATGAGTTAAACTAACTCGCCCTTTTATCAGCTCGCCCATTACAGCTCGCCCATCGCAATGGATTGAGTTCGCATGTTTTCATTCACCCACTGTGGTGAACTAACATCGCTCACTGTAGCTCTCACACTGAGCTGAACTGGGGGTCGCCCACGAAATCTTTCTCTAAAAAAATAAGGGATTGCCCACTGTTGGCTCGCCCAGAATTATTTAAACAGGGGTCGCCTATCTTTGGCTCGCCCGAATTTTATTAAAACAGGGGTCGCCTATCTTTGGCTCGCCCAAAACATCACAAAGGGGTCACCTGTGAGACCCGATTATTTTATACTGTACACCATGTTTGTAAAGGATTGATAGTGGAAATAAATATTGAATACAGATTTCCATTTTTAAATTTTCTTATTGGATTTAAATTTTATGGTATATGTGAGGTAGAATGAACATCTAAAATTTTAGAAATGGAAATTTAATTGTGGGAATTAATGGCAAAGAGATCAAAGTCAATATGAGAATAATTGTTATTGGTTGAAGAATGTAAAAAGGGATGAAGAGTAATGGCTGTCAGACAAAGGACGAATAAATGAGATAAAAGGTTAAGATGAGATCTATGGTATGAAAACAATTAAATGAAGGATGAAAGGGATTAATGGCTAGAGGACAAAACGAAGAAAAGAAGGAGATGAAAGCCAATAAACGTTGGCTGGCAGTGGCGTGGACTGGAGAGGAAGAGGAAAAAGGAAAGAAAATTGTCAAAACGTGTAGCAATTTCTCCTTACTACTGTTCCATCTGCTGCAGTTTTTCCACAAGTGTTTAATGTATGAAAGACAAGGTAATGATGAAGAAAACGCTATAGGGAACAGGTGGTAGGTTCTAACAGGATTAATATGCTATATAAGGAGGAATATGTGAGAAGAAGAACCAACGTAGCAAACTTCATCTTCTCCAAAAACCTCCTCGCCAGTCTGTTTTCACTGCATGCTCACAAGTAGTTTTTTCGTTTCTCTCATATAGGAGACATGAAAACATCAATTTTAGTTAGCCAAACCCTTATGCAGTGTTGAAAAGCCAAGGAACAAGAGAAGCAAAGCTAAGGGAGGCAAGAAAATACTCTGTTTTTGGAAGAGCAACTGGGTTAAGGTGAGTTTTATATTTTCCATGGTTCTCTTGATAATTCCATACTAGATTTCTATGTTTATAACGTGATAAACATAGATATGGCTTTGTTTTAGTTGAATCTTGTTAGAATATATAAGAAATTAGAACAAAACATATTATGGAAAGTAATTTAGAACCAGGAAGGAATTTGAGTACTCGCCCAACGGTTGAGGCGAGCTCAATAGTTGCATGAGTTGATGACATACGTGTTCGCCAAACTATTTGGACAATCAGAGTGATAGTTGGCATGGGAGAGCACCAATGATCTCCAAAAGGGCGAGAATAAAGAACTCACAAATATAGGTAGGCGAGTAGGATTTGGGGCGAGCTCCCTTGTTGGGCGAACTCCCATAAATAAGCCATATGAATGGCGAGAATGATTGGGCGAGCTCCCAAGAGTAGATCAATTATAGAAGGGCGAGCTCTATGGGCGAATGGCGAACTCAATCTCGCCAAAGTGTCCCAAATATTAGGAAAATATAAATAGTTTAGAAAATATTCGAAAAAGGAATATTAATAGTTTTAATAAATTTGTGCAGATGGGAATTGAGAAAGGCGAACGAGAAGCGAGGCTTCATCAGACTATGTAAGGGAGATGTGTTTGAAATGAATGCATGTCCTGTGGAGTTAAATTGTATGAAATGACTGAGAAAATGCTTTGATTTATGACATGCATTTTGTTTGATAATTGTGGTAAAATGGGCAAAATGATATAGGGCGGGCGATCCCTTTTATTTTTGATGTTGGGCGAATTGTTAAGGCGAGTGATCCAAATTATTATGATTTTTGGGCAAAGAAAACCTTTATAAAATTTTGGGCGAGCAACCATGTTTTAAATAGAAAATTTGGGCGAGCCTTTTTGCGAACCCTTTTCAATGTTGTTTTGGGACGGGCGAATAGGTTTTCATAAAATGGGTGAGTTGATCATGAGTTCGCCGCAATTGGGCGAGTTGACCATGGCAATGCTGCATTGGACGAGTTGACCATGGGCAATATCAGATGGGCGAACTGACATGGGCGAGTCATTGAGGGCGAGCCAATTTAACTTGTTTTAATCGCTAAGGATTGGCAGGTGAATAATAATTCACCCCATTGGTGAGTTGACCATGGACGAGCCTTGATGGGCGAGTTGACCATGGCGACAGGTTTCAATTTTACATTTTCTTGACAAACATGAGAAGAATACCTTTCTTTGGAATTATTATTTATTCAAATGATTTAAATTCATGAATGTGTATCCTTAAAGGTATTTTGAGTCATAAATATGATTTTGAGACTTTAGGCCCCTAGTTACATGCATTATTATGAGTTATAAGGCTGATGGATCCGCCAAATCATCAGCGGTCTCGAGGTCACCTGGCAAGTGGACTTTGAGGACCACCCATAGATTGTGGCCATAGATCTACTGTAATCCCTGTTGGGATAATTATTCCGTTCTCGCAAGGGGGAGTGGGAACGATGATAGCATGATTTATTTATAGGGTGATGCCTAGTCTCAACTTGATGATTTTGAGAAGATTTGTTGAATCTTTTTCATTGTTTATTATATGATATCGTAACTGTTTAGCAAATGATTTGACTATCACAAATTGTATTACGATATCTATTGTTTTTCCCTATGGGGTTTATTGTTGGGAGAAATAAATTAAATAAAGAATATGGTTTTACTGGTATAATGCAGTATACACTTTCCTTACTGAGCACGTTGTCGCTCACCCCTTATTTTTCCACTACACAGATTGTTGATCTTGAGTTAAGAGAATTACCTTCCAGAGATTATCGATTGCTAGCGGATATTCGATATCGAAGGTATATTATTTCTTTTAATATATTCAGAAAAGTTATACAATACTACTTTAAATAGAAGGGAATGTATATGCATCTTAGAGTACTAATGTAACAGGTCATATTAGTACAAGTAATAAGAGTTCTAATTCTTATTTAAAAATGTTAAGAGTTGTTAAGCATCACAGACAGCCCAACCAGTAAGTAAGTGGTGTTTATAAGTAAATATTATGTTATATAATGGATTTGAGATGTTACAGATTTAATGGTATCAGAACAGGGTTGGTCGAATGTTTAGTGATGCTTAAAACTAAAAGTGAATAGTAAACATTCCCTGTAGTACTGTATAATCTGAATATATGATTGATATACTAATGATGAGTAATAAATGATCTCTGTGGTACAAATATGAGTGGAAGAAGGAGAGTGATACGCTTAGTTAGAAATATCGGCCGAGGTAGGGCGGCACAGATTCCGGAGCCGCAGACGCCGGAACCTACCCCTAGACCTCCACGTCCTCTACAGTTAGAGAACATTGATACTCGTGTGAACCAGGTAGAGAGGTTAGTAGCCGATTTTATGGCTATGTATCAGGCGGATAGAGCCGCGGATAGGGCGGAGAGGGAGAGAGTCACAGCTCCTGCAGCCCTAGTAGAGGCGCCAGTACCGCCACACCCAGCACCAGTGGTACCTGAGCCTCAGCCTATGCCACCACCGGCACCTCAGCCACCAGTAGCTCCACCACAGCCATTGATTCAGCCGCTTCGAAATACAGAGTCTTATTGTAATGTGGCATTGGTGAAATCATTTAAGAAGTTGGATCCACCTAAGTTTAAACGTACTAGGGATCCATTGGTGGCAGAGCAGTGGGTTATTAAGATCGATAGATTACTTCAGATTATGAGATGTTCAGAGACAGAGAAAGTAGGCCTCGTAGTGTTCCATTTGGCAGATGATGCGAGATATTGGTGGAAAGCCACTCAGACAGTATTATTTGCTCAGCATCAGGATCTGTCCTGGGATATTTTTGTGGAAGCTTTTAGGAGGCAGTATATTCCTGACACTGCTTAGGAAAAATTACAGCAGGAATTCATGGGTTTAGTTCAGGGTAGCATGTTAGTGGACGAGTATGAGGCCAAATTTACTACATTGAGCCGTTTTGATCCACAGACTAGTGCGAATAATCGGTATAAGATTTCGAGGTTTAGAGCTGGTTTGAGGCCATCCATCAGAATGAAGCTAGCCCCATTTGTTATGCAGACATATGATGAGATAGTTCAACGGGCTCAGCTATTTGAGAGGGATTATGAGCAGTTCTAGCTCGATTTCAGTAGCAAGGGTAGGGGTAAAGCGAAGGCAAAGGTTAAGAGGTTTATGAAGGATAGATCAGGTAGAGAGCAGCCTAAGAGAAGTAGACTTATGGGCATACAGATTACAGAGGGCAGATTTAGTAGACCAGCAGTTTCTACTCCTGCTAGTGGCCCTACCACTACTCAGAGGAGTGTTGCCCCTTTATGTAGACAGTGTGGAAGGTCGTATGGGTCACGCCCTTGTCCTTTAATGTCTAGGGCATGTTTTAATTGCGGACAGATGGGGCACTTTATCAGGAATTGCCTGATGCTCAGAGAATCTACTGCTTCTACTATTCCTCCTGCCTTACCTCAGATAGCGGCCCTGGCAGCTCAGAGTGAGCTAGAGAAAGCGACACCCTCACAGCCTAGGCGGGCGACAGCCGCAGAGAAGGGTAAGAAGGTTATGACTCAGGGTCGGGTGTACGCGATGGGTCAGGAGACTACCGACGCCTCTATTGATGTGATTAAAGGTAAAGTTTATTTCTTTTATCTTCCTGTAATTGCCTTATTTGACCCAGGTTCTACCCATTCATTCTTATCGCCTACATGTGCTAACAGGACCCTAGTAGAGCCGGAGTTGTTAGGGTATACTTTGCAAGTGAATACCCCTTTTAAAGATTTCTAGAGGACGGATATTGTATATAGGAATTGTAAATTGACTATAGGAGAGAAGGTTTTTACAGCTAACCTAATTTTGTTGAACATATATGATTTTGATATCATTTTGCGTATGGATTGGTTAGCTGTGAACCATGTTAGTTTGGATTGTAATACTAAGTTTATTACCTTCTCTCATCCCGAAAAGTATATTGTAATGTTATTGTAAATTAATAAACTGTTTGTTTGTGAAATGATGTGTACTGAAATTGTGATTGTGTATGAATGTTTATGAAGATATATTGCTAGTGTGGAGGATGTAGAGAGGAAACATCCAAAGATCCAAGAGATTCCCGTGGTCAAAGACTTCTCGGATGTATTTCTCGAGGATTTACCAAGATTACCACCAGATCGAGAGACGAAGTTTATGATCGAGTTGGTACCCGGTACGGAGCCCATTTCTAGACCCCCATATTGGATGGCACTGACTGAGTTGGATGAGCTCAAGAAGCAACTCTAGGAGTTATTAGATAAGGGATTTATACGTCTCAGTGTGTCACCTTGGGGAGCTCCAGTATTATTTGTTCGGAAGAAGGATGGTAGCTTTCGGTTATGTATAGATTACCGGATGTTGAATCGGGCTACCGTTAAGAATAAGTATCCACTACCTCGGATCGATGATCTGTTTGATCAGCTCAGGGGTGCACAGGTATTTTCCAAGATAGACCTTCGATCAGGCTATCACCAGTTGAAGATTAAGGAGTCGGACGTGCATAAGACAGCATTTCGGTCTCGCTATGGTCACTATGAGTTCCTAGTGATGCATTTTGGGTTGACAAATGCCCCTACAGCTTTTATGAGTTTGATGAATGAGGTGTTTCATTCCTTTTTGGATAAGTTTGTCATAGTTTTTATAGATGACATCCTGATTTATTCTAAGACTCCGGAGGAGCATGAGCAGCATTTGCAGATTGTTCTACAGACCCTCAAAGAGCGGAAATTGTATGCTAAGCTTAGTAAATGTGAGTTCTGGCTTGACCATATAATATTTCTCGGACATGTGGTGTCAAGGGACGGGGTGTCAGTTGATCCGTCCAAGATAGAGGCCATTGTCCACTGGGAAAGGCCTAACACAGTTACCGAGATACGGAGTTTCTTGGGTCTTGCCGGATATTATCGCAGGTTTGTGGAGGGATTTTCTAGGCTTGCTGCTCCATTGACACGACTCACACGTAAGGATGTAAAGTTTGAGTGGAATGATGCATGTGAGCGTAGTTTTGGTGAGCTTAAGAGGAGATTGACTACTGCACCCGTATTAGCCCTTCCTAGCGGATCAGGAGGATTTATGGTGTATACTGATGCATCCACTCAAGGATTAGGGTGTGTGCTCATGCAGCATGGTCGGGTTATAGCCTATGGATCTCGACAGTTGAAGGATCATGAGAGGAATTACCCGACACATGACTTGGAGCTAGCCACAGTAGTATTTGCACTGAAGATATGGCGACATTACTTGTATGGAGAGAAATTTCAGATATATACAGACCATAAGAGTCTGAAATATATATTCTCACAGCGATAGTTGAATTTGAGACAGAGACAGTGGATAGAACTGTTAAAGGATTATGATTGTGAGATTTTGTATCACCCAGGTAAAGCTAATGTAGTAGCAGATGCACTGAGCCTTAAGCATGTTGGCATGTTATCTTACATGAGGGAGCATGATTTGATAGAGCAATTTTCTAACCTCAGTCTGACAATTGTTTCCTCTGACCAGTATGGATTTACGGCTAGTTTTCATATAGAGTCGAATTTGATGGACCTAATCAGGGAAGATCAAAAGAGGGATGATTATTGTATTGGGGTTGCCAGTCAGATTCAGATGGGAGTTATGTCCGATTTTGAGATTGGCACCGATGGGATACTGAGGTTTAGAGGTCGGATATGTGTTCCCGGTGATCAACAGCTTAGAGACTTGATTTTATCAGAGGCCCATACCTCTAGATACACGTTACATCCGGATAGTACTAAGATGTACCAGAATCTTCGGAGAGTGTATTGGTGGCCTAAGATGAAGAAAGACATCGTTGAGTTTGTTGCTAGATATCTAACATGCCAGCAGATTAAGATTGAGCATCAGAAGCCGGCGGGTATGCTTCGACCATTATCGATTCCTATGTGGAAATGAGAGCATGTTACTATGGATTTTATTATGGGATTACCACGGACCCGGAAAGGGTATGATGCTATTTGGGTGATAGTCGACAGACTGACTAAGTCTTGTCATTTCTTAGCCATGAGATCTACAGATTCAGTTAGTGCCTTGGCCGAATTGTATGTCAGGGAGATAGTGAGGTTACATGGTGTTCCAGTGAGTATCACCTCTGATAGGGATTCCCGATTCACCTCTCATTTATGGGAGAGATTTCAGGAGGCTATGGGATCCAAGCTGAGTTTTAGCACCGCTTTTCATCCACAGACTGATGGACAGTCCGAGCGTATGATACAGAAGCTCGAGGATATGTTGAGAGCGTGTGCACTGGATTTTAGAGGCTCATGGGACGATCACTTACCCCTGGCAGAGTTTGCTTATAACAATAGTTTTCATACAAGTATCAGCATGGCACCATATGAGGCCTTGTATGGCAGACGATGCAAATCTCCGATAGCATAGGAAGAAGTGGGAGACCGTAAATTATTAGCTCTCAATTTGGTCGAGCAGGCTTCTCGTGATGTACGGATGATTTGTGAGAGGCTCAGAACGGCTCAGAGTCGACAGAAGAGTTATGCAGATACTAGACGCCGACCATTAGAGTTTGTAACGGGTGATTATGTTTTCTTAAAGGTCTTACCGTCCAAAGGTATAATGGGATTCGGGAAGAGAGGAAAGTTGAGTCCTCGATACATTGGACCTTATGAGATCTTAGATCGTGTGGGAGATGTGGCATATCGGTTAGCACTACCACCAGAGTTAGCAGGAGTGCATAACGTATTCCATGTCTCGATGTTGAGAAAGTACCATCCAGACCCTTTTCACGTAATTCGACATGAGCCACTGGAAATCAGAGAAGACATGAGTTACGTTGAGAAACCAGTACGGATCCTGGATAGGAAAGATAAGGTATTGCGATCTAAGACTATTCCTTTAGTTAAAGTGCTCTGGCAGTATCATAATGAGGAGGAGGCTACTTGGGAGTTAGAGAGCCTTATGCGTGAAAGGTATCCAGAGCTCTTTTAGTGATAGGTCCGAGTTAAATTTGGAGGACCAAATTTCTTAAGGTGGGGAGTAATGTGAGACCCGATTATTTTATACTGTACACCATGTTTGTAAAGGATTGATAGTGGAAATAAATATTGAATACAGATTTCCATTTTTAAATTTTCTTATTGGATTTAAATTTTATGGTATATGTAAGGTAGAATGAACATCTAAAATTTTAGAAATGGAAATTTAATTGTGGGAATTAATGGCCAAGAGATCAAAGTCAATATGAGAATAATTGTTATTGGTTGAAGAATGTAAAAAGGGATGAAGAGTAATGGTTGTCAGACAAAGGACGAATAAATGAGATAAAATGTTAAGATGAGATCTATGGTATGAAAACAATTAAATGAAGGATGAAAGGGATTAATGGCTAGAGGACAAAACGAAGAAAAGAAGGAGATGAAAGCCAATAAACGTTGGCTGGCAGTGGCGTGGACTGGAGAGGAAGAGGAAAAAGGAAAGAAAATTGTCAAAACATGTAGCAATTTCTCCTTACTGTCGTTCCATCTGCTGCAGTTTTTCCACAAGTTTTTAATGTATGAAAGACAAGGTAATGATGAAGAAAACGCGATAGGGAACAGGTGGTAGTTTCTAACAGGATTAATATGCTATATAAGGAGGAATATGTGAGAAGAAGAACCAACGTAGCAAACTTCATCTTCTCCAGAAACCTCCTCGCCAGTCTGTTTTCACTGCATGCTCACAAGTAGTTTTTTCGTTTCTCTCATATAGGAGACATGAAAACATCAATTTTAGTTAGCCAAACCCTTCTGCAGTGTTGAAAAGCCAAGGAACAAGAGAAGCAAAGTTAAGGGAGGCAAGAAAATACTCTGTTTTTAGAAGAGCAACTGGGTTAAGGTGAGTTTCATATTTTCCATGGTTCTCTTGATAATTCCATACTAGATTTCTATGTTTATAACGTGATAAACATAGATATGGCTTTGTTTTAGTTGAATCTTGTTAGAATATATAAGAAATTAGAACAAAACATATTATGGAAAGTAATTTAGAATCAGGAAGGAATTTGAGTTCTCGCCCAACGGTTGAGGCGAGCTCAAGAGTTGCATGAGTTGATGACATACGTGTTCGCCAAACTATTTGGACAATCAGAGTGATAGTTGGCATGGGCGAGCACCAATGATCTCCAAAAGGGCGAGAATAAAGAGCTCACAAATATAGGTAGGCGAGTAGGATTTGGGGCGAGCTCCCTTGTTGGGCGAACTCCCATAAATAAGCCATATGAATGGCGAGAATGATTGGGCGAGCTCCCAAGAGTAGATCAATTATAGAAGGGCGAGCTCTATGGGCGAATGGCGAACTCAATCTCGCCAAAGTGTCCCAAATATTAGGAAAATATAAATAGTTTAGAAAATATTCGAAAAAGGAATATTAATAGTTTTAATAAATTTGTGCAGACGGGAATTGAGAAAGGCGAACGAGAAGCAAGGCTTCATCAGACGAGGTAAGGGAGATGTGTTTGAAATGAATGCATGTCCTGTGGAGTTAAATTATATGAAATGACTGAGAAAATGCTTTGATTTATGACATGCATTTTGTTTGATAATTGTGGTAAAATGGGCAAAATGATATAGGGCGGGCGATCCCTTTTATTTTTGATGTTGGGCGAACTATTAAGGCAGGTGATCCAAATTATTATGATTTTTGGGCAAAGAAAACCTTTATAAAATTTTGGGCGAGCAACCATGTTTTAAATAGAAAATTTGGGCGAGCCTTTTTGCGGACCCTTTTCAATGTTGTTTTGGGACAGGCGAATAGGTTTTCATAAGATGGGCGAGTTAATCATGAGTTCTTCGTAATTGGGCGAGTTGACCATGGCAATGCTGCATTGGGTGAGTTAACCATGGGCAATGTCAGATGGGCGAACTGACATGGGCGAGCCATTGAGGGCGAGCCAATTTAACTTATTTTAATCGCTAAGGATTGGCCGGCGAATAATAATTCACCCCATTGGCGAGTTGACCATGGGCGAGCCTTGATGGGCGAGCTGACCATGGTGACAGGTTTTAATTTTACATTTTCTTGACGAACATGAGAAGAATACCTTTCTTTGGAATTATTATTTATTCAAATGATTTAAATTCATGAATGTGTATCCTTAAAGGTATTTTGAGTCATAAATATGATTTTGAGACTTTAGGCCCCTAGTTACATGCATTATTATGAGTTTATACGGCTGATGGATCCGCCAAATCATCAGCGGTCTCGAGGTCACCTGGCAAGTGGACCCCGAGGACCACCCATAAATTGTGGCCATAGATCTACTGTAATCCCTGTTGGGATAATTATTCCGTTCTTGCAAGGGGGAGGGAGAACGATGATAACATGATTTATTTATAGGGTGATGCCTAGTCTCAACTTGATGATTTTGAGAAGATTTGTTGAATCTTTTTCATTGTTTATTATATGATATCGTAACTGTTTAGCAAATGATTTGACTATCACAAATTGTATTACGATATCCATTGTTTTTCCCTATGGGGTTTATTGTTGGGAGAAATAAATTAAATAAAGAATATGGTTTTACTGGAATAATGCAGTATACACTTTCCTTACTGAGCACGTTGTCGCTCACCCCTTATTTTTCCACTCCACAGATTGTTGATCTTGAGTTAAGAGAATTACCTTCCAGAGATTATCGATTGCTAGCGGATATTCGATATCGAAGGTATATTATTTCTTTTAATATATTCAAAAAAGTTATACAGTACTACTTTAAATAGAAGGGAATGTATATGCCTCTTAGAGTACTAATGTAACAAGTCATATTAGTACAAGTAATAAGAGTTCTAATTCTTATTTAAAAATTTTAAGAGTTGTTAAGCATCACAGACAGCCCAACCAGTAAGTAAGTGGAGTTTATAAGTAAATATTATATTATATAATGGATTTGGGATGTTACAGTCTGTCTTTGGCTCGCCCAAAACATCACAAAGGGGTCGCCTATCTTTGGCTCGCCCAGATTTTATTTAAAACAGGGGTCGCCTATCTTTGGCTCACCCAGAAACAACATAGGAGTCGGCTTTATAGCTCGCCTAAATCATGGTCTATAAAAACAGTTTATCAAACTAATGCATGTTTCAAATCAAATCATTTTCTCAGTATTTCCATAAAATTTAACTCCACAGAACATGCATTCACTTCACACACATCTCCCTTACCTGGTCTTACGAAGCTTAGCTTCCCGATCGCCTTTATCAATTCTCAATTTCCGGCTGCAAAATAAATTATCAAGACTATCAATATATTTTGTTCGAATCTTTCCAACACTTTGGCGATACTTGAAGCTAATCCTCTAGCTCGCCCACAATAACTCGCCATTCATATATTGGCCTATTCGTGGGAGCTCGCCCACAATTCAACTCGCCATTCGTATATTAGCTTATACGTGGGAGCTCGCCCAATTCAACTCGCCATGCCTATGCATGTGAGTTCGCCATACACGGCTTTTTATCCAGAGGTGGGCTCGCCTATGAATTAGACTAGCATGTGCCGACCTCGCCCACTATACCACGCTCCATATTATTTAGCTCGCCCATAATAGTTGAGCTCGCCTATTTCTCATCACTTTTACACCGTTTCTAGCACTTTCCTTGTTTATTCTCGATTATTTTCTAGACCACATCTTGTTCTAGTTTCTTATGTCTTCACAAGATTTAACTAAAACAAGGTTATATCTATGTTTCTTACAGTATAAAACATAGAAATATGCCAATAAACATCAAGAGAACCAATGAAATATGGAACTCACCTTAACTGAGTTGCACTTCCAGAACAGAGTGTTTTCTGTCTCACGTTAACTTTACTTTGCTTATTCCTTAGCTCTTCAAACGATGGAGAAAAGGTTTAGCTAACTAAATGATGAAATTTCATGGCTCACGTATGAAAGGAACGGAAGAAATGAGATTTGAGCTTGCAGTAAAACAGAATGGACGAGAAGCAGTAGAGTTGTTTTCTTGAAGAAGATGAAGTTTGCCAATGTCGGTTTTCTCATGAAGTCTTCTTATATAGTCCTCTTAATCCAATCAGAACCTACCACCTGTTTCTTATCCCGATTTCTTTCATATTTCACGTCTTTCATGCATTAAAAACTTGTAGAAAACTGTAGCAAGTGGAACGGCTATGGGAGGCAAATTTCTGCACATTTTTGACTAAGTTTTCTCTTCTTTTTATAACTCCCAGCCAATAATATTTAACTTTATATTACACCTAGATTCCTCTTTCGTTTTATCTCATTTATACTGCATTTCATTATCCTTTTTCGATCATGTAGTTCACGGCAACTAACGTGGCATGCAGTCCACCATTTTCGACTGCTGTTTCATAACTTCACTTTGCCTCTCTTAAGGCATACTTCCTTTAAGGTATATTTCAACCAACACAATTAACACATGTACACTAAAAATTTTCTTTTCAATTCATATACCCTAAATTATAGTTCCAATAAATTCCATAATGGAAAGTGGAAATTCACATTCAATATTTATTTAATCTCACTAAAAGAATTTATTTCCATTATCAATCATGTACAAATATGGTGTACAGTGTAATAAAATCGGGTCTCACAATTTAATATGCCTTAAGGGGTTAAGAGATATGTATTATCTCGTTATTCTGGTCAATAAATTCAAAAACACCAAAACTATTTACTCGATTGCTTTAGATTTAAAAGTTCTTGTAACGTCCCTTTTTACCGAAAATATGAACAAATTTGTTTTTCCTTTTTCACTTATTTGGTTGGGCTGTACGTAGTATCTCAAATATATTTCTAAGCTAAATTTACATTAGCTAAATCAATATTCTTTAATTACCTTGATCCCAGTTCAAGTTTTCTAACTAAGCATACATTCACAATTTTGAATTATTTTACTTAACAAATTATTTATCCACCAAAGTTGCTTGCATCGTTATAAACTATAAATATATCATGTACTTCCTTTAATTACATTCACATACTATAAAAGTACTGAAAATACAAGTTTGAATATAAAAAGGAATACTGTACATCGTATACCTTTAAGGGAAGAACAAAAGCCTCAAAGGACGTGATAGAACCCTTGTACAAAGCTCTTACTGCAAATAATTTAGAAGGGTGAAGAGGGGGTGAGCTTATAAAGCCCAATAAGAAATATATATAAGAGACAGATACCGAAATTCTAAATGCAAGCTTTTCTAAAATCATTTATTAAATGTCGGAGTAAGAGTTCATACGATTCAAAAGCCAAATCATGCTTATGCAATGCATCAAAAAACAATTTATTTAAACTGAACTAAACCAAATGATTTCTAAACATAAATCCAAACATATATGTACTTATCATACTTAGTCCAGTATGAATAGTCGAAATAAAATCATATTAGTTTTGAAATCTAAATATCAAACATTCAGAATTCATATACGAAAATACAAACGAAAAAACATACACACACTAAGCTGGAGACATATTAACGACTAAGTAGCAATCATGCAGTACAGATATTCCCGTGAGGGAAAGTGCAAGTCGAATAGACATATGGCCATCGTCCCGAAGGGGGGTCCACAGTGAGCACTGATAAGGTGTCAACTGGGCCTGCTGTAAACTGGATCAAGGTTATACAGCCTAAAAATGCTACTGTAGATTGGGTCAGGGTCATACAGTATTCCAGAAGTCAAATACCTATTGCGAATTGGATCAGGGTCACATAGTAATCCAGAACTTTTAATATTGCAGTGACTTTAGTTAGTCATGTCTCAAAACATTTTTGTATATATATTTTCGGAATTCAAAATAGTGTTCTCACAACTTCACAAATGAATACGTATATATTTTCTTTCGAAAGTAGACAATTTTCATAAATATTCATAAATATTTTTTAAGAATACCATATGTTGGTGATTTTCATGAAAATCAAAATTTCGGATAAAAATTTCATAAACATTCAAAATCAAGTAATTTAACATTTTTTCCAAAACAAACTTGCTAGAAAATTTGCTATTTTCAAATGGTTACTTAAGTTTTAGCTTAAATCACAAAACTAATATTTTCATAAAAATCTGGCAATATAACGGCTTAATTTTCTTAAAACCTCATGCAAGAAAAATACAGTTTATAAACCCAAGGCAATTTATTTTAAAATTATCCAATATTTCTTACGTTCAAATATATATCTCTTACCTAAAGTGCACCACAAGTGTTGGCTACTGCACCCTTGTTCTTCTTGAGCTTTCTATCACTTTTTGATTTCCTTTTCTTTAGTCTTTAGTTTAGGGTATTAAGTGTCCCCTACTTTATAAAATTTCTTCTTACATTAAGGCACAAAAATTATAAAAATGTATATGATTGAACCACCTTAAGGAAATGTATATTTTAAAGTCTCCCTTATGATCATTACCTTGCAAATTTCTCCTTTGATTGCCAATTACTCCTTTGCCTTCTTAAATTTTCTTTCCCCACATCAACCTACATCAAGGACCATATTTTACTATCTTATTTCACTCTACATTCATCATTTAAAATCTATTATAAAATCAAATCCTCACCCCCTTGTAACTAACCAAAACCGAAAGCCCTTTTATGCAGCTTGGATCTTTACTGTTTTGTAGCTGCTATGTACTCCAAATGCAGCCACTCTACTTTCGTTTTTAGCCTTGCATTTTGTGTTTCCAAAAAGCCTCTACACATATATAATTTGCCTTACATCATCATTCATTCCCTGAATATATTTGCTAATTTAAATTTAATTTAAATCATACATTTGGCCAACCTTACCTCTCGGCAGTTGCTGCCTCTACCTCCAAAAGAGTATATTGCTTTGGTCCTGAATAGCTTAGCATAGCCACCAAAAATTCCTGCTTGAACCAGCCTTGCCGAGACCTATGTTCTGCACTTAGGAAAACAGCCTTTAACAGCCCTTGAAGGCTCGGCATCCACCACTCATTTCAACCCCTAGAAGTCTACTTCTTCAATTCCAAAAACACTCACCTTCCAACCTTTAAAAACTAGCACTCAAATGATTACTAAAACCTTCTATTTTCACACCTCCAACCATGCATTGCTTGCCAATAATTTCCCCTTGTAATTGGTTCTTTCCTGGTCGGGTTTAGCCATTTTCAGCAGTAACGGAAGCTGCTTCTTCTTTCTTTTCTCTTCTTCACCGAACAGCTGCAGCTCCTCTCTTTCTCTTTCTTTTTGTTTCAACCGATAGAAGCTCATTTGTTTTGCTTTTGTCTCCTTCCTAGTTTCAAACTTTCCCAATCAATTATGATTCAATCGAGAATGGAAGCTTCAATAGTAACTAAGCACTTGAGTTTCCTTCAGCCGAGAGCCTCTTTGTTTGAGTTGAATCAGCCCCTGTTTTTTTTAACACCAAAGAAACCCTTCTACACAACCCTTGTTTTCCTCTGTTTCAACGCCAAAACAACAGCCCAACTCAGCTAAACTCCCCTTGCAGCCTCTTAATTCACCCTCAACAACACACTCAAATCACCCCCAAGCACTAAGCTTCTAGCCCGTAAAGTCTTGTCTTTCAACCTAAAAGATCACCCCTAGTAGCAGCAGTGTCGCCTCCTTCCACCCCTGCTGCTTTCCTCTTTTTCTTCCTCAGTTTCTCTCGGCTTTCATTTCTTTTCCATACTAGTCGCTGCTGTTCTTCACACCTCTATTCCCACTTTGTAACCTAAGAGTGAAGCTCTCATTGTTTCCAACACTTTCCCTCTTCCTCTCTCTCTCGCAATCTCGCCACTATCTCTCTTCTGTCCCTTCTCAAAGGCCAAAGGCCTCTATTTTCTGGCCTTTGAAGTTTGCATCTGCTCCCATGTTAGTGGGAGTAGTTGCTGCCGCTAGTTGACTTCCTAAAGAAGCCACCTAACAGTAATAATAATATTATTATATTATTTATTATATATATGTTTGACAATGATATATGTATATTTTGTTTTCCCATGTACTAAATCAACACATATATTTCACTATGCTTTATATATATATATATATATATTCTTGTTTGTTACTTATTCATTTATTTATTAGATATATATATATTTTTTATCTTCACATGTATATTATATTAGTTATAATATAATTATATCCCATATTAAATCAAATATATATTTTTGTTCTTTTAATTAACTAGTCACTTATATATTGTTGGGTTGTAAACCCAATTACTTTGGGTAAGTTTTTATTTTGTAGCCTATAATGTTAAGACTTTTGTATAGTGTATTAAAGCCCATAGTAAAATAGAACAAAAAGACAAAAATTTATGATCTGAAAATGTACAAAAATAGAATACAACAGTGCAGTAATTGTAGAGAAAAGAGCGAAAACGTGAGTTAAGAACAAGGGCTTTCTTTTGCTTGGTAGGAAAAAAGGTACAAACTTTCTTGTAAGCATTCTTTTACTCTACCTATATGAATATATTTTGATGCATTTGGAAGTGAAAATATTGTCATATTGGTGTTGTTTAACATGTTTGAAGATGAGTTATGTTAGATGATTGTTGTGTGGATATTCTTGAAACTTGAGATTGGTTGTTGTGAGTTAGTTTTGATGAGATGTTGATGATGGAAATGTGTGTGTGATTAAGTTGAAAAGTTGTGAATTTGCTGGCTGTTGGAGCTTGTTTTAGTTGTTTGATTAAAAGCTTAAAACAGTTTGCATGCCAAGTGTTTGTGTAAATGCCTCTTAGACCTCACCTCCCAACAAAAGTGGCATCAGAGCTTCAGGTCTATTTGTGTTGATTTCTTGGTAGATTTTACTTAACTTAGGTCTTCCACTTTGTTTTTTTATTAGTGTGGTGATTTATTGTGGGTGTTGGTGAAGTTGGCATAGTGATGGCTAACACTTTTGTGCAACCACAAATTCCTAAGTTAGGTAAAAATAATTTTGATAATTGGAGTATACAAATGAAAGTGTTGTTGGAGTCTCAAGACTTATGGGAGATTATTCACAAGGGGTTTGAAAAACCTAGTGAAGAAGAGGAGGAAAAACTAACGGAAACTCAAAAGGCCACTCTTAAGGAGTTAAGAAAGAAAGATAAGAAGGCTTTGTTTGCATTGTACCAAGCAATTGATGAGTCAAATTTTGAGAAGATTTCTATGGTTTCAACTTCTAAGAAGTCATGGGATATCCTCAAGAATTCACATAGAGGAATTGACAAGGTTGTGAAGATTCGCCTACAAGTGCTAAGGGGTGAGTTTGATGCCATCTCTATGAATGAAAATGAGACCATTTTGGAGTACTTTGGAAGAGTGTTAACTATTGTGAATGAGATGACGAGGAATGGTGAGAAGCTTAGTGATGTTACGGTTATGGAAAAGATTCTTCGATCGTTGACTCCAAAATTTGAGCAAATAGCGGTGATTGTTGAAGAAGCGAAGGACTTGGATGATATGACAGTTGATCAATTGATGGGAACATTGCAAGTGCATGAACAAAGATTGAGTAAGAAGGTGACTAGCTCCATTGACCAAGCTCTTCACACTAAGCTTGTTTTGGATGAAGATAGAAAGGAAGTTAGTATTCGAGGTGCTCAAAGAGGAAGAGGTAGAGTCTCTAGAAGCCGTGGGAGAAGTAATACAATTCGAGGTCGTCATTATGAAGTTGGGGGTAAAGGTTATGATGACCAAGGAAGAGGCTTTGTAAGTAGAGGTAGAGAAGGTAGAACAAAAGGTGCAAGACATCAATCATGGCATGCTCCAAGAGGAAGAGGAAGAGGTAGAAATGATGGCAACTTCAACAACTTGCCAAACCGGCAAGGTTATGACAAAAGAAATGTTCAATGCTATAATTGTCATAAATATGGGCATTATAGCAATGAATGTTGGGGAAAGCAAGGTGGTGAAGTCAATGAGCAAGCTAACTATGTCGAGAAGGACTATGGTGAGGTGGACTCTACTTTGTTGTTCACTTCTAATGGGACTATTATGGATGAAAGCAACACTTGGTATCTTGATAATGCAGCTAGCAACCACATGACCGGGAACAAGAAAGTCTTTGTTGAGTTGAATGAAGCAATGAAAGGCAATGTCACTTTTGGAGATGATTCCAAAGTTCGAGTGGAAGGCAAAGGTAACATTCTTATCAAGCTCAAAAATGGTTCTCATAATTTTATTTCCGATGTTTATTACATTCCTTCTTTAAAAAAGAACATTTTGAGTTTGGGGCAACTTTTGGAGAAAAGGTATGTGATACATATGGAGAATAGTCTTCTTACTATAAAGGATAGGAATGGGAAGTTGATTACTTTTGTGAAGATGTCAAATACAATGTTTCGTTTGAATTTGCAATATGATGAAGTTCATTGTTTGAGTTCTATTATGCAAGATGAGTCTTGGTTGTGGCACTTGAGGTTTGGGCATCTTAACTTTGATGGCTTGAGAGCTTTAGGAAGCAAACATATGGTGAAGGGGTTGCCTCATATTAATCATCCTAATCAAATTTGTAAAGGGTGCATTCTTGGAAAACAACATAGGCTAAGTTTTGCCAAAGAGGGTAGGTGGAGAGCATCTAGACCTTTGGAGCTTGTGCATACTGACATTTGTGGTGCTTTGAAACCAATGTCGAATGGAAAGAATAGATATTTTGTGACTTTCATTGATGACTTTAGTCGAAAGACTTGGGTGTATTTTTTAAAAAGGAAGTTCGATTTGCTAGAAACATTCAAAGAGTTCAAAGCATTTGTGGAGAATCAAAGTGGCTATTACTTGAAGATTTTAAGGTCCGATCAAGGTGGAGAGTACACTTCAGATCAATTCCAACACTTATGCAAGGCTCATGGGATTATGCACCAAGTCACTCCATCATACACTCCACAACTTAATGGTGTTGCCGAAAGGAAGAATCGGACAATCTTGGATATGGCAAGGAGTATGATGAAAGGTAAGAAGATGCCGAGAGAGTTTTGGGCAGAAGCAGTGGCTTGCGCTGTGTACTTGTTGAATCGGTGCCCTACTAAGAGTGTTTATTTGAAGACCCCGGAGGAAGCTTGCAGTGGTTTAAAACCAAGTGTGGGTCATCTCAAAGTATTTGGGTGTGTTGCTTACGCCAAAATTCTGGAAGCTATAAGAACAAAACTTGATGACAAAAGGGAGAAATGTGTCTTTCTTGGCTATGGAGCATCGACCATGGGTTACAAGTTGTATAATCCATTCTCCAAGAGAGTTTTTATGAGTAGAGATGTGATCTTTGAAGAGAATCGTTCATGGGATTGGAATCTTGATGAAGTTAGTGTTGTGGAATTACAACTTGAGCAAGAAGAAGAAGAACCTAGAATGGTCCAAGATGTAGAGCCACAAACACCTCTCCACACTTCTCACTCAACATCATCTCCATCATCCTCTTCATCATCTGGAGATAGCTCTAGTGAAAGGCCTCGTAAAACTAAAAGTTTGAGGGAAGTGTATGAAGCCACCAAAAGCATTGAAGATATTAATCTTTATTGTTTCTATATGGATTGTGATCCTCTTTGTTTTGAGGAAGCTATTCAAGAAGAGAAATGGAAGAAAGCCATGGATGAAGAAATGAAGGCAATTGAGAAGAATGATACTTGGTCTTTAACAACCTTACCGGAGGGTAAAAAGGCCATTGGTGTGAAATGGGTGTACAAGACTAAGAAGAATGAAAAGGGAGAAGTTCAAAGATGCAAGGCGAGATTGGTTGTAAAAGGGTACAAGCAAAAACCCGGTATTGATTATGGTAAAGTGTTTGCTCCTGTTGCTCGGTTAGAAACTATTAGATTGGTGATTTCCTTGGCTACCCAAAATGGTTGGAGACTCTATCAATTGGATGTCAAGTCCGCATTTTTGAATGGTTTTCTTGAAGAGGAGTATATGTGGAACAACCCTTGGGGTATGTGAAACCGGGTAATGAAAGCAAGGTGTATAAGTTGAGAAAAGCTCTTTATGGGCTCAAGCAAGCGCCACGAGCATGGAATGCTAGAATTGATAAGTATTTCCATGATAATGGGTTTGAGAAGTGTCCTTATGAACATGCCTTGTATGTTAAGAAGACCACTTGTGGAGATGTGTTATTTGTGTGTCTTTATGTTGATGATTTGATCTTCACCAGAAACAATACAACTATGTTTGATGAATTTAAGAAAAGTATGATTCAAGAGTTTGAGATGACAGACATTGGCTTGATGGCACACTTTCTTGGTATTGAGGTAGTGCAAAAGGATGATGGAATCTTTATCTCTCAAAGTGCATATGCAAAGGAGGTTCTTAAAAGATTCGAAATGGAGTCTTGTAATACAGTGAACACCCCCTTGATTGTGGCTTGGAGTTGAGGAAGAGTTCCGATGGTGGTAATGTGGATCCTACATACTTCAAGAGTCTAGTTGGAAGTTTACGATATCTTACTTGCACTAGACTCGACATTCTTTATAGAGTTGGTTTGATTAGTAGATACATGGAGGAACTGGATCAATCACACCTTAGTGCGGGAAAAAGGATTCTAAGGTATGTCAAAGGAACTATCAATGATGGCTTGTTCTACTCTTATTCCAATAATGTGAAACTTGTTGGTTATTCGGATAGTGATTGGGGTAGAGATTTGGATGAAAGGAAGAGCACTTTCGGTTTTGCTTTCTTTGTTGGTTATTGTGCATTTACTTGGTCTTCCAAGAAGCAACCAATTGTGACTTTATCAACTTGTGAAGCTGAGTATGTGGCTGCAAATTCTACTGTTTGTCATGCTATTTGGTTGAGAAATGTGTTGAGCTATTTGGGGTTTGTGC
The DNA here is from genome assembly GCA_032173925.1 of Heritiera fomes. Classification (NCBI taxonomy): domain Eukaryota; kingdom Viridiplantae; phylum Streptophyta; class Magnoliopsida; order Malvales; family Malvaceae; genus Heritiera; species Heritiera fomes. The sequence goes on along the minus strand of JAPDPM010000005.1, from coordinate 1,314,688 downwards.
AAGAACGTCTTACGGAGATTTTTGTTGACAATCGCTCGACTATTGCTTTAGCCAAGAATCCGGTGTTTCATGATAGTAGCAAGCATATTGAAATTCGCTATCACTTTATTCGAGGGCATGTGGAGAAGAAAGAAGTTGAGTTGGTGCATTGCAAGTCTCAAGATCAAGTTGCGGATATTTTTACCAAGCCATTGAAGATTGATGTGTTGACGAGAATGAAGTTGATGTTGGGAATGAGAAGTGGTAATTGGGTTTAAGGGGGGATGTTGGGTTGTAAACCCAATTACATTGGGTAAGTTTTTATTTTGTAGCCCATAATGTTAAGACTTTTGTGTAGTGTATTAAAGCCCATAGTAAAATAGAACAAAAAGACAAAAATTTATGATCTGAAAATGTACAAAAACAGAATACAACAGTGCAGTAATTGTAGAGAAAAGAGCAAAAACGTGAGTTAAGAACAAGGGCTTTCTTTTGCTTGGTATGAAAAAAGGTGCAAACTTTCTTGTAAGCATTCTTCTACTCTACCTATATGAATATATTTTGATGCATTTGGAAGTGAAAATATTGTGATATTGGTGTTGTTTAACATGTTTGAAGATGAGTTATGTTAGATGATTGTTGTGTGGATATTCTTGAAACTTGAGATTGGTTGTTGTGAGTTAGTTTTGATGAGATGTTGATGATGGAAATGTGTGTGATTAAGTTGAAAAGTTGTGAATTTGCTGGCTGTTGGAGCTTGTTTTAGTTGTTTGATTAAAAGCTTAAAACAGTTTGCATGCCAAGTGTTTGTGTAAATGCCTCTTAGACCTCTCCTCCCAACATATATATCCACTTAGATTTGTAAGTGCATTTATATAGCCATTAATTTATTTAATTAATATACAAATTATCTATTTATTTTTTTATTGAATTTAGATATATACATCTCAAACTTATTATATCTCAATACTTTGATTTAATTCCTTCATTTACTTACAAACTAGATACGAAAAATTTATGGTCTTCACAGTTCTAGCCCAAGCTTGATCAGAATAAACTATTTACTCTTTTCTGAATCTGTTGTAATGTCCTTCCTATGTTTGACTGCTACAATTTTGCTGCTGACCAAACATAAGTATAATGTTATGTCTAAGCACCATTACTGCATATGATATCAAAGTTGTTTTGCATTGTTTAATATCAATGAAGAGTTCATTCTTTCTCTTTAACTTTTTCGCAAATTATTTACAATATGATCCGAGAGGATCTTTCTCCATTGCCAAGCCAAAAAGTTTTTGCACCATGATCAGAGAGGGTCTTGCTCAACAGCTGTAGCAATTTCCCACTATGAGTTGATCAAAGACCAAAGGTTGGTGAAACGTCAAAACAATTTCCCACTTTGCATCTTACTCAAAAAGGTAACAAGCCGACAATCGGATTTGATAGGTTTATTACTTCTACAGCAATGCTTAAGGAGTGATGTATGCTTTCTATAAAAAAAAGAAGGGTAGAGATGTATATTGGTTCTGAATTAATGAACAAAATCATACAATAACAACATGTTTTATCATGTGATGAATCATAAAAGCATTCTTCTGTTTCAAGCAGGAACTATCTGTAAACCCTTAATTTAGAAAAGGAAGAACAAGAGAACAGAGATGAAAAGAAAAAGAAATAGTAAAAAAAAAACCCTACATCAGAATAGTAATAATGCATTAATTATAAACATCAGTTTTTTCAAAAACAGTTCTCGTTAATTCGTACTCTACATCAAAATAGTAATAATGCATTAATTATAATACATCCAACATATTTTATATATGATGTTTTGGTAATATTGAACTTGAACTTGGACAAGATGAGAAACATTACCCAGAGCCATATATCCTGAAGTGGCCATGGTCATGGTTTTTGTTGCAGCAATCCTTTCGCCTAAGCGTTTAGCAATGCTAAAATCATTAACGTGTGCAACCATTTCATCATCTAGTAGGACACTGCTAGGTTTTAAATTGCAGTGAATGACACGTATTGAATGGAGAAAACACAAAGCTGATGCCACATCTATCATTATATTTTTTTTTGAAGAGTAGATAATTTTATTCCAAAATAAGCCATCAAGAGATAAGCTTATGAACAGTACACAAGAGCATTGTCAAGACATTCATAAAAAGAATGCCATCACTGCAACGAAGCCACTTTTCCAGAGATCCATTGGGTAGGTAATCAAAAACCAAGGCTTTAAAATCAACGTCATTGCACATCTTCAAGATTGTAACAACATTTCGATGGCGAATAAAGGAAAGTACTTCAGATTCAACTGCAAAACTCTCCCGACCTCTTTTTGTTCGATTAAAAACCTTTATTGCTGTAGCTGCCTCATTTAGGTAAATTAGTAGCTTTCTTTTGAATATGACACTAGATTCGCCAAACTGAGCTACTCTACTTTGGTTAAACCCATCTGTTGCTAATAGAAGTTTTTGGCGTGAAACACTCGGATATATTGCTCTTTCAATAAACCTAGAGTCTCTTAAAAGGGTTTTTTTGACCATCTGGAGCTGCTCTTCAACTTCTGTCATGGTATTTGTCTTAAAAGGCAACTCAGCAGCGCAAAACCTAGCCACTTGCATGATTGATAGCATACATATTCTTTTAGCAGCTAAGCTTTCATGATCAGCCTCAAGTTGCATATGCTATTCTATCTACTGTTAGAACTAAATCGTCCACAAAGCCCATTAGCACAATAAATAAAGAGAAATCTAACCTTGGGTGGGTTGAGCCAGGACCCACTAATTTCCACATCAATGCCGCCACCACAAGCTGAGGAAGACGTCGCCGGAGACACGCCGAAGCCTGCCGGTGCTGATTGGATCTGCAATGGTGACCTGTGCAAGGGAGAGATGAAGATGATGGTGAGGTGAGAATGGATCGGGAGAGAAGAGAGGGAGAGTGCTACTGCTGTGCACTTCTTCCGTTAATTACAAGTGATTAATGGGCCATCACTTATATAGTGGTGCCAGCAGTAGGGACCTCTCATATTTTTAGATCATGTATTATATCCGTCCCATTAAGGATAAATACATGTATAATATAATATATTACGTATATTCATGGTCACACCTTATAGAAATATACTACCAAATTAAGTTATATGATACTAATTATACTTAATTAGTCAACATTAATGAGATAATTCAACATTCTCGCACTTGGACAATTAAGTTAATTAACAAAATATATCATATGATCTCAGTACGTATTCGTAAGCCCTCTAAATACATTGTACTTAAAGGGTACAAATGTGTAGACTCATACATACTTTAACAACAACAATAAGCCTTTATAAGCTTCAGAATGCATCATACCAACAGGGTAAAAATTGCGTAAACTCATAAAAAAACTGCAACAAAAAATAGTAGTATTAAAAGTGTGAAATGAAAATGATATGAAAACAGAATCAATATCCATTTCCATTAGGTCCGTGCGTCTAAACCGAATGATGCCTTGCTTCAACGGAAGCATATGAGACTAATAACGAATGTCTCATCCAGCAGAATGCCATATTCATCAAAATACGCGCAAACAAAATATGCATATATGGCAAGTAGGAATCCATTAATACATTTATAACTGATTTCATTACATAGAGCTCCCACTAACTTAATACCACAAATGGCTCCATATGCCTCATACAAGTGCTATGTCGTCAAAGCACTTAAGCAGCCAAACTTTCAGTTAGCCAGAATGAGCTCTTTCACTATGTGCTCTACCGTCCAAGCAAGCAATAGATTCCATTATTTCTCTCTAACAAATTGAATGATGATATCTAAACATTTTGAAGTGTGAGGAACTCCTAACATTTTGAGAGAGAAAGTATTTGATGCAGCATTACCACAGTACATCTCCAGGACTTCGAAATGGCAACCACACAAAACCAGCCCTGAGACAAAATTTTGCAGCCTAAATAGCCCATCAAATAACTTTACAACATGTTACATTTTTAGCCTCCACGATCAAGGATGCTGTAAGTGTTTGCTTTACACTTTCCAAAATACAGCTCCTTTATATCCATAAATATATATAACCAAAATAATTTTCAATATCTGGATAGCTTGCAAAATTAACATTAGAATATCTGACCAAACTCAGAATGTCAGATTTGTCAATATCCGAATACTCTCTTTATAGCTTCCAGTTCTCTATTACAGGATCGTTCAAGAATCTCCGAAATACACCTAACATACACAATGTCCAAATGTGTATAAACTTGAGCATACAGTAAGTACCCATAATAAGGCATACACAACACTCGATATGAGCTCTTTCATTTTTACTTTGAGGACTTTGAGATTTTCACAATGTCACTTTTCACTAAATGACGTCTTAATTGGAGAACAACATATAATAAACCTACTCAACACTCAATGTAGGTTCTATGAGACCAATAATGTATGCCTATTGATATGTCACGAAGAATCTCAATCCTTAAAACGAAATAGAGCCTCACTTAGATTCTTCATCCTGAAATGATGTGACGACATGAAATGTCTCATACATTAGGTTAGTACTACAGGCTGCTATTTGATATCATTAATTAGAGCACAATAAGAGCAAAACTACTCCCACTGACCTCGCAATGGATCCAATTATCAAACGATAATGTTCTCCTCAAAATGACAATCTCATTAAACTTTATATATTACAATTTGGATGCCTTTTAATGTTCATAAATGAACTCTTTGAGTTCGCAAATTATATGTTCTACCTTAGGAACTATAAACTTTTAGGTTGCTTTATTTAGACATTTTACTGTCCAAGATGTAACTCCTAATCAAAATGAGCTACTAATCGTCATCATGATTCTAAAAGAATCTTAGGTAGAAACAAGAAAGAAGGTTTTCACAAAACAAATTCCTTCTTATTATTTAAAGCCTTGGCTAAAATTTGGCTTTAAATCATCTACCTAATCTTTTGAGTCTCCTTTTGGTTTACAATGATGTGACAACTGAAATAGATCCCATGCATCCTTATGCAACATAGATGCTTACTCATCCTACGTGACTAATATCTAACTCTAAGAGTTCGAATCAGTATAGTCTCCCGACAAATATCAGAAATGGAAGACACATGAATTTCATATTCATGTTCTTCTGTAAAGTCAGGTGCAGGTTCAAAATATGGTATTAGGATCAATCGTTGATTCTTTTGGTTGTGGCTTCTTACCATTAAAAGATGATGCATATATGGGAATGACACAACAAAATGTATTTTAATAATAACTTTGTGAGGTTTACAACTCACTCTTTAAGTCATTCTCTAAATGGATTGCATTGTTAGACTCAATAATTCTAGTGTCATGCAATCAGAAAACAAAATCTAGAATTTTTCTAGCCGATATAAAAGCCAACAAAATTGTCGCTGATAGTTTTCTCGTCAAGTTTTCTTGATTATGGGTTATAGCTCTTTTTCCTTACCTTATAACCCTAAACACAGGAAGCAGCATAAAATTGGTTTGATGTCTGACTATAACTTGGGATGCATTTAGGAACTGGTCTTGCTTGGAGATCAACTTTGAATGTGAATTGCAGTTTTAATTTCACTCCACCCGAATTTTAAAGATTTGGAGTGATCAACATAAATCATACTAGATCAGAATGTACAATTAACTGCAACTGTAATCTCATTTTGTTTCAATATTCCAAGCACTGTACATTAAGCGTCAATATATAATCCTATAATGCACTTAACCGAAAATCGGTATATGATTTCGCCTAGCATCATTATACCGAACATAATATTCATCACTATTGTATGATCATTGCCTTAAGCAACACAATGCAATTAATCAGAATGCTTAAGGCCTCCATAAGATCAGATCTTTCACTCTATATGACCTACATCGAAATGGTCGTTAGTAAAAATGATGAAACATTTATATCCACTGACTACAGTATGTGAACATGATTTACAACTGTCGGTATATATCAGCTCCTAATCATCTCAATATCTGCTAATCACATCCTTAATATTAGCAATAAGTTATCCCTTAATGCAATCTCTTTGTGTGCTTCAAAATGTCCGTAACTCTTACGCCACTACTTGATATATTTCTTATCTATTCTACTATGATCAGAATCAATAGTCACATCATTCGCAACTGAAGAAAATTTGCTCAACATTGAGGTACAAGTCTACTGTATATAATCCAATACGCAAAATGCCAGAATCAATGCATATGTTGTTACTAAGCAAAATATTTTTCTGTTATCAAAATGAAGAGTATAAACTGACAGTAGTTCCAAAATTGTCTTCAAAATGTAACAACAATCTGACTATGTTTTTAATATAGCCCTAATTCACAACAATTTTCCCTTATTCTATCTCCGGTTGCTTATGGCTTTATCAATAACAGCACCGGTATCCAAACACCAATAGTTAGAGGGCATATCTTCTAGATTGGATTCAAAATAAAGGCTAACGGAATGCCTTTTACACATCCCAATCTAAAGGACTCTTGCAATCTACCCTCTTCTGCCCAGGATTATTACAGAAGTGGCACAGTTTGATATTTAGAGGTGTTGGTGGAACCAGAATGGGAAGCAAACTTGGCAAATTTCTTCTTTTAAAATGACCTTTTATTGAGACCTCTTAATAATATTTTCTTTTGGCAGTAATATTGGCATATGTCATCATTATGGCTGAAAGAGATCTTTTAACCTGAAAGATCTCCTACTCTTGTATGACAATATCAATTTTGATATTAAAATGCCATACTTCCTTCTGCATTAAATGAGATCTACAAACTTAGAAGATCTCCCACTCTTCACCCTAGAAGGAAGTGGTACTGAATTTGCCACATATGGAATCAAAATCCTATAGCAACCTTTATTGATCTTATGCGAACTATTTTCTAATGGAATCCATAAATACTTCTTAGTTTTCATTAACTGGAACACTTTCTCTAATGTATTCCTTCATTGTATACCCTATATAATCAGAAAATTCTCACTTAAGTGTTCCTAAATTCCATATTACTTTGTCCTCAAAGAGCTCATACTATTGGGTATAATAGATAGATCTACTCTCAGGACTACTTCCTAGTTCAATATGTCCCTAACCATAGAAAATAATTTATGCTATCTATCTAATTTGATCCTACTAGAGATTTGATATGTGATAGTTGCACAATATGGAGGCTAGTGGAATAACTCAATAAATATCAATTTTATTCCACAATACACTACAGAGGATAAGACAAAACTAGGTGAATATAACCTGAATGATCGCCCACCAACAAGGTAGGAAGATCGTGTCATATCCCAACCAGAATCCTCTCAGTCCCAAGCATCTCTAAAAGCAACTAACAATCCAACAGGGAGAGACTAGCCACTTCTAGAGATCTTAGTAAATCATGCAACTGCAACTATCACAATGCATTGCCTTATTATTATATCCTTAAAATTATCAGAATAAATCGTCAAAAAATCTTCATGACTATTCCTACGACAGGCAAGTACTAGTCAATCAAATTAATGATTTATAATTTTAAGAATATTCACAAAATTTGTTGACCAGAATTAACTACACCTAAAATATATTTCTGAAGCATATGTAGTAATTTCAAGTCCAACATTAATTAATTAAAATAATTTCACATAAATGTGAATATTCAAATAATAAGGCAATATCAATTTTAAAGAGTTTATTTGTTTAAATAAATTATTAACAGAATGGGTAGCCCATAATCAAAAAATGGCTCAAACAAAATACCCAAATAATTTATTTAAACTTATTTAATTAGGCCAAATATTAGTAATTTATGGGCATGAGTATATATTTCAAAATTAAGTGAATTATGAATTAAATGAGTAATTAAATTTCTAGAAATTACTCCAAAATTAATTCCTCCAAAAAAAATCACTTATATCACATTAATTTTGGGCTTCATAACTAATTATGGCTATTAAATAAAATTTGGCTTATAACCAAAATTGTTCAAAATTAATTAACCAAATGGCTCATAATTAATTAATCAAAATGGCCCTTAAAACCATAATCTAAAATGGCCCTTTAATTAATTCTGCAAAATAGCCACAAATTAATCTAAATTTAATAGCCAAATAAAATTAATTAATTAACATGACCCCTAAATTAATTAGGCAAAATGGTCTTAAAATTAATTAATTTTAAAAGCCAAAATTAAATTAACACTAAATGACCATAATGTAACAAAATTATTTTGGCCTAAAATTAAATAATTAAACTAAATAGCCAAAATAAATTTCAAAGCAAGTGGACTAATTTAATTTAAATGAAATAGCTTATATAATTCAAATGGCCCAAGAGAATAGTCCAAAAGAAGCCCAAAAAATAAACCAAAAATAGCCAAAAACACTGGCCCAATGTCAAATGGCCCAGCCAAGAAAAAACAAAAAAATCAGGCCCAAAATTAAAAAAGACGAAAGCCCAAATCGTTGGCCCAAACGGGATGAAAAAATTGTTTTTTTTTTAATTTTATTTTCAGATGCTGGCGCATGTGGCACACGCGCCCGCCTTATTGGGCATGGGGCGCTTTCTGCAGCTGTCGGGCGCGTGCAACGCCTTCTTCCTTGCCCGAAATCGGACAAAAACGCAAAGAAATGGACATCTGACCCGACCCGATCGGTTTTTGACCATTTTCTCACTCAATTCAGCCCCATTTCACTTCGTTTTTGTGGTATTTTCAATAAAAAATCATCCTCAAGCAGCATATGACATTATTTTAGCTCAAAAATGCAAAAAATCTTATGGGTATCGCAAAAATCCGAAAAATACCCAAAAAATAAAGAATATACATATTCTCATTTTTCTTCAAAAAATGGCTAATGACTTTATTGTGGACAAGCTCTGATGCCAATTGTTAGAACTAAATCGTCCATAAAACCCATTAGCACAATAAATAAAGAAAAATCTAACCTTGGGTGGGTTGAGCCAAAACCCACCAATTTCCACGTCAATGCCGCCACCACAAGCTAAGGAAGATGCCGCTGGAGACACGCTGAAGCCCTCTGGTGCTAATTGGGTCTGCAATGGTGACCTGTGCAAGGGAGAGATGAAGATGATGGTGAGGTGAGAATGGATCGGGAGAGAAGAGAGGGAGAGTGCTACTGCTGTGCACTTTTTTCGTTAATTACAAGTGATTAATGGGCCATCACTTATATAGTGGTACCAGTAGTAGGGATCTCTCATATTTTTAGATCATGTATTATATCCATTCCATTAAAGATAAATACATGTATAATATAATATATTACGTATATTCATGGTCACACCTTATAGAAATATACTACCAAATTAAGTTATATGATACTAATTATACTTAATTAGTCCACATTAATGAGATAATTCAACATTTACTGCATGAGCTAATGAATCATATACCCAGCGCATCAAGTTCAGTTCTCCATCAAACATTTCATCCGTGGGTTTCTTTCCAGTAAATGTTTCCATCAGTAGAATACCGAAGCTATACACATCTGTTTTTTCAGATATAATTCCACAGTATCCATACTCTATACATAACGTAACATAACGATGCATTATCAAAGAATAGCCTTTTAAATTAGAAACGACAGAAATTATATATAAGATGAAATATTTATTGCAAATATAAATCAAAATAGAAACATCACCAGGTGCCATTTACCCAACAGTGGCCATGGTTGAAGTTTTTACTGCAGTATTCCGCCCATCTAAGAGTTTGGCAATCCCAAAATCACATACAAGAGCGACCAGACCTTCGTCTAGCAGGATATTGCTAGGTTTTAAATCACAGTGAATGATATGTTTAGCATGAACGTAAACCATAGCCGATGCAACTTCTATTATTATGTCAAGTCTTTGCAAGAGATTCAAAAAATAGTTATGATTGTAAAGCCACTTGTTCAAGGTCCCGTTAGGCATGTATTCTAGTATCAGGGCTTTGAAATCATCATCGCAGCAACTGTTAAATGAGTTTGACAATATTAGGATGATTAGTAATGGACAATAACTTGGATTCATCCTGAAAACTCCTTAATGCTCTTTCTGTATGCATCTTGAAAACCTTTATTGCAACATTCTTCTCCTCCTTTATTGTTCCCTTGTAAACAGAACCAGAACCCCCAGAGCCAAGTAGGTTACTTTCACTAAATCCATCTGTTGCTAGTGCAATTTCTAAATACAAAATTGTTCTTTTTTTCGGAAGAGAAGATATCATGGGTTTTTGGCACTAATCTTTCACCAACTCATGGATCAGTAATAGCATATAATATGACGCAATCATTGGCAAAAAAATCTTAAGAAAAGTTGAATCTTGGAGAAGGTGCGGTGCTAAGGCTCAGGAGTATCCGGATCATCAATTGTGGAAACTGGAAGATGCTGCCTGAAGGAATGAAAAACCCTGCTGCTCTCCGTGACTTGGACATTGAAGAAATGCCGAATCATTCGTGAATAGAGTTCGAGGTGACGATTCTTACAAAGTGCAGCATGTTCCCTCAATCTTGTTTGTTTAATCTGCTTTTCAGCCGAGATTCTTGCAAATGGCAAAACCTTGAACCCGTAAACTGTTCATAGATTCAATTTTTTACATAAAAGAGACCGTTGTCGAGAACCAGCAAAAGAAGTTGCGCGAGTGATTTTATAGTAAAATTAATTTATTTTATGACTATTGATATTAGTTTATGTTCTTTTTATGGTAGAAGGTTAGTGAAACGTCAAAACAAGCTGACAATCAGAATTGATAAGAACAAGGTTTATTGTTTCTACAGTTTTATTCCGGTTAAGTTTTAAATTATCCTACAGCAATGCTCAAGGACTCATGTATGTTTTCTTAAAAAAAAAAATGGGTAGACATGTATATTGGCTCTGAATTTAATGAGCAAAATCATACAAGAACATCATGTTTTATCATGTAATGAATCACAAAAGCAATCTTCCGCACCCTGTCTCAGAGGAACCAGTTGTTACCCGTAATTTAGAAAAACAAGAACCAAAGAGGAAAGGAAAAAGAAACAGTACAAGGAAAAATCTCTGGTGTCATATTAAAATCATCATTCCCTCCAACCAAGAAACTCTTCTTTGATCCTCACGAGCTTGGTTTCTACTTTTGTCATGGTCATTCTCTCATCGGATGACTCTGCAGTACAACAACAGGCCAGTTCCATGATTGATAATATGCATGTCTTACAAGCAGCTAAGTCTTTCTCGTAAGATTGCAGCGAAGTGAAATTTACAATGCTGTCTACTGCATGACGTAATGAAGAGCATATCCAACGCCTGAGGCTCATTTCTCCGTTGAACATTTCATCTGTTGGTTTCTTTCCGGTAAATGTTTCCATCAGTAGAATGCCAAAACTATAAACATCGGTTTTTTCAGAAACAGTTCCAGTTGATTCATACTCTACATCAAATAGTAATAATGCGTTAGTACACATCCAACATAATGCATGGTGTTCAGAGATTTGTACTTGAATATGATGAGAAATATCACCTGGAGCCATATATCCAGCAGTGGCCATAGTCCTGGTGTTTGTTACAGCAATTCTTTCGCTTATGCGTTTGGCAATGCTAAAATCACTAACATGTGCAACCATTTCGTTATCTAGCAGAACATTGCTAGGTTTTAAATTGCAATGAATGACACGCATAATATGGAGATAGCACAAAGCTGATGCCACATTTATCATTGTATTAAGCTTTGTCAAGATATTCCTAGGAGAGCTGTAATCATCAATGTTATTAAGCCACTTTTCCAGAGATCCATTTGGTATGTACTCTAGCACCAAGGCTTTAAAATCGATGTCATCGCACATCATTAAGATTTTGACAACATTCCTATGACGAATAAAAGACAGCACTTCAGATTCAACTGCAAAACTCTCCCGCCCTCGTTTTGTTCGATTAAAAACCTTCACTGCTACGGTTGCCCCATGTAAGTGAAATAGCAGTTCTCCTTTGTATATGGCAGTAGATTCACCAAACCGAACTATTTTACTTTCGCTAAAACCATCTGTTGCCAATAGAAGTTCTTGGCGTGAAATACTCGAATATATTTTTCTTTGGTCTAACCATTCAGTGTCCCCTAAATAATCCTTTTTGATTCCCTGGAGTTCTTTTTCAACTTCTGTCATAGTCATCCTCCCAACAGACAACTCAGCAGTGCAAAACATAGCCACTTTCATGATTGATGCCATACATTTTCTTTTAGCAGCAAGGGCTTCCTGACCAGCCTCAAATAAAGTTACATCTGTTATTCTATCTATTCCATGAGGTAATGACTCAAATACCCAGCGCCTCAAGTTCATATCTCCATCAAACATTTCATCTGTGGGTTTCTTTCCGGTAAATGTTTCCATCAGTAGAATACCGAAGCTATACACATCTGCTTTTTCAGATATAATTCCACTTGATCCATACTGTACATATCAGACAACAATGCATTATGAAGAAAGAGACTTTTAGGTTAGAAACAACAGAGATATTACAAATATAGATGAAATATGTACTGCCAATATAAATCAAAATAGAAACATTACCCGGTGCCATATACCCAACAGTTGCCATGGTTGAGGTTTGTACTAGAGCATTCTGCCTATCTAAAAGTTTGGCAAAGCTGAAACCACTTACATGAGCGACCATACCTTCATCTAGCAGGACATTGCTAGGTTTTAAATCACAGTGAACAACATGTCTTGCATGAAGATAAAGCACAGCTGATGCAACTTCTATCATCACATCAAGTCTTTGCACGAAATTCAGAAAATAATTGTGAGTGTAAAGCCACTTGTCCAATGTCCCATTCGGCATGTATTCTAGAACCAAGGCTTTGAAATCATCTTCGCAGCAGCTGTTAATGAGTTTGACAATATTAGGATGATCAATAGTGGACAGTATCTCAGACTCATCCTTAAAACTCCTCAATGCTCTTTCTATATTCATATTAAAAACCTTTATTGCAACATTCTTCTCCTCTTTCATTGTTCCCTTGTAAACAGAACCAAAACCCCCAGAGCCAAGTAGGTTACTTTCACTAAATCCATCTGTAGCTAGTGCAATTTCTAAGTACAAAATTGTTCTTTTTGTTGGAAGAGCTATCATGCTTCTTTGGAAGTACTGTTTTACCAACATCAGTAATACCATACAACATGATGCAATCAATGGCAAAAAAATCTTGAGAAGAAAATTAGTAGTTCTCAATGTTCTTTTGGAGGTACCAATTTTTTTGCACGGCAGAACTTGCAATCGTGCTTCACCACAGAGTGCTTTATTCATCGCATATGATTGGGCTGTGAAATTAGCAAAGGGTCCTCCACTGGGAATTTCTCCTTGGAGTTCATTAGAAGACACATTAAAATACTTAAGATAAGAGAGCTTTGCCAAGAACCCAGGAATTACTCCAGAGAGGTTGTTACAAGAAAGATCCAAGAACTCTAAGCTTACAGAACCATGAAAAGATCCTGGAATAGAACCTTCTAATTTATTTTCTGCTAAAGAAAGATGCACAAGATCTTGGAGGTTGCCAATGCTGGTAGGAATGTAACCTGATAACTGATTTTTTGACAAATCAATTTCAATCACAACCCTCAAATTTGCAATTTCCAATGGAAGAGACCCCCGTAGAAAATTTGATGACATGTTTATGGCCAGGACATACTCAAGGCTCCACAAGCTTGAGGGTATCGTGGAATTTAATCGGTTAAAGCCTAAGCTGATATTTCTTAGAGCTGTAAGATTACCTAAGCATTCGGGTATTGATCCAGAAAGCTGATTACGACCTAAGAATAATTCCACCAAGCTGCTCAATTTACAAAGATCATACAAGATGGTACCATTTAATCTATTGTTTTGGAGGTACAAACCTTGCAGATTTTGCAGTCTTCCAATTGTATTTGGAATAACACCAGTCAATCCATTTTTTCCCAGCTCTAAGGCTATCAAGCTGCTTAAATTGCCAATTTCAGCAGGAATGATGCCCTTCAGATTGCAATCAGTAACCAAAAAGTACTCCAGAAAAGTGGAGAGATTACCAATGGACGTGGGGAGGATGGAACTGAGAGGATTTCCTGATAGCACAATCCTTCTCAAATGCCTGTTATCTGTCAATGAAGAAATAAAATTTGATTCCACCATGGAGGATTCACTGATTAAGTGATTATGGGCTAATTCAAGTCCCTGCAGATTTCTCAGATTGCCAATAGAATTGGCAATAATACCAGTAAATTTGTTATCAGACAAGTCCAAGAGAGTAAGCTTGGATGCATTAGAAATGGAGTTAGGGATTGTTCCCTGAAGTTCATTTCCCTGAAGCAGTAGCTCAACTAGATTTGGAAGGAAGAAGCCTAACTTTGGTGGAAGGTTTCCTGAAAGGTGGTTTTCATACAGCCAGACAACTTGTAATGTTGAGATATTGAAGATTGTTGATGGAATAATGCCCTTTAAGATGTTAATATTAACTCTCAATGCCTGTAGGTTGGAAAGATTTCCGATCTCTGGTGGTAGTGCACCTGCACAAAGCGGGAACCACCAACATTTACTTTAACAATTGAATTCTGCAGTTTCTACTCACATTTCTTAAAATTATTGCATTAAGGTGTATGAAGAGGAAGAAATGTAATCAATGAGGTTGTTGCCAGATCAAGCCTAACTACGAAAGAAAATAAACAAAGATGAACTTATAATAGACAACGTAAAGCAACCTCCCTAAAAGAGGCAATGGTGGATCCTAGCTCCAGAAAAGATGCAATGATTTTTCCTTCTGTAGGACAAAAGTTCACATACTAAGTTATCCTATTTGATTCCAACCTATATGTCTATCTCCTAAAGAAATGGGGTAGTGAGCTATGCAATTTTAATTTAGTGTTGATTACAACTAGTAATGCAATATTCTCACAGCCATAACACTACCTCCAAGCAGGACATTGTATACTCAGGCTTAGCTAAGAGTACGCAAATTACCAAATCCACTCTCAACAACATTGCATCATTTATTCCCATGGTCCATTTTATGCCAAGATCTATGAGATCAACCAGTGCCAGTATAGATGCAGCGGAAAATTCAAACCTTTCTCAAAATGGGGTTTGTATAAGGAGTTGGGACCTAAGCAAACAGGTTTAAAATTCTGAATTAGAAAAGTATAATGCACCTGTCAAGTTGTTTTCACTGAAGTTTATTTCCTCAAGCAAAGTACAGTTGCCAAGGCTGCTTGGTATGTGACCTGGATAAATTCAAGCATTTCAAACAGTGATAAGTATGATGGCATATCTAGGCAAACACTGAAAAGAAGCAAATAAAATTGCACCTGTAAGGTGGTTACGTGAAAAGCTCAGATTCTTTACATTGGTTAAATAACCTATTTCCCAAGGAATTGTACCTACAAAAACGATATCACCAAGATAAATCACCTCTTGAAACCTTTGGTTATTGTCACATTATCCATTAAACTGAAACAGAACTTGAAAAAAAAAATGAAAAGTTCACAACATGTACTATTATGCATTTATAGTTCCATTCAATATAGACTACACTACAATCCATACATACAACTGAAAAATTCTTCCATGAGGCCTAGATTTTAGATGCAATGTCAAATTCAAGGTTATTAACATGTAAGCATCAGAGAGATCAAGTAAAATTGCTATCATTTTACTTTAGTCACTTTCCAATCCAAATCACACTGTGGCAAGCTTATATGTATTTTTTGAGCACCAGTCAGTCTACCCTTCAAATATCAGCCTATATATGTACAAAATATAAGATGAATATCATAGTAGCCAAAACCAATCATCAAGCAACCTACTATTTTACAACGAGAATTTAGATTAAAGCACTTGATTTAAAGATGTTTATGTGATGGCAGATCTGGAGCTTGCTACATTTCAAAGGCCAACCTTAATGGCTTTTAGCAAGGACCATACTTTCAAATTGAATTCTACCTACTCATGGAAACATCTAGCCGGAAAAGTCTTGGTATAAGAATTACTGAAATTCAATACTGACTAGCATACCAGACACGTATAACAAATTAAGATGGTGATTTAAACCAAATTCAAGTTTCCAAGCATCAGGTTTCTGATACCTCTGACAATTAAATGAAAAAAAAAAAAAAGAAATGACAGGTAACAATGAAGTTATCATCTAGCTTTGACCCTTCATACATACTTTCTTGATTTTCAGTAAGCATTTTGCTCTAATGTTCATGTCATGTTTCCTCTCATTCTCTACTAAAACCATACGACATACAATGGGAGGTTGGGACTGAAAACATCTCTAAAAAGTTGGGAGTTACAGTAAAAATGGTCTGAGTGATAGTTGTCGTACCTTCCAAGTCGTTATTGCTAAGATACAACTTATTGAGCACGGTCAAATGCCCAAGTTCCTTTGGTATGGCTCCTCTGAAACTGTTAGAAGACAAGGATAGCAGAGAGAGGGAAGATAAGTTTCCGATGTCTGGAGGGATGGTGCCGTTTAGACCCATGGAAGAAAGATTCAAGGCTATGACCCTTTGGGGTTGGCCACCGCAAGTAATACCAATCCAATTGCAAACAGAAGTAGTTGTAGTCCAATTGTCCAAGCTATTTTGAGTGTCGGAAACGATATGGGCTTTCAAGGCCAGAAGCGCAGACTGATCAGTGGTTATGTTTAATGAGTGAAGAGGGGGTATACACAGTATAAAGAAGTGAACTAACAACACCAAGTTATGAAAGCAAGAAATCTCCATGACTGTAGGATTGAGAAATGGACACGTATGACAATGGAGAAAGAGAAATGAGACAACACTGTAAAACAAATGGCCCAAATTATAGAAGGATGTAAAGAATCAGAGGGGAAAGTGGAGGGTTGACCATAACTAGACTGGATTTTACTGCCTTGGTCTAATGGAGGTAGACCTGATAATTCATTTATACAATTTGTTTTCGTATCGTACTAATCCATGAAACTGGGGCTATTTCCCTCTGCTGCACAAGATAACCAAACAGATTTTCCAGCAGCACTCAAACCTCACTCAGATCAATACTAGGAGGAAAGCAGAAAAAAGTGACAGAGGGGGAGTTAGAGATGAACAAGGTTGGCTGACGAGTTAAAGTAAAGGTCTGCTTTGGGCCATACGAGGCATTAAATGAATATTCATTTCAGTTCACACATTTTCTCCCTGGAGCTTAACCCTAAGAATATCCAAAAAAAAAAAAAAATTTAGATACTCATTTATTTATTTATATTTAAATTAATTACTTATTTATTCATTTATTTAAAATACTCATTTATTTATTTTGTCTCTTTTTTATAAGGTTTTTGTTATGTAAATTATTTTGATTTAATACACTATTACTATGTTAAATTGATTTTGATTAATCAAAAATCATAAGATCCATCTTATTATTGGTCCATTTGATTTTAAATTCATTTTTCTCTTCATCAAAATAAGAAAAAAGCATAGTTGTAATATTAGATAAGTTTAAAGGTACAATGAAAACAAAATATAATTATTGAAGGGTAAAATTAGTAAAAAAATTGGATTCCAAAAAAAAAATATGTCAAGATGAGGGAAGAATCATTCTCCCTCCATTTTTGCATTGTTTTGCACTATTGGTAAAAAAAATTACAGGTCAGAATCCTATTCCACTAACCAAACATGATAATCATTTGACAGAAAAAAAATTCTCGCCAATAATTTAAAATTCCGTGAACCAAACACATATACCCAACAGAACTTCTTATCTAAATTTTGGTAAAGTTCTGATCTAATTTTGGTAAAGTTCTGATCTAAGCTTCTGTCTGGATTAAATTTTACTATACGTGATATAAAGAGAAAATATATACCCAACCCAATTTATTATATCTAGTTCCAATAGGACTAATCATCGGATTGATTGGCCTTCAGATAAGAAACAGCTACCCCATAATTTGTTAAATAATACTGGTGGTTTGGATCAAAAAAAAATTAATACTGGTGGTAACAGAATTACATCAGAACTTCAATCCAAAAAGAAGCTTAGATCCAAGATAACCAGACAAGCAAACAAGTTCGTGTTTGCATCTGGAAGAGAGACTACAACTACAACATCCACAAGCTGGAGCAGCTAAGCCTAGACTCGAAGGAGTTTGGCGATGTTTACAAGCTCCTGAAGCTACAAAGCCTGTACTGGAGCACCTTCCACAAATGACAGTTCCTTCTCCATCAAGCAAGATGTACAAGAAATTAAACTTCGTAGATAGCTTGACATGACGCGATGATATGTTTGCCAAAATAATATTAAAATTAAAACAGAAAAAAGAGATATAAGATAAAATTTAATAAAAATAATATATAAATTTGTTAAAAATTGAAAAAATATCTTATGTTTCATGTGCCAAACAAATAATTATAAGTGAAAAACTCCAAAAAGTAATCACCAGAAGAGAAAAAAATTTCACCATGAACTGGAAAGATTGATTATAGATTATTCTAGGATACATATAACGTCCCTAAAAACCTTGAACAAGATACACATAAGGATCCCTCTTCTATTCTATCACATATCTTAAGAAAAAAATCCATATTAATTATTTTATTACATTTATCGCACCGCGTCGTATCATCTTATAACAGATTTGTTGGTTGAGTTTGCTGACAAAATGCCTTTGTTTCTGTTTCCTGCAGTCTTTCAATACTCATCAATTTATTGTTATGCTGGGTCTAGGTATTTTGTTTGTGGCGACAGGTTGCATTGTCTGGGGGGTATGAAGCTTCAAGTAAATGTAGAAGGCAATCAAATAGCTTCGACCGTTGGTGCCCCTGAAGCACAGCCTGGAACTACACTTCTGCAGCCTTCTTCCAAGGGCAACAATCCTTCAACTGCTATTCCCACTTCGAGTAGTGCACCATTGATGGAATTCAATCTCTTGCATTAGCTGTCTTCCTATGTTAGACTGCTACAAAGTTGCTGTTTCTGTACCAGAGATGAGAATAATGTTCCCAAGTTCTGTCGGCATGGCTCCTGTGAAATTGTTAGAAGACAAGGATAGCAGAGTGAGGGAAGATAAGTTTCCAATGTGTGGAGGAATGGTGCCCTTTAGACCCATGGAAGAAAGATTCATGGCTATGACCCTCTGGGGGTTGGCCACCACAACCAACACCAATCCAATTGCAAACAGAAGTAGCTGTAGTCCAATTGCCTGCCAAGATATTTTGAGTTTTGTGGTCAATATGGGCTTTCCAGGCTAGAAGCGCAGACTGATCAGTGCTTATGGTTAATGAGTGAAGACGGGATATATAGACAATATAAAGAAGAGAACTAACAACACTAAACTATGAGAGCAAGAAATCTCCATGACTGTAAGAATGAGAATACGACGATGGAGGAAGAAAAATGAGACAAAACTGAAAAACAAATGGCCCCAATTTTTGCAGGATGTACAGAATCAGAAAGGTATTTGGAGAATTGACCATAACAAATCACTGTTTTAGATCCTTAAGAAAAAGAAAAGCGAACACTAAGGCCTAAAAGCAAAAAAACAAGAAAAAGGTCTGCTTTCGGTCATTCATTAAAGTTCACACCTTTTCTTCCTGGAAATTAACACGAAGAATATCCATCATTGCTTTTTTTTTATTATTATTTCTTTGCCTCCTTTCATGGAAGGATCAATTATTGACTGGAAGCCATTCGTGAACCAAAACAAAGCAAAACCTTACTGTTGTTACAAGGGAATAAAAATACAAAAATTTATATATTTTACACTGTATAAACACAAATTATCGTACTCTTCAGCCGATTGATTGGTCTTCAGATAAGAAAAAGCTACTACAAAATTAGTTAAATAATAATAGTAATAATAGACTTACATCAGAACTTCAATCCAGACAGAAGCTTAGATCCAGGATAACCAGACAATCAAACAAGTTCATGTTTGCACCTGGAAGAGAGATTACAACTACGAAATCCACAAGCAAAAAAATTTCACCATGAACTGAATAGATTGATTATAGATTATTCTAGGATACATATAACGTCCCCAAAAACCTTACACAAACAAAATACGTATAAGGATCCCTCTGCTATACTATCACAGACCTTAAGAAAAGAATTTATATTAATCATTTTATTACATTTATTGCACCACGTTAGATCATCTTATAACAGATTTGTTGGTTGAGTTTACTGACAAAATTCCTTTGTTTCTGTTTCCTGCAGTGTTCCAATACTCATCAATTCATAGTTTAAACGGGGTAACAAAAGAAAGTTTTGAAAGTTGCAACACAACAGATGCACTCAGAACATTTTCCAATGGAAACACAACAATGACTCTGTCGAATGCTGGTTCTAGGTATTTTGTTTGTGGCGACAAGTTGCATTGTCTGGGGGGTGCATCATTGATGGAATTGAATATCTTGTAATAGTCTTCCTATGTTTGACTGCTACAAAGTTGCTGTTCCTGTACCAGACATGAGAATAATGTTCATGTGTAAGCACCATTACTGCATATGATATCAAAGTTGTTTTGCATTATTGAATATCAATGAAGAGTTAATTCTTTTTCTTTTACTTTTATGTGAATGCTTTGAAAAGTATTTACAATATGATCAGAGAAGTTCTTCCTCCATTGCCAAGCCAAAAATTTTCTGCACCATGATCAGAGAGGATCTTGCTCAACAACTGTAGCAATTTCCCACGGTGAGTTGATCAACGACCAAAGTTTGGAGAAATGTCAAAACAATTTCCCACTTTGCAACTTACTCAAAAAGGTAACAAGCCGATAACTGGATTTGATAAGAATAAGGTTTATTATTTCTGCAATGCTTAAGGAGTGATATATGCATTCTATAAAAAAAGAAGGAAAGAGATGTATATTGGTTCTGAATTAATGAACAAAATCATACAGAACTACATGTTTCCGACAGGAGCCACCTGTTAATCTGTAATTTAGAAAAGCAGGAACAAGAAATGAAAGGAAAAATCTCTGGCGTCATATTAAAGTCACCATTCCCTACCACTTAGAAACTTTTCTTTGATCCTGACGAGCTTCGTTTCAACTTCTGTCATAGTCATTCTCTCATCGGACGACTCTGCAATACAACAACACGCCACTTCCATGATTGATAATACACATGTCTTCAAAGCAGCCAAGTCATTCCCACAAGATTGCAGTGAATTGAAATCTACAATATTGTCTAATGCATGAGGTAATGAAGAACATATCCAACGCCTAATGTTCATTTCTCTGTAAAACATTTCATCTGTTGGCTTCTTTCTGGTAAATGTTTCAATCAGTAGAATACCGAAGCTATAAACATCGGTTTTTTCCGAAACAGTTCCACTTGATTCATACTCTACATCAAAATAGTAATAATGCATTAGTATAGCACATCCAACGAAATGCATGATGTTCTGATATTTTGTACTGACCATGATGAGAGACATCACCTGGAGCCATATATCCAGCAGAGGCCATAGTCCTGGTTTTTGTTGCAGCGATTCTTTCGCGTAAGAGTTTGGCAATGCTAAAATCACTAACATGTGCAACCATTTCCTTATCTAGCAGTACATTGCTAGGTTTTAAATTGCAGTGAATGACACGCATAGTATGAAGATAGCACAAAGCTGATGCCACATCTATCATTGTATTAAGCTTTGTCGAGATATTCCTAAAAGAGATGTCATCATCAATGTTATTAAGCCATTCTTCCAGAGATCCAATGGGTAAGTACTCTAGAACCAAGGCTTTAAAATTAATATCATTGCACTTCATAAAGATTCTGACAACATTCCGATGGTGAATACCGGACATCACTTCAGCTTCAACTGCAAAACTCTTCCGCCCTCTTTTTGTTCGATTAAAAACCTTTATTGCAACATCCTTATACCACCATAGCCGTTTTGCTTTGTATATGACACTAGATTCCCCAAACTGAACTATTTTACTTTCATTAAAGCCATCTGTTGCCAATAGAAGTTCTCGGCGTGAAATAGTCGGATACATTTGTCTTTGGTCTAACCATTGAGTGTCTCCTGAATACTCTTTTTTTATCCTCTGGAGTGCATTTTCAACTTCTGTCATAGTGCTCCTCTCAACAGACAACTCAGCAGTGCAAAACATAGCCACTTTAATGATTGATAGCATACATTTTCTTTTAGCAGCTAAGGCTTCCTGACCAGCCTCAAGTAAAGTTACATCCGTTATTCTATACTGCATGAGGTAATGATAATGACTCAAAAACCCAGCGCCTCAAGTTCATTTCTCCATCAAACATTTCATCTGTGGGTTTCTTTCTGGTAAATGTTTCCATCAGTAGAATGCCGAAGCTATACACATCTGTTTTTTCAGATATAATTCCACTTGATCCATACTCTATACATAATATAACAATGCATTATTAAATAATAGCATTCTAAATTAGAAACGTCATAGAAATCACATGCATACAAGAATTATATACTGCAAATATAAATCAAAATAGAAATATTACCTGGTGCCATATAACCAACAGTGCCCATGGTTGAGGTTTGTACCACATCATTCTGCCTACCTAAGAGTTTGGCAATGCTGAAATCACTTACATGAGCGACCATACCTTCGTCTAGGAGGACATTGCTAGGTTTTAAATCACAGTGAATGATAAGTCTTGCATGAAGGTAAACCATAGCTGATGCAACTTCTATCATTATGTAAAGCCTTTGCAAGAGATTCAAAAAATAATTGTGAGTGTAAAGCCACTTGCCCAACGTCCCGTTAGGCATGTATTCCAGCACCAAGGCTTTGAAATCATCATCGCAGCAACTGTTAATGAGTTTGACAATATTAGGATGATCAGTAGTGAAAAATATCTCAGATTCATCCTTAAAACTCCTTAATGCTCTTTCTATATTCATATTAAAAACTTTTATTGCAACATTCTTTTCCTCTTTCATTGTTCCCTTGTAAACAGAACCAAAACCCCCGGAGCCAAGTAGGTTACTTTCACTAAATCCATCTGTTGCTAGTGCAATTTCTAAGTACAAAATTGTCCTTTTTGTTGGAAGAGCTATCTTTCTTTTTGGGCGGTACCGTTCATGGATCAGTAATACCATAAAGCATGATACAATCACTGGCAAAAAAATCATGAGAAGAAGAAAATAAGGGGTTCTCGGCCTTCCTTTCGAGGTACCAGTTGTTCTCGATGCTCCATTGGAGGTACAAGTTGTTCTCGATGCTCCATTGGAGGTACCAGTGTTGCATGGTGGAACTTGCAATCGTGCTGCACCACAAAGTGCTTTATTCATCGCAAAGGATTGGGCTGTGAAAATATCAAAGGATCCTCCACTGGGAATTTCTCCTTCGAGTTCATTAGAAGACACATTAAAATACTTAAGATAAGGGAGATCTGCCAAGGACTGAGGAATTACTCCAGAAAGGTTGTTACAAGAAAGATCCAGGAACTCTAACGAAGAACCAAAAGATGGAATAGAGCCTTCTAATTTATTTTCTGCTAAAGAAAGATACACAAGTTCCCAGAGCGCCCCAAACTCGCAAGTAATGTAACCTGATAACTGATTCTTTGACAAATCAATTTCAATCACATTCACAACACTCAAATTTGCAATTTCTACTGGAAAAGACCCCTGTAGAGAATTTGATGACATATTTATGGCCTGGATATGCTCAAGGTTCCACAAGCTTGTGGGAATCGTGGAAGTTAATCTGTTATAGCCTAAACTGATATTTCTTAGAGCTGTAAGATTACCTAAGCATTCCGGTATTGATCCAGAAAGCTCATTAACACCTAAGAATAAGTCCACCAAGCTGCTCAATTTACAAAGATCATACAAGATGGTTCCTTTTAGTCTATTGTTTTGAAGGTGCAAACCTTGCAGATTTTCTAGTCTTCCGATTGTATTTGGAATAGTACCAGTCAATCCATTTTTTCCCAGCTCCAAGGCTATCAAGCTGCTTAAATTGCCTATTTCAGAGGGAATGATGCCCTTAAGGTTGCAATCAGTTGCCAAGAAGTACTCAAGAAAAGTGGAGAGATTACCAATGGACGTGGGGAGGATGGAACCGAGAGGATTTTCTGATAGCACAATCCTTCTCAAATGCCTATTATCTGTTAATGAAAAAATAAAATTCGATTCCACTGTGGAGGATTCAGTGATTAAGTGATTATAGGCTAATTCAAGTCTCTGGAGATTTCTCAGATTGCCAATAGAATTAGGAATAATGCCAGTAAAAAAGTTATCTGACAAGTCCAAGAGAGTGAGCTTCGATGCATTAGAGATGGAGCTAGGGATTGTTCCCTGAAGTTCATTTCCATGAAGGTGAAGCTCAACAAGATTCGGAAGCAAGAAGCCTAACATTGGTGGAAGGTTTCCTGAAAGGTAGTTTTCATACATCCAGACAACTTGTAACGTTGAGATATTGAAGATTGTTGATGGTAGTGCACCTGCACAAAGCGGGAATCACCAACATTTACTTTAACAATTGAATCCTGCAGTTTCTACTCACATTTCTTAACAATTATTGCACTAAGAAGTATGAAGAGGAAGAAATGTAATCATTCAATGAGGTTGTTGCCAGATCAAGCCTACCTACAAAAAAATATAAATAAATATGAACTTATAATGGACAACATAAAGCAACCTCGCTAAAAGAGGCAGTGGCTCCAGAAAAGATTCCAGGATTTGGCCTTCTGTACGATAAAAGTTCACATACTCCAACCTATATTTCTTTTTTTTTGGTACATTACTCCAACCTATATTTCTATCTCCTAAAGAAATGAGGTATTGAGCTTTGCAATTTTAATTTAGTGTTGATTAAAACTTGTGAAAATCCGGTCCATATTCTATGGGATTGGATATGATTGATTTTTTTATTTATTTCCTAAGAGATTTGGTATCTTGACCAAATATTCCCTTGATTGGTTTCATTTAAAACTTTCCTTTATTTAAGATTCATTTTCCTTTTTTGTAAATGTTATATAGGATATATAGGGATTTACGTAGATTTTCTAGTTTGGCCTACAACTATTTATACTCTCTGTAAGCTATAGTTTTTTGAGTAGAAATTAGAGAAACATGTTCATATCAGTTTTTACATGGTATCAAGAGCATATGACCCATTAAAAATCTTAGTTTGCTTCTTTTCCCACCATGGTGAGCGGTAGCATAACATCAGAGGTGACTTCAAACTCAGGGAGCATGATCAGCAACATCGCTTGGAAGCCTATAAATGCTAGGGAGAGTTATGGGAAGACATCTACTAATGAGATGCCACAACAGTCCCTTCAGCAAAACAGACTTGAAATTGTGAGTACTGCCACTTTGGCACAAAAAGGTAATTTTTTAAGCACTTTAAGTGTCAAACGTGAAAGCTTAAAGGCATGAATCATTGACTCAAGCACATCAGACCATATGACCAGTGATGCATCGTTCCTTCATGAATACAGCCCATGTTCTGAAAATTTTACAGTTCGTATTGCAGATGACTCACTATCTAAAGTGATTGGTATCGGTTCAGTTGCTATCTCCAAGGACATAATGCTTGTGATAATCGTAAATTTTGACTCCCAGAAAATAGAAATCAATATATTAATTCGGAATAAATGACTATTTTGGAATTCTTGGAAGAATTAAGTAAATTGATGGACTTTACCTTTTTGGAAATGAGATTTGGATTAAAGCATTTTGATAATTTACATAGGGATTTATTCGAACATGTAATTGCTAAATTCTAAGAGATTGATTATATTAAGTGTCAAGGAAATTAAAATTTAAGCAAATAAATATATAAAAATAATATGATTTAAGAAGAAAGAAATATATATAAGTGAAGAAATATGTATAAGTGAATACAAAAATACATATATGGATATACATAGGTTTAAAATAAAATAAAATAATAATGCAAATATCTATGTACATACATATATAAATAATATATATACCATTATATATATACACACACACACATAAGCATTAGGCAAGAAAATATATATATATATATATATATATATATATGATATAATAAAAAAAAAGGAGGGAACAACCGGATGGCTTCCTTAGGAAGCCATCGGTTCCGTACTCCCACTAACTTGGGAGCAACAAAAATGAAGAAAAGGGGCAGAAGCTTTCTGCCAAGATTAAGACCAGAGAAGAGAGAAGAAAACCAAAGGAAAAAGAAAAGAAAAGAAACTGTAGCTGTTAAATGAAAAGGGGGAGGGAGATGGTAGTGAAGCTGTAAAAGGAAAAGGAAGAAAACTGAGGTGAAGCGGTGAGAAAGACCTGATGTGAGAGAGAAGGCTGAACTGGGAAAGGAAGACTTGAAGAAAAGAAGGTGATGCTCGGGTGAGGGCTCTAAACGTAGAGAAAATGTGAGACCCGATTTTATTACACTGTACACCATATTTGTAAAGGATTGATAGTAAAAATAAATATTGAATGTGGATTTCCACTTCCCATTTTTATTGGATTTAAATTCTATATGGTGTATGTGAAGTAGAACGAATATCTAAAAAATTATAAGAATGGAAATTAAATATAACATGATGCCTAGAAGCTTATTGGAGGAAGCTTTGAAATTTAAGCATGAAGAAAAGTCAAGAAAAGAGGCTATAAGTGGACTTCACGCCACTTTGCTTCTCCAATACAAATCGGTTTAGACACCACATGGCTTAACCAATTTACATGCAATGTGAAAGATAATTAATGGCAAAGAGAAGTAAGTCAAACGGACTGCAGCAAGAAGCTTCACCACTGTTCCTTTTTGCTGTAGTTTTCTTCAAGTTTTAATGCATGAAAGACATGAAATGATGAAAGAAAACGGGATAAGGAACAGGTGGTAGGTTCTAATTGGATTAGCATGGCTATATAAGAAGAAATACATGAGGAAAAATCAACTGAAGCAAACTTCATCTTCTTCAAAAACCACACTACTACTTCTCGCCCATTCTGTGTTACTGCAAATTCACACCTCGTTTCTTCCGTTCCTTCCATACGTGAGCCATGAAATTTCATCATTTACTTAGATAAACCTTTCCTACATCGTTTGAAGAGCTAAGGAATAAGCAAAGTAAAGCTAAGTGAGGCAGAAAAACACTCTGTTTCTGGAAGTGCAACTCAGTTAAGGTGAGTTCCATATTTCTATGGTTCTCTTGATATTCAATGGTAGATTTCTATGTTTTACAATGTAATAAACATAGATATAGCCTTGTTTTAGTTAAATCTTGTTAAAATATATAAGAAACTAGAACAAGATGTAGTCTAAAAAATAATCGAGAATGAACAAGGAAAGTACTGGAAATGGTGTCAAAATGATGATAAATAGGCAAGCTCAGCTATCATGGGCGAGCTAAATAATATGGAGCGTGGTATGTTAGCTCAATTAATAGGCGAGCCCACCTATAAATAGAAAGCCACGTATGGCGAACTCAAATGCATAGTCATAGCGAGTTGAATTGTGGGCGAGCTCCCACGTATAAGCCAATTAACGAATGGCGAGCTCTGTTGGGCGAGCTAATAGATTAGTCTCAAGTCTCGCCAAAGTGCTGAAAATATTCGAAAAGAAAATATTAATAGTATTAATAAATTATTTTGCAGCCGGGAATTAAGGACTCGGTAAAAGCGATTGGGAAGGCGATCAGGAAGCAAGGCTTCATAAGACCAGGTAAGGGAGTAGTATGTGAAGTAAAATGCATGTCATGTGGAGTAAAATATTATAAAATATTGAGAAAATGCTTTGGTTTGAGACATGCATTAGTTTGATAAACTGTTTTCACATACCATGATTTGGGCAAGCTATAAAGCAGACCCCTATGTTGTTTTCTGGGCAAACTGATAAAGGCGGGCAAGCCAAAGATAGGCGACCCATTTGTGATGTTTGGGCGAGCTAAAGATAGGCGACCACTATTTTAATAAAAATCCGGGCGAGCCAAAGATAGGCGACCCCTTTTATAAAATTCTGGGTGAGCCAACAGTGGGCTATTCCTTGTTGTTTTTGAGAAAGTTTTTGTGGGCGACCCCCAGTCAGCTCAGTGTGAGAGCCACAGTGGGCGATGTGGGTTCGCCACTGTGGGCGAATGAAGGCAGGCGAGCTCAATCCACTGTGATGGGCGAACTGTAATGGGCAAGCTGATAATGGGGCGAGCCAGTTTAACTTGTTTTTAAATGGTGAGATTGCGGGCTGTTTGTAGGCGAGCACCAGTCAAGCGTAAATGCTAATATTGGCGGGCAAACACTAGTTCACCGTAATAGGCGAGCCGTAATGGGCGAGCTGACCATGGGCGAACATGTGTTAATTGTGTTTTTCTCACACAAAAATTTGAGAAAATAACTGGCTGTTTTTATTGCCTTTTGTAAACAGAAAACATAATACCTTTTTGGAAAATAATCATTTTAAAGATATGATGAAATATGTGAAATATTCCTTAAAGGTTCTATATGAGATATAAATTGATTTTTGAGACTTCAGGCCTCGAGTTTTATGCATTACTATTCACATGACTGATTGACCCGCCAAGTCATCAGAGGTCTCGAGGTCAGCTGGCAAGTGTACCCGAGGACTACTTATAGATTATAGCCATAGATCTAGCTGTGTCCTAGTGGGGATGCGAATTGGAGTTTTGGCCTAAGGGCACTCTCCAAGAAAGCTGTGAGGGGCGATGGCCTACGGGTGCACCCCAAAGCGGACGATTTGTGTTCCTGGGGGAACGATGATAGCATGATTTATTTGTAGGGTGATGCCTAGTCTCAACTTACTAATTTCTGTTTACTGAAAGGATCTATTGAATCCTGTTTACTGTTTACTATATCTATTGTTTTCCTACTGGGTATGTTGTTAGGAAAAATAAACGTTTTTGGGGATATAGTTTTGGTTTTATAAAGCAGCATACACCTTCCTTTACTGAGCACGTTGTCACTAACTCCTTATTTTCCACTCCACGGTTTATTGATTTTGGACTAAGAGAATTACCTTCCAGAGATTATAGACTGCTAGAGTCAGTAGAGATTCGATATCGAAGGTACATTATTTTCTTTTATATATTCAGTAAAATTGTACAATACTACTTTAAATAGAAGGGAATATATATACATCTTAAGGAAATAATGTAACAATTCATATTTCCATATTAGTACGAGGAATAAGAGTACTAATTCTTATTAAAGTGTTAGGAGTTGTTAAGCATCACAGACAGCCTAACCGGTAAGTAAATGTGATTTATAAGTGAATTTTATATTAAACTGTGGATTCGGGATGTTTTAGATTTAATGGTATCAAAACAGGGTTGGTCGGATGTCTAGTGATGCTTAAAACGAAAAGTGAATAGTAAACATTTCCTGTAGTACTGTATAATTTGAATATATAATTGATATACTAATGATAAGTGATAAATGATCCCTGTGGTACAGATATGAGTAGAAGGAGGGTGACACGCTTAGTTAGAGATATAGGTTGAGATAGGGCAGTACAGATTTCGGAGCCATAGACACCGGAACCTGCCCCAAGACCTCCACGTCCTATACAGCCGGAGAGCACTGATGCTCGTGTGAGCCGAGTGGAGAGGTTAGTAGCCGATTTCATGGCTATGTATCAGGCGGATAGAGCCGCGGATAGGGCGAAGAGGGAGAGAGCAGCAGCTCCCGCAGCTCCAGTAGGGCGCCAGCACCACCACAGCCGGCACCAGTTGTACCCGAGCCTCAGCCTATTCTACCACTGGCACCTCAGCCACAGGTAGCTCCATCACAGCCATTAATTCAGCCGCCTTGAGATGCGGAGTCCTATTGTGATGTGGCATTGGTGAAATCATTTAGGAAGTTAGATCCGTCGAAATTTAAGGGAACTAGGGATCTATTGGCAGCAGAACAGTGGGTTATTGAGGTTGAGAGATTACTTAAGATTATGAGATGTTCAGAGACAGAGGAGGTAGGCCTAGCAGTATTCCAGTTGGCAGATGATGCGAAACATTGGTGGAAGGCCACTCAGACCATATTATTTACTCAGCATTAGGATCTGTCCTGGGATATTTTTGTGGATGCTTTTCGGAGGCAGTATATTCTTGACACTGCTCAGCAGAAATTACAGCAGGAATTCATGGAATTAGTTCAGAGCAGCACGTCAGTGGACGAGTATGAGGCCAAATTTACTACATTGAGCCGTTTTGATCCACAGACTAGTACGAACACTAGATATAAGATTGAGAGGTTTAGGGCTGGTTTGAGGCCATCTATCAGAGTGAAGCTAGCCCTATTGGATATCTTGACTTATGATGAGATAGTTCGACGGGCTCAGCTATGTGAGAGGCATTATGAGCAGTACCAGCCCAATTTCAGTAGTAAGAGTAAAGGTAAAGCAAAGGGAAAGGCTAAGAGGTTTATGGAGGACAGATCAGGTAGAGAGCAGCCTAAGAGGGCTAGATCTTCGGGCATATAGATTTTAGAGGGACGATTCCATAGATCAGCAGTTTCTCCTCCTGTTATGGCCCCACCGCTACTTAGAGAAGTGTGGCGACTTTATGTAGACATTGTGGAAGGTCGCATGGGTCACGCCCTTGTCCTTTGATGTATAAGGTATGTTTTAAATGTGGACAGACGGGGCACTTTATCAGAAATTGCCCGATGCTCAGAGAGTCAGCTGCTTCTACTATTCCTCTTGCATTACCTCTGATAGCGACCCCGGTAGCTCAGAGTGAGCCAGAGAAAGCGACACCCTCACAGCCTAGGCGGGCGACAGCCGCAGAGAATGGTAAGAAGGTTGTGACTCAGGGTCGGGTGTACGCGATGGATCAGGAGACTGCTAACGCCTCTATCAATGTGATTAAAGGTAAGGTTTATCTCTTTGATATTCCCGTAATTGCCTTAATTGATCCGGGTTCTACCCATTCGTTCTTATCGCCTACATGTGCTAACAGGACCCCAGTAGAGCCGGAGTTGTTAGGGTATACTTTGCAAGTGAATACCCCTTTTAAAGATTTTCAGAGGACAAATATTGTATATAGGAACTGTAAATTGACTATGGGAGAGAAGGTTATGACAGCTAACCTAATTTTGTTGAATATATATGATTTTGACATCATTTTGGGTATGGATTGGTTAGCTGCAAACCATGTTAGTTTGGATTGTAATACTAAGTTTATTACCTTCTCTCATCCTAGAAAGTATATTGTACAGTTATTGTAAATTAATAAAAAGTATGTGAATATGTTTGTGAAATGACATGTGTACTTAAATTGTGGTTGTGTATGAATGTTTATGAAGGATATATTGCTAGTGTGGAGGATGTAGAGAGGATACATCCAGAGATTCAAGAGATTCTTATGGTCAAGGACTTTTCGGATGTATTTCAGGAGGAAATACCAGGGTTACCACCGGATCGAGACACGGAGTTTATGATCGAGTTGGTACCCAGTACGGAGCTGATTTCTAGACCCCCATATCGGATGGCACTGACTGAGTTGGATGAGCTCAAGAAGTAGCTCCAGGAGTTATTAGATAAGAGATTTATACGTCCCAATGTGTTACCGTGGGGAGTTCTAGTATTATTTGTTCGGAAAAAGGATGGTAGTCTTCGGTTGTGTATAGATTATCGGATGTTGAATCGAGCTACCATGAAGAATAAGTATATGCTACCCAAGAGCGATGACCTATTTGATCAACTCTGGAGTGCACAGGTATTTTCTAAGATAGATCTCCGATCAGGCTATCACCAGTTAAAAATTAAGGAGTCGGACGTGCATAAGACAGCATTTCGTACTCACTATGGTCACTATGAGTTCTTGGTGATGCCTTTTGGGTTAACAAATGCCCCTGCAACTTTTATGAGTTTGATGAATGAGGTGTTCCATCCATTTTTGGATAAGTTTGTCATAGTATTTATAGATGACATTTTGATTTATTCTAAGACTCCGGAGGAGCACGAGCAGCATTTGCAGATTGTTTTACAAACCCTCAAGGACCGAAAATTGTATGCTAAGTTTAGTAAATGCAAATTCTGGCTTGACCATATTATATTTCTCAGACATGTAGTGTCGAAGGACGGGGTATCAATTGATCTGTCCAAGATAGAGGCCATTGTTCAGTGGGAAAGGCCTAACACGGTTACCGAGATACGGAGTTTCTTAGGTCTTGCCGGATATTATCGCAGGTTCGTGGAGGGAGTTTCTAGACTTACTGCTCCATTGACATGACTCACACGTAAGGATGTAAAGTTTGAGAGGAATGATGCGTGTGAGCGTAGTTTTCTCGAGCTTAAGCGTAGATTGACTACTGCCCCCGTATTAGCACTTCCTAGCGGATCAGGTGGATTTATAGTGTATACCGATGCATTCGCTCAAGGTTTAGGGTGTGTGCTCATGCAGCATGGTTGGGTTATAGCCTATGGTTCTCGACAGTTGAAGGATCATGAGAGGAATTACCCGACACATGATTTAGAGCTAGCCGTAATAGTGTTTGCACTGAAGATATGGCGGCATTACTTGTACGGGGAGAAATTTCAGATATATACAGACCATAAGAGTCTGAAGTATATATTCTCGCAACGAGAGTTGAACTTGAGGTAGCGACGGTGGATGGAACTGTTAAAGGACTATGATTGTGAGATTTTGTACCACCCAGGTAAAGCTAATGTAGTAGCAGATGCATTGAGTCGTAAGCATGTTGGCATGGTATCTTACATGATGATCAGGGAGCATGATTTGATGGAGCAGTTCTCTAGCCTCAGCTTGACAGTTATTTCCTCTGACCAGTATGGATTTACGGCTAGTTTTCGTATAGAGCCAGATTTAATGGATCGGATTAGAGAAGCTCAGAGGGGTGATGATTATTGCGTCGAGATAGCCAGTCAGATTTAGATGGGAGTTATGTCAGATTTTGAGATTGGCACCGATAGAATACTGAGGTTTAGAGGCAGGATATGTGTTCCCAGAGATCAGTAGATTTGAGATTTGATTTTATCAGAGGCCCATACCTCTAGATATACGTTACATCCAGGTAGTACTAAGATGTACCAGAATCTTCGAAGAGTATATTGGTGGCCTAAAATGAAGAAAGACATTGCTGATTTTGTTGCTAGATGTCTGACATGCCAGCAGATTAAGATTAGCATCAGAAGCCTGCAGGTATGCTTCGACCATTATCGATTCTTACGTGGAAATGGGAACATGTGACTATGGATTTTATTATGGGATTACCACGGACCCGGAAAGGGTATGATGCTATTTGGGTGATAGTAGATAGATTAACTAAGTCTGCTCATTTCTTGGCCATGAGATCTACAGATTCAGTTAGTGCCTTAGCCGATTTGTATGTCATGGAGATAGTGAGGTTACATGGTGTTCCAGTGAGTATCACCTCTGACA
Organism: Heritiera fomes; assembly: GCA_032173925.1. Taxonomy (NCBI): domain Eukaryota; kingdom Viridiplantae; phylum Streptophyta; class Magnoliopsida; order Malvales; family Malvaceae; genus Heritiera; species Heritiera fomes. The sequence continues at coordinate 1,281,398 of JAPDPM010000005.1, read as the reverse complement.
GGGACTCCTGCTTCACCTCTCATTTTTGGGAGAGATTTCAGGAGGCTATGGGATCCCAGCTGAATTTTAGCACCGCTTTTCATCCACAAACTGATGGACAGTCGGAGCGTACGATACAGACGCTCGAGGATATGTTGAGAGCGTGTGCACTAGATTTTAGAGGCTCATGGGACGATCACTTACCCCTGGCAGAATTTGCTTATAATAATAGCTTTCATACAAGCATTGGCATGGCACCTTATGAGGCCTTGTATGGCAGACGATGTAGATCCCCGATAGCATGGGAAGAAGTGGGAGACCGTAAATTACTAGCTCCCGATTTGGTCGAGTAGGCTTCTCGTGATGTACAGATGATTTGTGAAAGGCTCAGAACGGCTCAAAGTCAGCATAAGAGTTATGCAGATACTAGACGTTGACCATTAGAGTTTGTAATAGGTGATTATGTATTCTTAAAGGTCTCACCGTCCAAAGGTATAATAAGATTCGAGAATAAAAGAAAGTTGAGCCCCCGATACATTGGGCCTTATAAGATCTTAGATCGCGTGGGAGATGTGGCATATCGGTTAGCACTACCACCAGAGTTGTCAGGAGTGCGTAACGTATTCCATGTTTCGATGTTGAGAAAGTACCATCTAGATCCTTCTCACATAATTCAACATGAGCCACTGGAGATCAGAGAAGACATGAGTTACGTTGAGAAGCCGATACGGATATTAGATAGGAAAGATAAGGTATTGCGATCTAAGACGATTCCTTTAGTTAAAGTGCTCTGGCAGTATCATAACGAGGAGGAGGCTACCTGGGAGTTAGAGAGCCTTATGCGTGAGAGATATCCAGAGCTCTTTCAGTGATAATTTTGGGTGAAATTTGGAGGACCAAATTTTTTAAGGTGGAGAGGAATGTGAGACCCGATTTTATTACACTGTACACCATATTTGTAAAGGATTGATAGTGAAAATAAATATTGAATGTGGATTTCAACTTCCCATTTTTATTGGATTTAAATTCTATATGGTGTATGTGAAGTAGAATGAATATCTAAAAAATTATAAGAATGAAAATTAAATATAACATGATGCCTAGAAGCTTATTGGAGGAAGCTTTGAAATTTAAGCATGAAGAAAAGTCAAGAAAAGAGGCTATCAGTGGACTTCATGCCACTTTGCTTCTCCAATACAAATCGGTTTAGACACCAAATGGCTTAACCAATTTACATGCAATGTGAAAGATAATTAATGGTAAAGAGAAGTAAGTCAAACGGACTGCAGCAAGAAGCTTCACCACTGTTCCTTTTTGCCGTAATTTTCTTCAAGTTTTAATGCATGAAAGACGTGAAATGATGAAAGAAAACAGGATAAGCAACAGGTGGTAGGTTCTAATTGGATTAGCATGGCTATATAAGAAGAAATACATGAGGAAAAACCGACTGAAGCAAACTTTATCTTCTTCAAAAAACCACACTACTGCTTCTCGCCCATTCTGTGTTACTGCAAATTCACACCTCGTTTCTTCCGTTCCTTCCATACGTGAGCCATGAAATTTCATCATTTACTTAGATAAACCTTTCCTCCATCGTTTGAAGAGCTAAGGAATAAGCAAAGTAAAGCTAAGTGAGGCAGAAAAGCACTCTGTTTCTGGAAGTGCAACTCAGTTAAGGTGAGTTTCATATTTTTATGGTTCTCTTGATATTCAATGGTAGATTTCTATGTTTTACAACGTAATAAACATAGATATAGCCTTGTTTTAGTTAAATCTTGTTAGAATATATAAGAAACTAGAACAAGATGTAGTCTGAAAAATAATCGAGAATGAACAAGAAAAGTACTGAAAATGGTGTAAAAATGATGATAAATAGGAGAGCTCAGCTATCATGGGCGAGCTAAATAATATGGAGCGTGGTATGTTAGTTCAATTCATAAGCGAGCCCACCTCTGAATAGAAAGCCACGTATGGCGAACTCAAATGCATAGGCATGGCGAGTTGAATTGTGGGCGAGCTCCCACGTGTAAGCCGATTAACGAATGGCGAGCTTTATTAGGCGAGCTAGTAGATTAGTCTCAAGTGTCGCCAAAGTGCTGGAAATATTCGAAAAGAAAATATTAATAGTATTAATAAATTATTTTGCAGCCAGGAATTAAGGACTCGGTAAAAGTGATCGGGAAGGCGATCGGGAAGTAAGGCTTCGTAAGACCAGGTAAGGGAGTAGTATGTGAAGTAAAATGCATGTCTTGTGGAGTAAAATATTATAAAATATTGAGAAAATGTTTTGGTTTGAGACATGCATTAGTTTGATAAACTGTTTTCACATACCATGATTTGGGCAAGCTATAAAGCAGACCCCTATGTTGTTTTCTGGGCAAACTGATAAAGGGCGGGCGAGCCAAAGATAGGTGACCCATTTGTGATGTTTGGGCGAGCTAAAGATAGGCGACCCCTATTTTAATAAAAATCCGGGAGAGCCAAAGATAGGCGACCCCTTTTATAAAATTCTGGGTGAGCCAACAGTGGGCTATTCCTTGTTGTTTTTGAGAAAGTTTTTGTGGGCGACCCCCAGTCAGCTCGGTGTGTTCGCCACTGTGGGCGATGTGGGTTCGCCACTGTGGGCGAATGAAGGCAGGCGAGCTCAATCCACTATGATGGGCGAGCTAATAATGGGGCGAGCCAGTTTAACTTGTTTTTAAATGGTGAGATTGCAGGCGGTTTGCAAGCGAGCACTAGTCAAGCGTAAATGCTAATGTTGGCGGGCGAACACTAGTTCACCGTAATGGGCGAGCTGACCATGGGCGAACATGTGTTAAATGTGTTTTTCTCACACGAAAATTTGAGAAAATAACTAGCTATTTTTATTTCCTTTTGTAAACAGAAAACATAATACCTTTTTGGAAAATAATCATTTTAAAGAAATGATGAAATATGTGAAATATTCCTTAAAGGTTCTGTATAAGATATAAATTGATTTTTGAGACTTTAGGCCCCGAGTTTCATGCATTACTATTCACATGGCTGATTGACCCGCCAAGTCATTAGAGGTCTCGAGGTCACCTGCAAGTGTACCCGAAGACAACCTATAGATTATGGCCATAGATCTAGCTGTGTCCCAGTGGGGATACGAATTGGAGTTTTGGCCTAAGGGCACTCTCCGAAAAAGCCGTGAGGGGCGATGGCCTACGGGTGCACCCCAAAATGGACGATTTGTGTTCATGGGGGAACGATGATAGCATGATTTATTTGTACGGTGATGCCTAGTCTCAACTTACTGATTTTTGTTTACTGAAAGGATCTATTGAATCTTGTTTACTGTTTACTATATCCATTGTTTTCCCACTGGGTATGTTGTTAGGAAAAATAAACGTTTTTGGGGATATAGTTTTGGTTTCATAAAGCAGCATACACCTTCCTTTACTGAGCATGTTGTCGCTCACTCCTTATTTTCCACTCCACAGATTATTGATTTTGGACTAAGAGAATTACCTTCCAAAGATTATAGACTGCTAGAGTCAGCAGAGATTCGATATCGAAGGTACATTATTTTCTTTTATATATTCAGTAAAATTGTACAGTACTACTTTAAATAGAAGGGAATATATATACATCTTAAGGAAATAATGTAACAATTCATATTTCCATATTAGTACGAGGAATAAGAGTACTAATTCTTATTAAAGCGTTAAGAGTTGTTAAGCATCATAGACAGCCCAACCGGTAAGTAAGTGTGATTTATAAGTGAATATTATATTAAACTATGGATTCAGGATGTTACAGAAAATGAAGAAGAAAGGAGAGGCAACAAGGAGCTCCAGGTTTGAGTCTTTTTACAAGCAATAATGGATGTGAGAGATATGGATCGAAATAAGCAGATCGAGAGCGATAGAGGAACAATGAAGGAAAATGATGAAAGGAAAGAAAAATAAGAGGGTACTGAAAGTAAGAAGCTGTCGAGAGTGAGTGGCTGTTGAAGGAAAGGCTGAAACTTGGCCTCAATCAGTGCAAAAACGAGGTTGAATGGCTGGGTTTCGGGCATGTACCAGAGGTGAGATCTAAGCCTGGGTGAGATAAAAAAAAAAGGGATAAGCTTTGTTGTTGGAGGCAGATGATGGGGCTAAAGAAAGGCTGGACGTGGTGGCATGTTTCAGAGCTTGAAGATAGTAGCTAATAAAAGACTATGTTTGAGGATAAGATGCCGCTAATATAAGGCTGGAAGATAGGTCTATTTGTGGCCAAAATGTGACTGGTGCAGGGGATGATTTCGAGTGCTAATGTAACATCCCAATTCCACTATATAACATGTTACTTACTTATAACTTATACGTACTACTGGTTGGGCTGTCAGTGATGCTTAACACCTCTCGATACTTTAGTAAGATTTTGTTCTCTTATTCCTTGTGAATTATATAAAGTTATGAATTATTAATTTGTTTACTTACAACTGTTTATACATTCCCTTCTATTTAAAGTAGTACTGTACCATTTTACTGAATATATAAAAGAATACAACATACCTTCAATAGTAAATCTCGGGAAGGTAATTCTCTTTGCCCTAACTCAACAATCTGTGGAGTGGAAAAATAAGGAGTGAGCGACTACTTGCTCAGTAAAGAAGATGTATGCTGCTTATAAAGAAACTATATTCTCAAAAACACTTTATTATCCTAACGATCAATCTCATTAGGAACCATGAATATAGCTAATATTAAACAGGATTCAACAGATACTTTCAGAAATCATTTAGTTGAGACTAGGCAACATTTTAAATCATGCAAAGAACACAAATCATCCGCTTTTGGGGTGCACCCGTAGGCCATCGCCCCTCACGGTTATCTCAACTAGATGTATGGCCATAATCTATAGATAGTCCTCGGGTCCACTTGCCAAGTGACCTCGAGACCGCTGAAGACTTGGCGGGTCCATCAGCCCTGTGACGCCCTAGGGTGCACTCGTTGGTCTATTTGACCTAAGCCATCGCCCCAGATGGGTCACGCAGAGTATATGAAATATAACGCATGAAATCATGCCTAATGTCTCAAAATCAAGTTATATCTTATGTATCATTTCCACAAAATGATTTGATTTCTTATAAAACAATAAAACACCAAAACAGCCCGTAATCTCAACTTTTGTCGTGTGAGAAAGATACGGGTTAATTGGCTTGCGCATGGCTAGTTCGCCCATAGTCAGCTCACCACTACTCAACTCGCCCATTGGTCAACTCGCCCAAAAGGTTTGATATTTCTGTTTTCGAAATTATTAAAAATAATTCATTTTTCGTTTAAGAAATTACACTTTAAAAAAAAACCGTTCGCCAGAGTCTGCTCGCCCTTCACAGCTCGCCCCTGACTAACTCGACAAGACAGCGAACTAGTATTCGCCCGTCACTAACTTTAAAAACAAAAATGTAAAGTACGTTGATAAAGGTTCGCCCGCCTTATATTTTAAAAACAAGGGTCGCTCGCCCAACACATTAAAAAGGGTTCGCCCGACTATGGTTTTCCCAGATTTCTCTTTAAAACAAGGGCACTCGCCCAGTTCTCATAAAAGAGAGTTTGCCATTTGGCTTCACCCGAAACAAATTTACTCGCCCGCCTATCAGTTCAACAAAACAACATATGACGGCTTTTAGCTCGCCCGAGATTAAAACAGTTCATCAACCAATGCATATCAGAAAATAAAACAATTTCTAATATTTTCTTAACGTTTTTACTCCACAGGACATGCATTTGCATCACATACTACTTCCTTACCTCGACTAATGCAGCCTTGCTTCTCGCCCGCCTTCCTCAATTTCCGTCTTTACTAAGCTGCTCTTCCAACAACAGAATGCTTTCTTGCCTTTCTTAGCTTTACTTCTCTTGTTCCTTAGCTCTTCAACGGTGAGGAAAGGTTTGGCTAACTTAAAATAACGTTTTTATGGCTTATATATGAATGAAACGGGAGGACTGTATGTGATCTTGCAGTGGAAGTGAACTGGCGAGAAGTTTTCTGGAGAAGATGAAATTGCTACGTTGGTTCTTCTTCTCACATGTCCCTCCTTATATAGCCCAATAAAACCTGTTAGAACCAACCACCTGTTTCCTTATCCTGTTATCTGTTATCATTGCACGTCTTTCATGCAATTAAAACCCAGAGAAATTGGTGACAAAAGGATCGGTGGTAAACTTCCCGTTGCAGTCCGTTTCTTCCTTCCTTTTTGACTAATTTTCTCTTCCATTTATTGTTTATTCCCCTTGTCAGGAGAGGCAATTGGCGAGAAGCATTTTACCGCCCCTTTCCTTGACTTTTCTCTTTTCTTTTCTTCCCTTCTCCACGCCAACATCTCTTCCAGCCAACGTTGATTGGCTAATATCTCATCCTTTTCTTCATTTTGTCCTATAGTCATTACTCTTCTCATTTAATGCTTTCATACTTGAATTAAATAATTAAATCCCATCTACTCTTTATACATCATATGTACATTATAACATAAAATGAAAAGTGGAAATTCACATTTGATTATTCTTTAATTTTACTAAAAGAATTTATTTCCACTATCAATAATGTACACATACGGTATACAGTATAATAAAATTCGGATTTTACATTTCTCCCCACCTTAAGAAATTTGGTCCTCCAAATTTAACTTGGATCTATCACTGGAAGAGCTCTGGATACCTTTCATGCATAAGACTCTCTAACTCCCACGTAGCCTCCTCTTCGTTATGATACTGCCAGAGCACTTTAACCAAAGGAATCGTCTTAGATCGCAACACCTTATCTTTCCTATCCAGAATCCGCATCGATTTCTCAACGTAACTCATGTCCTCTCTGATCTCCAGTGGCTCATGTCGAATTACGTGAGAAGGATCGGGATTGTACTTTCTCAACATCGAGACATGGAATACGTTATGCACTCCTGATAACTCTGGTGGTAATGCTAACCGATATGCCACATCTCCAACGCGATCTAAGATCTCATAAGGCCCAATGTATCGAGGACTCAACTTTCCTCTCTTCCCGAATCTCATTATACCCTTGGAGGGCGAAACCTTTAAAAACACATAATCAGCCGCTATAAACTCCAATGGTCGGCGTCTAATATCTGCATAACTCTTCTGCCGACTCTAAGCCGTTCTGAGCCTCTCACAGATCATCCGTACATCACGAGAAGCCTGCTCGACCAAATCAGGAGCTAACAATTTACGGTCTCCCACTTCTTCCCATGCTATCGGGGATCTGCATCGTCTGCCATACAAGGCCTCATACGGTGCCATGCCGATACTCGTATGAAAACTATTATTATAAGCAAACTCTGCCAGGGGTAAGTGATCGTCCCATGAGCCTCTAAAATCCAATGCACACGCTCTCAACATATCCTCGAGCGTCTGTATAGTACGCTCGGACTGTCTATCAGTCTGTGGATGAAAAGCGGTGCTAAAACTCAACTGGGATCCCATAGCCTCCTGAAATCTCTCCCAAAAATGAGAGGTGAAGCGAGAGTCCCTATCAGAGGTAATACTCACTGGAACACCATGTAACCTCACTATTTCCCTGACATACAACTCGGCCAAGGCACTAACTGAATCTGTAGATTTCATGGCTAAGAAATGAGCAAACTTAGTCAATCTGTCGACTATCACCCAAATAGCATCATACCCCTTCCGGGTCCGTGGTAATCCCATAATAAAATCCATAGTTACATGCTCCCATTTCCACGTAGGAATCGATAATGGTCGAAGCATACTTGCCGGCTTCTGATGCTCAATCTTAATCTGTTGGCATGTTAGACATCTAGCAACAAACTCAACGATGTCTTTCTTCATCTTAGGCCACCAATACACTTTCCGAAGATTCTGGTACATCTTAGTACTACCCGGATGTAGCGTGTATCTAGAGGTATGGGCCTCTGATAAAATCAAATCTCTAAGCTGCTGATCACCGGGAACACATATCCGACCTCTAAACCTCAGTATCTCATCGGTGCCAATCTTAAAATCCAACTCATCTCCCACTTGAATCTGGCTGGCCACCCCAATACAATAATCATCACTCCTCTGAGCTTCCTTGATTCGATCCATCAAATCCAGCTCGATACGAAAACTAGCTGTAAACCCATACTGGTTAGAGGAAACAACTGTCAAACTGAGGTTAGAGAACTGCTCTATCAACTCATGTTCCCTAATCATCATGTACGATACCATGCCAACATGCTTATGGCTCAGTGCATCAGCTACTACATTAGCTTTACCTGGGTGATACAAAATTTCACAATCATAGTCCTTTAACAGTTCCATCCACCGTCGCTGTCTCAAATTTAACTCTCGCTGGGAGAATATATATTTCAGACTCTTATGATCTGTATATATCTGAAATTTCTCCCCGTACAAGTAATGTCGCCATCTCTTCAGTGCAAACACCACTGCGGCTAACTCCAAGTCATGTGTCGGGTAATTCCTCTCATGATCCTTCAACTGTCGAGAACCATAGGCTATAACCCGACCATGCTGCATAAGCACACACCCTAAACCTTGAGCGGATGCATCGGTATACACAATAAATCCACCTGGTCCGCTAGGAAGGGCTAATACGGGAGCACTAGTCAATCTCCTCTTAAGCTCACTAAAACTATGCTCACACACATCATTCCACTCGAACTTTACATCCTTACGTGTGAGTCGTGTCAATGGAGCAGCAAGTCTAGAAAATCCCTCCACAAATCTGCGATAATACCCTGCAAGACCTAAGAAACTCCGTATCTCGGTAACCGTGTTAGGCCTCTCCCATTGAACAATGGCCTCTATCTTGGACGGATCAACTGATACCCCGTCCCTCGACACTACATGCCCGAGAAATATTATATGGTCAAGCCAGAACTCGCATTTACTAAGCTTAGCATATAATTTCCGCTCTCTGAGGGTCTGTAGAACAATCTGCAAATGCTGCTCGTGCTCCTTTGGAGTCTTAGAATAAATCAGAATGTCATCTATAAATACTATGACAAACTTATCCAAAAATGGATGAAATACTTCGTTCATCAAACTCATAAAAGCTGCAGGGGCATTTGTCAACCCAAAAGGCATCACTAGAAACTCGTAGTGGCCGTAGCGAGTCCGAAATGCTGTCTTATGCACATCTGACTCCTTAATCTTCAACTGATGATAACCTGGCCGTAGGTCTATCTTTGAAAACAACTGTGCACCCCTGAGCTGATCAAACAGATCATCAATCCGAGGTAGTGGATACTTATTCTTAATGGTAGCCCGATTTAACATCCGATAATCTATACACAACCGGAGACTACCATCCTTCTTTCGAACAAATAATACTAGGGCTCCCCACGGTGACACACTGGGACGTATAAATCCCTTATCTAGTAACTCTTGGAGCTGCTTCTTGAGCTCATCTAACTTTGTCAGTGTCATTCTATATGGGGGTCTAGAGATCGGCTCCGTACCGGGTACCAACTCGATCATAAACTCCGTCTCTCGATCTGGTGGTAACCCTGGTAAATCCTCTGGAAATACATCCGAGAAGTCCTTCACTACAGGAATCTCTTGGATCTTTGGATGCTTCCTCTCTACATCCTCCACACTAGCAATATATCCTTCATACACATTCATACACAACCACAATTTCAGTACACATATCATTTCATAAATATATATATACTTTTTATTAATTACAATAACTTTACAATGTACTTTTCAGGATGAGAGAAGGTAATAAACTTAGTATTACAATCCAAACTAACATGGTTTGCAGCTAACCAATCCATACCTAAAATGATATCAAAATCATATATATCCAACAAAATTAGGTTAGCTGTCACAACCTTCTCTCCTATAGTCAATTTACAATTCCTATATATAATATCCGTCCTCTGGAAATCATTAAAAGGAGTTTTCACTTGCAAAATATACTCTAACAACTCCGGCTCTACTGGGGTCCTGTTGGCACATGCGGGCGATAAGAATGAATGGGTAGAACCCGGATCAATTAAGGCAATTACGGGGAGATCAAAGAGATAAATTTTACCTTTAATCACATCGATAGAGGCATCGACAGTCTCCTGATCCAACGCGTACACCCGACCCTGAGTCACAACCTTTTTACCCTTCTCCGCGACTGTCGCCCGCCTAGGCTGTGAGGGTGTCGCTTTCTCTGGCTCACGTTGAGCTGCCGGGGCCGCTATCTGAGGTGCTGCAGGAGGAATAGTAGAAGCAGTCGACTCTCTGAGCATTGGGCAATTCTTTATAAAGTGCCCCGTCTGTCCACATCTAAAACATACCCCAGACATTAAAGGACAAGGGCGCGATCCATGCGACCTTCCACAATGTCTACATAAGGGCGCAACACTTCTCTGAGTAGTGGTGGGGCCACTAGCAGGAGTAGAAACTGCTGGTCTATCAAATCTGCCCTCTGAAATCTGTATGCCCGTAGATCTAGTCTTCTTAAACTGCTCTCTACTCGATCTGTCCTCCATGAACCTCTTAGTCTTTCCCTTTGCTTTGCCTTTACCCTTACTACTGAAATCGAGTTGGAATTGCTCATAATCTCTCTCACATAGCTGAGCCCGTTGGACTATCTCATCATAAGTCTGAATAACAAACGGGGCTAGCTTTACTCTGATGGATGGCCTCAAACCAGCTCTAAACCTCGAAATCTTATACCGGGTGTTCTCACTAGTCTGTGGATCAAAACGGCTCAATGTAGTAAATTTAGCCTCATACTCATCCACTGACATGTTACCCTGAACTAAACTCATGAATTCCTGCTGTAATTTATCCTGAGCAGTGTCAGGAATATACTGCCTCCTAAAAGCTTCCACAAACATATCCCAGGACAGATCCTGATGCTGAGCAAATAATACCGTCTGAGTGGCCTTCCACCAATGTCTCGCGTCGTCTGCCAACTGGAACACTACTAGGCCTACGTTCTCTGTCTTTGAACATCTCATAATCTTAAGTAGTCTTTCGATTTCGATAATCCACTGTTCTGCCACTAAGGGATCCCTAGTACCTTTAAACTTAGGGGGATCCAGCTTCTTAAATGATTTCACCAATGCCACATTACAGTAAGACTCCGCATCTCGAGGCGGTTGAATCAATGGCTGTGGTGGAGCTACTGGTGGCTGAGGTGCCGGTGGTGGAATAGGCTGGGGCTCAGGCACAACTGGTGCCGGCTGCGGCGGTACTGGCGCCTCTACTGGGGCTGCGGGAGCTGTGGCTCTTTCCCTTTCTGCCCTATCTGCGGCTCTATCTGCCTGGTACATAGCCATAAAATCTGCTATTAATCTCTCCACTTGATTCACACGAGCATCAATGCTCTCTAGCTGTAGAGGACGTGGAGGTCTAGGGGCAGGTTCCGGTGTCTGCGATTCCGGAGTCTGTGCCGCCCTACCTCGGCCTATGCCTCTCACTGAGCGCATTCTCCTTCTTCCACTCATCTCTGTACCACAGAAATTGTTTATCACTTATCATTAATATATCAATTATATATTTAGATTATACAGTACTACAGGAAATGTATACTATTTACTTTAAGCGTCACTAAACATCCGACCAACCCTGCTCTGATACCATTAAATCTGTAACATCCCAATTCCACTATATAACATGTTACTTACTTATAACTTATACGTACTACCGGTTGGGCTGTCAGTGATGCTTAACACCTCTCGATACTTTAGTAAGATTTTGTTCTCTTATTCCTTGTGAATTATATAAAGTTATGAATTATTAATTTGTTTACTTACAACTGTTTATACATTCCCTTCTATTTAAAGTAGTACTGTACCATTTTACTGAATATATAAAAGAATACAACATACCTTCAATAGTAAATCTCGGGAAGGTAATTCTCTTTGCCCTAACTCAACAATCTGTGGAGTGAAAAAATAAGGAGTGAGCGACTACTTGCTCAGTAAAGAAGATGTATGCTGCTTATAAAGAAACTATATTCTCAAAAACACTTTATTATCCTAACGATCAATCTCATTAGGAACCATGAATATAGTTAATATTAAACAGGATTCAACAGATACTTTCAGAAATCATTTAGTTGAGACTAGGCAACATTTTAAATCATGCAAAGAACACAAATCATCCGCTTTTGGGGTGCACCCGTAGGCCATCGCCCCTCACGGTTATCTCAACTAGATGTATGGCCATAATCTATAGATGGTCCTCGGGTCCACTTGCCAAGTGACCTCGAGACCGCTGAAGACTTGGCGGGTCCATCAGCCCTGTGACGCCCTAGGGTGCACTCGTTGGTCTATTTGACCTGAGCCATCGCCCCAGATGGGTCACACAGAGTATATGAAATATAACGCATGAAATCATGCCTAATGTCTCAAAATCAAGTTATATCTTATGTATCATTTCCACAAAATGATTTGATTTCTTATAAAACAATAAAACACCAAAACAGCCCGTAATCTCAACTTTTGTCGTGTGAGAAAGATACGAGTTAATTGGCTTGCCCATGGCTAGTTCGCCCATAGTCAGCTCGCCACTACTCAACTCGCCCATTGGTCAACTCGCCCAAAAGGTTTGATATTTCTATTTTCGAAATTATTAAAAATAATTCATTTTTCGTTTAAGAAATTACACTTTAAAAAAAAACCGTTCGCCAGAGTCTGCTCGCCCTTCACAGCTCGCCCCTGACTAACTCGACAAGACGGCGAACTAGTATTCGCCCGCCACTAACTTTAAAAACAAAAATGTAAAGTACGTTGATAAAGGTTCGCCCGCCTTATATTTTAAAAACAAGGGTCGCCCGCCCAACACATTAAAAAGGGTTCGCCCGACTATGGTTTTCCCAGATTTCTCTTTAAAACAAGGGCACTCGCCCAGTTCTCATAAAAGAGTTTGCCATTTGGCTTCACCCGAAACAAATTTACTCGCCCGCCTATCAGTTCAACAAAACAACATATGACGGCTTTTAGCTTGCTCGAGATTAAAACAGTTCATCAACCAATGCATGTCAGAAAATAAAACAATTTCTAATATTTTCTTAATGTTTTCACTCCACAGGACATGCATTTGCATCACATACTACTTCCTTACCTCGACTAATGCAGCCTTGCTTCTCGCCCGCCTTCCTCAATTTCCGTCTTTACTAAGCTGCTCTTCCAACAACAGAATGCTTTCTTGCCTTTCTTAGCTTTACTTCTCTTGTTCCTTAGCTCTTCAACGGTGAGGAAAGGTTTGGCTAACTTAAAATAACGTTTTTATGGCTTATATATGAATGAAACGGGAGGACTGTATGTGATCTTGCAGTGGAAGTGAACTGGCGAGAAGTTTTCTGGAGAAGATGAAATTGCTACGTTGGTTCTTCTTCTCACATGTCCCTCCTTATATAGCCCAATAAAACCTGTTAGAACCAACCACCTGTTTCCTTATCCTGTTATCTGTTATCATTGCACGTCTTTCATGCAATTAAAACCCAGAGAAATTGGTGACAAAAGGATCAGTGGTAAACTTCCCGTTGCAGTCCGTTTCTTCCTTCCTTTTTGACTAATTTTCTCTTCCATTTATTATTTATTCCCCTTGTCAGGAGAGGCAATTGGCGAGAAGTATTTTACCGCCCCTTTCCTTGACTTTTCTCTTTTCTTTTCTTCCCTTCTCCACGCCAACATCTCTTCCAGCCAACGTTGATTGGCTAATATCTCATCCTTTTCTTCATTTTGTCCTATAGTCATTACTCTTCTCATTTAATGCTTTCATACTTGAATTAAATAATTAAATCCCATCTACTCTTTATACATCATATGTACATTATAACATAAAATGAAAAGTGGAAATTCACATTTGATTATTCTTTAATTTTACTAAAAGAATTTATTTCCACTATCAATAATGTACACATACGGTATACAGTATAATAAAATTCGGATTTTACAGCTAAATTGAGGGAAAATGTACAGGATTTCGATGGCTTTGTTTTGGGCTAAAGCAGTACTAAAAAAAAAAGATCTGAATGATGGCTTGAACCGAGAGGTAAATCTAGCCACATACATAATTCAAATTTAGTTTAAATTTGCATATATATATATATATATATATATATATTCAGGAAATGAATGAAGATGACTTAAGGTTGAATATGTATATGTGTAGAGGGTTTTTGGAAACACAAAATGCAAGGCTGAGAACGAAAGAAGAGGGGCTGCATTTGGAATCCATAGTAGCTACAAAATAGTAAAGATCCAAGCTACATAAGAAAGGCTTTCAATTTTGGTTAGTTACAAGGGGGTAAGGATTTGATTTTTATAATAGATTTTATATGATGAATATAGAGTGAAATAAGGTAGTAAAATATGGTCTTTGATGTAGGTTCATGTAGAAATATATATATATATATATATATATATATATATATATATTAAGAAGGTAAAAGAGTATTTGAAAATCAAAGGAGGAATTTGCAAGGTAATGATATTAAAGGGGAATTCAAATATAAATTTCCTTAAGGTAAATCAATAATATAACTTTTATTATCTTTATGCCTTAATGTAGGAGGGAATGATACAAAGTAGGGGACACTTGATAACCTAAACTAAAGTTAAAAGAAAAAAAAAAGGAAATCAACAAGTGATTGAGAGCTCAAGCAAGACAAAGGTGCAAAATCAACACTTGTGCATAGTTAGGTAAGAGATATATATAAAAGAAACGTAAGGGATATTGAATGCAATTTTAAAATCAACTGCCTTGTGGTTTTATAAACTGTAATTTTCTTGCAGGGGATTTTGAGAAATATAAGCTGTTATGTTGCCGGATTTTTTATGAAAATAATGGTTTTGGTGATTTAAGCTTAACTTAGCAATCATTTGAAAATGGAAAAGTATCTAGCAAGCTTCTTTTGAAAACGGTTGAATCTTATAATTTTGATTCGCTTATAAGACTTTTAGCCGAGATATTAATCTCATGGAAATTATCAACCGATGATATTGGTTTGAGAATATTATGAGCATATATGATTTATTGCTTTTGAAAGAAATATATACTAGTTCTTTTGTGAACTTTCCTAAAGCTCGAAAAATATTGTTTTGAATTCCGAAAATATATATGTTTTGAGACATAACTAACTAAAGTCAATATAGTATTGTTTTGAAACTACTGTGTGTGACCTTGATTCTGTCCGCAGTAGGTATTTATATTCAGATTACTATGGTGGCCTTGAATCAGTCCGCAGTAGGTATTTACCTTCTGATTACTTATGGAAACTTTATTCGAAACTCCCATTTTCATAGAAATCATCAAAGTTTCGTATTGTTAGAAACTATATGTATGGAAATGTTTTGAAACATGACTAACAATCACTGCAGTAATGTTTTGGACTACTGTGTGACTCTGATCCGGTCCACAGTAGGTAATGTTTTGGGCTATTGTATGATCCTGATCCAATCTACAGTAGAGTTTCTATTGCTGTGTGACCTTGATCTAGTCGACAATGGGCCCAGTTGACACCTGATCAATGCTTACTGTGGACCCCATTGGACTATGGCCATATGTCAATTTGAATTGCTTGATCATTGCTTAGTCGTTATGTCTCCAACTTAGTATGTATATGCTTTTTCGTGCTTATCTTCGTATATGAGTTTTGAAGGAATGATACTTGGATTCTGAAACTGATAAGAATTTGATTTGACGATCAATATTGAAACTAAATGAGATAAGCACGTATATTTTGAATTATGCTTAGAATTCAGTTGTTTATGTTTTGGTTTAAATGAAATGCTTTTTGATGCATTGAATAAGCATGATTTGATTTCTAAATTGTATGAATTATGGTATTCGAGTTTTAAATAAATATTTTGAAATTGCATATAGAAATTTGGTATCTGTTTCTTATATATATTTCTTATTGGGCTTTCCAAAAAGCTCACCCCCTCTCCATCTTCCAAATAACATGTAGTAGGTGCTTGGTATGCGGTGTTTAAATACGTCCTTCGAGGCTTTCACACCACCCTTAAAGGTATGTGATGTACAGTTATTTATTTTGTATTCAGACTTGCATTTTAATACTTTTATAGTATGGGGATGTAATTAAAGGAAGTATAGATTATAATTATGGTTTATAACAATGCATGCAACTTGAGTAGAGATATATTTAGTCAAGTAGAATGATTCAAAATTATAAATGCATGCTTAGTGAGAGAATTTGACTGGGACCTAAGGTAACTAAAGGACATTGACTTAGCTAATATAATATTAGCTTAAAAATTGATTAATGACACTACGTACAGCCAAACCAAATAAGTGAAAAAGGAAAATTTTGGTTTGTAATTTTGGGATAAAGGGTTGCTACAATGCTTAATTCTGTTCTCCATGTTCCTAATTTGGATTGTAATCTCTTATCTATTAGTAAGATTACGAGAGATCTTCATTGTACTAAATTTCTCCCACATATGTGTGAATTTTAGGACTTGGATTCGGGGAAGAAGATTGGCAATGCTAGAATATGTGCGGCGCTCTATCTTTTTAGAGATGAAGAATCTGAGAGGAAAATTCAGAATAATGCTTGCACGGTCTCATCTTGTAGCAGTCATAATGATAGTGCAGTCATGTTGTGGCAATACCGATTAGGTCATCCCAACTTCTCGTACCTCAAAAGGTTATTTCCCACATTATTCAATAAAAGTCCCTCGTATTACCAATGTGAAATTTGTCATTTGTCTAAGCATCTTCGTAATACTTACCCACATCATTCATATGAACCATCCCATCCATTCTCCATAATACATAGTGATGTTTGGGAACCATATAGGATAACAAATATTATTAGTTCTAGATGGCTCGTTAGCTTCATAGATGACCACCCTAGTGACTTGGTTGTTCCTCATGAAAGACAAATCTAAGGTTGGGCAAATATTTCAAAATTTCAACATAATGGTCCAGACTCAATTCCAAATCAAAAGAGGTACAAATGTTATTTACCGATAACCAAAAGATTTTATAATTCTATGGATGTAACCTTTTTTAAGAATCAACCATATTACACCAAAGCTGACATTCAAGGGGAAAGTGCAAGAGAATATCAACTTTGGGAAATCGTACTTGCTGCTAAACCAGTACCTTCACTACTAGCCCAAATCTCTTGTCCACCAACCCAAATATCTAGTCCAACTATAATCCTCACAGAAATCCACCACCAACCTCTTGATCCTAAGATAACTAACACTCAACTTAGCCCTAAAAACCCTGAGTCTGTGAAAGAAACAACAACAAAAGACATGATTGTTTACTAGAGGAGATCGAAATATGAAAAGGAGGTAGAGAGTTACACATCTCCAAAGCAAAACCAACATTCAGAACCAAACCCAGAAGTTTTTTAGATGCATACAGGTAACATAATTACTGAACCTATCTCTAGTAATTTTCCTAGTGATCTTGACCAAACTATTGCAATAAGAAAAGGAGTAAGGACATGCACTCGCATCCCATCAGCAACTTTGTATCCTATGAGAGCCTATCTCTAGCTTTTAGTGTGTTTGTGTCCACTTTAACAGATGTTCAAGTTCCAAGCAATATTCAAGAAGCTCTCTAACAACCAAAATGGAAGGCTGCTATTTTGGAAGAAATGAAAGCACTAGAAAAAATAATGGCACATGGGTGATTACAGAACTTCCCAAAGGAAAGAGTCCGGTTGGTTGCAAGTGGATATTTTCAGGTAAACACAATGCGGATGGAAGCGTGAATCAATTCAAAGCTCGTCTTGTTGCTCACTCAATCTTATGGTGTTGACTATGAGAAAACATTTGCTCCTATGGCCAAGCTAAACTCAGTTCGTGTGCTACTATCTTCGGCAGCTAACCTAGATTGGCCTCTTCATCAACTAGACGTTAAAAATGCATTTTTGAACGGTGACTTAGAGGAAGAAGTCATGGAGATTCCACCAGGATTTAACTCTCAGGAGAACAATGGTAAAGTGTGCAAGCTTCATAAGTCGCTATATGGCCTCAAACAATCACCACGGGCTTGGTTTGATCGCTTAACAAAGGTTGTTAAGAAGTATAAGCTTTCACAATGCCAAACCGATCACACTATGTTTGTTAAGCACTCATCTAATCACAAGATTGCTATCCTTATTGTTTATGTGGATGATATCATTCTTACAGGGGACTACATGGAAGAGATTGTTGGGGTAAAGACCCTTTTGACAAGAGAATTTGAGATAAAGGACTTAGGAAAGCTCAAGTATTTTCTTGGTATAGAAGTAGCTCGATCAAGAAATGGGATTTCTATTTCACAACGAAAATATGTTCCAGATCTTCTTAAGGAAACAAGGATGCTTGGATGCAAACCTGCAAATACTCCTATAGATTCAAATGGCAAGTTAAGAGTTGAAGAAGAAAGTCCTCTAGTTGACAAAGGTAGATACCAAAGGCTTGTGGGGAAACTGATTTATTTGACACATACTAGACCAGACATTTGTTTTGCTATTAGCCTAGTAAGTAGATTTATGAATAACCCTAGTAAAGCACACATGGGAGCAGTTTACCGGATTCTTTGATATTTAAAGAATAGCCCAGGCAGAGGACTACATTTCAAGAAAACCTCAAATAGAGATGTTGAAGTTTTCTCAGATGCAGATTGGGTAGGATCTGTAATGGATTGGAGGTCAACCACCGGATATTGCACATTTGTATGGGGTAACTTGGTAATGTGGCGAAGCAAGAAGCAGACAATACTAGCTCGGAGTAGTGCTGAAGCAAAATTCAGAGCTATGTCTCAGGGGATTTGTGAAGGAATTTGGCTTGAAATGGTGCTAAAGGAATTGAGGATTTCAAATGGAAGTTCTATGAAGGTGTTTTGTGACAACCAAGCAACCATAAGTATTGCCAAGAACCCAATTCACCATGATCAGACAAAGCATATCAAGATTGATCGCCATTTTATCAATGAGAAAATTGAAGAAGACCAAGTCAGACTTGTCTACACACCAACTAGTCTTCAAACCACAGATATTCTTACCAAGGCCCTTCCCAGAAACAATTTTGAAAGCTTGAAGTCCAAGTTGGGTATGATTGATATCTACTATCCAACTTGAGGGGGAGTGTGGAAATTCAATCCATTTTCTATGGGATTGGATATGATTGATTTTTTTATTTATTTCCTAAGGGATTTGGTATCTTGACCAAATATTCCCTTGATTGGTTTTATTTAAAACTTTCCTTTATTTAGGATTCATTTTCTTTTTTTGTAAATGTTATATAGGATATATAAGGATTTACGTAGATTTCCTAGTTTAGCCTACAACTATTTATACTCTCTGTAAGCTATAGTTTTTTGAGTAGAAATCAGAAAAAACATGTTCGTATTAGTTTCTACATTTTTTACAATATCAGTTTCTACACAACTAGTAATGCAGGGGATCTTTTTGGCGCTGCAATATTCTCACAGCCGTAACACTACCTCCAAGCAGGACATTGTATACTCAGGCTTAGCTAAGAGTACGCAAATTACCAAATCCACTCTCAACAACGCTGCATCTTTTATTCCCATGGTCCATTTTATGCCAAGATCTATGAGATCAACAAGCACCAGTACAGATGCAGCGGAAAATTCAAACCTTTCTCAAAATGGGGTTTGTATCAGGAGTTGGGACCTAAGCAAACAGGTTTAAAATTCTGAATTAGAAAAGTATAATGTACCTTTCAAGTTGTTTTCACTGAAGTTTATTTCCTCAAGCAATGTACAGTTGCCAATACTGCTTGGTATGTGACCTGGATATATTCAAGCAGTTCAAACAGTATAAGTATGATGGCATATCTAGGCAAACACTGAAAAGAAGCAAATAAAATTGCACCTGTGAGGTGGTTACGTGAAAAGCTCAGATTCTTTACATTGGTTAAGTAACCTATTTCCCAAGGAATTGTGCCTACAAAAACGTTATCACCAAGATAAATCACCTCATGAACCCTTTGCTTATTATCTCATAATCCATTAAACTGAAACAGAACTTGAAAAAAAAAAAATGAAAAGATCACAACATGTACTATTATGCATTTATAGTTCCATTTAATATAGACTGCACTACAATCCATACATACAAGTGAAACATTCTTCCATGAGGCCTAGATTTTAGATGCAATGTCAAATTCAATGTTATTAACATGTACCTATCAGAGAGATCGTGTAAAATTGCTATCATTTTACTTTAGTCATTTTCCAATCCAAATCACAACTCTGGCAAGCTTATATGTATTTTTTGAGCACCAGTCAGTCTACGCTGCAAATATCAGTCTGTATATGTGCCAAATATAAAATGAATATGATAGTAGCCAAAACCAATCATCTAGCAACCTACTATTTTATAATGAGAATTTAAATTAGAGCACTTTGAATGAAAGGAGTTTATGTGATGGCAGATTTGGAGCTTGCTACATTTCAAAGGCCAACCTTAATGGCTTTTAGCAAGGACCATACTTTCAAATTGAATTCTACCTACTCATGGAAACATCTAGCCAGAAGAGTCTTGGTATAAGAATTGCTGAAATTCAATACTGACTGGCATACCAGAAACGTATTACAAATTAAGATGGTGATTTAAACCAAATTCAAGTTTCCAAGCATCAGGTTTCTAAAACCTCTGGCAAATAAATGAAAAAAAAAAAAGGAAATGACTGGTAACAATGAAGTTATCATCTAGCTTTAATCCTTCATACATACTTTTGGATTTTCAGTAAGCATTTTGCTCTAATGTTCATGATATGGCTCCTCTCATTCTCTACTAAAGCTATACGGCATACATTGGGAGGTTGGGACTGAAAACATCTCTAAAAAGTAGGGAGTTAACATTAAAAATGGTCTGAGTGATAGTTGTCGTACCTTCCAATTCGTTATTGCTAAGATACAACTTGTTGAGCATGGTTAAACGCCCAAGTTCCTTCGGTATGGCTCCTCTGAAACTGTTAGATGACAAGGATAGAAGAGAGAGGGAAGATAAGTTTCCAATGTCTGGAGGGATGGTGCCTTTTAGACCCATGGAAGAAAGATTTAAGGCTATGACCCTCTGGGGTTGGCCACCGCAAGTAACACCAATCCAATTGCAAACAAAAGTAGCTGTTGTCCAATTGTTTGCCAAGATATATTGAGTTTCGGGATCGATATGGGCTTTCAAGGCCAGAAGCGCAGACTGATCAGTTTTTATAGTTAATGAGTGAAGAAGGGGTATACACAGTATAAAGAAGTAGACGAACAACTCCAAACTATGAAAGCAAGAAATCTCCATGACTGTATGATTCAGAAATGAACGCTTATGACAATGGAGGAAGAGAAATGAGACAAAACTGAAAAACAAACGACCATAATTATAGCAGGACGTAAAGAATCAGAAAGGAAATTGGAGGGTTGACCATAACTAGACTGGATTTTACAGCCTTATAGGTCTAATGGAGGTAGACCTGATAATTCAATTATATAATTTGTTTTCGCGTAGCGTAAAACATAAAAATAATCGTACTAATCCATGAAACTGGGGCTGTTTCCCTCTGCTGCACAAGATTACCAAACAGATTTACCAGCAGCACTCAAACCTCACTCAGATCAATACTAGGAGGAAAGAAAAAAAAAAGTGACAGAGGGGGAGTTAGAGATGAACAAGGTTGGCTGATGACTTAAAGAAAAGGTCTGCTTTGGGCCATACGAGGCATTAAATGAATATTCATTTCAGTTCACACATTTTCTTCCTGCAACTTGACACCAAGATTATCTATCATTGACTTTTATTACTATTATATCTTTGTCATTCGTGAACCAAAACACACGAAAATTTGTATATTTTTTACACTATACCAACATAATTTTTCGTGATATAAAGAGAATATATACCCAATTTATTATATCTAGTTCCAATAAGAGTCATCCTCGGATTGATTGGCCTTCAGATAAGAAACAGCTACCCCAAATTTAGTTAAATAATACTGGTGGTAACAGACTTACATCAGAGCTTCAATCCAAAAAGAAGCTTAGATCCAAGATAACCAGACAAGCAAACAAGTTCGTGTTTGCATGTGAAAATCTCAATTTTTTAATATTTGATATAAGTTATAGGATATAAAATAAATAAATAAATAAATATCAATGGTTAAAATATAAAATAATAATAATAATGCAGCAAACTTCACGTGGAAGCTTGCTACAGTGTTAAATTAAAAAAAAAAGGAAAAAAAAAGAAAAGAAAAGGGGGATATTTTAAGGAGAATGATATCACTTGAACATGCGGTAAATTTCTATTAGTTGGAATATAAACAAAGAGTATGAAATAAGCCAACTGAGCAGAAAATTCATCTTCTTCACCGCCTCTCCCCTGCTTCTTGATTCTTCTCTCGTTTCTCCATGGATTTCTTACGTTGGTCTTGCAAACTTCTTTCTTTCTTCACCAATCCGCCTTACCCCCTTCATAAGATATGCTCCTTACATCAACAACATTTTAATCTCAGAATTTAAAGGGTTAAACAGCAGCAATCGGCACTGGTTTGGGAGGCCAAACAGTACCATTTTGTTGAAGAAGGTAAGGAAGAATTAGTTCTATTCATTCTTGCTTGTTATTTATAGTTGTACTAAGTTAGCAAAAGGTATGTATGGCATTGATTTGAAACAAAATTAAGTGTAGAAGGGCTGGACAGAACTGAACGTGGAAGCAAAATGGTGAAAAGTGGTGATGATATTAATGTATTTTGGGTATAAATAAGTAGTGAATGATGAGTGAAATGGGTTGGAAACTTGGTTGAAGCTTTGATTTAATGATGAATTTTAAGACGTGAAAATGGCGTGAATGATGCGTTTTTGGACCAAAAACAGGGGCTGAATGATAGAGATGAATTTTCATGTAAGGGAGATATTAATGTATTTCCTAGATGAATAGAAAAAGGTTTATAAAACTAGAATTAATTTAAGAATGGAAAACACTATGAGGGAGCTATTAGAACTTTCGGCTAGACAAGGAAAATGAGGAAGATGAGTCCCTATGGGTCATTCGGTCATGAATTGTGGCTGAGTATTTTGTGCTGAAAATTTGTTATGGGCTATTCGGTTATGCATAGGCTGGGTGATGATGACGATTTGTTGATGAATTAAAGATAACTGATGAAAGTTCTATAATAATAAGAGTGATTATAAGATGAGAATTTAGGAAAAAGGCATGAAGAAAAATCATAGAGAAAGAGTAACGTAGCAGCTGGCCATTAAGAGAAAGTAAAGAAATGATAGTGATTTTGCTGTGTAATGAACATGGCGTGGATGTATGTCATGATGAGTTTGATTGTTTAAAAGATATTTGAAAAAAAAATCCTAATTGACGTAGGTAAAACTCTTATGTGGAATTAAATGGAAAATAAATTGAAAACAATATGAAATAAAATAAGCTATCATGAAAGTGATAATCAATGGACAATAAGAAGTAACATAAATTATTGGGGATAAAGATATGAATTATTAGGGGAATTAAAATTGGGAAAAGACTCCAAGTGTGGTAAAGTTAAGGCATTTAGTAGGAAATTAAAGAAAGAATAAGATATAATTGAAATTATATTTTGGTATTTAGTAGAGAATAAAATAAATAAATTGTTGAGGATAATAAATAGGAAATAGAAATAAAAGGAATATTTATTAGAATTACGACATGAGATTTTAAATATATTTGAAATTTTTATGCAATATTAAATTCGGGAACTAAGGAGATGTGGAGGCGTCAGTGGATTTTTATATATTGCGAAATAGAAGTAAGATATATGTATGGAGTTATATAGGATATGTTTTACCTGCAATTGAAAATTTCTTGAAAATCTTGTTTTAATCGTTTCTTATCAAATTTTCCCCGAATACAAGAAATAGGAATTATCTTTAATTCCTACAAGTTTAAATATTTCATTATATGAAATGTTTTACATGAATTGATTTAAATGAAATGATTTATATGCATTGAATTATATTAGATAATTTACATGAAATGAGTACATGATATGATTTACACAAATTAAATTGCATGCAATGACTTACATGAATGGCATTATCTGAAATGATTTATATGAATTACATGATATGAAATGAATTACATGAATTGCATTACACGAGTGATTTACATGAATTAATTTACAAGAAATGATTTACATGACTTAAATCGCATGACATGATTTACACGAATTGAATTACAAGAAACGGTTTACATGAATTAAATTACATGAAACGATTTACATAATTTGAATCATATGAAGTGTTTTACATGAATTGAGGTTCATGAAGTGCTTTACATGAATTGAACTATATAAAATGATTTGCATGAACTGAATTTCATGAAAGGATTTACATGAAGTGATTTATATGAAATGACTTACGAGTATATGAAGTGATTTTATGAAACTGATGTCTCCCTAATGATCGTGCATATGAGACAGTGATGATTAGGCTGGGAGACGTCCCAGACCTTCCCCTTTACATGATATGACTGTGGGAGTTATGGTCAAACCCCACAGGTTTACACAGTGAGCACCTGACCAGTGCGATCTGTGAGTGATTGACAATAGCCATTGTTACGAGGTCCCTACGGGGATACGAGATATGTGATCGTCCCTACGGGGGTACGAGGTCCCTTCGAGGATACGAGATTGTGCATGAATCTTTGGAAGATTATTTTCTATTGATAAGTGATATTTGACAGATGATTGATTTACTAAATGATTTAATTTACGAGAATAGTGAATGATTTGATTTACGAGATTAATACATGAATTGATTAAAAAGTGACAAAGGAAGTGATACAAGTTTTACAGTATATGTTTTTTGATACAAGTGCATTTATCGTATTTTAATGATTTTAAATAAATCGTTTTTCTTACTGAATAAAATGTCTGAAATTACTGCATTATCCCATGACTTTGAAAATATTATCGTACTGCATACTGAAAATTGCATCATGGTATTTTATGCATTTTCATATTTAGTAAAATAAATGATTTTCTTTAAGTGCATTTAGTACGCACTTTTATATATGTTTCTTATTGAGCTTTCCCCAAAGCTCACCTCCCCCTTCTCACCATCTTAGATAGCTTATCAAAATACACGAAGTCCGTTGCCTTTAGTTAGTCGAAGAAATCGCTAGAGGTGAGAAGTACAAAGTGATCAGGTATTTATTAAATGTTTATTTATATTCAGACACGTATTTACACAGCAGTTGTATTTATAAAATAGAGCATAAATACGTATCGAAAATTAGTAGGATATAACTTATGTGAAGTTTATTATAAACGAAATCGTAGTTATTATATTATAATCTGTATTTAATTTATTATTATTAATTGAATTAATTGTATATTGAATTAGGTGAAATGAAAAGATGAATTGTACTTACACCGATACCGAATGTAAACCTAGTGTTAGCGATTAATTGAAAGAAAAAGATAGTATCGAAAAGGAAAAATTTAGTGCGAAATTTTCTAATTTCGGTCGTTACATTGCACTCATGTATTATGTCCAAATGGTATTACGTGAAGGCTGACGTGGATAGCTTAGTTGGCTATCACGTGGCATATCACGTGTGCAATACTAACGGCAGTTAGTGTCATTTAACAAATTTGGATTTATTTACATAATTTTAAAAGGTTGAGGGTTTATTTCAACTGAAATAAAAGTTTATAGATTGAATTTCACGCAATAAAACGTTGAAGGTTGAATTCTATTTTGGACTAAAAGTTGATGCCTTATTTAGCTATTAACATACTTTAGAATATGTATCATCCCGTTATTCTCGTTAAAATTTAAAAACTCCAAAACTATTTATTTGGTTGCAGATTTTTTTGGAATACCTCTAACAAATGAACAAATAGTTAATTTTGAAAGAAATTATAGGTAATCTCTTTTGTTTACGAATCCATCTCATTCAAAAGAGAATAACTTGCATCACTATCTTAATTTCAATTCAAACATTAGTTTGATTCACACTTCAAGTTCCAAGAAATACGGCAAAAAAAAAAAACGAAGTTTTTGTCCAAAGAAATTGGAAAAAGATGTTTTTAGATAATTTTTCTAATAATAAAATAATAACTTTGAAGTTGAGTGAGGCTGGGTTTAGATATAAAAGTTGTAGTCCAAGCTCTGATTAGAATTGTTAAAATAATAACATCAGCTTGTCTAACATCAGCTTGTCTGACACAGCATCAACGTTCTATTTACTTGCTCCTAGTAGTAGTAGACACTCTTATGATGTAACATTATACTGTAAATAATATAGGAATATTTTTTGGTAGTTTAGAGTATATTAATTTCTTCAATTGTATATAACTACAAGCTTTCAAGTTCTCAAACAATGCAAGCATATATTTCATTCTCTCATCTCTCCTATGCCCAATTTTCTTCGGTTTTCAAACAATACAAGTGCAACCATGAAGCATGGGTGTCTTCTCAACAAGCTTATATTCTGGGGCTGATGGGGAGATTGAAGTTGATAAGGCTAGGCAAATAATGAGTAGCAGTGGTCTGTCTTGTATAATTTTTTGTTCATGTAATGTAAAATATGAAAATTTTGTGTTAAATTTTATACCAACACATCAAACACAAAATTTATTCTTTAGCTGTATACAAGTTTTATCAAAATTTAGATCTTGTTGTTTTTGTGTATTTTATTCGTGTTATTTTAATATTTTGTTTAGAATTATCAAAAGACTTTGTTGGTTTGCCTGATACTACTGATTCTCCAGGGGAAAGATTTTCCTCTCTAGTCATGGAACGGTAGGCCAGAAATGCCATGGGCCCTGAACGCAAAACAAATACCCGCCTGCACAGAGGTTTCAACAATCTGGGCTAGTAATCCAACCCATTTCTTTCAAATTAGCCTGTAGACAGGGCTCGACCCGACTCTTTCAACGATAATGACGGTTGGTCCTTTTGGCGGGACGAGAGATCATAAAGCCTTCTTGTAGTCTGTTGCCATTCCGCTCTCCTTCTTGCTCTGTTACATTCTGCACAACCAAAGCAAAGCAAAGACTCCAACTGGTTTTGGAACCTTGAAATGGATCAAACCAATGCGTGGAGACTCCTTGAATCGGATTGTTATTCCCCAAGACGACTCCATGACAGTCAATACGATTTTCCGGTACCAATGATTTTTCTCACTCAATACCCATTTTGCATCGTTCTTGTCTGTTTTTCATGGAGTGTTCACTACTTTCTTGTTGTTTGTTCTTCCTTGTGGGTTTCCGCAATGCAAAGGGAGATCGCTTTTTACCCAACAGAAGTTTGATGGATCTTGACCAAGCCCACAGTCTGTTGACCAACAGGACCCCAGAGTTCAACCCTTCAAAATCCAACGTACGTTTCACCATTTCTTGAATTCTGAATTCCATGGAAATTCTTCATGTTTCCTGGCCTATGGATATGTATATCTTGATTCTTGTGTTTCTCCTGGTTTTGGATATCCAGGTGTTTGTTCTTTTGATTCTTGATATAGTGAATATCTTGAGATGAGAATTGAGAACCGTTGGTTTCTGATTTCCCCTTGGTTGCTGTCAGCAAGCATACAGACAGAAACTGATTGAGAATCTGAATTCAGATTCTGAAGGGAGACCATTTAGGACTATGGTTTTGGGAGGAAGCCCGAAATCGAGTAGAAAGTCCAATCCTTTTGTTGATGAGATGAGACAAGAGGAGGCAGTGATGTTTGATAACAATAGCAGACAGACTCCATATCGGTGCATCCCCAAGGTACTCAATGCAGTTCTACACATGATTTCTATTCCACCACCATCTTTCTAGTTATACCAGCTTAGAAATCAGAAGTCATCTAGTTATTTCAGTTACTTGTAGGAAGAAAGTTATACAGTGATTGGCAGTAGTATGTAGTTTGGAACAATTAGCTAACTAGATGTGGTAAATCGTATATATAATTCATGTTCTAAGAGTAGCTTTTCTGCCGTATCTCAAAAGCGGGTATAATTTTACTAAAACTCAGGATGTCATATAAAACATGAAAATTTCGTGTAAACATGCCAAATACAACATTTTTCATCACCTACTCACCATGTCTTGTCTAGATTTGTGTTGCATGTGGACAATCAAGTTCATATTTTCTTAAATCGATGGCCTATTTTAACTTTAGGAGCTACTAATTAAGCCCTCTTTGTATCATTTTGTATCACTGATTGGGATTTAATCAATTGCTTAAATTCTCCATGAAACAGTTTTCCTTTAAACAGTGAAGCAGAAAAATGAATCAAATTGACTCTGATAAACTTAGGGAGTACACTTCAAGAAATGACAGGAGTCAGGAATGCATTTTTTTTTGTTATTCATCTGATGCAGAAGGGAAGCCTATACTGTTGATGTTCGATACTGTGAATTGTGGAATCTGTGTGCAGGTAGAAGGGAGGGTTTTGTATGCACCAGGGCTTATAAATGACTACTACGTGAACATCTTAAGTTGGGGTAAAAACAACGTTCTTGCTGTTGCTTCGGGTCCGATACTGTACTACTGGAACTCAGAAAACCAGAGAATACACGAGTTTTTGCAAGTTCATGGTGCGAATGATTGGCCTACAAGTGTGACCTGGTCCGAGGATGCCAGGACTCTGGCTGTTGGATATACGAGCTCCAAACTTCAGCTCTGGAATGTTGAATGTTCCGAGCTTGTGTGTCTCTGTCTCTGTCTTTCCTTCCCTCTTTGAGATCAATATTTTTTTAGGTCATTTTTTGCCTAAGTCATAAGGGGTAACCAGAGTTAGGTCTTCGATAAGTGCTTCGATGCTTAAGGCAGTATTTTTATGAGAATATTGTGAGAGGGGAAAAAGAAAAAGAGTGCTTAGGATTAAAGGAAAAAAGAGAGAGAGAGAGAGAGAGAGAGAGAGAGAGAGAGCTAACGAAGATAAGAGAATATTCAATCTCATCAACCTGTTGGACGCTTGGCTTTAGGTGTCAGGTTTGTTGACAGCTTGGTGACAAAGTGATAGACTTGTCATAAGAGGCCGACGGGCCGAACCTTAGGTGAGCATGAGCCTGATGCTTGGCTTGCTGTATTTCGGGCTCAGTCTATTTATTTATGTACCTAAGAAATTTATTGTTTCAAGGCTCTTAGAAGGTTGCTTAGAAGCAGTAATTATTTATCTGTCTACATACAGATTACAAACTTTCAAGGTCATAGTGGAAGTGTAGCATCCACCGCATGGAATGGCAACGTTTTAACTTCAGGAAGCCATGACAAATCCATTGTCAATCATGATGGTATTCGAATCATACTTTCACTGCTAGTTATTCTAATCATTGATAACAAACTGAGTTTGATATTCTATTAAGCTCTTTTGCAGTTAGAGCAAGAAACAGTTTGGCTTCCTGCATAACAAAGCATGCCGGTGAAGTTTGTGGTTTGAAATGGTCAACTGAAGGCAATAGATTGGCAAGTGGAGGCAATGATAATCTCTTATACATATGGAAAGCTTCCAAGTTGAATTCATCCAAATTCCTGTATCGACTCAGTGATCATTCTGCTGCAGTCAAGGCCCTTGCTTGGTGTACCGATCAGTACAATGTTCTTGCCTCTGGAGGAGGCTTGAATGATGGATGTATTAAGCTATGGAATACACAGAAAGAATTATGCATTAACAGCATTGAAGCCAAAGCACAGGTATATCTCATATATCTACCAATTATCTGGTTTTTTTTTGGATAAGTTGTAATTCCATTTATCCAAGTTAGCAGAATTCTGCTACCGTACAACAGTTCAACAAATTTACAAGACAAAAATCAGTTTTCGTAACATAATTCTTTATAAATTGTGTCCGCAGAAATTTGACGTAGCTTATGTGATTTATTTTTTACGGCATCCTTAATCTGATAAGTCACCTGTATTAAAGTTTCTTCCATATCTTTAAACAAAAGACAATTTCGTTCCCTCCATATCTAGTATATACAAGCATTCTAAGCAACGTGCAACATAATGAAAATCAAAGCTTTTTCTTTCAATCTGTTCGTCGCGCAATTCAATTCTACAAACAATTCTCCACTCTTCTATTAATCTTCCGTGGCTGAAGGATCCTTTGCCGAATTTCTTTTGTGAAGTTAGACCAAAGAACAAATAATTTGATTGTTTGGGTTAGCTGTTACTATTAGTATTTTGATGTCAATGAACAGATGTATGGGCTGGAGTGGAACAGTCATCACAAGGAGATATTGAGCGGCCATGGCTACAGCACAAGTAAGAACCAAAACAAGCTGTGGGGGAGTTGGGGAAACACAGATCCAGAATCATAAATCTATGCCAGGTTTAACTATTCAAACTTCTAGAACCAAGTAGAATATTTGCAGAACACATGAATATCTGAAGGTTCCCGTATTTGTATGCTGTGGAGCCCTGATGGAGTAACTGTGGCATCTGCTGAGGCAGATGAGACTCTTGGCTTTTGGGACGTTTTCCGACTGCCTGCTGCTGCAAATTCAATTGTTTCAGATCTTCAACTTCAAGGTCTTTTGTCTTTGAGGACAACTTCAACAAGATGATTGCAACAGCCTACAATCCTTTTTTGTAACTTATTCCATTGTTACCATTCTATTTTCCTCTCAAACTCACATGAATATTGAGCTGTAACTGCTACTGCAGTGAAGGAAATTGGCTGGTGCAAGCATGCATTGCACAGGATAAAAATGATGAAAAGAACACACAAGTTGTCTATTTTTCATCAGAGTTGTTCACAGTACTTTTCAAATGCATTTTATTCAAACTGAACTGTTTTCAACCACAACAGCAATGGTAAACTAGAGCTTTATTTCATGGTGTTGTACTACCATTATAATATATTCAGCCTGTCGGTCTTTTTCTTCCCTTCTTCCTCATTTCTCCGCAGCTTGAGCTTCTGCCAGTCTAGCACTAACTGCTTCCCAAGATACAAGTTTCTCCATGAAAATTGATATGTAATCCGGTCGCCGGTTCTGCCAGAAGAACAAATTTACATAGTTTTTAGACTCACTTGACAACATTCCAACACAATCCGAAGCAATTTATAAGTCATGAACCTTTACCTGAAAATCAAGGTAATAAGCATGCTGTAGACAAAAAGCATATCCCACCAGTGGAATTAGCATTGGTTAACAGGAACAATTCTCAAAACAAGAATTTGGGAATAATTCAAATATCAAATCAGTGGAAAAACTGTTAAAATATGGATTACCTCCCAGACATCAATAGTGAGAAGTGGCTGCAGAAAATCAACAGAATATAAAATATCAGATGCATAGACTTGACATATATTATAGTCTGTGCAGATTGTTTTCTACGTTTTTTTGTACAATGGAGGCTCTGGCCTTGGGGAAGAGAGAAATGCAAGTGTAGAGTTTCAAATCTCAAACTTGCAGAGATCTCACACTTTAAAGGTAACATGACCATTTGAGCGAATGCTCAAGGTCACATTGTTCATCTACACTTGAAACATGAATTATGAGTTTGAATCAAGGAATATACTCACAAAGTAGTCCCAAACAAGCGGATTCACAGCATTTGGACTTTTCACAACTTCAAGCTTATTTGCTTTGTCTGGATAAAACAAAAGAAACCTTAATCTCCAGATTGTGCTAAGAACTTAAGAATCTTAATGGGAAATTAAAAAAGTAAAGATGCCATGCTAAGAGCTAAGTGGTCACCCACAAGCAAGCCATGCCCAGCCAGAACCAAACTGAGTAGCTGCAGCTGACTTAAACTCTGCAGCAAATTGCTCGAAAGAACAAAAATCTCTTTCAATCAGATGTAGAAGCTCTCCAGATGGTTTTCCTCCACCACCTGGTTTTCCTCCTCCACCACCTGGTTTCATTGACGCCCAGAAGAAATCATGGTTCCAGGTCTGCAAACAAGTCATAAAACTTAAAAGGGGGATATGATATGCAACTATGCAAGTTTAGATTCACCAATGTCCATGACAGACCTGCGCAGCATTGTTAAAGGCAGGGAGTAAATCACCATTGTTGTATGAAGCAATGATTATGTCTTCCAGGGACACACCTTCTAGCTCTGTTCCAACAACTTGCTTCTTTAGATTCTCCACATAGGTTCTATGGTGCTTTCCCCAGTGATACTCCAGGGTTTCACGGCTCATATGGGGCTCCAATGCATCCTGGGCAGATGAAGAAATAACAAAATTTCAACACAGTTTGCATCTATTCTATTTCTTTTCATCATTTCCAGTTTACCCTGGACATGGCACATGAACGTTAACAAATGATGTAGATTTGTGTAAACAAAGTAACAGATTATGTCTCTGTACCACGGAAAAAATGAGCTTTTCACAACACTTAAAACCAAGGGCGGAGTGCCGGAGCCTTATGAGGGCAGTGGGAGCTCAAGCACCCGCTGGCCTTTAAATAAATAAAATTATATTTAACATAAAAAAATTTATATTTTACTAATTTTTTTTGGTGAAAGTTTTCATGCTTGTTTAAAATTATATTATGTAACATTAGCAATTTTGCTATTGTAATAAAAATGATTGAGACTAAAAAAGATCAAATGTATCAATTAATTTATTTGTTGTTAAGATGATTTTACTGGTTGTCAATACTAAAATAGAGAGTATATTTTCAATAATAAACATCTTGAAAATTATTTGTGTAATCAAATGAAAGATAAAAGGTTGAATGATAAGTTAGTTATGTATATTGAAAAAGATGTGTTGAAAAGCAATATAACCAAACTATTGTGCACTGTGTTCAAAACAATATCAAAGGTAACTGTAAAAATTTTTAACAATTATGATTGAATATGTAAGTTTAATTATTATTATTATTATTATTATTATATGATGCACTGACAATGTATTATCTCTATACATTGTCAATGCACTAATGGTTGACACCTTATCAATAAATCATTATGAGCAAATTGCAAAATATTTATTTGTATTTAAGGGCTTCATATTTGTTTTAGTTTACTTATCGATGAGGTATCAACTTTTAGTGTATTGATAGTGTATAGAAATTATATACTGACAGTACATCATATACAAATCCTATTATTATTATATTTAAATTAAGTTTCCATACTAGTTAAAATTTTTAGCTCTGCCATTGCTTAAAATCATTGTAGAATGTTAATTTATCTTTGCAAAAACCTTTTCATTATAAAAAGAATTCACATGGGATTGCTAGAAACCAATTTTCTAGTAGCGCTAGCAACAAGCTTAACAATAGCAAGCTAATCTAAAAAGATTGAATTTCGAGTTTGCAACAAGAAAAAGAAATGTTTCAATAAAAAGGATATAAAAATGAGAACTTTGAGTTTTACCATTGGATATGGAGGCGGCTTCAGCTCATATTTTGCCGTTACCAAATTTGAAGCATCCTTACTCGGAAAGTGTCTCTGAAACAGAAAGATTGTGTCAAAGGGATGAAAACAAATGACTTCTAGCGTAATGAATCTGGTTGAAAAGCTAGAAATCTTAATACAATAAGATGAGTACATAATTTAAATTTAATTATAAATAATGCATGTATATGTAAAATAAACTAAAGTAAAAATATTGTAAATAATAATTGTATTAAATGAATATTTAATATAAATAATTATTTAATCCACCATCAGATTTTGATTTATCTTGATACAAATTCACTATATATCGTACATGCATAAATTCGTTTACGTATGATAGTCTCAAATTTATGATTAAACCTTTTCTTTATGTATTTCTAAATGATACATATCAATTTTGTAATAAATCTATACAAATCGAGTATCATTCGAACATGATAATTTTGTCTACCATCATTAATATACTCCACTCTCCACGTCCCAAATACATAACTCAAATTTTTTTTCAAACAAACAACATATGCACAGTAAAAAAAGAAAAACCTGGGGTTTTGAAGAAGCTGCGACGGGTTCCATGAAGCTCTGCTTTTGCAAGCACCAAAATCTAATACTAAAGTTAACAGAAAGAGAGAAAGATTAACAGAGAAGGAACGGCAAACAATAATGAAGTCGCCTTGGAAGCAGCTGCTGCTATTAGTAGTAGTACATTTTCATGCTGTCTCGGCTCGGACATGCTTGTACTTCCCCTAGTTTGAGGAGCAGTAGTACATTGTGGACTAAGTGAAGTATTGTACTTCCCAAACATCTCAACTAATTTTTTTTTTTGGTTACAACATCTCAACTAATTTTGGTACTAGTGATTATGTTTAAATAATACATTTACATGTTGACTGATTAAGAATTTAAGATATACTAACAATTATATTATAATTCTTGTTATATTACAAACGCTAAGTAATTTTCAAATTTTTTGTTTTATATATATATATATATATATATATATATATATATATATATATATATATATATATATATATACACACACACACACACACACATTTTTTGGATTTATAAAAAGGTATAAAGAAAAGAAAAATTCAAACATTAGATCTTAATCCTCCCAACTGGATGTAACAACTGTTTGGCAAGCTTGATCGTTAAATCTATATATAATTTTTACCAACACCTTAATTCGTGGTTTTTTTTTATTGTTTTCATATTGTATCTAAAATTATCATATCTAGTTTAGGATAATTTTTTATTCAAATTATGTCACACAATCATATTATTAAAAATTATTTATTTATTATCAAAATAAATAATAAATCTATTAAAATAAGTAATCGTAATTTTAATTAATATATATGTTGCTAATAAATTTTTTTTAATAATATAATTATGTGATTTGATTTGAAATATATATTGACGTGAAATGTGAAATAACCTTAGGATAAACTTTGTTAGGTAAGTATGATTGAAATCCTGAAGTTTTACTTCTATAAAAAAAATTAATAAACAAATAAAATGGGTGTCATGGCACAAAATGCTAAATCTCTAATCAATTGTATGGCAGTATCATGAGTCTTTCTGCTAATTAAGTTGCAATGATCAGACAGAGTCCAAGTTCCAAAAGGAAAACAGTGCTTCAATTATGCCCAAACTCTTTTGCAGGGAGCAAGATCTGATGTTTTTATTTCATCTACCTGGGCAACCAGCCACAGTGAAACCATTCAAGCTCAAGCCTCCTGCAATTGAAACAAACACTTCTGTCAGGGCTTTGTTGGACCAAGCCCGGTAAAAGCTCATGGCATGGAGCACTCTGCCATTTAATAACAGAGAACACGATACAATGACATGACATTAAAAAAAAAAAAATGAAGGTGTCATTTGCTAAAATTTGGTGAAAATTGTATATGAATATAACAAAAGCTAAAAAAAGTTGTGTGCTTGCAATGACAAATACATGACACGAACACAATTTTAACATGAATTATATACACAAATGGTCAAGTCTAGCAAGATAAAGTGCATATTGCAATTGCTAGAAGGGGAGTTAAGATGGAAAGTTTACCAAAGAAAATATCCGATGGCTACCGCAACCTTATAAATCCTGTTGATCAGCTCAATTCCACATTTGAAATCTCTCAATTTCCACAAACACTGCAGCTTAAGTCCCCCTTCTGCATCCAACAGCCTCCAGCCAACAACCCACAAGTGAAAACTCTAACTTTCAACAAGAATACTTAGAAATATATGAGTTTATCATGTAATGGTTTTCCAATGCAGATTTGCATATAGCTATCTAAGAATAACCAGTAACATCTTTTCCTTGTAACCGGCTTAAACTTGCTTTGAAACGATGCATGATCCACCCAGGTGAGAAAATTCGTTTGATCAAATTCATAGACACTGGTAGGAGATTTGTAGCTCGAAAAACTAGTTATAAGCCATGAATTTTTCTTCACTAAATAGTAGCCTTCAAGCTGCTAATATAAGTCATGAATTAGCTTTTTCTTAAAGTTCTAGATCATAAAAATGCATTAGCAGAACCTTTTGAATCATGAAACATGGAGAAAAAGAAACACCAACAGTTAGCATGGATACAAAAAACTTGATAAAACTGGAAGACATCATGTCATGTCAGTAATAACCATGTAAAACATACAACCAACAACAATCTTGCGAAAACAATGGCCAATCAATTATGATATTTCCCGCTGCTTAAATTTCAAATATTTCTGAAATAGGTTGCTTGAAATTTCTTTCTTTGCTAAAAAATGAAGAGAACAAGAACGAGCTAAAACATCATCAAAATAGAAACAGACTAACAACCCCAAATTCCCTCTTTCCACGGTGGAAGTTTTGACAGTGCTATGCTATTACAACCAATTGCCAAAGACAAAAATACTAATATGCAGTAAACTTCACTAGACTTGGCAATTCTAGACACAATACATCGATATAACATAAAAATGACATGGATTAAAATTTGGTACAAATTGTAGATGAATATGACAAAAGCTGAAAAGAAGATTTTGTATTTGGTGCACAGATATGAAGTTTTCGTGTTTTATACAATAAGAACACAAATGGACAGGTCTACTACAAACTAAAAAGAATAGTTCAATCCCATTAACCACAATTCAAACAGATAATCATGATCAGCTTTTGTGTCAAATCTATTAAAACAAAGTGAAAAAATGGGTATCTGCAAAATCACCTTCTCCAATAGAGCCTTAGCATCATCCAGAGACATGGGAGCCTGCAAAGAAGAAACAAGAGAGCACTCTTGCTGAGGAAGAGAGAGTTGAGGCTTTAGGAATGAGAATCTTGAACTCTGTGTCAACATTTCCCAACACTTTCTCCGCAAACACACTCTCTAATTCTTCCGGGAAAAGGTCTTTGGCCCCAAAATCACCCAACAAGTCGAGGCCCATAGCTCGAGTTCTGAGGGAGAGTCAACTCCGAATCGAAGAGGAAAACCCGATGACCAGATGGCTGTCGTGGTGCTGACATGTAGAAGGGAAGGAGAAGACTGAGGGAAAAGTGTCGTGCGGTGAAGGCTATGGGCAGCTGGCTTTAGCCTGTATGGCTGTTTTGTGTTAATTTTGCCTGTAAGAGCTAAGATAAGAACAAGGAGCTTGTCTTTGCTGGCTTACCTGGTTGTTGAAAGTTGAGTATCTGGTTGGGAACCATTCAATACGCCACCGGCTAGGGTCATTGTGGCTTAGGGACCCACTTCTTTATTTTGAAGTCGGCATATAATTTTAGATACAACAAGATAATGTTATACCAAAGTTGAGTATAACACAGTGATAAAATATAAAAACAAAACGAATGAATACGGGAAAACTAAAAGAGAAATATTATGTTTGATACGTTTGTGTTTGTTCATTTATTTTTTAATATTATTCATATTTGTGTTCATGTTTGTTAACTTTGTTCTTAACGAACATATTCATAAACATGTGTTTGTGAATATTAAACGAACTAATTCACTAATAAGTGTTCGTGAATATTAAATGAACATGTTCATGAGCATTAAACAAAAATTTTTAGACAAACAAAATGTATTCACCCTAATATATATGATGTCAAACTAAAAAATCTTACATAAATATGTAATTTTAATAATTACATATTAAAATAATCTATAAGTAAATATGTAATTTAAAAATTTATTATTATTGAACAGTAAACGAATACTAAATGATTCATTAAACAAACGAGTTTAAAACGAACATCAAATAAACTTGTTTGTGAACATAAACAAACGAATCATATCTTTGTTTATGATCGTTCGTTAAAAATAATAAACAAACAAAAACCGAATATATTTACGAATAATTTATCGAACACTTTGTTCATTTACATCCCTATTGGCTAGGACCATTGTGGCTTAGGGACCCACTTCTTTATTTTGAAGTCAGCATATAATTTTAGATACAACAAAATAATATTATACGAAAATTAAGTATGACATAGTGATAAAATATAAAAAAAATGAATGAGTACGGCAAAACTAAAAGAAAAATATTATGTTTGATGTGTTAAAATAAAATTTTCATATTTTACATAACACAAATACAAATTATCTTATTTATAATAACAACTACTTACTCAAGGAAGACAATAACTTTCACTTTTTGAGTTTGTCAACTTCAAAAACATAATCAAAGAAACTTTCAAATTGCCTTAATTCGAACAAAATTTTATAATATATCACAAATTTTTTTATCCGCCAGATAAAAAAAATCTATCTTTTCACTTCTATCTAGATATAGCTTTCAAGATTATTATGAAAGAATTAATCCTCAAATAATCATCAGTAGCGTATGAAGTTTTTTATATCTATCCCAAATTAGAATAATGCTATTAAAAGCCAACATATTGCTTCTGTTAATAAAGTTACAAATTATTACATTCACCATAACTCATTAATGCTTGGTCAATTTCATTTGTATCAAGTGGAAACCACAAACAAATATGGCAAAGCGACGAAACCTCTAAATCTCATGTTCTTCGACTATCGCGTGACCAACTCTCTTATAAAATGAAGCCCCTTTAGTTCCCCAAATCAATCAAGATTGAGCCACTCACATTCAAAGATGACAGGAAAAAGAATCCCAAACACTAAAGTTCATGCAGCAATCTGCACAATTCTCCTCCTAGCTCCAGTTGTTTTCTCACAGGATTCACCTCCGATACCAGCAGACAAATCCCAACTTAATGCTTGGTTTGACGCCAATGTCAAGCCTGCCTCGGCGAGAGCCGGCACTCTAGACCCTGCCCTTGCTCAGGCTGAGTGTCACGGACAAGGCTTTTTCTCAACTAAAATGATTGGCCGCCCGGCACTTGAATGGTCTCGTTCACACAAGTCAGCCAAGATATCACAATTATCTGAACAAGCAACAATCGAGCAACAAGTTAGATATGGGGCACGCCACGATATAGCGGGGCCTAAAGAATTCACACATCATAACCACCGATGATCCCGTAGAAAAAAAATGGTTTTATTAATAGTAGAGAGTTTACAAAAGATT
This sequence comes from Heritiera fomes, assembly GCA_032173925.1. Lineage (NCBI taxonomy): Eukaryota > Viridiplantae > Streptophyta > Magnoliopsida > Malvales > Malvaceae > Heritiera > Heritiera fomes. The sequence continues at coordinate 1,242,606 of JAPDPM010000005.1, read as the reverse complement.
ACAAAATGAGTTAGCTCTTCCACACCATCGTCGGGGGCTAAGGAGGGCAGCCCTAGATGGGTGTGCTTGCACATACCTTAGACAGTGAGGTAGCCCAACATTCCACCGACTGCTCACCCCTCCTAAAGAGCTAAAGAGCTTTTATAGCTATGCTACCAGTAACCATAAAAATGTTTGAAACGGGGACACTTTTCCTAATTCCATGGATTCTATTTTCCTAAGTCCATGGATTCTGTTTTCCCCGATGTCTCTTTACCCGGTCATGGCCCTATACAAGGTTGGCTCATGACATCCTACCCGGTTATGGCCCTATACATGGTTGGCTTATGACATCTTTCCCCACTTAATCTGTCGACGTCCTCGTTGACTTAGCTGCTTGGAACTCTTCGATCTTCTGTTTGAAAGCTTTGAGGTCGTGCTCTCTCTCCCAACTAACTTCTTCTGGCCCCAGTCCTTCCCACTTTACTAGGTACTCTTGGATCAGTCTTCTTGACACTACTGTTTGTCTATCTGCCAAGATTTCTTCTACTTGACGCTCTGAAGGTGGCTTCATCCTAATAGCAGTTCTGGTTGCCTTACTTCGGCTTGCATCTGTTGGGTCAGCATGATATGGCTTCAGGTTGCTTACATGGAAAACCGGGTGCACTTTCATCCACTTTGGGGGATCAATTTTATAGGAGGCTTGTCCCACCTTGCTAAGAATCTTCACTGGGCCCTCATACTTGCGTACTAATCTGCGGTCCCGCTTCCGTAGGAATCTAAGCTGTTCAGGTACTACTCTGACTAAGACCAAGTCATCCACTTCAAACTGTCGAGCTCTTCGACCCTTTTCTGCCCACTTCTTCATGCGCTTTGATGCTTTTTCTAAGTAAGCTCGGGCAATCTCTGTGTTTTGCCTCCATTCTTTGGTGAAGTTGAAGGCTAGAGGACTCTTCCCTTTATATGGCTCAAGGGAGGTGTGGGGCAATCTTGGTTGTTGTCCTGTGACTACTTCAAAAGGGCTCTTGTTCGTGGTGGAGCTCTTTCTAGAATTGAAACATAGTTGTGCCACATCTAGTAGCAGAGGCCAATTTTTTTGGTTGGCTTGTACGAAATGCCTCAAGTATTCCTCTAACAATCCGTTAAAATGTTCTGTTTGCCCATCTGTTTACGGGTGGTAACTTGAGGAAATGTTAAGTTGTGATCCCAATATGTTGAAGAGTTCCCACCAAAATGACCCAGTGAATCTTGGATCTCTATCGCTAACAATGTTCTCCAAAATACCCCAATATTTGACTACATATTTGAAGATTAGACGAGCCGTGTCTTCTGCTGTGTAGTACTTTTGAGCGGGGATGAAAGTGGCATACTTTGAAAACCAATCAACAACTACCAGGATTGAGCCCAGATCACCAACTCTAGGGAGCCCGCTTATGAAGTCTAGAGAAATACTCTCCCAAAGTCTTGTTGGCACCGGCAATGGTTCAAGCAAGCCTGCTTGCTTATTTCTTTCGACTTTGTCTTGCTGGCAGATGAGGCATGTCTTGGTGCAGTCCATCACGTCTTGTCTCATATGCGGTCAATAATAGCCCTGTTTCAGTAGAGCAAGAGTACGTTGCCAACCTGGATGACTTGTCCAAGGTGTGTCATGACATTCCCGCATCAGCTTCTGTCTCAAATTTCCTGCTCTCGGGACAAACAATCTTGGGCCCTTTGTCAATATAGCCCCATTCTCTAACCAAAAATACTTTGACTTCCCTTCTTGTACTAGCTTCATCAAGGACTTGGCTTGGGGGTCTTTATCAAGATTTTCTTCAATCAGTTTCCAAATATCTGAGGTTACTTTGGTAGTTGACATTGGGGCGATTCTCCTAAGTGCTGCTAATTCCACCCTTCGACTCAATGCATCGGCCACTTGATTGGCACTCCCCGCTTTGTATTCAAAATGAAAATCAAACTCCGCGAGAAACTCTTGCCACCTGGCCTGCTTTGCCGTGAGTTTTTGGTTGGGTGAGAAAATGGCTAACTGTTGTATTATCAGTCTTGACGACAAATTTTGATCCCAGTAGATAATGCCACCAAGCCCTTAAACAATGGATCACTGCTAATAGTTCCTTCTCTTGGGTCGTGTATCTCCTTTCTGCTTCATTCAACTTGCGGCTTTCGAAAGCAACCGAGTGTCTTTCTTGTAAGAGCACTCCCCCAATGGCAAAATCTGAAGCATCTGTTTGTACCTCAAAGGGCTTTCCAAGGTCTGGGAGGACTAACACAGGGTCTTCAATTAGGGTTTGCTTCAATTCTTCAAACGCCTTGTTGCATTCACCCGACCATTCCCACTTCTTATCTTTCTTCAACAACTCCGTAAGGGCCGTTATGCTACAGGAGTATCCTTCCACAAATCTCCGATAATAGTTGGCCAGTCCCAGAAATGAGCGCAGTTCTTTAACATTTTTCGGCGCATGCCACTCCTTAATAGCCTTGACTTTCTCCATATCCATCCGAATCTGCCCTTGTTCCACAACATGGCCTAGAAAGTGGACTCGGGTTTGAGCAAAACAACACTTCTCCCTTTTTACAAACAATTGGTGCTCTTGAAGCCTTTCGAAGACCAGTCTAAGATGATCTTGATGCTCCTCCAAGGTAGAGCTAAAGACTAAGATGTCGTCCAAGTAGATGACAACAAATTTATCAAGATACTCATGAAAGACCTGATTCATCAGAGTAGAAAAAGTGACAGGAGCATTGGTTAGTCCAAAAGGCATGACTAAAAATTCAAATGCACCATACTGAGTTACACAGGTAGTCTTTGGCTCGTCTCCTTCGGCGATTCTGACTTGAGGATACCCGAACCTTAGGTCAAGTTTAGAGAAATACTTGGCCTGACTTAACTGATCAAAAAGGTCTGCTACAAGGGGGATTGGATACTTGTTCCTCACTGTCACCTTGTTTAGGGCTCTGTAATCTACACACAATCGTAAGCTCCCATCATGCTTCTTTTGAAACAACACTGGTGCCCCGAATGGTGCTTTGGATGGTCTGATAAAGCCAGCTTGTAAGAGTTCATCCAATCGTTTCCTTAACTCAACCAACTCTGGAGGAGCCATGCAATAGGGTCCTTTTGCGGGAGGTTTTACCCCGGGGAGGAGTTCAATTTCATGATCTACAGATCTTCGTGGTGGTAGGACCTTGGGTAGTTGGTCTGGTATTACATCCTTGAACTCTTCTAGCACCTGTCTTATTCCCTCAGGCACAAACTCTGACTCGGCACCCTCTTTGCAAATCGGCATGGCGACATATGAGGGCTCCCCTCTTTTTACTCCTTTCTTAAACTGTAAGGCTGAAATTATCTTTCCGCTTCTAAGGAGGATCGTGGCCGGCACTACACATAGGCGTTCCCTCAAGAACAATAGGCAACTGGCAACTGGAATCGAGATCGCTTGAGCCAGCATCATGAAGTCCAATCCCAAGACAACATCAAAATCATCCATGGGGGAAACGGTGAAGTTGATGCCTCCTTCCCATGGTCCAAGTTTGGTCATCACGTTCTTAGAACTTCCACAAATTGCAAAGGCTGGTGAGTTGACCGCTTTCATCTGCCCGCAATCCTTACTAACCTTTAGACCACACCTTTTGGCCTCCTCGGGTGTGATAAAGGTATCGGTTGCCCCTGTGTCGACCATTGCCCTTGTAGATTTCCCATTAAGCATTATCTCCACGTACAGCAAGCCTCTCTCAGGTTCTTTCTTCATTTGTCTTAGCTGCGAATGAAGTGCGTTTAGGAATCGGATAGAACCCATTCTCGCAGGTTCTTCCACAGTCTCTTCGGCCACTGGCGGCAATTGGAGAGCTTCTTGGGTGGAAGTCCTTAGTGCATTGAGGGTACCTCTATGGGGACACTCAACCACTCGATGCGGTCCCTAGCATAGGAAGCAAGCTAATGGTTGTCTAGGTTTGAACGTCGGAGCATTGTTTGTCTTAGATGGAGGGGTGTCTCTACCTAGTGGTCTCCTGTCCACTCCCCCACTTGAGGGTCTATCCACCCTGGCCGCCTTTCTTCCGTTTCCATAGTTGGAGTTACTGCCTACTGATGGAGGGTTCTTACGCTTGCTTGAGCTATCATTGTAATCGTTGAGGCGTTCGGTGGCAGTCATTGCTATGGCTACGTCTTGTACCTTCTGCCTTTGGATTTCTGTTCTAGCCCAAGGCTTAAGTCCCTCAAGGAAATAGAACATCTTGTCCTTTTCAGACATGTCCCTAATATCTAACATCAGGGTCCTCACAAACTCTCGCACTGTTCCTATTTGCACCAATTCTCGTAGTTTTCTCTGAGCCAAGTATTCAACATTTTCGGGGAAGAATTGGTTCTTCAGTTCTTGCTTTAGATCGCTCCATGTTTTGATGGGGCACTCCTCACCTGCAAATTTTGAACGCCACCATAACTTGGCATCTCCAGCAAGATACATTGAGGCCATTGCGACCTTTTCTTCCTCCGACTCTATGCGCACCGCTCGAAAATTTGCTCGATGTCAAACAAGAAATTTTCAAGTTCTTTTGCGTCCCTTGCTCCCTCATACCGGCGCGGTTCCGACACCTTAGCTCTTTTCCCCTATCTATCGTGCTAGCACCAGCCCTACCCACAGCTAGTTGAAGCACACTAATTTGAGCCTTGAGTTCCTCGAACTCTTTCTAAATAACTCTCAATGCATCTCTGGTCTCTTCGCTCAAGTTAGCTAATACTCGAACAGCTCCCGCTGAGCTGCTTCCATTTCCCCCAATTGGTCGTTGGTGACCATGTGAGCTTTCAAGGCGGCCATTGCGGCCTCGAGCTCCTCAATTCTCATTCTCTAGTCTGACCCTCCTCGAGTCGACACCATTTTCTTTTCGTTTGCTAGTGCAATTAACCAAGCTCTAATACCACGTGTCACGGGCAAGGCTTTTTCTCAACTAAAGCGATTGGCCGCGCGGCACTTGAATGGTCTCATCCACACAAGTCAGCCAAGATATCACAATTATCTAAACAAGCAACAATCGAGCAACAAGTTAGATATGGGGCACGCCACGATATAGCAGAGCCTAAAGAATTCACACATCATAACCACCAATGATCCCGTGGAAAAAAATGGTTTTATTAATAGTAGAAAGTTTACAAAAGATTACAAAATGAGTTAGCTCTTCCACATCATCGTCGGGGCCAAGAAGGGCAGCCCTAGATGGGTGTGCTTGCACATACCTTAGACAGTGAGGTAGCCCAACATTCCGCCGACTGCTCACCCCTCCTAAAGAGCTAAAGAGCTTTTATAGCTATGCTACCAGTAACCATAAAAACGTTTGAAACGGGAACACTTTTCCTAATTCCATGGATTCTATTTTTCTAAGTCCATGGATTCTGTTTTCCCCGATATCTCTCTACCCAGTCATGATCCTATACAAGGTTGGCTCATGACATCTTATCCGATCATGACCCTATACATGGTTAGCTCATGACACTGAGTCTGAACCTAAAGTCATAAAGGTGGACAAAAGTGGCAGTGGAGATTTCGACACCATAACCAAAGCTATTGAAAGCGTTCCAGCAGATAACACGAAGCGTGTAATAATTTCGATTGGACCAGGATCTTACCGCGAGAAAATCACAATAGAAAAAAATAAGCCATTCATTACATTATACGGATCCGAAGAACATGCCAAATTTGACATTTGACGGTTCGGCAAAGCAGTATGGAACCGTAGACAGTGCCACCCTCATTGTCATGTCTGATTACTTTGTGGCTCCTAACCTCAATATAGTGGTAAGCTTTAGACGTCAAATTTCAATCTTGTCATGAAGTTTTCTTTTTGTTGATTTTTCTTTCTTGGCATAGAACACTGCTCCAAGGCCAGACGGAAAAATGGTGGGAGCGCAAGCAGTTTCCCTGAGAATATCCGGCGATAAGGCGGCTATCTATAACTGGAAAGTTTTTGGTTTCCAGGATACCGTTTGTGATGAAAGGGGCAACCATTTCTTCAAGGATTGCTACATTACAGGCACCGTTGATTTCATTTTTGGAAGCGGAAAATCTTTGTATCTAGTATGATCTTTCGTTGTATCACTCCTAAACACGATATGAATCTTTGGCACAATTTTTATGTTTTACGCAACACGAACAAGAATTATCAAATCTACCCTATTTTGATTGGAAATCTTCATGCAGGGGACGGAGTTATACGTGGATGGGGATACGGGACTTACAGTAATTACGGCACAATCGAGGGCAAGTGAATCGGAGGACACTGGCTATTCCTTCGTGCATTGCAGCGTTACAGGACCAGCGAACGGCACATATTTGGGCAGAGCCTGGAAGACTAGTCCTAAAGTTGTGTTTGCCTATACTGAGATGACCAAAGTCGTAAATCCTGCTGGATGGTCTGATAATTTCCAATCTGAGCGTGCCAAGTAAGCTATATGTGTATATCATATTGCTTCTTTTTTCATGCAATAGTGCTAAGTACATATATGACAAATAAACAAGTAAAAAAGAATAATTACGCATACATAATATAAGATTTACGTGATTTCACGATTTACTTATGTTCATGACAGCATTAGGTTTTTAATTAATTTTTTGAAACATTTTACAAAAAGAAAGATTACTTAATGAAGCTGGCGCAACTCAAATAAATTAGGTTTAACAACCAAGACTCACCTAACTATTATTCTCCTTTTTAAAAAAAATTAGGTCCAAAATTTGCATCCACCTCCCCCTTACAGCTTTCTATGAACAAGAACAAAAAGACAAAGAAAAGGCAAAAAGAGTTCGCTGGGCCTTTGCATCATAAACTTTTCTGGGGCTCCACCCACAATCCCCGCTAAAAAGCTCTACTCCCTTGACCTTCGCTCATTGATCGTCCAGCAAAATCGTCATACTAACTCTGCTGAAGTGTCATATGAACTTAGTCCTCTTAGTCTCCAAAAACTCCAACACCAATATTTTTTTTTTGGTTTGCAGAACTGTATTTTTTGCAGAATACAAGTGCACGGGAGAAGGGGCAAATCCAAGTGGGCGTGTGGCATTCGCCAAGCAGTTAACTGAGGCGGAAGCCAAACCTTTCCTAGTTCATGACTACATCAATGGCACCAAATGGTTGCTTCCTCCTCCTAAGGTCTAAACAATCAATTAAAGCTAGCCACGAACAAGCATACGTGTAGTTTGCTTGTGGCTATTAATCAAGCATAAGCAGCATAGAGTTCATGCAGAGTGCTATCCTTTCTGCCATTTCTGGTTTCGCCGTTGAGATTATTCTCTAGGCGACGGGGGGAAAAAAATAAAGCTTGCGCGGCTTCTTGTTTTAATTTCATTTTCTTTTTTCTATTGCTTGTATAACTGCTATTGCACAATTAGTTGTAAAGAAACCAATGGAGTACATTATAAAAAATTTGTAATGTTTATCTCTTGAAATTTTTTGAAGTTTATTTAATTTTAGAAAAAATTATCTCGTATGATTTTACGTTCGTCTATTAACAAAGAATTTCATATATACAAAATTCTCACGACATGATAATTCATCAATTGATTCAACTTCCAAGCCATTATTCCATCCTGAACTACACTTACAATTGCAGCAAGAAAGAATACTAACAGATAAAGAATTGAGGGTAATCTTAGATACAACACAAGAATAAGATATAAAAAATATGAAACTAATGAAATTTAAAATTTGATAAAATATATAAAATCTAAATAATTATTTTCTATTTGTTATGTAAATATGAATTTTGACACGATAATTATCGTATTTTATACGATGTGAATATAAAATATATACATGAATTATGAAGTCTACTTAAAAGTGGAGACATAATAAATTAAGTTTTTGTCCAATAACCTTTATCTCTTATTAAAATGTTGGTAAAATTTAATATTCAAATCCCTTTTAGAAATAGTGCCCGACTTTCTCTTGTCCTTTTTACAATATATTCCCATACACACACACACACAAAGCTTTAGCTATAAAGTTTACTAAACTAGATTGCACGCAATGAATTATCTTTTTTTTCTTCTTAAAGGTTAAATTAGAAATATGTGAAAAAAAGACGTGTGTTTAGGTAATTAAAAATAAATAAATTCTGGATATGATTAAATTTAATTCTTAAATTAGACAAACACATTAGTTAATAATTTTTGAAAAATTTTATATATAATCAAGTTTTTAGTCAATACAATCATCTTATTTATACAATCATAAACGTGGTAGTGTTAAGAAAAATGTGAATACAAATAATTTTTTTTAATTATCGTTTTTGCTCAAAGAAAAATCCCAAATTACCCCAAAGGACTAATAAATACAAATTCTACCTTCTCCGTGCAATTCCATCATAGGTACGTGTCAAAGAAAAAAGAGGGAGAATTACACTTTTGTGTGCTGAACAGTAAATAAATTAAGAGTAGAGGTTTTCTTCTCTTTTTTGTGGTTTGCGGAGAGGTACACGACTATTACACGAGCAAAAGAAATTCAAATTTTGAACTTAATTTTTCAAATTTTGAACTTAATTTTTTTAACATATTGGTAATAATAATTAAATCAAATTTTAGTTGTTAAGTGATTTTCTTCAACATAAATATAATTTGATATAATGATTAATTAATACATAGCTTTTTAAGTAGTAGTGGCAAAAGCTAGCTGAGCCCTAAAACCCGCTCGAGACCGTACTTAAGTCTAATTCGAATTGATCAAAAAAGTCTAAAGCCCAAAATCGAAAAAGCTCAAAATTGAAAAAACCTTAACCTGAAACAACCCGAACCCGACATAACTCGAACCTAATACGATCAAAAACTAAGACCGATCCAATCCGAAACTGGTAAAAAATCGAATTTATAATCCAAAAAAATTCGAATTATAATTATATGATGATTATTTAAAAATAAATAAATATAGATGCACTTTTTAATTATAAAATTAAAGTATGGATAAAAATAATTATTTCTAATGGGAAAGTATAATTTAAAAATATACTATAGTAGTATTATTGTGTAAGCGGTAATTTTAATAAAATACATAAATAAATCAAGCTATTGGTAATAAATTATTTGTTATATTAATAAGATTCCAATTTGGTATCTTATAACAATTATTTATATATTATATTTGTCATAACGATTTTGTCCGAGGACTTGATCGCTCGACAATTTTGAAAACATTTAAAAATAATGGGAGTCGCCACCAACCTTTTTTGACTAGGTGTGATTGGTCACCTAAAAATATTTATCTTTTTAATAAAATCTCAAAATTAATTAAGTTTTATTAAAAAGATAATTTTTGGTCTGCGAAAACAAAATCAGGTTCGGGAGTATGGTTACGCGTGAGGAAGGATTAACACCCCCACAACGCCCGTTAAAAACGGTACCATAGTAATCACGTGTTATCCTTTGGTTCCAATAAAATAGTCTTAATTTAATATTTAAAAATAATTTCCTTTTTATTCTATTTTTTCTCAAGTCATTTTTATTATTTGTCGAAATCATTTTTTATTTTAAAAGGTTAAATTTTATTTTTTGAAAGTGAATGTGAACCTTTTTTATTGACAAATTAAATCAAATACTCCAATACTTTTAGTAATATTTGAAATAACTTTCCTCACCTAGACATTTCTTAAGAATCACTACTTGTGACTTCTATAGAATCTCATCCTTGGTAGGACTCATATTATTTGTATAATTGAATAAAATTTATTTTATATTTATATATATATATATATATATATATATCTAAAGAAAACCTCATTTTTGAAAATAAGCATGAACCCCTTTTATTAAAAAATTAAATCAAATACTCCAATACTTTTGGTAATATTTGAAATAACTTTCCTCACCTAGAGATTTTTTAAGAATTACTAATTGTGACTTCCATAGAATCTCATCCTCGGTAGGACTCATACTATTTGTATAATTGATTAAAATTTATTATTATTATTATTATATATATTTTAAAAAAAAGGTTTCATTTTTAAAATAATCATGAACCCCTTTTTATTGAAAAATTAAATCAAAAACTCCAATACTTTTGGTAATATTTGAAATAATTTTCCTCACCTAGAGATTTCCTAAGAATCATTACTTGTAACTTCTATAGAATCTCATCCTCGGTAGGACTCACATTATTTTTATAATTGATTATGGATGCATATGATGTTAATAAAAGATGTATGATGCGTATGGATTTATAGAAAGGACTTTTATATTTTGATTTTCTTAATGAAACTCTTAATGTTGAAAAATTTAGCTAAATATCCCAATACTCTGGTAATATTTAGTTAATTCTTCTCACTTAGAGATATTCGAAGAATCACTACTGTGACTTCTACGATATCTCATCATTGGAAGAATTTTATTTATTTTGAAATTAATATTTATGCATATGATGCAATCATATAATACATGATGAACATGGATTTCTATTTTCTTATTTAACATATTTATTATTTTTTTAAATATTATTTGTTTTTATTTTAAAAATTAAAAACTCATGTATTGAAAAATCATACTAAGCCAACAACCTTTTGGTCTAGTGGTTAAGGATGAGTTGTGGCATATTGTAAGTCTTGGGTTCGAATCCAAGCATCTCTCATTCCCAGTTATTTAATATTCCTCTTGTAACAAAAAAAAATCATACTAAATATTCCAATACTTTTGGCAACATTTAGTAGACTCTTCTCACCTAGAGATCAGCTAAGAATCACTACTTGTGACTTCCGTAACATCCCATCGTCAGAGCATTTAATCAAATTTAAATTTCATTATTAATTTTCTTTGTTTTGATTTAAAAAAAACATTCATTTTTATTTTTAACGAAAAATTGAATTATTGAAAAGTTACACTAAATACTCCAATACGCTAGTAATATTTAGCGAATTTCTCTCACATAGGGATCAGTTAAGAATCATTACTTGTGACTTCTATAACATCCCATCATCGGACATTCGTTTAATTAAATTTAAATTTTTCTTTGTTTTAAGAAAATCTTATTCAGTTTTATTTTTAACAAAAATTTAAATTATTGAAAAATCACACTAAATATTCCAATACTTTTGGTAACATTTAGTAGACTCTTCTCACCTAGGGATCAGTTAGGAATCACTACTTGTGACTTCCGTAACATCCCATCATCGGACATTAGCTTTTACCTTTTGTGAATAACTTGATTATTTCATCTTCATTCGTTTTCATTTTATTTAGTTTTATTAATTTAATTAATCATCAAACTATTTCTTTCTATTATTATTTTTTTTATTATTATTATCCTTTTATTTGTTTTATTTTAATTATTTTTATAATTGTTCTTTACTTTTTTTGAAAATTCATTATTATCTTTTTTTTTAGCCTCATCTTTTCAATCAATTTCCCTTTAACCATTTTCTATTTATTAAAATTTTCATTATCTACTCTATTTTTATTCATTTATTTTCAATTAGTTAATATTTTCCTAAGTATTTCCTACTAGGTGTACATATATTTCTTAAAATAAATATGAACATAGTATTGAGAAATAATATCGAATATCCCAATACTTTGGTAGCATCCGATAAATTCCTCTCACCTAAAGTTTTTCGAAGAATCGCTACTTGCGACTTTTACGAAAACTTATCATTGGAAGTCATATTTATTTTAATTGATTTTTAATTAATTTAATTTTTTTCTTTTTTTCCTTTTTTTTTACTTTTACTACACATTTTGAAACCTAACAATTTGCCTAAAATTTTATTATTATTATTATTATTATTGTTATTATTATTTTAAATATATATATAACTTTGTTATTAAAATTAATCTCATGGAATTAAATAAATTATGCTTACAATTATCTATGATAATAAATAAATAAATGAATAAATAAATAAGCAAATAATTAAATAAATATAAGGAAAATATACCCAAATAGGGTTGGGCCTAGAACCCAAAAGAGCTTTTGAATGGCCTAGAAAAATAGCCCAAATTCGGATCCACGCAAGACTGGGCCCAAAAATGGATGTGGGCTGGAACGGAGCGGGTAGCGGACTGGGTGCGCGGATCTCGAATCCGGGTTAGGGCGGCGTGCGGGTTAGCTAGACCAAAACGCTGCGTTTTGATCCTCTTTAAAAGGCCTCTTTTTTGTTCAACCTCTCATTTCCACTGGTTTTCAACAAAAAAAAAACTTCAAAAAAATCAAAAAACTCTCTCAACCCTTCAGCCCCCAAACGGCTGCCGCCCGTCGTGCGCCGGTTGTCTTCCCAAAACCTTAAAAACGCTCCTCTTTTCTTCCTCTACCAGGATCTAGCCTCAATGTACCTAAAAACTCCTCTAACCCTATAGATCTAACCTAGGCCGAAACCCTCTCCTCCTTTTCTTCTCTATTTTTTTTGTTTTTTTTGTGTTGATGGTTTGGATGTTCTTGAATCTACTTGAGATTGTTGTGTTGTTTCGTTTGTGTTGTTAGGGGAATGATTTTTGGGGTTTAGATTTTAGATCTGAGTTTTGGGGCTCTCAGGTTCGAGGTCTGTGTTTGGGGTTTCAGTTTTTAGTAAGGATTCGAGTTTGGTGGTGGTGTTTACGTGCTTGGTAGGGATTATAGGGTGTGGTTGAAAGGGCGACTGGTTCACGGTGGCCTTTCAGGTTTTGAGTTTTTGTTGTAAGGGGTTCTATGAGGTGTGTGGTGATTCGGTGATGGTGTTGTGGTTTCAGTGGTGATGGCTTGGTGATGGTGATGGTGTCTCGGTGGTCGGGCTGGTACACGGATGGTGGTGATAATGGTGGTTTGTGATGGTGTTGTGGTTTCGGTGGCTGAGGGGTTGTTGGGGTTTGGTGAGGGTTGGCCGTGAGCTTGAAGTGGGGTTTTCTGGGCGTTTTCGGGTAGTGGCGATGGTGGCAAAACATGGGCAATGGCAGGGGGTGGCAAGGGTGCTCAGATGTGCTGGCAGTGGTGAATGCTGGTGGTTGTTACCGGTTTTGGAACCGTGCCAAATCCCCTTTTTTCGTTCCTTTTAAATCCAATTAGGATTGACCTTTGATCAAGCAACTTTGTTTAATCCTTAGGTTTTTTTGTCTTTGTCTTTTAGTCACAAGAAAGGATTGTCAGGATGGAATGGATTGCTTGGGAAGCGGGGTTTTTGGTGAAGCTCGAGATAGTGGGAGAGGAGCTGGAGGCACCGGCGGCTGGAGGAACCAATTTTGGCCTAAACGTAACCGGCAAATGGGATTGTCCATTCCCATTAAATGCGATGTACAATAAAACAAATAATAATAATAATAATAATAATAATAATAAAAGAAGAAAAGAAAAGAATAATAATAATAATAATAATAATAATAAAAGAAAAGAATAATAATAATAATAATAATAATAATAAAAGAAAAGAGAAGAAAAAAAGGAAAATTAATAATAATAATAATAATAATAATAATAGAAAAATGAATAAAAAAGGAGAATTAAATAAGTAAGAAAAAGAAAAAAAATAAAAATAACAAATTTCAATCCATTTTTCTTTGGGCCTTGGAGCCCATACATTTTGATATGGATTTTGAAAGTCCAATTGGATTTATTACACAATATTTGATCTAAGATTTTCAAGCAACAGTATTACCGATTTGGACAAAATTGAGTGTCTACAATATTATAATAATCTTTTAAGAATAAATTATGTAATCTTTATTAAATAAATTATTTATTAAATAAATTTATTTATTATCTATTAAATATAAAATTAAAGTTTAGATAAAAATAATATTTCTAATAGTAAATTAAAGTGTAATTTAATAATATACTATAATGGTATTACTGCGTAAGTGGTAATTATCATAAAATTTGTTTTTTTATACTTTATTAATATTATGATTAATTATATTTAAATAACTGCCATTATATTAATTAATTTAGTAATATCTATTATTTAACAATTTAATTAGACATTCAATCAATTAATGCATATTTAATGTTATTGTGTCCACGTGAACATAAAAAAATTAACACTCAATTGGTGTATAACTCTGTATGATATGATTGTAGACACTTAATTTTGTCCGGATTTCACAAATTATTTTGACAAATTTTGTTCTTGTTACTATTTTTTATTTTCTTTTATTTTCATTTTTCTTATTTATTTTGTTATTATTCATATCATTATTATTATTAGTTTTATTATTATTATCTTTTCTAATACTAATATTATTTTTATTATTATTATTATTATTATTATTATTATTATTATTATTATTATTATTATTATTATTTGTTTTTGTTGTTATTGTTATTTTTATTATTATTGTTATTATTATTATGATTGTTACTTTTGTGTTATTATTATTAATATACTTATATATTATTTATTTTCTTTATTTATTATTATTATTATTATTATTATTATTATTATTATATATTTCATATTTCTATTATTATTATTATTATTATTATTATTATTATTATTATTATTATTATTATTATTATTATTTCCCATCACATTAAATGTTACAGATTTACCAGATCTGCCGGTTCCCTGCCCCAACTGCCAGCACCGCAACCTCCAGCAAAATCATCCTCCCCATCTTGTGAATCCCGCTCCAACAGTAGCCTACTGATTCTGCGATTGTGAAAGGCTAGGGGAGGGCTCCAACATCGTTTAAGAAGACCCCAAGCAAGGATTTTTCTTCGGAGAGAACAGAACGGAAACCCTAAGCTCATCACCACCACAGCCACTACCCACCATCACCGAAGCCACTCACCACCACAGCCACTACCCACCACCACCAAAGCCCCTCACCACCATCATCACCGTCTACCCCCCAGCATCATCACCAGCCACTCATCACCATCATCACTACCTACCCGCCAGCGTCATCACCAGCCACTCATCACCATCCACTCACCGCTGTTATCACCACCACAAACCCATCATCATAGAGAACCCCAAACCCGAGACCTTAGGAACCCTAGATCTAATACCCAAATCCCTATTACCTGCAAAAAAGAGAAACCAAGCAAACAGTAACCACAAAAGAATCCACAACCAGATCAAAAAAAGAAACAACAAAGCAAAACAAAAAAAAAGAAAAAAACAGAAAAGTGGCTTCAGTTTAGATTCAGATCTAGGAGGCTAGGAAAGGTTTTGGATGAAATGAAGGTCTGATTCGATTAGAGGGGAAGAAGCCGGACATTTTCACGGCCTCAGGAGAGTCACTGGCGACCGGCGTACGGTGGTGCACAGCGGCCGGCATGGTGGCAGTCGCTCGGACGGGTTAAGAGGCTGAGAGGATTTTTTGGGTTTTTTTTGGGATTTTTTTTAGAGAAACCGGACGAAAATGAGTAAAGAAAAAAAAGGGTCTTTTATAGAGGAGCAAAACGTGGCGTTTTGAACCCCTGGGATCCACGTGCCGCCCCTGACCGGACCCGGATCCGCGCAACCCGACCGCTACCCAGTTCCCCTTTCTCCCGCGACCGACCCGCTTCGGCCCGTTCCCCTTAGCAGGCTTGGGTTCTGTCTGTTGGGGCTGCTTTCTGGGCCCGTTTGGAAGGCTTTTCTTTGGGTTTTCTCGCCCAATCCGTTTGGTATATATTTTTTATGTTTATTTATTTATTTATTTTGTGATTATTTAATTATTTATTCTGTTTAATATATCATTTTGTGTATTTTTAATATGTTTGCATAACACAAAAATAAATATTTGTTTGTATGTAAAAATTCTTTAGGAGCTAATAAATTTAAGTTTAATTACAAAGTTATTTATAAATACTTAGTTTTGAGATATAAATAAATAAATAGAATATGTAAATAACTATAGGAAATATATATAGTTTAAAAATATAAATAAATAAATGAATAAGTATGTAAATAAATATAAGAAATATTTAGTGTAAAATATATATAAATATTTATAACAAAAAATGTATATATATATATATATATATATATATATATAAAGTACAAAAAAAAGTATATAAAATATATATTACATATATAAAGTGCATAAAAGAAGTATACAAAACACATATAACCATATAGTTGTTTTTCTACATAAAATAAATATTTTCTTAAACAATTTACTATAAAAATCTTTTTAGAAAGCTAAGAAATATATATAATTTTGAGATGTACATAGGAAATAAAAATGTGTAAATAAGTATAAAATATGACCATATAGTTTTTATTTATATAATTAAACAATTTGCTATCAAGGAATATTTTAGGAAGCTAATAAATAAAAAAAATAAATATAGAATAGAATAAAATAAAGTAAGCATAGAATTAGTCCGATGATGAGATATCGTAGAAATCACAAGTAGTGATTCTTCGAATATCTCTAGGTGAGAGGAACTTATCGAACGTCGCCAAAAGTATTGGGATATTCGATTTAACTTCTCAATATTCAAATTCGTGCTTATTTTAAAAATATATAATAATATATAGTGTAATAAAGAATAATTAGAAAAAAAAACTAATTAAATGAAAATTAATAAACACAAAAGAGGTAATGGAGATAGGTGGGAAAAATTAATAAAAGAAAAAAGGGATTTTAGAGATATATGAATACAAAATAATTAAACCAATAAAAATTAATAATAATAAAGTTTCAAAAGTGATTAAATTAACCAAATAAATGGTAATAGGATTTTAATAAAAGATGATAACAAAAGGGATCAAGTTTATAAATCTAAATAAATAAAGACAAGAATTAATGGAGATAAAATAATTCATAAGAGGTAAAAGCTAATGCCCGATGATGGGATGTTACGAAAGTCACAAGTAGTGATTCCTAACTGATCCCTAGATAAGAGAAATTTCACTAAATGTTGCTAAAAGTATTGGAATATTTAGAGAGGTTTTTCAATACATAAGCTTTTATCTTAAAAATATTTAATAATAAATATAAAAAATAAGATCAACAAAAATAACAAAACAAATAATGTAAAACAACAAAATGAAGATAAACAATGAACATGTTAAATAAGAAAGTAAAAATCTATATGCATTATATATTATATGCTTACATCATATGCATAAATGTTAATATCAAAACAAATGGAGTTCCTCCGATGATGGGATGTTACGGAAGTCATAAGTAGTGATTCCTAACTGATCCCTAGGTGAGAAGAGTCCTACTAAATGTTGCCAAAAGTATTGGAATATTTAGTATGATTTTTCAATACATGAATCTTCATTTTTTTCAAAAATAAAAAAAAATAATATAAAAAATAAAGAAATGATAAATACATTAAATAGACATGCATGCGCATCATTTATTACCTGTTTACATCACATGCATTCACGCAAATTTAAAAATGTGAATCTTCCGAGGATGAAATTTTATAGAAGCCAGAGATTTTATAGAAGCACAAGTAGTGATTCTTTAGAAATCTTTAGGTGAGGAGAATTGTTTCAAATGTTGCCAAAAGTATTGAAATATTTGATTTAATTCTTCAATACAAGGGGTTCATGTTTATTTTCAAAATAAAACTTATTTTAAAATATATAATAATTTTTTATTCAATTACACAAAAAATGTGAATCCTCCGAGGATGAGATTCTATAGAAGTCACAAGTAATGATTCTTTAGAAATCTCTAGGTGAGGAGAATTATTTCAAATATCGCCAAAAGTATTGGGATATTTGATGTAATTTTTCAATAAAAGGGATTCATGTTATTTTCAAAATAAAACCTATTTTAATATAAGTGTTAATCTTCGATCAATTATGCAAATAATATGGGTCCCACCAAAGATGAGATTCTATAGAAGTCACAAGTAGTGATTCTTTAGAAATCTCTAGGTGAGGAGAATTATTTCAAATGTTGCCAAAAGTATTGGAATATTTGATTTAATTTTTCAATAAATGAAGTCCATGTTGATTTTCAAAAAGGAGTTTTTTAAAACATACATATAATAGTAATTTTTAAGCTAACACACAAAATTCTCCAAAATAAGCAAATTAGTTTTAAACCAAGACTCTTTTATTAAAATCAAAAGATACCACGTAGTTAGGATGGTACCGTTTTCTAACGGGCGTTGTGAGGGTGCTAATCTTTCCTCACACATAACCGTACCCACGAACCCGATTTTTGTTTTCGCAGACCCAAATTGTCTTTTCAATAAAACTTGATTAATTTTGAGATTTTATTAATAAGATAAATATTTTAGGTGGCCAATCACATCTAGTCAAAAAAGATTGGTGGCGACTCCATTTGTTTTTAAAATGTTTTTCAAAATCGTCAAGCGCGAAGCCGTTACGACAATGATTATATCAAATATTATTATTTATTAATATAATGTCAATTGGTGTATATAACTTTTTTAATTCAATGTTCTAAATTTTTAATGAGAAATTTGATTACTTAGTGTATACGAGTACAATTATATTTAATGTAATAATGTTAATATTATGATTTATGTACAAACCAAAAACAAAATAAATATAAAATTGAGGTAATTAGTTAACCGATTATTAATAATATTAATAATTTTAAATGTATAATATAGTTTTATTCAACATTATAATTGAACAATTAGTTCATTAGATATATGGTTAGATTTGATTTAATTATTAATTATGTTGGTATTTAAAAAACAAAATAAATGTAAGAAAAATTCTTAAAAATTTAAAATTTTATTAAAACTGTAATATAATTATTAAAAAAGCTAATAAAACAAAATAAAAAAATATTGAACTAAGAGTATCCAAGTTTCAATGGCCCAACTTTGACCCAAAAAAATGTAATGACATAATAAGTTATTTTTAAGAGCATAAAACCATTTATATAAATATTTAATTGTTTAGTGTGATTTATTTATGATATGGCAAAATCTGCCTACATTGGGCCAGGCCCAAAAGTGTCAAAATTCACCACGTGGCAAAGGATCATTGGGCCATGTGGCATACAGCGATAGAGGGTACATCCGGTGATAGGGTATCTGTCGCAGGCGATAAACTCCCCGCGCCAACCTCCTGTCGTTCGTCGATTGACACGTGGCATCTTTATAGGCTTCCGCGAGCGACAGACGTCTACCGCCAACAACATGCTATACTTCTAAGCCTCTCACCGTCGACAAGTTGCTTCTACTTCCGGGATTTGCGAAATCTGTGTTCTACTTCGAAACAAACTCCTAGTAAAAAGACATGATCACCCTCAGGTAATTAACCTAGAATATTCGCCTATAAATAGGCCCCAGGTATAATTCTATTCTCTAATTTTTTACTACTGGCTTTTACGCTTCCCAATACTGAAGAACTTGTGGCTAACTTAAGCATCGGAGTGCTTACGCAGGGAACCATCCCTGCGTCCCTCTGACTTTTCCTTGTTTTACAGAAGCTTATTGGAGACACATGGAGACAGAGTACGAACAGCACGTCAGCATACCTTTATTGTTGTTTTGTGCAACAACAATTGGCGCCGTCTGTGGGAAACATATAAAAGCCAATTAAAACTTTTAAGATGGTGAGAACGAGATCGACAAACGTTAGAACTGGAAGTGATGAGAACTTTGTGAGTTCCCCTAAACAACCAATTCATCAGAGCAACCAGGCGAACAAGGAAAAAGAAAAATCATTGTATCTGCGGCAGAATTCGAGGCCCTGAGATGGCGAAGTGAAGAAACAACTAAGGCATTGAGAGCCATGGTAGACCTGTTCAAAGGAGTCCTCCTGACATTGAGTGTGCCGCCTGCCGTGCAAAATTTGGTGGGAGCGGGAGAAACAAGTCTAGGTGCCCCTCCACATGTGTTTGGGCGACCGGAGGATGCGACAGCGACGAATCCCTCTCGGCGACAGGAGGATCCCCCCGTAGAGGAGGATGATATTCACCATGAGGCGACAGGACAGGGGAGCCGAAGGCCTGTCGCAGGTACTCAGTGGAAGGCTGACAAGGCGATAAATCTGGAACCTGTGGCAGGAGTCATGCGACAGATGCCTGATGTCAGGCGACAAGTGTCTTGGCGACAAGGTGTCGACCGAACGGCAGGGTCTTCCGCCCACCACCATGATTTGTCAAATTTTGATAGTACCAACTTAGAAAAAGGTATCGGAGGTGCTAGAAAGAACGGTGGCGATGACCAAAGCACTTGGGAAGCCGAGTCGAAGTTTGACCCCACTTGGTGTACGCAGATGGCACGAACAAATGCACCTCAAGGAAAGGGTAAGGAAATAGTTGTCGAAGACCTGCCCGATTCATCTCATGCCAGGAATTAACTTACTCCCTCAGTGGACATGAAGAAGATGATAAAACAGGTGCTTGAAGAGAAGAAATTAGTGTCCACAGAGGAGAGTCAGAGAAGAAGGGTACCATTTTGCATAGCCATCCTGCATAAACCCCTGCCGCCAAAATTTAAAATGCCACAGATGACCGCATACACAGGAAAGACAGACCCCTATGATCATATGCAGAATTATGAAGTGCTAATGTCACTACGTGGATGGGAAGATGAGATAATGTGCAGGGCCTTCTCTCTAACTCTATCCGAGTATGTAATGAAGTGGTTTAATAACCTGACTGAAGGGTCTATTGTCTCTTTTGATCAATTGCGAAGCGAGTTCCTTAAGGCGTTTGCAGTGAATAGTCAGAGAAGGAAAGAACCAACTTATCTGCTCACTCTTAAACAAGGAGTTAAGGAGTCGTTGAAGGGTTATGTCGATCGCTTCAGAGACGCTACTCTGAAAGTGCGGGACCTACAAATCGGTATAGCCATGGCAGCCATATTACAAGGAACAAGGTCTGAAAAGCTACAGGAATCCCTATCACTGGACCAGCCAACCATGATTTCAGACCTGCTTTCTCGAGCGAATAAATATGTCACCCAGGAAGAAGTGATGAAAATGGTGAGGAATGGAGAATCCAAGAAGGGAAGGAAAAGAGGAAGAGAAGTTCCTGAAGCATCCTCTAGTCTGTCAAGGAAATTTGACAAAACCTCTGCAACAAAGTATACCACCTATACCTCACTTACTGAATCTCAAGTTTCGGTGTTAGAGGCTATTGAGGGATCAGGTCTTCTACAGCCTCCAAAGAAAACATCTGGGAATCTGGCCTGTGATACGAACTCGTACTGTAACTACCACTCAGCACATGGGCATTAGAAGAAAAAATGTAGGGACTTAATGAATCAGCTAGAAAAGCTAGCGCGTGATGGAAAAATAAATCGATTTGTGTGGAGAAGTGACAGGAGCAACTACCCTACACGAAACAGAGAAAACTACTTTAGAGACAACTTTAGAGACAAAAGAGGTGAAAACAGGGGAACAGTAAGGCGAAATGATGATGACAGGAGAGAAAATGACAAGAGGACAGATTGAAGGAATAGAGAGGAAGATAATGAACCCACAAGGCCAGCTATTAATGTGATATCTGGAGGTGAATTGTTAGCTAGTACACCTTCCTCGTCTCAGAAGTCTTACGTCCGACAAGCTCACCAAATTAACTCAATAATGGAGGAAAAGCAGGATGAAGAACCCATTACTTTTACGCCAGCTGACAGAGGAGATGTAATGATCCCTCATGATGATCCAATGGTGATTTCAGTAGTGATAGCAAAGCATCCAGTGAGTCGTATCCTGGTCGATAATGGGAGTTCGGTGAATTTGATATACTGGAGTTGCTTTGAGAAGATGAACATCTCGAATGATAGGCTGAAGCCAGTACCCACACCACTGTATGGCTTCTCAAGAGAAAATGTGAAGGTAAAGGGTGCAGTTCAGTTACCTGTGACATTGGGGGAAAGCCTGAAATGTG
Source organism: Heritiera fomes (assembly GCA_032173925.1). Lineage (NCBI taxonomy): Eukaryota > Viridiplantae > Streptophyta > Magnoliopsida > Malvales > Malvaceae > Heritiera > Heritiera fomes. The sequence goes on along the minus strand of JAPDPM010000005.1, from coordinate 1,220,914 downwards.
TCATTCGTCAATTGTTATTTATGGTGGTGAAGTCAACGTCAGTGGCGTATAACATGATCTTCGGGCGGCCATTGTTGAATAATATGAGAGCGGTGGTACATCCCTATTATCTCTTGATGAAATTCCAAACTCCCCATGGCGTTGGACAAGTGAGAGGAGACTAAAGGAAGGCTAGGACGTGTAATATCGAGTCCACCACGTGTAAGGGGATTCAAAGGAAGGAAACCCTTACGATCGAAGAACAGCCTAAGCCAAAACCTGACGAGGAGATGAAGGCAGTTAATTAGATGGAGAAGATGAAAAGAATGTGGTATATGTGGGAAGCCAGTTGCTTGAGGAGTCAAAAGAGGAAATAATCCGATGTTTAAAGAAAAACGCTGATGTATTCGCATGGACCCCAGCTAATATGCCTGGGATTGACCCTAAAGTTGCTTGTCATCGGTTGAACATAGTCCCAGGGGCAAGGCCGATAAAGCAGAAAAAGAAAAATTTCGCTCCGGATAGGCAACAGGCCATAGACGAAGAAATCTCGAAGTTGTCGCAGGCAGGGTTTATTAGAGAAGTTAACTATCCATAATGGTTGGCTAACGTTGTAATGGTAAAGAAAGCTAACGGAAAATAGAGAATGTGTGTGGACTTCACGAATTTGAACAAAGCTTGCCCTAAGGATTCGTATCCACTACCTCGAATTGACAAGTTAGTAGATGAAACTTGTGGGTACGAATTGCTTAGTTTCTTAGATGCCTTTTCAGGATACCACCAGATCATGATGCTCCCAGAGGACGAGGAGAAGACCTCGTTCATTATCGATAGTGGAACATATTACTATCGAGTAATGTCATTCAGTTTGAAAAATGCAGGGGCAACCTACCAGCGTATGGTGAATAAGGTGTTCAAAGACTTGTTGGGCAACACTATGGAAGCTTATGTCAATGACATGATCATAAAGAGCCGAAGGGAAGAGTCGCATGTCGAGAAGATGACGAAGGTATTTAATGTGTTGCGGCAGTATGAGATGAAGTTAAACCCCAATAAATGCTCATTCGGAGTGAGGTCTGAAAAGTTTTTGGGATTCATGATTACTAATCGGGACATAAAAGCTAATCTCGAAAAAGTTCAAGCTATTCTGGACATGAGGCCACCCAATACTGTTAGAGAGGTTCAAAGGCTAACAAGAAGGATAACAGCTTTGAATCGCTTCTTATCCAAATCAGCTGAGAGGAGTCTACCATTTTTTAAGTGATAAAGGCAGGAAAAAACTTCAAATGGACAGAAGAGTGCAATGATGCTTTTGAGAAATTAAAGGACTACCTGAAAGAGTTGCCTTTATTATCTCGACCACAGCTTGGAGACCACCTCCTCATGTATCTTGGTGTAGAAGAGAAAGCTGTAAGTGCAGTCCTACTAAGGAAAAAGGAAGACAGGGATTGTCCGATCTATTATGTAAGTAAAGTCCTGCTAGATCTAGTTGAAAGAATAGTTCTATCCTTGGTGATAGAAACTCGGAAGTTACAACCTTACTTCCAGGCTCACTCAGTGACTTTTTTAACAAACTAGCCTTTAAGGCAAATACTGTAGAAACTAGAGCACTTCGGAAGTCTGACCAAATAGACTATCGAGTTGAGTGAATATGACGTCCACTTTCAGCCTCGCCAAGCAATAAAAGGGCAGGTGCTGGCGGATTTCATTGTCGAATGTACAGGCCGGGAGGTTCTAGAAGAAACAGAGTTAGTCTGGTGGAAACTATTTGTGGATGGGGCTCGTAACATAGATGGTAGTGAAGCTGAAATTATGCTAACTTCACCTGAAGGGGAAACCTATGAGTATGCCCTGTGTTTCGATTTCCCATGCTCGAACAATATAGTTGAGTACGAGGCCTTAATAGCCGGGATGAAACTTGCAGAGAAACTAGAAGTTAGCAACTTAATGGCCCATAGCGATTCACAATTGGTGGTCAATCAGTTCTTGGGAGAATATGAAGCACGAGGACCAACTTTAGTCCCCTATCTGCAGAAAGTGCAATTATTAGCACAATCGTTTAAGAACTTTCAATTGACCCCAATAAATCGGTCTGAGAACAGTCATGCGGATGCCTTCTCAAAGTTGGCTTCTTCGAGAGGAATCAAAGGCGGTATGGTTAAAGTGGAATCCCTCGCTAAGCCAAGTATCGAAGAAAAAGATGTTTGCGATGTCAAGATCGGAGTTGATTGGAGAAGCCTGATCAAAGACTACATATTGGGAGGCACACTCCCAACTGATAAAGATGAGACCAGAAGGCTAAAGTTGCAATACCAGATTTACTGTGGTGAACGGAGAACTCTACAAACGTGGATTCACTATGCCCTTACTAAAATGTCTAAGGCCTCAACAGGTTGAGTTCACCCTGGCTGAAGTCCATGAGGGGATATGTGATGAACACTTAGCGGCTCGAGCCTTAGCCACAAAAATATTGCGTGCGAGGTTTTATTGGCCTACACTGAAGAAGGATGCTACTGAAAAGGTGCAAAAGTGCGAAAAATGCCAAAAGTTCGCCCCTATAGTCACTACGCCAGTCTCGACCCTCCAGAGCACTCTTCAACCAACGCCATTTGCGCAGTGGGGGCTATACATCTTGGTACCCTTTCCCTTTGGCACAGGACAGAGGAAATATTTGCTCATAGCCACAAACTACTTCACAAAGTGGATAGAGGCAGAGCCTTTGGCTATAATTTCTGAAAGAAAGGTGGAAGCAATGGTTTAAAGAGATGTTATTTGCCATTTTGGGATCCCTCATGTGCTTAATGCCGATAATGGGAAACAGTTTGATTGTGACGCATTCCGAACAATTTGTAAAGGCCTAAGCATTCAGTTAAGAATCTCCTCTGTATCTTACCCTCAAGCTAATGGGCAAGCCGAGGTGAGCAACCGAACTATATTGCATGGTTTGAAGACCAGACTGGACAAAGCAAAGGGAGCATGGGTAGATGAGCTCCCAAGTGTCCTATAGGCCTATAGAACGACAAGTAAAGTGTCGACAGGGGAAACACCGTTCAATTTGGTGTACGGAACTAAAGCCCTCATCCCGGTTGAAATTGGAGCTAAGTCACCTAGATTGGTCCCCTACATTGAAGAACTTAACTCTCATGGACTAAGGGATAATCTAGACCTGATTGATGAGCTGAGAGACATGGCAAAAATGAGATTGGCTGCCTACCAGCAGAGGATAGCCACTTATTACAATGCATGAGTCAAGAGAAGAGAATTGCAAGAAGGAAACCTGGTACTGAGAAAGTCAGCAATTACAAACGCCCATAGGGAGGATGGAAAACTCCGGGCTAATTGGGAAGGACCTTACAGAATCAGGAAGACGATCGAACCTAGCACATGCACCTTAGAAACCTTGCAAGGAAAGAAGATCCCCAAGACTTGGAACGCCAACCATCTCAAGCTGTATTGGCAGTAAAATATTGTACACTTTTTATGATTCTTGTCTTTTGCCATCTATTATCTTGTTACTTTACAGATATTATTGTTTTGTGATTATCTGATTCCTGAATAAAGAGCAGTTATTCACTCTCTATATTCTCTAATGCAATTTGTTAGATAGATTATGTGTTAACAGGAATTGAAATGAGAATAGATGAGATGGGCACAAATAAGTCCCTAAGCGAAAAATGCGTGAAACGGGCAAAAATAAGACCCTAAGCTAGAAGAAGACGCGAGACGGGTACAAATAAGTCCCTAAGCGGGCAAAAATAAGATCTTAAGCAAGAAGAATACGTGAGACGGGCACAATTAAGTCCCTAAGCGGGTAAAAATAAGACCCTAAACGAGAAGAACACGCGAGACGGGCACAAATAAGACCCTAAGCAAGAAGAACATGCGAGACGGGCACAAATAAGTCCCTAAGCGGGCAAAAATAAGACCCTAAGAGAGAAGAATACACGAGACGAGCACAAATAAGTCCCTAAGCGGTAAAAATAAGACCATAAGCGAAAAGAATACACAAGACGGGCACAAATAAGTCCCTAAGCGAGCAAAAATAAGACCCTAAGCGAAAGAATACGCGAGACGGGCACAAATAAGTCCCTAAGCAGGAAAAAATAAGACCCTAAGCGAGAAGAATACGTAAGACGGGCACAAATAAGTCCCTAAGTGAAAAATTAGCGAGACGGGCAAAAATAAGACCCTAAGCGAAAAGATATAAGACAGCATAACGTAAAACATATTACGAGGTACGTTACAATATATATATGCTGCAATTGATTCAAAATATATACATATTTTTTGATTGGCTTATCAAATCTAACTAGTCCTTAATCGAAAAAAGCGCGAGATAGGCACAAATGCTCGAGAAAAGGTTCATCTTTGAACAGAAACAATAACACTGTCTCAAAGCAGAACTTGGGGAGCAATATGGTGTAAAGGTACGCTTTATGTAGCAAGAATTATTCGATACGCTTTATGCCGCAAAAATAGAATTATTCGATATTTCTAACGCTTTAATGCTGTTCTTTAAAGTTTTGTGATGTAGCAGTTATGAATACGAAATATTCATTCAAAGAAAAGAAGAAAAAGCTACAAAAAGCAATTGCACTTTTCATTAAAAATGAATTTTTACATTGAATTAACAAACAAAATGAAATGCAAAATATCCTAATCTATGGTGAGGACCAAGTCAGTCGGCTGAGAAGATGCCGCATCAGCACCAGAGCCTTCAATAGCCTGAGGATTAGGAACTTGAGGAGTCGAAGAATCAGGGTCCTGGGGAGCCGTAGAAGCCATCCCGGAAGAGGGAGCATCACCTGAAGGGCCTACCACAGTCGCAGAATCTGGCACGGGATCAACGGCAGCAGAATCAGAAAATTGGAGCTCATCGCCGTCTAAACCTAGCAATGCCTCGACAGACTCAAGTTGATCGCCCGGCTCGATAGGTTCAGGCTCATTACGCGTCACTGCAGGCCCGGATTGGTCACGTGCCCCAGTAGGCTCAGGACGGCAACGTGGCTGTCGAGGAGGCCACAGACCTTCAAGGTTGTCCAAGTTATCTGTGGCTCCCACCTCTATATAATCATCCAGACTTAGTGAGTCAGGTTTGTATTTGGTCCAGGAAGAAGCTTCATAGTACTGGGCCTCCTCGGTGAAGAGTAATTCAGGAAAAGACTCATCGGGTCGATGCTTCTCCAGCCAAGAGAGGGCTAAGTAGAAGCCATACTTGATGAATCCTGCCACAAGCTCTTCTTTCTTCTCATAGCAGTGTTGAGACAGGCAGTATTCACGGATGGCCTCAGCTCGGACCTCCTTTTGTCGATCCAACAAGCTCTGCATCTCATCGACGGCCTCATCTCGCTCCCTCCTCATGGCCTCCGATCATTGACTTCCTTATTATAGGCATCTTCATACCGCTGAAGGGAGGCTACTTTTGCTTGTTCTTCTCTCAACCTCTGCTCAAGATCCTCATTCTTCTTCACCAATTCCTCGACCCTGCTAGCATATGGACAAAGCTGAACAACCTCATTCTGAAGTGCCATTTTTGCATCTCGGAGCTCACGAATGTCTTTGTCAGCCTTTTCCTTGAAAGCCCTATGATGAGCATTAACAGCCGCAATTTGTTGAACCGTCTGATAAAACCAAAAATAGAGGTAATTCAAAAACTTGACGGAAGAGGTGGAAAAAATAGGAATGTAATTACCAAATAAGCACGACGCTCTCACCTTCATCGTGAGATAGTCAGAATTATCCTCAGCTTCTGCCAGGTTTGGGAAAAGGCTCGCCTCGTCACGAGGAAGAATGGTGCTTGATGAACAAAAAGTTATATTCTCGCAAGTGCACGAATCAAGGTAGCATAGCGTGCAAGTACAAGAGTCGATCCCACAGAGATTTGCTAAATTTATTCAATTAAAATTCAACTACTTATGCTCTAAAAAAAATTATAAAAGCCAATAAAAATAATTATCTAAGTATCTAATTAACTAATGAAATTAATTAACCTAAAATAAATGAATTAACCAATAGAGAAAAGCCTAGGAATTTGATTTCACCAATACATTGCAATTTTATGTCTTCAATCCTAAAAATCTCAATTCAATTCTAGGGTTCATTCTTCCTAATATATGATTACTCTGTTTGATGGCAGCTATAATCAAGTGTTTTTAATCATTAATTACCTATGATGTGTAGCATAATCAATGACTAAAAACCCATTAAGAACAGAAGAACATATAACAAGAACCAAATAAAGATTCTAGCTTGATGTATGCATCAAATATTTATTCAATCATTCAAGAGAGCTGTACATAGCTTAGCATATGATGTGTACCCTTACCATGTCTCAAACAATCAATTAATTTATATTAAAGGTGGCCAATCAATAACACAAATCAAAAGATTTAATTAATCACAATGAATGATACTAGAATTTAAGAATTGATCAATTAATCATAAAGACATAAAACATGCAAGTAGGCTTAATCAAATTCCTAGTAAAAAAAAATTAGTTCATGTTTAATTTAGCAAAATAAAATATTAAATCAATAAAAGTCATGCCTTTAATTTAACAAGAGACCAATTCAAAAATAAACTATTGTATAAATCTAATAATGCAAATTAATTAAAATAAATAAATAAAAGTACTATAACAACTCCTTTTTATGTGAGAAGCTCCATGGAATTTTTGACAACCAATTATTTTGGCTAGCAGAGCAAGCATGAAGTCACGTGAACATAAAAACAAATCATCACTTTGAACTTTGGGCAACAGCTGTTTCACAAGTCTGTATAGCAAGATGCAGTAGCTCAAATTCAATCCTTATGCTTCAAGGTCTGGTTCGGTACTGCGTATCTCCTTGCACCAAACAAGGCAGCAGCTTGCGTCGATCACCTACCAAGCTCGGCTACATACTCTGTTCTGCTCCAAAATTTCAACAGCTTTGCTTTCTCCAAAGCTCAGTTCCGCAGCTGCTCTTCTCACGATTTCAAGCTCTGTTTCATTGATCCTTTCCTTTATTAGTTGCTAGGAATTGCTCTCTGCAAAATAAAGATAAACAACACAGAAAGAGAACACCAATAGCTAGGCTAAACTGGTACCTCTCCTCTTACTAGTCTCTGTTTCTTCAATCTCTGTTTTTCTCTGTGTCCCTTTATTGCCGCCCCTCTCCTCTTTTTTATAATTTGTTTTCTTTCCTTAAAAATTTCTAGGGTTTTTTTAATCAAGCAATAAATCTCAGCTCTTTATTCTCTTTTAATCCTATGGTCCAAAAGTCTTTAAAACAAATCAGAATTTAATTACAACTTTAGAAAATCAAACAATGTATATTTCAAAATTTTATTCCAATTACAAAATTTATTGTTTGATTTCATGCCATAATTTTCAAAATTAATTCCCAAATCACTTTCTCTAAATTAATTCACAAAATACATTTAACAATTAATTTTACACAACAATATAGCAATGAATGTGGTAATTAAAACATAAATAATATAACAAATATATTATTATCAGTGCTCCAGGCCAGACGAGACGTTATCCCAGTCTCTTCAATGCTGTCATTGTCGTTCACTCTGGGATAGGTCCGGAAATCCTCTCCATCTACGACAACCCCACTATCAACTAAATAGCGCTTCAAGGTAGGATTGGCCACCTTAGGCAATATTGGTCTCGTAGGCATCGAGGCTTCAATAATCAACTTCTTTCTGTATTTACGCCTAGGCTGGCGAGGAGCCGACCTATCCTTGGCAGCACGGGAACCACCTTCTTTGCAGGCTGACTCACTCTTCTAAGACCCAGAGCTCTCTTGATCGTCTGAGCTACGATCACGGATAAGAGGCCTCTTTTACTTGTTTCTCCCAACCTCTTACGCAAGACGGCTAGGCCTAACGGTAGCCGGAGGAGGGGGAGTAGGAGAGCGAGGATGTCCAGAAGCGGAGGCTCCAACCGACTGCTGTTGAGAAGGAGGAGCCTCTCTGGCAGAAGCATTGGCTTCCCTTCTGCGCATAGCATTATGAAAGTTCATATCTGCATAATACAAGGAGAAGTAATCAGCAAATCTAAATCCAAAATGCCATGCACACGAATATATAAAGTAAAGAAAATAGAAACCTATAATATCACCAAGATCCTCTAAGTTATCCAAATTCGACTCTACCTGGAAGTCAACGAAAGGGCTCCGAAAGGCGTTGCCCTGAGTCCATTCAAGATCCTTCTCGAATGGACCATTGGCAGCCGCAACCTCAAGTGTCTCGTCTCTCAAATCTGGAGAAGACTCGTCTACAAGGTAATCTAAATGGTTAGAGGTCTCGGCTATAGGAACCCTGAGCGGTTGGCTAGGGCCAGCATCAAGTGCGCACGAGCTAGTAGGGAGGTTAGACGGGGTACCAGAAGTCCCAAAAACGGCTCGGCTTACTCCCCAACCGGCTGCTGTAATATTCTCAGGGGTTAAAAGGGAAAATAAATTACGTTCTCCAGTAGAATAAATTCACCATATAGGCTCACTAAAATGGTCCATTAAGGATTGTACCCTAAATCTTTCCGAGCACTTCGAGTGGTCGCTGGTATCACAATTCCATGAAGTGCGAATTCGCAAATCACTTGGAATCTCGACAATGACCCACTCGCTCTCAAAACTGCGCAATTTATTAGGAAGGTCCAAAAAAATTTTGTTATTAGGAAACTCGTCAACCTTTAACCTCTAGAGAGAAAACGTTATTAGTCCTTTCAGACCACGGACCCTAAAAAAGCACTCAAAATGGGGACAGTAGGAACGATACCTAAACTATGACACACCACCAAAAATCCTACTATTTGAGCCTAAGCATGCGGATGAAGGTAACATGGAACTATATCTTTGTACCTAAGAAACCCTAGACCAAACTCCGGCAACGAAAAATGAAAACCGAAGAGTAAGAACGCTTTATGCACTACTACACCACTTATAACTAAGTCAGGCGTAACTTCCCCGCTAACTGGAAGTCTATAACTGTAACCGGAAGGAAGGGGAAAACAAGTGTTGAGATCCTCTAAATCCGCATTAGTCAGTTTACATTCAACACCACCCCTTCTAAGTGATTTACCCGGACGTTGCGAAGACATGGTAAAAGAAACAGTGAAAAACCAAAAATGGGCGATAGACTTATTGGGCAAGACACTTACGGGAGACCTAAAACTCTACGCGGAAGACCAAGACACTTGCGGGAGACCTAAACCCTACACGGAAGACTAAAGTACCTGCGGGAGACCTATAACTAGCTGCGAGAGGTGATAAGTAAGGCGACAGATGTATACTTACTATCACTAAGATAAGCGATAGACTCCTGGTGTGAAAACGAAAGACTCTTTTGGCGAGAGAGTTGAAAAACGGGCGTCAGACTACTGCTCAGAGGTTTTCGTACGCTCTTTCGTCGAACCCCAACTGCTTATATAGTCGCGACAGGGAATGCCAAACATCGCGCCTGATCATGTCTCCCGCAAAATAGAGCTTTTTTACCTACAAAAAATATCAAAGAAAATCACAAAAATTAGAAAACTATTCACATTGGGCTAGAGCCCAAAAACACATATTTATACTCTCTTGGTTGGAAAAATCCAACAAGAGACTAGGGAGCAATTGATATAGCAAAATCTACCTACATTGGGCTAGGCCCAAAAGTGTCGGAATTCACCACGTGGCGAATAATCATTGGGCCACGTGGCATACGGCGATAGAGGGTACATCTTACGACAGGGTATCTGTTGCAGGCGATAGACTCCCCACGCCAACCTCCTGTCATCCGTCGATTGACACGTGGCGCCTTTACGGGCTTCCGCGAGCGACAGACGCCTACCGCCAACAACATGCTATACTTCTAAGCCTCTCGCCGGTGACAAGCTGCTTCTACTTCCGGGATTTGCGAAATCTATGTTCTACTTGGAAACAAACTCCTAGTAAAAGGACATGATCACCCTCAGGTAATTAACCTAGAATATTCGCCTATAAATAGGCCCTAGGTATAATTCTATTTTCTAATTTTTTACTACTGGCTTTTACGTTGCCCAATACTGAAGAACTTGTGGCTGACTTAAGCATCAGAGTACTTACGCAGGGAACCACCCCTGCATCTCTCTGACTTTTTCTTGTTTTACAAAAGCTTGTTGGAGACACGTGGAGACAGAGTACGAACAGCACGTCAGCATACCTTTGTTATTGTTTTGTGCAACAACAATTTATAATTTGTTCATTATTTATTTATATAACTAATACTTTTGGATTTTCACTTTCGTTTAGTTTTACTATATATATTTTTGGCTCAATTAAAAAATAAGTTTTTATATAATTATTAATATATAATTATATATTTTGTAACAATGTGACTATCGTAGGAAATTAAAAAAATAAATAATCATTGTCAAGTAATAAAAACATTAAAATGTAAAAATTTATATTTATATGAACATTTATTAAATTTTAACTTTACTTTAGCAATTCTATTATATTTTTATTTAACTATATAAAAAATTAAATTAATTATTGCATTCAAAATTATAAAAAAAATATTTTTAACTTATAAAATTTCAAAATAATTTGACTAAACTCGCTAAACTCGTTGGTTAGAACCGGACTGAACTGGAAATCGGATCGAACACGAAAATAACCGAACCTGAAAATGCTCAAAACCGAAAAAACCTGAAAGCGATAGTACCTAAACTCGAAAAAACTCAAATCTAAAAAAACTCAAACTCGAAAAAACTCAAACCTGAGATAATCTCAACCCAAAATAATTCGAACTAAACTCATCCGAACCTATCCGTTTGCCACCTCTACTTTTAAGTGTATAATAAATTAACGCGCAGATTGCAATTGCTTGAAGACAACGATTTTTGTAGGTAACTAGAGGAGAAATGCTAAGATGGAAAGTTTATTGATGGAAGCAATCCATGGTTCAGCTCTGACTTGATTTGGCTCTTCCAAGTGGAGACTTGGAAAATGCCCGGTGGCTTCTGTAGCCTTATAAATCATATTGATCAACTCAACTCCACATTTGAAATCTCTTAACTTCCACAAACACTGCACTTAAGTCCCCCTTCTTCATCCAACAGCCTCCAGCCAATAACCTACAAGCGAAAACTCTAATTTTCAATAAGAATACTCAGATATACATGAGTTTATCATGCAAAGGTTTTTTAATGCAAATTTGCATATAGCCATCTACGAATAGCCAATAACATCTTTTCCGTGTAAACCGACTTAAACTTGCTTTGAAACGATGCATGATCCACCCAGGTGAGAAAATTATTTTAATCAAATTCATAGACACTAGTGGGAGATTTGCAGCTCGGAAACTCGTTATAAGCCATGAATTTTCCTTCACAGTCATAGCCTTCAAGCTACTAATATAAGCATGAATTAGCTTTTTTCTTAAGGTTCTAAATATACCTGATCATGGGTCGGATAGGTAATAATAAATTTTGTATATGCCCAAGCTCAGCCCGGCCAGAAAATTTGGGCTTGGTTTTTTGTCTAAGCCTATTTTCATTTTTATACTATAAGCCCGAACCCGGCCCGAAATAATTTTTTATATTTTAATTTTTTATTTTTTTATTATTTTATATCCTTTAAATTTGAATTTAATTTGTCAAATTTTGTATATCAATTTTCATATTAAATATTTATAATTATGTTTATTAATTAATAATGTTTTATATGCATATAATTATATTATACTTAGTAAATATATAATTTAATTAAAATTAAAAAAGAAAAATAAAAAATAATTTCAGGCCGGGCCAGGCTCGGGCTCGGGCTCGGGCCCGAATTTTAAACAGGCCTAAAAATTTTGTCCAAACTCAATTATTGCATCATATATTTTTATCCAAGCCCGACCAAATATCTAACGGACCTTCGGGCTTGGACGGATAGCCCAACCCTTGAGCAGGTCTAGTTCTAAATCATAAAATTACATTAGTAGAACCTTTTGCATCATGGAGAAAAAGAAACATCAACAATTAGCATGGATACACAAAACTTGACAAAAGAAGAAAACACTGTCATGTCAATAATAACATTGTAAAACATACAACCAACAACAATCTTACAACCACAATAGCCCATCAATTATGATATTTCAATAGTCTAAATTTGAATTTCTGAAACAAGTTGCTTGAATTTCTTCCTTTGCTTAATAATGAAGAGAACAAGAACTGGAAAATCACCTTCTTCAATAGAGCCTCAGCATCATCTAGTCTAGTGATATGGGAGCCTGCAAAGGAGAAACAGGAGAGCAGCCTTAGCAGCCTTGCTGTGCAAGAGAAAGAGTTGAGGCTTTAGGAATGAGAATCGTGTCCTTTGGTTCAACATTTCCCAACACCTTCTCCGAAAACAGACTCTCAAATTCTTTCGGGAAAGGCTCTCCGGCCTTAAAATCACCCAAAACGTCAGGGCACATAACTAGAGTTTTTACGGAGAGTGGACTCTGAATCGGAGAGGGAAACCCAATGACCAGGTGCCTGTCATGGTCCCGACGTCAAGAAAAGAGGGAAGGGAAAAGAAGACTGATGGAAAAGTGCGGTGCAGTAAAGACCATGGGAAGTTGGCTGTAGCCTGTATGGTTGTTTGTGTTAACTTTGCTTGTAAGAGTTAAGAACAGGGACTTGCAGGCTCATCTGGTGGTTGAAAGTTGAAACTGAAAGTTTTCTTAAAACCTCGGTGGTCCAACCGACCATTCAATATGCTAGAGGCTAGGGTCATTGTGGCTTAGGGACCTGCTTTTTTATCTTGAAGTACACTTGTAATTTTCGACATAATAATATCATTCGAAAGTTAAATACGACAGTATAATAATAAAAAAAGTACAATATGAATGAATATGGCAAAACTAAAAAAAATATTATTTTTGATGCATTAATACAAAATTTTCATATTTTATTTAACACGAATATAAATTATCTTATTTATAAACACAACTACTTATCTAAGAATGACAATAACTTTCTTTTTCGAGTTTGCCAACTTCAAAAACATAGTTAAAGAGACTTTAGGATTATCTAGATTTTAACAAAATATTATAATACAGTGCGACTCATTTTTATCCGCTTGATCAAGAAATATCTATATTTTCAACTCTGTCCGAACATAATTTTCAGGATTATTATGACAAAATTAGTCGTCAATTAATCATCATTTGCGTATGAAGTTTTTATATCAATCCCAAATTAGAATAATGCTATTAAAAGCCAACAGAGTTTCTGTTAAATAAGCTACAAATTGTTACATTCATCATAACTAATTAATGCATGGTCAATTTTGTTTGTATCAAGTAGAAACCACAAACGAATATAGTAAAGCGATGAAACCTCTTAATCTCATGTTCTTCGACTATCGCGTGACCAACTCTCTTATAAAATGAAGCCCCTCTAGTTCCTCAAATCAATCAAGACTGAGCCAATCGCATTCAAAGATGACAGGAAAAAGAATCACAAATGCTGAGGTTCGTGCAGCGATCTGCACAATTCTCCTCCTAGCTCCAGTTGTTTTCTCACAGGATTCACCACCGATACCGGCAGACAAATCCCAAGCTAATGCTTGGTTTGACGCCAATGTCAAGCCAGCCTCGGCGAGAGCCGGCACTCTAGACCCTGCCCTTGCTCAGGCTGAGTCTGAACCTAAAGTCATAAAGGTAGACAAAAGTGGCAGTGGAGATTTCGACACCATAACCAAAGCTATTGAAAGCGTTCCAGCGGATAACACGAAGCGTGTAATAATTTCGATTGGACCAGGATCTTACCGCGAGAAAATCACAATAGAAAAAAATAAGCCATTCATTACATTATATGGGGATCCGAAGAACATGCCAAATTTGACATTTGACGGTACGGCGAAGCAGTATGGAACCGTAGACAGTGCTACCCTTATTGTCATGTCTGATTATTTTGTGGCTGCTAACCTCAATATAGTGGTAAGCTTTACACGTCAATTTCAATCTTGTCGTGAAGTTTTCTTCTGTTGATTTTTCTTTCTTGGCATAGAACACTGCTCCAAGGCCAGACGGAAAAATGGTGGGAGCGCAAGCGGTTTCCCTGAGAATCTCTGGCGACAAGGCAGCTTTCTATAACTGCAAAATCATTGGTTTCCAGGATACTGTTTGTGATGACAGGGGCAACCATTTCTTCAAGGATTGCTACATTACAGGCACCGTTGATTTCATTTTTGGAAGCGGAAAATCTTTGTATCTGGTAAGATCTTTCGTTCTAACAATCTTAAACACGATAGGAATCTTTGATAGGAATCTTTGACACAAAATTTTCGTGTCTTACGTAATATGAACACGAATTATCAGTTCTACTCTATTTTGACTGGAAATCTTCATGCAGGGAACGGAGTTATATGTGGATGGGGATACGGGACTTACAATAATTACAGCACAAGCGAGGGAAAGTGAATCGGAGGACACTGGCTATTCCTTCGTGCATTGCAGCGTTACAGGATCAGCGAACGGCACATATCTGGGCAGGGCCTGGAAGACCAGTCCTAAAGTTGTGTTTGCCTATACTGAGATGACCAAAGTCGTAAATCCCGCTGGATGGTCTGATAATTTCCAATCTGAGCGCGCCAAGTAAGCTATATCTGTATATCACATTGCCTCTTTTTTCATGCAATAGTGTTAAGTACATATATGAAAAATAAACAAGGAAAAAAGAATAATCACACGTACAAAAGATAAAATTTACATGATTTCGTAATTTATTCATGTCCATGACAACATTAGATTTTTTATTAATTTTTGGAACATTTTACAAAAAGAAAGATTAGGTAATGAAGTTGGAGCAACTAAAAGAAATTAGATTTAACAACCAAGACTCGTCTAATTGTTATTACCCCTTTTAAGAAAAATTAGGTCCAAAAATTAAATCCACCTCACTCTTATACCTTTCTATAAACAATAGAAAAAGAAAAACGAAATTAGGTTTCACTAGGCCTTCGTAAACTTTTCTGGGGCTCAGCCCAAGATCCTCGCTAAAAGGCTATGCTCGCTTGACCTTCACTCACTGTTCGACTAGCAAAATCGTCATACTAACTCTGTTGAAGTGTCATATGAATTAGGTCCTCTTAGTGTCCAAAAACTCTTAACACTGATAATTTCTTTTGGTTTCAGGACTGTATTTTTTGCAGAATACAAGTGCACAGGAGAAGGGGCAAATCCAAGTGGGCGAGTGGCATTCGCCAAGCAGTTAACTGAGGCGGAAGCCAAACCTTTCCTTGTTCTTGACTACATCAATGGCACCAAATGGCTCCTTCCTCCTCCTAAGGTCTAAACCATCAATTAATGCTAGCTACAACCAATTATATGTATAAGTTGCATGTGGTTGTTAATCAAGCATAAGCAGCATAAAGTCCATGCAGAGTGCTATCCTTTCTGCCATTTTCAGTTTTGTCATTGAGATTATCCTCTAGGCGTAGACGACGGCAAAAAAATAAAGCTTGCTCCGCTTCTTGTTTTCATTTCATTTTTTTATTCTATTGCTTGTATAAGTGCTATTGCACAATTAGTCGTAAAGGAGCCAATGGAGTACATTATTAAAAAAAATTGTAACGTTTATCTCTTGAAATTTTTCGAAGTTTATTTAATTTTAGAAAAAATTATCTCGAACACAATCAATAAATTTTACGTTCTTCTATTAATGAAGAATTTCATATATACAAAATTCTCACACGACAAGACATGATAATCCATCAGCTGATTCAACTTCCAAGCCATTATTCCATCCTAACTTACACTTTCATTCTTCCTTTTGTGCATTACCCATTATTGCTAGCTTATGATTGCAGCAAGAAGAATACTAACAGAAAAAGAATTGAGGGTAATCTTAGATATAACACAATAATACGATATAAAAAAATACGAAAGTACTGAAATTTAAAATTTGATAAAGTATACATAAATTTAACAAAAATTAAAAATTATTTTCTGTTTGTCATGTCACTATGAATTTTGACATGGTAATTTTCGTATTTTATACTATATGAATATAAAATGTATACATAAATTATCAAGTCTAGCTAAAAGTGAAGACATAATCATTTAAGTTTTTGTTCAATAACCTTTATCTCTTATTTAAATGTTGGTAGCATTTAATATTCAAATCCCCTTTAGAAATAGTGCCCGAATTTCTCTTATCCTTTTTACAATAAATTCCCTTGCTCACATATATATACACATAGAAGCTTTAGCTATAAACTTTACAAAACTAGATATTGCAAGCAATGAATTATCATTTCCTCTTTCTTCTTAAAGCTTAAATTAGAAATATGTAAAACATAGACGTGTGTTTAGGTAATTAAATATAAACACGTTAGTTAATAATTTTTAAAAAACTCTACATATAATCATATTTTTGGTCAAAACTATCGTTTTACTTATACAGTCGTACTTTTTGTTTAATGCGGTAGTGTTGAGAAAAATATGAATGCAAATAATTTTTTTTAATTATCGTTTTTGCTCAAACAACAAAAATAAAAAAATTATCCCAAAGGACCAGTAATAATTACAAGTTCTACCTTCTTCTTGCAATTCCATCATGGGTACGTGTCAAAGGAAAAAAAAAAAGGAGAATCACACCTTTGTTTGCTAAATGGTAAATAAGTAATGGTGGTTTTCTTCTCTTTTTTGGGTTTGCGGAGGGATACACGGGTGAAAGAAATTTAAATTTTGAGCTTAATCCCTTTTAAATATAAGTAACAATTGTTAAATAAAATTTAGTTGTCGAGTGATTTCTTCAACATTAATATAATTTGACATAATGACTGGACATAATGACTGATTAAGTGTAAGGTCTCGGCCCGTCTGCCGTCCGCCATTACTCATCCGTACTGTCTTCTTTGGCGAAGACAATTGGTTAAGAGTGACTTGACACTTGAGGAAGCCAAAGGTTCAAATCACTCCGGATGTGAATTGTGAGTGACCTAGTAAACGGGCAGGGCCTCACGACAAAACCTTCAGGGGGCCAGTGGGTTCGCCAAAGAGGACAATACGGATAAGTAATGACTGATGGCGGACGGGCAGGGGCCTTACAAAAAAACGCGCATTTTTATGTAAGAGCCTCACCCGATCACCAGGCCGTCGACGAGCATCCCCTAGGCGACTCTCTCGCCCCAGGTTTACCTTTACACATGAGTTAGGCGATCGCCCACCCTCACTTACGTATTGTCCGCTTCGGCTGTCACCCACCTCACGGCTTTGTTCCAAGGGTCTGGAAGAACTCAAGAATAATCCCTTGAACACTTTTTTTCCTCATGAGACGCTCGAACCTTGGCATCCTTAGATACCCGAGCCTTACACTCATGTTACCATTGAGACAAGTCATGTTACCATTGAGACAAGTTGTTGTCTCAATGGTAACCTGAGTGTAAGGCTCGGGTATCTAAGGATGCCAGGGTTCGAGCGTCTCATGAGGAAAAAACGCGTTCAAGGGATTATTCTTGAGTTCTTCAAGACCCTTGGAACAAAGCCGTGAGGTGGGCGACCGCCGAAGCGGACAATACGTAAGTGAGGGTGGGCGATCGCCTAGCTCAAGTGTAAGGGTAAACCTGGGGGGAGGGAATCGCCTAGGGGATGCTCGCCAACGGCCTGGTGATGGGGCGAAGCTCTTAAATAAAATTTTTGTAAGGCATCGGCCCGTCCACCGTCCGCCATTACTTATCCGTACTATCCTCTTTGGCGAGTCCACTGGCCCTCTCAAGGTTTTGTCGTGAGGCCCAACCCGTTCACTAGGTCACTCACAATTCGCGTCCGGAGTGACTTGACACTTGAGGAAGTCAAGGCTTCAAGTCACTCAGGACGCAAATTGTGAGTGACCCAGTGAACGGGCTGGGCCTCACGACAAAACCTTGAGAGGGCCAATGGGCTCGCCAAAGAGGACAGTACGGATGAGTAATGGCGGACGGCGGACGGGCCAAGGCCTTAGAAAAAAAACGTGCGTTTTTTTAAGCCCCCGACCCGTCGGCCATTACTCATCTGTACTGTCTTCTTTAGCGAGCCCACTGTGGCGTCCTCGTCACTAACCAAATAACAACTAACTTTTACTTCAAATAACAAATAAATCGACTAGTTTATCCGATGTCAATCTTCCTTACGCTTATGCTTTAGGCGTTTTTATCAGAGTATAATATCCATTTTCACATGCATAAAATTTTTCATTTATAAACATGTGTCATGTACATCAGGATCTCAAATATTCAGACAACCTAATCCCCCACATATACAAAACTGTAGTATCGTACTGTACATTAGCCAAAGTAACGGCCAACTAAATATACCTTCAAGGGATATGTAAGATCTGATTTTACCCTACTGTAGACCTAAATTTCATAAAATGGATATTGGAAATTAAGTAAATAATAAATAAAGATTTACATTTTGGTGAAAAGCTCCTTAACTTGAGATGAGAACGGAGCCAATATGTGGAAAGACGGGCGAGTTGAGCCATAACCGGTGATCGCCCAATGTGACGTGCTGCCTGATCGCCCAAGGAATAAGTATGACGAGTTGATGGTGGCGAGTTGATGATGCAAGCTGTTTGTTTGCCTTTTTGTTTGATGAATAGTTGACTTCGCCAAGTTGATTTGTATGGTAATGGCCCGTGTGTGGCGAAGACTATTGGTTTCCCATATAATTGCAAGTGGGAGAGTAGAGTAATACGCTGGCAACGGAATGGCTGGCGAACTGGTGTAGTGTGGCGAACAGATGAGGTGGAGACCGGGAATCAGCTTGTGTGGACAAGGAAAATGGCTTCAGAACCATTAGCAACCAAGATTGACTTTGTGAGATATACGGTCGAGGACAATAAATGAAAGAAAGTTAAAGTCAATAAGGGAATTAGCCTTATTGGTTGAGGAGGTAAACAAAGTCTGCAGCAGAAGAAAAAGAGTGCGGAAGGAAGACTTTCTCGCCCTTTGTAAGTGCAGATTTTCTTCATGCATTAAATGCATGAAGGACGTGAACATTGATGAAGGAAGCAGATAAGGGACAGGCGGTAGCTAGTGATTGGTTGAGCAGGGTTATATAAGAAGAAACACTTGAGGCAAATCTGTTTAGCAAAATTCATTTTCCTTACGAGGGTTATGCAACTGTAAGGTTCTGTTTCTTCCATTGCTCTGCTATGGGTGATCTAATAGGCTTCACCCTTAAGCTGGCTAAACAAGCAAAACAGCTTGCAAACCATTCCTTCTTAGTTGGTTGAGCTAAAAGAATAAGCAAAGGAGGCCAACGTGAGACAGAAAGCAGTCTGTTCTGGAGGTGCAGTTGATAGAGGTGAGTTTCATATTTCTTATGTGTTCTTGATATTCAAGGGTAGACTTATATGTTTACAACATAGAACACAACCTTGTTTTAGTTAGATCCTTAGAGAACATGAAAACAAGGAAAATAATGAAATAAACAACGACAATGGCGACTACAGTGATCGCCCATGTTGAAATCTAGTAATCGCCAGTGAGGCGAGTAGATAATGAGGAACTCGCCAAGGTAAATTCAGTGTAAATGGGCGAGATCGCCCAATTCTAGTGAAGTGAAATAATGGGCGAGCTCAAATGCGTAAGGCACTGGGCGAGTATATCTGTAGGCAAACTGGTAGATTTACCTGAAGTCTCGCCCAAGTAATAGAAAAATATATAAAGAAAATATTAATGGAATTTATATATAATTTGCAGCCGATAATTGGGAATGGCTATGGGCAAACAGAGAGCGGGGCGAGGCAAGACTTCGTTTCTAACAGGTAAGGGAAGTGTGTGTGAAGTGATGCATGTCCTGTGGAGTAAATTTTATGAAAATATTAAGCTAAATGCTTTGTTTTCTGACATGTATTGTTTTTAATAAATTTCTTTGATTTTGGGCGGGCTACAAAGCCGTCCCTATGATATTTGGGCAAAATGGCATTGGCGGGCGAGCGAAACTTGCTATATTGTTTTAGACGGGCGAGTCCTTCTATGAAACTGGACGAGTGCCCTTGTTTTAAGGAGAAATATGGGTAAGCCAACGTTGGGCGAACCCTTTTCCATTTTATTTGGGGCGGATGACCCCTAAGTTTAGGAAGTTATTGGCAAGCCATTAAAGGCGAGCCGGTTTTACTTAATGTTTTATAAGAAAGAATTGGCGGACGACTATATGTTAGCCTGTTTTGGAGCGACCATGGCGAAGAGATTTTCGGTGGTATTTTTCTTGAGGAAAATTCGCCATTTTAACATTTTAAAAATGGAAAATATAAATTCTTGGTATTGGCGGGCGAGCCAAATTGCTTATAAAAAGGGGCGGGCGACCCTTTTTGTTATGAAAGCTATGGGCGAGCTGACCCTGGCGAACAGTTTTAAACAGTAATTTCTTAAAGGAAAAATAGACGTTTTAAACATTTCCAAAATAGAAATTTTAGACCTTTTGGTGAATAGATTACGGGGCGAGCCACTGAGGGCGAGCCAGTATGTTTTCGGATTTTGAAAGCATAAAGGGCGGGCGAACACTGGTTCTCCGCGTTGGGCGAACTGTCATGGGCGAGCCATATCGGGCGAGTCGATCATGGCGAACAGGTTTCGTTTTTCCAAATTTTCTTAACGAAAAATGAATTGTTTTCATTATGTTTTTGGGCGAGTTGACCAATGGGTGAGTTGACCATGGGCGAGCTAGCCATGGCAAGTCAGTTTAAACCGTGTCTTTCTCACACGGAATTCAGTGAGATTGCGGGCTGTTTTAAAACCTTTTTGGAAAGAAAGTGATGACATTATGAAATAATTCCTCAAAGGTTTTTCATGAGATATAATTGGATTTTGAGACGTTAGGCCTCTAGTTCATGCATTACTATTACGTGACCCGCCTGGGGCGGTGGCTCGGTCGATGGACCAACGAGTGGACCTCAGGGCGTCACAGGGCTGATGGACCCGCCAAGTCATCAGCGGTCTCGAGGTCACTTGGCAAGTGGACCCGAGGACCACTATAGATTATGGCCATAGATCTGAGATAGCCGTGAGGGGCGATGGCCTACGGGTGCACCCCAATAGCGGCAGATTCCGTTCTCGCAAGGGGATAGCATGATTTATTTGTTGCCTAGTCTCAACTTATCAATTTCTATTTACTGTAAGGATTTGTTGAAATCCTATATATAGTGTTTACTATGTATCCACTGTCTTTTCTACTGGGTTATTGTTAAGAAAAGAATAAATGAGTTATGATATATACATAGTTTTGCTTTATTTAAAGCAGCATATGTTTCCTTTACTGAGCGTATGAATCGCTCACCCCTTTGTTTTTAACTCCACAGATAAGAAGTACATGGAGTTGAGAGAATTAGCTCTCAGATGGGTATAGCTATGCTTAAAGTACTGAGGCATGGCACGTTAAATGTGACAGGTACAGTCTCTTCTCTTTTACATTTCAGATATATGTATACAGTACTACGTTAATGAAATAAAGATTAATAGGGGATGTCAGATGAAAGGAATAATAAAAATAAATTTCATACTCCATAATTAATAGATAAATGTTTATCATTTATCACTGTTACTGTTAAATGTTAATGGCATCGCAGACAGCCCAACCGGTTAAGTTGTATGGAAATACGTGAAAAATGTAGTAACGGGATGTTACAGGATAAGTAGGAAGCGTGCCCCGAAGGTATCTCAAAATCCCGAAATGAGCTCCTCTATCCGGAGCGGAATTACTTCAAGTAATCTGTATGAAAAATGTTTGTAAAGGAGTGAGTTTACGCTCAGTAAGAAACTTATGTAAAAGAGCGTACTATATCACTATATGCAGTTTTCCTGCCTGACTCTATAATATCATGTAAAATCATTATAAAGCATATGTCGTATATTTCTTTCGCAATTATCAAATACAAGTAAATTATGCTTTCAAATATTTCCACGGATCTCAAATCACGTGAAATCAAATAGGCAAATACAAATACTTTCAAATAGATGAGAGACAATTTATATCCAACAGAATCATGCACCAAGTAATTCTCATCATGGATACAGCAAATATATCCCGTAAGTATAATCCAGAGAGATAATGGATACAGCAAATATATCCCGTAAGGGATAATCCAATAGATAGATCTCATGAGGATACCACATATATATCCCGATAGGGATAATCCTGAGAGATATCAAATAAATGGCGTACCCACGTATGGGCCAAGGATCCTCCCCAAAGCTGAATCAAGTGAGAGACTCATGGCCATTGTCTATAGCCCACAGTTTCACTAGTCAGGTGCCGTACTGCAGGTCTGAGGGCTGGACTAGAGCTCCTCAGTCAAGTACAAGTAACAAATAATGTGCATGCTCTTTCAAGAGATTCACAGTCTCCAAAACCTCATTTATATAGGTTTTAAACAAATACAAATATCTTTTCTTGAAATAGGTTTTCAAAACCTTTCTTTCAAATAGGCAGTCGACTGGTCATATATGGCAGTTGACTACTACACCACGTTTTGCCTTATTGAATTTCTTCCCCTTTTTGAAATTCAATTATTTTCTTTTTTTTTCAAATACAAATAGGGCAGTCGACTGGTCCCAAATAGCAGTCGACTGGTTTTGAAACAGAATGTTTCCCGAGAAATGGCAGTCGACTGGCCCCCTGGGCAGTCGGCTGATTTTGAAACAGAATGCTTTTTGGAAAAATGGCAGTCGACTGGCTTACATAGCAATCGATTGGTTTATCTCGGTTTTCGAAAATCTCCGCTTTGGCTGTCTCTAGGCAGTCGGCTGCTACTTAAGGCAGTCGGCTGCTCCTAGCCTAATTGGTACTAGGAGTAGGACCCAAAATGTCCCTTTTTCCTGCACTTAAAGCAATAGTTGCTTCTCTCCAAAATAGTTAAGATAATTTAAAACATGCGGACATAGCCACCCTACGTCCGTTACATAAATTCCTTACCTCGATTAAGATTAATCCACAAGCTTGGTAGTATCAACCCTTGTCCTTTTTCACTTCTTCAAGCTGTAAACATCATGACATTTAAAACTTAATAAACATACTAGACCAACTCTATACAACTCCAAACCCTCAATAAAATCAACTAAACCATTTAACTCTCTTACCTTTGCAATTCACCAAAATTCAGGATTTTAGATCTCCTTACTCACTTGGATTCAACCTTTCATATTAAAGGCATAGGTTAAGCTATCGATAAGGATCGTTTTTCATTAGAGAAGCTTAAGGAATCGATGTCATGAGATGGTGGTTTGTCAAGGTGAGAATTTGAACACTTAGAGGAAAATATGGAAGAAACGAAAGGGAGAAGGGCTGGAAGGTGATGCTGCCGTGTGGGAGAAGATGATGGTGAGTCATTAAGCTTCATTTAATGCATTAAATGCATTCTAATCCCCTCATCATCTCTTCTCAGCCATTGACCATCCATTGACCCTTTTGACCATTGATTGTTTGACCATCAATTGCCTTAATTCCCTTTATGTCCCATGCATCATTTATATATCAGAAAATTCATATTTATTCCATTAACCCAAGTTGGAAAACTGTACAAGTATGGGAAAATTACAAAAAATTAGGGATTTCACATTCTCCCCACCTTAGAGAATTTGGTCCTCCAAATTCAAGTAAGGTTATGTCTTAAATAATTCCAGGTACTTCTCTCTCATTAAGCTCTCTAGCTCCCATGTAGCTTCTTCTGTCGTATGGTACTACCAGAGAACTTTAACCAGTGGAATCGTCTTAGACCTTAGCACCTTATCCTTTCTATCCAAAATCCGAATCGGTTTCTCTACATAACTCATGTCTTCTCGAATCTCCAAGGGTTCATATTCAATGACATGAGATGGATCCGGATTATATTTTCGAAGCATTGACACATGAAAGACATTGTGTACTCCCGATAACTTCGGAGGTAGTGCCAACTTATAGGCCACATCTCCAACAAGATCTAGGATCTCAAATGGTCCGATGTAGCGAGGACTCAGCTTACCTCGTCGGCCAAATCTCATGATTCTTTTGGATGGAGAAACTTTCAAAAACACAAAATCTCCAACCAAAAACTCAAGTGGCCTCCATCGAGCATCCGCATAACTCTTTTGTCTACTCTGAGCTGTCTTGAGTCTTTGACAAATTAATTTAACATCCTCAGATGCTTGCTCGACTAAATCTGGAGCCAATAACCTATGCTCGCCCACTTCTTCCCACCCAATCGGTGATCGACACCTTCTACCATATAGGGCCTTATACGGTGCCATCCTGATTCTTGCATGATAGCTATTATTATAAGCAAACTCAGCCAATGGCAAATGGTTGTCCCATGAGCCTTTAAAATTCAGAGCACAAGCTCTCAACATATCCTCAAGCGTCTGAATAGTGCGCTCGGACTATCCATCAGTCTGCGGATGATAAGCTGTGCTAAAATTTAGTTGAGATCCCATGGCTTCCTGAAAATGTTCCCAAAAGTGGGAAGTAAACCTGGAATCTCTATCCGATGTGATGCTCACTGGAACACCGTGTAGTTTGACTACTTCTCTCACATACAAGTCTGCCAAAGTACTAAGTGTATCTGTAGACCTCATAGGTAGGAAGTGAGCTGACTTGGTTAACCGATCTACAATTACCCAAACACCATCATGGTTCCTTTTGGTTCTGGGCAATCCCATAATGAAATCCATCGTAATGTGCTCCCATTTCCACATAGGTATAGGTAGAGGATGCAACAAACCTGCTGGTCTTTGGTGCTCTACCTTAACTTGTTGGCACGTTAGACATTTCGCTACAAACTCAGCTATGTCTCTCTTCATGCCCTTCCACCAATACACATTGCGAAGATTATGATACATCTTCGTGTTCCCCGGGTGTAATGTGTACTTAGTGGATTGTGCTTCCGTCAAGATTAGCTTCCTCAATTCATTGTCCTTAGGAACACATATACGGTTATTAAACCTTAAAATTTCATCCTCACCTATATGGAATTCTGAGGTCATACCCGATTGAATTTCCTCTATAGCCTCAATACACTGGACATCCTCTCTCTGAGCAACTCGGATTCTGTCCATCAATTCTGGCTCAATTCTCAAGCTAGCCATCATTACAAATTGCTCAAGAGGTGTAAAACTTAAATTGAGGCTTGCAAACTGTTCAAGCAACCCATATTCTCTTATCATCATACAAGCCACTATACTTACATGCTTACGGCTCAGAGCATCTGCCACCACATTAGCTTTCCCTGCGTAGTACATGATCTCACAATCATAGTCCTTCAGAAGCTCTAGCCACCTTCTTTGCCTCATGTTCAACTCCTTCTGAGAGAATAAATATCTCAAACTTTTATGATCCGTAAAAATCTGAAATTTCTCACCATATAGGTAATGCCTCCATATCTTCAGAGCAAATACTACTGCAGCTAACTCCAAGTCATGAGTCGGGTAGTTCTTCTCATGGTCCTTTAACTGTCTAGAACCATATGCCACTACCTTACCATGCTGCATTAACACACATCCCAAACCTTGCCCTAAGGCATCACTATATACTGCAAATCCTCTTGAACCACTAGGAATGGTGAGGATAGGTGCAGTCGTTAACCTCCGCTTCAACTCTTGGAAACTTTGCTCACAAGCTTCATTCCATTCATACATCACCTCTTTGCGCATCAATCTCGTCAATGGAGCAACTAATCTTGAGAAACCCTCTACAAATCTTCTATAATAGCCAGCTAAACCCAAGAAACTCCTTATCTCCGTCACTGTCTTCGGTCTCTCCCATTGAACTACCGCTTCAATCTTTGATGGATCAACCGAGACTCCATCCTTACTGATTATGTGACCCAAGAAGGAGATTTGGTTCATCTAAAAATCACACTTGCTTAGCTTGGCATACAATCCTCTATCTCTGAGGGTCTCTAAAACTATCTTCAAATGCTGCTCATGCTCTTCCCGAGACCTCGAGTACACCAAGATGTCATCAATAAATACAATGACAAACTAGTCCAAGTACTGCTTGAACACGTTATTCATCAAGTTCATAAAGGCTGCGGGTGTATTGGTCAAACCAAACAGCATCACTAGAAATTCATAATGACCATACCGTGTCCGGAATGCTGTCTTAGGGATATCTTCATCTCGAATCTTCAACTGATGATATCCCGGCCTCAAGTCTATCTTGGAAAAGACTTGTGCACCCTTAAGCTGATCAAACAAGTGGTCAATCCTGGGAAGAGGATACTTGTTCTTGATGGTCACCTTATTCAACCATCGGTAGTCAATGCACAATCACATACTACCATCTTTCTTCCGAACAAATAGCACAGGAGCACCCCAAGGGGATACGCTGGGTCGTATGAATCCTTTGTCTAGCAACTCCTGAAGCTGCTTCTTCAGTTTTTCCAATTCCACCAACGCCATCCGATAGGGAGATCTCAAAATGGGCTCCGTCCCCGGCACCAAATCGATAGTGAACTCCACTTCCCTATCCGGAGGAAGTCTTGGAAGATCATCCGAAAATACCTTGAAAAATTCCTTAACTACTGGAATTTCGTGAAGTGTGGGACGTTTCTGATCTACGTCTACCATGTATGCTACAAACCCTTCACATCACAAATATATTCTATCAATTAAATCTCAATTAAACCAAATAAGCAATTATGCTTTTGCATTACATATTTGCAAAATTTACAACATAGCTAATAGGAGAGGAGAAAATCACACTCTTAGCATGACAATCTATCATCACATGATTCTTAGCTAACCAATCCATTCCTAATATAATATCAAATCCATTCATATTCAATAGGATTAGATCAGCTATTGATTCTCTTTCTCCTACCCGTAGCTTACAATTACGATACACTATGTCCGTCATTTGGGATTCCCTAAATGGAGTACTTATTTGTAGCAATCTTCCTAAATGCCCAAGCTCAACATTTAATCTCCTAGTAGCCATAGGGGAAATAAAAGAGTGCGTAGAGCCTGGATCAAATAAGGCAAGGACATATGTATCATTAAGGTAAATCTTACCCTGAATCATCTTCGATGAAGCATCAGCGGACTCCTTGTCAATGGCAAATACCCGTCCCTGAGTCACGGGCGCCTTTCCTTTCTCTGCCGCTGTGGCCTTACGCTGGGGTTGGGTGGTCTTAAGTTATGGTTGAGGGGTCTTTTCTGACTCTTCAGGTGCCCTCTGGTTTATCTTGGGACAATCTTTAATCCTATGTCCCTGTTCACCACACCAATAGCACACCCCACTCGCCAACCGGCAAGGCTGTGCTCCATGAAATTTCCCGCATTGCACACACCTCGGCATCGTACTCCTCGGCGAGCTAGCGGTACTACCAACTGGATGTTGGGATCTCTCATCACCTATTTTGATCTCGGTGGATCTAGGAGTTCCTGTATCATAATCATCATAACTCCTATTTAACATAATTCCATATAACTATTCAATTAAGACAATTTATTTTCTTATAATGGACTTGCTTACCTGTCGAGGCTTTATCATAAGGCCTATTCCTCCTAGATGGATATCTATCACTCGAGGCCTTCTCATTTGACTTCTGCTTCATAGGTTCTTTACCCTTATTCCTCGCTCGAAAGTCTGCCTGATGAAACTCATAGTCCTGCTCACATAGTTGAGCCTTACGGACTGCCTCTCTATAGATAGTGATATCCAATGGATATAGCTTAGACCTAATGGAAGGTCTCAATCCCTCCATGAATCTGT
This sequence comes from Heritiera fomes, assembly GCA_032173925.1. Lineage (NCBI taxonomy): Eukaryota > Viridiplantae > Streptophyta > Magnoliopsida > Malvales > Malvaceae > Heritiera > Heritiera fomes. Next base: position 1,193,275 of record JAPDPM010000005.1, on the reverse strand, counting down.
AGGTCTTATGATCCTCTCTTCTCAGTACTTCAGGATCAAATCTGCTCAGTGTAATGAACTTCGACTCATATTGGCTAATCGTCATGCTTCCCTGAGTCAAGTTCAAAAACTCAACCTGTAATCTCCTCTAAGCAGTACGTGGGACATACTGTTCATTAAAAGCTTCCACAAATCTATCCCACGTTACCTCAGTATGCTTAGCCTCTAATACTGTCTGAGTAGCCTGCCACCATGGTTCGGCCTCATCCACTAGCAAGTAGGCGGCCAATCCTACTTTTTCTTTCTCAATGCAAGCCAAGTACCCAAATGCCTTGGTGACCGCTTTCATCCAATTTTCCGCAGCCAATGGGTCACTGTCCCCTTTGAACTTTTGCGGATCCAGCTTCTTAAACTCCTTTATCAGCACCATACTGCAGTAAGATGTAGGATCTCGCCTCTCATTAGCTGGGACTGGTGGGGGTTGCACCATCGAAGTAGGAGGTACTGTAGGGGTAACTGCCGGTGCATTGGCAGCCACGTTCGGAAAATTAGCCATAAACTGGGTGAACATTGCGGTCATGTTTTCCATATGTTTCTCCATTTTAGCTAGCCTCGTATTCGGACTATGTGGTGGAGATGGAGGAAAAGACTATGTCTGGGGCGGTTCATCACGACCCCGTCCTCGTCCTCGTCTACTACCCCTCCTTCGAGTACTCATTCTGTTAGCATCATGATCAAATAACCTGATTTAGTAGAACCTCAAACAGTTATACTACTCAAAATCAAGTAAGCTAGTACAATATATTAGGGAATTACTCTAATTCTAGCTTATTGACATAGACAAACTTCAGTCGAATCGACTCTGATACCAATCTGTGGCGTCCTCGTCACTAACCAAATAACAACTAACTTTTACTTCAAATAACAAATAAATCGACTAGCTTATCCAATGTCAATCTTCCTTACGCTTATGCTTTAGGCGTTTTTATCAGAGTATAATATCCATTTTCACATGCATAAAATTTTTCATTTATAAACATGTGCCATGTACATCAGGATCTCAAATATTCAGACAACCTAATCTCCCACATATACAAAACTGTAGTATCGTACTGTACATTAGCCGAAGTAACGGCCAACTAAATATACCTTCAAGGGATAAGTAGGAAGCGTACCTCGAAGGTATCTCAAAATCCCGAAATGAGCTCCTCCATCCGGAGCGGAATTACTTCAAGTAATCTGTATGAAAAATGTTTGTAAAGGAGTGAGTTTACGCTCAGTAAGAAACTTATGTAAAAGAGCGTACTATATCACTATATGCAGTTTTCCTGCCTGGCTCTATAATATCATGTAAAATCATTATAAAGCATATGTCGTATATTTCTTTCGCAATTATCAAATACAAGTAAATTATGCTTTCAAATATTTCCACAGATCTCAAATCACGTGAAATCAAATAGGCAAATACAAATACTTTCAAATAGATGGGAGACAATTTATATCCAACAGAATCATGCACCAAGTAATTCTCATCATGGATACAGCAAATATATCCCGTAAGGGATAATCCAATAGATAGATCTCACGAGGATACCACATATATATCCCGATAGGGATAATCCTGAGAGATATCAAATAAATGGCGTACCCACGTATGGGCCAGGGATCCTCCCCAAAGCCGAATCAAGTAAGAGACTCATGGCCATTGTCTATAGCCCACAGTTTCACTAGTCAGGTGTCGTACTGCAGGTCTGAGGGCTGGACTAGAGCTCCTCAGTCAAGTACAAGTAACAAATAATGTGCATGCTCTTTCAAGAGATTCACAGTCTCCAAAACCTCATTTATATAGGTTTTAAACAAATACAAATATCTTTTCTTGAAATAGGTTTTCAAAACCTTTCTTTCAAATAGGCAGTCGACTGGTCATATATGGCAGTTGACTACTACACCACGTTTTGCCTTATTGAATTTCTTCCCCTTTTTGAAATTCAATTATTTTCTTTTTTTTCAAATACAAATAGGGCAGTCGACTGGTCCCAAATAGCAGTCGACTGGTTTTGAAACAGAATGTTTCCCGAGAAATGGCAGTCGACTGGCCCCCTGGGCAGTCGGTTGGTTTTGAAACAGAATGCTTTCTGAAAAAATGGCAGTCGACTGGCTTACATAGCAGTCGACTAGTTTATCTCAATTTTCGAAAATCTCCGCTTTGGTTGTCTCTAGGCAGTCGGCTGCTCCTAGCCTAATTGGTACTAGGAGTAGGACCCAAAATGTCCCTTTTTCCTGCACTTAAAGCAACAGTTGCTTCTCTCCAAAACAGTTAAGATAATTTAAAACATGCGGACATAGCCACCCTACGTCCGTTACATAAATTCCTTACCTCGATTAAGATTAATTTACAAGCTTGGTAGAATCAACCCTTGTCCTTTTTCACTTCTTCAAGCTGTAAACATCATGACAATTAAAACTTAATAAACATACTAGACCAACTCTATACAACTCCAAACCCTCAATAAAATCAACTAAAACCATTTAACTCTCTTACCTTTGCAATTCACTAAAATTTAGGATTTTAGATCTCCTTACTCACTTGGATTCAACCTTTCATATTAAAGGCATAGATTAAGCTATCGATAAGGATCGTTTTTCATTAGAGAAGCTTAACGAATCGATGGCATGAGATGGTGGTTTGTCAAGGTGAGAATTTGAACACTTAAAGGAAAATATGGAAGAAACGAAAGGGAGAAGGGCTGGAAGGTGATGCTGCCGTGTGGGAGAAGATGATGGTGAGTCATTAAGCTTCATTTAATGCATTTCTAATCTCCTCATCATCTCTTCTCATGCATTGACCATCCATTGACCCTTTTGACCATTGATTGTTTGACCATCAATTGCCTTAATTCCCTTTATGTCCCATGCATCATTTATATATCAGAAAATTCATATTTATTCCATTAACCCAAGTTGGAAAACTGTACAAGTATGGGAAAATTACAGAAAATTGGGGATTTCACACCCACTGGCCCCCTCAAGGTTTTGTCATGAGGCCCAGCCCGTTCACTGGGTCACTCACAATTCGCATCCGGAGTGACTTGAACCCTTGACTTCCTCAAGTGTCAAGTCACTCTTAACCAATTATCCTACAATTGGTTAAGAGTGACTTGACACTTGAGGAAGTCAAGGGTTCAAGTCACTCCGGATGCGAATTGTGAGTGACCCAGTGAACGGACTGGGCCTCACGACAAAACCTTGAGTGTAAGGCTCGGGTATCTAAGGATGCCAAGGTTCGAGCGTCTCATGAGGAAAAAACGCGTTCAAGGGATTATTCTTGAGTTTTTCAAGACCCTTGGAACAAAGCCGTGAGGTGGACGACCGCTGAAGCGGACAATACGTAAGTGAGGGTGGCGATCGCCTAGCTCAAGTGTGAGGGTAAACCTGGGGGGAGGGAATTGCCTAGGGGATGCTCTCCAACGGCCTGGTGATCGGGCGAAGTTCTTAAATAATATTTTTGTAAGGCCTCGGCCCGTCCGCCGTCCGCCATTACTCATCCGTACTATCCTCTTTGGCGAGTCCACTGGCCCCCTCAAGGTTTTATCGTGAGGCCCAACCCGTTCAATAGGTCACTCACAATTCGTGTCCGGAGTGACTTGACACTTGAGGAAGTCAAGGGTTCAAGTCACTCCAGACGCAAATTGTGAGTGACCCAGTGAACGGGCTGGACCTCACGACAAAACCTTGAGGGGGCCAATGGGCTCGCCAAAGAGGACAGTACGGATGAGTAATGGCGGACGGCGGACGGGCCAGGGCCTTAGAAAAAAAACACGCTTTTTTTTAAGCCCCCGGCTAGTCGGCCATTACTCATCCGTACTATCTTCTTTGGCGAGCCCACTGACCCCCTCAAGGTTTTGTCGTGAGGCCCAGCCCGTTCACAGGGTCACTCACAATTCGCATCCGGAGTGACTTGAACCCTTGACTTCGTCAAGTATCAAGTCACTCTTAACCGATTGTCACTCTTAACCAATTGTTGTCACTCTTAACCAATTGTCCTAGGATAATTGGTTAAGAGTGACTTGACACTTGAGGAAGTCAAGGGTTCAAGTCACTCTGGATGCAAATTGTGAGTGACCCAGTGAATGGGCTGGGCGTCACGACAAAACCTTGAGGGGGCCATTGGGCTCACCAAAGAGGACAGTACGGATGAGTAATGGCGGACGGCGGACGGGCCGAGACTTTACATTAAGACATAGCTTTTTAAGTGTACAACAAATTAAAAGGCATTTTGCAATTGCTGGAAGGGAGAAGATGGTAAGTTTACTAATTGAAGCAGTCCAGATCTGACATGATTAACTCATTCAAGTAGAGATTTGGAAATTGCCCGGTGGCTTCTGTAACCATATAAATCCTATTGATCAGTCAACTCCACGTTTGAAATCTCTCAACTTCCACAAACACTGCAGCTTAAGTCCCCCTTCTTCATCGGCCAGCAACCTACAAGCAAAAACTCTAATTTTCGACAGGAATACTCAGAAATACATGAGTTTATCATGTAAAGGTTTTTCTATGCAGATTTGCATCTGTCTAAGAATAGCCAGTAACATCTTTTCAGCGTAAACTGGCTTAAACTTGCTTTGAAAATATGCATGATCCACCTAGGTGAGAAAATTCGTTTAATCGAATTCCTAGACACTAGTAAGAGATTTGCGGCTCGGAAACTCGTTATAAGCCATGAGTTTTCCTTCACTATGTCATAGCCTTCAAGCTGCTGATATAAGCATGAATTAGCTCTTTTCTTAAAGTTCTAGATCATAAAACTGCATTAGCAGAACCTTTTGCATAACGGAGAAAAAGAAAAATCAACAATTAGCATAAATACACCAAACTTGACAAAACAAGAAAACATTGTATCATGGCAGTGCTACGCTATTACAGCCAATTTCGAAAGACAAAAATACATCAAAATATGCAATAAAGAACCATAGACTTGGGATTTATAGACATGACAAAAAGATACAACACGAAGATGACTCAAATTAAAATTTAGTAAACATGGTATATGAATATAGCTCTAAAAACAAGATTTATAAACACAAAATTTTTATATTTTACGTGACACAAACACGAATAATAGAAAATAAAAAGAATAGTTCAATCCCATTAACCATAATTTAGACAGATGATCATTATAAGCTTTTGCGCCAAATCTATTGGAACAAAGAGAAAAACTGGGCATCTGCAAAATGCCCGATGACTAGGTGGCTGTGGTGGTGCCGACATCGAGAAGTGAGGGAAGGGAGGAAAAAACTGAGGGAAAGGGGTAGTGCGGTGAAGGCCATGGGAAGTTGGCTATAGCTTGTACGGTTGTTTGTGTCAACTTCGCTTGTAAGAGTTAAGACAAGAACAAGGAGGTTGCCTTTGCAGGCTTATCTAGTGATTGACAGTTGAAACTAAAAGTATTCTTGAAACCTTGGTGGTCTAACCGTCAAACTGGTTGGTTACTGTTCAATATGCTAGCGGCTAGGGCCATTTTTGCTTAGGGACCCACTTCTTTATTTTGAACTCCACTTGTAATTTTAGGAACAACATAACAATATCATACGAAAGTTAAATACACGGTAATAAAATATAAAAAAAAATTATAATATGAATAAATTTATTATGTTTGACATGTTAACATAAAATTTTTATATCTCTAGTGACAGGTATTGTCTCTATTAATAAGATCAATGCCAAATTTGACAGATTATGTTATCTATAAACAGAACTACTTACCCAAGAATGAAAGTAATTTTCACATTTCAATTTTGTCAGGTTCAATATTATAGTTAAAGAGACTTTCAAATTATTTAGATCCGAACAAAATTTTATAATATGGCATGAATCCTGTATTTTCACTTTTGGTCGGACATAGTTTTCAAGATTATTATGACAGAATTAGTCGTCAATTAATCATCATTCGTGTACAGAGTTTTTTATATCAATCCCAAATTAGAATAATACTATTAAAAGCCAACAGAGTTTCTGTTAATTAAGCAACAAATTATTACGTTCATCATAAATTATTAATGCTTGGTCAATTTCATTTGTATCAAGCAGAAACCGCAAACGAATATAGCAAAGCGACGAAACCTCTGAATCTCATGTTCTTCGACTATCGCGTGACCAACTCTCTTATAAAATGAAGCCCCTTTAGTTCCTCAAATTAATCAAGACTGAGCCGATCACATTCAAAGATGACAGGAAAAAGAATCCCAAACGCTGAGGTTCGTGCAGCAATCTGCACAATTCTCCTCCTAGCTCCAGTTGTTTTCTCACAGGATTCACCACCGATACCGACAGACAAATCCCAAGTTAATGCTTGGTTTGACGCCAATGTCAAGCCTGCCTCGGCTAGAGCCGGTACTCTAGACCCTGCCCTTGCTCAGGCTGAGTCTGAACCTAAAGTCATAAAGGTGGACAAAAGTGGCAGTGGAGATTTCGACACCATAACCAAAGCTATTGAAAGCGTTCCAGCAGATAACACGAAGCGTGTAATAATTTCGATTGGACCAGGATCTTACCGCGAGAAAATCACAATAGAAAAAAATAAGCCATTCATCACATTATACGGGGATCCGAAGAACATGCCAAATTTGACATTTGACGGTACGGCGAAGCAGTATGGAACCGTAGACAGTGCTACCCTTATTGTCATGTCTGATTACTTTGTGGCTGCTAACCTCAATATAGTGGTAAGTTTTAGACGTCAAATTTCAATCTTGTCATGAAGTTTTCTTCTGTTGATTTTTCTTTCCTGGCATAGAACACTGCTCCGAGGCCAGACGGAAAAATGGTGGGAGCGCAAGCGGTTTCCTTGAGAATCTCTGGCGACAAGGCAGCTGTCTATAACTGCAAAATCATTGGTTTCCAGGATACTGTTTGTGATGACAGGGGCAACCATTTCTTCAAGGATTGCTACATTACAGGAACCGTTGATTTCATTTTTGGAAGCGGAAAATCTTTGTATCTGGTATGATCTTTCGTTCTAACAATCCTAAACACGATATAAATCTTTGACTCAAAATCTTCGTGTTTTATGCAACACGAATACGAATTATTAAGTCTACCCTATTTTGATTGAAAATCTTCGTGCAGGGAACGGAGTTATACGTAGATGGGGATACAGGACTTACAATAATTACAGCACAAGCGAGGGAAAGTGAATCGGAGAACACTGGTTATTCCTTCGTGCATTGTAGCGTTACAGGACCAGCAAACGGCACATATCTAGGCAGGGCGTGGAAGACCAGTCCCAAAGTTGTGTTTGCTTATACTGAGATGACCAAAGTCGTAAATCCTGCTGGATGGTCTGATAATTTCAAATCTGAGCGCGCCAAGTAAGCTATATCTGTATATTATATTGCTTCTTTTTTCATGCAATAGTGCTAAGTACATATATGGCAAATCAAAAAAAAAGAATAATCACACATACAAAAAATAAGATTTATGTGATTCTGCAATTTACTCATATCCAAGACAGCATTAGGTTTTTTTACTAATATTTTGGAACATTTTACAAAAAAGAAAGATTACATAATGAAACTAGGGCAACTCAAAGAAATTAGGTTTAACAACCAAGACTCGCTAAGTTGTTGTTACCCTTTTTAAAAAAGATTAAGTCTAAATTTTGAATCCACCTCCCCCTTATACCTTTTTATAAAAAAAAAAAAGAAAGAAATTAAGGTTCATTGGGCCTTTGCATTATAAACTTTTATAGGGCTCCGTCCACGATCCCGGCTAAAATGCTTTGTTCTTTTGACATTCGCTTGTTGATCGACTAGTGAAATTGTTATACTAACTTTGTTGAAGTGTCAAATGAATTAGATCCTATCAGACTCCATAAACTCACTATTGATAATTCTTTTGGTTTGCAGGACTGTATTTTTTGCAGAATACAAGTGCACGGGAGAAGGGGCAAATCCAAGTGGGCGAGTGGCATTCGCCAAGCAACTAACTGATGCGGAAGCCAAACCTTTCCTGGTTCTTGACTACATCGATGGCACCAAATGGCTGCTTCCTCCTCCTAAGGTCTAAACCATCAATTAATGCTAGCTACAACCAAGTATATGTATAGTATCCGCGTGGCTTTTAATCAAGCATAAGCAACATAGAGTTCATGCAGAGTGCTATCCTTTCTGCCCTTCCGGTTTCGTTGTTGAGATTATTCTCTAAGCGTAGACGGGGGCAAAAAAATAAAGCTTGCACAGCTTCTTGTTTTCATTTCTTTTTCTTTATTCTATTGCTTGTATAAGTGCTATGGCACAATTAGTTGTAAAGAAACTAATGGGGTACATTATTAAAAGAATTGTAATGCTTATCTCTTGAAATTTTGTGAAGCTTATTTAATTTTAGAAAAAAAAATTATCTCGAACACGATCAATAGATTTTATGTTCGTCTATTAACAAAGAATTTCAGATATACAAAATTCTCACACGACAAGACATGATAATCCATCAAATGATTCAACTTCCAAGCCATTATTCCATCCCAACTTACACTTTCATTCTTCCCTTTGTGCATTAGACATTATTGCTAGCTTACAATTGTAGCATGAAAGAATATTGATAGGTAAAGAATTAATGGTAATCTTAAATACAACATGATAATATAATATAAAAAAATATGAAAGTAATGAAATTTAAATTTTGATAAAATATACAAAATTTATTAAAAACTAAAAACTTATTTTCTATTTGCCATGTCACTATGAATCTTTACACGATAATTTTCGTATTTTATACGATATGAATATAAAAGATATACATGAATTATCAAGTCTACCTAAAAGTGAAGATATAATTATTTTAGTTTTTGTCCAATAACCTTTATCTCTTATAGCATTTAATTATTCAAATCCCTTTTCTAAATAGCGCCCGACTTTTTCTTATGCTTTTTACAATGTATTCCCTTACATATATACAAAGAAGCTTTAGCTATAAACTTTACTAAACTAGAGATTGCATGCAATGAATTATCATATCTTTTTTCTTCTTAAAGCTTAAATTAGAAATGTCTAACATAGACGTGTGTTTAGGTAATTAAAAATAAATAAATTTTGGATCTTATTGAATCCGAATATTGAATTAGACCAATACGTTAGTTAATAATTTTTGAAAAATTCTATATATAATCACATTTTTGGTCAATGCAATCGTTTTGCTTATACAATCATACTTTAATTCTTTTTAACGTAGTAGTGTTGAGAAAAATATAAATGCAAATAATTTTTTTTAATTACCGTTTTGGCTAAAACAACAAAAATAAAATTACCCTAAAGGAACCCCAAAGGACTAGTAATAATTACAAGTTCTACAAGCTCTACCTTCTTCTCGCAATTCCATCATAGGTATGTGTCACAGAAAAAAAAAAGGGAAAAGGAGAATTACACTTCTGTTTGCTAAATAGTAAATAAATTAACAGTAGTGGCTTTCTTCTCTTTTTTTTTGGGTTTGCAAAGAGGTACACGGATGAAAGAAATTCAAATTTTGAATTTAATTTTTTTTAAATACAGGTAACAACTCTTAAATCAAATTTTAGTTGTTAAGTGATTTTCTTTAACATAAAATAATTTGACATAATGACTGATTAATACATAGCTCTTAAGTGTATAATAAATTAAAGGGCACATTGCAATTGCTGGAAGGAAATGATTTTTGTTGGTAACTAGAAGAGAAATGCTAAGATGGAAAATTTGCTAATTGAAGCAGTCCAGATCTGACATGATTTGGCTCTACCAAGTGGAGATTTGGAAATTGCCCGGTGGCTTCTGTAATCTAATAAATCCTATTGATCAGCTCAACTCCACATTTGAAATCTCTCAACTTCCATAAACACTGCAGCTTAAGCCCCTCTTTTTCATCCAACAGCCTCCAAACAACAACCTACAAGCAAAAATTCTAATTTTCAACAAGAATACTTCGAAATACATGAGTTTATCATGCAAAGGTTTTTCAATGCAATTTTGCATATAGCTATCTAAGAATACCCAGTAACATCTTTTCAGTGTAAACTAGCTTAAACTTGCTTTGAAAAGATGCATGATCCACCTAGGTGACAAAATCTGTTTAATCGAATTCATAAACACTGGAAGGAGATTTGCAGCTCAGAAACTCTTTATAAGCTATGAATTTTCCTTCACTATGTCATAGCTTTCAAGATGCTAATATAAACATGAATTAGCCTTTTTCTTAAAGTTCTAGATCATAAAACTGCATTGGCGAAACCTTTTGCATAATGGAGAAAAAGAAAAATCAACAATTAGCATAGACACACCGAACTTGACAAAATAGGAAAACATTGTCTCATGCAATGCTATGCTATCACGGCCAATTTCGAAAGACAAAAATACACAAACATATGCAGTAACACACCATAGACTTACGAATTTTAGACACAACAAAGTGATACAACACGAAGATAACTTGGATTAAAATTTAATAAAAATTGTATATGAATATAAATCTAAAAACAAAGTTTAAACACAAATTTTAATATTTTATACGCAACACAAACACGAATTGTCAAGTTTAATAGAAAATAAAAAGAATAGTTCAATCCCATTAACCACAATTTAGACATCTAATCATGATAAATTTTTGTGCCAAATCTATTGGAACAAAGAGAAAAACTGGGCATCTGCAAAATCACCCGATGACCAGGCGGCTGTGGTGGTGCCGATATCGAGAAGTGAGGGAAGGGAGAAAAATACTGAGGGAAAGGTGTGGTACGGTAAAGGCCATGGGAAGTTGGCTGTAGCCTGTACGGTTTTTTGTGTTAACTTTTCTTGTAAGAGTTAAGATAAGAAAAAGGAGCTTACCTTTGCAGGCTTATCTGGTGGTTGAAAGTTGAAACTGAAAGTGTTCTTGAAACCTCGGTGGTCTAACTGTCAAACTAGTAGGTAACCATTCAATATGCTAGTGGCTAGGGTCATTGTGGCTTAAGGACCCACTTCTTTCTTTTGAACTCCATCGTAATTTTAGATACAACATAATAATATCATAAGTAAGTTAAATATGACACGATAATAAAATATAAATACAAAAGTACAATATGAATGAATTTATTATATTTAATGCATTAACACAAAATTTTCATGTTTCATATAATACGAACACAAATTATTTTATCAATAAACACAATTACTTACCCAAGAATAACAGTAACTTTTGCTTGTCGATTTTGTCAAAGTTCAAAAATATAGTTAAAGAGACTTTTAGATTATCTTGATTCGAACAAAATTTTATAATATGGCATGATTCTTTTTTATCCACTTGATCAAGAAATATCTATATTTTCACTTTTTCTAGACATAGTTTTCAAGATTATTATGATAGAATTAGTTGTCAATTAATCATCATTTGTGTCTGAAGTTTTTTGTATCAATCCCAAATTAGAATAATGCTATTAAAAGCCAACAGAGTTTTTGTTAATTAAGCAACAAATTATTACGTTCATCATAAATTATTAATGCTTGGTCAATTTCATTTGTATCAAGCAGAAACCACAAACGAATATAGAAAAGCGACGAAACCTCTGAATCTCATGTTCTTCGACTATCGCGTGACCACCTCTCTTATAAAATGAAGCCCCTTTTGTTCCTCAAATCAATCAAGACAGAGCCGATCACATTCAAAGATGACAGGAAAAAGAATCCCAAACGCTGAGGTTCGTGCAGCAATCTGCACAATTCTCCTCCTAGCTCCAGTTGTTTTCTCACAGGATTCACCACCGATACCGACAGACAAATCCCAAGTTAATGCTTGGTTTGACGCCAATGTCAAGCCTGCCTCCACGAGAGCCGGCACTCTAGACCCTGCCCTTTCTCAGGCTGAGTCTGAACCTAAAGTCATAAAGGTGGACAAAAGTGGCAGTGGAGATTTCGACACCATAACCAAAGCTATTGAAAGCATTCCAGCAGATAACACGAAGCGTGTAATAATTTCGATTGGACCAGGATCTTACCGCGAAAAAATCACAATAGAAAAAAATAAGCCATTCATTACACTATACGGGGATCCGAAGAACATGCCAAATTTGACATTTGACGGTACGGCAAAGAAGTATGGAACCGTAGACAGTGCTACCCTTATTGTCATGTCTGATTACTTTGTGGCTGCTAACCTCAATATAGTGGTAAGCTTTACACGTCAAATTTCAATCTTGTCATGTAGTTTTCTGCTGTTGATTTTTCTTTCTTGGCATAGAACACTGCTCCAAGGCCAGATGGAAAAATGGTGGGAGCGCAAGCAGTTTCCCTGAGAATCTCTGGCGACAAGGCGGCTTTCTATAACTGCAAGATCATTGGTTTCCAAGATACTGTCTGTGATGACAGGGGCAACCATTTCTTCAAGGACTGCTACATTACAGGCACCGTTGATTTCATTTTTGGAAGCGGAAAATCTTTGTATCTGGTATGGTCTTTCGTTCTAACAACCCTAAACATGATATGAATCTTTGACACAAAATTTTCGTACGAATTATCAAGTCTTTTAATTGGAAATCTTCATGCAGGGAACGGAGTTATACGTGGATGGGGATACAGGACTTACAATAATTACAGCACAAGCGAGGGAAAGTGAATCGGAGGACACTGGCTATTCCTTCGTGCATTGCAGCGTTACAGGATCAGCGAACGGCACATATCTGGGCAGAGCCTGGAAGACTAGTCCTAAAGTTGTGTTTGCCTATACCGAGATGACCAAAGTCGTAAATCCTGCTGGATGGTCTGATAATTTCCAATCTGAGCGTGCAAAGTAAGCTATATCTATATATCATATTGCTTTTTTTTCATGCAATAGTGCTAAGTACACATATGGCAAATAAACAAGAGAAAAAAAAATCACACACAAAGAAGATAAGATTTAGGTGATTCGCAATTTACTTAGGTCTATGACAACATTAGGTTTTTTATTAATTTTTTGGAACATTTTACTAAAAAAAAAGATTACATAATGAAGCTAGGGCAACTCAAAGAAATTACGTTTAACAACCAAGACTTGCTTAGTTGTTATTACCCCTTTTAAGAAATATTAAGTCTAAATTTTGAATCCACCTCCCCCTTAACAAGAAAAAGAAAATGGAAATTAAGATTCACTAGGCCTTTGCATCGTAAACTCTTCGGGGGCTCCGTCCACGATCCCGGCTAAAATGCTTTGTTCTTTTAACATTCGCTTGTTGATCGACTAGTGAAATTGTCATACTAACTTTGTTGAAGTGTCAAATGAATTAGATCCTATCAGACTCCATAAACTCAACACTGATAATTTTTTTGGTTTGCAGGACTGTATTTTTTGCGGAATACAAGTGCACGGGAGAAGGGGCAAATCCAAGTGGGCGAGTGGCATTCGCCAAGCAGCTAACTGATGCGGAAGCCAAACCTTTCCTAGCTCTTGACTACATCAATGGCACCAAATGGTTGCTTCCTCCTCCTAAGGTCTAAACCATCAATTAATGATAATAGATTTATAGTAGCTACAACTAAGTGTATGTATAGTTTGCATGTAGCTATTAATCAGGCATAAGCAGCATTGAGTTCATGCAGAGTGCTATCCTTTCTATCATTTCTGATTTTATCGTTAAGATTATTCTCTAGTTGTAGGCTGGGGCAGAAAAATAAAGCTTGCACTGCTTCTTGTTTTCATTTCATTTTCTTTATTCTGTTGCTTGTATAAGTGCTATTGCACAATTAGCTGTAAAGAAACCAATGCAGTACGCTATAAAAAATTTTGTAATGTTTATCTCTTGAATTTTCCAAAGCTTATTTAATTTTAGAAAAAATTATCTTGTACACAATTTTTAAATTTTATGTTTCGTTTATTAAATAAAAATCTCAAATACACTAAATTCTCACACGATGAGATGCGATAATCACAAGTAGTTGTAAAGAAACCAAGGCAGTATGTTAAGGAAAATTTTTTAATGTTTATCTCTTAAAATTTTTCGAAACTTATTTAATTTTAAAAAAAATTATCTTGTACATAATCAATTAAATCTACGTTTGTTTATTAACGAAAAATCTTAGATATACAAAATTCTTGCGTGACGAGCTACGATAATCCATCAATTGATTCAACTTCCAAGCCATCATTTCATCCAGACTTACACTTTCATTCTTCCATTTGTGCATTAAACATTAGTGCTAGCTTACAATTGCAGCAAGAAAGAACACTGACAAAAGAAGGATTGATAATAATGTTAAGTACGATAGGATAATATGATATAAAAAAATACGAAGATAAAGAAAGTTAAAATTTAATAAAAATATATATATAATTTTAATAAAAATTATGTTTTGTACTTATCACGTTGATATGAATTTTGACACTATACGAAAACAAAATATATTACATGAATTACTAAATCTACTGAAAAATGTAGACATGATTATTTAAGTTCTAGTCCAATAACTTTCATCTCTTAATTAATTATAGGTAACATTTAAGAGTCAAACACCCTTTTAGAATAAGTGCAGAAGAAAAAAATCCTACGTATAGAGAAAACTATAACTCTATAGACCATATGGCATTGGATTCAGAATTCACAAAAATGACCCAACTTTCTCTTCCGATTTTTGCAACAGATTCCCTCATACATATACAAAGAAGCTTTGGCTATAATGTTTACTAACCTAGATGTTCCTTGCAATCAAGTCTTCTTTTTTTTTTTAAGGTTAAATTAGAAACATGAGAAACATGGACATGTATTAGATAATTAAAAATAAATAAATTTTGAATCTGATTGAATTTGTATGTTAAATTAGACCAACACGTACCTAATAATTTTTGAAAAATTCTATATGGTATCATATTTTTATTCAATACAATCATTTTACTTGTATAATTATATTTTTTGGACGTGATTGTATTGAAAAAAAAATGTAAATACAATAAACTTTTTTATTATTCTTTTATTGCAAACAACAAAATCCAAAATTACCCCAACCGAATGGTAATAACTACAAATTCTATCGTCTTCCCCAATCCCATCAATTGGCATGTGTCAAAGAAAAAAAGAGAAAATAACACTTGGGTGCACTGAATAGTAAATAACTTAATAAATTATGAATGAGTGGTTTTCTTCAACATAAATATGATTTGGCATGGTAACTAATTAATACATAGTTACCAATAAATTTTAGAGTACAGACAAAAAGTACCTATATTTTCTTTTATTTTCAATCTTTTCTTTGTTCTCATTTTCTTCAATAATCTTTCTCCCAAAAGATGGCCACCGTCCAAATCTAAAAATCAACCATATGTCACCGTTGACTCCACCAATCATAACTGTTGATGGTCACATTTTCATGTCAAAATTTCACTAAAAATCATATTCGAACTTCTCATGATCTCTTTCTCACCTTATCAAATTAGATTTTTCAAAATCTTTGAAAAAAAAAAACACAAATGTAAACCCAAATAGGAAATTTTCTCCAATGAAAAACCTTTCTTCGACAACCCCAAAGTCTTAACTAGTTCCTAAAATCACTTCATCCATTCTTTTCTCACTATTCTAAAACCTAGTAAACTCTCAAAATGAAAATCCAGAAAAACAAACCCTTTCTTTCTTTTGCTCTATTTTTGTTCTTCTTTTGGTTTTGCTATGAATTTTTTAAAAAGTTTGAGTTTTTAAATCTTTAATTTGATCTCAAAATTGAAAATTTTCATGTACACATTCTTTAATTTGGAATCAATAATCGAATTTGACTAACTATAAACCAATGAAAAGCCACCCAATTGCATCCGTACAGAAAATCAAGCCAATTCATTGGGATGAATCATTAAAAAAAATATTGGGTGCATGGTTAAACATTTTTGACCTACCATTGCAATTTCCTTTTTTGAATATCTTTAAGAAATGACTTTGACGTAAAAATGACAAAAAACCGATAATGTCAAGTATTTGAAAGTGCAAATAAAAGTGTTTTTCACACCTCAAAGAATTTTTCTTGCACTCAAATTTTATCTCATTACATCTAAGTATTAGTTTAAATAACATGTATATCAAAAAAATAAATATTATAATTTTCCGAGCCCTTAAGGACTTAAGTGCATAACATTGAGAAATGAATTAAGTTGATAAGCAACAAGGGTACATTTATAATTTCAAAAAAAAATCATTGCATCAATTCTTATTTATTTTTCGCCAAATCACTAACTTTCATTTCTTTACCATTCAGCACTTAAAGCGTGATTCTCCCAAAAAAAATCAAGGGCACACACGCCGACCTCTACGATCTCACTCACCATTGCTTTCATTTCGTTCTTCCCCTAAATCCAGAAACAAAATCGAAAACCCAAATCCGAAATTTCCCCCAATTTGACAAATTGCACCCTCAACACCCAAACAAAAAAAAGCAAGAAAGAAGTAAGAATGGAGCGACACGAAGAGCACGAGCACGAGGTGTACGGAGGGGAGATTCCTGACGAGGAAGGAGAGATGGACGCGGACGTCGACATGTCTGGTGGAGCTGAAGATTATGAAGGCAACGAGCATGATCTTGAACAAGATCCCAATTCCAACCCCAAGGTTACCCTTTTCTTATTTTGAGCTTTTCCTTAACTTGGGCCGACCTTTTTGTCTGATGAAAAACAAGTTTCTGAAAAAATTTAGGACTTGGAGGACATGAAAAAGAGACTTAAGGAGATCGAGGAAGAGGCTGGGGCTTTGCGTGAAATGCAGGCTAAGGTCGAGAAGGAGATGGGCGCTGTCCAAGGTTCTTTTCTCCTCTTGTTGCCTTTTTGGGTTTGCATTTAATCTTAATTTTTGACTATATTTTTGAACAATTTTGACTTAAATTGAAAAAGAAATTAAACGTCTTCATTATTGATTTGATTATGTGGTTTTGAGTTTTGGATCTTTGTGTGTCTGGATTGTTATTTCAGTAAGCTTATTTGTTTTTGCTTTCTCTTTTCCTGGGTGTATATGAAGATTCATCAAGTAATTCTGCAACCCAAGCTGAAAAGGAGGAAGTTGATGCCCGCTCGATTTATGTTGGTAATGTGAGGTTTATCAACCCTTTCCTATGCTTTTTTTTTTGTCTGAATCTTTTTTATTTGTTTATTTCCCTAAATGATCACATATCTTCTGTCGCGTTAATATCTTGATAAAATTCACTTATAAGTAAAGTTAACTGTATGATTCTGCTTCTGCGATGGCCAAAGAGGATGTAGGAAGAGTTTTAGCATTTGATCCCGGTGTGGCTTGAAAATGCCTTGTTGTGTGCACGTGCATGGACAATCAATTCTTAGTTTGTACAGATGTCAAGTTCAATTTGATTCAAACAAATTTGATCCATAAGAGAGTTTGTCTATCCTCTGTTTTGTTGTTTGGCTTCTGTAGTTAACTTCTGAACCGTTTAGGTGCACAATTAATGAATGATCTCGATAAAGTGTAGTTTAACTAAATGATTTCTCCAGTGCTTGTGAACGAATCTGGACATGGGCTAACTCTTTTGTATATCTTTGTAACAATAGGTGGACTACTCATGTACACCTGAGGAAGTTCAGCAGCATTTCCAATCCTGTGGAACAGTAAACAGAGTGACAATTTTGACCGACAAGTTTGGTCAACCTAAAGGATTTGCCTATGTTGAATTTGTTGAAGTTGATGCTGTTCAAAATGCACTACTGTTAAATGAATCCGAATTGCATGGTCGTCAGTTGAAGGTTTATAACTTGATTTATATGTGGATTATTACTTCTTCAATATAAAGTATAAACTACAGGATAATAAAAGTGTGTTTGGTTATTCTTAGGTCTCTGCTAAGCGAACAAATGTTCCTGGAATGAAACAATATCGAGGAAGGCGACCCAACCCATATTTCCGTTCCCGAAGGCCATTCATACCCGGTCCTGCTTTCTATCCCCCATATGGATATGGGTAAGCATGGAAATATGTTTGCTTTATTTGGTTGTGGGACAGGGAAAAAGGATAACTGGATATATTTTGGTTTCACTGCATGTTCATAACTGGATATATTTTGGTTTCTCTGCATGTTAGTTGAACCGGTGACGGTTTTGCTATAATTATCTGTTCCTTCCTAAATAGATGCCATGAAGTGAAAAACATTTCACGATGCTCTGAAATTATGCCTATTATGTTTCTGATATCTAGCATTTGATATGCCTATATTGTTTAAGCTTTTTCGCTATCATGACTTCAAACCACAGCCCTGACAAATTATTTTGATTGGCATAGTGTCTTATTTCAGAATCATTCATCTGATAATTGTTATCTCGACGTCAAATTTACTTTAATTCTTTTTCCCCCCATGCTTTGAGAGAATTGAATATGACATTTTTTGTTTATATTTTGCTTGATAGGAAAGGTGGAAAGGAGTGAAGATGAAAAAATTGTTAATCTAATGGTTAAACTACAAAATATTAGTGACCTTCTTATCTAACGCATTAACTCAGTTGACCTCATTTTCAGGAGGGTTCCAAGGTTCAGGCGGCCCATGAGATACAGGCCATATTAAGATGGATCTCACCTTGTCAGAAGCTGCAATTCTGAGAAGACCATTACTTAGTTTTTAATGCTCATGTTGTCGTTCTATAATAAGGAGGGAGAAAGATGAACTGCAATCTGCTTGCCAAAGGGCTATTCAATTTTCTCAAATTGTGAGCTTGCAGGAGTGCGATGGATCCATTAATTTGAGCTTGCGCATGCTTTGCTTTGACAGAGGTAAACAGGCAGAGATGCAAATGTTGTACTGAAATATTATTTAAGAATTTCTGTTGGTAGATTGATAATTTAATCTTTTCAGTGTGTATGAGTTTAAAATGTTGGGGATTCATGCTTTGCTAATGTTGACTTTCTCATAGATCATAGTGCATAGAATAGAAGGTTAGCTTTCCAGTTGCTTTTACTCGCTTTAGTTTTCAACGAACTACAAGCAAACTGCAAGTTGAGGATTCTACGGGATATGTTTTTCTAACCGTTTAGCCTGCTGCTTGAGTTCCGCAAACAGCGCATGGATGAGATTCCGAGATTCAAAGCATTAAAGCAAAGCTTGTCTTGTCGCAGTGCGATCAAGAGCGATGGATATGTCTTTGGTTTCCACTTGTTTACGCAAATGGAAAATTTATATAGAAAGCTTATCCAATATTCTCTTCCTATTAAATGGTAGAGTCGATATAGTGATGTTTCAATATTTACAAAATTAGGCCAATAAATCTTCATTGGGAAATATTATAATATCGAGTGTATTTAAATTCAACTGTTTGGCATCGGGATAAAAGTTTAATTTAATAGAATTGAAATTGTTCAAATTTCACTGCATAAATTCAAATTTGATAGATAAATTCAATTTTTCATTTTTTTAATCATATGTTATGAAATAAAATAGTAAATTAATAGTTAAATATTAAAAATATACATAAAAATTTGAAAAAGGCTCGTGAAATATTTGGGTCAGATACAAAGTGTTTGATTTTGACCATTATTTGAGTAGATCCAAATTTCCGCAAAAATAAACATATTAAATTCGAATCCAAATGAATTAAAAAAAATTGCCTGAACTTGAGTCTCAAGTGGGCCGGATTGGACAGTCCTCGCGAGTTTGCGGACCAACTTTTTATGGGCAAGCACAACTGAAATTCGGGTTTCTCCTCAAGATCAAACGCCCGCCTTGGCGTTGGCGACCGACCTGGATTCCCGGTAGAGCCTCTGCTCATATACATTTCTGTTTTCTAGAGAGAAATTGCTCGGCTTACAAATTCCAGAAGGACGCATTGTTTTTTCTCTCTTAGCTTACTTTCTCTTCCCCAGTCTTCAGTTTCCATCGAGTATTTTTGGAGGATTTATTGTTTTGTTATATATCTACGATTAGGGTTTTTAGAGCCATTAAAGATTCTTTGGATTTAACCTTCAGTCGCAACTACAATCTGAAGCACCCCTTTTATCCATATTTATATTGAGTGAACGGTTCGATGGCTTCCGCTAAAGAAAGTGACAATGCTTCCAATACTCCATCCTCGTAAGCTTCTTTCTCTTTTGCTTTCGCTTCCTCTTCTCTCTTAGCAAAAGTTTTGAAAGGGATATATATCATAATCAGGCCAAAGAACGTGTACAAGGATCCGGATGATGGGCGGCAACGATTCCTACTCGAATTGGAATTCGTGCAGTGCCTTGCCAACCCTACTTACATCCACTGTAAGTGCTCAATTCCTCAGGAATTAAGGTTTTACTTTGACATTGTCAAATGAATTTCTTTGGCTGTTTATGCTGTTAAATTTCTCAATGGAGAAGAATTCAACTCGACCTGGTCCTGGATTAATGCTAGAACAAACTCTCATATTGGATAAATTTAGCTCTTGGTTGTGTCAAAATTTGCTTGTCTTATTCATTAGTCGTCTTGTTCTTTATGTTTCTTTGTTTTTTACTTGTTGTGTATTCAATTCATTTGTTGAATTTCCAAAATGGGGTTATTCTGATTATGCACGCATTCTTCATTGATACTTGCTCGTTAAATTTCTGATGCAGATTTGGCTCAAAATCGCTATTTCGAAGATGAGGCCTTTATTGGATACTTGAAGTATCTCCAATACTGGCAACGGCCAGAGTACATAAAATTTATCATGTCAGCAACTTGAAAGCGTGCCATCTAATACTTTAGTCTTACTTTCTTAGAATTAACACGTTTTTTGCTAGTAGTGGAAATGATGAGTAATAGCTTCCATGGTTAATTTTATTGTTTCATTCATTGAGGTTTGTTATGTGTGACACATGACTGAAGTAGAAGGATGGTTGCAGGTATCCTCACTGCCTATATTTCCTTGAACTTCTTCAAAATGCAAATTTCCGCAGTGCGATGGCACATCCTGCTAACAAGGTTTAGCTCCAATGTTTAATGCTGTTCCTGTTGTCCTGATTAGTGTGATCACTCAGTTGAAATTTTTTGTTCTTTAAATCTCCTTTGTAACAAAGGTCTTGGGGATCCCCTAGTTGTGACCATGTGGTCATGTAACACTTTTTGTTTTGGCCTGATGTTCACAGTTCCGAAAGCTGATGCAGTTTTTTAAAGGTTCTATAGCTAGTTGTTTTTAGATACTTTGCCAATTGCCAGTTTCCCTGTAGCATTGAACCAAGTAGGATATGTTAAGAGGTTAATATTTTCACGCGTAACACAACGGGTAGCATTTGATTGTATGGATATGGGCAAGTAAAATATCTTCATGATCATAAATGATATAGGAGTATGTATTATTATTTGATATCAATATAAGATGCTATTTTATGTTTACCTTTTTGGGATGTCTTTTTCATTTGTTGTTACCTGAAACTTTTAGGAATTGGCACATAGACAGCAATTCTTCTACTGGAAGAACTATCGAAACAATCGGTTGAAGTTCATTTTGCCTAAGCCTGAACCAGTTGCTACACCCGCTGTCCCACCACCAGCTGCTATTCCACCTCAGCCACCTGTGCCAGCTACCACTATTGCTATGACAACTGCTCCTCCTACTTCTGCTTCAGCGCTTTCTCCAATGCCATATGGTCTCCCTTCCGGATCTTCTCTTGCAAAAAGTGATATGAGGAATAGTGGAATTGACCGAAGAAAAAGGAAGCACGTAAGTTTTCTACCCCACAAAATTTTCAACTTATATATATATGGATCTGATAAATATCACTTTGATCATTACAGGAAAGAAGTTTAAATTGACCAACCATCTACGTTGAAAGTAGTAGGTATTTCGTGAGGTAACATCTTTTGTAATGAATTTGATTAGCCACTTATCCTATGTTCTTGAAATGTTGTTTTCAATAGCATTTCATGCATAAAGTCAAAGCCCTACCGTGCTGATTGATATTGAAATTATTTTAGTGACTTTTAGCATTCACATCTTCTTGATCTATGTACTCAAGCCTTCTGTATTGATCAGGCAGTTTGTATGAACTTTTACACCGGGGACAGATTCATTTTGCATCAAAATATCTGATGTCACTTGGGCATTTCTCGTTCTATCTCTGAATGATAGAATGATTTGTTAATTGATAATGACAAGTTATGGCTAAATGCAATATGTTTAAATTTATAGGTGAACATAAGGATCATTGAAAAAGCAGCTTATCGCCTCAAGCCATTGTTTTAGTGAACTATTCTTGTTTTTCTCCCAAAATCAGACTAAATCATAGATACAAAATTTTGAATCTTTAAATCATACAGTGTACTAATCCCTGCATGACCTTGCTGATTTAAGGGTTTTTTTTTCTTTCTTTTCGTTTTCTTGTAGTTAATTCAATCTAAACCATTCCATCTATATCTGTTCAATGTGAAGTGGTAAACCAGACCTGAAACCCCAGGGCACGCCAAATATTTTAAAAGAACAAAAAGAAAAGAAATAGAATCCCCGGAATGCAATATTGGCTTATAACATCTCTTACAAGAGAACAGCTTCTCATTGACTGTATTGAGTAGATCAAGGAAATAATCCGACTTGGGGAGAAAGAGAGAAGTTTAGGAATTAGCTAATTGTCTTGTTCCACTAGAGATGAAGAAAACCTGAAAAATTACATGATTTTGACCGGTCTCATATTTGTTTCAAATTGGAAACAAGTCTTCAATGGTCTTTGGTTGTTAGCTGCATAAGATTTTCTTGGAAGAGACAGCTGTGTTTTTGGTTGGGACAAGGCTGAATCTATGCTTTAGTGAGCCAGGCCCAAGTTTTCCCTCTGTGATTCACCCGTACCTAGTTTAAGTACCATTGATCTTTTACCTTTTTTCAGCAAAATATTCAATCACTTTTGTCATGCTTCAATTGTTAGCAAGTTTTGGTTGAGTCTGCTCAAAAGATCACAGTTTTCTTGTAGTTGCTTCTGATTCCCTTGGAATAATTCTTAAATTATTTCTGGTTGTGAGGGTTTTGTTATTTTCTCTTTTCACTGGATTCGTTCACTTTCCTTCTTGTCCATTCGATAACATTTGTACCTGTTATCCCTCAATTGAAGAATGTATTCTGCTGTTGTTCTTTTGGATGATTGGAGCAGAGCCCTCTTGATGTGTGGTGCTCCTTGTTGGGTGGCGAACAGTAACACAAGTAATGGAGGTGTTTATGCCTCCAAAATGAAAAATACTAAACCACTTTGCTTCACTTCTTGAGCACACTTCACCCATCTGGTTCATTATGTATGTTTGATTTCAGTGGAGCAATATTAAACACAATACGAAAACGATACGAATAAAAAATAGAGAAGTGACGCAGATTAAATTTGATAAAAATTATATATATATATATATATATATATATATATATGACAAAAACTAAAAAAAAGGTTTTGTGCTTGGTGTTGACACAAAATTTTTAATGTTTTATACGATATAAACATGATTTTATATAACACAAATTATCAGATATCAAATTGCCAGATCTATTTGATACTAGCATGGTCATACTGATAAAGGGAACACAGAATCCTGTTGTGTGCCCCTGTTCTTTTGCTGCAAGAATTTTTATAGCAAACATGTAAATTGTAACAGGAGAGAATCATTTTGCAGGTTCGTTGGCCATTTGCCTGAGCAGCGGACCAATATCACATGGGAAAGGGTCGAATCATCTTACAATCGTGATACTGTCACAGAACAGTAAAATCCAAGGTCAGATTTACAAATGGCGCAGCTATCCCCACTTGAATCTAAAGAACTTCTTGGTAATAGTTGTAGATGTAATTGCCACTAATAAGTAAAAACCATGGGTAGATTGAAACTTTTAGTGTGGTTTGGTAGCCTTGAAAAACTAGTACTTTCTTATTTCCTTGGTGCAATATTTACTCAAATTATTTGATTTGGTCCCTGAAAAACGTGGCAATTACCTGCCACGTCAGATTATATACATCATGTTATGTATTATAACAATAGAGAAATTATTTTATACAATGTTAGTGTCAGCTTATATACAAATTATGACGATTTTAAAGTCTTTAGACTTTAAAATAGTGATTAATTGAATGTTTAGTATTCTTTTAACTATTAACAAATATCTTATTAAGAGCTTTTTTTTCAATATTAGAGTAGGTTATATGAATTAATATATGAATTTATGTTAAGTCGTCAGTTTGAATTTTTTTTCTCTACTTATTCACATCCAAGACAATGTATTCATTCAACTCTTATGCTATTATAATTTTTCAAATAACTTTCTTTCAATTTTATTCAATTTTCTCCTAGTTTTTATTTTTTTCATCATTTATAGCTTTCATTTGATGCTCTAGTTAGAAAAGTGAAAGCTATGAATGAGGAAAGAAAGTCAAGACTAAAGAAAGACTAAAAAAGACTTGCAAGGAAATAGATATGAAGGTATTAGAATTAGATGAAAGTATTGCATTGAATAGATCAATGTGTAGAAAAAGAGAATTCATATGGATGATTTAACGTGATTTCATATATTAATTCATATAATTATCCTCAATCTGTTAGGATGATTCATAGTTTTCATTTTTCTAACTAGAATATTTATAAGTCTACGTTGTATCTACTCAAATTAATGTAAAGAACTTTTATTCATCTTATTATCAATAAAGGTACCATTTTAACCTTCTTTCAAATGTTTTTATTTTTTATTTTATCATTTTTCATATATCTATACATTAATGGCAATATTCATACTTCTTAAAAAATTATCTTCTTGTGAAATTAATTTCACAACGTTTAAAATTAAAATAATTAATTAATTAATGAAAAATATAAAATTCAAATAAATTTAATAATTCATATATTTGAATTATATTTGTTTATATCAAAATTGTGTACAACTTGAAAATTATTATGTTATAATTTCTGTTGACATGTTAACGAACTTTTTTTTTATTTTATCGAATATTAGATCGTATTACAGTTAATTTTTTATGTCGGTGGTGATGCGTCCAATAGAATTTTAATATTTATATTAAAGTAATTTTCCGTCCTTTCGGGAAAGCAGAAAAGAAATCAATCCACGTCAGCCGGATAGGGGCGACGAGACGCCGCGCCTTCGCCAGTCAATCTCTGAGCTCAAATCCACGTAACCAAATTCAACCTGCCTAAGTTAAAGACTTTCTTTTCTTTTTTTTAAGATATTTTGGCATAACACAAGTGGAAGAGGGGTGATCGGGTAATGGCGTGCCGTGACTGCAACCGTACGACGTCACCGCTGAGTATACGAATGTTAAAAAAAAAGTCTACAAGATTGTTGGCGCACCGCTGCTTGCCTTAGACTATGTTAAGTGGACGGCTCAGAATTTCTTTAAACTAAGAAAAAGAAATCAGAGGGCCCACCAAGGTTATCCTTCTGCTATCATGACGCCACGTCATGCATGATTCAGGAAGCAGGAATTTCACGTGGAAAAAACCTTTGATAAATAAAATTCATACTAACTGTAAATTGTCCTGGTTGAGAAATACAATGACCAAGTCTAAACGGGCTGCCGGTGTTGGTCATATAGGCCTCAAGACAAGTTTTTGGTGAAACACGTGCTTTTTGAGCAAAACTCCAACTCAACTAACATTTTTTTTTCAATAATTGAGAATAAAATTGAAGTTGTTCGGATTTAAATTTAAATTTTATTGATTATTATAATAAATTGTTAGCTTGAATTTAACTAACGTAAATAGCTTGAAATGGCCGCAAAAAAATTAAACTAGCATAATTTTGATTTAATGAATTTCACTTCCTCTTGAATTTCATTTATTAAAGAAATTTGAATCTGAAAATAGAATGAGTGTTAAATTCGAATTTTGGACTTGTTAAAAGAGATTCAATGAATCATATGGTCTAAACTTTTAATTTAAAAAATTGTGTTTAATATTTATTTATACTTGATCTAGACAAAGCTTCCATGCATATCCAAATGTGTTCAAAGAGTTAGTTTTGTTATAATTGGGGATAAGAGATAAGATTGTTTAGACTTCAATCCAAATTTTATAATATGCTATTTTTTTTTTAATTACTAAACTATTGAGCAGACAAATTGGCAAAGGGTGCCTGTGAACTAAACACAGAGTTTGTAAAGTTGGATGCTCTTCCAACCGATGTTTTTAATTTGTTATTTGCTGATTATAGGGGTATAGCTTATCCCGGGAGATTTAGGATGTAATTTCTGTAATTTATGCCATTTCCATTTAACCAAAAAAAAAACAAAGTTGTTGGTGGTTAAAAGAGGTTTTTTTCTGTTAATATAGAAAGAGTTAGTTTGGTAAGAAGAATTATGCAAAAATTTACCCAAAAAAAAAAGCATTAATGAGTATTTTTTTTGAGAGAAGCATTAATGAGTATTTAACAAGAATAACAACAATAACTAATTGAAAGTTTATTGCATACACTGACAGTGGAGTTTTTTTATTCCACAAGCAACGTTAAGATCGTAACACATGTCCTAAGATAACAATTACCAGACTAAGCTTTGGTTGTTGTATGAAACGATTTTTTCACGTCAACATATATTGCTTCTATTTAATTCATACCATATAATTATATTATTGAAAAAAAGTTAATCATTAATGATTCTGATAATAAATGATTGATTTTTTTCAACAATGTGATTATGTGGCATTAATTAAATGAAAGTGATATATGTTAATATAAATTAACTATTTCATACAATTCTTTTTAAACTGAATCATAAAACTTGGAGAATCAATAAGTAAAAACCAAAGCATTATGAATTTGAATTTGAATTTAATTTAATTGATTCCTGTAAATTTTTACAAATATAATTTTAAGTAGTTTTAAAATTCGATTTAAACAACTACAACTTTTTTCCTTTCATCAACAATCTCCATTTAAAAAAAAAAAAATTCAGAGCATCACATAGATGGCTCTAACCCATTGCATGGCACTATTGTAAATTTACGACATGAAAGAAAAAGGTTGGGTTTTTACTTTTTAGCCTCTCTTTCCAAGTTAGAAGCTTTAATCAAATCTCTCACCTAAACTATTTTTTTTTTTGGTTAACTTATATCAGCTAAACTAAATTCGCTCAAGTTTTGGAGCAGCTCTTTCTTGAAACTCTTTGATTATTCCTTCGCTCAATTCACGCCTCATTACAGTTCTTTCCATTCTCTTATTTCTCTCCTAGACCTTTCCTATATATACCCCTTCTCTCCCTTTGAAGAACGCATTCTTTTTTTATCGTTTCCTTTGTTCATCAATTAGCTGATCAAGTTGTTCTCTTTACACTTCTCTGTTTTAAATCTCCCAGCTTTTGTTTTTCGTGATCTTTTGATCATTTCCGTTTCTGGGTATTTCTTGTTTCTTGAGGTTTTAATAGGTAGCCATGAATGCTCTTGCTGCAACTAACCGCAATTTCCGCCAGGCATCCCGTTTACTTGGATTGGACTCTAAGCTCGAAAAGAGTCTTCTAATCCCTTTTAGAGAGATCAAGGTATTTCAAGAAAATACTCTTCTTTCTTATTCTTGTTTTTGTTGTTAGTTTGATTGAAACCTTTTCCGTTGTCTTTTGATCTTGAAATGTTATGTTTTGCTTGGTGTTCCTCTTGATCAGGTGGAGTGTACGATTCCCAAAGACGATGGAACCTTGGCGTCATACGTTGGATTTAGAGTCCAGCATGATAATGCTCGTGGTCCTATGAAGGGAGGAATCAGATATCATCCTGAGGTGATTACTTTTCTTGCTTTTTCGTTATCTGTTGGGATTTTTGTCTTCAGAGATCGCCATTTGCTTTGCTTTAGCAAGTAGGCTGTAGGAATACTTCTGTTTGAAAGAAAAGACAAACCTTTGTGTTATGATCTTCATTTTGGTTGATTGGGAAATGGGAATTCATTTTTTGTTAAATCGACTTTACAGCTTTTTATAATGTCTTGTTGAATTAGAGTAATATAATCTTACTTTTCCTGTTAGAGCTTTTTCTGATAGATTCTCCTGCACCCTCCGAAAGGTAACCTGACTTGAATTCCATAATTAAAATAATGAAAAAGCTAAATCTTGGCCTTTAGGAGTTAGAGGAGAATATCAATTAAGCAATTTACTTTACCAAATAGGCCCTGCTCTTCCGGATCCATATTGTTAAATGAAACTTAGCCAACAATTTTGGATATTGATCTTCTGGATTTAAGCAGATACACTTTTTACTCTGTTAGTCTGTTTCGTGTTTGGAGTTCTAATGTACCCTTTATATTCGTTTCCCTTGTTTTAAATTTCAACATGCAGTTTCAGTTGCGTGTACTGATCTTGCAGCATAAAAGAAAGTGCTGAAAAATCTTGGGACTTGACAATGTATGTTTGTTAATTTTGTTTAAAGGTTGACCCTGATGAAGTAAATGCTCTGGCTCAACTAATGACCTGGAAGACTGCTGTAGCAGACATTCCCTATGGTGGTGCAAAGGGGGGCATTGGGTGCACTCCTAGGGATTTAAGTAAGAGTGAACTGGAACGTCTAACTCGCGTCTTCACTCAAAAGATCCATGATCTCATTGGTATACATACAGATGTTCCTGCCCCAGACATGGGGACTAATGCACAGGTTATACTGTCCTCACCGAGTCATGTTTTGTTTTTCATGAATCAATTTCACTTAGTTTACTTTCTTAAATTTATGTGAATTAATGTATATTAAGAATAAATATTTGCAGACTATGGCATGGATTTTGGATGAATACTCTAAGTTTCATGGACACTCGCCAGCCGTTGTTACAGGAAAGCCGATAGTAAGTTCCAAAGACTGACATTTAAAACTTGTAATGCAACGTTTGAGAAAATATCTATTACAGGGTAGAATAACAAAATCTAAATATACTATTATTGGGAATTTTAGGATCTAGGTGGATCACTAGGCAGGGAGGCTGCAACTGGGCGTGGTGTTGTATACGCAACTGAAGCTTTACTTGCTGAATATGGGAAGTCAATTAAGGATCTGACCTTTGTTATCCAGGTATAGTCAACATAAATTCAAACATGGTTACAATGTTTCCTTCGAGATATTTCAAACCTTGTTTTTTTAAATGGTTATGTTATTAATATTTTTCTAGGGTTTTGGTAACGTGGGGTCTTGGGTAGCGAGGCTCATACATGAGAGGGGTGGTAAGGTTGTTGCAGTCAGTGACATCACTGGTGCTGTTAAGAATCTAAATGGAATTGATATTCCAGAGCTGCTAAAGCATAAAGAATCTACTGGCAGTTTGAAAAGCTTCAATGGTGGAGACTCCATGGATCCAAATGAACTTCTTACACATGAATGTGATGTTCTTGTCCCATGTGCTTTAGGTGGAGTCCTGAACAGGTTAGAATCCATTGCCAGGCATCATGGTTCTCACGTTTTCATCTATTCTGTTTCATTTTCTGGTGGATGTTACCATTTCTAGCTCTTCTATTGTATTTTTATTTCGTCTAAATTGTCGTAGTGCAAAGTTTACCCTATTCCCTTTAAAAATTTGTTGAAGTGGTAATGGCTCAATTTTATGCATATGGCTTCTTAATCACAGTTGGATTAGACATCGAAACACTACGCCAACATCAGCATTAGAACTTGTGCTTATACAAATTAATACAGGCAGGAAGCTTTAGAAATTGTGCTTATACGGATTAATACAGGCAGGAACCAAACATGGTCGAAGTTGTATTTGTACTAATTTTTCATGACAACCAGAGATAAGATGTTCTAATTTAGGGTTAAATTAGTTTTGAAGTGTCACATGACCAATTTATTTCATCTCAGCAGGATAACACATATGTTCTATATCGGATATGATGTCAGAATATGTTGTTCTTGCTGGTAAAAGTTGAACTTTGTTTAGAACACATAAATGCTGTTATAACATTGTATTATCCCTCCATTGAGAAAGCTCCATCATTAAAGTGGTATATTTCAGCAGTTGAACAAACTCGTGGCTCTTGGGCAATCTGTTTGCGAATTACCTTTTCTTTTACCGTATATAAATTGGGTTCATTTCATGTTCTGATCAATTGCTTCAAATATGGATTGTCTCACATATTGTTTTCATCATGTTCTCCTTTAAAGGGAAAATGCTGCAGATGTGAAGGCAAAGTTCATAGTAGAGGCAGCAAACCATCCGACCGATCCCGAAGCAGATGAGGTAACTTTTTTCCGCTTGATTTCTGCTCCTAAAGATGGAATCGAAATTCTGATCTGAGATTTTGATACTGCAGATTCTATCAAAGAAAGGAGTAATAATACTACCTGACATATATGCAAATGCAGGAGGGGTGACTGTCAGCTACTTTGAGTGGGTTCAGGTAATACTTGCAAATTTTAAGAAAAATACAGTTTTTCTGTGTTTGCCATGGGTCTTACGTTTTTAAGTTTGAACTACTAAACCTTTCAAAAAAGTACTTGGTGTAAAGAAAATTAAAGATCACAACATTGTTTCAGATAATTTTATTTCTGCATTGTTTGCTTCATCTGTAATGGCTAATTCAATCAATGGGCACACAACGCACTTATGACATACAATCAATTTGAAATTGAATCAATGGCATTAGGAGCAAATTTATGTCATTAACTAGTTTAGTTGATTTCTCGTCTGATTTGGCAGAACATTCAAGGTTTCATGTGGGATGAAGAGAAAGTGAACAAGGAGCTGAGGAGGTACATGATTCAAGCTTTTCATAACATCAAGAACATGTGCCAGTCCCACGACTGCAATCTCCGGATGGGTGCGTTCACACTTGGGGTTAACCGTGTTGCTCGCGCAACTATCCTGAGAGGATGGGAAGCATAAATAGCCCCCTTCCATTTCTTACTCCTGTTTTGGTTTCTAGTCTTCACTGGAAAAGCTTAAAGAATAGCTGTGAAGCATTATTAGCTTTTTCCACCAAAGTTCTTAACATGTAATTGTTCTCATTTTATGAAATTCTATGCAGTCTTCAAATATGCTTATTGGGGGTATTTGTTACATTTCAATTTTTAGCAGCTTTCTATCGGAATAATGCATTCAACATGTTCAATATTCTTCCAGCTTTGAGATTGAAACTTCTTTATGCCCTTTACCTTACCATTGTAAGTTTCAAGATCTCGATTTGGAGCATCTAGAGGCTACTGGTGCATTCATATTTCTTCAGATTTCGATTAATTACTGTAACGGTGAGTAAATACTAAAAAATTCTTGATTTTATAGAAGGAAAAACAGACAAAAAGAACTAAGTATAAAAATGAGAACCAGAACCTTGCCCATAACTCTTTGACAGTTGGAAAGATAATCTTGTTTATTAAGAAGTATGGGCAAATTGTCTGCTTGCCATCCCCTCAAGAGCATTAGAGAAGAGCAAAGAACCAAAGAATACTCCCTCTGAAGCAACAATGGCAGCCATTGCCATTTCTGCTTTCTTGCAAAGAGCTTGCAGCTCACACCATTTCACCAGGAAGCAACAGCAACAAGCCAAACCAGCTTATTCTAGGGGGCAAAACAAGTTATTAAAGCTGTCACCCTAGATGTGGAAGGCCTGAAAGGCTTCAAGATAGGTGAAGAAGAGAAACCGGTTTCACAGATTAACAAGTTAAAGAATCCTGAAGATGAACTGAAAGAGAGAGACAACTTCGAGATAGAATCTTCTGCTCCGAAGTTCAGGGATGAAAGATGGAAGAATGGAACATGGGATCTGAACATGTTTGTCAGAAACGGTAGGATGGATTGGGATGGGGTGATTGTTGCAGGTAATCTCTCTAGGAATCTTAACTCCCTTGCATTCGTAGCTGAACTTCATCCTTCTTTCAATGACACACAAAATAAATTTGTGATTTGACAATTTACTAATATTTACAGAGTGATTAAGTTTTTCTTATTAATTCGTTCGAATGTTTTACAAGAAAAAAGATTACATATTTAAAGTATAATACTAGTTTGATGTAAGTATCATATGAACTGGACTTTTTCAGACTCGAGAAACTCCATCAGCAAGATGATTTCTTGAATACCTAATGATCAGACACTCCATGAAAGCGGTTTTTTCTGGTCTTGTAGAAGCAAGGAGGAGAAAATTCCCGGAGATTTACCCGGAGGCTGCCACAAACCGAGAACCAGTCCAATTCAGAAGCTCAATCATACCCTCGTGGGCATGGCTGACGCGAGCATATCTCCCAGAGGCTGAGCTGCTCAATGGTTAATAACCTCCTCTCACTCACTGCAAACCCAACTACTTTCAGAATAGTCTCTCAGCTGCATTCCAATATTCTATATTTGCAGCAATGGTGGGATTCTTCATGGCCTATGCTGCGGATGCTTTAACAGGGCTGGATTTAGTCGACCAAAGTGGCAATTTTGTTTGCAAGGCTGGATTGTTTGCGGCAGTCATCGGTGTCACAGTGTTCCGGCAAACCCAAGATTTCGATAGCCTGAGAAAGCTTGCTGATGAGGCCACCTACTACGACAAACAGTAACAGGCATCCTGGAAAGATCAAAATGCAAGTTCTGATTCTTCAGAGAAAATTGGAAATACATAAAATTTATAATTAAGCTCATTTTTCATTTGTTCTTGATTACAACTATACGATCTTTACGGTTATTACAAGAAAAATATTAAATAATTAAGGATTGGATTCAAACTTAAGACTTACAATATATCACAATGAAGGAAACCGAAACAACACGCAGCGGAATTTAAATCATTCGGCCTCCACCAAGATCGATTCGGAGAGTTGCCTGATTAGGGTTTCGAGATTTTACCTAACGTTTTCTCTGAATTTTCTGTCGTTGGTCGAGTCACAAGCAGCAACTTTTCGTTCCTGCCTCTATGGTATCCACACGAACGGATCTCACGACTCTTGAACATCTCACGATCAGAAGTCTTGAAGAGCGTTTTGATTCCTTATAACCGAACTGCTAGCTTCGATTAAAAGGAATGTTTTTTTTTGTTTTCTGTTTTAAAAGGTGCGGCTCTGTTTTAGAAAAACTTCCTTTTTATAAGCAGTAAATTTTACCCTAAAATTTACTGCCAAACAGAACTCTAATCCTACTTAGAATAGGATTAGATATATCCTTAATCCAATTCAGAATAGGATTAGATATATCCTTAATCCAATTCAGAATAGGATTAATTAAGCTCCTCATTGATCCGTTCTAAGTGTGCGACCCAATAGGTTCTCAAAACAATGGCAATGACAAAATTGTCACAGGCAATGAGCGGTATCTAGCAACACATCATTGCTACCCATGTAACGAGAATGTCAATGACTCGACATAACCTTACTCGTGATAGATGTTACCGTGTAGTCTAATCCCTTTATCCTTTGATGTCTCAATTAGACACAAGTCATGGAATGTGTCACACTTGTATAGTCTAATCAGCGTTTCTTGATTCCTGAGTAGACTAATTAAATAAATAAAATCAATATCTCATATTGACTTATTCGAGCACGGCCATGCATTTCTTAGTCTCACTCTATCAAAGGGCCCAAGACATCACTCTTGTTATATAAGAGGGATAAATCCTATCTTGATCACTCAACATCCCTCTACATAGATCAAGGCATACCCAATTACTACCTTTATAGTCCATCCTGTTACGAATGACATCTAGCAACATTAAAGTATGCAATTCTCTATGTTGGGATCTCTGATGATCTCAAGTCAAAGGATCACATACATCATCATCACTATGAGAATCGCTTATGACACTCATATAACAATCCATGTAGCGTTCTCATGGAGGGTCGATCCAGTACATAGTTCTCTAACATGTACCTATGTGATGACTTGATATCTTATATCCATGACAATGGTCATCAGTCAACCACATACTAGTCTTATCGTATCATTGTTATCCTTATTCACAATAATACTTGACTAGGGATATTTTAAGAATTATGTGTTATTACTATTCTAAGGACATTATCATATAAGATTATATTACGCAGTTATAAGACAAATATAATAATGAACTATGATAAATAAAATGTCATGATACATAAAAAATGCCAAAGTCAATCATCTAATGAATGGTTCTAAGGGCATAATCCAACACACAACTCATCTTTAACTATTAGGCAAGAGGTTGTTGGCATATGATCTTTACAGTTGCTTATTTGTAAATCATAACAAATGGAAGTAGTAATTAAGTGTGATTTTATCAGTTAACTATTTCATTAAAGAGTGATTTTTGGAGAAATTTTGGTTCAACATATTATTTATTATTCAAATCATATCAGAAAATCTGATCATTAAAAAATAGCAATTATTAATTACACATGATAATTAAATGATAAATATATATTTATTAGGCTTATTAATCGTTCCGATAATATTTATTACATGTCACATTTGACATGATTTGAAAAAAATAAATGTATATAGATATAAAAAAAATTTCATATCATTTTTATTTTTTGAACTTTTATGATCCTTTAAAAATTGATTGTTGAATAAAATATTGTTCATTCAAATTATACCTTGTAATTATATTATTAAAAAATTAATTATTTATTGCATATTATATGTAATAATTAAATAATAAATATTTATTTTAATAAATTTATTAATGATTTTGACAATAAAATTTTTAATAATAAATTATGTGACATGATTTTAATTAAAAACACATGTACCATGAAAAATTTAACACAATTTTTTCTGATCATTTTTGTTCGTTTTTGTGAATCTCATCAGAGTGCTTTTTAAGTCAAATGATAGAAAAAGCTAATTAAGAGTCAAACGTCAACATAAAACATTAAGATAATGGCATTGGACGTGGGAATTGGGATGGCATTATTTAATGATTAGTTGACAAAAATATCATGTTTGCGTAATCTTCTAGATTTCAAACAGCATAATTAAATATTATCATTAAGGTACCAAAAGCAACCTTTCACCAAACAACAAAGCAGCCTCGTACTTAAATTTTAATGGACAACTTTTATACGCATAAAGATCTTCGAAATGACAGTGTTACTCAGACATCAGTTGCACCTGTAAATGAAGTCTGAAAGAAAGACAGTAACAGCCATTTCTTTAAATTTTAAAGTGATGATGGATGTTTTTCAGTATCGTAATTAAATTTGTTTAAGTTTTAATGAGTTTAGTTTTTAAATTGGAGCTTGAATTTATAAAATATTCAAATTATTTAATATTGATTCAATATATTTGAATTCAATTCGATTTTTTTATTTTTAATCATATATTATTTGATTAAAATAGTAAAGTAATAATATGTATTAAAAAATTTTGATTAAATTAGTAAACTGCTTGAATTAAATTTTACATATTTAAATTCAACTCGATTCATTATTTAAATATATTTAGTCCGATTAAAAAATAAACGAGTCAAACTCAAAAAATATTCGAATCGAACTCAAATAATTCATGAATAATTTGACTCATTTTCCCTCCTAATTGAGTTAACAATCATTGAAAATATTACATGAACCAATTTAAGTTTTAATTAAATTTTAGATAAATAAAATAACAAACGTAACTTTGAAGCCTCATGATCCCCACACTTACTATAAATAAGCAAGCAACGTTTTACAAAGTTGTGAAGCATTATCTTGTGTGTGTGTGTGTGTGTAAGGAGCATTATCTAATCTTCATGGCAGATAAGAATTACCCTTTGAACCAAGACTTCTCTGTCTAAAAAGCTCATCCAAGTTTGATGATTAAACCTTCATGAAGTACAAGATATTCAACAACTTCTGTAATAGAGTTCACACATAAACTTTGTTTATAATCGAAATTTTTAAATTTCACAAACAAAATTAAAGTTTTTTTTTTTATGTTTCATTTTTTTTCAATTAATTTTTCATATACTATAAAAAATATTATCATCTTATTGGGAAATTTTTTAAATTGCAATGATGGCGTGCCAATTAATTTATTTATAAGTGAATACGATGTAACCTGCATGAATTTTTTTTACTATGTTAATTTATGAAGATAGATGGAATTTATTAGTTATTTAATTAATTTAAAAAATAAAATATTAAAATATTAAACCAATTATGACAATAATTAATTTATATAGAAAAATATGCATTTTAAGTTTTAACATCTGAAAAAATTATATATTTTTTTATATAATCATAAATCATTCAAAAATTTTTATTTCCTTTTATATATCAATTATAGAAAAGTTTTAGTACTATTTCACAATTAAATTTTCTCTTTATTTCATAATTAAAATTTAGTAAGGCAAAAAGAGTGTTTCACGGTTTATCCCAATTGGCCAGCAATATTCCCAAAATCCAAAGCAGTAAACCCGACGCAAAAAATAAAAATAAAAATAAAAATAAAAATACGAAAGTGGAAATTTATTTATTGAACTCTTTATAACTTTAATTTCTTTTCTTCGTTCACGTCTCTCTTGGCTAAAAACAGCGGCGACACCGAATCCAGAATGCCGACTCTCTCCGAAATGTCGAATTCCTCGGCGAGGTTGTCGGTGGACAGCGCGGAGGAAGAGCGACGGCTGCGTGAGGCGGAGGAGCGATTGAGGGAAGCCATGGAGGAGCTCCATAGACGTCAGAGGACGGCGGCGAGTGGCGACCACCCGCCTTGCGACCACGCTGATGACTCCTGCATAGCCAACGCTATTGGAAATCTTTGCCAAAGCTTTCTCCTTTCTTATGGTGTTAGAGTCGGTATCGGGATTCTTCTTCGCGCTTTCAAGCTCGCCAGAGGACAGTCGTATTCTTCGCTTCTTGATCTCAAGGTTAGGGTTTTCTTTATGGAAGTCTCGTAAAATGTTTTGCTTTGACTTGGTTGTTTTGTAAATTAGCTGAATTTGAGTTTCTTTTAACTTATTTTCTTATAAAATGATTGACTAAATGGTTTTGGTATGATTACGTAAACTGTTTTGTTTGAAGGTTTGGACTTTGTTACTGTCATTTTCTTAGTGAGTAGATAACAATGAAATCTCTTTTAAAAAATTTAAAAAAAAATTGAAACTTTTTATTGTAAAATGAGATTAGTTGTTTGAAGGTTTGGACTATGTTACTGCCATTTTGGGTTTTTTTGTTTGAAATGTTTTGAGTTTTATTATTTGGCTTTTGCAAGGAATTATTATGTAATAATACGTTAATATGTGAGATTAACCAATGTTTGAATGTCTGAATTTTGTTTTTCAGCAACTTGTTTCAGAGAAAGATTTGATTGTAAGAGAGGAAGCATGCCGCATTGGTTTACTTTTTGGTGGCTTCACAGGATCATACCATGCGCTTAGATGTTTACTAAGAAAGCTGAGAAAGAAAGAGACACCAGTGAATGCGTATGTTTGCTATATAAAGCCTTACTCTGGCTTTTTTTTTTTTATTTTGTTTTTAAATGGCTGATTTCCTTTAGTGGCTTATGATTAAAAAAATTTTATGCATGCTAGAGCCTCTTCCTATCTTTGACATTGTTTAAGGTGGTGATGGAACAGAATTTTAGCAGGTTCAATTGCAGGGTTGTCTATTTTAGCTTTGGATGATTCAAGCCGAAGGCGTACACTTGCACTATATCTTTTGGCTAGAGTAGCCCAGGTACATGAATGCATTTTTTAAATAGTAAATTTTTAAAGCTATTTGAAATTGTGGAATACCAGTTCTGTGATTTGCAGTCTAATATTTGGCTTTACTCTTCAGTGTGCTTATAATTCTGCAAAGTCAAAAAATAAGTTTCACTTCTGGGGAAGCCACTGGAGGCATGGCGACTCTCTGCTCTTTGCTTTAGCATGTGCCCAGGTAATACAAATCTTATATTGATTTTTGTGGCTAGATATTTACTTTATATGTTTGGACTAGTTATTTTATCTCTGTACTTCAATTGATGATAATGGAACATTCATAACATTAGAAATAGCTTAGTTTGGTGAGTAAAGGTGTCAAAGAGAAGCTTAGGCTAAATTTTAGGCGACAAGACATAAATGTTTCATATATGATGATCTGGAAATGTAATTAATTGTATTCTGCTCCTGTGAGATTGTGAATTTTACCTCCAATTCATTTGCTTCTGACTACCTTTTCTATTTTAAAGTTAATATTTAGTGAAGTTTACTATTGTCTAACAAATTGGAGTTCGCTTCTGAGGGTAACGATGGTTGGAAAATTTCTTGTGGTTTCATATCAGCTTTTCACTTACTATGTATTGTTCTTCATCCACATTTGTGTTTACTTCAATCCATTACACTAACTATGCTCATAATAGGTTATGTATGCCTTTGTGATGCGTCCTGAAAGCTTGCCAAAATCATATCAA
Source organism: Heritiera fomes (assembly GCA_032173925.1). NCBI lineage: Eukaryota > Viridiplantae > Streptophyta > Magnoliopsida > Malvales > Malvaceae > Heritiera > Heritiera fomes. The sequence goes on along the minus strand of JAPDPM010000005.1, from coordinate 1,155,154 downwards.
GATTTCATTCAAAAGACTGGTCCTGTCGCAGCTCCTGTATATAAGGCTGTAAGGGAGAACTGTAGAGGTGGTCCAGTGAATGTTGCATCTTTATCAGCCTACTTATATAGCCGAGGGAAGTCTGATAATGTGAATTTGGAAGAGTTCCCGTCTATTATTCCTTGTTCTGTTATTCATCCAGACACAGATTCTTGTCTGGCTCACAATGCTAAGGCAGCATCGGCTACATTCAGGAAAACATTTCCGCTATACTTCTCTTTGACATTTGTGCCATTTGTTGTTCTGCACCTACAAAAGGTACTTCTTGAGTAGCATATTGGTTTTCCTCTCTTAATCTGTGTGTGTGGACAGACCCTGGAGTTGGTTTTGCTTTCGAACTTTTTAATGCTTATAAAGAAAAAGGAAACAAGACAATCATCTCTTAATGCATTTTGAGCACTATAAAAGGTAAACGAGGGCTTGCTTTTTTTGCATTTACCAATATTGAATCATTGCTTTGAAAAATGAAATAGTCAATCTGGTTTGGTAAATGCCGCATTAGTAATGTTGGGCAAGTGGAGTGGGATTGATGGGTTTTATTATCAGATTAATTCTCTTAGTTGATTTTGCGGGTTTCTTTTGGTTCACTTTGAGCTGCAATTATATTTTTTTCTGGATATCTGTAGATGGCATGACAATGAAATTTCATTTTGGAGTTAATCCTCTTATTGTTTTGTTGATTTTGCATTATCATGATCCCCTTCTAGTTTATGGATACCCCTGCTCGTACCTGTTGGATTGCTGTTCGAGGTGCTGTTCGATCAACATCTTTCTTGTCTGCATTTGTTGGAATTTTTCAGGTAGCTGGTTTCTCATTTCTCGTCCACCATTTTTCTTTTGCTAAAATCAGTAGTAATATGTTCTTGAATATTTCTTTTCTTGCAATTCAAGGCGGTTATATGCATGCATAGAAAGATTGCATCAAAAGACCACAAGCTGGTATATTGGGTTGCTGGTGCTTTGTCAGCTCTTTCTGTATTACTGGAGAAAAAAGCTAGACGCGGTGAACTTGCTCTATATGTTCTTCCACGAGCTGGAGAATCATTGTGGTATATTTTAGTGAACCGGCGCCTGCTTCCCGATGTTAAAAATGCTGAGGTATTTACAATGTCAAAAATCTGGCTCTTAATTTTCATTCTCATGGGAGCTTCTTTGTTGGTCTAAGTGAAAATCATGCCCATAGTTAGAATAGCTAAGAAACTCTGTTCTTATTGAGACAATGCTTATGTGTGCTGAAGCTGAATTGGTTGTTCTCTTACAAGTTTGGTTCTTGACTTGATGCTTCTGAACTGTCACAGGTGGCCTTATTTTGTGCATGCATGGGAGGAATCATGTACTACCTAGAACATGAGCCGGATACCATGGCCCCATTCCTTAGGGGACTAATACGCCGCTTCCTGGCTAGCAGAATAAGCAATCCTGGCCCTTCATATAACCGGACAGCATCCTACACCTATTTGCAGGCTCTTGATGCCACGAAGAAGCCAAAACTACAGGATAACCGAGAGGTTGAGGCTTCAACTCCTAAACAATACAACCTTGAATCTATACCGGGGCTCTAAGCGCCTTTTTTTTGCTTATCATATCACCCCTGAAGTTTCTGTCAACCACCCATTCTTTGCAATTTTCATTCACTAGTTGCGAATTATATTAGTAGACCATTGTACAAGAAGATTAGGCACGATTCAATGCTTGTAACGGTGTAAACCTAATAACTCCTCCACGGGAACGATCGATGTTATCGAAGAGATGTTGAATGGGAAGAAATGACATGATTGTTAATGTGTAAATAACAGCAGTTGCTGTCTATTTTACCCTTCTTGCTTGACGACCAAGAAGGCTGATTGTACTGGTGAATTCTTTAATGAAATGATGCTTTAATTTTTTTTCAAAAGGCTGGTTTGAACTCTGAATGGTGAATGCAATTTCAAAGGGATTAAAAATTTTCAGTTCCAACTAACTTCTAAGTTAAAATAATTGCTTTCCCACGATAGTTTTCTGAACACAGTTTTTCAACTCAACTATGGCATTAAACTACATTAAACAGCTGTAGATGACATAAACATCAGTTTTGTTAATTTTGAAACGAAGCAAGCCTTCTTAGCCTGTCCGCATCCTCCGATTGGTTTTTGACTTATCCCTTTGTTTTTGGTCGTTTGCTGAGGGTTTTTTTGGGTATTGAGAATTTGGCAGATAGCATTTATGAAGCCACATGAAAAGTCATTTTTAACAGGGATGAAAGCTTGCACAGCTGTTTTTGCAAGACAAGACCAGTGTAATGCGCAACTGACATATTCGTATTAAATATCTATGGCTGCTTATAAAAAGGAAAGTCTCAGGCTTGATTTAAAACACACTCCAAAAAAAAAAATGGCTGCAAGAGATTGAGCGTAAGCTTCGAAACGTGGCTTCGCTCGTTGGAATGATTGGTCAAAGATAACTCCACTGATTCACAGGCCTATCTCACAAGGCATTTGATACAAGAGTTGGTTCATTAGAAAACCAAGAAAACGTTATTTTAGCTTTGTTTTTTCAATAAATTAAGTTATTATCTAAAACTTAGTAAAGTCAAACAAATAACACTTGGCCTACATAATTCTACCCTTTTCATTTTTAAGAAGAATACATTATTCTACCCTTAATTGCTTGTTCACATGAAGAACTCTTGAAGATAAGTTATGATATTCAATAAAGAAGCTATACACATTCCTTCTTCCACAAGATTCTTGTTCATCCTTTCTGCCAATAAAACATGTTTCCCAACAAGCCTAGTCATGTCAAAATGGATGCAAGGTTGTTTGAGTCTGCTTGGACTGGAAATGTCGATGACTTCCACAAGTTACTCAGAGAAAACCCTTTAATCCTGCACACCATCTCACTTCATTCTGGCGAAAATCCCCTGCATATTGCATCAGCTGCAGGGCACATTGGTTTCGTCCGAGAGATTTTGAGACTAAGGCCTGAGTATGCCAGGGAAGTAAATCCAGATGGCATTAGCCCTCTTCACATGGCTGCTGCCAACGGGCATGTTGAGGTTGTAAGAGAGCTTCTGAACGTTGACCAGAAATTATGCTGCCTGGAGGGAAGAGAGAAGAAGACTCCTCTCCATTTTGCTGCTAGGAAAGGGAGAGTTGATGTAATCAGTGAAATGCTTTTGAGCTGTGCAGAGTGTATTGAAGGTGTGACAGTTCAAAGGGAGACTGCTTTGCACCTTGCCATTAAGAACAGCCAATTTGAGGCAATTAGAGTTATGGTTGACTGGATTCTGGAGATGAAGAAAGAAGACATCTTGAATCTCAAGGATGAGCAAGGTAACACAGTTCTGCACCTGGCAACTTGGAAGAAACAACGGCAGGCAAGTATTGTACTGTATCCACAGATATGATGATACTGCTGCTGTATAAGAAACACAGTTTATTGAAGTGTACAGCACTCACGCTTATATACATAGTGTACAAATGTCACGTGGTCATCACTTTTTCCCCCACAAAATCAATTTATCACGCTCATATGCCCAGCAACCTTTTCTTTTCGTATGCAAATACAAAAGATTAAGCACCTTGCCTACTCCCTTTTAGAGTCTGTGACGTGACACAAAGCACTTCTGGAAGAAAGAATACGGATTGCCCAAGCTGTCAAAGCTGATCTTAGTTACAAGTTTAATCCATTTGGTTTTCTTGATTGAACACCCAATCCATTCATAAAATGGGAAAGATTTCTTGTTTGAACACTGATATCCTTGCTTTTGCATACCAGAATTATCCAACAATCTATGTTTGTGTCATGCTGTCTATCTGGCACAAGTGAAATACTGAACGATGAGATTATGTATCTGTTTCAGGTAATAGAATTACTACTCGGCAGTGAAACAACAACTCCAGGCTTGTTGGAAGTAAATGCAGTGAACCAAAGTGGTCTTACTGCCATGGATGTCCTGCACATTTTTTCTAGTGAAGCAGGTGACAGAGAAATTGCAGAGATTCTTCAACGAGCTGGCGCTGTGAGAGCTAGAGATGGTATGATCACTCCAACCCCAGAACACAACAATCCCAGAACACAACCGAGATGTCAGAGGCTGACAGATGAGCTGGTGGAGTATTTCAAGTTTCAAAAGGGCAGAGACTCGCCCAGTGAAGCACGCAGTGCTTTGTTAGTGGTAGCTGTTCTGGTGGCCACCGCCACTTTCCAGGTGGGGCTCAGCCCACCAGGCGGCACTTGGCAAGATAATTATTCTCAAGACCAGAACAACGGCAGCAGCCTGCAAGGGGCACACACAGCAGGGAACTCCATTATGGGTACCAGCAGAATTGGCTTTGCACTGTTTGTGGTTTTCAACTCAATCGGTTTTTCAATGTCGCTTTTCATGATCAACGTCCTCACAAGCAAGTTTCCTCTGCAATTTGAGCTTCAGATTTGCATGATTGCATTGTTTTTCACATATAACACTGCCATGACTACCATTGCACCAAGTAGTGTAAGGCTGTTCACAGTCATAATTACATCAGTGTTTTCTTCGATCACACCACTTCTGACCAGGTTGGTGAAACAACTACTAAAGCTGCTTATAAAGCTGCTTAAAAAGCTTGTAATGGGCATCTTTCGCAAAGTCACTTGAATTTCACATTTGGATATTGTAAAATTCTATTATGATATATATATGATTATATGTGAGACTTAAATTTATAAATGTAAGACATCTTTTATGTCGGAAAATTATAAGATTTTGTTATTTTATATATATATATATATGAACTCATACTTACAAGACACCTCTTGTGATATAAACTCATAAATCTTCAAATCAAAATAAACACTATCTCACAAGTTCCATTCAACAAAATGAAATGACAGTAATCTCATGTATTAAATCATTTTAACTAGATTCAAGTGCAACCTAAACACATTTTAATCGAACCTTCGAAAGTAGCAAATGTTTTATTTCTTAATTTATATACGAAATCATCAATGTGAGTAGTAATTTAAGAGAGAAAAATGATATCGAAGGGAAGCAATAAACTACACTTAAATACTCTAAGTAACAAAACTAGCGTTTCCATGTCTTCGACGTGATTATAAATTATAATCCGAAGAATTCAGTGCAAAATAGATAAGAATGAAGGCAGATCAATGATACAAAATTACAACATGAAATAAGCAATGGAGCTAAGAATTATCTTCAGATGATTCAGAAGAAACCTTGTCTGCAATGTTAGGAAATCTTGGGGAAAGTTTCATCAGTGGCTCATCGCTTGAAACACCTTGGTAAGCTAAACCCAGTGCATATCCTAGAGCCCGAGAGACAGGCATAGCAACAGCATTTCCTACTTGAATGTACCTAAACAAGAAAGAGCAAAATTAGCTGAACTTATTATTCATGAAAGAAAATCATAATAACATGGGTCAATTTGATTTGATGCGTTGGAATATTGAAATTATTAGTGAATTACTCTAATTTAATATGATGATTATTTGAATTTAATTTGGTTATTTTCAAATCAAGTAAACAATAAATTGAATTCAAAAAATTTTAATTCCAACTCAAACCAAATCAAGTTCTTTTTTTAATATTTAGTTATTAATATATCATTTTATTTATATAAAATATATTTAAAAAATAAAGAGAAAAATATTAGTGCAACAATAAAAATTGCTCTTCTGTAACCTGAAAGTAATGGGTTCCAACAAAAACAATTTATTTATTAATGCAAAGGAAAAATTACACACACATGACCATCCTCAAATCCCATAATATGAAAGATTTATAGATCAAGTTGCCCTTTTTTATCATCATCATCAAAACCTTTATCTCAAAAAATTAAAATAGATTATATAAACTAATATCTGAATTCACGTTAAATCGTTCGTATGTATTATCCCCTCCACATATTCCTATTCAAAACCATGTGCTCATTTAACTTTAATATTTTCATATCTTTTCAAATTGCTTCTTTTAAAATCTTTTTCGATCTTTCTCTAATTTTAACTTTTCTCTTAACTCTATCTTATTGAATTAAATCTCAAACAACTAAAATATTCAATCGAGTAAAACTCGAACTTAAAAATTTAAACTCAAACTCAAACTAGATTTCAAGTATTATCTTAACTCAACATGATTTCATTCCTATTCATCTAGCGTAAAATTTCATCATGGTATGAAGGTCATCAACAAAAACTTATCGGCAAGCACAAAAGAAATATACCTTTTGTTCCAAACAGATTTCATTAAGATAGAAATGCTGATAAAAGGCATGCATTAGTATCAAGATGTATTTTGATAATACAAATACCTTTCCTTAACAGGGCCAAAAAGCTTGTAGTAGTCAGGGAAGCCTTGTAATCTTGCATTTTCACGAACTGAGAGGACGCGGTCTTGTTCAGGGTGTAAAATCGCCTGTTATGAAATACAAAACATTGCAAACTCAGGAAACGTTTGCATGAAATCTGTTTTTAACACAATCCATGCACACAGATCATGACCTGATTATGAGGCTCTGCCCTGGTAACCACTGTTGGCACAGTTTCATCCCACCATAGACGAGCAAATGGCCTATAAAATTTCATAGGATGAGGATATTTGATTCGAATAAATTATCAAAGAAATAAATGATAAGCAAACAGACTCACTTGCATGATACTCCACCTACAAAACTCATGGCATAATCAGGGACCTGTCATTGTTTATCAAAAATATTATATGGTGCAAACAGAAGAGATGTTATGAAGAGATAAGACGAGTAGAGCATCAGTAAGAATGAAAATGAAAAGACTACCAAAGGTTTCCCGGATTCCAGATAGACCCTCTCCACATTAGGATCCCATTCAACCTTGTTACCGCAAACTTGAACGCCTGGTAAGTCTCTGAAATTTGCTCCCTAAGGACAGATATAGAAAGGCAACTTAGTAAGCGAAGAAGAAGCATCCAAGGGGATAAGTGATAGTGATGATATAGAACAAAAGTTATGTATGCTAGTTGGATTGAGATGAAAGTGATACCTTTCTTTTGGGAATCTGGCAAACACGTTGGAAGTCATCCGTATTGAGTTGAAGTGGTCGATGATCATAGAGCAAGTGCTTTTCTGGTTCTGCCTTTGTTGAAGAACCAGGCATCTCTACAAGAGAAAAAAGAAGAAATAAGCTTGCAGTTTTTCCTGCTTCATCAAGTTGGAAAATGCAGGTCATAAATACAAGCCTTTTTTGCATAAAGAAGTGACACCATTGTACAAATAGAAAAAAAAATGGTTAAGTTTGATGAAATAATGTTGTTGCAGAGAAACGTTATAGAACTATTAGTAGATGCAACTAATTGCTAACAAAGATGAATGAAGCAATGCATTTTGCATGGGCACCGCGACAAGATGAGTCACAGTCAACGCATGAAGAATACTAATCCAAAAATAGTTTAATGAATATGGAATTTAAAAAAAGTAAATCTACCTACCCTCCCTTCTTAATCTAATGAACCGCTGAAACTCTGTTTGAGGATCCTTGTCATACTCCATTTCATCTTGTTGCTCATAATTACCAACCTAAATAATAATTGAGTTAAATACATGTATCACATGTAAACTGATAAAAGAACTAGAAAATCAATAGAAAAAAAAGGAAAACTATCAACAAATCATAAAACATACAGCAGGAAGGTCAGAAATTGCATCTTTCAATAGAAGTTTTTTTTCCAACTCTACTTTTTGCCCTTCATCCCAGGCCACAGTGTTCATCTGCATTCATTAAGCATTATAAGAATATGGAACATTAAAAAAATTAAAAAAAAATTAAACTCAAAGACACAAGTTCTTATACCTCAAACTCTAGGGGAATGACACCTCTTACTACAACATCATGTGTTGGAAGTGGATATTGCGGCAATTTCTGAGAACAGTGAACAAACAATTGAACCAGAATCTAAAGTTTTTTATATTTATATTTATAGTGATAAAAAACTCACTTTATTAGGACGAGCCCCCCAAAAGAAAGCACGCATACGAAATTGAGGAAGACCATAAGCACCAGCTGCCATCATTCCCATTCGGACTTGGTAGTTCAAATGAATAAGTTTACTCAAGGCATATCGTCCAAGAAATCCCTCAGAAAACTTTACAATGTCTACAACATTCTCCATCAAAACAAACTTTGGCTTCAAGTACTCCACTATCTCCATGAAAACCTGAAGTTGTTTGTTCTTTTCATCTTGCAAAGGGTTATCCTTATTTCTAAACCTGTTAAAGCCACTGATGCCTTGGCATGGGGGCCCTCCACAAATAACATCAACATCACCCTATAAGAGCAGGAGAAAAATGAAGAACGGACTAAGAATTTGTTGATGGTAACAAAAATAAGGCAAAATTTTCCAATGAATTCAGAAAATACACTACATTTGTTTTTAAGAAAACTTAGATTTGGACCTTGAAACAGCAACAATATGCTAAGCTACTTTTGCAGCCATGGTACTGTGTGCTTAAGTAAACTAGAAAAAAGAGATTTGGAAGAGTATTCTAGCTACTTTTGCAACTACTGCCTTTTGAAATTGGATGGAGAACCAACAGTCTATTTAAGGCAAAAGGAAGGATTAGAGTTCAATTTTTAGACAATTGCTGAATATGTATCACAATAAAGTCTAGGTTAGCCTATCACGCCTGTGTCAGATATTTCTTGGAAACTTTTCAGGCAGGTAAGGAGCGCTTGGGTCTTCAAAATGAATGTAAAAATAACTATCAAAAACACGACCCAATGGGAAGTGAATTAATGCATGGTCCACTAGTTCAAGTTTCTTGTCATGCACCGTCTTGCATGAAAAACTGAATTCATTAACAAAAAGAATTCCTAAAAGAACGAAAGATTTCTATTTTAGATTCTAGTTAGCTAAGGTGAAAGTTTGACCTGCACTTCAATTACAATTTTTAAGCACGCAAATATGATAAACTTCCAGACATACAGCATAAATCAAATAATGGATATTGAATTATTTATGATGTGGACTGATTATTACAACCAATGGGAAGTGCTTCTCTTATTTTTGCTACTACTAGTGTACCAGTTGTGTTATTCCATGAGAAAAATTCTATGTGGATGAGATTTTAGCTTGCCAAATCCTAGGCACCAGGTAATAGCAACACGTGTAGGAAAGATCCTCAACAGTAAAGCAGTTCTCTGAGGAACAGTTGTATACAGGATTATGTTTTAATAAGACTGTCATTCCCTAGAAAGATAAGTTTGCTGTTAGAGAAAGCCAGGGTAATGTTACAGGTAAATTCCTTTTAATGAAATTCATACAAGAAAAAAGAAGCATATCAAAGGACAAAAAATACATACAGGTAAGGGTAGTATTCTTGAGTTAAAGCCACGTGTAACAAAGTCCTTTAAGCAATCATGACAATCACTGCAAAAAAGATGTTAATTGTTAGAGATAAGTTTGCATATGCAAATATGAAATACACTCATAAATATTGACTACAAAGAACATACCCCAATCCCTCTTCTGGCTCCCACGTATCTTCGTCCGGCCCATAGTTCTTCCAGCGAACCTACAAGAAGAGATAGAGGAAGTCATGGTTGACTACCCCAAAGTATATGGACACGAATAATGTCTATACAGAACATAAAGCCAATAATGGTCATAGTTGACTGATAAATTTTTAAAAGTAGTTCAAAAAAAAGGCATTCAAGAATAATGTTCTTCACAAAATAAATAAACAATAAATAAGAAAAAGACCCTGCTACATGAGCTAAAAAGTCAAGCTAACCATACATGCCATGAACTGATAATGACACAATAAAAGCAGTAGGAAATGTTAGACCAACATCTATTAAGCAAGAAAATTTGGTTGCATGGACCAATAATTTACCAAACTAAAGTTTAACTTTATGAAAGTTACCAAAGAAGAATTTTACATCAAATACTTATGATCAGCAAGAGTTAAGAATTCAAAGTTTTATTACGCTAATGGCAATTCTATTAAAGTAAGCATAGTTATAAAGAATATATACCTTAAAATATAATCCTTGATCCCCCTTCCCTTTCGGATCACCATAACATATAGCTAAAATCTTTTCAACTTCAAACACTTCATCATCAGTGTCACCTTCTTCATTGTCATCTTCTTCATCATCCTCATCATCTTTAGAATCATCTTTACAAGGATTGAAGGATTGTTTGTCCAAGTTTTCAGATTTTGACAATGAAGATGAAACACACAACCGTTCCCACTCTTTCAACAATGCTAAAAAATCTTCTGCAGATTCATTCCTAACCTGAAATACCAGGTGATTTCACCAATGTTCTTGCATAATACATTTAACAACAATAAATAAAATATCAAATTATAAGTAAACTTTTACCGCTGTTTCTGGATGATTCCATTGAAGACTTTCACAAGCATATTTATTTATATCCACGGCCCATTTCTAGAAACATATAACAAAAATTCAAAAAACTACTAAATCTAAGTAGACATGTATGAATTGCTTAAAATGCATAATTATTTGAACTTTATGAAGTAACTCACAGTGACAAGTTTTAATCCAGCCATATTTGCTCCTAGACACAAACCCGTTGACATTGCACCACAGCCAGAATACAAGTCTAACAATGAAGCTTCCTCATAACTAGCATTTGCTCCGATAACACTATTTGTGTTTTCACTAGAAATTGTTGATGAAGCTTCTTCACTGACATTTGTTTTATCTTCTATGATTTAGGAAAAAAAAGTTGAAACAAATGAGTAATTCCAGATGTTTAATGACATATGCTCAATAAACATAGAGAAATCAAGGGCAGAACAATTACCTGGAGGCAAATTAACAAAAGAAGAATATGGCAAAAGATATAACATGTCACAATAATAATCACAACGTGGAATCATTTTCTCCTTTGCCTCCAAATCAACCTAAAAACACAAATATATAGGATGACGAAACTGTGAAGATATGATGAAGAACAAAAGAAATTACAAGAGACAAAAATCATACGTTCAATGAGATTTTTGCAATATTAAGCTTTTCAATAAGACAATCCAATGGATTGTCATCTTGGATCTCAGAAAAGAATACACGCTTCTTATCAATAACATGGCCTAACTTTTTCATTACCTGAAAAAAAATCATATGCGATGTTAAAAGTTACAAAACAATAAAAATCAAATAAAAGAATTATCTTACAGTATCCTGAGCTCTGTAGAACCACTGAGCTGTAAACTGCAATGTTCCATCCACTCCCTCAAACATCTCCACAATTTTACATATGTAGCAATCCTGCCCTTCTTCAGCCTATACATAGATAAAAAAAAGAATATAAGTATTTTACTTTAAAAATTTACCTAGAAAACATATTTATAAAAGTTATTAATAAAGTTCACCTAGTCCAACATAAATAAAACATTCAAACCTTAATGGAACAATTAAAAATATTTGCCTATACGGAAAAAGCATAGTCTTAGCTGAGGTCTTGAACAATTTTCTTTATATCTGCCCCTTTTTGATACGAACTGATTCATCAATGATGTCTACAAATAAATTCATATAGTCTTAAGCTCCTAACTATTTATTAAAAAGGATTCATAATAAACAAGCCAAGTGCTAAAAATTATAAACATGAGATGCCTAGAATCTACCAATGATAGAATATCATCTAGCATCTTAAACAATGATGTAAAAAAGTTGATCTACTCATTTTTTCTAGTAATTCTTCATACCAATACATTTTGACAGAGGACAAAGGGTAATTTCTAGTCTAATAACAATAAATATATTTTCCATCAAACCTTGAATGGTCATAATAATTTTCTGAAACAAATAAATGCCATATTGAATCCTATAACAAAAGATATTTACAACACAATATTCTCACAATTTTAAGCCTAATATAACCTAAACAATTGACAAATCAGGGAATGATATAATCTTGACAAGATTTGTCTACAATCAGATGAATAAAAATATAGTGAAATAAGATCTAAGAATAAATCCATCAAATGCACAAGACCAATATGATTACAAATATGGTAAATGAATAAAAAATCAAAATTATAAACGATAAAAGCATACTGACTTTGACATGGGCATCATCATAAAGATTAAACATCATACAACCATCCACTTCCGCTTTTGTGTAGTGATGTCGAGCTTGAATAACCTCTGAATCAGAATCACTGTACCAAACAAATTGAAAAACTAATGATACATCTTTCGAAAACCACAACAAATAGTGTATTTGATGCTATGTACATTCTTTAAAAAAGTATCTAAAATGTTTAAAAAAATTCGTTCATGTTTCCTCGGAAAAGATCACTCATCATGATCCAATAAGCAGTAACCTTTTTCACCCACAAAACGCAAATACGTGTATTTCACTTGTATGTATGTTAAACTCTAACCCCTTAACCTTACTCCTACTCATTGGTCATTGACTCCTGTTCCACCATGTTGTTTCAACTAAGTTTACCACACTTTATTAGCCAAAAAAGGTTCATTTTAGCGATTGAAAAGAAGGCAGAAATTAGAATTTTGAAAACTAACCAAAAAAATCAATTGAAAATTAACCAAAAAATCTCTTGAACTAATATTTAAGGATGAATTGTGCAATATTAAAAGGTTTATGTTCAAATCCAAAGGATCCCACCCTTTTTCTCTGTTGTTAAATATTTCCCTTATAACCAAAATAAAAACATACTCTAGGTGAATTATACAATAAATGTGATGTGAACAAACAAAATTAATAAATAAAATTGATAAATAGATAAATGCAGCTTACTCCTTGGAACTCCTTGAAACAACTCGTTTTTGCCCCTAGTCAAAAAAGAGTTGAAGTTTAAATCAAAAATGCAAATTATAAGTAAATATTCAAATTAAAAACACTGCAGAGTCTACCTTTTACATATGAAAATTTATAACTTTTTTTCAAAAGATTTGATATTTCAAAAAAAAAAAAAAACAAAATCTATCCACCTTTCCTTGATAGCGTTTCGGCCAGCGCATTCGTGCTTCCTCAACAGGAATGGGCTCTCCAATAAACCTGGCATCCTGCTCCTTTTCTTCATCAACTGTAGTAGCTCTTCTCGTCTTTTTCGACTGCGGGGTGGTTTTGCTGCCGCTCTCGCTGCCGTCAGCGAGCACGGCATCTTCATTTTCTGATGTCAGTGGCACTTCCGAATCTAGTTTTGCTGGGCTTCGTTTCGACTTCTTGGACACAGTGGCATCTCCAGAGGCAGAGCTTTCCTTGCGCTTACCTTCACGAGCAACTTTACTGCTCTCTTCTTCATGAGAATCATCCATGACTTTCTCATTTTCCAGCTTTGACTTCGTCATTTTATTTCTCTGGCTCGATCGAGTCGGAGCCTTGGATGAACCACCCTTCTTCAAGGAAGAAGAAGAAAGCTCACCTTCACGAGAAACTTTACTGCTCACTTCTTCATGAGAGACATCCATGGCTTTCTCATTTTCCGGCTCTAACTTCGTCGTTCTATTTCTCTGGCTCGACCGAGTTGGAATCTTAGACGAAATGGGATTCTTCATAGAAGAAGAAGAAAGCTTACCTTCACTGGAAACATCCATTTCTTTCTCATTTTCCGGCTTTGACTTCGTCGTTATATTTCTCGGGCTCGACCGAATCGGACTCTTGGACGAACCAGCCTCCTTCATAGCAGAAGAAGAATGTTTCCGCTTGGTCGACATGACAGATCTGGACGAGGGATTCCGAGCTTATAGACTAGCACTCTAAAGAGAAGAATCCTCGAGCCCAACCGATTGATATTTTTATAGGTCTGTCGGAGAGCTAGTCGGAAGGCGAACCGACACTCAGTGAGGCGTTTCAGTCTTCCGGCGAACCGTTGTGTAAGAACAGGTTCACCGGAGATTTCGTCGGTCGCCTTATGCTAGAAGACGAGTTGGTCTGATTTCAACGGCGGCGAATCACTGGGGAGATAGTTTTTGCGAGGGAATTATAAGGAAAGGGGAAAAGAAGAATTTAATAATTTGAGGACTCCAAAACAAAAGGGGGAATGAAATTTTTGAAATAATGGGATAGGCGGGAAACAGAAAGTTTTTTCGGGAAACTGTGAGGCTTGTGGATTCTTTAGAAGCCCAAAATATTTTACATCTATGTTTGTTGAAACTTATAAGATCAAACCCAGAAGCCCAAGGCCCATAATTTATTTTTTTTCAATTTCAAGAAAAAATTTCTCAGTCTCGCAAAATTCATCAATTATGTACAAAATTTGTATATTTATATCGTATATGTTTTATTTGTCCATGCTTTTGTTTTTTTGAGTAGTACATTCTCATCAAAGTTATAATCACAATCAGTATATTACATTTCATGAACTGATAACTTGATAAATTAGTAAATTCAAATGATAACAACAAACTAAATAAATAACAAATAAATTAACTCGAACTCACATTCAGTAAACTAAATAAATAACAAATAAATTAACTCGAACTCACATTCAGTAAGACTCGAATCTGAAACTTCCAAGTTCCAAAGCCTTATTGGCATTTGTCCATGCATTAATACAAAACAAATTTTTCAGTTTTGTTTCAAAACTTTCTTCTTCTTTTTTTTAATACTGTTTTTGTGTCGTATTATCAGATTTATTTGCAACACATCATTTAACATCCCAAATAAGAATCATCGTTATCAATATGTACAGAACTGAACTCTTGACAAACACAACCCTAATTCAATACCAACCAGGCTCCTCATCTACAAACCCTCTCGTATACATACTTCAAATTAGATCTTACAATCTTAAACACAACAAAAAAAATACTCAAAGACCTCAAAACTGTTTCTTTAATGTGTCCACATGAATTTGACATAAAATTTTCATGATTTACCTAACATGAACACAAAATACAGACATGAATCATCAGATTTACTCCCAACTGAACTCTCATCAAAGTCAACCTGAATCCAACACAAACCAGACTCCGCCATCTACAAACTCCCTCGTATACATCATTCTTTACTGCTATACGTATCGAGAGATGGATGTCCAAGGAGACATCTTGTATCGTTCCTCGCAAGGAATGTAATACTGTTCATAGTCAAGCGCCTCTGCTAAGACAATTATCAAACTAAGTTTAAAGACATGCAACTAAAACAGAGTTAAGTATGTTTTCGATCAAACCAGGAGATGTCTCAAATCAGAAACCTCGAGAACGATAATTGGAAGCAGTGAATCGCAAATCATTGGTATGAAATCAGATTGCCAAATCAGGATTGAAGTTTTTCAGTTCAAAAGCAGGGATTGTCTGGGTAAATAGCACAGATACGATTCATTTGCAGCAAGGCAAGCCTGCCATGTGCTTGGGATGTTTGTATATACAAAGATTGGTTATGAACACGAGCTCTACATTTGAATACAAGAATGAGAGAGTGGGAACGCACTTCTAATCAAATGGGTCGATTCGCGGGTCGTGTTCGCTTGCCATTGCCATTCCAGTGCATAGACATGTAGGGCACATGACCTGCCAAAGTTACATAAAAAGATTAGAGAACGTTCGGATGATGTGAACTGATTCGACATTGGCAAAGAAGTTGCATAAGCAAAATGTTCTTCCCTTCATTAAAATTTCCCAGTTGATATGCACAAGTGAACAACAAATCATTGAAACTACATATTTTTAGATGCCACACCTTTCCAGATCCTGAACAGTTCGAACATCTTTCTGTTTTTGGGGTTGATAAAGGCCGGTCTCCACCATTAACTGTTGAGACTGGTTCAATAAGAACAATTGATCCAGTACTTGAGCAACGCGCACAAGCAAGATATCCTGCATTTACCGTCAAGGTGGATAATGTACAGAATCGGGAATAGAGCAGGAACCCAAAAAACAAGGAAAGTTTCGTGAATATACCAGTTCCAAGACAATACTTGCATCGTTTATGCTCCTGCTGTTTAACATTGTTTATTTCGACGACCATCAAGGCTGAGATAACCCCGACTGCTCCCCCAGAGAATGATGCCACTATAGGATCAACCTGACTGCATTGAGCACCAATGGAACCATGTTTAACACATTGAAACAAAATTGAATGGACACTTTCTAGAAGCAAACTCGAGTAAGCAGTTAATTTGCCATTAATATTTCAAAGGAACTATCTCATGTGTTTCATTTGGTTTGCAACAATTGCAGTTGTCATTTTTACACAGCAACTGTCTAAAAAGTATGCCAGATAGAAGTAAGAATAAGGAAACCAAAAGCACATCGACTTCACCATGGTAAAAATGGTAGCAATCAAGCAACTAAACTCGATCTATGCCAAATAATACATATCGATTACAAACCAAGAGGATTGCTCATACCTCAACTGCATTGGCAGATGCATACTTTGGATGAAATCTTCATAGGATGTGCCCCCTAGTCCTAGCTTAAGCTCCAGCTAAGATATGCGAAGAAAAAGAAATAAGATGAGCAAGGCAAAAGAAGTTACGATTCCAAGAACCATATGCATATTTTCACATTAATATCACTTAGCCTGTCTACTGGCAAATTACTAAAGGGGAACTTGTTGCTTCAGCATAATGACGCACACATTGTCATCCCCTTGCCTGTTTTTCCATACATATATAAAAAGACAAACCCATTGTGAGGTCTGGAGAGGACCATATGTATACAGCTGTCCTTCCACATTAACATAAAAACCATTTTTGTAGCTTGAACAAGTGACTTTCAGCAAAATGAACAATCTTTACCGTTGCACCAAGGCTCACCCTCACATGTTTTTCTATATATGATTGATTATTTCATTTCACTCTATTCCTAAAAGCACAAAATCCCACTCACCTACAACACCAACAGAGAGACTGGATAACGAGAGCTGAGAACATGAGTGACTTACTGTAGGTGCCAGAAGTCCACCAAAGATAATAATCCCAGCTATAAGAGAATAACAAGTTGCATAATAAACCCTGAGATTTGCTGAGGTCTGTAAACAACATGTACATCCATTAACTTGAATTTAATAAGAACAAAACTGCACAACTAATGACAATTAAAACAATAAGTTGAGGGAAAATAAATGAATAAATGAAAAAATGTCTGACCAGTGGAGGCAGAAATGGGATGAATGATGGAAAATTAGGAAGTTCACTTTCTTGTTCTTCCTTTAAAATGCCAAGTTCAGCACTTTTAATCCTCTGTTGTATCCTTAGCCTCCGAACCTACAAAATATCAGGGGGTTGGTTGTTTATGTTGTCATATGATTTTCTTCAGTAAGCCTTTTCTACTTGATGAGTATAAGAGTGTAATTGACCCAAGTTGAAACAATTCAGCACCAAATTTAAGTTCGACTCAATTCAAAAATTCGATACTCAAAGTTCTACTTTAGTTCGATTAAGTTTAATTTTTAAAATTCGAACTCAATTGAACAAAATACTTCAACAGCTCGAACCTGAATTAATAGACTCAAACTCAATTTAATTCGTTCAATTTGTTATTTTTCAAATATATATGTAAAATAATATATTAATATTAAAATATAAAAAATATATTTAAAAATGTCAAATTAAGCTCGTGAAATGTTTCAATCGGATATTAAGATATTTAAATTCTATTCCACTCATTATTTAAGTAGTTTAAATTTGATTAAAAAATAAACAAATCAAACTCGAATAAATATCGAGTTGAGATCGATTACCTTATATCATCGAGTCGGTTACACTTCTATGAGCACAGGCAGAAACTTTTCCTATTGATATGGAAACTCGATGGAAATCTAAACAAGAAAAAGAGAATCAGTGGGTCACCTCTTCCATTTGGAGAAAGATTTTGTTCCGACGACTTCGAATATTATCCTGAATTTCTTGCAGTTCCATCTTGGCAAAATCCTGGACTGTTTCAGGCCCTTCTATGATGCAGAATCTGCACTTTTTAATCATAATCACACAGTTAATGACAAGGCAAACCAAGTTTTTACATCACAAAGCACTGTTTATGTAATCAGAGAGCTAAAAGTAGCGACTAAAACAACAAGAAATCCTTAATTAAACAGAGAAAGAGAAAAGACCCGGCAGTTCTATCGGCCGAAGAATCAGAATCAATAGAAGGCGCGAAGGATGAAGAGTCAGGATCAGTGGCCATGGATCGCCATTTGGATTTGAAACTCAACTTGGGTTTGGCGTGAATAAATCTAGAGCCAAAGGAACAAGGCTTGCAGGGAGACGACGGGTTCACCGCATAGGAAACCGCCAGGACTCGACTCAAACAAACCATCATCAAGATCTTCAACCTGAATTTCCGCCTTTCTGTCGATCAAATTCCCTTCGTGTCTGATGCCGAAACAATCACTTAACCAATCATTTGCATCTGTCAAGAAGAGAGAGAAAGTTGGCGTTGTTTAGGAACAGAGGAAGGGAGCTAAAGGAGAAAGAGTTGGGAGGAGAGAATGAAGACAAAGACAGTGGAAGGAATTAAATGTTTGATGCAAATGTGAACGGCAGGGATCTTTTGAATCGGCTAATGCTGCGAATTACGTGGAGCCATAATGTTGCCAGCTTTCTTCTCCAATTTGTTAATGGATTATTTTATTCTTCCATGAATGCGATTTACTCTTTTGTAGGTATGTTCGCATTAATGCAAAATATTCAAACTAATAAGAAAAACATTATCCAAAGACTTTCCTAATTTTATTGTCCATTTCTACAATTTTTCTTAACAAGAGATATTTAGAATAAGAAAATTATAACTATATTACATGATTAAATATTTTCAAATTTGTAATTTTTAAGAGTTCATTCAATATACATATCTTTTGAATTAATGCTAAAATGGTAATTTCAATCTAAAGTCAAAAGGCATAATCAATCACATATTTGAAGAGAAGTGATGAGCTTTAACTATGATGAAGCCCTGAGTAAATTTATTTTAAGACTGTTAAAACGGATGAACATAACTGTAGTTTACACAAAAATGGCATAATCATGCTCTAACACAGTAACACCTAAAATTATTAATGAAATCTATCAATCAGATTGTAATTTAGTTTAATTTAGACAATTTATTTTAAAATTAAAATTCGACATGATTTAAAATTTAGTTCAAGTTCAATCAGTTTTTTTTTAATTCAAGTTCAATTTAATAAATTTAATTTGTTACTTTTTTAATCATACATTTGATGATAAAACGATAAATTAATAATTAGCTATTAAAAATATATATTCGATTAGGTTTGTAAGGCACTTTAATTGAATATAAAAACATGTGAACTCAACTCAATTTGTTACTCGAATAGTATAAGACGAATCAAACTCTAATGATTATTAAGTTGAATTTAAATGACTCATTTACACATCTGTTATGAAAAAAAATTTATGAAAGTTTACTTTAGAAGATACAAATAAAAGTATTCTATCGAGCAATTTAGAATAAAAAAATGATAAAATTTAATTAAACACATTCTAATTATCTTAAAAGATTATCTTTAAGAGACACGTGATTCTTGTTAAAGCTATATATATAAACTAGATTATAATTTTGAGATGGCTAGATCTTATAATTTTAAACATGATAAGATGATGCAGTATGAAAATTACATGAAAAACAAACATAAAAATGATATGGATTAAAAAGTAATAAAATTATAATATGAATTTGAATAAATTTAAAAAAAATTGTGTTTGACATATCGCATAAATTTTGATATAATAATTTATATATATATTTTTTGATAAGGAATAATTTATATATTTTACACTATACAAATTCAAAATTTATACTCAATTTGTCAGGCCTAGAGGTGGCACAATGTTATTTAAATAAGCCTATCCATATCGAGCCTAGTTCGTTTATCAAACCCAAAAATAAAAAATAAAAAGTGAATTCGGGCCAGAACAAGGACCCGCCTGATATATTACACCGGCTTCCCCAAATCCAATCACACAAACCCTAATTTTTACTCCTATAAATGTACAGGCACCAAAGTCTCTTTTGCTTCGCAACTTTCTGCGTCTCATTATCTTCTTTTCTCTTCAATTTGATTTTTATACTTTTTTTTAAATTTTGTTTTAATTTTCTTTTTGTTCATCGGAGATCTTAATCTGAAAGAAGATCGCGGTGATGACCTCATGAAATTCAAGCTCAACAGACCGGAAGGCAGGCTTCTCTTTTGAGAAGTTTGCGTGTCGACCACCCCGCTGAACTGAGCGATCTTTCTCATTTTCATCTTAAATTTTGTTTCTTTTGTGAGAAATTGGAGATTGCGATGAGGATTCACAGCTCCCTCTTCCGATTAATGTCGTTGAAGAAATCAGCTGGCAGAATCGAACCTATGACTTTATCGCCACCACTGAGCAATCTCTTCATTTTCACTCAGTTTTCGAAATCTCAAAAAAAAAAAAAATCTTTGTTTGATTTTTAGAGTGGATGAGGATGAAGCGAAATTTATATATAATCCAACACTTGATCTGAGATATTGGTTATCGAGTGATGTTCAAATAATTGCTTCTGAATCCGCTCAACTATGATTTTAAGGTTTCAATGGAATGATAGTTTGGGGTTTAGGGTTTTGATTTCAACAAGTCTAAGAATCATCAAGTGATGAAAAGTGGAAAATCTTAGGACACCTTCTGACATGGCTTTAAGATTAAAAGCTATGGATGAGAAGAACATTTCCTTTCTGATGGTGACAATTTTTATGAATCATTTCAACTTTCAATCATTCTGTTTTTGGGAACAGAGTTCAGAATTGAGATTGTTGTTTTATTTTCTCACTGGTTTACATTCATAGAGGAATCATTATCAACTTTATGGGGTGGATTGAAAAGGCATGCTATTAATGCCTGGTGTTGCTGTTGGTTAGCAGCAGATTAGGATTGAAAGTTTATGACTCAAGCTTAGCAGCATCAAAACACGAAAGTTTCTCATGACTTCGTGGTAGGATACATACATCCATTAATTTGGATATCCAACAGAGCTTGTGGTTTAAGTTAGAAAAGAAAAGTTTGATTAATCGAGTTAAGACTTTGATTAGATTTGAAAATTTGATATCTAAAAAGCTTGATTTAATTTAAAATTTGAGTACTTAAAGTTTGATTCAAGTTTAATTAAATTTAATTAAAATTTGATTTCAAATTGACAAAATATTTGAACCAATAGACTTGAAATCAATTTGAAGTTCAATTTGTTAATTTTTTATTATATATTGTGAGAGTAAAATGATAGATTAATAATAAAATATAAAGAAAATATTAAAAGTGATCCACTTAAAGAATGTAAAATTAAATTATTTTTTAATTTGAGTGTTGAGTATTATATTTTATTTAAATAGATTATATATATATATATATATAATTTTAAGTTAATTGAAAATGATTATTACGATCGAAATGATAGAGATATTAGATGACTTGAAACTTTATGTGCATGATAAATACGAGTAAATTATTAAATGTAAGATGTAACTTAATCCCTTTTAAAAATATATATTAAAAAAGTTTGATTACCCTCACAAGTATTCGGGTAAGGTATTAAGACATAAATTTAGCTCAATTAGAAATTTGAATAGTTTGAGTCCAGTTTGAAAATAAATAAATTATATTCAAATAATCATAAATTTAAGTTTAAGTAATTTACAAATAACTTAATTCGTTTTTAAAAAAAAAAGTAAAGAAAAACACAAATATAATATTTGATGTGTCCATATAAATATCAACAGGAAATTATCATGGACATAATTTGACACCACATATATATAGTTCTAGTTCACATTTTATTTCCAAGGCATAGGCACATAACACAAGTCAAAAAGAGCACACAAACCATCACGTTTAACTTAGTTGAAATGGCGGTGGTGCGATTCACGCGTGGTAGTGCTTCTTCTTTGTGGCTAAAATCAAGCACTCGTGACAGGTAAATACTATCACAAGTGGCCTTCTGTCACAATCATGATCATTCCATTATAAACACCCACTTACATGCACTAAATTATGATTCACATCATTCATCAATGACTCAAATTTCCAAATTTGCTTAACACAAGGCTTAAAACTTCAAATATATCTGTTAATGGAGAAGAAAATGCAACTTAACTTCCTCCACTTCACCTTCTTCATTCTCTTCCTGTTGGGTGTAGTTAATATATACGGTGTTCGTGGTGAAAGGAAACAACTGACCTCTTCTGACATGTCTATGGAGCCAACTGCCCCAAGCGGGAGCTACAATGGTGGTAGCGGTTCAGGCTATGGGCCCAACTGGGATTATAGTTGGGGCTGGGGCTCAAGCCCTGGAAGCGGATGGGGTTCTGGTTCTGGCGAGGGAAGGTCACCTAATGGGTTTGGTGGGGGTTATGGATTTGGATTTGGGTCTGGGACTGGGACAGGTTCCGGGTTTGGTTATGGGACTGGAGGTGGTGGTGCTCACGGTGGTGGCTACGGGGCTGGAAGCGGACAAGGCAATTCCGGTGGCGGCGGCGGCTTTGGTCGAGGAAGTGGTGGCTCAAGCAGCAACGGCAACAACCGCTGGTTCTCAAGAAACTCAAACCACCATGGTTAAAGGAAGCTCTGTGAGCTTGTTTGCGAGGAGAGCATGGTTAGTATAAAAATACATGGTGTGTACTGTATAATATATACACATACGTATGATTACATAGTTTTACAAGCTTTAACTATCTTTTGTATTGAATTCAATATGCAGAAAAGACAACTATACGAAAACAATATGAATAAATAACAAAAATTCTGCATTTGACTTGTACGAATTTCAGAGATCTGAGACTCGCGGGTAAAGGAAGCTCTGTAGGCTTGCTTGCCAGGAGAGTATGGTTAGTGTAAGAATACTTGCTGTTATGTATTAGATATACACATATGTATGTATATATACCATAGTTTTACAATCTTAAATTATCTTTACGTATTGAATCCAATATGTAAAAAGACATGTTGATATGATATGAAAACAACTTGAACAAACGACGAAAATTCTATATTTGATTTATCTTACAGATTTTAAAATCCTGATATTCAAATATTAATATTTGAAATCAAAGTAATGCTCTCTTATCCAGATCGACCCATACCCGAAGGCCATGGGCCCAAAAGTAAAATATAAAAGCATATGGGTTGAATTTTAACTGAACTTGTACAATCCGGCCCAACCAAAACAGTAGCCCTGCAGTGTAGCCCCAGCTGAAATAACCTGCAAGCTTGGCCAGTGGTGGGGGATTCAAGCCTTCAACTTCCAAGCAATGCATTATTTTTACCATGATTAACAATCTCTTGCTTTTAACCATGGGATTCAGACATGAAACATTCAACTCTCAATCAGAGTTCTTGTGTTCCAACACAGCATGAATCCAGCTGATGCACTGGCCGTCTGCCCCCATTACAAACACAAGTTTCACTTTCCGAGCACAAACAGGTTAGGGATACTATTATTAATCTGGTTTCCTTCAACTGATAATGATGATTTTCTAAAGTAATTACTTATAGTTACTCTTTGCATGGTTGGCACCAGAGAGTAAACTCAATGACCCACTTAAACAATCCATGCAAGTTCATGTTAGCCCAGACTGTAAAGAGGAAATGCTCATCTGTACATAACATTCCACTATCAGAGTTGGGTACAAAGAAAAAACAAAAATTAGGTAGTACTAAAGTTCAAAAACATAGAAAAACAAGGCATATGTTGGATCAGTAACTATGCCTAACCGGCTAACCCAACCAAAATGAGCCTGGCCATGTCCTTACGGCAAAACCGGCACTCAATCTACAAAGTATTGCCCACTTTGATCCAAAGTGGACAATACCTCATAAGTCGAGTACGGATCTCCCCAAGCTGCACATTTGACACAGAAGAATGAAAGCCAAATGAGGTTTTTGGCTTCCAGGCCTGAAACTAATGTGCTTTACACCAGGACAGTCCCATTTGAACTTGAGCCAACATCTTCTTGGGGTTTCAACTTTCAATGCACAAAATCACTAGCCCTGTGTGTTCCTAGTAATCCACCAAAAAACAATGCTTAAACAGCAAGTTGCTGCTGATGGGAGGATTCATCTTCATTGAAACAGCAATGGATCTTCAGGGGTCTCCCAACGCTTAGAGAAGGCTCTGCCAGAGGGGATTGCATCCGCATTTCTCTTTGGAGAAAAGAACAGTAGGTGTGGAAGGTGGCAGGTGTCACATTCAATTGGAAGCCCAAACCAAATAAGAAATCCACCTCAAGAAGGTTCATCTCTACTATGCTGATTCCTCCCACTTTGGCATAGTAGGCGTTATTGTAATACCTGAAAAACCCAATCAAAGATTAAAATAATACAGATTACTCGAATTTTGTAAGTCTGATATTCGAATATCGAATCTTAATGTTTGCGTTTTCTTATTGCTTAGGAGTAAAGTTAGAGGGTGAGTTACTGCTATGGCCAAAAATGACAGTCAAACAACTGGTATGATTGCTTGTGAAATCAGGAGGCTCTTGAGCCAATAATTAAACACTGAAGGCAGCCAAGTGGGTGTTTTGCCTTTTTAACAGAATGCATGGTCCTGATTGAGCTGTCATTGCTCTTAATAATGACATCCCTTGTCAGTCTTACAATTTTATTGCAGTTTTATGAGAATTTACAAGCGTGCCTTGGTCGACAGAGACAACACAAGCACATCTAAGGTAGGGCTGTCTGGTCAGACATGGTAGTTTTTCACATGGCATTACTTGTCTGAGAAACACTTTCTCAGTTGCTTGATTTGTTGTAAGAAGATTTTTTTCTAATATCTTCCAGGAAAGAAAAGTGGGGGAAAGAAGATATCAGCAAAGACAAGGCTTGGAAGCTAAATCAAGGCCAAGTATTTTCCCTCAAACATTGAAATTCAGATGAAAATAAGACCATTTGTCCATGAAGACGGTAGATATGAAACCCAGACCAGATCAAACGCAATAGAGCTGAAAAAATCCCAGATGGTTATGTTCAAGAAACATAAATCTAAGAAAAGAAAAGAACTCACATGTCATCCATGAACTTGGCAGAAACCAAAACACTGGTTATAAGCAGCCTGTGCACATTGAAAGAATTGACAGGCAAACACGGCTGCTTCTGCACAAACCGATCAAGATAAATATAGGCTACCACGAAACAAGAAGGGCTGCAATTTGCATACTTGAAGATCCTCTCCAGATAGCTTCCAATGGAAATAGTTGGCCTGGCGAGGCCATGGAAAACTGAGATCTTCTGGGACTGAAACCGGCGGATGTTGTCATTAGACTCGGCTACTCTTTGCAGCAGAGAAGACAGGAAAGTTATGAACTTCGGAACAGCTTGTTGGCCGAGGTCGTTGGTCTCTGGTTCTGCCATTGGTTTCTTGGGTTGGTTTGTCTGTTGAGCTTGTTTGTTTTTCTTTGTGTTAGCTTAGCTGTGTCTTACAAGACACAGCCAAGACACAGCCTCTTGTTAGTTTGCTTTTGCTTGTGTGTGGAGAGAAGTTCACATAATTTCAAAGGCTTTGCTGGTTCATTCCCTCTTGAGCTTAAATAGAACATGTTCTTGGAAAACTTGGGTTGTTAATGAGTTGGAAGAATTTGACATGTTTGCCTTTGCTTTCCAAATAATGCCTAATATGTCCTTCCAGGCAAGATTTTCAGTTTTTTTTTAATATATCACAAGGTTAGGTTTATTGATATATTTTTATATCGTGAATAATATCGACATTTAATTTTATCATTGTACTTTAATTTTGTTGAATTTTACCGGTTGACGCTTGCATTAGCATAATATTTGTAAAAATTCCAATTATGTGTTTTTTTTTAATTCAAAATGATAGATTTCACTGTAATCTCTTTACTTTCATAATAACATTAGTGGCCGAAATAAATCATGTGACTTTTACATTAATGTATTTATCTAATCACTTGAATCAAATTGCTAAAACATGTAATTGCATATCATTTGACAATAAAGGAAAATCAAAACAGAACAACAATTCATTAAGTTTTATAATAGAATTGATATAAAAAAAAACATGAAATTTGATAATAATCTTTAAGTTATTATTTTCTATGTAAAATTCCGTCTTTTAATTTTTGTTAAAAAAAAATTGAAAGTCTCTCTAATAGTTTTGTATTTAACAATTGTGGGATTGCACGAGGAGCTGCGTAAGTTTATCTTTTGCATTGATGACCAATTGTGCGTTCTTCTTGTATTATTGGATCAATGAATTGCCATTTATCCGGAAAAAAGAGTTCGAAATTGAAAGAATTGTTTTTATTCAAATGTAATTAGGGACTAAGAGACCAAAAGTAGGCATTTTCCATCAAGATTTGGATTGAAACTTGCATCATCTTTGTCCTTCTTGGTTGTTTTCTTTCATGAAGTATATTTCGGGGAAACTATGTGAATTAAGAAGATTGACTAAGCCATAATGAGAGGGTTTCTTTTCTTTTCTTGTGAAGGAATTCAGCTTTCCCAACCCTAATGAGTCATGAACCAAAATACAGGTGGCCAAATAGTGATGCAATAACTTGACTTCTAAAAGAAGAAAAGATGTGATATTGTGTTTCCTCAGCAAGGCAAAATTTCTTATGTTAATGCTAGCAAGCATGATTTCAAGTGCCTTCTGCTGCAATGTTTCTATCCAACTACTAAAGGAAAAGGTAAAAGAGAAAAGATATATGAAAAAATTTAAAAAAAGAAAAGGACAGTGCCTTTTGGTAAGGTATGCATTGACCGTGATCCCTTTCTTAGTACTTCAGTGGTTTCACAAATCAAAAAGACCATTATACAAGGTTTTGAATTTGGCCTCAAACAGCTCGTATGGGTCTCGGAATTATGCTTTGGGAGATCTTGATTAGTTGGTGTAAACGCTTCCTTAAAATAAAAGAATTAATTATTTGGAATCTAATTACATTTAAGAGATGAAAACGAGTCCCTAAAGCTTTCAGAAATTCAAGGTTTAGCTTGATCGATAATTCAAGCGATCGGTGATCGACTTTCAGTAGATTGAATATTAAAGTTCTAGCATTTGCAATCTTTTTTTTTTTTCATATTAGGATTTTCTTTGTAAAAAAAAAAACACAATTCAAAGAAATAGAGACATAATCCAATTAATTCAGGATTTTTAATGAATTTGAAATTCAAATCCTAACATTTGCAACTTTTTTTCCTTATCTTTACTTCCAGATTTGATCTACAAAATGAATTAACTCCAATTTATGGTGTAATTGTTTGACTTTTGATTAAAGAAGTGAAAAACTGAAGATATGCTGTGATTTTAAGTGAATTAATTATCTCATTAAATTTTTTTAATTTTGTTCTTTTATTTTCATTGAATGTAGACTACTTACTACAATAATATCCAGGCTGCCAGCTTTCTTCTTCCTTTGTGACCCCATTACTACACACACTCGTGTGCTTATATGCTCTCAGCCATGGCAGACTTTTTGCCTTTATGCTTTTGCTAATAAATTGTACATTAAGGTCCACAGGCAACAGCTTTTCCTCCCAACAATTACTATCTTATATTATTTTCAAACAACCCAATGCTTTTTCTTTTTTATTTCTCCAAAATAGCTAGTCGCAGTGCTACATTCTCTTAATTTGTTTCCATGGTTGTTTTCCTTTTGTAATAAATTTTTTCTTCTTAATTTAACAAACATTTTTTTGAGTGTAAAGGATTCTTTGATTTCGTCCTGCAAATCCCCTCTTTGGATTGGTCAAGTAGGTTTACTATACCGAACTTAAGAATTCATGAAAAATTATCTTCTTACAACCTCCCAATGAATTTAAATTCAAAGCTTTAAATACAAACTCTTTCGATCTCCTCTCCGTGCACATTTCTATCCAAAATTTATCATCTTATCAATAAATATAAATGTGCACCTTTCTATCAAAATTAATAGTCTCATTAATAAATATAAATGTGCAACGATTTTCAATATTTGTACAAATTTTCAATCATTCAAAAATTAAAAAGTATAATTATTTCATATATCATCGTCGGAGTTTTATACTCCACAAACAGTGTTAGGATCATGACATATATCTTATAAAAATATTAAAAAATAAATAAATAAAATATGTGTTATGATCTTAACTTTATTTGTGAAGTAAAAAAGTATTACCAACAATATATAAAATAATTATTCAATTAAAAATACCAATGATTAAGGTATATTCAAAGAGTAGAGGTTTTTTTTTTTAAATAATAAAAAATAACTTGCATCAGCATATCATCCTTGGCAAGTTTCAACGTGCATTATAAATTATCATGTACAAATGCCATTACCCACAACCAAAGCTTAACTAATTAAGCGGGTTAAGCC
This sequence comes from Heritiera fomes, assembly GCA_032173925.1. Classification (NCBI taxonomy): domain Eukaryota; kingdom Viridiplantae; phylum Streptophyta; class Magnoliopsida; order Malvales; family Malvaceae; genus Heritiera; species Heritiera fomes. The sequence goes on along the minus strand of JAPDPM010000005.1, from coordinate 1,126,878 downwards.
CATACATAGATTAATGTGCTAAAACGTGCAAGTTGCTTGGTAATTGGTAAACCCAAAAACTAGTGGAACCCTAAATCTGTGGGAAATGCAAGCAACACCTTTTCTTTTTAATTTTTTTTCCATTGAGAAAACTCAAGTTGGATTATTATTTTATCAATAATCATTATGAAAATCATTTATGGGTGGATAACATTAACAAACAACGATAGGGTTGGTTTTTGTTAGGATCAAACTGGTTAACCACCAAACTAAATTAATTATTATTGCACCCTATGCCGATACTTTCTTCCTTTCTTTCCCTCTTTCCTGTACACTATTTCAATGTACTTTCACTAAAATCTAGACTCAATAATTTGTGTATAAATTCATGTTCATATCATATAAAATCGTGTTTGTATTGTTTAAAATACTCAAAATTTCATATTAAAATTTGTGTCACACACTAAGCAAAAAAAACTTTTTTTTTAACTTAATTCGATTATATTCATATACAATTTTTATTAAATCTTAATCAACATATTTGTGTCGTGCTATTGTGTCGTGTGAAAGATATTCTTATGAATTGGGGGTTAAGGGAACTTAAAATGCAAGCAAATGGAGTAAGACAAAGCTTATTAACATAATAATAGTTATTACAATTACGAGAAGTCAAATTATTCATCCTCCATAGCTTGCTGTTGCTGGCAATAATTAATACGTTGTTTTGTTACAATAATATTGATTAATTAATAAGATTAGTAATTAATCGATGCTAACTTATGGTAGTTTGGTGGATGAAATGCGTCATGATCATCCAAATATTGGATGTTAGAGCACTAGAATCAACATATAGATTATTTGATTCTAAATGTTCGTTCACAATTCTAAATTGCAAAAATTCTGTAGATATGAGATTCGAGTTTTAACACTTACATTTTTGCTCCCTTCATCCTCCGGGAATCTTCTATTGTAAAATAATTCCATTTTGTTTTTTGAATTCTGTTCCACGTTAATTAAAATGAATACGAAATTGCTTAAATGGATGGCTGAAATTAACATAGTTCCCTGAACAAGTGGCGTGGTCCTGCTGTTGCAATTTCAGATTCTGAGTTTCGTGATTCATAAGAAATAGACTTTGATTATGTACTGGAATTAAGTGTTCCACGTGCCTTTAACATGAAGAACAATTAATTTAGTTTATAAGAAAGAAAAGAGAGAGAAAAAAATTTTCAATGACCAGATTGATCCAGTAGAATTAGGACACGAAGGTGGCTCCGGTGGTCGTGAATCAGTCGGACAGCAACAACAACAGTCTTGGTTCATGGTTTCATGCTTCGCACGTTAGGGTGTTATGGTGCTGCATGTTCAGCTTTAATCTTCTTTCTTACTTCTTTCTTTCGTTTTTTAATATGAATGGTAAGATTGGTCATTGATATGGTGCATCTCGGTATACGTTCTTTTTAATCAAATCATGTTACGTAATCATGTAATTGAAATATATTGATCTGAATAATCGTTTTTATAAACTTTTCGAATTTGAAATTGAGAGTTTAGTTTGATTTGAATTTACATGTAAAATACAAATGAAAGAATGTTGTTTCCAACATGTGGATTTTGTTATTGTTGCAGGCCAGAAATTAGTTTAATAGTCTTTTATTTTGTGGGGAAACTCTAAATAAACTATAATTTTTGCTCTTTCTACTACAACAAATTAAAAGACAAAAATAGCCTCAAATAAAATGACATTAATATCCCATAACCACTTATTTCCGTCCCTTTTTTCCTCCTTCAGCCTACGTTCTCTGCTCGAGTTTTATGCTCTTCAATCCCATTAAATTCTATTTTTCCTTAAAAAAATTTAAAAATTGTATAAATTTATTTGTTTTGATTTTGCTTATGCGCAAGTGAATTTGCGCAAAAATTAACATCGTGCGCAAACAAATTTGCGCGGAATGCTTACTTGTGCGCAAGCTAACTTGAGTGTGAATGGGCACCGCGCGCAAGCAAGCTTGCGTGGAATGCTCACCTGTGAGCAAACCAGCTTGTGCGCGGATGGGCACAGTCACTTTTGCCCGTGAGGCTTGCCATGCCCCTGCACGGCTCTCCCAACGAGGACGTCGGTGGGATTTCATTGTGTGAAACCATCGGTGCCTCGCAAAAATGGCTTCCGGTGTCGTCGCTAGCCTCGGATGCCTTGAGCGGAACCATAATATCGCGAGAAAAGCCTAGTTGATGAAGACCGATGGAGACCAACAATTGATGCAAAGAGCAGTCGAGATGAGGAGCAGTCGCCGTTGAGGTGGTTTGCTGTTAAGGAGATTCTGGCGGGAAGGTAGAATTTGGGGATAAAATTATATGAGGCTAAAATTGTAAATGTAGAGGGTAGATTGAGGGGGTTTTTTTTGTAGTTAATTTGTAGTTAAAATAGCAAAAATTGTAGTAGATTTAGAAGACCCCTATTTTGTGATGTGAATATGCAGAAAACCTTAGAAAAAAAGGGAATTTGAGAGAGAGAAAGAAGGATTTGTTTTTGAGGAATCTTTTTTTTTTGCATGACCCTTTCATTTCTGTTTTTGTTTTGTATATAACAACTTCCTTTCTCAGCTAAGATCTGTAATTCCCAGGCTGGACCATATTCTCTCTCTTTTTTTACTAAGAACCTAACCTGAGTGGACTTCCACACTTGGGTCTCACTCACATGAAACCCATAGAGAAATTAACAACCCATAGACAAACTTGCTCCAGTACACTACTACTGCTACGAACAAAGTAAAAGACTATGAAACTAATTTCTGGTCTGCTACAGTTGTTTCTTGCTGTTGAGTTGCTAATGAATTTGTCATAACAAGGATCATAAAGAATTTGACATCCTTGGTTTTGATTTTTGTCCAAGAAAAATCAAGTTCAATCAATCTATAAATTTAAAACTCTAATGCTTTCTTCATACATCCAAAAAATCAATCTTGAATTGTTGTATAGAGAATTTATTCATACAATCTTGAATTGGAACAACAACCTTAACAATTGATATTTGATAACGAAGTCCTGATTAACAGGATAAATTTGAAACTTAGTCCAATTGATTCATGTAGTTTTACTTAAAAACTAATTTTTAATGGATTTATGATTCAAATTCTAGTGTCTGCAATGTTTTATTTATTTATTTTATTTTCATGATGAGAAAAAAATCTGATATGGGGAAGTTGTGCAGGTGTAGATGGGACTTAAACATGAACCATGGAACTCAACTCTCCTCTGCTGAAAGCAATGGCTGCACATTCAAGAACAAAGGACACCTCTCAACCTCAGTCTCCATATTGTAGATGGGACTTGAACATGAACCATGGAACTCAACTCTCTTAGCCTCAGCTGAAAGCCATGGCTGCACATTCAAGAACAAAGGATACCTCTCAACCTCAATCTTCGCACTTGATGGAATGGTGGGTCAATCACACTCGTGCAACTAAAATTGCAGTAGTTTTAGACAATCAAGTGACACAAAGTGATAGCTAGAGCTATAAACACCAGTCTTTGAGTGCTTGATTTCAGCTATAAACAATAGTAATGGCAAATCCTGAAGCTGAAAACCCCAATGAGCACCCCATTAATGAGTAATGGCAATTGATGGACTTCATCAGGGCTTAACAACAACCAAGAAGCCCATAAACTTAGCTTCATCTTCTACATATTTCCAAAAGCATGCCTGTGAGTTGTGGGTTGTGAGTGACTGAGTGACAAAGAACTTGCGACCAAGCTTCTGTACTCTTTTTCCATCAGCTGCTGCAAAATCAAGCCAAGCAGTCTTGGGTTGTCTGTCACTGAAATTGAAGCAGACTTTCATTATGATCAAAACCTGACAGTGTTCAGAGGGGCCTGGTTTGTCCCTCTCTCTTTCTTTTCTTTTCTTTTCTTTTCTTAGATTCTGTTCTTACAGCTTTTTAGAGACATCTAAAGAAGAAAAGTACCATAAATGAAGAAATTGAAAAAGGGCAGTGAAGCAGTTAGTAACTTCCTTTACTTGATGCTGCCAAATCCATTATTCTCATCTAAACTGCTTTTGGGTTACTTTTAGAATTGGGCTTTCATACCGTCCTTGATACTTTGTTTATGATATTGGAGTTCCATGATAAATTTTAAGTGTGGAAGTTTGTTTCTTGGACCTTTTCTTTCAATGGGTTGTTTCAGTTTTTGTATGTTATAAGCTTTAAATATCCATTTGTTATCTCTTACTAGATTGGAACCCGCGCTTCGCTGCGGGTCCATTGATAATTTGATGTATGAAATTTATATATTTAAAATAATAAAACAAATTATATTAAAAAAAACCTAAGAAAAGGAAATTTTTGCAAAAAGAGTAACAACCAATTTGACCTCAAAACCAATATATTGGAAATTAGAACTGTGTCGCAAATCCATAGCTTCCATCTATTACGGTAAAATAATACCATGCTCTTTCCAATACTTATATTGGTTCTATTTACTTTATTATTTAGATTCAAAACAATTTCTTTTAACCAAGAAGCAATACATTGGATACAATACCCCAATTATTAAATCCATGAATTTCTTACATCAAAATTTAATTGATGTTGAAGATTGGTATGAATTTTTAACAAATGTAACTTTTTTGGTGATTTAAGCTTTTTTCACAACATTTACAAATTCCATTTAATAAGCCTGTTTATTCAGTAACACAATTATTGCAAGATATTCAAAACAAATAAACATCAATAACATACATTAAAAAAACTGTGTAACAATAAAAATAATACATTGAAAACAAATAAACATCAATAACATACATTAAAAAAACTGTGTAACAATAAAAATAATACATTGAAAACAAATTTTAACAATAAAATTACCAACATGAAACTTTATAAAAGAGAAAAGATATAAATCTGCTCTGCGATTGAATTGTTTGTCAAAGCAAATTTATGCTTGTTCAACTTCTCGACCTCTTTTGTAAATAAGTTCCTTAAGACATCTAGAAGTACACATCATCAAGAAATAAGACATGAAAAGCATATTAAACTACTAAAAAAAAAAGCAAGAAAGCAAAGGATAACTATAAGTCACACAAGATTTATCTAGGTTTAGTATATTCAATCCACTTTAACAAAAACACCATTGAAAATTTACATTTGCTAAGACCAAGCACAACTATTTAGATTCAAATTTCAATTATTTATTAGAAGAAAATATTAAATTGTGATCAATACATTAACAACCACCATTTGCCTACAATGTCAAAAAGAAAGACCCAGAGCTACAATAAAGATGTGGCATCTTATCAAAAACGCTAGTTTGACAGCAAGTTTGCAATCACTAAGAACCTACCACATAAATTTTCAATTTTGAGTTACACCATCAAAATGACAAATTGCAAAACTTTCAAACTTTAAGCTATTCAAACAACACACTACAATTGAATTATAGACAAAATATCTTAAACACCAGCACATGAATGCCTACATTAAAATATCAAAAAAGTAAGGTTATCCCAACCAGATTTCTTAACACACAGATTAACCTTAAAAGGAAAAATTCACCTCAAGCACATAGAACATACACACAGGTAGAAGTGGGGAAAATTCACCTCAAGCAAGATCTTTCTTGTCCTTGAGTGCATGGCAATGATATTGAAAACAAACATTCACAACATATCACTATTCAGAATTTAGATTCACAAACGAATAAAAAAAATCATAATAAAAACATGCTCACAGATTGAATGATAAAAAAAATTAGTTACTGGGTCGACATGGAATCCTCCTTTCAACTTCACCTCCCACTTCAATTGAATCAACTCTTTTTTTCCTGACCGTTACAAACCACATAATACAGTTCAAACATTTAAGATTTGATAAAAGCAAACTTACATAAATCCAAATAAAACAACACATTTATTTGAGCCTCGTACTCTTTCACATATTACTTTCCATAAACATTAGAAAATAATATAAAAAAGGAGCAAACTTGAAAGAAAATAAGAGAAAAAAGGAGCAATTGGGTAATCCTATGCGGACAACCCTAGAATGCTCCCTTTTTACCAAAATCAATTGTATCGATTTTATTGATGTCTCTTCACTTTCAAGCACAGAGTCATCCTGCCTAAAAGTGTAACTTTGTATCAATTACTCAAATAGCATAGAAAAGAAACATCAAAAAATTATAATATCATGCAAAGGTAAAATAAACAATACAAAAACATATTTCAATTTGATGCATACCAGACCAATAAAAGCTAATAGAACATAGCCTCAACATGCTTTTCATAACTCTTTAACCCTTTGAAACTAAATATTTAGTACATGTTCTTAACTTCATTCAAGGAGAAAAGAGTTCAATCGTTGTTGGTTTTGCAGTAATTATTGTTAGCTTTCCCTTGAAATTTTGAGTTCCAAAATTTATCAAATCAAAAACATTTCAAATCCAAAAGATAAGAAGTATAGACACCTTATTTTGTCCGGAGTCTTAATTTGTAAAAATAATTAATTGGATTGCGTGACATTGTATTTTAATTTAACAATTTAAAATTAGGCTAGAATTAAATGAGAATTTTTTATATTTTAGAATTAACATTAATTAGTAAATTAAAATTAAAATAGGATTAGGAATGATGATAAAAAAAAAGAGAAGAGATAAGAAAAGAAAAGAAAATAAAATTAATTTTAGGATAGGATAATTAGATTTTTTAGGATAATTATTTAGATTAATATTAAAGTTGATAGAGTTAGATTAGGATTAACATAAAAATTAAATAGATAAAATATTAAAAATAAAAGATAATTAATAGAATAGGTTGAGTTGTATTAGGACTCTAACAAATTTATGACTATAAAAAGGGGTTAAACCCTATAACTGAAGGGGGGGAACAATTTTGAGAGAAAATAACAAAAAATATACAAGGCAGCAGTACCAGCGACGACAAGGAAGAACGAGGAATCAAGCTAAGGAAGGCAGACGAAGCAGTGCTAGGATCGAGTTAAAGGGGTTGCTTTTTGGCCATCAATTCCAAGAGCAAATCACGTAATTAGTCCACAAAGCTCAAACTATTTTACTTTGACCAATCCAATTACAAGGTAAGTATTGTTCCTGCACTTTTATGATGCCACGTCTAGTATTTGTTATTAATGGTTAATCATTGAATTTGATACTTTAAGTTGCTTTTCTCATATTGTTCAAAAAAAAAAGGTTGCTTTTCTCATAATAAAGATAATTAAAATAATAAAATATAGGAGTTTAAAACTTAAAAAAATCAAGAATAATAAATAACAAAAATAGGAAAAATAAATAAAGTTAAAATTTAATTAAATAAGACAACAAACTATAAATGAGTAAAAGTAAAAAATAAAAAAATAATTAAAAAGATAAATAAATAAAAGTTATTAAGATAGATGTTTAATTAATAGATAATGACATAATAAATGTTGAGGATGAGCTAGACCTTTCCGATGATGGAATCTTCGAGGCGATTACGAATGAGTAACACTCGAGGAATTCCTAGGTAAGAGAATTCTTTTAAGTCTATCCAGAATGATGGAAGACTTAAAAGGTATTTTCAAAAAAATGAAGGTTAAACTGTATTCTCCAAATAATTAAAAAAGAATAACACGTAAAAAATCATAATTATAAAATATATATATAATAAACATAATAGTAAAATTTTTAAGATAATAATAAATAATAAATAAATTATTAATTAATTCCGATGATGGAATCTTCAAGGCGATTGCGAATGAGTAACACTTGAAGAATTCTTAGGTGAGAAGATCCTTTTAAGTTTATCCAGAACGATGGAAGACTTAGAAGACATTTTCAAAATAAACAAATAATAAATAAAGATAAAAACATAATAAATAATAAAATTTATATTCTAATAAAGATAAAATAATAAATAATAAATAAAGTTAATAAATAATAAAATAATAATTCCGATGATGGAATCCTTAAGGTGATTGCGGATGAGTAACACTTGAGTAATTCCTAGGTGAGAGGGTTCTTCTAAGTTTATCCAGAATGATGGAAAATTTAGGAGATATTCTCAAATACCAAAATCCTAAATATATTAATAAATAATATATATAAAAATAATAATATTTAAGATAAATAAATAAAAGTAATAAAAATAATTAAATAAAAAATAAATTAAGGAATAAAATTCTAAAATACTTCCGACGATGGAACCTCTTCACGGGAGTCGAATGGTACCCCTTGAATACTCTTGAGGTGAGAAGCGTCTTTTTAGAGTTCATTCAGAATGATGAGGGATTCTTAAAAGAATTTTCAATATTTAAATAATAAAAAATATGTAAATTATAAAGGCCACATAACTAAGATTAAGTTAAAATAATACAAGATTAAAATGGTACCAATTTTGGGCGTTGTAGGAGTGCTATAACCTTCCCTACACGTAAACAAACTCCCGAACCCAAAACTAAAAATGTAGACCAGTTTTTAAAGTCTTTAGGTGGCCAATCACACCTAGGTTAAAAAAAGATTGGTGGCGACTCCATTTCTTTAATGTCTAACGACCTAACCCTAGGAAACGTTATGACAAGAAGATTTAACATTAACTTGATCTTAATCATCATCTTGCCTTACATTGATGTTTTGATCATATCTAACCTTTTAAAGAATCCACAGCAGGTTTGAAAAAAAGAAAGAACTTTTTTAGCTTTATATTTAATTATAACAAAATGACATTAAAAAATGACCTCTGCCTAGTGGTTCTATTTTATAGCTAAATAAAGTGTTGGTCACTTATAAGATTTGGATACAATAAAATCTATTAAATATTCAGACAAATAATAAAAAAAAGGAAAAGAGATATCAAACCACACACAAAAGAAAAAAAGAAGAGACAATGTTGATGGAACATATGTAATATGCATCTCCCATCCAAACGATAATAAACACTATTAATCTTTCTTTCTTGTTTGCCTTTCCTAATTAGGATTCAATAACATTTGTTAAACATTCGCTAACATCTTTTCTGCTTAGGTCCAAATATTTCTAAAAAATTTATTATACTTTTAAATCTTAAAATCTAAATTTTACATCAAATTTAACATGTCTAAGATTGTAAATAACGGAAAAAAGTAAGAACTATTAGTAGTAGATATAAGATTTCAAGTATCTAACCTTAATTGGAACTAATGTAATAAATATCCATCATTTTCTTGAAGAAGATATTAAAATATTCAGATAAGCTAACCAAATTAGTACAAATAAATTGTCACTTGAGTTAAGAGGATTCTTTCATAGATTTAAGCACATAATTAGCACTTCAAATACTTTCTAAGTTCAATAACATCAACATTTACATCAAGTTAGTTGCATTGTCAACTTTCCATTACATTGAACCTTTATCCTAAAATAATTCATCAAATATATATGGATCCCCATTCAATAATGGAAGAAAAGAGCAAGTATTAAAACTTTTTGGAGCTATGTATATGAACCAATAGACTAAAACCACCTAGTCTTACCATTTTTTTTTGCTCCACCAAAGAAATCAAATTTCATTCCCATGCCAAGGAACTTAGCACTAATTTTAACAAAAGCGATACAACACATATGATAGATCATGACTATGATAATTAAATATCAAACTTTGCATACTTGAGAATATAAATCCTTTTTTATCAATCTGATGCCATAATAATTCACTATGCACACTGACCACATCCTTAACTTATCCCCCTCCTCACCATGAATATAACAACAAACCTTTTCAATTTAAAACAGAACAACGATTAGATTACTTACATTTCAATTTTACTTTACTATAAGCAATGGGTACCAATCTTTCAAATTTCTTCCAAATGTGTGTGTGTTTGTGTATATGTAGCACAATTATAAGTTCTTTCATGTTGATATTTCAAAGGAGGACTCCCATTGATCTTTCACCAAGAAAACATCATCCGACGATACCATTGAAACATCGTTATCAGCATTGGCATTCTAGTACAACACTAATTTTTATTTACATTTCAATTTTTTTTTGAAATGGCTATAAAACCAAAAGGAACAGTGAAAAAAAAGGGCAAAATTCTATTTCATGAATTCTAAATCAATGGCTAAAATTTAATAAAAGTAAGATAAAGCAATTTGTTATCCAAAGCATTTTTTTTATTTTCACTTTTTTTTATTTTCACTTGTAAGATTTAAAAAAAAATTATTGTTTCTTTCCTATCCAAATGCTACTTTTTAAAAAGAAAATTTCCCAAAACTAAATGGTCTAGAGTCATTCATCCCATAAACAAACAAACCTATTTGACCAAATCACTCAATTCCTTCTTGTAATATATTAAAATATGTATTACTACATATTATCATTTAAGAAATTTTAAATCAGTATTACTGACCCAAAAAGAAAATGAAGCAATTGAAGAGCTTTCAAAAGCCTAACTTGCAAATACTTCATATTTGAGCCGTATCCCATGATTCGATGGATGATTTCAACTCAGCTGTCTGTGATTGTGAAAAAGCTCTATGCTTGAAACCAAACCATGAATTTGTATCATAGAGAGGCAATGCTTATGTTTTATTTGTGTTTATACCTAACTCACATTTTTCCACTCATTTTAAAGAGAAAAAGAGAGAAAGATCAATAGTTTCTCGTCAAGATTGTTGGGAAGAATTCTTTGGGAGTCTTTGGTATTCCAGAAAGTAAAAAGAACATCAAAAGAATAAGGGTTTTGAGAAACCCAAAAGTTCAAAAATCAAATAATCTGCCTAATCTTTTTTTAAAAGAACCAAATCAAAGCATAAAAAAAAACTAAAACATATAAAAAAGGCAAAACAACAACAATAATCAAGGGAAAGAGAGATGGGATATTTTTAAGAGTGGGTTTTTAATATGAAAATGAAAAAAAATTCTTTTGGTTTTCTCAGGACTCACCCTTTTTACATCAGACCGATCAGTTATCGCCACGAACCATTTTCCATCCCAGCATAAATCAATCCACCACAACGATCTAGTTCTCCACAACCAACCCGTATGACCCAAACTATTCAAGAACCGGTTGATTTTCAGCTTCATAGTATTGCCTTGGCATCGAGTTAGAGTTTGGTTTACGGGAGAAAAGGAGAGAACAGGTTCAACTTCACAGGGACAGGCGCCTAAAACTAAGTCAGTAAAAAACTCAAATGAAATTACGGTTATATCCAGAATTGACAAAGAACAGGTAGCAAAGAAAAGGATGAACATTGTCCAAACCGGATAGAAAAACGTGGACGATGGTGAGGGCGCGTAAATCTATAATTTTTATTATATGATGATTGTGGAACTTTGTTAAGTAGAAGTGAAAATTAACAAGGTGCGGTTGACTCTGTTGCCCTAAGATTCCAATTTTTCATCCTGTTTATATGATAACCATTGTTAATCCTCATTGCAGTCATTGTTCTTAGAGCAAAAAGCAAACACGTACAGCTAAAGCTTGCCAGTAATGGTTAAGATATTCTTCAGTGGCTAACATGGAAATACTGTGAGCTTGTTTTATAAATGATTATTCTTTAAGGATTCTTTTGATTCAGCGTTTTATAAACTACCAATGTTCTGGCCAAGCTTTTTGTAATGGCATTGAGTGTTTGGTTGTCTTGTACTAGTGCATACTAATGAAGTTTGCATTGCTTCCTACCTCCATGCATACTTGGAGTTCATACTGAACTGATTTCTTCAGAGTTTCCTAGAAATTGATCGGATTAATTTGCGGATGCATCAAATCTACTCGTTTTACAATCAGATGTAGCAGTACTAACATTTATCTTGCAAATTGGTTACAGTATTTGATGCTTGGCGGCATCCCAAATTTCTGGCCAAGTTCTGGTCTCTGCCATGGTTGCTTCTTAAGTGTTTTTGATATCTACATGAAATATCAGGTCAAGTTTAGAGCTGCAAATGGCAGCCAACTTGCCTTTTATTACATCTTTCACTGAACAAACATGTTGACATGTTCTGTAGCCTGGTGTGCAGGAAGATGCAGACTCATGGCTTTTCAGTCTTAGTAACAAAAGATGATAAAATGGTGATAATCATTTTCTGAAAAGGGTAGACCTAACAGAAATGCTTAATGGATGCGGAGACACAAGTCACACAGCCCCGCAGAAGAGAGAATCAAAACAATATACCATACAAATTGGCTACATCGATCTTCCTCGAACTGATTCGAGTGAGAATACAGCTCTTCAGCTTCTTGAAGGCAAAAAAATTCTAGGCTATCAAAGAAAAAGGCCTGCGTTGAACTTTTCTATGGAGATGCAAGGAACAATGCAGCAATCATCCTATTGTCTCTAGGCTTCAGGTGAATATATTGGATCATATAACTAGAATAAAACCTCCTCCACAGAGGTATTACTTCAGTATTAATACATAATCGTTTGTCACATTGATATTTAACATGATATCCTATAACAGTAGATATACAAAATATAGATGCCGGACTGGGGACTGTATATGACTGCAAATCAATGTCCGGTAACTACATAAATCAGCAAGCATTCATTCAAATTTCCATCAAAAAACGGTTTTTTCCGATGTGTAATGTGGTAGTGACAGGCTAAAGCAGAAAACTGTAAACAATTATGAGCTTAGAACGGCAGATTAAGTATTGGTGACTTAGCCGTAGCATCGAATTGGATCATTGCACCCTTTCTCAGCAGATTGTTTAAAACCAAATCGACCTCCTTTTGCAAGGTACTGCTGGTGATATTCTTCTGCTCTATAGAACTTCCTGGCGGGGAGAATCTCAGTAACAATCTTTCTGTTCAAGAGTTTCTGCTGTTTTTCCATGGACTCTTGTGCCGCCTTCTCCTGCTCAGGGGTGTAAAAGTATATACCAGATCTGTACTGTGTTCCCACATCATTTCCCTGCCAAATGATTTACAACCTATTAGAATGGTAAGACTAGTGTGCAGATGCAATTCTACCAACATGATAGATAAAAGATTATCCTGCCTCATATCTATCACTCTAAGCAAACTTACATGCTTCGTCATGATATATCTTTAGCATCATCTATGAGAGTGAACAAGAAAGCGGAAGACGATTTTTTCCCAGAAGGATTGCATTTGTAATTAAATGAAAACATACGAGACTATCAAATCAGTGGTTATATTTGTGAGTCACAATTAACCAATTGACCAACATGGAAGACAAAAGCCCAATAATCTCTTGACCAAGTAGTTATGAAAGAGTTGTGGCACGTTGTTCGGCTTGAGTTTGATCTCAAGCAACCTGAATCCCTACAGCTATTTCATAGTTACACCCTGACAATTCCTGAACTCCGAAAAACAGTAATACTAAGAGAAACAAATACCTTTAACTTCACAGATAATGATCACAAATTACCAAGCAAGCAGCACCTCAAATTCCCAACTATCGATCATAGAAATGACTTGATTTATATAAAAAGATCAAACTTTTTGCAGGATGGGATACAGCACCTCAATTCCCAACTATCGATCATAGAAACGACTTGATTTATACAAAAAGATCAAACTTTTTGCAGGATGAGATATTCTATTGTTTATGCCCTTTCGAAGTAAAGAATGAGCAAATCAAAGACACATTACAAGACAGAAAAGAATTGAAGCAAAGCAACGAAAGACAGCTCCTCAAAATCTCATAACACAGAATAGTTTGACGAGCAAAACTGCAAACCCACTAAACGGATGAGCAGAAAAGGAAATCAGTAACACACAAACTTCAACAAAGGACTGCTGATGTTTCCCTAGGCTTACAAATTCTCTAAGCAAACTTTGGATAAGATTGCATAAATAAATCAGCTTTAAATAACAAAAGTAAAATACAGATTATCAACTCCAAATCCATTCAATCAAACAAACGAATAACACACTCAAGAATTACCAATTAGCCATAGATGATAGAACCCCGAAAGATTACTTCAAAATTATCACTATAATAAGATAATTCACAATTGCAATAGTCAATTGAAAAATCCATCTTCAAATAACAAGCAAAACCCCCAAGATTACACATCGATCAACCAACATAAAACACCCAAAAATGGAAAGAAGACAGAATTCAGAAGCTCAAATTACAGAAATATATATAAAAAAGAGTCATCTTTAAAAACCCACATAAGAAAAACCACTAAAAAGCCAAAATTTTCCACTAAATAAGAACCCACCTGGCGGTTGAGCGTAGTAGGATCATGGCGAGCCCAAAGGACATCTAGCAAAGTGTCATAGCTACACTCTTTAGGATCATACTGAACCCTCACAACTTCATTATGGTTGGTAGTCCCCGAACACACGTCTTCATAACTCGGATTATGCGTGAAGCCTTGGGTATACCCAACCTCCGTTTTGGTCACCCCTGGCACTCTCTGGAACGCCAATTCAACGCCCCAAAAGCACCCGGCACCGAACTGAGCAAACTGCTGGCCAGGAGCCGGGATGTCGTCGTCTGGACCCTGAGCGATGGCGGAGTTCTCCATAGACGGGGTTGGCCTGGCTCCAAAGCCGAGGTTTTTGAGGATGTTCATGGGTGGTCTGTGAAGGGAAATTGGACGTTTGGTTTGAGGGAAATGGAGAGAATTAGAAGAGAAAGAGAGAGGAAGCTTTGGAGAGAGAGAAAAGAAAGGTTTAGAGACGAGAGAAGAAGAAGACGAAGTGGCAAGCGTAAGACTTCGAAGCATTGTTCTTATGAGCTGGAGTTGAGTATTGGAGAACAACAATGGTGGCGATAATATTGCTAGTTTAGTGCTTCTCTCTTATTTTCAATTTATTTTTAAAATATTATTGATGAAATTAAAAACAATATCACATATCTTATTGTTTATTAAAAACTATTTCTTTATTTAAATTTAATTTATTTCTTAAATTATTTTAAGAATTTATTTATATATTTAAAATTTTATTTAATAACATTTTCACAAAAAATAAATATTTTTTTGTAATTTTTCAAGGTACTCTTTTTTTTTTATTTTACAATTTCAAATAATAAAATTACTTTGTCTTTCAAAACTGAATGTAATTCGATACTCTTAAATATTGACATAAGTTGCAATTAACTTCTTAACTATTTTTATCTTTAAATTTCATTCAACATATTTTATTGATTTGGTTTAAATAAATTTATTTACATTGATTTTAAGTTTTTAACGAATTTATAAAAAATATATATTTCAAAATTTTCAAATTTTAATTTCGCAATAATAAAAAAATTTCTTTTAACATTTGAATTAAATATCAATTGATGATTTATTTATTTTGGTTTGACCTTTTGAAAACTCTACAGAGCACGCGGACGGTCGGATATCTAATCCGACCGGTCCAGCAGCACCGAGAACTTGAGCAACGTGTCGCCACCACTGACCGCATCCTCAGATTTCACTGGGTTTTTGGGCCTTTTTCGTGTAGAGCTAAGCCCCTCTGCTTATTTGGGCCCAAACTTCGGACATCGATTCATAAAATAAAGAATTCATTTAAATCATGCAATCAATTTATTTCAATCGATTTTGTGAGACAATATTTTACAAATTTAAATTTCAAATCAAAACACTCTCAATGGAAAATTGTACAATAAGATTGATTTTATTAACACGAAACTCATTTTATTTTAATTTATTTACTTATTATATTAACATTAAATTTAAAAATCGTGTACTTACTTTTGTTGTGGTATGATTACGTTTATTAACATTAATTATACATTTGTTTTCATGTATATTATATTTTTAACGGGCAAAATAACCAAATAAACTCTCGACCTTGAGCCTAAAATGGAATTAAACCCTCAACATTTTTTTATTTCGTGAAAATCAATCCATAAACTTTTATTTCAGTGAAAATAAACCCTTAATCTTTTAAAATTATACAATTAAGTCCAAATCTGTTAAATGACACTAACTGCTATTAGTATTACACACGTGACATGCCACGTGACAGCCAAGTAAGCTATCCACGTCAACTTTCACAAACGGTAATTAATGTAATTTAACAGATTTGAACTTAATTGCATAATTTTAAAAGGTTGAGAGTTTATTTCAACTGAAATAAAAGTTTATAGACTGATTGTTATGAAATAAAACGTTGAAGGCTTAATTTCATTTTGGACTCAAGATCGATGACTTATTTGACTATTATTCCTTATTAACGTGAAAATCATAGTAAAGACATAAAAACAAGTTACTTTACGGTGCAATTCTCGCTGTGGCACTGGTAACCTCTCACGGTCTCCACCATATAAAAAATTGAATCTATGAACAGTTCATGGGGTTTATGGTTTTGCCATTTGCAAGAATCTCTGCTCAAACAGCAGATCAAACAAACAACATTGACGGAACATGCTGCACTTTGTAAAAATCTTCACCTCGAACTCTATCCACGAATGATTTCGGCATCTCTTCAATGTCCAACTCACGAAGAGCAGCAAGGTTTCCCGTTCCTTCAGGGAGCATCTTCAAATTTGCGCAATTGATGATCCGGAAACTCCTGAGCCTCAGCACCGCGCCTTCTCCAAGATTCAACTCTTCCAAGGATTCTAAGCAGTGAAGCTCCAGGAACTCAAGCTGAGGAAACCCACCGTCCGATATTGCCATTCTATCTCCATCATAGGATCGTGCTTTCAGTCTCAGAATCAACAATCTTGGCAGCCTCTCGAGAACTCCAACTGAAGCTTGCCTGAGATGTGTATGTTCTAATGTCAACTGACAGAGATTTGGTGGGAATTCCTGTGAGCTTGGTAGCTGCCTGATGGTTCCTCTCATATGCAACTTGACTAGATTTTGAAGACCAGAAAGTTGAGTTAGCAATGGAAAATCAGCATCTTCGGTGCGCAGGTACAGGGATTGAAGTTGTACAAGTGCTGCAATGGAGTTGAATATTTCATTAGCATTCAAGCTGAAGTTTCCTCTGATTCCCAATTTCCGCAGGCTGGTTAACTTTCTAGGGTTGTTTTGCATCCACCTCTCGACATTAATCTCTGACAGAACTTGGAGATGCTGCAGTGTGTCGATTCGCAGAGGCCCCCCATATTTATGTCCGCACATGTAAAGATTTCGTAGTTTTCTTAGCTTCCATATTACATCTGGAATTGTTTGCAGATGAAGATTTGCTTCTACATCAAGAGTTTGCAGGTTTCTCAAAGAACCTATGGCTGGTGAAAGCTCCTGTAAGTTGGTTTCCTTTAGCCCCAAGTACTTCAAATGGATCAGTAGTCCAATTAAGCTTGGAATGGTAGTACATGGTATACCCTCCAAATCCAGGATTCTGAGCAGTTTGAAATTCTTGCCAATGTAATCTAGATCTTTGCCTTCCATCTTATAAGGGTCATTTCTAAAATTTCTAACCTGGGTTTTGTGATGATCAACTCTGAAGAAGAGAAGTGAGCGGAGATGGGGACTCAGATGCTTGGATTCTCGCCAGTTGAAGGTAGAGTAGATGGCATGGCGACGACATCTAGCTGAAGGATATGCATTTTGAGTCCCTTGAATTTCATGGAAGCTCTCAGATTTGGCCTTTGAGATTGAAAGGTCTCGTAGAAGATCATGGAGACGACATTGTTTAACTCTGTCGTTGACACTCAATTTGGCTACTTGAACCATGTTTCTCTCAATCAACTCATTCAAGTAATCTTCTGCTACATCCTCCGTTCTTTCACCTTGCTGGGGGATCAAACTCTCTGCAATCCATAGCCTGAACAGTTTATGCGTGGGAATCGGGTGGTCTTCTGGGAACTGTCCAAGATGGAGGAAACAAGATTTGAGGTAATACGGCAAATCGTTGTAACTCAAAGCCAGTATAGCTGATACTCCATTCGGGTCTTGAGCAAAGAATGAGCTCATATTGGAAAGGACTCTTTTCCATTCTCCCAGATTTTTCTTAGTTGAAAGCAAGCCTCCTATCACAATGATTGCTAGTGGTAAGCCAGCACATTTCTCAACAATCTCCCTTCCGATTTCCTCCAGCTGTGGCGAACGATGTGCATTAGCGCTATCAATGAAAGCTTTCTTGCAGAACAAAGTCCAGCCATTTTCTTCGCTCAGAAAATGCAAATCATAGGGAATGCTTCTAGCATCAGCTTTCAGGGCAATGCTCTTGTTACGAGTGGTGAGCATCACTCTGCTTCCATTGTCTCTGTCTGGAAAGGCCTCAGCAAGAGAATTCCATGCTTCTATGCTCCAGACATCATCCAAGACAACCAAATATCGTTTTTTCTGCAGGTGTTCATAGAGAATTTCCTCCAATTCTTCTTCCCGCAACCTTTCCAAATTTCTTCCTGTTGTCACCACTTGCTTTATGATTGCCTGGAATATGTCTCTAGTGCTGAATTCCTGGGAAACATAGACCCATGCTCGGGTTGGAAAACGAGCCTGGATTTCACCATGATTGTAAACCTTCTTGGCAAGAGTGGTCTTGCCTATGCCTCCCATGCCGACTATTGAAACTGCATGCCATTGATCCTCGGTTTGAACAAGTTCTGTCACCAGCTTAGCAATGTCTTCGTCCAGGCCAACAATATCCTTTTCTTCACTGCGAGGAGACGATCTTCTCTGCTTCCGGAGCTTCTCCCTTGCAGTGCTAATCCCCTCGCCGATGTTCTTGATACCATACGTGTCACGACTCTCGGATATACTAAGGATTCTTCCCTGGATGTCCTTAAGCTCATTGGCAATCTTGGAGCGAAGTTTCCAATCTTTGAAAATAGAAGCGTACTTTCCGAAGCAGTTCTTTTTCATGACGGAATCAATTCTGAGAATGAATGTGTCAATGATATCCTCAGCATCATAAGCAACATTTCTAATATCGGAAACCCAGTTGCTCACTCTCTCATCATCGTCTTGCTTTGCGTCCGCGTCCCTCAAGAAACATCGCATCCGCGTCAGTTCTTCTTGCAGACGCACAACTTCATGTCGAACATTTGTTTGAAAATCAATCTCATCGAGTATGTCAGCTAGCCTTTCGACCACAAAGGAAACAGCAGCTTCAGCCATGCCAAAACGCTTCAATATCTTCTTATTGAACTACAATTCAATTCAATTTACTCTTACTTTGAAACCCAGAAGAAGCTCTGGTATTTATCGAAGCTTACTCTTACTTTGAAACCCAGAAGAAGCTCTGGTATTTATCGAGGATGCATGAATCAACATCAACAGAAATCCATCCCCTCTTTTACCTCAAACCCACACTTTCATCTCACTAGATCAGCTCATATACTCTTTAGATCTAACAGACTGTCTACGAAGGTTAATTATTTCTTGTAGATCTAGCCTGATAGAGAAGAAAAGAAGAAAATTCAGTAAAAACTTAATTTTTCTGTCGTAGTAATAAAATACTCATCTTTCAGAAGGGGCCGTGGAACTGTGATAGGTGTCCCAGACCAGGCTTTGTAGCTTCAGCAGGTTGTAAGCATCGCCAAACTCCTTCAAGTCCAAGCTTAGCTGCTCCAGCTTGTGGATGTTGTTGTAATCCCTCCTCCAGGTCCAAATATGAACTTGTTTGCTTACCAGGTTAGCTTGGTCAATTGTGAAGTTGGGTCTAAGTTTCTGTCTGGCTTGAAGTCAAGTCTCTTAGTATTACTATTATTGAACTAATTTTGAGGTGACTTTTTCTTATCTGAAGGCCAATCAATCTGCTGATGGTTTGACGCGTTGCTTTGTTGGTTCGCAAATGGCTTTAAGTCGATAATTGATCCTTCCAGGGAAGGAGGCAGCCATGGTGGAAATCCTTCGTGCTAATTTCGAGGAAGAAAAGGTGCGAACATTGCGGATGGGAGAATTTCTAAATAAACTTTTTTTTTATTCTTCGTACTCTCACTTTCTTCACTGAATTACTGTTTATTACAAAAAAGATTTGGTGTAACGAAGAGTAAAAAGTGAGGGGTATATTTAGAAATTATCTGCGGATGGAGATGGCGTTAGTCCTTAACATTTGAATGTTGTGCATAGTTACCTGTAAAGTTTCAGGAAAAGTTTGAAAAATTGATAAGTGAGTCCAATTAATTTATAAATTTCAGCAACAAATTAATGCCTCATATGATCGAAGCTAGCTGACATTTTTCTTGCTTTGTTTTTTTTTTAAAGTCATTTGTGATAGTTTTCTGTTTTTTATTTTATGTGTTTTATTTTTGTTTTGTTTTGTTTTTAAATTCTAAAAACAGAAAACATGTTTGGTTAGTAATATTATATATTGAAAATAAATATTTAAACTAATGTAGATATAATAATTTAATTAACAAAATAAAATTTTAAAAAATAATATTATTTTATGCTATTTAATACTAATATTAAATATTTTCATTTAATCTTATTAAAATTTAATATAACTAGTATGATGCCCGCACCATCCCGCATAAATAAGGAAGAAAGGAAGGAGATAAGGCAAAAGAGAGAAAGTAAAAAAATTCAAGAATGATTAGATTAATAAAGATTTGATCAGTTGCATCAAAAATACTAAAAGTTCTCAAGAGTTTGTAACAAAGTAAAAGGTAGAAAATGATAATAGCTATAAACAGAGTAGAAAACTTGGAAAAAGGTAGGATGCTTATTCCATTAATGCAATTAAATTTCATGAATAAACGGAAAGGCACGATTATTGAAAAATACATGCTTGCACTTAATGGAAAATATGTGCTGCATCAAAATCTTAGTATATGCTGTATCAAGCATAAAGTCAAATCTAACATTAGTTATATCAAGTTTTTATAATGGTTGAAATCATTGCAGCTTATGAACAATAGTGCACATGAACTCAGGTAAAATGGTTAACATATGAGGGAGTATCAATTCTTCGCTTAATCAAGCAATGAGCATATCATTAATTTCTTCACATGCAGGAAACATAATCATCAATTTAAGGTTTTAATTTTTAAAGCTTAATTCCCTTAAAAGGATATAGAGATTAAGTAAACCATCATAAATCATGTAAAACAGAAAGCAAGGAACAATTAAAAAACAACCTTCATAGAACAAAACACAACAAATGTAAGAGCTCATGCAGAGAAAGGAAAAGAAAAATGAACCACAGAGCACCCCAAAGTAAGCAAACAAAATGCAATCAGAACCCAAAAATCCAGGGAATAACTGAAAGCACATTAAAAATGATCATAAGGCAAATCTGTCCCAATGTTAGCTCTCTTTGCATTCAATTCTTCCTTCCTTTTTTCTTTAGCATCATTTAAAAACCAAGCAGAAAAAAAAACTTGACAGATAAAGCTAGTACATATGAGGTAATAAAGATTTAAAAAAATTAACAAAAAAGGAAATCAAGCAATAATCAACTACCATCAAGTTAAGCTCAAAGTAAGCACAACAGCGAATATTTCTCAAAATACTGATTAGAAATAAAGAGAAGCAGAGAAAAGAAGATCAAAAACTATCCACACAAAGGAGAAGGCCCACCTAGAACCAAAGCGTACTCACAATGACGATGTTGGGAAATACAAAAGAATCAAACAGCAACAAAAATCAACAAAAATTGTAAAAAAAAAAACTACTTTAAATCAAGATTTAATTATCAACATCCAAGCTCAATCATCAGAACCTCCTAATTAAACTCAAGCCAAAGGAAATCTTTCTCACAACCTTTTTGAAAAACAAAAAAAAGAAAAGCAAAGCAAAGAGGAAAGAAAAGCAATGAAAATAACCTGTGCAGAGCAGGAGAAGTTGGTCAGAATCAAACTAAATCCACTCTGAGAATACCAGCAAGACAAAAAATTTTTTTAAAACAACCCAAATCAACATTCAAATTAGCGAGTAAGAGCACAAAAAATCAAGGGGAAACGGTAGAAATGAACTGGGTAAAAAAAGGTGCATGCTTACAAACAATCGTGAACTCTCTCTTGTAACACAATTTTTTCCTCTCTTTTTCACTGAGAAACATAGCCATCAGAAAAACTCAAGGTGGCTAAGAGGAAATCTCAAGTAAAACTGCTAAACATGAAAAAATTGAGTACCGAAGAGGAGATTAGGTGAGAAACAGACATGAGAGTGGGAGTGAGGAATCGGCACCTCTGGTTACAGAGCCAAAGTAAAAATGAGGGAAAAAAGACACGTGAAGAGAGAGCACATGCCAAATGCA
This sequence comes from Heritiera fomes, assembly GCA_032173925.1. Taxonomy (NCBI): domain Eukaryota; kingdom Viridiplantae; phylum Streptophyta; class Magnoliopsida; order Malvales; family Malvaceae; genus Heritiera; species Heritiera fomes. The sequence continues at coordinate 1,104,846 of JAPDPM010000005.1, read as the reverse complement.
GAGTCAAGCCCTACTGCTTTCTTAACTCCTGTAGAAATTACCTCTTAAGCCAAAAGAGAAAAAAGCAACTTCAACAGACCAAGGGCACACAGTGGAAAAGTGGGGGCAAAAAACGTGGTTTAATAGGAGGCCGAGAAAATCGACAACTTTTATATTATTGATATCCAAAATCAAGAAAGAACGTGGTATCAACTGCACACTAAGACTTGAAAAATGGAGATCAAAGTTCTAACTTTTCAGCTTAGCCTAGTGTTTGACTGCAACACAATTTATTTGACAAAAATGAGCACATGAAAAATATATTTAAAAAATAAGGTACCAAAATAAGTAAAAATTCAGCAATTCGTTTCCCATTCAAACCACATCAAAAAAATTCAGACCAAAATCTAGTATGTCTTAACCATACATGTATATTAGGAGAATAAGCATGCATGCGTACATACATGTAGATGATTTGTGCATTAAGTCCAAAAAATTGAAACTTATCTTATTAATTTTTGTTTATATTTAGCTTTTATTCCTACTAATTCATCCAGCTGCAGTTTCAACAAAGAGATGAACTTATCCAAAAGCTCATGTGCCAAAATATGAAAACAAACTGAAAAAAGAAAAGCTAAAATACTTATAAAATATACTTTAGTAAAAGTTAAAGCAAAGTATTGGCATCAACTTTAAAAAAACACAAAAAGCTGCTTATAGTTCAGCAAATTCAATAAAGCATCCAAAACGTTCCTAGAACTGCTCCCAGTTCCAATAGTAACTTGTTACAGCATATAAATCACATTTATAAGATCTAGGACAATTCAAATATCAAGGACTTTACAACTTGAAGGAGAAAGAAAAAGAAATAAGTAGAGAAAATCTATACCAGGAGCAACAGCTTCATGCACTTAATTGATCCATTCACAATGGATGAATGCAACGGGGAATAGAGATCATTCTAGGTAACACTTGGCCGTTAAAGATCAGTGAAAAAGAAAATTAAAAAATTAAGCCATTATAGGTAAAATATTTCGCAACCTAAATGGTTTGAGGATAAAGAAATATTCCTCAACCTAAATGCTTCGAGGATAAAGAAATCCGCACAAATAAACCTTCCAAAGTTGCTCTTCCCCCAACAAATTATTGAATTCTCATAATCATTGAAGGAACATATAAAAAAAACAGTGGAAACGTTTAAATCACCATTAACATTTCCAACTAAAAGCAAATTCACTTGTGAGAAAATCCAATAAAGATCCATAATTAATTTTTCACCCAATTACAATCTGGAGTGCTTTTGACACACCCCACATCTTGGTTGATGGACTGAATGGTATAAGATTTTCATGTGCTCCATAAGATGTGACTTTCTTTTAAATTGTTTATAACATGTAGGACATTTGTGCGTGTAAAAGGAAATAACAAACAAAGAAACGGTCTTCCTTACATTACAGGCATAGCTTATATATCATCATCATCAGGAATAACAAAGACAATATCAGCTCAAAAACCTCCATAAAGAGTTAAAATCATATGGGTTAGGTGTTTTGATGAGAAAAGGTTACTGAAGCAGCAAATTGAAAACTTCCCAGCAATATTTTTTTCCTTATTTCACAGTGTCATACTTGAAAAGTTAAAGTCAAATTGCCTACTCCCTCTTTCTACTTAATCTTGGAGTACCTTAATGGAAGCAACGACAAAAATAAGAGATTAACAAAAAAAAGTAAAAAATTTTCAACTGCCTAGCTGAAAATAAGTAGCATTTATATCCCAAAATGTTGGTTAAGAAATTAGCTAAAGCCTCAACACTCCAATTATAAGTGAACACTTAGAAAAACTTGAATGTTGGACACATACCTACGTCCAACACTTACTCCAAAGTTCGAGCAACATAGACATATGCCTTTGCGTGTATGATTGAGTAGGAAATGCATCTTTGTGAATTGATTTATGGATATCCATATGCACATTGAGATGCATAAGGAGCTGGGTTTTTGGACAAAATTTATCTTTTTGATATATATTAAGGATGTTTATTAAGCAGGAAGATATGAAAGATATTAAAAATATATAAATTTATAAAACACATACCTTAGAACCACCAGCTAAGAAATCAATGCTCAGTATAGTTCATTTGGATTAATTTCAAATTTATGTTCCTGTTGATACAGTTTATCAGATAAAGTACTAACAAAACTTTTAAAAATAATCCTACCAGTCAAAATACTAAATTTATAAGTAAGTTCTTTATTAACATACAAATATTTCTAACAATAGAATACTACAAATTCCAGCAATAGTGTCTATCATGTTAGTAACAAAAACTTTAATGAAAGCTCATAATTTTCTTAAATTTGTCAACCATACATTAACATATATATCAAAAACACATAATCATTCAAATTGTTATTTTAAGAAATCAAACTCACTGAATGTAATGCATTCAATCCAAGAAAAAACAAAACTTATAAAACTTGAAGAATTATAACATTCTTACCTCATGTTCAATGGCATCACCAATTTGGCAAAGCAGCTTGGATGACCTTAATTCCTGTGCTCAATTGTTGTAACATTATTAGTAGTGGATAGGTTGAGAGCTCAGCACTTTCTACCATAATTATAAATTTGATTTAATTAATCTAATCATACTTTATTTATGTAATTTCAAATTAAATAAAATACATAATTAATTTTTTGACATCACACAAAATTTCAATTATTTTATATCTTTTAGAGTCCTCATTAAGCATAAAGTCTAATTCCAATTCAAGGTAAAATTTCTTTTCAAACTATTTTAGAGTACTAAATATGTTATTTCAATAAACAAAATACATTGATACTTGATTATTTGATTTCTTTTCTACTTACAAAACTACTGATATATTGTCCAAAGCTAAAAGCAATTTGTCACAAATTAATTTGCCTAGCCTTGGCATCAAGACTTTTAACTACAGCTTTGACTTTTAACGAAGAACCAAAAGGACTTAGGAGAAAGTTTCATGGGCTGCACCTGGCGTTATTTGTAGTTTGCAATCTACTGAAGACAACTCAACAGTATTAATGCCATGATTAGGACCATTTACCATCGTATAAGGCAATCACCCATGAACAAAATTGTAAGACATGAATAAATTAGAACCATATACCATACATAAAATCACCAACAGATAAAACATGAATGGTAGAAAAATCAATACCCATGAAAATCATAAGTAATTAAAGTTGTAGCCAATAGCCTAGAGGAAGATAAAAAGAGGAAGTTGTGTCATTATTCTATAGTTAAAATATTCTTAAAAAAGCCTTAGTGTTAAAAGAATGTTATGATAGCCTTTACCTTCAAACCAACCATTATTGTGCCATAATCCTTCTACGGTGAAACACATATTTCAGGTACCTTTTCCACCTCTATTCCAAGCTTCTTAATGATATAGTCTAGAAAAGGGTATCCAAGGAAAAAAAAGTTATGAATTTTATGAAAAAGCGAACGATTTGTCAAAATAATGAAACCCTTCAAGGAAACAATAACAATACCTCTAATGCTCTTGGTAACTTCCTGTACAAATCAAACCCATATCATCCTTAAATAAATATGCAATTTCGTTAAATCAAATACAATCAACTACCATTTTCAGGGCAAAGATAAATCATCTATTACATTTATCCTAACAATTATAAACCTTAATTGTGTCAACAAATACACACACATAAATTATCTTTTTGATACTTGCATAAAAAAAAAAAGATATTGACTATAAGAATGTAAAAGAAACATTTTAGTACATAGAAAACTAAACAAACAAATTAACAATCACAATCACATAACAAAAAATAAATATTAAAAATAAAAGCTCTATCAAAGTAGATAATCAGTGTTAAAAAGAATTTAATAGTTGCCCTGTAAAATAAATATTGAAAAATATTAGAATAAAAATAACTATTAAGAACCAAAAAAATCAATCCGACTCACACCCCACCCCAAATCTCAAAACCCAAACGAAAATTTTGTTCCTACTTTAGATTTTTAGCCTAATCGGTAGGAACAAAATTTTTGTATGAGAGAGGATTGGAGATGTTGTAGGAAAAAAAACCAAAAGTTGTCGAGATGGGTATGAGAAGGGATGGGAGAAGATGTGGCTTGCTATAGGTTTTGAGTTGATTTTATGGTTTGTCTTGGAGGAAAAGGGAGAAGAAGAAGAAAAATTCTGGAGTAAGAGTAGAAGAATCGAGAAGAAATTTCATGGTCGAAGGAGAGAGGACAGAAGAGTGAGACACAACAAAAAAGGAGCGCATGTGCTGAGTCAGGTGAGGGAAAAAAAGAGTGAAAGTAGACATGCCCAAATCACGTGAGACAAAAGAATATAAAGTAAATCACGAAAAACCCAAAAACAAACAACAAATGGTAACTCAAAAGGGATTAATAGTGTCCAACGTGGGGTAAAAGAGGTGGCTGATGGTGAGTGCACGTGGCTTTACAATTTTTATTATATTAATTTGAATAATATTTTAAGTAAACATAATATTAAATAAAATAATTTAATTAAAATAATATTAAATAATTTTTTAATATTAATTTTTATTAGATAATAATATAGATTATTAAAATTCTAAATTTATATATTCAATAATAATATGAATTAATAATTATAAATTTTATTAATAATATTATTTGATTTAATTGCAATAATATTAAATAATATATCTAACTAATTAATTTATAATAATTTATATAAATAATATTATTCACTTATTTAATAATATTAAAGTATTTAATAGTAGTAATGATATATTTTAAATTTAATTTAAAGAATATAATATTAAATAACAATATTCCTTAGTAAAATATTAATTAATTATATTAGATAATAGTACTTAACAATAATATTAATTGTTAAGATATCAAAATTATAATAAATGATATTATTTAAAATATATGATATATTTAATAAATTATTATACAAATTTAAATTAAATAATATTATAATATTATAGTTTAATATTTTTTCATTTAATTGCTTTTTATATTTTCAACTTTTCTATATTAAATAAATATATTAATTTTAAAATATTTATATTCTAATTTTAATAATATTTTATATTAAAATTTAATATTATTTTATTTAAAAAATTTAACTTAATTTTATATTTTTTATTATGAAAAATATTAATATTGTATTAATATATAAACATTGTTAACTTATTTGTGATCAATATCATAAATGAAAACATATTTTTGAAAATAATAGAAAAAACAAATTTTTATTTTCATTTTTTGAAAACAGAAACATACTGCGAAACATATTTTATATTGTTATTTCTAAAAAAAATAAAAAAACATAAAATAAGAAACAAAAGGGATACCGAACCAAGCTCTGATGGGCAAAAAAAAAAACCCGAAGCTCAACGTTCGAATTTTTATTTTAAAACAGTGATTTGGTCATGGTGTACAGAGGCTGCGTCTTTGACGGAGACTAAAGAATAGCATTTTTGTCCAATTTCTCTCTCTCTCTTCTTTTTTATTCAAGACTTTGCTACATTCAGTTCACAATTTCACAAAAGAGGGAATTAGCCCCAGTTTCATGGTTTAATGTTTTTGGTATTGCTCACACAGGCCTCCATTAGAGCTGTAAGACAGTAAAATCCAGTCTAGTTATGGTCAACCCTCCAATTTCCTTTCTGATTCTGTACATCCTGCTATAATTGCGGTCGTTTGTTTTTCAGTTTTGTCTCATTTCTCTTCCTCTATTGTCATAAGCGTCCATTTCTGAATCTTACAGTCATGGAGTTTCTTCCTTTTATAGTTTGGAGTTGTTAGTTTACTTCTTTATACTGTGTATACCCCTTCTTCACTCATTAACTATAAAAACTGATCAGTCTGCGCTTCTGGCCTTGAAAGCCCGTATCGATCCCGAAACTCAATATATCTTGGCAAACAATTGGACGACAGCTACTTCTGTTTGCAATTGGATTGGTGTTACTTGCGGTGGCCAACCCCAGCGGGTCATAGCCTTGAATCTTTCTTCCATGGGTCTAAAGGGCACCATCCCTCCACACATTGGAAACTTATCTTCCCTCTCTCTGCTATCCTTGTCTTCTAACAATTTCACAGGAGTCCTACCAACAGAACTTGGGAACTTAACCATGCTCAAGATTTTGTGTTTTAGCCATAACAAATTGGAAGGTACGACAACTATCACTCAGATCATTTTTACCGTAAGTCCCAACTTTATACAGATGTTTTCAGCCTCAACCTCTCAATGTATGTCCATATAGCTTTGGTAGAAAATGAGCTTGCTAAAATCCGTTTAGGTTGGCCTTTGAAATGTAGCAAGCTCCTCCAGATCTGCCATCACATAAAAACCTTTCATTCAAGAGCTTTAAATTAAATTCTCATTATAAAATAGTAGGTTGCTAGATGATTGGTTTTGTCTACTATCATATTGATCTTATATTTGGTAGATATATAGACTGATATTTGAACGGTAGACTGACTGGGGCTCAAAAGAAAAAAAAGCTTGCCACTCTTGTGATTTTGATTGGAAAATGACTAAAGTAAAATAATAGCAATTGTACATGATCTCTCTGATACTTACATATTAATAACCATAAATTTGAAATTGCATCTGAAATCTAGGCCTCATGGAAGAATGTTTCACTTGTTTAGATATGGATTGTAGTGCAGTCTATGTTGAATGGAATGATAAATGAATTATAGTCCATGTTCTTGTAATCTCTTTTTTTTTTAAGTTCTGTTTCAGTTTAATGGATTATAAGACAATGTGCAAAGGGTTCACAAGGTGATTTATCTTGATGATAACGTTTTTGTAGGTACAATTCCTTGGAAAATAGGTTTTTTAACCAATGTAAAGAATCTGAGCATTTCACGTAACCACCTTACGGGTGCAATTTTATTTGCTTCTAGTGTTTGCCTAGATATGACATCATACTTTTCACTGTTTGAACTGGTTGAATTTATCCAGGTCACATACCAAGCAGTACTGGCAACTGTACTTTGCTTGAGGAAATAAACTTCAGTTAAAACAAATTGACAGGTACATTATACCATTCTAGTTCAGAATTTTAAACCTGTTTACTCAGGTCCCAACTCCTGAAACAAACCCCATCTTGAGAAAGGTTTGAATTTTCCGCTGGATCTGTACTTGTGTTGATTGACCACATAGGTCTTGGCTTAAAATTGACGATGGGGATAAAAGATGCAGTGTTGAGAGTGAATTTGGTAATTTGTGTAATCTTAGCTGAGCCTGCTTGGACGAAGTGCTATGGCTGTGAGAATATTGCATTACTAGTTGTAATCAACACTAAATTAAAATTGCACAGCTCAATACCCCATTTGTTTAGGAGATAGACATATAGGTTGGAATCAAGTAGGGTAGCATAGTATGTGAACTTTTGTCCTACAAAAGGAAAAATCATTGCATCTTTTCTGGAGCTAGGATCCACCATTGTCTCTTTTAGGGGGGTTGCTTTATGTTGTCTATTATAAGTTCATATTTATTTATTTCCTTTTGTAGGTAGGCTTGATCTGGCAACAACCTTATTGAATGATTACATTTCTTCCTCTTCATACACCTTAATGCAATAATTTTAAAAAATGTGAGTAGAAACTGCAGAATTCAATTGTTAAAGTAAATGTTGGTGGTTCCCGCTTTGTGCAGGTGCACTACCACCAGAGATTGGAAATCTTTCCAACCTACAGGCATTGAGAGTTAATAGTAACATCTTAGAGGGCATTATTCCATCAACAATCTTCAATATCTCAATGCTACAAGTTGTCTGGCTGTATGAAAACCACCTTTCAGGAAACCTTCCACCAATGTTAGGCTTCTTCCTTCCAAATCTTGTTGAGCTTCACCTTCAGGGAAATGAACTTTAGGGAACAATCCCTAGCTCCATCTCTAATGCATCCAAGCTCACTCTATTGGACTTGTCTGATAACTTCTTTACTGGCATTAGTCCTAATTCTATTGGCAATCTGAGAAATCTCCAGAGACTTGAATTAGCCCATAATCACCTAACCAGTGAATCCTCCACAGTGGAATCGAATTTTATTTCTTCATCAACAGATAACAGGCATTTGAGAAGGATTGTGCTATCAGGAAATCCTCTCGGTTCCATCCTCCCCACGTCCGTTGTAATCTCTCCACTTTTCTTGAGTACTTTTTGGTAACTGATTGCAAACTTATGGGCATCATTCCTGCTGAAATAGGCAATTTAAGCAGCTTGATAGCCTTAAAGCTGGGAAAAAATGGATTGACCGGTACTATTCCAAATACAATTGGAAGACTAGAAAATCTGCAAGGATTGCACCTCCAAAACAATAGACTAAAAGGAACCATCTTGTATGATCTTTGTAAATTGAGCAGCTTGGTGGAATTATTCGTAGGTGGTAATGAGCTTTCTGGATCAATACCGGGATGCATAGGTAATCTTATAGCTCTAAGAAATATCAACTTAGGCTTTAACAGATTAACTTCCTTGATACCGTCAAGCTTGTGGAGCCTTAAGCATATCGTGGCCATAAACATGTCATCAAATTCTCTACAGGGGACTCTTCCAATAGAAATTGCATATTTCGAGGGTGCGATTGAAATTAATTTGTCATATAATTGCTTTCCAGATTACAGTAATCCTGCAGAAGTCTTTATTCCATCTCCTATTTGTCTTTCATTAGAGTTCCTGGATCTTTCTTGTAACAACCCCTCTGGAGTAATTCCTCTGTCCTGGGCAACTTTCCTTCGTCTTAAGTATTTTAATGTGTCTTCTAATGAACTCGAAGGAGAAATTCCCAGTGGAGGATCCTTTGCTAAGTTCAGAGCCCAATCCTTTGCAATGAATAAAGCACTTTGTGGTGCAGCACGATTGCAAGTTCCACAATGCAAACTGGTACCTCCGAAGGAAAGTTGAGAACTCCTTTTCTTCTTCTCAAGATTTTTTGCCAATGATTGCATCATGTTATATGCTAATACTGATCCTTGTGTTCATATACTGCTGAAGAAGCATGATAGCTCTTCCAACAAAAAGATCAATTTTATACTTGGAAATTGCATTAGCAACAGATGGATTTAGTGAAAGTAACCTACTTGGCTCTGGGGGTTTTGGTTCTGTTTACAAGGGAACAATGAAAGAGGAGAAGAATGTTGCAATAAAGGTTTTCAAGATGCATACAGAAAGAGCATTAAGGAGTTTTCAGGATGAATCCAAGTTATTGTCCATTACTAATCATCCTAATATTGTCAAACTCATTAACAGTTACTGCGATGATGATTTCAAAGCCTTGATACTAGAATACATGCCTAACAGGACCTTGAACAAGTGGCTTTACACTCACAATTATTTTTTGAATATCTTGCAAAGACTTAACATAATGATAGAAGTTGCATCAGCTATGGTTTACCTTCATGCTAAGCATATCATTCACTGTGATTTAAAACCTAGCAATATCCTGCTAGACGAAAGTCTGGTCGCTTGTGTATGTGATTTCAGCATTGCCAAACTCTTAGACGGGTGGAATACTGCGGTACAAACTTCAACCATGGCCACTGTTGGGTATATGGCACCTGGTAATGTTTCTATTTTGATTTATATTTGCATTAAATATTTCATCTTATATATAATTTCTATCGTTTCTAATTTAAAAGGCTATTCTTTAATAATGCATCGTTATGTTATGTTATGTTATGTTGTGCATAGAGTATGGATCATGTGGAACTATATCTGAAAAAACAGATGTGTATAGCTTTGGTATTCTACTGATGGAAACATTTACTGGAAAGAAACCCATGGATGAAATGTTTGATGGAGAACTGAACTTGATGCACTGGGTATATGATTCATTACCTCATGCACTAGATAGAATAGCAGATGCAACTTTACTTGAGGCTGATCAGGAAACCTTAGCTGCTAAAAGAATATGTATGCTATCAATCATGCAAGTGGCTAGGTTTTGCACTACTGAGTTGCCTGTTAAGAGGAAGACCATGACAGAAGTTGAAGAGCAGTTCCAGATGATCAAAGAAACCTTTTTAAGAGACACTGGGTTTAACGAAAGAGAAATATATCCAAGTATTTCACGCCAAAAACTTCTATTGGCAACAGATATGTTTAACGAAAGTAAAGTAGTTCATTTTGGCGAATCTAGTGTCATATTCAAAGGAAAACTACTAATTTATCTACATGAGGCAGTTGTAGCAATAAACGTTTTTAATTGAACAAAAAGAGGGTGGGAGAGTTTTGCAGTTGAATCTGTCTGTCCTTTATTCGCCATCGGAATGTTGTTACAATCTTGAGGATGTGCAGTGACGGTGATTTTAAAGCCTTGGTTTTTGATTAAATACCCAACGGATCTCTGGAAAAGTGGCTTCATTGCAGTGATGACATCTCTTTTATGAATGTCTTGACAATGCTTAATACAATGATAGATGTGGCATCGGCTTTGTGCTACCTCCACTCAATGCGTGTCATTCACTGCAATTTAAAGCCTAACAATGTTCTACTAGATGATGAAATGGTTGCACATGTTAATGATTTTAGCATTGCTAAACGCTTAGGCAAAAGGATTGCTGCAACAAAAACCACGACCATGGCCACTGCAGGATATATGGCTCCAGGTAATGTTTCTCATTTTGTTCAAGTTCAATATTACCAAAACATCATGCAATATGTTGGATGCATTATAATTAATGCATTATTACTATTTTGATGTAGAGTATGAATCAACGGGAACTGTTTCTGAGAAAACTGATGTTTATAGCTTCGGTATTCTACTGATGGAAACATTTACCAAAAAGAAGCCAACAGATGAAATGTTTAACGGAGAAATGAACCTCAGGCATTGGATATGCTCTTCATTACCTCATGCAGTAGACAGGATTGTGGATTTCACTTTGCTGCATTCTTATCAGAACGATTTAGCCGGTAGTAAGACATGTATCTTATCAATCATGAAAGTGGCCTGTTGTTGTACTGCAGAGTCGTCCGATGAGAGAATAACTATGGCAGAAGTTGAAACCCTGCTCATGAGGATCAAAAAAGAGTTTATAAGTGAGATGAGAGTATGACTTTAATATGACACCGCAGGTTTTTTCTTTTTCCCTTCATCTCTATTCTCTTGTTCTTGCTTTTCTGGTGGTTCCTGTCTGAAACAGGGTGCAGAAGAGGGCTTTTGTGATTCTTCACATGATAAAACATGTAATTCTTGTATGATTCTGTTCATTAATTCAGAGCCAACATACATCTCTACTCTTCTCTCTCTTTTTATTTTTTATTTTTTTTTATAGAAAATATACATTTCTCTTAGCTGTAGGATAATAACCTGATCATCGGCTTGTCACCTGTTTGATGAGTAATATGAAAAGAAACTTCAAGATTCTTGTTTTGACGTCTCACCAACCTTCGGTCTTTGATCAATTCGCAGTACAAAACTGCTATATTAGTTGAGCATTGATCAGTACAGAAGCTTTTTGGCTTGGCAGTGGAATAAGAGAGAAAGTTTTCTACATGGGAAAATTCTTTTATGTAACTTTTCTATCTCATGCTGATGAATAATTATTAAATTTTGATTGAATAAATGATTAATAATCATGATCAACAAACTTATAATCTTGTACTTTATAGGTTCATATTAATAAGTTAAGCATAATAATCAATTATAATTATTCTTCATTATTTGTCTATTATAAATTTATTTTGTTAAGAAGATTTTTTTTTGTTCATATATTTTCTTATTACATATCACTGAAACTCAAAATAAAGAACATACAACGACTGCATATGTCCCAAAGAAAAAAAAAAGACTTTCAAGCATAGATCAAAGTGCTCATCCGGCTTGAACCTATTGAAAAGCATGTATGTAACTAAACAAACTAAATTAATTTTAATGATTTATTATAATAATAAATCTTGCTATACAATAAGTTTAATTATTAGTTTGTATTTTTATTGGAAATAAACTTTTAATGTAATAGTAAAACCATTTTCGTCTTTTTGGTGTGGTGGCCAAAATTAATGACGCCAAAACCAGCTCACGGCGATCAGAAGACGGTTTGTGTAATACCCAAACCCAAGCATAAGCCCACCTAGACAAAAAAAAAAGATAGAAAGAAACCCAAAAAAACTATAATGGGCATCATGTTTCTAGGTTAGAATATAAGTAACAAAATGAAATAGAAAGACAAAAAACAAGGCGGCGTGAAGCTCCGGAACAAAAGCAATGATAAGCCAAAAAGAAAAGGAAAATAGATAGGAGTGTAGAGACGTTTGAGCGACTCCGAAAAGAGTAGAGAGAAAAGAAATTTGGAAAGGTCAAGCCAACAAAATCGAGTAGCGTGAACAACACAGTGGCGTCGAAAAGAAAAGAAAGAAAAAGACTGAAGCTTGGCTGCCATAGTGCCAACCCGAACGAGAGAAGAGAAAAATATTAGAAGGGAATTAGTTGTTGTTATTGTTAGTGCAAGAAGACCAAGGTGAGTAAAGATACCTTTTAATTTTTATGGTTATATTGTGTAGTTAGGTATTGACTTTTGCAAAAAAAAAAAAAGGGCATAATGTATATTTAGAGAAAATCTGTATTTTAAAGAAAATAAAAATATTATTAGCTTTCGTCAAATAACGTAACTTACGCCAAGTTCATAGTGTATCGAGTTACAGTCATTTAGTGATTACAGCATAATTTTTAGCTTCTGTCAGATAGCATATTTCCTTATATTAAATATTTTTGAATAATAGGCTCCGAGCGATCTTAAAGTTTTATTTTGGATTCAATTTAGCGAGTTCAGGTAAGTGACTTGATATCCCTTCGGTGTTTTAACACCCTTAAAATTAACCTTAATATGATATATATTTTGTATGCTATGTACAAATATAGTTTTGTCCTATGATTTTTAAAAATGGGTTAAGCATGCAAACGTATGTATATATGATTTCTTTGTTATGAATTGAGAAAGTAGTTTTGTATTGACTTTTCGAATATGATTTTATTCAAGTATTTGTATATACTTATCTTTGAGAATATAATTTTTCGTACAAGATATTTTGAGAAGAAATGCGAAATATGCTCTGCATAAGATACGTTTTGGATGAAACATGATTTAGTCGCTTTGATCTTTGAAGTTCGTTATAATGTACTTACATATATTTTTATTTTGGAAATACGAAATTTGCTTTGGAATGATGGACGAAATTTGCTTTGTATGAAATATGTTACAAGAAATAATAATATTGTTTTGTATATCTGGGATAATCTGAAAATGTTTTGTTTTGTCTCCTAGTATGGCTGTGCTCTGACCCTGCCAATGGGGGTTAAATGTTGGCCATGTCGACATGTATTCTGTTAATGAAACTAGTTTCTAACCGAACCACCGGTTGAGAATAGTGGCCCTCTGTTCTGTTTCTGTGCAACTATTAGTTGCTTGTGATATCTCTGACCCGAGCCACCGGGGTTAATTGTGGTTTCTATTTTGATTCTGACCTGTGCCACAAGGGTTAAGCGTGGCCATGGCATGTTACGGGAGACTTCAAAATTTTGAATTATGAAACTTTTGCTCTGTTTTGATATCTGTGAAATTCTGTTTAATTTAATCTGAATGTATGAATTTAAATAAATTACATGATTGAATATAAGATTACCCAATGCTGATTTTGAATTTTCATTGATATTTTGGCCCAATGTTTTTATGGCATGCTTAATCCAACTGTTGGGATTTCGATTGCTTACTGAGTGGTTGTACTTACCCCCTTTTCTTAACATCTTACAGGTTTTGATGTTGATAATGTCTACGGGAATGTTGGGGAGTGACGCTTTGGAGCTTAGGATATATTTCAAAACTTTTAAGCTTATGATCAAATTGAGACATAAAAATCTTTTAAATTTCTTTGTTGACTTTAAGCAATAGGTTGAAGTTTTGTAAAACTTCTTTTGATTATCGGTGGTATATTTCGGTTTAGATATTTGAAAGGATTGAATTTTAGTATGATAAATGCCTTGCATGTCTGTGAGATTATTTCTTACAGGTGTGCGGCGTCTGTTATGTCCCGGGTTCGGGGCGTGACAGATTAAATGGTATCAGAGCTTAGGTTTATTGTATTAGATTCGTATAACCGATCATTTTTTAAATAGTTAGATGTATTATAAGATTGAGAGTGGGGTAGACACTTAAGGTTTGAGACGCTATTCTATCTTATTTCTTTGATAAAATTATTTGATTAGACTTGAAAGAATTTGCTAATACTGTATTGTACTTGATTAAATCAGTATGCCTCCTCGTCGTAATCCAGAGCTTAGTTTAGCTGAGATGGCGGCCAATCTTAGGAGAAATGGTCCTAGAAAACCCCAGCGACAAAGTCCTGAAAATCAAGACCAAGACGAGAATGTTTCTGTTGCACCAAATACTCAAGGAAGAGCTGGGATTAACCAGCCCCATGTGGATGAGACTGTGGGCACTCAAGGTGCTGAGGCTGGGACTAATGATAGGGTAATGGAGCTGATTAGTGAGGTGGTGAGTTTGGTTAGTCACCAACGGCAACAACAACCCCCAATGCAATAGGCTGATAATTTTGTAGATTGGAAAGCACTGGGTGAGTTTAAGAAGATAGCACCACCTGCTTTCAAGGGCTCTACAAACCCTGATGATGCTGAGTTATGGATTGAAGAGATGCAGAAGGCTTTTGATGCTATGCGCTCACCTGAGCAGGATAAGATCAGATTTGCTGCTTATTTACTACAAGGAAGTGCTCATAACTGGTGGAAAGGAGTAGCACGAACTCATGAGAATGATCTTGAATTTTTCACCTGGAGTAACTTTCGTACTGCTTTCTACGCCAAGTATTTCCCTCGGAGCAAGTTGTTACAGTTGGAGAGAGAGTTCCTTAACTTGGTTCAAGGCAGAATGACTGTGGATGAATATGAGGCTGAGTTTGATCGTTTATCGAAGTTTGCCTCTTCTCTTGTTTCTGATGATGAGAGCAAAGCTAGGAGGTTCGAGAATGGCTTGAATGCTCATATACGTAGAGGACTTGCCCCACTGCATTTGACCAGCTATGCGGAAGTAGTTGGTAGGGCAAAGTCCCTTGATTCTGTTTGGAGAGAGACTCAAGAGGCAAGGAAGGACCTTTCGAAGAAAAGGAGTAGGGACTCAGAATTTCAAGGTAAGAAGACTTTTAGTGGTCTATCTAAGTTTCAAGCCATTGAAAGGTCTCAAGCTTCTTTTACCTCTAGAGGTAAGTTTCCTCCGCGGGGAACTCAATCCTATTAGGGCAACACATTTCAACGTGGGCCCAAATGTTCAGTTTGTGGGGGAAAACATCCAGTTACTGAATGTAGACATGTTACCGATGCTTGCTTTAGATGTGGAAAGCAGGGACATAGAATTGCTGAGTGCCCTATGAACTCTTAAGTATCTGAATCAGCACAGAGGCCTTAGAACTTTCGAACAGTTGAACCTTCTATAGTTCAAAGGACACAACCCAGTCAGCCTCTTCAGATTACACCAACACCTTTTGCTGGATTGCAAAAAGGGAAGAAACCTCAGACTCAAGGTCGTGTATATGCTTTAACTCAACAGGATGCAGAAGCATCAAACACTGTGGTTGCAGGTATTTTACCAGTTGCCTCTATTTATGCTCATGTCTTATTTGATACTGGTGCTTCTCATTCTTTTGTTTCATCTACTTTTGTACGAAAGTCTGGTTTGTCTAGTATGCCTCTGGAATATGATTTATGTGTAGACACTCCTATTAGAGGTCAACTTGTGTCTGATCGTATTTGCAAAATGTGTGTATTAAGAATTGAGGATAGAGACGTGTTTGCCAATCTACATGTTTTGGACATGCATGATTTTGATGTGATTTTAGGAATGGATTGGTTGTCTTCTCATTATGCTAAAGTTGATTGTCGGGACAAAAGGGTGGATTTTGAAATTCCTAGGGAACCACTCTTTAGTTTTCATGGTAGTGGTGCTTATGCGCCTTTACAAGTTATTTCCTCCTTGCAAGCTAAGCGGTTGATTAGAAGTGGTTGTAAAGGGTACTTAGCAGCTGTAACTGATACTAGAGCTAAGGAGTTAGTGTTAGAGGATATCTCTGTTGTGAATGAATTTCCTGATGTCTTTCCTGATGATCTTCCTGGATTGCCTCCGGATCGAGAAAGTGACTTCTCTATTGACTTGATTCCGGGTACCAATCCTATCTCTAAGGCTCCTTATAGAATGGCTCCTGCAGAATTGAAAGAATTGAAGGAGCAGTTACAAGAGCTTCTTGACAAGGGATTCATTAGACCTAGTGTATCCCCGTGGGGAGCTCCAGTACTGTTTGTGAAGAAGAAGGATGGTAGTATGAGGTTGTGCATTGACTATCGTGAATTGAATAAGGTGACTGTGAAGAATAGGTATCCATTGCCCAGAATTGATGACCTATTCGATCAGTTAAATGGTGCTCAGGTATTTTCCAAAATAGACCTTCGATCTGGGTATCACCAACTAAAGATTAGAACTGAGGATGTGCCCAAAACTGCTTTTCGAACCCGATATGGGCATTATGAGTTTCTTGTGATGTCGTTTGGGTTGACAAATGCTCCGGCTGCTTTTATGGATCTAATGAATAGGGTTTTTAGACCTTATTTGGATAAATTTGTGGTCGTTTTCATAGATGATATATTGGTATACTCTGCTAGTGTAAAAGAACATGAAGAACATTTGAGACTTGTTTTAGAGACTTTGAGGCAAAAACGCTTGTTTGCCAAATTAAGCAAGTGTGAATTTTGGCTCACTAGTGTGGCATTTCTTGGGCATGTTGTATCTAAGGATGGGATTTCTGTTGATCCTAAGAAAGTTGAAGCGGTAGTGGAATGGAAGAGGCCGAATAATGTGTTTGAAATTCGAAGTTTTCTAGGCCTAGCTGGATACTATAGGCGTTTTGTAGAGGACTTTTCTCGTATAGCTATGCCTTTGACTCGGTTGGTCCGGAAAGGAGTTCGATTTGAGTGGTCAGATGATTGTGAGAAAAGTTTTGAAGAATTAAAGAGAAGATTGGTATCTGCCCCAATCCTTACCTTACCTGTTACTGGTAAAGGGTTTATTATTTATAGTGATGCTTCAAAAAAAGGGTTAGGTTGTGTTCTTATGCAGAATGGCAAGGTGATTGCCTATGCTTCTAGACAGTTGAAACCTTATGAGGAGAATTACCCTACTCATGATTTGGAGTTGGCTGCAGTAGTCTTCGCATTGAAAATTTGGAGACACTATTTGTATGGTGAGTCTTGTGAGATTTTTACTGACCATAAGAGTTTAAAATATCTTTTCACACAGAAGGAGCTGAATATGAGGCAGAGGAGATGGTTAGAGTTATTGAAGGACTATGACTTGACCATTAGTTACCATCCAGGAAAGGCGAATAAGGTAGCTGATGCTTTAAGTAGAAAATCTGTAGGGAATCTGGCTTCAATAATTACTTCTCAGAGACAAATTTTTGAGGACCTTCGAAAAATGGATATTAATGTGCGGGTACGAGGTTCAAGAGCTTATTTGGCCAACTTGAAGGTGCAGCCTACCCTGGTGCAAAGGATTAAAGATGCTCAAGTTAATGATCCTCGACTCCAAACCATTAGACTTGAGGTGGATTGTGGTTTAAAACCGAATTTTAGAATTCATGAAGATGGCTTCTTGAGGTTTGGTGACAGAGTTTGTGTTTCGGATGACTCAGAATTGAAAAGAGAGATTATGGAAGAAGCTCATTTTAGTAACTATACGATCCATCCTGGCAGCACAAAGATGTATAGAGATTTAAAGGACAATTTTTGGTGGAGTAATATGAAGAGAGAGATTGCACAATTCGTGGCTAAGTGTTTGACATGTCAGCAAGTTAAGGCTGAACATCAGAGGCCAGCAGGATTGTTAAAACCTCTTCCTATTCCAGAATGGAAGTGGGAGCACATCACTATGGACTTCGTATCTGGTTTACCTAGAACCCAAAAGGGTAATGATGACATTTGGGTGATTGTTGATAGATTGACAAAGTCTGCTCACTTTTTAGCTATCCGTACGAGAATGTCCCTAGAAAAGCTATCGGAGTTGTATGTTGAGCAAATTATGAGACTTCATGGTGTTCCAGTGTCCATAGTTTCTGATAGAGATTCTCGATTTGTTTCGAGATTTTGGGAGAGCTTGCATAAAGCTATGGGTACCTAACTTAGTTTCAGTACTGCTTTTCACCCCCAAACAGATGGTCAGTCAGAGAGGACTAATCAAATCTTGGAAGATATGTTGAGGGCTTGTGTTATGGATTTTAGAGGTTCTTGGGATCATCATTTACCATTGGCAGAGTTTGCTTATAACAATAGTTACTAGGCTAGCATCCAGATGGCTCCATATGAAGCTTTATATGGTAGAAAATGTAGGTCTCCTCTTTATTGGGATGATGTTGGTGAAAGGAAATTATTGGGTCCGGATCTAATTCAACAAACAGTTGAGAAAATTCAGTTAATTAGAGAACGTCTTCGTGTGGCTCAAAGTAGACAGAAAAGTTATGCAGATAATAGAAGACGTGAGTTGGAGTTTGAGGTTGGAGATCATGTATTTTTACGAGTTTCTCCAACTAGAGGGGTCATGAGATTTGGAATTCGGGGGAAACTTAGTCCTCGCTATATAGGTCCTTTTGAAATTCTAGAAAGGATAGGAGATGTGGCTTATAGATTGGCACTTCCACCTGCATTGTCTGGAGTGCATAACGTATTCCACGTCTCAATGTTACGGAAGTATGTGGCAGATTCGAATCATGTGGTGGAGTTAGCTCCTTTGAGACTTAAAGAAGATTTGTCTTACGAAGAACATCCTATACGTATTGTGGATAGGAAGGAGCAAGTGCTTAGAAGGCGTACCATTTCGTATGTTAAGGTTCAATGGAGTAATCATACTGAACGGGAAGCTACTTGGGAACTAGAGGAAAACATGAAAGAGAAATATCCTCATCTTTTCGAAGATACAGGTAAAATTTAAATGACTGAACTCCTATTAAGGTGGGGAGGATGTATACCTCTTTCAAAAATGCTGTAATTCTTAAACTTTGAAAATACAGTATGTTAATTCATCTTAAGTTTTAACTGCAAGTGATTGATATTTTGATGTGATTTTGATATGAGGGTGGCCTGAAGTACATGTGATTATAGCAAACTGATCCTAATCTTGGAGAATTTATATAATTGCGGTTTGATATTCTATTCTTAAAGGTTTTGTTCTAAGTTTTGAGAACGAATCTTTAATAAATATTTTGTTACAATCTTTATTATACTTATTAGAGTCAAAATATGAACTATCGGAGTTGTCATGATGGTATGTCTGGGAATGAAGTGCATTGGATGAGATTTTGATAAGTAATTTTCAAAGAACCTTTGAAATTTTTGAGTTCATGGGTATTTGAATTTGGGGACCAAATTCTTTTAAGGTGGGGAGAATGTAATACCCAAGCCCAAGCATAAGCCCACCTAGACAAAAAAAAAGATAGAAAGAAACCCAAAAAAACTATAATGGGCATCGTGTTTCTAGGTTAGAATATAAGTAACAAAATGAAATAGAAAGACAAGAAACAAGGCGGCGTGAAGCTCCGGAACAAAAGCAATGATAAGCCAAAAAGAAAAGGAAAATAGACAGGAGTGTAGAGACGTTTGAGCGACTCCGAAAAGAGTAGAAAGAAAAGAAATTTGGAAAGGTCAAGCCAACAAAATCGAGTAGCGTGAACAACACAGTGGCGTCGAAAAGAAAAGAAAGAAAAAGATTGAAGCTTGGCTGCCATAGTGCCAACCCGAACGAGAGAAGAGAAAAATATTAGAAGGGAACTAGTTGTTGTTATTGTTAGTGCAAGAAGACCAAGGTGAGTAAAGATACCCTTTAATTTTTATGGTTACATTGTGTAGTTAGGTATTGACTTTTGCAAAAAAAAAGGGCATAGTGTATATTTAGAGAAAATCTGTATTTTAAAGAAAATAAAAATATTATTAGCTTTCGTCAAATAACGTAACTTACGCCAAGTTCATAGTGTATCGAGTTACAGTCATTTAGTGATTACAGCATAATTTTTAGCTTCTGTCAGATAGCGTATTTTCTTATATTAAATATTTTTGAATAATAGGCTCCGAGCGATCTTAAAGTTTTATTTTGGATTCAATTTAGCGAGTTCAGGTAAGTGACTTGATATCCCTTCGGTGTTTTAACACCCTTAAAATTAACCTTAATATGATATATGTTTTGTATGCTATGTACAAATATAGTTTTGTCCTATGATTTTTAAAAATGGGTTAAGCATGCAAACGTATGTATATATGATTTCTTTGTTATGAATTGAGAAAGCAGTTTTGTATTGACTTTTCGAATATGATTTTATTCAAGTATTTGTATATACTTATCTTTGAGAATATAATTTTTCGTACAAGATATTTTGAGAAGAAATGCGAAATATGCTCTGCATAAGATACGTTTTGGATGAGACATGATTTAGTCGCTTTGATCTTTGAAGTTCGTTATAATGTACTTACATATATTTTTATTTTGGAAATACGAAATTTGCTTTGGAATGATGGACGAAATTTGCTTTGTATGAAATATGTTACAAGAAATAATAATATTGTTTTGTATATCTGGGATAATCTGAAAATGTTTTGTTTTGTCTCCTAGTATGGCTGTGCTCTGACCCTGCCAATGGGGGTTAAATGTTGGCCATGTCGACATGTATTCTGTTAATGAAACTAGTTTCTAACCGAACCACCGGTTGAGAATAGTGGCCCTCTGTTCTGTTTCTGTGCAACTATTAGTTGCTTCTGATATCTCTGACCCGAGCCACCGGGGTTAATTGTGGTTTCTATTTTGATTCTGACCTGTGCCACAAGGGTTAAGCGTGGCCATGGCATGTTACGGGAGACTTCAAAATTTTGAATTATGAAACTTTTGCTCTGTTTTGATATCTGTGAAATTCTGTTTAATTTAATCTGAATGTATGAATTTGAATAAATTACATGATTGAATATAAGATTACCCAATGCTGATTTTGAATTTTCATTGATATTTTGGCCCAATGTTTTTATGGCATGCTTAATCCAACTGTTGGGATATCGATTGCTTACTGAGTGGTTGTACTCACCCCCTTTCTTAACATCTTACATGTTTTGATGTTGATAATGTCTACGGGAATGTTGGGGAGTGACGCTTTGGAGCTTAGGATATATTTCAAAACTTTTAAGCTTATGATCAAATTGAGACATAAGCATCTTTTAAATTTCTTTGTTGACTTTAAGCAATAGGTTGAAGTTTTGTAAAACTTCTTTTGATTATCGGTGGTATATTTCGGTTTAGATATTTGAAAGGATTGAATTTTAGTATGATAAATGCCTTGCATGTCTGTAAGATTATTTCTTACAGGTGTGCGGCGTCTGTTATGTCCTGGGTTCGGGGCGTGACAGTTTGTAAGTGAGAAAATGATTTAATGACACTAAAGATTTTTCCATTCATCTCTTCTTCCTCCTGGTTCCTGTCTGAAGCATGTGCCGAAGAGTGCTTTGGTGATTCGTCACATCACAAAACATGTTTTTCTTGTATGATTCAGAACCCATGTACATCTCTGCTTTTTTATTTAATTCTGATAGAAAATAGAAAATATACATCTCTCCTTAAGGATTGCCAGGTTATATTTTAAATTTTGAATAGAATTATGAGTTTAAGCATATGTCAGCTCTCTAGCACCAGCATCTAACACTGTGTTTCCAAGCCATTGGAAAGTGTTCGGAGTGCGTCTGTTGTTTTTCCAAACATGCAGCTGCTCCAGCTGGTCGATGTTGTTGTAATGTCTTTTCCAGGTGCAAATATGAACTTGTTTGCTTGTCTTGTATCTAATCTTCTGTCTGGATTGAAGATCTGATGTAAGTCTCTTACTACTACTATTATTCAACAAAAAGTATCCGAGTAAATGTTTCTATTAAAATCTGTGTTTGAGTTCCTACGTTAAACAAAAATATCTCTTTTAAATTTTTTCGATTTTTTTTACGTGTTTGTCGGACTGATTGTAATTCTTTTGTAAGAATAGTAAGGTTTTGCTTTGTTTTCACTTTTCACAAATGGCTTTAAGAGTTCAAGTCCCATCAAAGAAGGCAAAGAAATACTGATAGAAAAAGAGGCAATGATGGTCCTTCATGTTAATTTCCAGGAAGAAATGGTGTGAACTTTAGTGGATATTAATTTAATGCCTCGTATGACCAGATGCGACATTTTTGTTTGTCTTGAAGGAAAAAAAACAGTGATTTGTTTCCAAACTTCCTATTTGCCCTTTGTTGCGCCTCTGTAACTCATCAGCCAACCTTGTTCGTCTCCAACTTCCGTCACTATTTTCTTTTTAGTGGATAAGCGTAACGGAGTAAGAAAATTTATCTAGTGGAAGCTTCATTGAAACATATTAAATATATAAAACAGCAAAAATGTTAATAATTATACTAAAAATAAATAAAAATCTTTTGTGTCTAATCATAATTGCTAAAAAAATTTCAGTTGCCTCGAAATTATTTTATATTCTGAAAACGTATGTGTGAAGGGGAGATAGATAAGGTTCTCACATTAGTTATGTAAATGATTGAATATGTCATGTTGCTCATTTTATGAACCAACTCGTCCCACCAATCAGCTTATGGGCAAGATCCTTGATAAAGAAAGATTAAAGAAGAAAGTAACGTTACCAGTAAAATCCAGTCTAGTTATGGTTAACTCTCCGATTTCCCTTCAGATTCTGTACGTCCTGCTATAGTTGGGGCCATTTATTTTTGAGTTTTGTCTCATTTCTCTTCCTCCATTGTCATAAGCGTCCATTTCCAATCTCACAGTCATGGAGATTTCTTGCTTTCATAGCTTGGTGTTGTTAGTTCACTTCTTTATACTGTGTATAACCAGTCTTCACTCTTTAAACATAACCACTGATCAGTCTGCACTTCTGTCGCTGAAAGCCCATATCAATCCCGAAACTCAGAATATCCTGGCAAACAATTGGACTGCAGCTACTTCTGTTTGCAGTTGGATTGGTGTTAGTTGCGGTGGCCAACCCCAGAGAGTCATAGGCTTGAATATATCTTCGATGAGTCTAAACGGCACCATCCCACCACACATTGGAAACTTATCTTCCCTCTCTCTGCTTTCAATCACAAACAACAGCTTTATGGTTCTTTGCCAAATGAGGTAGCTTATTTGTGGAGCTTGGAAAGTGTGGACCTTGGACTCAACTTCTTGACTGGAGAGATACCGCCATGGCTCTGGTCTCTACCTGTACTTGAGAACTTGGTACTAAAAGATAACAATTTTCTGGGTGCAGTTCCTTCATCATCAAGCAACATAACGTCATTGAAGAAGATTGATCTGAGCTACAATCAGCTGTCGGGTTCCATTTCCTCCGACATTTTTAATGTGTCATCCCTACAAATAATTGATCTCAGCTTTAATAGACTATCTGGTAGACTTTCAGTAGATATGGTTCTTCCAGACTTACAGGAGCTCTATTTGTCTGGGAATCAACTCTATGGACGGATCCCGAGTAGTATATTCCACTGCAGACAGCTAAAAGTGCTATCCTTGTCTTCTAACAAATTCACAGGAGCCATACCAACAGAATACCAACAGAACTTGGGAACTTAACCATGCTCAGCAAGTTGTGTCTTAGCCATAACAAGTTGGAAGGTACGCAAATATCACTCAGACCATTTTTACTGTAACTCCTAACTTTACAGAGACGTTATCAGTCTCAACCTCCAATGTATGTGCATATAGCTTTGGTAGGAATGAGAGGAGCCATATCATGAACGTCAGAGCAAAATGCTTACCGTGAAATCCTGAAAGTATATATGAAGGATAAAAACTAGATCATTTTTACCTGTCGTTTCTTTTTTTTTCATTTATTTATCGGTAGGTATCAGGAACATGATACTTGAAAGCTAGAGTTTGGTTTGCCACCATCTTAATTTGTTACACATGTCTGGTATGCCGGTCAATATTGAATTTCAGTAATTCTTATACTAAAACTGCTCTGGCTAGATGTTTCCATAAGTAGGTAGAATAAACTATGGTCCTTGCTAAAAGCCATTAAGGTTGGCATTTGAAATGTACCAGGCTCCAGATCTGCCATTACATAATCACCTTTCACTCAAGAGCTTTAATTTAATTTCCCATTATAAAATAGTTTGCTAGACGATTGGTTTTGGCTACTATGATATTCATCTTTTATTTGGTAAATATATAGACTGATATTTGAAGGGTAGACTGACTGGGGCTCAAAAAATATATGTAAGCTTGCCAAGGTTGTGATTTGGATTGGAAATGACTAAAGTAAAATGATGGTACATGATCTTGAATTTGACATTGCATCTGAAATTTAGGCCTTGCATGTATGTGAGGATTGTAGTGCAGTGTACGTTGAATGGGATGATAAATGCATTATGGTACATGTTATGAACTTTTTTCTTCTTTTTTATTTTTTTTTTCAGTTTCTGTTTCAGTTTAATGGATTATATGACAACAAGCAAATGGTTTGTGAGGTGATTTATCTTGATGATAATGTTTTTGTAGGTACAATTCCTTGGGAAATAGGTTATCTAACCAATGTAAAGAATCTTAGCATTTCACATAACTACCTTACAGGTGCAATTTTATTTGCTTCTTTTAAGTGTTCGCCTAGATATGCCATCATATGTATTACAGTTTGAACTGCTTGAATTAATCCAGGTCATATTCCAAGCCATATTGGCAACTGCACTTTGCTTGAGGAAATAAATTTCAGTCAAAACAACTTGGCAGGTACATTATACATTTTTAGTTAAGCATTTTAAACCCGTTTGCTTAGGTCCCAACTCCTGAAACAAACTCAATCTTGGAAAGGCTTGAATTTATTGCTGGATTTGTACTGGTGCTGGTTGATCACATAGATCTTGGTGGACCATGGGAATAAAAGATGCAGTGTAGAGAGTGGGATTTGGTAATTTGCGTACTCCTAGCTGAACCTGAGTATAGCATGTCCTTTCTTGGAGTAGGAGGTAGTGTTATGGCCGTGAGAATATTGCATTACAAAGAAATCCCCTGCATTACTAGGTGTAATCAACACTGAATTAAAATTGCGCGGCTCAATACCTCATTTCCTTACGAGATAGAAATATAGGTTGGAATGAAGTAGGATAACTTAAACTTATTATGTGAACTGTTTTCATACAGAAGGCCAGACCAAGGCATCTTTTCTGGAGCTAGAATCCACCATTGCCTCTTTTAGCGAAGTTACTTTATGTTGTCCATTATAAGTTCGTACTTATTTTCTTTTACAACAACTTCATTTAATGATTACATTTCTTCCTCTCCATACTTCTTAATGCAATAATTGTTAAGAAATGTGAGTAGAAACTGCAGAATTCAATTGTTAAAGTAAATGTTGATGGTTCCCGCTTTGTGCAGGTGCACTGCCATCAGAGATTGGAAATCTTTCCAAGCTAGAGGCATTGAGAGTTAATAATAACATTTTAAGGAGTATTATTCCCTCCTCAATCTTCCATATCTCAATATTACAGGTTGTCTGGCTGTATGAAAACTACCTTTCAGGAAACCTTCCACCAATGTTAGGCTTCTTCCTTCCAAATCTTGTTGAGCTTCAGCTTCAGGGAAATGAACTTCAGGGAACAATCCCTAGCTCCATCTCTAATGCATCCAAGCTCAATGTCCTGGACTTGTCTGATAACTTCTTTACTGGCATTATTCCTAACTCTATTGGCAGTCTGAGAAATCTCCAGAGACTTGAATTAGCATTTAATCATTTAACCAGTGAATCCTCCCCAGTGGAATCAAATTTTATTTCTTCATTGACAGATAACAGGAATTTGAGAAGGATTGTGCTATCAGGCAATCCTCTCGGTTCCATTCTCCCCATGTCCATTGGTAATCTCTCCACTTTTCTTGAATACTTTTTGGTTACTAATTGCAAACTTAAGGGCATCATTCCCGTTGAAATAGGCAATTTAAGCAGCTTGATAGGCTTAGAGCTGGGAAAAAAATGGATTGACTGGTATTATTCCAAATAGAATCGGAAGACTGCAGAATCTGCAAGGTTTGCACCTTCAAAACAATAGATTACAAGGAACCATCTTGAATGATCTTTGTAAATTGAGCAGCTTGGTGGAATTATTCTTAGGTGTTAATGAGCTTTCTGGATCAATACCAGAATGCTTATTTAATCTTACAGCTCTAAGAAATATCAGCTTGGGCTCGAACAGTTTAACTTCCAGGGTACCCTCAAGCTTGTGGAGCCTTAAGGATATCCTGGCCATCAACATGTCATCAAATTCACTACGGGGGTCTCTTTCATTAGAAATTGCAAATTTCAGGTTTGTGACTGAAATTGATTTGTCAAAGAATCAATTATCTGGTTACATGCCTAACATCTTTGGGAACCTCAAAGATCTTGTGTATCTTTCTTTAGCAGAAAATAAATTAAAAGGCTCAATTCCATCATCTCTTTGTGGTTCCATAAGCTTAGAGTTCTTGGATCTTTCTTGTAATAAGCTCTCTGGAGTAATTCCTAAGTCCTTGGTAGAGCTCCGTTACCTTAAGTATTTTAATGTGTCTTATAATGAACTCCAAGGAGAAATTCCCAGTGGAGGATGCTTTGCTAATTTCACAGCCCAATCATATGTGATGAATAAAGCACTCTGTGGTGCAGCACGATTGCAAGTTCCACCATGCAAAAAAATTGGTACCTCCAAAGGAACGTCGAGAACTCCTTTTCTTTTTCTCAAGATTTTTTTGCCAGTGATTGCATCATGTTGTATGCCATTACTGATCCATGTGTTGGTAAAACAGTACTGCCAAAAGACCAAGGTAGCTCCTCTTCAAACAAAAAGAACAATTTTGTTCTTAGAAATTGCGCTAGCAACAGATGGATTTAGTGAAAGTAACCTACTTGGCACTGGCGGCTTTGGTTCTGTTTACAAGGCAACACTGAAAGAGGAGAAGAATGTTGCTATAAAGGTACTTTTCGATATGCATACAGAAAGAGCATTAAGGAGTTTTCAGGATGAATTCAAGTTGTTGTCCATTACTAATCATCCTAATATTGTCAAACTCATTAACAGTTGCTGTGGTGATGATTTCAAAGCCTTGGTGGTAGAATACTTTCCGAACGGGACCTTGGACAAGTGGCTTTACACTTACAATTATTTTCTGAATTTCTTGCAAAGACTTGATTTAATGATAGATGTTGCATCAGCCATGCTTTATCTTCATGCAAGACATATTGTTCACTGTGATTTAAAACCTAGCAAAGTCCTGCTAGATGAAGGTATGGTCGCTCATGTAAGTGATTTCAGCTTTGCCAAACTCTTAGATAGGCAGAATGCTGTAGTACAAACCTCAACCAAGGCCACTGTTGAGTATATGCCACCAGGTAGTGTTTCTATTTTTATTTATATCTGCATTATACAATTCATGTATGCATGTGATTTCTCAGTCGTTTCTAATTTAAAAGGCTATGCTTTAACAATACATTTCTGTCTTTCTTATATATAGAGTATGGATCAAGAGGAATTATATCTGAAAAAACAGACATGTATAGCTTCGGCATTCTACTGATGGAAACATTTACCAGAAAGAAACCCACAGATGAAATGTTTGATGGAGAAATGAACTTGAGGCGCTGGGTATTTGAGTCATTACCTCATGCAGTAGATAGAATAACAGATGTAACTTTACTTGAGGCTGGTCAGGAAACGTTAGCCACTCAAAGAAAATGTATACTATCAATCATGGAAGTGGCCAGGTTTTGCACTGCTGAGTTGTCTGTTGAAAGGAAGACTATGGCAGAAGTTGAGAAAGAACTGCAGAGGATCAGAAAATATTACTTAGAAGACACTGAATGGCCAGACCAAAGAAAAATATATTTGAGTGTTTCGCGCCAAGAACTTCTACATGCAACAGATAGCTTTAACGAAAGTAAAATAGTTCAGTTTGGGGAATCGAGTATCATATACAAAGCAAAACAGCTACTGTGGTATGAGGATGTATCAATAAAGGTTTTTAATCGAATAAAAAAAGGGCGGGAGAGTTTTGCAGTTGAATCTGAAGTGCTGTCCGGTATTCGCCATCGGAATGTTGTCAGAATCTTGATGATATGCAATGACATTGGTTTTAAAGCCTTGGTTGTAGAGTATGTGCCCAATGGATCTCTGGAAGAGTGGCTTAACAAAATTGATGATGACATCTCTTTTTGTACTATCTGGACAATGCTTAATACAATGATAGATGTGGCATCAGCTTTATGCTATCTCCATTTAATGCGTGTCATTCACTGCAATTTAAAACCTAGCAATGTTTTGCTAGATAATGAAATGGTTGCATATGTTAGTGATTTTAGCATCGCCAAACGTTTAGGCAAAAGAACTGCTGCAACAAAAACTAGGACTATGGCCACTGCTGGATATATGGCTCCAGGTGATGTTTCTCGACATCTTCAACCACAAAATATCAGCACATTATGCATTATGTTGAATGTGTAATAATACTAATGCATTATTACTATTTTGATGTAGAGTATGAATCAACTGGAACTGTTTCTGAAAAAACTGATGTTTATAGCTTTGGTATTCTACTGATGGAAACATTTACCAGAAAGAAGCCAACAGATGAAATGTTCAGCAGAGAAATGAACCTCAGGCGTTGGATATGCTCTTCATTACCTCATGCAGTAGACAGTATTGTAGATTTCGCTTGGCTGCAAGCTAATGAGAGTGGGTTGGCCGCTTTGAAGACATGTATATTAGCAATCATGGAAGTAGCCTGTTGTTGTACTGCAGAGTCATCCAATGAGAGAATGACTATGACAGAAGTTGAAGCCAAGCTCAGGAGGATCAAAAAAGAGTTTCTAGATGGGAGAGCATGGATTACTCTAATATGACAGAACAGGTTTTTCCTTTCATCTCTTTTGCGTGCTTTCCTAAATTATGGGTTACTGGTGGTTCCTGTCTGAAACAGGGTGCAGA
This sequence comes from Heritiera fomes, assembly GCA_032173925.1. Classification (NCBI taxonomy): domain Eukaryota; kingdom Viridiplantae; phylum Streptophyta; class Magnoliopsida; order Malvales; family Malvaceae; genus Heritiera; species Heritiera fomes. The sequence continues at coordinate 1,075,829 of JAPDPM010000005.1, read as the reverse complement.
AGATTGCTTTTCTGATTCATCAAATGATAAAACATGGTTTCTTGTATGATTTTGTTCATTTATCACAGGGAGAAGGTCATGTCATACAGTTTTCGGATCCCATCTTTTGAAGGGAGCAGTGAAACTGTGGGAGGTGTTCCATTTCAGGATTTGTAGCTTCAGCAACTTGTAAACATCGCCAAACTCATTCAAGTCCAAACACGCGGCTGCTCCAGCTGGTGGATGTTGTTGTAATCTTTCTTCCGGCTGCAAATATGAACTTATTTGCTTTTCTGGTTATCTTGGATCTAAGCTTCTATCTGGATTGAAGTTCTGATGTAAGTCTGTTTCTACCACTATTATTTAACTAATTTTGGGTAGCTGTTTTTATCTGAAGGCTGATCAATCCGCTGATGAGTCCTATTGGAACTAGATATATAAATTGTGTATATATTTCTGTTTGTATTAGGTAAATTATGTTGGTATGGTGTAAAATATACAAATTTTCGTGTGTTTTGGTTCATGAATGACTTTAAGTCAATGATTGATCCTTCCTGGAAAGGTGGCAAAGATGTAATAATAATAAAAGTCAATGATGGATATTCTTGGTGTTAATTTCCAGGAAGAAAATGTGTGAACTGAAATGAATATTCATTTAACGCCTGGCATGGCCCAAAGCAGACCTTTACTCTTAACTCATCAGCCAACCTTGTTCATCTCTAACTCCCCCGCTGTCACTTTTTCTTTGTTCTTCCTAGTATTGATCTGAGTGAGATTTGAGGACTGCTGGAAAATCTGTTTGGTAATCTTGTGCAGCAGAGGGAAATAGCCCCAGTTTCATGGATTAATGTTCTTGGTATTGCTTATAGACAAGATCCTTGATAAAACAGAAAGGAATAGAAACTGCATCTTAGCTTTCTAGACCTCCCCTTATAATTGGCAAGTTTAGACAAATATGACGACATAACACGAAAACGATATAAAAATGACTTAAGTTAAAATATAGTAAATAAATTGTATATAAATATGAAAAAAAGCTAAACAAATTGTGTTTAACATATTCGCACAAAATTTGTATGTTTTACTGTGTACGAAAACAAATTATATAAATGAATTATCAGGTCTACCTCCGTTGGAACTTTAAGGCAGTAAAATCCAGTCTAGTTATGGTCAACCCTCCAATATCCTTTCTGATTCTTTACATCCTTCTATAATTGGGGCCATTTGTTTTACATTTTTGTCTCATTTCTCTTCCCCCATTGTCATACGCGTCCATTTCTCAATCTTACAGCCATGGAGATTTTTTGCTTTCATAGGTTGGTGTTGTTAGTTCACTTCTTTATACTGTCTATACCCCGTCTTCACTCATTAAACATAACCACTGATCAGTCTGCGCTTCTGGCCTTGAAAGCCCATATCAATCCTGAAACTCAGAATATCTTGGCAGACAATTGGACCACAGCTACTTCTGTTTGCAATTGGATTGGCATAACTTGCGGTGGCCGACCCCAGAGGGTCATAGCCTTGAATCTTTCTTCCATGGGTTTAAAGGGCACAATCCCTCCACACGTTGGAAACTTATCTTCCATCTCTCTACTATCCTTGTCTTCTAATCAATTCACAGGTACATTATACTTTTCTAGTTCAGCATTATAAATCTGTTTGCTTAGGCTCAACTCTTCAAACAAACTCCATCTTGAAAAGGTTTGAATTTGCTGCTGATATGTGCTGGACTAGTGGTGCTGGTTGATTACATAGATCTTGGCATAAAATGTGCCATGGGGGTAAAAGATGTGCCGGTGAGAGTAGGAGTTGGTAATGGATTATAATCATTTGGTAATTTGCATACTCTTAGCTGAGTCTAAGCATACTATGTCCTGTCATGGAGGTAGAGTTACGGCTGTGAGAATATTCCATTACAAAGGAATCCTCTGCATTACTAGGTGTAATCACACTAAATTAAAATTGCACAGCTCAATACCTCGTTTCTTTAGGAGATAGAAATATAGATTGGAATCAAGTAGGGTAACTTAATATGTGTACTTTTATCGTATAGAAGGACAAATCATGGCATCTTTGCTGGAGCTAGAAATAGAATCCACCATTGCCTCTTTTATGGAGGTTGCTTTATGTTGTCCATTATAAGTTCATATTTATTTATTATTTATTTTCTTTGTAGGTAGGCTTGATCTGGAAACAACCTCATTGAATGATTAAATTTCTTCCTCTTCATACTTCTTAATGCGATAATTGTCAAGAAATGTGAGTAGAAACTGCAGAATTCTATTTCTAAAGTAAATGTTGGTGATTCCCGCTTTGTGCAGGCTCACTACCACCAACTATCTTCAATATCTCAACGTTACAAGTTGTCTGGCTGTATGAAAACCTTCTTTCAGGAAACCTTCCACCAATGTTAGGCTTCTTCCTTCCAAATCTTGTTGAGCTTCAGCTTCAGGGAAATGAACTTCAGGGAACAATCCCTAGCTCCATCTCTAATGCATCCAAGCTCACTGTCTTGGACTTGTCTGATAACTTCTTTACTGGCATTATTCCTAATTCTATTGGCAGTCTGAGAAATCTCCAGAGACTTGAATTAGCCTATAATAACTTAACCAGTGAATCCTCCACAGTGGAATCAAATTTTATTTCTTCATTGACGGATAACAGGCATTTGAGAAGGATTGTGCTATCAGGAAATCCTCTCAGTTCCATTCTCCCCATGTCCATTGGTAATCTCTCCACTTTTCTTGAACACTTTGTGGTTACTGATTGCAAACTTAAGGGCATCATTCCCGCTGAAATCGGCAATTTAAGCAGCTTGATAGACTTAAAGCTGGGAAAAAATGGATTGACTGGTATAATTCCAAATACAATTGGGGGACTACAAAAGCTGCAAGGTTTGCACCTTCAAAACAATAGATTACAAGGAACCATCTTGTATGATATTTGCAAATTGAGCAGCTTGGTGGAATTATTCTTAGATGGTAATGAGCTTTCTGGATCAATACCCGAATGCTTAGGTAATCTTACAGCTCTAAGAAATATCAGCTTTGGCTTTAACAGATTAACTTCCACTATACCCTCAAGCTTGTGGACCCTTGAGTATGTCCTGGCAATAAACATGTCATCAAATTCTCTACAGGGGTCTCTTCCTTTAGAAATTGCTAATTTGAGGGTTGTGACTGAAATTGATTTGTCAAAGAATCAGTTATCAGGTTACATTCCACTCAGCATTCGTTTCCTCGAAGATCTTGTGTATCTTTCTTTAGCAGAAAATAGATTAAAAGGCTCTATTCCAGAATTTTTTATTGCTCCTATAAGCTTAGAGTTCTTGGATCTCTCTTGTAACAGCCTCTCTGGAGTAATTCCTAAGTCCTTGGTAAAGCTTCGTTATCTTAAGTATTTTAATGTGTCTTCTAATGAACTCGAAGGAGAAATTCCCAGTGGAGGATGCTTTACTAATTTCACAGCCCAATCATATGTGATGAATAAAGCACTCTGTGGTGCAGCCCGATTGCAAGTTTCACCGTGCAATAAAATTGGTACCTCCAAAGGAACATTGAGAACTCCTTTTCTTCTTCTTAAGATTTTATTGCCAATAATTGCATCATGTTATATGCTAATAATACTTGTGTTGGTAAAACTGTACCGTCAAAGAAGCATGATAGCTCTTCCAACAAAAAGAACAATTTTGTACTTAGAAATTGCACTAGCAACAGATGGATTTAGTGAAAGTAACCTACTTGGCTCTGGGGGTTTTGGTTTTGTTTACAAGGGAACAATGAAAGAGGAGAAGAATGTTGCAATAAAGGTTTTTAATATGAATATAGAAAGAGCATTGAGGAGTTTTAAGAATGAATCTGAGATATTGTCCGCTACTGATCATCCTAATATTGTCAAACTCATTAACAGTTGCTGCAGTGATGATTTCAAAGCCTTGGTGCTAGAATACATGCCTAACGGGACCTTGGGCAAGTGGCTTTACACTCACAATTATTTTTTGAATCTCTTGCAAAGACTTGACATAATGATAGAACTTGCATCAGCTATGGGTTACCTTCATGCAAGACGTTTCATTCACTGTGATTTAAAACCTAGCAATGTTCTCCTAGACGAAGGTATGGTCGCTCATGTAAGTGATTTCAGCATTGCCAAACTCTTAGGTAGGCAGAATGCTGTAGAACAAACCTCGACCATGGGCACTGTTGGGTATATGGCACCAGGTAATGTTTATATTTTGATTTATATTTGCAGTATATAATTCTTGTATGCATGTGATTTCTATGACGTTTCTAATTTAGAATGCTATTATTTAATAATGCATTGTTATATTATGTATAGAGTATGGATCAAGTGGAATTATATCTGAAAAAACAGATGTGTATAGCTTCGGTATTCTACTGATGGAAACATTTACCAGAAAGAAACCCACAGATGAAATGTTTGATGGAGAAATGAACTTGAGGCGCTGGGTATTTGAGTCATTATCATTACCTCAAGCAGTAGATAGAATAACAGATGTAACTCTACTTGAGGCTGGTCAGGAAGCCTTAGCTGCTAAAAGAAAATGTATGCTATCAATCATGAAAGCGGCTATGTTTTGCACTGCTGAGTTGTCTGTTGAGAGGAGCACTATGACAGAAGTTGAAAATGCACTCCGGAGGATAAAAAAAGAGTATTCAGAAGACACTGAATGGTTAGACCAAAAACAAATGTATCCGACTATTTCACGCCAAGAACTTCTATTGGCAACAGATGGCTTTAATGAGAGTAAAATGGTTCAGTTTGGGGAATCTAGTATCATATACAAAGGAAAACGGCTATGGTGGTATAAGGATGTTTTAATAAAGGTTTTTAATCGAACAAAAAGAGGGCGGGAGAGTTTTGCAGTTGAAGCTGAAGTGATGTCCAGTATTCGCCATCGGAATGTTGTCAGAATCTTTATGAAGTGCAATGATATTAATTTTAAAGCCTTGGCTCTAGAGTACTTACCCAATGGATCTCTGGAAGAATGGCTTAATAACATCGATGATGACATCTCTTTTAGGAATATCTCGACAAAGCTTTGTACAATGATAGATGTGGCATCAGCTTTGTGCTATCTTCATACTATGCGTGTCATTCACTGCAATTTAAAACCTAGCAATGTTCTGCTAGATAAGGAAATGGTTGCACATGTTAGTGATTTTAGCATTGCCAAACGCTTAGGCGAAAGAATCGCTGCAACAAAAACCAGGATTATGGCCTCTGCTGGATATATGGCTCCAGGTGATGTCTCTTCATGTCCAGTACAAAATATCAGAACATCATGCGTTATGTTGGATGTGTTATACTAATGCATTATTACTATTTTGATGTAGAGTATGAATCAAGTGGAACTGTTTCTGAAAAAACTGATGTTTATAGCTTTGGTATTCTACTGATCGAAACATTTACCAGAAAGAAGCCAACAGATGAAATGTTTTACGGAGAAATGAACATCAGGCGTTGGATATGTTCTTCATTACCTCATGCATTAGACAATATTGTAGATTTCAATTCGCTGCAATCTCATGAGAATGACTTAGCTGCTTTCAAGACATGTGTATTATCAATCATGGAAGTAGCCTGTTGTTGTATTGCAGAGTCGTGCGATGAGAGAACGACTATGACAGAAGTTGAAACGAACCTCGTGAGGATCAAAGAAAAGTTTCTAGGTGGGAGGGAATGATGACTTTTATATGACACCAGAGATTTTTCCTTTCATTTCTTGTTCCTGCTTTTCTAAATTACAGATTAACAGGTGGCTCCTGTCCGAAACAGGGTGCAGAAGATTGCTTTTATGATTCATCACATGATAATGTAAAGAAAGATTATAAAAGAAAGAGATAAAGAAAAAAGAGAGAATGAAAGAAAGAATTGTATTTTTGATGATGTATTACATGTAGACCTGGTCATGGGTGGGCTCGGGCCAGGTCCATGACAGGTAATAAGAATGGTTATTGGTACCCAAGCCCGGCCCGGCCTGTAATCTGGGTAGATTTTTTTGTCTAAGCCCGATCCCGTTTTTGTACCATAAGCTCGAGCCCGTTCAAATATAATTTTTTTTTATTTTTTAAAATTTTTAATTATTTAATTATTTATTTTTTAATTATTTATTTCCTTTAAATTTTAATTTAATTTGTCAAAATTTATATGTTAATTTTCATGTTAAATATTTATAATCATGTTTTATTAATCAATAATGTTTTTTTATATCTAAAAAATTATATTATGCTAAATAAATATATAAAAAATAATATAATATATTTCATTCGGGTCGGGCTCGGGCTTTGAAAGTCAAGCCCGAGGCTCGGCCCGATTTTTAAACGGACCTAAAAATTTTGCCTAAGCCCGTTTTTTCATCAAATTTTTTTGTCCAAGCCTGACCAAATTTCAAACGGGCTTTCGGGCTTGGGCGGGTAGCCCGGCCCTTGAGCAAGTCTAATTACAAGAAAGTTAAAGGCCTTTGTATAGGCAATAGAATATGACAATAAAGAAAATACAATCAGAAAATAAAATCATAATCAACCATATAATTAAGTCTTAAAATCAATCGTAATCAATTAGTCAACTGTAATCAATTAGTCTAAGTCAACTGTAATATTACAATTGATTGTAACATTAATTGTAATATTACGTTAACATTTTTGTAATCAACTGTAATCAATTAATCTAAGTCAATTGTAATATTACAATTGATTGTAACATTAATTGTAATATTACGTTAACAGATAAAACATGTTGTTCTAGTATGATTTTGTTCATTAATTCATAACCGATATACATCTCTATCCTTCATTTTTTTTTTTATAGAAAACATACATCACTCCTTAACCATTGCAGAAATAATAAACCTTATTCTTATCAACTCCAATTATCGGCTTGTTACCTTTTTGAGTAAGGTGCAAAGCGGGAAACTGTTTTGACGTTTCTCCAAACTTTGGTCGTTGATCAACTCAACGTGGGAAATTGCTACAGTTGTTGAGCAAGATCCTCTCTGATCATGGTGCAGAAACTTTTTGGCTTGGAAATGGAGGAAGAACTTCTCTGATCATGTTGTAAATACTTTTCAAAGAATCCACATAAAAGTAAAAGAGAAAGAATTAACTCTTCATTGATACGCAACAATTCAAAACAACTTTGATATCATATGCAGTAATGGTGCTTAGCCATGAACATTATTCTCATGTCTGGTACAGGAAGAGCAACTTTGTAGCAGTCAAACATAGGAAGGCTATTAAAAGAGATTCAAGTCCATCAATGGTGCGCCCACTTGACGTGGGAATAACAGTTGAAGGATTGTTGTTGTTGGAAGAAGGCTGCGGAAGTATGTAGTTCCAGGCTGTGCTTCTGAGGCACCAACTGTCGAAGCTGTTCGACCGCCTTCTACATTTACTTGAAGCTTCATTCCCCCCAGACAATGCAACTTATCACCACAAATAGATGCACTCATCATTACATCATTATTGTCTTGAACGACAACCGTATGTTTAATATCAGATATGCTAATATTGTAGTGAATTTAGATCTTGCTTAAGTTGCTAAATTTTTCAAAAAATGCATTGGCATTTAAGTCTGACAATTAATCTTGCGGTTTATCCTTTGAGTTTAACTACCTGTACCAACGGACGAGCGTTATCTAGTTATATTTTAAATTTTAAATAGCATTCTGAGTTCAAGCATATATAAGCTATCATCGTTCAAGCATAGTGTCGATGAAATCGGTCGACTTAGCCGTGAATGATGATCACCTTCTTATGTTGCATCCTTTCAAGGAAAAAATCCACATATAATAATCTGCCTAAAATTAAACAATGCAAAGCAACTTTGATATCGTATAGGGTACAGAAAATGCAACTTTGTAGCAATCAAACGAGAAGTTCTAAACAAACTCCACATTTTACTCTTCCTACTCCACTATGTGTACCCCACCCAAAAAATATTACAAACCCACAATTTTTTACCATTTAACCCTCCTACCGCATTTTACCGAGAAGTTCTAAACAAACTCCTCATTTTACTCTTCCTCCTACACTACACTCCCGCCAAGGCCATCATCTCAAAATGTTCAGAGGCTTCCGATCTCCTGTCTGTTTCTAATCTTCTTCAACGGTTGCTGGTTCTTCCTCCATCATCGTCGTCAGGTAAGGCTCGCCTTGAAGCAGACCTACGCGAGACCCATTAGTCTCGTGCATGCATACCAGCGTGCCACATCGTTGGTCTCGCACAAGCAGGGCACTCGCAGAACCACTGTTCGCCGCTGGGTGGGTGTGGGTCGCGCAGGACCGACCGTCCATGGCAAACCGATGTGCGCAAGACCACGAGTCTCGCGCAAGTCGATTTGTGCGAGACCGATATCCGACCCCTGATTTCATTCTTTCATTGTTCCCCTGATTTCATTCTTTTATTGTTTAATTTTTATTTTTATTTTTTTACAAATTGTGTAGGCACTGCAGCATTTCTGTCAAATCTTTGGGTATTGTTTGAGACTTGAAATGTTTTTAGGGTGGCTAACGGTGATGATATTTGGATCTGCAGTTTGCAATCTTTTGAACAAGTTGGATTCCTTGCAGACATTCTACCCGAAATTTGCTTTGGTCAGCAGGTAATTCCTTCAAATTCATGTCTTTTCTTTTTCACCAACCACTACAGCACTACCTGCCTTGGAATACTGGGATTCTTTTTGTAGATTAATTGTAATGATGAACCTAGCTTGCAACTCTGTTTTTGTTTGAAACTGGCTAGTTATCTTCTGTCAATGCTTTCTTCTTCAAACTCAGTAAGATGCAATAATAGTAATTTGTATTTGTCTTGATTGGGTCTATGCACATTGATCTGTGTAGTTTGAGAGAGAGCAGTCAAGCTCAGGAAGATGCAATAATAGTACCTTGGGTTTAGTTTTAGTTCTGTTTTGTGTTTTTTTTTCATGCCATTTATTTTGCAACAGTTTAACTTTGGCCATGGAAGTGAAAAAGCTAACAGCAGCCTTTATTTTTCAAAAGTTTAACTCTGACCTCAATGTAAGAAACTGAACTAGATAATTTAGAATAAGCGAAATTTGTTAAAACAACCTTAAAGACAGAAACAACATACAAAAAATGGACATGTGAATCCAAAATTTGAGCTTCCAGATCGGCAAATATCTGTAGGACAATAACCTTTCTGTCAGCGAAGCTAAATATAGAAGAAGGTTTGCATGATTGTTAAGATTTGCTGTGTTAAGTCTTAAGAGAAGAACTTTTTCGTCAGTTGAGGAACTAGGACTATTTTCCACTTGATCAAGACTTCTTTGTTTTGTCAGTTAAGGCTTCTTTGTGTTAAGTCTTAAGGTTTGTCATTACAGTTTTACTTTAGCATTTTATGATGGACTTCTGGCATTAAATGCATGCATAGCAGTTTTCTTTTATTTTGTTGTTAGAATATCAATAATAGAGTCTATATGGAAATGTATAACACTTACAATTTACAAGTTACTAAATGGACATACCTTAAAATCTAACATATTATGATTTATATGTTAGATAAACTACATTAAGGTGCTGCAAGTAACCAGAAGTAAGAGAGACACACAGAGAAAGGTACAATAATAATTCAATATGATTTAATTCATGAAACATGGTTTAAAAATTATGCTGGAAATTGTTCATGTTGATCTCAACTTCAGTTTGACCTGTGGCAACTGTTCTTTCTTGAGTTTCTGCTTTTCGCTCCTGGGTTTTTAATATTTGTGATTATTTTGTTGTTTGTTGCTGGATTTGCTGGCGTGAGTCTTCATCAGCTAAGCTAAATATAGAACTAGGACTGTTAAGATTTGCTGTGCTAAGTCTTAAGAGGAGAACTTTTTCGTCAGTTGAGGAACTAGGACTGTTTTCCACTTGGTCCTTGATGCTTCTTTGTTTCGTCAGTTAAGGCTTCTTTGTGCATAATTAACAAACGCAATCTGAGTCAGACTCAGACTCAGACTCGAGTACTTATCACTCTCATTTTCATTTAATTTTGCTACTTATTTACTAAGTTATTTATTCATTTTTCTTTAAAAAAAATTCTTAATTATTTAAAGTTTGTGTACTGTTTTCTCATTTTTTTTAATTTTGTTTGCGGTTTAATTAAGATATTAGCTGAAAATTCTATTGTTCACAAAATTTTCTCTTTCTTTTATTTTTTTTCGATCATTTTTGTACCCATAGCAATATTTCTCTTATGATTCTCCAGTATGAGTTACTCTCTCAAATACTTGTTTCCAAGTATTTTTCTGAAGGCAACAAAGAATGAGGGGCATTCTCTTATGTTGAAGAACATTGCTGTCATAAGCTAATTGACATGTTTTGTCATTTCAATGAAACTTGTGAATAATGAACTAATAAAGGGGGACTGCTTTGTTGCCTTTTGAGGGACTGCTTTGTGTTCTGCACAAGGTCAAAATTAGAGATTACAATATTATCGACTTTTTTTCTGACAAAAGTTCTTAATTGGTTGGGAAAAAGATTTTTGTACTGCATTTATGTTTTGCTAGTTGATTTTTCTCTTTCAATGGTTCCCCTGTTAGATGGAATTAAGTCTACAACTGATACTTAATTTATGGCAAATTGCTTTACTTTTACAGGCTACCATCAACCTAGCTACCTCTGAGTATTGTTGCAAATTCTAATTGATGATTTCCATCAAAATGAAGTTCATCTTCCTTTGGTTGCATTAGGCTGGAGGTACGATAGCTCATTTTTATAATCTCTTAAATGTAATGACTACAATCATCCTCATAATTATCTAAATGACAGACAGTTTTTGATGGTTCAACACTTTGCATCAAGCTCTATGTACTTCATTTTAAAGTTGGATTTCCTGGAGTAGTGATGCCAATGTGCATAGGTTTTAAAGAAATAAAGAAAAATGACCTTTGCTCCTTCATTCTCTTGTACAGTGTGAAATCAATGACTACCATATTCTCTTGTTCATACCAGAATCCCTGTCTTCCTTTCTCTGATTCATGCAGTTCAAAGGCTACTCAAACAACTTTAACAGCTGTTCCTCTTAAAACACCTCTCCATTTGAGGGTTTTCCTGAGCAGTGAGTATGGATCCTAACTTTCATGGATAATTTCTTTTAGCAACTAAGCCATGTAATTTCATGAAATTTTAGATTGCATTTGTAAATTTACATTTTAGAAGATGAATTTGGATTTCCAATACATTGGAACTTATATAGTAAGACTAATGAATGTATGAGTTATATAATTACATTCAAATATATATGAATTTATAGAATGACTCAAGAGTAATGAATTTAAATTAACTAGATGACAAAGTGAATTTCAAATGGATTCTTTTATACTCCCTCAAATGTAATGACTACACTAATCCTCAAAAAAATTGACAAAGCAGTAAATCTATGCTTTTTGTTAGTTCACTCTACAAACTTGTGCTTCTGTTTGTAACATTAGGCTCACAACTAGTCCCCCATCGTGTCTCATCACTTGCTGTTTATTGTCTTTCTTTATCTCTTAAGCAAGTACAAACCAGAGGCATATGATTGTTGTCCAGGAACATAAGTACTTGCTGTAATGAAATACACAAGACGTTAGTCATTGAAAAAAGTAGCTAGTGAGAGTAAGAACCTATCAAGGACTTCCAACAGTAGGATCAACCCTAAAAAAGTACTAAACTTACAGCCAAAAATCTTATAAAGAAACTGCTTATAAAGCAGTCAAAAATCTGTTTTTTTTTCTTTACAAAGAACATAGTTAATTTTCACAGAATTGCTAACAACTTACAATCAATTTACAATCTCCAAACAACTTCTCTTTTGTCATTGTATTTTTTTGCAATTGCATTTTGTTTATGGGTTTATAATTATTTAAATGTTTTTTTTTCAGACATGACATTAACACGAGGTGGAGGTTCATCTCAAGGAAGACGAAGGCGACCCACTGCCTTTGAGAGAAGAAGACGGGCTGGGACAGATCATACGGAGCATGTTGAGCAGGCTGAACCTACCGAGCAGGCTGAGCAAGCCGAACCTGTCGAGCAAGTTGAACAGGCTGAGCATACTGATTCAGAAGACCAAGCTGAGGAGACAAATTCGGATGATGCAGAAGAGGAATCTGAGACTTGTCCTGGAGGCCCAATTGATGGTTCAATTCTTAAAAGTTTTAGATCGCATATTGCCTTTGCCATATGGGATGGTCAGGTAATAATTGTGTAAAATTTTTAAAAAAAATTTATCTATATTATTTATTAAAAATGATCTTATTGTTTGTTGTTTTTGATATAGGAGCGAGGCAATTTGAAGGCTATTAATCATAGTCAAAAAATCTCTCAGTGGATTTTAGACAATGATCGGTCACGTATTCGCTCCACTGTTTTGCAGTCTAGCTTAGGGTGTTTGGTTGACTGCAGTTACCGCATATGCAACAGCACCGTTATCTCTGCTTTTTGTGAAAGGTGGCAGCCGGAGACAAATACATTCCATTTGCCTTTTGGAGAGATGACAATTACTCTGGATGATGTAGCTACACTCCTAGGCATACCAGTGGTGGGGCGGATCGTATCATTTCGGCACATGTCTGTGAAGCGCGCAAATAAAATGTTAGTACGCTTGTTAGGCATCTCTCGTACAGCAGCTAAAGCAGCGACAAGTACTGGTCGTGGGTCAAGTGTCACATTGCATTGGTTGAGATCGAACTTTGGCGATGTGACTAATAGGAAAAGTGATGAGGAGATAGTCTATGCTCTACTCGAGCATACTTGCTCCATTTACTTGGGTGCACAATATTTGTGGACAAGAGCGGATCACATGTTCCCGTATCATTATTGGCCTGTCTAGAGGATCTATCAGCTATCAGTGGATATGCATGAGGCGCATCTGCTCTTGCTTACATGTATAGACAGCTAGGTCTTTCGAGCAGATCAAAAGTACATGAGATTAGTGGATATATGACCCTTATGCAGGTATTATGATTTATAAATATAAAGCACTTGTTAATTGTTATTGGTTTGTATAAATTTTATTAACTATTAATGTTTTATTTGATGTAGGCTTGGATTTATGAGCACTTTCCATCGTTGAGTCCAGATGCAAACCTCAATTATGAAGATAGTATGCCTCGGGCTCAACGATGGAAGCCACGTGGTTACGGTCAAGATGTGCAGATCTTGCGGAGCAGCTAGATGATCTCCAGAGTAATCAAGTGTGCTGGGATCCATATGCTGATAGTCGTAGGCATCATCCATTGCCTCCGATCACATTTTTCACTGCTTGTTTGAAAGTTGGAGATATTGTCGAGCCGCATCAACCGGAGAGAGTGTTACGGCAATGGGGCTACGTGCAAACCATACCTCCAAGACCTTTAGCACCATATCGAGCACAGAGAGGTAGTACCAGTTCCACTTATCATGTTGCATATCAATTCATGGATCAATTATGGGAGAGATGGAATATGTATGTGCTAACTGAAGAAAACAGAGGTCGAAAGTGTGTGATCCCGAGTGAGACAGTTCCAGAATACATGTCTTGGTACGAATCGATTTCTCATCGATTTGTACAAATCCCACACGCAGGTCGAGGTTTCAAGCTAGACCAGTTGATTCTAATTATTCTGATGTAAGTTATTAGCTTTAAATCTTAAGTTATTCAAATTCTTATTCATATCAATTGATTTCATCAAATCTCTATTGCCTGTCTTGCAGCGCATCTCAAGAGCCGTGTCTCATATCGATATACTGATGAGGGGCAACGGCAATGTGGAGACATTGAGAAAAGGACTTAGCGACTTGCGTGCCTTATTATGTGGAGAGTCAGAGGCAGCACTTACCACATCCACACCACTTGTAGGAGTGATAGCTATCCCTTCTCATTCATCGGAGACGGCTCCTCCTCCAGCTCCATCGGAGACGGCTCCTCCTCCACCTCCATCAGTGGCGGCCCCTCCTCCACCTCCATCCGAGACTGCTCCTCCTCTAGGTCCATTGGAGACTAGTCCTCCAGCTCTATTCGAGACAGTTCCTCCACCTCCATCAGTGACGGCCCCTCCTCCAGCTCCATCGGAGACAGCTCCTGCCTCAACTACATGTCTACGTTATTTTACTAGGACTAGGAAGAGAAAGGGAAGGGTAATTCTACGGGATGACGTCGATGATTAGTGTTTTGTATGTAGGGATTTTTGTTTTCTAAACATACAGTTTATGTTTGTGACATCCGAAGATAATGTTATATTATTTGCTTATATTTATAATTACGTTTTCATCTTTGTTCATTGCTTTTCTTACTTTTTACAAATATAAATTAAAATATATAATTTGTAATTGGATAATACATTCATTTAAAGGCATAAATATGAAAATACAATATTTTATAAAATATCAAGGCTCATCTAAGTTAATGGTTTCTCTAGTAGCAACATCTGATCTTGATAACAAATTTTGAAATTCCTCAATACGAGATATATATGGACGTTCCCATTCACGAGCAGAATCCCAACGATATCGATACCAGTTGCATGCAATCGGAGGTATTGGTGCGAATGGGTCCATAAATACCTGAAAATTAGCATGTTAAGCGAATGTACAAATAGAAAACAAAAAAAGTCAACTATGACGTAAATATTATTATTATCAATACCTCAACAAAGTGCGAATCGTTAACAAATCCAATTGCAATAAATCCATGTTGTAGTGGTGGAGGTGGTGCACTTCTCAGTGGGAGATATGTCAAGCACTGTCTCGAAGATAAATGGACTAGCACAACTTCATACCGTGTTGCTATCAAATGACCCATATCGGGTAAGGTCATCCATTTATCATAAGGAGCCGGTGTATTGAAATACGATAATGTCTCTATCAATTCATCAACACGCTCTACGGATCCATAGAGATTAGCATAATAAGCTCGAAATTGACATATCTCATGAATCAAATCTTGTCGCACCTTAGCCCATGCGTCAACGCCCATGCCTAGCAAACCAGCTATAGCTCGAAAACCACAATTTCCATCTGATTCAACATCCATAATAGAGCATATGTGTTGGCGTATCTCTAAAGGGAAAGAATCAATATATTTGATTTTCTTTTTCCGAAGAACTGGTAGTTTCATCTTCTTTGCCATTGAATTGAAGAAGACGGGTGTTGAGGCGCTATCCTGTTGAGATTCAACAATCTCAAAGTATGATGGGGCACGTCGAGTTGATTTGTCTGAATGACCTTTGGTCTTAGCTTTCTCGAATGGAGGAACAAGGAAGGTAGTTGCCGGATCACCCAGTTCCCTTAACTTTTTCTTTAAGGCTAATTTTCCAGAGAGATCACATGCATCGAAGCGTTTAACTATAAGCTCCCACTCAGCATCAAGATTCAGCTCAGACATGTAATCAACATTGATCTTCTTCAAGTCCAACTTCGACCAGAAGGGATCCACAACAGATAAGGGAATTGGTTTTCCATCTCTTGTTAATTCAGCAATCTCGTGAGCACAAGGCAACCCATGTGTACTTCGAATGACGCAACCACAGGCAAGATGGTTAATGCCAATATCATTTGCTCGTTGTGCCTCCTTCAAAATAATATTCAATGCTGTCCTAGACACCAATCCTCGCAACTCCCTAAACAAAGTTGGCCGAAAATTATGTTCAACAACAATAAGACTTTTCTCAAACGAAGCCTTTATCTCCGTATGTTGCAGCTCAATCAGGGAGTTCATAGTTTTCCAACATCTATCAAAATCTCCTTGAGACGAACCAAGGTGTCTCTTTAACTTCGCATGTGCACTCTCCGCCCTACATGACATCAGAAAAGTGTTTATTATAATGATGTATAATATAAATTGTGCAATAAAACAAATTTTAAACTTTATAAACCTGCATACCTATTAGTTGTAACATTTCCGAAGTGCTTTACTTTATTTGTCCACGCAGCAACAAATCTCTCTTTATACTTATTTAACCATGTGTCAGTCAAGTACTGGAGTGCTCTTGGATAAGAACGGTAATGAGTTACCATTGAACTTAAATTTGTTTCGTATTCATACTCATTCGAAGAGAATATAAGAATACCCCAAGCTGACATAAATGCCTCCCACTTCTTATTGCTCTCAAACAACTTTTTACAATGAGCAAGTACATTCTTTGATATATGCCATCTACATAAGAGATTGGTTGCACTAGGGAACACTGTCTGTACTGCTGTCAACAATGCTAAATCCCTATCAGTAACAATGACGGAAGGTGTTGAATCAGAAGACATCAAGCTTCTTAGTTTCTCTAATGCCCAAGTATAGTTGTCAGTGCGTTCAGCCTCCATGTAAACAAATGCAACTGAAAATGTCAAATTAGTACATGTCACACCAACAATCTCAAGGAGTGGGAGTCGATATCTATTAGTTTTATATGTACAATCCATAATTAACACATGAGGAAAAGCATTCAACAAATCTATAGCTGTTGGATGTGCCCAAAATAAATCTCTAACATAATCACTTAACTAATCACTCCTATGCCACTCCACATATTTACATTCATTCAAGTGTTTCATGAGTTGTTGCATCTGTGATTTACCAGCTTTGTCAAGCATTCTATATTTTTGTCGTGCATTGTAGATAGTCTTCATCGTACTCACATTCTTTTCATCATGTTGTTTCAACATCAGTAATATATTTTTGGGTTTTACCATAACATTTGTCATATCACCCACCACACTTTGCTCTTCCACTGTCAAACGACCAGCAAAGGAATGTCCTTCTAAATGTTTTGCGGCCAAATGATTATGCATCCCATATACTACTTTCACTGCCCATTCATCATCCCTATCCAATTTCACCCCCTGTAACTCGAATGGACAATTGCATTTCTTTGTTCCTGTTCCCAAGCGACGGAATTCATCTGTGTTTGACTTATATGCTCCATGCCTTTCACATACAAGTCGAAGTCTAGGTTTTCTTCGAGTAACACCAACATCTGATGATCTAATCACAATAACAAAACCCAAGTCTCTTCCAAGCTCTCTAGCCCATGTGATCAAGGCATTTCGACTATTGAAAACCTAAGACAAAATAAAATTAATAATTACTTTTTTGTACTATATTTCTATTAAAACCTTATATTAATTTTAAATATACTTACTTGGTTAGTAGTAAATGCATGAGTATAGTCAAAAATTTCTTCATCTACACCTTCCAATTCTCCAGATACTACTATGTTGTCAATCTGCAAATATTAAACAAAGTAATTAATTATAATTACTTAAAAAAATAATAACTACTTAACTTAAAAAAACACATATCAATTATATAATTAAATACATATCAATTATACAATAAAAATAACTACTTATCAAAAAGTTACATATCAATTATATAATAATACATAAGCACTTAAAAAAAACAAAAACTTCCTGACAGCAATATTCGCGCAACTTGAGTTGCGTAACGAGTAGACTTATGCGCAAGATAACTTGCGCATATTTGCACTTTATGCGCAAATGCGTTTATGCAGAAATGGAACTACTGCGCAACCAATCTTGCGCAAAAACTTGATATTTGCGCAGCTTAGATTGCGCTATATCTTCATTACTGCCGAAATCCGATTGCGCAATAATCGAAACCCATGAAAAAAAATGCTACCTGTTTTCCTTCTTCTTCTCCTTCTTGAATGCTTTCATATCCTTCATAACTATAATAGTAGCTATTTTCACTTACATTTTCCATTATTTTTGTGAAAGAAAATAGATTTTAAGCTTTAGAAGAAGAAAATGATGAGAAGCAAAAAAAGAGAATAAAGCAGAGCGATAAGAGAGAAAAACGAGAAAAAGAGTACGGTATTTGTCTTATGGCTGAAGATATATTTATTAAACATTTCATATACTGATTTCCGCGGGAAATGGATTTGGCAATAGATGATTTTGCTGAAGATGTCTTGCGCGCAATCGGACTTGCGTAGTTATCAATCTGGTGCACATTCTAGATTGAGCATATTTGCGCAAACTATATGCTCAATCTAGTTTGTGCATCAGGAACACCTTTGCGCAGACAAGATTGCGCGATCTATCCATTTATGCGCAAACTAACTTGCGCATGAGGTTGATATGGTTTTTTTAGCTAATGGTTTCGACTGGTTATTTTGCATCAGGCTATGGCATCAGACATCAATTGCATCAGGCTATGGCTGCAGTATCGCATGAGGCTATGGCTCCTTACAATGCTTTCTCGAGACTTAAGCCTCGTTTGGCAATGAAGTGGGTTCCTGCTTTTGGGCTAACTTGCACATGAATGGCCATGGCAATGAAGTAGAAAAATGCCAGTGCCTAGCAACAAAAATGTTTTCACCGGTTTTGCTTTGCGCGCAATTGGACTTGCGCAGTTATCAATTTCATGCGCAGTCTAGTTTGCGCATATTGGCCATTTTTGCGCAATCTGGTTTGCGCGTGGAGAATACATTTGCGCAGACTAGCTTGCGCAACATGGCCATTTATGCGCAAGCTAACTTGCGCATGAGGTTGATATGGTTGATAACTTTTTACCCTGGTTTCGACAATCTCTTTTGGCTATGGCATCAGACATCAATTGTACAACTCAGCGTCTCATTATTTCATTAATCTCTCTTTGAACATATTAATTCATGGTAATTTTGCATATTAATCTTTTACAACAAATTTTCAACCCAGTTTTCCAAACAGTAATTCAACAGCCATGGCAAATTAGCCAATACAAAATCGCTACTGAGTTGTTGGAAGACTGAGTAAAACTGAAATAGTCTTGCACTTAAACAGAGATGACTGAGTCACCATCGCTGCTTTCACTATCACTACTATGCTCCCACTCCCGCTCCCACTTCCACTGGCACTCCCGCTACTCTCACTTCCACTACTACTGCTTGAGCTCGAAATCTGTTCTTCTTTCCCTTCAGCATTCACCTGAGCTCTAAGAGCTTCTGCTGCATTATGCCCCACGATGGAGAACGATGGAGATGGAGAAGAAGAGCTCTAAGAGGAACGGTAGGATTTCTCTTATGTTTTTAGAACTTCTCGGTACAATGTGGTAGGAGGGTTAAATGGTAAAAAATTGTGGGTTTGTAATATTTTTTTGGTGGGATACACATAGTGGAGTAGGAAGAGTAAAATGTGGAGTTTGTTTAGAACTTCTCCAATCAAACATAGGAAGGCAGCTATTACAAGAGATTCAAGTCCAGCAATGGTGCACCCACTTGAAGTGGGAACAACAGTTGATGGATTGTTGCTCTTGGAAGAAGGCTGCGGAATTGCAGTTCGAGGCCGGGCTTCAGGGGCACTAACGGTGGAAGCTATCGGATCGCCTTCTACATTTACTTGTAGCTTCATTCCCCACAGACAATGCAACGTGTCGCCACAAACAAAATACCTATTACCAGCATTCGACAGCGTGATTGTTGATTTTCCATTTGAAAATGTTCTGGGTGCATCTGTTGTGTTGCAACTTTCAAAACTTTCCTTTGTTACCTCGTTTTTATGATGAGTATTGGAGCACTGCAGGAAACAGAAACAAAGGAAATTTGTCAGTAAACTCAACCAATAAATCTGTTAATACTAAGATGATCCAAACTCTGTTTGGTCTGACTTGAATAGCTCCCAAGATGATAAAGGTGACAAAAGAGTCAAACCAGTCCTTATATGCATTTGGCGTAGGGTTTTTTAGGGACACTTTATATATCCTAAAATAATCTATAATCAATCTTTTAGCTAATGTTGAAATTTTTTTCTTCTCTTCTCACGGTATTCACGTAAAATTATTTGTTTGACACTCAAAATACAGAATTTTTTTTTTAAATTTTTAAAAAATTCATGTACAATTTTTATTAAATTTTATGTTATATCTGTTGTATTTTTTTGTATCATTTTTCTAATTTGTCATCCTTGTGTCTAACGGACTGTCTATGAAGTGTAATTCAAGCCTGGTAGAGAAGAAAGGAAGAAAAATAAAGTAAAAACTTAATTTCTGTCATCTCATAAAGTGTTTCGATCTCATGTTTCGGAGGGGGCAGTGGAACTGTGGGAGATGTTCTATTCCAGGCTTTGTAGCTTCAGCAGCTTGTAAACATCGCCAAACACAAACTCCTTCAAGTCCAAGCTTAGCTCCTCCAGTTTGTGGATTCTGTAGTTGTAATCTCTCTTCCAGGTGCAAACATGAACTTGTTTGCCTTCTGGTTATCAGGGTCATTTGTGAAGTTGGGTCTAAGCTTCCGTCTGAATTGAAGTTCTGATGTAAGTCTCTTACTACCACTATTATTTAACTAATTTTTAATTAGCTTTTTCTTATCTGAAAGCCAATCAATCCGCCGATGAGTGGTATTTTAATTCTCAGCAATAATACAATGTTTTGCTTTGATTAGGTTCATGAATGGCTTTAAGTCAATAATTGATGAAATAATAATTAAAAAAGAGGTATGATGGTTATCCTTCGTGTTAATTTCCACTCAGGAAGAAAAAGGTGTGACATTTTTCTTGCTTTCTAATACTTTAGTGATCGCCCTTTTTTCTGAAGGATCATAAACTGTGATTTGTTTCACAACTTGTGCTCCCCCCTTCCGCCTCTATAACTCACCAACCAACCTTGTTGATCTCTAACTCCCCCTCTGTCACTTTGTTCTTCCTAGTTC
The DNA here is from genome assembly GCA_032173925.1 of Heritiera fomes. Classification (NCBI taxonomy): domain Eukaryota; kingdom Viridiplantae; phylum Streptophyta; class Magnoliopsida; order Malvales; family Malvaceae; genus Heritiera; species Heritiera fomes. The sequence continues at coordinate 1,055,221 of JAPDPM010000005.1, read as the reverse complement.
CTGGTATTGATCTAATTGAGGTTTGAGGGCTGCTGGCTGGGAAATCTGTTTCGTTATGTACAGCAGAGGGCATTAGCCTCAGTTTAATGGATTAATGTTTTTGGTGCTGCTTATTGTCACAACAAGCGCTTGAAAGAATGGTAACCAGAGTGCTTCGATCTCACATGGAATACTAAAGGAAGGTCAGGTTGGCGCTGTTAACTCTAATAAGCTGGTTTTGCTAACTAGTATCAAAACCAATCCTTCACTATCCCACTGCACGTAAATGCCCTAGAGAGATAGGCGGGAGGGGTCAGTTCCATGCAAAGACAAGATCCTAGATAAAGAAGAAAGAGCAGAACCTGCATCTTAACTCTTCAGGCCTCCATCCCTAAGGCAGTAAAATCCAGTCTATTTATGGTCAATCCTCCTATTTTCTTTCTGATTCTGTACATCCTGCTATAATTAGGGTCATTTGTTTTTCGGTTTTGTCTTATTTCTCTTCCTCCATTGTCATAAGCGTCCATTTCTCAATCTTACAGTCATGGAGATTTCTTGCTTTCATAGTTTAGTGTTGTTGGTTCAGTTCTTTATATTGTTTATACCCCATCTTTATTCATTAACAACTGATCAGTCTGCGCTTCTGGCCTTGAAAGCCCATATCAATCCCGAAACTCAGCATATCTTGGCAAACAATTGGACTACAGCTATTTCTGTTTGCAATTGGATTGGTATTACTTGCGGTGGCCAAACCCAGAAGGTCATAGCCCTGAATCTTTCTTCCATGGGTCTAAACGGCACCATCCCTCCACAAATTGGAAATTTATCTTCCCTCACTCTGCTATCCTTGTCTTCTAACAATTCCACAGGTACATTACACTCTTTTCGCTGAGCATTATGAATCTGTTTGCTTAGGTCCCAACTCTTCAAACAAACTCCATCTTGATAAGGTTTGAATTTGCTGCTGATATGTACTGGACTATTGGTGGAGGTTGATCACATAGATCTTGGCATAAAATGTACCATGGGCATAAAAGATGTGTCGGTGAGAGTAGGAGTTGGTAATGTAGTATTATCCTTCGATAATATGCATACTCTTAGCTGAGTCTAAGTATACAATGTCCTGTCATGGAGGTAGGGTTATGGCTGTGAGAATATTGCATTACAAAGAAATCCCCTGCATTACTTGGTGTAATCACACTAAATTAAATTTGCACAGCTCAATACCTCATTTCTTTAGGAGATAGAAATATAGGTTGGAATCAAGCAGGACAACTTAGTATGTGTACTTTTATCCTATAGAAAAGATAAATCATGGCATCTTTTCTGGAGCTAGAATCCACCATTGCCTCTTTTATGGAGGTTGCTTTATGTCGTCCATTGTAAGTTCCTATTTATTTATTTATTTATTTATTTTCTTTTGTAGCTAGGCTTGATCTGGAAACAACTTCATTGAATGATTAAATTTCTTCCTCTTCATACTTCTTAATGCGATAACTGTTAAGAAATGTGAGTAGAAACTGCAGGATTCAGTTGTTAAAGTAAATGTTGGTGATTCCTGCTTTGTGCAGGTGCACTACCACCAGAGATTGGAAATCTTTCCAACCTAAAGGCAATGAGGGTTAATAATAACATTTTAAGGGGCATTATTCCATCAACAATCTTCAATATCTCAACATTACAACTTGTCTGGCTGCATGAAAACTACCTTTCAGGAAACCTTCCACCAATGTTAGGCATCTTACTTCCAAATCTTGTTGAAGTTCAGCTTCATGATAATGAACTTCAGGGAACAATCCCTAGCTCCATCTCTAATGCATCCAAGTTCACTGTCTTGGACTTGTCTGATAACTTCTTTGCTGGCATCATAACTCCATTGGCAGTCTGAGAAATCTCCAGAGACTTGAATTAGCATATAATTACTTAACCAGTGAATCCTCCACAGTGGAATCAAACTTTTTTCCTCATTGACAGATAATGGGCATTTGAGAAGGATTGTGCTATCAGGCAATCCTCTTGGTTCCATTCTCCCTGTGTCTGTTGGTAATCTCTCCACTTTTCTTGAATACTTTTTGGTTACTGATTGCAAACTTAAGGGCATCATTCCGGCTGAAACTGGCAATTTAAGCAGCTTGATAGCCTTAGAGCTGGGAAAAAATGGATTGACTGGCATTATTCCAAATACAGTCGGAAGACTAGAAAATCTGCAAGGTTTGCACCTTCAAAACAATAGGCTAAAAGGAACCATCTCGTATGATCTTTGTAAATTGAGCAGCTTGGTGGAAATATTCTTCGATGGTAATGAGCTTTCTGGATCAATACCAGAATGCTTAGGTAATCTTACGGCTCTAAGATATATCAGCTTAGGCTTTAATAGATTAACTTTCATGATACCTTCAAGCTTGTGGAGCCTAGAGTACATCCTGGCCATAAACATGTCATCAAATTCTCTACAAGGGTCTCTTCCATTGAAAATTGAAAATTTGAGGGTTGTGACTGAAATTGATTTGTCAAAGAATCAGTTATCAGGTTACATTCCAAACAGCATTGGTAACCTCAAAGATCTTGTGTATCTTTCTTTAGCAGAAAATAAATTAGAAGGCTTTATTCCAGAATCTTTTAATGGTTCTGTGAGCTTAGAGTTCTTGGATCTTTCTTGTAACAACATCTCTGGAGTGATTCCTAAGTCCTTGGTAAATCTCCTTTATCTTAAGTATTTTAATGTGTCTTCCAATGAACTTCTTGGAGAAATTCCCAGTGGAGGACCCTTTGCTAACTTCACAGCCCAATCATATGTTATGAATAAAGCACTCTGTGGTGCAGCGCGATTGCAAGTTCCACCATGCAAAAATGGTACCTCCAAAGGAAAGAGGAGAACTCTTTTTCTTCTTGTTTTTTTTTTCCAGTGATTGCATCATATTGTGTGCTATTACTGATCCTTGTGTCAGTAAAATATTACTGCCAAAATTCCATGATAGCTACTCTTCCAACAAAAACAATCTTGCACTTAGAAATTGCACTAGCAACAGATGGGTTTAGTGAAAGTAACCAACTTGGCACTGGGGATTTTGGTTCTGTTTACAAGGGAACAATGAAAGAGGAGAATGTTGTTATAAAGGTTTTCAATATGCATACAGAAAAAGCATTAAGGATTTTTGAGTATGAATCCAAGTTATTGTCCATTATTGATCATCCTAATATTGTCAAACTCATTAACAGTTGCTGTGATGATGATTTCAAAGCCTTGGTGCTAGGGTACATGCCTAATGGGACCTTGGACAAGTGGCTTTACACTCACAATTATTTTTTGAATCTCTTGCAAAGACTTGACATAATGATAGAAGTTGCATCAGCTATGGTTTACCTTCATGAAAAACATATCATTCACTGTGATTTAAAACCTAGCAATGTCCTGCTAGATGATGGTATGGTCGCTCATGTAAGTGGTTTCGGCATTGCCAAATTCTTAGTTTGGCGGAATTCTGAAGCACAAACTTCAACCATGGCCACTGTTGGGTATATGGCACCAGGTAATGTTTCTTTTTTATTTATATTTGCATTATATAATTCATGTACGCATTTAATTTCTTATCGTTTCTAATTTAAAAAGCTATTCCTTAGTAATGCATTGTTGTCTTATGTATAGAGTATGTATCAAGAGGAATTGTATCTGTGGAAACAGATGTGTATAGCTTTGGTATTCTGCTGTTGGAAACATTTACCAGAAAGAAACCCACAGATGAAATGTTTGACGGAGAAATGAACTTGAAGCGCTGGGTAGTTGAGTCATTACCTCATGGAATAGATAGAATAACAGATACAACTTTACTTGAGGCTGGTCAGGAAGCCTTAGCTACCAAGAGAAAATGTATACTATCAATCATGAAAGTGGCTATGTTTTGCACTGCTGAGTTGTATCATGAGAGGAAGACTATGATAGAAGTTGAAAAAGCACTCCAGAGGATCAAAAAAGATTGTTTAGGAGACACTGAATGGTTAGGCCAAAGAAATATATATCCGAGTATTTCATGCCAAGAACTTGTATTAGCAACAGATGGCTTTAACGAAAGAAAAATAGTTCAGTTTGGCGAATCTAGTGCCATATACAAAGGAGAACTGCTATTTTACCCAAATAAGGCAACTGTAGCAATAAAGGTTTTTAATCAAACAAAAAGAGGGCAGGAGAGTTTTGCAGTTGAATCCGAAGTGCTGTCCTTTGTTCACCATCGGAATGTTGTCAAAATCTTGATGGTATGCAATGACGTTAGTTTTAAAGCCTTGGTGCTAGAGTACATACCCAATCGATCTCTGGAAATGTGGCTTAATAACATCGATGATTACATCTCTGTTAGGAATATCTTGACAAAGATAAAGCTTAATACAATGATAGAGGTGGCATCGGCTTTATGCTATCTCCATACTATGGGTGTCATTCACTGCAATTTAAATCCTAGCAATGTTCTGTTAGATAAAAAATTGTTGCACATGTTATTGATTTTAGCATTGCCAAACGCTTAAGCGAGGGAATTGCTGTAACAAAAACCAGGACTACGGTCACTGCTGGATATATGGCTCCAGGTAATGTTTCTCATCATGTTCAAGTACAAAATGTCAGAACATTATACATTATGTTGATATGTTATACTAATCCATTATTACTATTTGATGTAGAGTATGAATCAACTGGAACTGTTTCTGTAAAAACTGATGTTTATAGTTTCGGTATTCTACTGATGGAAACATTTACCGGAAGGAAGCCAACAGATGAAATGTTCAATGGAGAAATGAACCTCAGGAGTTGGATATGCTCTTCATTACATTATGCAGTAGACAGTATTGTAGATTTCTCTTTGCTGCAATCTTATGAGAATGACTTGGCTGCCTTGAAGACATGTATATTATCTATCATGGAAGTGGCTTGTTGTTGTACTGCAGAGTCGTCCAAGGAGAGAATGCCCATGACGGAAGTTGAAACCAAGCTCATGAGGATCAAAGAAGAGTTTCTAGGTGGGAGGGAATGATGACTTCAATATGACACCAGAGATTTTTCCTTTCCTTTCTTGTTCCTGCTTTTCTAAATTACAGGTTAACAGGTGGTTCCTGCCTGAAGCAGGGTGCAGAAGAGTGCTTTTGTGATTCATCAATCATCACATGGTAAAAAATGTTTTTCTTGTATGATTTTGGTCATTATTCTCATGTCCGGTACAGGAACAGTAGCTTTGTAGCAGTCAAACATAGGAAGGCTATTACAAGAGATTCAATTCCATCAATGATGCACCTGCTTGAAGTGGGAATAACAGTTGAAGGATTGTTACTCTTGGAAGAAGGCTGCGGATGTGTAGTTCCAGGCTGTGCTTCTGGGGCACTGGCAGTCGAAGCTGTTTGATCACCTTCTACATTTACTTGAAGCTGCATTCCCCCTAGAGAATGCGGCTTGTCGCCACAAACAAAATACCTAGAACCAGCATTCAACAGAGTGATTGTTTTGTTTCCATTGGAAAATGTTCTGAGTGCATCTGTTGTGTTGTAACTTTCAAAACTTTCTTTTGTTACCTCGTTTAAACTATGAATTGATGAGCATTGGAACACTGCAGGAAACTGAAACAAAGGAATTTTGCCAGTAAACTCAACCAACAAATCTGTTATAAGATGATCTGATGCGGTCCGATAAATGTAATAAAATGATTAATATGGATTTTTTCTTAAGATCTGTGATAGTATAGCAAAGGGTTCCTTATATGTATTTTGTTTGTGTAGGGTTTTTGGGGACGTTATATGTATCCTAGAATAATCTATAATCAATCTATTCAGTCCATGGTGAAATTTTTTTACTTGTGGATGTTGTAGTTGTAATCTCTCTCCCAGGTGCAAACATGAACTTGTTTGATTGTCTGGTTATCCTGGATCTAAGCTTCTGTCTGGATATAAGTTCTGATGTAAGTCTCTTGCTACTACTATTATTTAACTTTGTAGTAGCTTTTTCTTATCTGAAGATTAATCAATCCACTGAAGAGTACGATAATTTGTGTTAGTCTAGTGTAAAATATATAAATTTTTGTATTATAATTCCTTTGTAACAACAGTAGGGTTTTGCTTTGTTTTGGTTCACGAATGGATTCAAGTCAATAATTGATCCTTCCATGAAAGGAGGCAAAGAAATAATAATTAAAAAAAGGCAATGACGGATATCCTTCGTGTTAATTTCTAGCAAGAAATGGTGTGAGTTTTAATGAATGACCGAAAGCAGACCTTTTTCTTGTATTTTTCTTTTCGGCTTGAGTGTTTGCTTTTCTTTTCTTTTTTGTTTTTTTTGAAGGATCTAAAACAGAGATTTGTTATGGTCAATTCTCCAAATTCCTTTCTGATTCTGTACATCCTGCAATAATTGGGGCCATTTGTTTTTCAGTTTTGCCTCATTTTTCATCCTCGTATTCTCAATCTTACAGTCATGGAGATTTCTTGCTTTCATGGTTCGGTGTTGTTAGTTCACTTCTTTATATTGTCTATATCCCGTCTTCACTCGTTAACCATAAGCACTGATCAGTCTGCGCTTCTAGCGTTGAAAGCCCGTATTGATCCCGAAACCCAGAATTTCTTGGCAAGCAATTGGACTACAGCAACTTCTGTTTGCAATTGGACTGGTGTTAGTTGCGGTGGCCAACCCCAGAGGGTCATAGCCTTGAGTCTTTCTTCCATGGGTCTAAAGGGCACCATCCCTCCACACATTGGAAACTTATCTTCCCTCACTCTGCTATCCTTGTCTTCTAACAATTTCACAGGAGCCATACCAACAGAACTTGGGAACTTAAACATGTTGTGTCTTGGCCATAACAACTTGGATGGTACGACAACTATCACTCAGACCATTTTTACTGTAACCTCTAACTTTATAGAGATGTTTTCAGTCTAAACCTCCCATTGTATGCCCATTTAGCTTTGGTAGAGAATGAGAAGAACCTTATCATGAAAATAAAGATAAAAACCTAGATGATAACTTCATTGCTGCCTGTCATATCTTTTTTGGTTTTCTTTTCATTTATTATCAGTAGGTATCAGGATTGTGAAGCAGAAACTAGAATTTGGCTTATGCCACCATCTTGATTTGTTATACATGTCTGGTTTGACAGTCAGAATTAAACTTCAGTAATTCTGTTCTGTTCTGGCTAGATGTTTCCCTAAGTAGGCAGAATTCAATTTGAAAGTTTGGTCCTTGCCAAAAGCCACTAAGGTTGGCCTTTGAAATGTAGCAAGCTCCAGATCTGCTATCACATAAACACATTTCATTCAAGAGCTTTAATTTATAATCTCATTATAAAATTGGTTGCTAGATAATTGATTTTGGCTACTATCATATTCATATTACATTTGGTAAATATATAGAGCAATATTTGAAGGGTAGACTGACTGGGGCTCCAAAAAAATTTTAAGCTTGCCACGATTGTGATTTGGATTGGAAAATGACTAAAGTAAAATGATAGCAATTGTACATGATCTCTCTGATACTTACATGTTAATAATCTTGAATTTGACATTGCATCTGAAATCTATGCCTCATGGAATAATGTTTCATTTGCATGAATGCGAGGATTGTAGTGCAGTCTATGTCGAATGGGATGATAAATGCATTGTGGTGCATGTTATAATCTTCTCTCTCTCTCTCTCTCTCTCTCTCTCTCTCTCTCTCTCTCTCTTTTTGCAAGTTCTGTTTCAGCTAATGGATTATAAGACAATAAGCAAATGGTTCGTGAGGTGATTGATCTTGATGATAATGTTTTTGTAGGTGCAATTCCTTGGGAAATAGGTTATCTAACCAATGTAAAGATTATAAGCATTTCACATAATCACCTTATAGGTGCAATTTTGTTTGCCTTTTTAAAGTGTTTGCCTAGATATAACATCATACTTATTAGTGTTTGAACTGCTTGAATTGATCCAGGTCAGATACCACGCAGTATTGGTAACTGTACATCGCTTGTGGAAATAAACCTCAGTGAAATCAACTTGACAGGTACATTATACTTTTCTAGTTCAGCATTTTAAGGCTTTGCTTGGTAGGAAGGATGGAAAGATGTGAGGATGGAGATTTTGATAATCTAATGGTTAGGCTACAAATAGGAACCTGCTTGCTTAGGTCCCAACTCCTGAAACAAACCCCATTTTGAAAAAGGTTTGAATTTTCTGCTAGATCTGTACTGGTGCTGGTTGATCGCATAGACCTTGGCATAAAATGGACCATGGGGATAAACATTGTAGTGTTGAGAGTGGATTTGGTAATTTGCATACTCTTAGCCTAGCCTGAGTACACGATGTATTGTCTTGGAGGTAGTGTTATGGCTGTGAGAGTTTTGCATTACAAAGAAATCCCCTGCATTACTAAGTGTAATCAACACTTAATTAAATTGTGCAGCTCAATACCTCATTTCTTTAGGAGATAGAAGTATAGGTTGGAATCAAGTAGGATAACTTAGTCAATGAACTTTTGTCATACAGAAGACCAAATCATGGCATCTTTTCAGAGCTAGAATCCATCCATTGCCTCTTTTAGCAAGGTTGCTTTACATTGTCCATTATAATTTCATGTTTATTTATTTTCTTTTGTATGTAGGCTTGATCTGGCAACAACCCCGTTGAATGATTACATATTTTCCTCTTCATACTTAATGCAATAATTGTTAAGAAATGTGAGTGGAAACTGCAGAATTTGATTGTTAATGTAAATATTGGTGGTTCCCGCATTGTGCAGGTGCAGTACCACCAGAGATTGGAAATCTTTCCAACCTAGAGGCATTGAGAGTTAATGATAACATCTTGCGTGGAAATATTCCACCAACAATCTTCAATATCTCGATGTTACAAGTTGTCTGGCTGTATCAAAACCACCTCTCAGGAAACCTTCCACCAATGTTAGGCTTCTTCCTTCCAAATCTTGTTGAGCTTCACCTTCAGGGAAATGAACTTCAGGGAACAATCCCTAACTCCATCTCTAATGCGTCGAAGCTCACTCTCTTGGACTTGTCTGATAACAAATTTACTGGTATTATTCCCAATTCTATTGGCAATCTGAGAAATCTGCAGAGACTTGAATTAGCTCATAATCACTTAACCAGTGAATCCTCCATGGTGGAATCAAATTTTATTTCTTCATTGACAGAAAACAGGCATTTGAGAAGGATTGTGCTATCCGGAAATCCTCTCAATTCCATCCTCCCCACGTCCATTGGTAATCTCTCCACTTTTCTTGAGTACTTTTTGGTTACTGACTGCAATCTGAAGGGCATCATTCCTGCTGAAATTGGCAATTTAAGCAGCTTGATAGCCTTAGAGATGGGAACAAATGGATTGACTGGTGTTATTCCAAATACAATTGGAACACTGCAAAATCTGCAAGGTTTGCACCTTCAAAACAATAGATTAAATGGTACCATCTTGTATGATCTTTGTAAATTGAGCAGCTTGGTGGAATTATTCTTAGGTGGTAATGAGCTTTCTGGATCAATCCCAGAATGCTCAGGTAATCTTACAGCTTTAAGGAATATCAGCTTGGGCTTTAACAGATTAACTTCCACAATACCCTCAAGCTTGTGGAGCCTTGAGTATATCCTGTCCATAAACATGTCATCAAATTCTCTACAGGGGTCTCTTCCATTAGAAATTGAAAATTTGAGGGTTGTGACTGAAATTGATTTGTCAAAGAATCAGTTATCCGGTTACATTCCTAACAGCATTGGTAACCTCAAAGATCTTATGCACCTTTCTTTAGCAGAAAATAAATTAGAAGGCTCTATTCCAGAATCTTTTAGTGGCTATGTAAGCATAGAGTTCTTGGATCTTTCTTATAACAACCTCTCTGGAGTAATTCCCAAGTCCTTGGTAAAGCTCCTTTATCTTAAGTATTTTAACGTGTCTTCTAATGAACTCCAAGGAGAAATTCCCAGTGTAGGACCCTTTGCTAATTTCACTGCCCAATCATATGTGATGAATAAAGCACTGTGTGGTGCTGCACAATTGCAAGTTTCACCATGCAAAACTGGTACCTCTGAAGGAACTCAGAGAACTCTTTTTATTCTTCTCAAAATTTTTTTGCCTGTGATTGCATCATGTTATATGCTATTACTGATCCATTTGTTGATAAAACAGTACTGCCAAAAAACCATGATACCTCCTCTTCCAACGAAAAGAACAATTTTGTACTTAGAAATTGCACTAGCAACAGATGCATTGAGTGAAAATAACCTACTTGGCACTGGGGGTTTTGGTTCTGTTTACAAGGGAACAATGAAAGAAGAGAAGAATGTTGCAATAAAGGTTTTCAATATGCATACAGAAAAAGCACTAAGGAGTTTTCAGGATGAATCCAAGTTATTGTCCTCTACCGATCATCCTAATATTGTCAAACTCATTAACAGTTGCTGTGATGATGATTTCAAAGCCTTGGTGCTAGAATACATGCCTAACGGGTCCTTGGACAAGTGGCTTTACACTCACAATTATTTTTTGAATCTCTTGCAAAGACTTGACATAATGATAGAAGTTGCATCAGCTATGGTTTACCTTCATGCCAGATATATCGTTCACTGTGATTTAAAACCAAGCAATGTCCTGCTAGATGATGGTATGATCGCTCATGTAAGTGATTTCAACATAGCCAAACTCTTGGATTGCCAGGATTCTCCAGTACAAACCTCAAACTGGCCACTGTTGGGTATATGGCACCAGGTAATGTTTCAATTTTGATTTATATTTGCATTATACAATTCATGTATGCATGTTATTTCTCTGACGTTTCTAATTTAAAATGCTATTCTTTAATAATGCATTGCTGTCTTATATACAGAGTATGGATCAAGGGGAATTATATCTGAAAAAACTGATGTGTATAGCTTCGGTATTCTACTGATGGAAACATTTACGAGAAAGAAACCCACAGATGAAATGTTTGATGGAGAAATGAACCTGAGGCGCCGGCTATTTGAGTCGTACTCATTACCTCATGGAGTAGATAGAATAACAGATGTAACTTTACGTGGAATTCTTGCCTAAAGTTAGTTAGGAATTATAGGGATTTTGTTAGTTTATTTTTGGTATTCTGTAATAAAGAGAATCTGGTATTATGTACCAGATCTCTCCTCTGTAATAAAGAGAATCTGGTATTATGTACCAGATCTCTCCTTTATTTCCTTTCCTTATTTAGTCCTAGTATTGTGGCAGACATACTGCAGCCACTCCCTATATGTATTATGTTATGTTACTGAATAATATTGAGCCTTTCTGTCAGAAACTTTTTCATGGTATCAAGAGCCAACCTCTGAAAACCTAATTTTCCCATGACAAAATACGGCATGGCTACTGAAAGACAAAGCTCAACATCCGAAGTGACCTCCAATCCAGAATCTGCACCAGCAGCAAGCAATCATGGAGGAACTGAAAACACTTCCATTCTCATAACAGGTCACAAACTCAACGGGCATAATTACCTTCAATGGTCTCAATCGGTTATGATGTTCATCTGTGGGAAAGGCAAGGATGATTATCTCACAAGCGAAGTCACTATTCCAGAGAAGAACGATCCCAAATTCAAGGTTTGGAAGATTGAGAATCACATGGTAATGTCGTGGCTAATTAATTCAATGAACAACGACATTGGAGAAAATTTTCTCCTCTATGGGACTGCAAAGGAAATCTGGAACGCTGCAAGAGAGACATACTCCAGCGCTGAAAACACTGCAGAACTGTTCGAGATAGAAGCAATTTTGCATGATCTACATCAGGGAGATCTAACAGTCACTCAGTACTTCAACATTCTCACTCTTCATTGGCAACATCTTGACATGTTCAAAGTTCATGCTTGGAAGTGCTCTGAAGATACAGCCTTATACAGAAAAATTGTGGAGCAGAAACGGACATTCAAATTTCTTCTTGGCCTCAACAAAGACTTGGATGAAGTCAGAGGAAGAGTGATGGGAACCAAGCCTCTTCCAAGTATTAGAGAGGCATTTTCAGAAGTTCGTCGTGAGGAAAGCAGGAAGAAGGTGATGATGGGATCCCACAGCTCTGTCCCAACACTAGAAGGATCTACTCTTGTTACACGAGAAACCCAATCCAACTCCAACAATGACAATCGACAGAGAAAAGGAAGGCCTTGGTGTGACCATTGTCGTAAACATGGACATCTTAGAGAAAATTGCTGGAAAATCCATGGCAAACCAACTGATTGGAAGCCTTCCAGACCAGCAAGTGACCGAGGAAGCCGTTCCAACATTGCTGCTACCATAGATGACAATCCTCCCGCTTCAGAGGCAAGTCCTTTCACTAAGGAACAACTTGAGGTTTTGCAGAAACTATTCAGCCAGAACATAACTCAAAAAAGTACCTCTGTTTATGGAACTGGCATGTTAGCACAAAAAGGTAATTTTTCAAAAGCCCTTATAGTCAATAAACAACACTCAAGTCCATGGATTATTGACTCAGGAGCGTCAGATCACATGACGGGAGATGCAAACCTATTTCATGAGTATAGCCGGTGTAAAGAAAATTACACAGTCCGAATAGCTGATGGATCCATATCTAGAGTTGAGGGATTTGGCTCAATCAGAATTATGAAGGACCTAATTCTAAACTCTGTTCTTCATGTTCCTAATTTGGACTGTAATTTACTCTCAGTCAGTAAATTAACTTGTGATCTCAATTGTGTGACTAAATTCTTTCCGAACTTGTGTGAATTTCAGGATTTGGACTCGGGGAGGAAGATTGGCAGTGTTGATATGTGTTCTAGACTCTATCTTCTGAAAGACCATACTCCTCTAAGAAGACAAGCTCAAAATGCAAGTTGTGTGTCCTTTAAGAGTGAGTCAGTTTCAAATTCTTGTGTCAATAAAGATAGTGAGGTTATGTTATGGCATTTTCGCCTTGGTCATCCAAATTTCATATATCTTGAAAAACTATTTCCTTCTTTGTTTATCAATAAAAGTCCTAAGTTTTTCAGTTGTGAGATCTGCCAATTATTTAAACATACCCGTAGCAACTATCCAAGTCTTTCATATAAACCATCTCAACCATTTGCCATGATTCACAGTGATGTGTGGGGACCCTTAAGGGTAAAAAATATAACATGAACACGATGGTTTGTGTCATTTGTTGATGATCACACTAGATTGACCTGGATATTCTTGATGAAAGAAAAATCTGAGGTCAGTCAAATTTTTCAGAATTTCAACTCCATGATACAAACTCAATTCCAAACCAAAATCCAAGTTTTAAAAACTGATAATGCAAAAGAATACTTCAAGTCTGTCCTTGGTAATTACCTCTTGAGTCAGGGCATAGTCCACTTAAGTTCCTGCATTGACACACCCCCAACAAAATGGAGTTGCAGAAAGAAAAAACAGACATTTGCTAGAAGTAGCCTGATCTCTTATGTTCCCCACACACATCCCAAAACACTTCTGGGGAGAGGCAGTCCTTACAGCTGCATATCTCATCAATAGAATGCCATCTAGAACCCTTAAATTCCAAACTCCTTGTCAAGTTCTCCTTCAGACATTTCCACACACCAAAATAATCTCTACATTAGATCCTAAAATCTTCGGGTGCACAGCATTTGTTCATATTCATCAGCAGCACCGTAGCAAATTGGATCCTAAATCCATCAAATGTGTCTTCCTTGGGTATTCCTTAAACCAAAAAGGCTATAAGTGTTACTCTCCTATCACCAAGAAAGTATACAACTCAATGGATGTAACATTCTTCGAGCATCAATCCTATTATCCCAAACCTACAATTCAGGGGGAGAAAGTGAGTGAATATCAACTTTGGGATACTCTCTATGGGAGTGAATCTCAGCTTCAACCCGAGGATCCCTCACCATCATATCAACCACCTATCTCACAACCAGTTGCCATTAAAAACCCAATCCTTGATCAAACCGAGAGTCAATCTCCTACAAGCCAAACTCAAGACCTTGATCAAACTGAGAGTCATCCTCCTATAAACACATTTCAAACCCCTATCCAAAATCAGTCCAAGTCTCCACAAATTGCAAGTAAAGAGTTTCGTGTCTATGCTAGGAGGACAAGGCTCGAGAGAAAGATAGAGCACTCAATACCTCTCACACTAGACCAAGATTCTGAACCTAATCTAGATCCTGTTCAAATTCACTCAGGTAAAGAAACTTCTAGTCCTGAAAATATTCTACCTATCAGTGATGATTTGAATATGCCGATTGCACTAAGAAAGGGTGTCAGATCATGCACCAATCATCCCATTTGCAAATTTGTTTCATATGAAAGGTTGTCACCATCCTACCAGACATTTGTTTCTGCCCTTGACAATGTGCAGGTACCTCATTCGATTCAGGAGGCTCTTGAGAATCCAGAGTGGAGAAAGGCGGTTAATGAAGAAATTAGAGCCTTGGAGAAAAATGGTACATGGATTATCTCAAATCTTCCTCCTGGAAAGAAACCAGTTGGCTGTAAGTGGATTTTCACTATTAAACATAAAGCTGATGGAAATATTGAGAGATTAAAAGCTCGTCTTGTTGCTAAGGGCTTTACTCAGTCTTATGGCATAGATTACCAAGAAACATTTGCCCCAGTGGCCAAACTCAACACTATTAGAGTTTTGCTCTCTTACAGCTAACAAAGATTGGCCATTGCATCAACTGGATGTCAAAAATGCATTCTTAAATGGTGATCTAGAAGAAGAAGTGTATATGGAGATACCACCGGGACTGAAAACTGTTTCTAACCACAATAAGGTGTGTAAGCTTAGGAAATCTTTGTACGGACTAAAGCAATCTCCTCGTGCATGGTTTGGTAGGTTTGCAAAGTCAGTGGTGAGATACGGATACACACAGTGTCAGGCAGATCACACATTGTTCGTAAAGTCCTCCTCAGAAAGGAAAGTTGCAATACTGATAGTGTACGTTGATGACATCATCCTAACGGGTGACTATGAGGAAGAACTATTGAGAATGAAGAAACTCTTAGCCCAGGAATTTGAAATCAAAGACCTTAGCTATCTCAAGTATTTTCTTGGCATGGAGGTGGCACGATCTAAGAAAGGTATATTTGTCTCTCAATGTAAGTATGTTCTGGATTTATTAAAGGAGACATGTATGTTGGGATGTAAGCCTGCGGACACTCCAATGGATTCAACAAAGAAGATTGGGACTGAGCAAAATCGTGCTCCAGTCGACAAAGGGAGATATCAAAGACTTGTGGGACGTCTCATCTACCTCTCACACACTCGACCTGACATTGGTTTCTCTGTTAGTGTTGTAAGTCAGTTTATGAACAACCCAACAGAAGAGCATATGGAAGCAGTGAATAGAATTTTAAGGTATCTTAAGATGACACCAGGAAGAGGACTGTTATACAAAAAGAATGACAATAAGGAGATTGAAGTCTTCTCAGATGCTGACTGGGCAGGAGATGTTTCAGACAGACGATCCACATCTGGGTATTGTTCCTATGTATGGGGAAATCTTGTGACTTGGCGAAGCAAGAAACAGCCTGTAGTCTCAAGAAGCAGTGCAGAAGCGGAATTTAGAGCACTAGCTCTTGGTATTTGTGAAGGAATGTGGATACAGAAATTACTTAGTGAGCTAGGAGTTGCTGATGAGAAGCCTATCAAGATATTCTGTGACAATCAAGCAGCCATAAGCATTGCAAAGAACCCTGTGCATCATGACCGAACAAAACACATTGAGATAGATCGACACTTCATCTCAGAGAAGATCGAGAACTCAATTGTGCAACTTATCTACACACCTACAAGGTCCCAAACTGCAGACATTCTCACTAAGGCCCTTCCAAGAACTAACTTTGAAGAACTAAGTCACTAGCTGTGTATGTACAACATTACAACCCAGCTTGAGGGGGAGTGTGGAATTCTTGCCTAAAGTTAGTTAGGAATTATAGGGATTTTGTTAGTTTATTTTTGGTATTCTGTAATAAAGAGAATCTGGTATTATGTACCAGATCTCTCCTCTGTAATAAAGAGAATCTGGTATTATGTACCAGATCTCTCCTTTATTTCCTTTCCTTATTTAGTCCTAGTATTGAGGCAGACATACTGCAGCCACTCCCTATATGTATTATGTTATGTTACTGAATAATATTGAGCCTTTCTGTCAGAAACTTTTTCACTTTACTTGAGTCTTGTCCGGAAGACTTAGCTGCAAAAAGAAAATGTATACTATCGATCATGGAAGTGGCTATTTTTTGCACTGCTGAGTTGTCTCTTGAGAGGAAGACTATGGGAGAAGTTGAAAAAGCACTCCAAAGGATTAAAAAAGATTATTTAGGAGACACCGAATGGTTAGACCAAAGAATAATATATCCGAGAATTTCACACCAAGAACTTCTATTAGCAACAGATGGCTTTAATGAAAATAAAATAGTTCAGTTTGGCGAATCTAGTGCCATATACAGAGGAAAATTGCTATTTCACCTACATAAGGAAACTACAGCAATAAAGATTTTTGATCGAACAAGAAGAGGGCGGGAGAGTTTTGCAGTTGAATCTGAAGTGCTGGCCTTTATTTGCCATAGGAATGTTGTCAAAATCTTAATGATGTGCAAGGACGTTGGTTTTAAAGCCTTGGTTCTAGAGTACATGCCCAATGGATCTCTGGAAGAATGGCTTAATTACATTGATGGTGACATCTCTTTTTGGATTATTTTGACAAAGCTTAATAAAATGATAGATGTGGCATCAGCTTTGTGCTATCTTCATACCATGCATGTCATTCACTGCAATTTAAAACCTAGCAATGTTCTGCTAGATAAGGAAATGGTTGCACGTGTTAGTGATTTTAGCATTGCCAAATGCTTAGGTAAACAAAATGCAGCAACAAAAACCATGACTATGGCCACTGCTGGATATATGGCTCCAGGTGATGTTTCTCATTGTGGGAAAACATGATTAATGTACAGCCAGATTTTTAGGAGATTTTGCAACAGTTTGTATCCCTAGAATTTGGCTGATTTGGTTAAGAATATTCCATAAATCATGGGATTTGATAGCCTAGTTAGTCCTTTTCTATTGCTAGGGTTATTATATATATACATAGCCACTTTGTACATATTTTCTTAATGAGAAATACAGCAGAAAATTCTTTTGTTTCTCAATTTACGTCATGGTATCAAGAGCTTTAGGTTTTTTCTTGAAAATCAGTCACCTTTTCAGCCTTCATTGTTGATTTTTCTGCAGTTTCTTTTTCAACCTTCATTGTTGATATTTTCTGCAGTTTCTTCTTCAGCCTTCATTGCTGATTTTTTTTACCTTAGGCTTTCATAGCCATTCTCTTGTTACAGCCTTCATCGCTGTTTTTTTTGCTCTGTTTTCTAAAGAAAAAACAGAGTATTTCAAGTGTTCTTTTTCCAGCCTTCATAGCTGGATTTTTCTTCTCTTCATCATTGACGGTTTCTCTTTGTTGCTTGGCTTTCATTGCCGATTTATCCCTGATTCTCACCAGTCTTTCAGCAAGTATTGATTTGTAAAAAATGTCAGTAGTTGTAGAAACAACCACTACAGCACCAAAGGAGTTCGGCAGTCTCACCCAAGAAAAGGTCAAGAGGCTGAGATCTCTAATTAGTAACCTTGACAAACCTTCAGGTACTTGTTTATTGGTGTATTCAGGTAAGTTTCCATCCTCTATTGGATTAAATGTCTCGGATACAACCTTTGCCAACTCTTGGATCATGGATTCAGGAGCTACCGACCATATGACCCACTTACCAAATGTCTTTTACACATACTCCCCATGTCCAAGCAATAGGAAAATAGCCACAGCTGATGGTTCTTTGACTACTGTAGCAGGTGTAGGAGATGTTAAAATAAGCCCATCATTGACCTTAAAAAATGTTCTTCATGTCCCTAGATTATCCACAAACCTTGTCTCTATCCAAAAGCTTACTCAAGATTTATGTTGTAATGTGATTTTTCATCATAGTCATTGTGTATTTTAGGACAAGGATTCGGGGAAGACGATTGGACATGCTAGAGAATGGGATGGGCTCTACTACCTTGAAGCACTTAGCCAATCAAATATTACCAAGGGCAAATTACCTTCTTCTTTCGTTTCAAAACTTTATTCGTCCAACAAAGACAAAGTTTGGCTTCACCACTGTCGACTTGGACATCCATCATTTAGAGTCATTAAAATTCTGTTTCCATCTTTATTTCAAGGTCTAGATGTTGAGAGCTTTCATTGTGAAGTGTGCGAACTTGCTAAACATAAACGTGTACCTTTTCCAGTAAGTAATAACAGAAGCTCTCTTCCTTTTTATCTCATTCACAGTGATATTTGGGGTCCTTCTACTATTCTTAATGTTTCTGGGACAAAATGGTTTGTGTCATTCAATGACGATTGTACTCGTGTTACTAGGATTTTCTTGCTTAAACATAAATCTGATGTTAGTACTGTCCTCCCAAATTTCTGTTCCATGATTAGGAACCAATTTGGAGTCAATATCAAAAGGTTTAGGTCAGATAATGCTAGGGACTATTTCAATCAAGTCCTAACTCCTTATTTTCAAAAGGAAGGGATAGTACATGAGTCATCATGTGTCAATACACCACAACAAAACGGAGTTGCAGAAAGGAAAAATAGTCATCTCCTTCAGTCAACCCGAGCTCTCTTATTCCAAAAAAACATGCCTAAATCCTTTTAGGGGGAAGCAGTTCTTACAGCCACTCATCTTATAAATCGTTTGCCATCTAGAGTTTTGGGATTCAAGAGTCCAATGGAAACACTCTCAACATTCTATCCAAACATACAGACTACAAATAATCTTGTCCCTAGGATATTTGGGTGCGTGTCATTTGTCTATGTTCATAGTCAAAATAGAGGGAAGCTAGATCCAAGGGCATTAAAATGCGTATTTGTGGGTTATTCCTCAACTTAAAAAGGGTACAAGTGTTATCACCCTCAATCAAAGAAGTTCTATGTCTCAGTGGACGTTTCTTTCAATGAACAAGTGCCTTACTTCAGCATACCTTATCTTCAGGGGGAGAATTCCATACTTGAAGATAAGGATAGGGATTCTTGCTTGATCTGTCGTCACTTCCAATGTCTGTGCCAGTATCTAAGTCCATGTCAAATCCTGTGTCTAAACCCATGCCAAATCCTGTGTCTGATCCTGCGTCCGAAATTTCAGAACCTATGCCAAATCCTGTGTCTAAATATGTGCCCGAAATTTCAGAAAATCTCAACTCTGCCATTGAAAATGTGAGATTTGGCAAGGTGTACTCAAGGAAGAAGACTGCTGTCCCTGAATCAATGCAAGTCCAAGAATCCAACCCAGATCCTGAGAATGAGGTAACAATTTCTAATTCTTCATTACAAGTTAATACTGAATCTCATGTAGGCGATGATGACCTAGACCTTCCCATTGCTGTTAGGAAAGGAACTAGAGAGTGCACAAAACGACCTTTATATCCTCTTGCACACTCCCTGTCCTTCAAACATTTTTCACCATCACATAGAGCCTTCCTAGTTAGCCTAAACACCATTGCCATCCCTACCACCTTATCTGAGGCGTTGTCCAATGAGAAATGGAAACAAGCCATGAATGTAGAAATGGAGGCATTGGAGAAGAACAAAACGTGAGAGTTAGTGAAGTTACCAGCAGGAAAGAAACCCGTGGGGTGTAAATGGGTCTATACAGTGAAATATAGAGCAGATGGGTCAATAGAGAGGTATAAGGCAAGGTTGGTGGCCAAGGGCTATATTCAAACCTATGGGATTGACTACCTAGAGACTTTTGCTCCAGTTGCGAAAATGAATACTGTTAGAATCTTGCTGTCATTAGCGGCTAATTATAGTTGGGAGTTACAGCAGTTTGATGTCAAGAATGCATTTTTGCATGGAGAACTAGAAGAAGAAATTTATATGGAGGTCCCACCAGGTTATAGGAATAATTTGGGTGCTCATTGTCATAACGTTTCCTAGGCTAGGACGCTAGACATTAAACAAATGGAGTCGCCACCAATCGTTTTTAACCTAGGTGTGATTGGCCACCTAATGACTCTAGAAAACTGGTCTATATTTTAAGTTTTGGGTTCGGGAGTTCATTTACGTGTAGGGAAGGTTATAGCACCCCTACAACGCCCAATATTGGTACCATTTTAATCTTGTGTTATTTTAACTTAGTCTTAGTTATGTGGCCTTTATATTTTATTGTTTAAATATTGAAAATTCTTTTAAGAATCCTCCATAATTCTGAATGAACTCTTAAAAAATCTTCTCACCTCAAGAGTATTCAAGGGGTACCATTCGACTCCCATGAAGAGGCTCCGTCGTCGGAAGTATTTTAGAATTTTATTATTCCTATTTTATTTTTTTATTTAATTATTTTTATTATTTTTATCTATTTATTTTAAATATTTTTTATATATCATTTATTAATATTTTTAGGATTATTGGTATTCAATATTGAGAATATCTTCTAAATTTTCCATCATTCTGGATAAACTTAAAAGAACCCTCTCACCTAGGAATTCCTCAAGTGTTACTCGTTCGCAATCACCTTAAGGATTCCATCATCGGAATTATTATTTAATTATTTATTAACTTTATTAATTATTTATTTTTTTATCTTTATTAGAATATAAATTTTATTATTTATTATGTTTTTATCTTTATTTGTTATTTGTTTATTTTGAAAATGCCTTCTAAATCTTCTATCGTTCTGGATAGATTTAGAAGGATCTTCTCACCTAAGAATTCTTCGAGTGTTACTCATTCGTAATCACCTCAAAGATTCCATCATCGGAATTATTATTTATTATTCATTAATTTTTATTTATTATTATTTTTATTTTATCTTTATTATTTAATAAATCTTATTATTATGTTATTATCTTTATTATTTATTTATTTTTGAAAATACCTTCTAAATCTTCCATCGCTCTGGATAAATTTAGAAAGAATTCTCTTACCTAGGAATTCCTCGAGTGTTACTCATTCGTAATCGCCTCGAAGATTCCATCATCGGAATTATTTCAATCTCTCTCCATATTTTATAATTTTATTAAATTACTAATATTATATGCCAATCAAATTAATTGTACAAATTATTCTTTATTTTACAAATTATTAGTTTTTATCAAATTATTAATTAACATATTTATTATTGAATTAATATTGTTAGCATTATTAAAACAAAAATTAGACATTATTAAAATAAATATTAACATACGAATTGTTATCATGTCATTTATATGTTAAACTATTAACTATTAATTAAATATATAAACAATTAATGCCTAATCATATATACTAACCCAACAACCATGCATTATCCATTAACTAATTAAACATCTTTTACTAACCTGTAGAAGGGTTGAAACTGAGCTTGCTTCTTGCTATTTTCCTAGTTACAGCTCACGTGGTATGATGAGGAACCGGGTATGGCAATAAGCGAAATTGAAGCTTGACTGTGCAAGAGGCGGAAACTCAATCTTCGAAGCAATGCAGAATGGAGCAAAAGTGCAGGCAATACTGATGAAGATCCGGCGATGCAAAGGTGAAAACACAGCAACCGTTGATGATAGCAGCGGACGGTGGTGATGAAACAAATGAAATTGGTTCGGTGATGATATAATGTGGGACTAGGTTCGGTTTTTGAGGTTAGCAAAAACGCAGAAATGCAATGGGATAATGATGGCAGCAAGCGACAAGTAAGGATAATAATGGGTAATTAAATTGTGCTGCGGTATTGGGTACAAGAAAGAGCTGACGGCTAATGGCAGTAAGTTGGTCAATTTTCTCCCCCCCAGTTATGGGGTTTAACCTCTTTTTATAGTCATAAAATTATTAGAGTCTTAATACAACTCAATCTATTCTGTTAATTATCTCTTATTTTTAATATTTTATCTATTTAATTTTTATGTTAATCCTAATCTAATCCTATCAATTTTAATATTAATTATCCTAAAAAGTCTAATTATCTTATCCTAAAAATATTTTAATTTATAATTATCTAATAACCTTAACCTATATTACTATTTATCTTATATTAATAAAGTTATCCTAATCTATTAAATATTTCTAATTTAAATAATCCTAATAATGTTAATCCTAATTTTTCTAGATGTTAATTTAAAATGTCAATTCAAAATTTACAAATTATTATTTTTTTACAAAAATACAACCCGGACAAAATGAGGTGTCTACAGCTGCCCCTCTTTGCACATTTTCTGAAAATCAGGAATTGTGCAAAGACAATTAGACAACTATTTTGTCCGGATTTTTTTTTATATTTTTTGTTTTTTTTCTTTTTTACAAAATATTTACAATTTTAAGAAACATTTAGTTCCTCTTGCCAGAGGCTGTACGACTTTGAAAAATAACCTTGTGCTCCTCTCACCAGAGGCAATGAAACTTGAAAAATAACCTTGTGCTCCTCTCACCAGAGGCAATGAAACTTTGAAAAATAACCTTGTGCTCCTCTCACCAGAGGCAATGAAACTTTGAAAAATAACCTTGTGCTCCTCTCACCAGAGGCAATGAAACTTGAAAAATAACCTTGTGCTCCATTAACCAGAGGCAATGAAACTTGAAAAATAACCTTGTGCTCCTCTCACCAGAGGCAATGAAACTTGAAACATAACCTTGTGCTCCTCTCACCAGAGGCAATGAAACTTTGAAAAATAACCTTGTGCTCCTCTCACCAGAGGCAATGAAACTTTGAAAAATAACCTTGTGCTCCTCTCACCAGAGGCATTGAGACTTTGAAATATAACCTTGTGCTCCTCTCACCAGAGGCAATGAAACTTTGAAAAATAACCTTGTTCTTATCACTCACTAATATACCAAATCCAATAGTCTTAATATCACAACACGACATAAGATTCAAAATTTCGTTTCCAAGAATTTCGACCTCTCAAGTTTTAATCTATTTCCTTCAATTTATGCACCTAAATAATGCAAATGTAAATGTATGTCAGATAATGCAAATGTCCATGCAACACTGACTCTTTTTTTTTATGTTAATGTGAAAGTAATGAAATTGACAACATTCCTATCATGAAGTGAATGCCTATAACCTAAATGTATGATGCAAAATGTTAAAAATCAGTTTTTAGTTAAAATCTTCATTTTAATGTCCTCCAAGATTAACCCCCACATTCCAATTTCTATTCTTCCACTATTCTTGCCCCGCTCGAGATCAGTGTCATACTTCCATTGAATCAATCTTTATCTTTTATGTTTTTGCCCCAAGTAATGTTGGCAATCATCATCCCTTTGTATTTCCTTCAATGTAATGCAAAACACCCTCTTTTTTCTTTGAAGACCCTATAGTACGTTATTCAATTCCAATTAGAACAAAAGCAGGATGAATAAGATAAGAACACGATGGTATATTTATTCGAACAAGGTATATTTATTTGAATAATAAGTGAACAGTTTCAAGAATTGATAGGGATAAGTACAAAAGCACTGGCTAATGAGTCACAAATAATGAATACCCAGACAACTATAAACCCATCATCACAGAATTTTGCTTTGGAAACCTCGTTAGTAGATGTCCATAATCTTCCAAGAACCTTTAGATCAGAACTTTGCCCCCTTCACTATGAGACATTCCTCTTTTCAATCTTTGGCCCAATTATTCTTTTTGTTCAAGCCGCCTTTTCAAGTTTTCAACTTGAAATTTCTTTTTTTGTTTTTTTTTTCTCTTTTTTTTTTGTTTTTTCTTTTTCTTTTTTTTTCTTGAATTCAAGCCGCCTTTTCAGGTTTTCAACTTGAAATTTCTTTTGTTGTTTTTTCCTTCTTTTTTTTTTGGTTTTTTTTTGTTTTTTTTTTCTTCAGGCATAGTATTTCTTCACTGCATCTGAATTTATTGGATTTTGTAAATCATCTCCGTCCATTTCACTAAGTAACAATGCCCCTCTTGAAAAAGCTTTCTTCACCACATAAGGGCCTTCCCAATTTGGTGCCCATTTTCCACGAGGATCTGGCTGATTTGGTAGAATTTTCTTTAATACCAATTCTCCTTCCTGAAAATGTCGAGGACGAACTTTCTTATTATGAGCTCGCATCATCCTCTTTTGATACAATTGCCCATGACAAAGAGACTTAAACCTTTTTTCTTCGATCAAATTTAATTGTTCATAACGACAACGGACCCATTCAGCTTCTTCTAATTCAACCTCCATCAATACTCGTAATGACGGGATTTCTACCTCGATAGGTAATACTGCTTCCATTCCATATACCAATGAAAATGGGGTGGCCCCAGTAGATGTACGAACTGAAGTGCGATAAGCATGCAAGGCAAATGGTAATTTCTCATGCCAATCTCTATAAGTTTTTGTCATCTTGCTAACTATCTTCTTTATATTCTTGTTAGCTGCTTCTACTGCTCCATTCATCTTCGGACGATATGGTGCTGAATTGTGGTGTTTGATTTTGAACTGACTGCACACTTCTTTCATCATTGTGTTATTCAGGTTAAGTGCATTGTCTGAGATGATTCTTTCTGGAAGACCATATCGGCATATTATCTCTTTCTTGATAAACCTACACACCACGGCTTTCGTCACATTAGCATATGAAGCTGCCTCTACCCATTTTGTGAAATAATCGATGACCACAAAGATGAAACGATGTCCATTCGAAGCTTTTGGAGTAATAGGCCCAATGACATCCATACCCCACATAGAGAAAGGCCAAGGAGTTGCCATTACATGCAAAGGCAACGGAGGAGCATGCATCTTGTCTGCATATATTTGGCATTTATGGCACCTTCTGGCATACTTAATGCAATCACCTTCCATAGTCATCCAATAATAACCTGCCCTCATAATTTGTTTAGCCAATCTCTGACCATTAGCATGGGTCCCACAAACTCCTTCATGAACTTCTTCAAGAATTCTTCTTGCTTCAACAGCATCTACACACCTCAAGAGCACTTGATCCTTTCCTTTTTTGTACAAGACTTCACCATCTACCAAGAAATTCATTGCCAGTCTTCTCAATGTTCTTTTATCGTTTTCAGAGATCGAATCTGGGTATTGTTGATATTTCAAATATCTCAAAATATCATAATACCATGGTTTTCCATCAACTTCCTCTTCAACATTGCAACAATGTGCAGGAGACTCTTGTATCCTTAGCTTAATGGGATAAATTTCGGCATTAGAATCCACTTTAAACATTGCAGCTAAGGTGGCTAAAGCATCAGCCATTTGGTTCTCTTCCCGAGGTAAATGATTAAATTGAATTTCCTCAAACTGTTCAACCAACTTAACTATGAAGTCACGGTAGAGAAGTAACTTTGAGTCTCTTGTTTCCCATTCTCTTCGCAATTGGTAGATTACTAAAGCTGAATCACCATAGACTTCCATCTTTTTGATTTTCTTTTCAATAGCAGCCTGAAGCCCCATGGCACAAGCTTCGTATTCTGCCACGTTATTGGTGCAATTGAAATTCAATCTTGCAGTGAATGGGCATTGATCTCCTTTTGGTGATATCAAGACAGCTCCAATGCCATGCCCCAGGGCATTTGATGCACCATCAAAGTACATCTTCCATGTATCCTTTTCTACTTGATCCTCATCAACTTGCATGACAACCATTAAGTCTTCATCTGGGAAGTCAAAATTTATGGACTCATAATCTTCTAAAGCTCGTTCTGCAAGGAATTCCGCAATGGCACTCCCTTTGATGGCTTTCTGTGACACGTACACAATATCGTATTCAGAAAGCAATACTTGCCATCTTGCTATTCTTCCAGATAGAGAAGGCTTCTCGAATATGTACTTGACAGGATCTAATTTTGAGATCAACCAAGTGGTATGATACAACATGTACTGTCTGAGTCTATGAGCTGCCCAGGCCAAAGCACAACACATCTTTTCCAAGGATGAATACTTGGATTCATAGTCAGTAAACTTTTTGCTCAAGTAATAAATAGCCCTTTCTTTTCTACTTGTAGCATCATGTTGCGCCAGTACACATCCCATCGATTTTTCATGCACTGTTAAGTAGAGGATGAGAGGCCTCCCTGGAACAGGAGGGACTAATACTGGTGGACTTGAGAGATACTCCTTAATTTTATCAAAAGCTGCCTGACAGTCTTTATCCCAATCCCCCTTATCATTCTTTCGTAGGAGTTTGAAAATTGGATCACACTTGGCTGTTAATTGAGAAATGAAGCGAGCAATGTAATTCAACCTTCCAAGAAAACCCCTTATTTCTTTTTGAGTACGTGGTGGAGGCAAGTTTTGAATAGCACGTATTTTGTCTGGGTCCACCTCAATGCCTTTTTCACTAACAATAAATCCCAACAATTTTCCAGAAGTTGCCCCAAACGTGCACTTGGCAGGGTTCAACTTGAGTTGAAACTTTCTCAATCTTTCAAATAACTTCTTGAGATTGACCACATGATCTTCTTCTTTATGGGATTTGGCAATCATATCATCCACATATACTTCCATCTCCTTGTGCATCATATCATGGAATAGAGTTACCATAGCTCTTTGATAAGTTGCCCCTGCATTCTTTAATCCAAATGGCATGACTCTGTAACAGAAAGTTCCCCACATCGTAATGAATGTAGTTTTCTCCATATCATCTTTATCCATCTTGATCTGGTTGTAACCTGAAAAACCATCCATGAAAGAGAAGAGGGAGTACCTAGCAGTATTATCAACCAAAGTATCGATATGTGGCAATGGAAAGTTGTCTTTTGGGCTAGCCCGATTCAGATCCCTGTAATCGACACACATTCGTACTTTCCCATCTTTTTTCGGAACAGGGACAATGTTTGCTACCCATTGAGGGTATCTTGCCACTTCCAGAAAACCAGCATCAAATTGCTTTTTAACTTCTTCTTTGATCTTCAAAAGCATGTCTGGCTTCATTCTTCTTAACTTTTGTTGAACTGGTTTACCTTCTGGTTTCAGGGGTAATTTATGTACCACAATGTCTGTGTCTAAACCAGGCATGTCTTGATATGACCATGCAAATACATCCTGGAACTCATGGAGCAAATTCACCAGATTCTTTCGTGTAGAAGATGAGATGGAAGTTCCGATCTTGACTTCTTCGTCCCCTAAATTGATGACATCAGTAAATTCCTTATGAGGCACGATTTGTTTTTCTTCTTGCTCTACTAATCTCAATAAATCGGGAGGCAAAGCATAATCATCAGAATTCTCATCTTTATTAAGTTCACCCACACAACTAGACCTCTCAAAATCAAATCCTGGATCATCATTATAATTGTCTACGTATTCATCATCTTGACACCTGGCATTGGGCAAAAAAATAGGAAAATATAGAGAAGTGTATAGGCAAAAAGAAATGAATGCAAAAGAAAAAGGAAAAGGGAAAAAATGGAAAAAGATATGAGCAAATGCATCATGCTTTTATTTTATTGAAATTGAATAAATGCCCTACATAAGGTCCCTAATGCTTTTGGGCATAAGCATTGAGAAAGGATTTGTTGCATTACTTTGAAGAAGTCTTATAGACAGTAGGGATCTCAACAGCACTCCAATTCTTCAACTCAAAACCTGGTGGGCAAGGAAGTACTTCTAACATCTCAATATTCTCTCCAATCTCTTCTTTATGTACCATCTGGATAGAAAGTTCTTCAAAAGTCTTTTCCAATGCGGAACTATTCACTCCAGGATAGACATATCCTGCTGAATGGAAGATATCATACAATGGAGGGAATACCATTGGTTCAGTTTCCAGATCCTCCTCGTTGAAAGCGGCCCTCCTTTTCTTCCTCTTTTCTTCAACAAACCTCTTCATCTCAAATCCTTTTGGCTTGTAGCCTAAGCCAAACCTATCTTTTTTCATATTGACCTTCACCGGTATCTTGATTCCTTGCAACCTCTTTCCCAAGCCTGACCCAGCACGGCATCCTTTTCCTACAATCTGACAAACGCCTGCTTTAGTAACCCTAGATAATCGTGGCACAGGCACAGCAGATCCTTCTCCTACAAAAGTGGCATTGACCAACTCCAAAGACCTGAAAGAACATTCAACGGCATCTTCTGTGATTTCCACATATGGTGTTGACAAGAAGGTTGTGGCAATCATATCCTCTTCAGCATTCACCGTCACTAAGTGTTCATCCATGACAAATTTAATCTTTTGATGCAAAGTTGAAGGGACTGCACCAGCTTGATGAATTCATGGTCTTCCTAAAAGACAATTGTATGAGGGGGTGATATCCATCACTATGAACTCAATGCTGAATACATGTGGCCCAATCTCGATAGACAATTCAATCTCTCCTATTATCTCTCGACGAGTACCATCAAAAGCTTTGACTATCGTGTGGCTTCTTCTCATGTGAGACTTATCAACTGGTAACTTAGATAGAGTAGTCATTGGCATTACATTCAGAGCTGAGCCATTGTCAATAAGGACCCGTGGTATGATATGATCTTTGCATTTGGTAGTTATATGCAAAGCCTTGGTGCTACCTCTTCCATCAGGAGGAATCTCATCATCACTAAATGAGATAAAATTATCAGCCGTGATATTTCCCACCAATCTATCTAACTTTTCTACCGAAATGTTATGTGCTACATGTGCTTCATTGAGTACCTTTAGCAAGGCATTCCTATGTGGCTCTGAATTTAGCAATAAAGAGAACATTGTTATGCGAGCCGGCAGTTTATTCAATTGCTCTACAACACTATACTCACTATGCTTGATGAACTTTAGGAATTCACAAGCTTCTCTTTCTGTCACGGATTGCTTAAGTTTCGCAGGTATTACTGTCTTTCCTTTGTCATCCTTCAACAGAACCTCTTCATCCTCTTTCCCTTTCTGTGACATCAGCATTTGGGGTGTATAGCAACGCCCACTGCGGGTTATCCCACCTTCATTTGTTAGATTCCCAGACATCGCAGCACTATTAACATCTGATGCATTTTGAGTTACAATACTGCAATTATAGTTCCATGGAACTGCTTTATCATCCCTATATGGGAATGGTTTTGGAACTTTGATGGTGACTTTGGGAACCATTGGAGTAGTGTTAAGTGCTGGTTTCTTCTTACAAAATATGGTCACTGGCTCTATTCCTTCAAAAGGGTGATCCTTTTTTGAATCTTCTGCCATAGCAACAACTGCATCTTCAGCCGTTTCCTCATAAAATTCTATTGTACCCTCATTCATCATCATCTGTACTTTCTCTCGAAATTGTTCACAAAATTGAATGGTATGACCAACTGATTGTCCATGATATTTGCAAAAGGTTTCTTCACTGTTCTCTTCTTCAACTCCCAATCCCATATTAGCAGGTTGAATCATCTTTGCTTTTATCATTGCATCCATTACCCTTTCCATTGGTGTCTTGACTTCATCGATGCTACCCTTAACCCAACATATTTTTCCTTCAATAATAGCATTGACTTTTCCTCCATGATCCGGTAAAGGATTTCCAACTACATTTGGTTCTTTTTCAACATCAAAGTTCAAAATTCCTGCTTTTATAAGATCACGAACTTTGTACTTGAGCCCTGTGCAATTTTCTGTCGAATGGCCAGTGATCCCATAATGATAATCACAATGAGCATTGGGATCATACCATTTAGGAAAAGGAGGTTTAAATGGCTCAATATGGACTGGTGCTATTAGGCGTTTTTCAATGAGTTGTGGTAGCAGTTCAGTGTAGGTTATTGGGATAGGATCGAATTGGTATTTGTTTTGATTATTCCAAGATCTTCCTGGGTTGTGGCCTGAATTGTTGGCTTGGTATTGTGTTTGTGGAGTGAATGGGGTTATTGGACGATAGGTTGGAGGTTGGGACACCGATTGGTGAGGGTATGGATTTTGGGGCATTGGTTGATAAGAGTAGGGGCTTTGTGATACATTGTTGCTGGTAGGGTAAGAATTGTAGTTGGATCGAGCATGGTAAGGAGCATTGCTTGGTTGCCTACTTCCAAAGCTGATGTTGTTGGCTTCCCCTTCTTTCCTCTTATAGTTTGCCCCTTTCCTGAAACTTGGAGCATCACTTGCTTCAATTCTCCCATTCTTTATTGCATTTTCAATCATTTCACCTGCTACCACTAAATCTGCAAAGTCTTTTGTTGCATTGCCAACAAGCCTTTCATAATAAGGTGTTCGAAGCGAATTAATGAACAGCATGGTCGTCTCTTTTTCTGTGAGAGGTGGGTAGACTTGGGTAGCCATGTCTCTCCATCTTTGTGCATATTCTTTAAAGCCTTCATTCGACTTCTTCTCCATATTCTGAAGAGATAACCTATCTGGAGCCATGTCCACTACATGTTTATACTGAGCTTTAAAAGCTCTAGCCAAATCTTTCCAAGAGCGAATTCGCTCTTTATCGAGTTGAACATACCATCTGGCTGCGGATCCTGTCAAACTATCTTGGAAGCAATGGATTAGTAACTTTTCATTGTTCGTATACCCAGCCATTTTCCGACAGAACATTGTGATGTGAGTCAAAGGGCATGTCGTTCCATCATATTTTGAAAATTCAGGAACTTTAAATTTTGGCGGAATCACCAAATCAGGAACTAGGCTCAGTTCTCTTGCATCAATGCAATCAAAATTATCTTTCCCTTCTATGGCCTTCAATCTTTCTTCTAACAAATCATATTTAAGCTGAATTTCTTTATCTTCTACAGGTTCAGAAGTTTTTCTTCTCAGCTTTTCCTGTTCCAGAGGATCGTCTAGATTTGGAACATATAAAGGGTTCACAAAGCCTCCTCCAAGGTTTGATTCCACTTGAGCTTGATTTCTTTGTTGCCCCATAGGAATAAATGGTTGTTCTACAGCTGGTGAATGACCTTGAATAGTTACGCCATGAGAATTTTGTGGCGGGGTAAACCCTGGTGGATAAACTGGTTCAGCACTGAATTCATGAGACCCGCCTTCATCTTTTGAGGAGGATGTTTCGACAACAGCTTTCCCTTTTGTCATAGCTTTCATCATTTGCATCATCTCGAACATTTGCTTCCTCATTTCTTCCAATTCTCCTGTCACTTGTTCTCTCATTTCTTCTTGCATTCTCTCCATCTTCTCAACTCTTGCAGACTGTTCATTCTCCATTTGTTTACTTCGAAGACGGGTACTATATGGATGTTGAGTAGATCGACTTGCCACTTTGGATCTTGCCACCTCGAGACCTTTGTGATTGATATACATCCCAACATTAGTCCTTTTATTCTTATTTTGTTATGAATGAATTTATGCATGTATGCAAAGAAGACTTGGAACATAATTATTTGTTAAATGAAAGAACCTTTATTATTAAAAAATCTGAGATTACATCCAAGAGAAAATCTAAAGAACTTGTAGCCTAACATAAGCATAAAATGAAATCCACTACATAAAGAGGACCTATGGTCTCCATAATAGCCTCTTGATCAGGCTATAGTGATGTTGCACCTCATCAAGTAACTGCTCTAATTGCCTCCCATGATCTGAAATAGGGCTTATCCCTGGTTTTATCTCTGCTATCCTTTCTTCCATTTCTCTGGCTTTGCGCGCGGCTAGATTGAACTGCTGGAACATCTTCAATAACGGTTGAGATCCCTTAGCTTTCCTCCAACCATCACATTCTTCTCTTAGAGTAGCCACTTCGTGAATCAATTGTTGAAGTGCCTGTCTATATTCTTGGGTTTCAGAAAATGCGGCTTGCATCTGTGCTTGCACCAAATCTTTCTCTGTTTGAAGTTCTTCTTGCTTAAGCTTCATTTTTTGTATTTCATCTTTCAATTGTTCATTTTCTTGCTTTTTTGTTTGCACTTCTGTTTTCAACTGCTCTTTTTCTTGCTTCAATCGCCTATTTTCGAATTTGGACAATTCCCTTCTCAGTCTGGTGACTAGTTCTGTTAATTCCTTCTTTTCTTGGTCAACTTTCTTGATTGTCTGGTTACACTGTCTAGATTCTTCCTTCATATCTACTTTGAGCTTCTTATTTTCTTGCTCAAGTTGCTCTTTCTCTTCCTGAAGCTTTCTCTTAGAAATTTCCAAATCTATCATGGGGTCTTGTGGAGTAGGTTCTGTTGATTGATCTAACTTTACTTCTTTAGGAACTACCACATCCTTAGCTCTCCTCATGTGCCACACCGCATACTCTGGAGTCACATCATTAGTAAGTCTTCCTTGATCGATCCTCAAAGTTTGTTTCCAAACCTTTATAACTTCTTCAATCTTTTTCAAAGCTCCTGCTTCAGTGTATGCAAATTCCAATTTATCCAGTCCTTTGGTCATAGGAATGAATTGTTCATAGCCTGCCTGTCTCCTTACCATTATTGGTGCATAACTGATAGCACCCCATAGCCCCAAAAGTGGAACCCATGGTTGACCCCCACAACTAAACAATACGGCATCATGTCGCATCCAAGGTGCCATCCATACTATCTCTTGACTGGTACCAGAAAGCTTGCGAAAAATTGAGACCCACTCATTCTTGGATTTGGGTTTTGGCCATTGACTCTTGCAAAATTCCTTGATAGGGAAGCTGGTATTAAAGAAAGCTCTGCGAAATTCACTTTTTTCGCATACAAGATGACTTCTCATCCAAAGGTATAATAATTGGGCACAGCCGATGAAGCGTCCTTCCCCATTTCGTCTACAAAAGCTCAAAGATATGAGAGTTTCAGCTAGAATAGTTGGAACGTGATTAACTCCATGCTCAACTTGATCAAGGAAATCTATCACTGTGACATCTATATATCCCAAGACTTTGGGAAAGACCACCAAGCCATAAATCGCCAATGCCATCATGCTCATACTCTGATCATTCTCCATATTCTTCCTAATGTGATCTTGTAAGAAATCCCAAGGCACAAAATCTTGCCCTCCTTTCTGTCTCACCCA
Source organism: Heritiera fomes (assembly GCA_032173925.1). Lineage (NCBI taxonomy): Eukaryota > Viridiplantae > Streptophyta > Magnoliopsida > Malvales > Malvaceae > Heritiera > Heritiera fomes. The sequence continues at coordinate 1,022,415 of JAPDPM010000005.1, read as the reverse complement.
TTTATCAATTTCTGGCAAACTGACATTCATCATTCCGGCGAGCTTCCTACGATAACCAATCTTCTTGTTCTTCCAATATATCTTATCCGCATTGGAACATTGGATGCGAAGTAAGAGTGAGTACTCTTCAACCGTTGGAACCATGTCAACTTCATTAAAAACAAAGCATCTATAGGAAGGGTCTCAAAATTGCGTTATAGCTCTAATCAAGTCTTTGTCTACAGGAACTGCAATTAATAATGCTATATCACCATACTTCTTTTCAAAATCTTCTTTTTTTGAAAGACTCCAAAGCTTCCAAAGATCAATGAACTCAGTAAAATCATTTTGTTTGAGATCCAGGTGAACTTTTTCAGGGAGTGGTGATATAAATTCTTGAGGTAAACAGTCTCCTTCTCTTCGTTGAGCTTCTTCAGATCTGATTCTGACACTGTTGGAATTCTCAGTGGGGAAAGGTGTGGCTTTAACGCTTGATAAATCCTCCATGGATGTAACTGAGGTTCAATCAATTAACAAATTGTTATGTAAAAAGCCTTCTTTTATATGATATGACAATGCATGAGAATGCAACTATGGGAAAGATATTGGGATTTTGTTCCCTCATGTGTCCTAACTTTGGCTTACTACTTCATGGATAATCAAGGTTCTAACTTAAGGGTTGGCTCTTAGGCTTTTTATATGCTAGGTTTGGATATAATAGTTACTAAAAGTTCCCAAATTGTTCCTCACTGTCGTCCACTCTGGACTAGTAAGGCACCCCAATCCTCACCCATGACAGGCTACAAACGGAAAAGGTTCAATTTGAGTGGGAGTATTTGGCTAGCCCATGCGGAGGTTACCACCTCACGAGAGCGGTAGCTACTCTACTCCCTCCTAGAAAGGACTGAGCTCGGGTCGAGAGCTTTATGTATGCAAATGCAAGGTGTGGTGTGTGAGAGGGAACTTTATTTTAACCAACTCTTCAAAACACTAAACAAATCAAAGAGAACATCAAATAAGATTAGTGCAATAAATTCCAACAAATTTTAGGCCATCAAAAATTTAGACTTAGTATAACACAAGATCAAATTATGGCTCGACTCACTTTGAAGTCCCCAGTGGAGTCGCCAAGCTGTCATAACGTTTCCTAGGCTAGGACGCTAGACATTAAACAAATGGAGTCGCCACCAATCTTTTTTAACCTAGGTGTGATTGGCCACCTAATGACTCTAGAAAACTGGTCTATATTTTAAGTTTTGGGTTCGGGAGTTCATTTACGTGTAGGGAAGGTTATAGCACCCCTACAACGCCCAATATTGGTACCATTTTAATCTTGTGTTATTTTAACTTAGTCTTAGTTATGTGGCCTTTATATTTTATTGTTTAAATATTGAAAATTCTTTTAAGAATCCTCCATAATTCTGAATGAACTCTTAAAAAATCTTCTCACCTCAAGAGTATTCAAGGGGTACCATTCGACTCCCATGAAGAGGCTCCGTCGTCGGAAGTATTTTAGAATTTTATTATTCCCTATTTTATTTTTTTATTTAATTATTTTTATTATTTTTATCTATTTATTTTAAATATTTTTTATATATCATTTATTAATATTTTTAGGATTATTGGTATTCAATATTGAGAATATCTTCTAAATTTTCCATCATTCTGGATAAACTTAAAAGAACCCTCTCACCTAGGAATTCCTCAAGTGTTACTCGTTCGCAATCACCTTAAGGATTCCATCATCGGAATTATTATTTAATTATTTATTAACTTTATTAATTATTTATTTTTTTATCTTTATTAGAATATAAATTTTATTATTTATTATGTTTTTATCTTTATTTGTTATTTGTTTATTTTGAAAATGCCTTCTAAATCTTCCATCGTTCTGGATAGATTTAGAAGGATCTTCTCACCTAAGAATTCTTCGAGTGTTACTCATTCGTAATCACCTCAAAGATTCCATCATCAGAATTATTATTTATTATTCATTAATTTTTATTTATTATTATTTTTATTTTATCTTTATTATTTAATAAATCTTATTATTATGTTATTATCTTTATTATTTATTTATTTTTGAAAATACCTTCTAAATCTTCCATCGCTCTGGATAAATTTAGAAAGAATTCTCTTACCTAGGAATTCCTCGAGTGTTACTCATTCGTAATCGCCTCGAAGATTCCATCATCGGAATTATTTCAATCTCTCTCCATATTTTATAATTTTATTAAATTACTAATATTATATGCCAATCAAATTAATTGTACAAATTATTCTTTATTTTACAAATTATTAGTTTTTATCAAATTATTAATTAACATATTTATTATTGAATTAATATTGTTAGCATTATTAAAACAAAAATTAGACATTATTAAAATAAATATTAACATACGAATTGTTATCATGTCATTTATATGTTAAACTATTAACTATTAATTAAATATATAAACAATTAATGCCTAATCATATATACTAACCCAACAACCATGCATTATCCATTAACTAATTAAACATCTTTTACTAACCTGTAGAAGGGTTGAAACTGAGCTTGCTTCTTGCTATTTTCCTAGTTACAGCTCACGTGGTATGATGAGGAACCGGGTATGGCAATAAGCGAAATTGAAGCTTGACCGTGCAAGAGGCGGAAACTCAATCTTCGAAGCAATGCAGAATGGAGCAAAAGTGCAGGCAATACTGATGAAGATCCGGCGATGCAAAGGTGAAAACACAGCAACCGTTGATGATAGCAGCGGACGGTGGTGATGAAACAAATGAAATTGGTTCGGTGATGATATAATGTGGGACTAGGTTCGGTTTTTGAGGTTAGCAAAAACGCAGAAATGCAATGGGATAATGATGGCAGCAAGCGACAGGTAAGGATAATAATGGGTAATTAAATTGTGCTGCGGTATTGGGTACAAGAAAGAGCTGACGGCTAATGGCAGTAAGTTGGTCAATTTTCTCCCCCCCCAGTTATGGGGTTTAACCTCTTTTTATAGTCATAAAATTATTAGAGTCCTAATACAACTCAATCTATTCTGTTAATTATCTCTTATTTTTAATATTTTATCTATTTAATTTTTATGTTAATCCTAATCTAATCCTATCAATTTTAATATTAATTATCCTAAAAAGTCTAATTATCTTATCCTAAAAATATTTTAATTTATAATTATCTAATAACCTTAACCTATATTACTATTTATCTTATATTAATAAAGTTATCCTAATCTATTAAATATTTCTAATTTAAATAATCCTAATAATGTTAATCCTAATTTTTCTAGATGTTAATTTAAAATGTCAATTCAAAATTTACAAATTATTATTTTTTTACAAAAATACAACCCGGACAAAATGAGGTGTCTACACTCATACTGTGTGTAAATTGAAGAAAGCTTTATATGGACTTAAGCAATCACCACGGGCATGGTTTGGTAGGTTTGCGAGAGTTATGATTGCCATGGGGTACAGTCAAAGTCAAGGGGATCATACACTGTTCATTAAACACTCATCTTCAGGGGGAGTCACAGCACTCTTAGTGTATGTTGATGACATAATAGTGACAGAGAATGATGATAAGGAGAGACAGCTTCTAAGTCAATGTTTGGCTAAGGAGTTTGAGATCAAAGCATTAGGAAGGCTGAAATATTTTCTTGGGATTGAGGTGGCTCACTCTAAGAAGGGCATTTTTATCTCCCAACAGAAGTATGTTACAGATCTCCTTAAAGAAACGGGCAAGATAGCGTGCAAACCAGCAAGTACTCCAATAGACCCAAATCTTAGACTTGGAATGGCAGAGGAAGATGCTGCAATAGATAAGGAAATGTATCAGTGCTTGGTTGGAAAACTCATTTATTTATCTCACACACGACCGGACATAGCATATGCAGTAAGTGTGATTAGTCAATTCATGCATAGCCCAAAGGAAGTTCATTTGCAAGCAGCTCATCAAGTGTTGCGGTATCTCAAAGGGACGCCAGGAAAAGGTATTATGTTTAAAAGAAACGGAGGTTTGGTGCTTGAGGCTTACACAGATGCTGATTATGCTGGGTCAATAGTCGATAGGAGGTCAACCACAGGATATTGCACCTTTCTTCGTGGTAATCTCGTGACGTAGAGGAGCAAGAAACAACATGTGGTAGCACGGTTTAGTGCAGAGGCAGAATTCCGAGCAATGGCTCAAGGTGTGTGTGAACTACTTTGGTTGAAGATCATCTTGGAAGACTTGAAGACCAAGTGGGATGGCCCAATGAGACTTGTAGAAAATAATAACAGAGGGAAAAGAAGAAGAATAATAATCTTATTTTTTTCTGGCTAAATTTTACAATCTTAAATAGTATGATAAGTAACTATAAATTAGGAAAGAAACAGAAGATCTGGGAATCAGTGATACATATCTGATATCTCTTTATTTTAGGAACAATTAAAAGCTAATCCCTAGGAATCAGATTTCAACTAATTCCTAAAAATCAGGTTGTAAGTTATTGACTTCCACATTAATTTACCGACACTCCCCCTCAAGTTGGTGCAAAGATGTCTGTCATGCCCAACTTGCTAACTTGAAGCTCAAATTGCTGTCTCACCAAGCCCTTGGTTAGAATGTCTGCAACCTGCTGTGTGGTAGGAATAAATGGAGTACAAATTACTCCTCCTTCAAGTTTTTCTTTTATAAAGTGTCTGTCAATCTCAACATGTTTCGTCCTGTCATGTAAAACTGGATTATAAGCAATGCTGATAGCTGCCTTGTTATCACAGTACAAATTCATAGGAAGACTAACTGGCCTCTTAAGTTCTTCTAGTACCCTTTTTAGCCAAAGTACCTCACAAACTCCTTGAGCCATTGACCTATACTCAGCTTCAGCACTACTCCTGGCAACAACACTCTGCTTCTTGCTTCTCCAAGTGACTAAATTGCCATATAGGAATGTACAGTACCCTAATGTTGATCTTCTATCAATAACTGAACCTGCCCAATCAGCATCTGTATACACCTCTATTCCTCTCTTCTCATTCTTCTTGAAGAAGAGTCCTTTCCCTGGTGTACCCTTCAGATATCGAAGAATTCAATACACAGCCTCAAGATGTTCCTCATATGGGGAATGCATAAATTGACTCACCATGCTCACAGCAAAAGCAATATCTGGTCGAGTATGGGACAAGTAAATTAGTCTCCCAACCAGCCTTTGATATCTCCCTGTATCAACTGGAACACCATTTTTCACCTCTCCAAGCTTAGCATTAACTTCTATTGGGGTGTCAGAAGGTTTGCATCCACTCATCCCAGTTTCTTTCAAGAGATCTAATATATATTTTCGTTGTGACACTACAATACCCTTTTTTGATCTTGCAACTTCCATTCCAAGAAAATATCGTAATTGGCCCAAATCTTTAATCTCAAATTCCTTGGCTAGACTCTGCTTCAATCTGCTCATCTCTTCTATATCATCTCCTGTCAAGATTATATCATCTACATAAACAATTAAAACTGAGATCTTATCTTTAGCAGAACTCTTTGTGAAAAGGGTATGATCAGATTGTCCTTGGCTATAGCCTTGGCTTTTAACAAACTTTGTGAATCTCTCGAACCAAGCTCTAGGTGACTGTTTAAGACCATATAAAGATTTTTTAGCTTGCATACCTTGGATCCAAACCCCTCAATAAAACCAGGTGGAGGCTCCATATAGACTTCCTCCTCTAGGTCTCCATTTAGAAAAGCATTCTTCACATCCAACTGATTTAATGGCCAATCAAGGTTAGCTGCAACAGACAAGAGTACTCGAACTGTATTTAGTTTTGCCACTGGAGAAAAAGTTTCAGAGTAGTCAACTCCATAAGTCTGAGTGAAGCCTTTAGCTACTAAATGAGCCTTGTATCTCTCCAAGGATCCATCTGAATTATACTTCATAATGAATACCCATTTACAGCCAACAACTGTCTTACCATGTGGCAGATCCACCTTCTCCCAAGTAGCATTCTTCTCCAGAGCTCTCATCTCCTCAAATATAGCTTCTTTCCACTCAGGAACATTTAGAGCCTCCTGTACATTATTTGGAATGACCACACTAGACACTTGTGAAATAAAAGCACGATAAGGAGATGACACATTTTTATAAGATATAAAATTAGACAAAGGATGTTTTGTACAAGACCTAACACCTTTCCTAAGAGCAATGGGAAGATCAAGTTGATTTGAAGAATTTGACACAGAATTACCTGGAAGATTATTGTCAGGAATTTTTGAAGAGTTATTGTTGATCTCATGATCTAACCACTGATTAGATTCCTGGTGGTGCTGCAAGACAGTGCCTCTTCTTTTTTGCGCTTGATACTCCTTTGAATACACAAGACCTTTGTATCGTTTCGCACCCATTTCTGTTGTTTCAGTATTTTGATTTTCAGATGGAACAGTTTCAACATTTAATTCATTTGTTTTCCCAAATTTTGTGTTTTCTTCTTCATTTTCTGTAAGAGATTGTTTAGTTGGAACATCATCATGACCAAACTCAAATGTTAAATCAGAACCATTTAACAATTCATCTTCAATACTGCTCTCCCCCTGAAGATGAGAATTGCTATAATATGATTGTCCTTCAAAGAAGGTGACATCCATTGACACAAACATTTTTTGCAAAACTGGATCAAAACATTTGTAACCTCTTTGATTTGTAGGATAGCCTACAAAAATACATTTATGTGCTTTTGGATCAAGTTTTGTACGTCTAGGGTCATGATTGTGAACAAAAGCAGTACTTCCAAAAATTTTTAAGGGAATGACTGTTGTTAGCCGAGAGGTGGGAAAACATTCATTGAAAACCTTTATTGGTGTTTTGAATTTTAAAATTCTTGTAGGCATTCTATTGATCAGGTATGTGGCTGTTAAAATTGCTTCTCCCCAAAGATATTTTGGAACCTTAGTTGTAAAACTTAGAGCTCTAGCAACTTCGCGGAGATGTTTGTTTTTTCTTTCAGCCACCCCGTTCTGTTGAGGTGTATTATTACAAGAACTTTGATGCACAATCCCTTTCTCAGCAAAAAAATTTCCTAACACATTGTTAAAATACTCCTTTCCATTATCACTTCGAAAAATTTTAATTTGAGTCTGAAATTGTGTTTGAACCATTGTATAAAAATTTTTGAACACATTTCCAGCATCAGATTTTTCTTTTAGAAGGAAAACCCAAGTAACCCTAGTATGATCATCAATAAATGTGATGAACCAACGTTTTCTAGAAAATGTTGTCACTTTAGAAGGACCCCATATGTCACTATGAATGATGGTAAATGGCTTTGATTTTTTATAAGGTTGAGAAGGAAAAATAGCACGATGATGTTTAGCTAATTCACAAAATTCACACCAGAAAACAGAAGGTTTTTTATTCATGAATAACTTGGGTAACAAATCCTTTAAATATTGAAAATTAGGATGTCCTAATCGATAATGCCATAACATAATCTCACTGTCACTGGAACTAGAAATAGAATTGAAACAAGTTTGCAGATCTTGCCTTCCAAAGGTTGATCCTTTATTAAAGATATAGAGGCCACCATCTTGTCTAGCACTGCCAATCATCTTCCCCGAGGTTAAATCCTGAAACTCACAATAGGAAGGCCAAAAATTAACTCGACAATTATGATCACAAGTTAGTTTACTGACAGACAAGAGATTATAAGACAAATGAGGAACATGAAGAACATCTTTAAGGGTTAAAAATAGGGAAATAGTAATTTTGCCTTTCCCAGCAATTGTAGCAAAGGAACCATCAGCAATTTTAACCTTTTGATTTCCTGCACAAGGTATATATGACGAAAATGATTGCGATGTCCCTGTCATATGATCAGTAGCACCTGAATCTAAGATCCAGGAGTCATTAGAATTGGTATAAGCGATGGCTGCAGTGAAAAAATTACCTGACTGTGCTAAAGTGCAGTTTGAACTAGAATTTCCTATAGATTGGGACTGAAACATTTTGTATAGGTGCTCTATTTGCTCTTTGGTGAAAGGAAGAGAATTTGAGGATGACTGCTGCCCTTGATCCGTATTGCTAACTTGAAATGCACGAGAATCTCCCCCTGACCGTGCATCACCTCCAGGTTTTTTCTTCCAATTCACAGGTTTTCCATGAAGCTTCCAACAAGTCTCTCGTGTATGCCAAGGCTTCCGACAATGATCACACCAAGGCCTTTGTTTACCCCCTCGCCTATCTCCTTCCGAATCAGTACCCCGAGCGACAAGGGCGGATCCATCAATGTCTATTTTTGGTTCCTCAGCTTTCTTCAACATCACTTGTCTCCGAGCTTCTTCTCTACGCACCTCGGAGAAGACTTCTTTGATAGATGGTAAGGGTTTTCGTCCTAGTATTCGCCCTCGAACCTCATCAAGGTCTTTATTTAGACCAGCTAAAAATACGAACACACGACTTCTCTCCATCTTCTTCTTGTATCGAATACTGTCATTTGTGCATTCCCACTTTTCATCTTCGAACATATCCAATTCTTGCCAAAGCGTCATCATCTCGTTATAGTAGGCTGTTACCTCTCGATCCCCTTGTTGCATCCGCCACATCTGGATATTTAATTCGAACAATTGAGAATGATTCTCGAAGTCAGAATAAGTTTCTCGAACTGCTTCCCAAACATCTCTTGCGGTTGGCAGAAACATGAAAGGTTTTCCCACAACTGGATCCATGGAGTTGATCAACCAGGCAGTAACCATTGAATTTTCTGATCGCCATTGCTTGTATTTGGGATCACTAATATCTGGCTGTTTCACTTCGCCATTCAAATACCCAAGTTTCCCCTTACCGTCGATCACCAAACGCACGGATTGAGACCACTCAAGATAATTTTTACCATTCAGTTTGTGAATAGTAATCTGAAGAGAATTTTCAGTGAAAGAAATAGCTGAAAGTGGTTGAAAAATTCCCTCTGAAGATGTCATGCCACTAGTAGTTTCTGAAGAGGCTGTATTCGAGCCAACCATGGCAGCCTTAAAATTCATGATCGAGCCCTAGAAGCTCTGATACCATGTAGAAAATAATAACAGATGGAAAAGAAGAAGAATAATAATCTTATTTTTTTCTGGCTAAATTTTACAATCTTAAATAGTATGATAAGTAACTATAAATTAGGAAAGAAACAGAAGATCTAGGAATCAGTGATACATATCTGATATCTCTTTATTTTAGGAACAATTAAAAGCTAATCCCTATGAATCAGATTTCAACTAATTCCTAAAAATCAGGTTGTAAGTTATTGACTTCCACATTAATTTACCGACAAGACTTTATTGTGATAATAAGTCTGCAATTAGCATAGCTCACAACCCGGTACAACATGATCGAATGAAGCACATCGAAATTGACAGACACTTCATCAAGGAGAAACTGGAGAGTGGGTTGATTTGTACCCCTTACGTGTCTACACATGGCCAACTTGCAGATATGCTTACTAAAGGGTTAAGTAGCTTAGTGTTTCAGAGTATTGTATCCAAGCTGGGAATGGAAAACATCTATTCACCAGCTTGAGGGGGAGTGTGGGAAAACATGATTAATGTACAGCCATATTTTTAGGAGATTTTGCAACAATTTGTATCCCTAGAATTTGGCTGATTTGGTTAAGAATATTCCATAAATCATGAGATTTAATAGCCTAGTTAGTTTCCTTTTCTATTGCTAGGGTTATTATATATATACATAGCCACTTTGTACATATTTTCTTAATGAGAAATACAGCAGAAAATTCTTTTGTTTCTCAATTTACGTCACTCATCATGTTCAAGTTAAAAATGTCAGAACATCATGCATTTTGTTGGATGTTTATACTAATGCATTATTACTATTTTGATGTAGAGTATGAATCAACTGGAACTGTTTCTGAAAAAACTGATGTTTATAGCTTCGGTATTCTACTGATGGAAACATTTACCAGAAAGAAGCCAACAGATGAAATGTTTAACGAAGAAATGAATTTCAGACATTGGATATGCTTTTCATTACCTCATGCAGTGGACAGTATTGTAGATTTCACTTTGCTGCAATCTTGCAAGAACGACTTAGCTGCTTTGAAGACATGTATATTATCTATCATGGAAGTGGCCTGTTGTTGTACTGCAGAGTTTTCCGATGAGAGAATGACCATGACAGAAGTTGAAACCAAGCTCAAGAGGATCAGAAAAGTGTTCCAGGTGAGAGTTCCAACAAAAAGAACAATTTTGTACTCAGAAATTACACTAGCAACAGATGGATTTAGTGAAAGTAACCTACTTGACTCGGGGGTTTTTGGTTCTGTTTACAAGGGAACAATGAAAGAGAAGAATGTTGCGATAAAGGTGTTCAATATGAATATAAGAGCATTAAGGAGTTTTCAGGATGAATCCAAGATATTGTCCGGTACTGATCATCCTAATATTGTCAAACTCATTAACAGTTGCTGTGATGATGATTTCAGGGCTTTGGTGCTAGAATACATGCCTAACGGGACCTTGGATGAGTGGCTTTACACTCACAATTATTTTTTGAATCTCTTGCAAAGACTTGACATAATGATAGAAGTTGCATCAGCTATGGTTCACCTTCATGCAAGGTATATTATTCACTGTGATTTAAACCTAGCAAAGTCCTGCTAGACGATGGTATGATCGCTCATGTAAGTGACTTCAGCATTGCCAAACTCTTGGATTGGCAGGATTCTGCAGTACAAACCTCAACCAAGGCCACTGTTGGGTATATGGCACCAGGTAATGTTTCTTTTTTGATTTATATTTGCATTATACAATTCATGTATGCATGTGATTTCTCTGACGTTTCTAATTTAAATTTTTGTTCTTTAATAATGCATTGCTGTCTCCTTCATAGAGTATGGATCAAGTGGAATTATATCTGAAAAAACAGATGTGTATAGCTTCGGTATTCTACTGATGGAAACATTTACTGGAAAGAAACCCACAGATGAAATGTTTGATGGAAAAATGAACTTGAGGCGCTGGGTATTTGAGTCATTACATCATGGAATAGATAGAATAACAGATGTAACTTTACTTGAGTCTGGTCAAGAAGCCTTAACTGCTAAAAGAAAATGTATACTATCAATCATGAGAGTAGCTAGGTTTTGCACTGCTGAGTTGTCTGTTGAAAGGATGACTAGGAGAGAAGTTGAAAAAGAACTCCAGGGGATCAAAAGAGATTATTTAGGAGATACTGAATTGTTAGACGAACGAGAAATGTATCCGAGTATTGCATGCCAAGAACTTCTATTAGCAACAGATGGCTTTAGCACAAGTAAAATAATTCAGTTTGGGGAATCTAGTGTCATGTACAAAGGAAAACGGCTACTGTGGTATGAGGATGTAGCAATAAAGGTTTTTAATCGAATAGAAAGTTTTGCAGTTGAATCTAAAGTGCTGTCCTTTATTCGCCATAAGAATGTTGTCAGAATCTGGATGATGTGCAATGACGTTGATGTTAAAGCCTTGGTTCTAGAGTACATGCCCAATGGATCTCTGGAAGAATGGCTTAATTGCATTGATGGTGACATCTCTTTTAGGATTATTTTGACAAAGCTTAATAAAATGATAGATGTGGCATCAGCTTTGTGTTATCTTCATAGTATGCGTGTCATTCACTGCAATTTAAAACCCAGCAATGTTCTACTAGATAAGGAAATGGTTGCACATGTTAGTGATTTTAGCATTGCCAAACGCTTAGGTGAAGAAACTGCTGCAACAAAAACCACGACTATGGCCACTGCTGGATATATGGCTCCAGGTGATGCTTCTCATCATGTTCAAATTAAAAATATCGGAGCATCATGCATTTTGTTGGATGTGTTATACACTTATACTAATGCATTATTACTATTTTGATGTAGAGTATGAATCAGCTGGAAGTGTTTCTGAAAAAACTGATGTTTATAGCTTCGGTATTCTACTGATTGAAACATTTACCAGAAAGAAGCCAACAGATGAAATGTTTAAGGGAGAACTGAACCTCAGGCATTGGATATGTTCTTCATTACCTCATGCATTAGACAGTATTGTACATTTCACTTCGCTGCAATCTTATAAGAATGACTTAGCTGTTTTGAAGACATCTGTATTATCAATCATGGAAGTGGCCTCTTGTTGTATTGCAGAATCGTCCAATGAGAGAATGACTATGACAGAAGTTGAAACCAAACTCGTGAGGATCAAAGAAAAGTTTCCAGGTGGGAGGGAATGATGACTTTAATATGACACCAGATATTTTTCCTTTCATTTCTTGTTCCTGCTTTTCTAACTTACAGATTAACAGGTGTCTCCTGTCCGAAACAGGGTGCAGAAGATTGCTTTTGTGATTCATCACATGATAAAACATGTTGTTCTAGTGTGATTTTGTTCATCATCTTTATCCTTCTTTTTTTATAGAAAACATACATCACTCCTTAAGCATTGCAGAAATAATAAACCTTATTCTTATCAAATCCAATTATCAGCTTGTTACCTTTTTTAGTAAGATGCAAAGTGGGAAATTGTTTTGACGTTTCACCAAACTTTGGTCTTTGATCAACTCACCATGGGAAATCGCTACAGTTGTTGAGCAAGATCCTCTCTGATCATGGTGCAGAAACTTTTTGGCTTGGCAATGGAGGAAAAACTTCTCTGATCATATCGTAAATACTTTTCAAAGAATCCACATAAAGTAAAAGAAAAAGAATTAACTCTTCATTGATATTCAACAATGCAAAACAACTATGATATCATATGCAGTAATGGTGCTTAGCTATGAACATATTCTCATGTCTGGTACAGAAACGGCAACTTTATAGCAGTCAAACATAGGAAGGCTATTACAAGAGATTCAAGTCCAGCAATGTTGTTCCCACTTGAAGTGGGAATAACAGTTGAAGGATTGTTGCTCTTGGAAGCAGGCTGCGGAAGTGGAGCTCCAGGCTGTGCTTCAGGGGCACCAGCTGTCGAAGCTGTTTGATCGCCTTCTACATTTACTTGAAGCTTCATTCCCCCCAGACAGTGCAACTTGTCACCACAAACAAAATACCTAGAACCAGCATTCGACAGCGTGATTGTTGTGTTTGCGTTGGAATATGTTTTGAGTGCATCTGTTGTGTTGCAACTTTCAAAACTTTCTTTTGTTACCTCGTTTAAACTATGAATTGATGAGTATTGGAACGCTGCAGGAAACAGAAACAAGGAAATTTGTCAGTAAACTCAACCAACAAATATGTCGTTTGTGTACTATTTTGCTTTATTTTCCTTCTCTTGTTGCCTATCATTACCCGCAGAGGTAGAGAAAGAATATAGAAAAGTACTTACAGAGAACATCACCAACATTGAATCTCTTGTCACTCGCCCATGAATCAAGATCAGTGCTTATGTCCCAGCCGGATGTGTCCCCAACGACGTACGTTGCAGCATCACTTGTCAATGCAAAGCAGAAAACAGCAAGAAAACAGAGCAGAATCAGCTTGGCCATGGATGACAGAATGAGAGATTTGTTTTTGACGGGATGAAATTTGGCATTGTATATATATACCTCAGGGTTGCTTATTATTAGATGACCTACCTTCACTGCAAATGACTTTGTATTAACATTGAGTGAAGAAGATATTTAATTAATAAACAGAAGCTTTTGGATCATTTTGCTTGACATTGCTTTTGTTGTAAATGGAAGCTAGTGGTTGAAATTTGTTGGGTGAATCTCTAACAACTGAACAATTTCCCTTGAATTTTACTAAATCTGGTGTCTGATATGGCTGTTCTGCTGTTAATTCAAATCACTAGCCAGCTCCTCAAGCCATTGAATATTTGTTTAAGCTTAAAAGTTGTATTTCGTAGTAAGAACAAACTTCCCAGTTCTTTGTGGTTTTATATTCAAGATGGATTTTTTATGTTGGATGCTCTAACATGATATCAGTTTTTGTTGTCACGTAATAGGCTCTTATGTCTCGGTTTACATGCGATGGGAGTTTGTTAAAATGATGTTATCTCATGTCTGTTAAATATTGAGCTCCTGTGGTCAGATTTTCCGAGGGAGGCTGGTTCCTTTTTAATTGGCTGAAAACAAGTTCATCTGTTGCAAGAAGTTGCTGGGAGCTTGGAAATTTACTCCTGCTCTGGTTCAGAGGAGTTTTAAGGTCAAACAAGCAATTGGCTGATCTTGCTTGTAAGACGGGCGATGCTTGTTGCCAAAGTGAACAGGAAGGGTTTTGGAGCTGGGAGGGGTTGATCTGCCTCACCAGCAAACTCCACCCTCACCCACTTTTCACCAACTCTGTAGGCTGAAGCCCATCAAGCATAGGCAGGCCGCAGGCATTTTCTGCATAGCGTTTACGTTTCTTTTTTTCTTTCCATCAGTATTGGGTAGAGGAGAGCGTATATTTGACTTGATTTTGTCAGCTATAACCTTTTGACGAGTCAAAAAAACGGATTTCCCTTGCTATAGATGCCATTTTCTCCATGGGTTTTAATGAATTTTTTTTTCTTTGCTCAAGATTGAAGAACCTGCTGATGCTCAAAAGATATAGGCAAACTTCCGTTTTTTTTGGCTTTTTCACTCTGACCAACTTACCGAATAAAAAGATCACTGAAGTTTTTTTTCGATGAAACTTGTTTCGACATTCTAGTCAGAATTGCCTTTTACAATGAGAGTCATCTTGTTTGCATTTGTGTTAAGTGGGTGTTATCGCATTAGTGGAAATCACAATCGTTATACATATTAAGGCCACATCTCATATTTTATTTTGCTACATAAGAGGTTGGAATTTGAAAAGGGATTACAGATATTATAATTTAAATTCTAATTCATCCGATATTATTATTTTAAGAATGATTTTATAAATTATTTCAGGTAAATCCCAAAGTGGACAAGTCACATGTTTCAAAAGCTGGTGAGCCAATGTTTATCTTGGGCTCTTCTGTTGGATTTGTTTTCAACTAAATGGCCGCCAACAAAACCAATAAGGGCAAAGGCTCTATTGTATTTATAAACCCCTTTTGCCTGCAATAGTATAGAGTAGTTACCCGTAAACGGATAGCAGGTTTTTGGACTTCTGGCCTTGGTGGATTTGGTGGCCTAATTGGAGAAATCATGAGACTTCTAGTTGGTGTGGACTCTGGAGGATTTGAATCAGGTTCGAATCCAACATGCAAAGTTTGGGTCCTTAACGAGTTCAGCCAGGTGAGTGGTGACTCAGTAATCATACGAAGAACGCTCATGGCAATTACATAACAATGGCCTAAACCCGTTGGCTGAATTGTTACGTTACATATTTACAGCGTAGATGGTCGGTCCCAAATAAGGGTGTAAATGATACATTGGTGCTCGCAAGCTACTCGAGCTCGACTCGAAAAAAACTCGAACTCGGCTCGATTTTTGCCAAGCCGAGCTCGAGCTCGAGCTACTCGAGCTATCGAACGAGCCGAGTTCGAGTATTAAGATACTCAGCTCGAGTAGCTCGCGAGCCTAATCGAGCTTTTAATATTTTAATATATATTTTATTATATAGTTATAAAATTACATATATATCCTAATATTTATAAAATTACATGTTTATCCCTAAACATAAAAAACCCTAATATTGATTCTTTTTTCATACACTCCTAGAGCTGCACCCCTGTTTTTATTATTTTATTATTTTAAAATATAATTACCAATTTACACTTTATATTAATATTATTTGCCATCAGATTTCAGAAACCTAAATTACCTTTCCTTTTTACTCTTTCATTTTCACCACCAATGTCCCAGCCGCACGCCCGCACGCACCAACCAGTCGCCACACACCCACCCAACCTGCCGGTGGCCTTTTAGCCGCCACTGTTCGGCAATCTCCATCCAATACCCAGCGTGCCACTGTTACTCCAGCGCCCCCACACCACGGACCCTCTCTCTTCCTCACGTTTCAGGCATAGTGTGCACCAGATCCGACGAAGCTAACCTTCCCCGCACCAGATCCGACGAAGCTAAATCTCCCCGCACCAAATCCGGCAAAGCTAACCTTCCCTGCACCAGATCTGGCGAAGCTAACCCTCCCGGCACCAAATCCAACGAAGCTAAATCTCCCCGCACCAAATCCGACGAAGCTAACCTTCCCTACACCAGATCTGGCGAAGCTAACCCTCCCCGCACCAGATCCAGCGAAGCTAGCCCTCCCCACACCAGATCCGACTACCCTAACCACTCTCGCCCCACATCTGGCGCACCTAGCTCTCCCCTGCACCAGATCTGGCCGACCTAGCCCCTTTCGCCCCACATCCGACTCATCTAGCCTTCCTCACACCAGATCTGGCCTGCCTAGCCCCTTTTGCCCCACATCCGGCTCACCTAGCCTTCCCCACACCAGATTCGGCCGGCGCACCTAGTCCACACTCCAGATACGGCACACTCGGTATAGTTCTATTCTATCAATAGCTTGTTAATGATCATTGCTTAGTATCTCAAACATTATGCACTGTTTCCTTTTCATTATTGAAGGTTTGCTGTGGTAAATTTCCTAATGCATGTTAGAAATTGACTCACTCAGTGGATTCTGCTATAATTTGAGGGTTGAGCACTCTTCTTTATTCAACCTGGTCTTTTAGGTATCTTGGTAGAATATATCTTCAATTTTGGCATTGGGAGGAAACAGACTATTTCTGTTTTGCACAGGTTAACCATTCGGGTAATGATAGTCAATATCATTCAGACTTCTTTTGGTTAATGCTAGCAGTTTCAATTTGCTGAACCTCAGTTGTTCAAATTTTTTATGTGATTAGTTGAGAGGTTGGTCTTTAATCTAGCCAATAATGCATTTCTATATGTTGGAAATTGAGATTTTGAGCCTATTCTTGAATATACTGATTAAATGGCAACTGCAATAATGGTATATATCAAAAGAATGATCAATAACAAATTGATTTAGCGTAAAATTTAGTGGATATAGCAACAATTGCAGATTTACTTAAAATATCTTTTATTTGTGTTGATTCTTGATGCCAATTATCCAACAATTCAGTCACTGCCACTCAACTAAAGGGAACTATTTCTTGTTGTTTGAGCCTATGCATATATTAATAACATAATATTGAGTTCATAATGAGTTTTGCAATATAACATTTGTTAAGTGATAATCAAGACTTTGTTTGTTATGGATGATTGAATTGTCGATACAAATTAATAGGGTAATCATGAATTAATATGAATTTGTGTCACATTATATGTTAATAAATATCAACATATGGTCATTGAACCAGCCTGTCAGGATGTGGTGATATATCTTGGTTATGCAATATGGGAGCATATAAACTATAATTCTACACTTATCCTAGTTTCAAATTTCTTATTTAGTTTATGATTTTGATGTTGCAGGTGTTGGTGTTGCTGCTGCTGCAGCTGCTGCGACATGTTTCACTTCTGTTTGTAACATCTTCTGTTTGTGTTTTGGTGGTGATGTTACCATTTTTGTTGTTTATATTCGAAAATTATTTTAGACTTTGTAATCTTTAGACAAGGGTGTTTAATGTTGTATGGGATTTGTGGGAACTTTAGTTATTTTGATTTTTACATGAGGTTTAATTTTTATATTATATTTAATTATATTTAATTGATACACAATGTTTTTAAATATATTATATTTAATTGATATACAATATTTTTAAATATATAAAAATTAATTCGAGCTCGAGCATGAGAATCAAGCTTGATTTCGAGCATGAAAATCGAGCTAAGATAATCGAGTCTAATCGAGCGAGCTCGAGTAGCTCGATTTCACTCTCGAGTCGAGCTCGAGCTCAAAAATGGAGGTTCGGTCGAGCTCGAGCCGAGTATCGAGCACCGAGTTTGCAAGTCGAGCTCGAGCTCGAGCATCCCACTGTATCGGCTCGACTCGGCTCGATTACACCCCTAGTCCCAAAGGAACACGAGTACAGGAGAACTGTTAGACCTGTAGACATCAGATATTGTGCCCATCTCCCGAAGGATGACCTTGGGCACGATATGACTTGTGCTAGGCGTGGGAGAAGCCTTGCACCGTGCTAGAGACTTGGCACACTTGTGCAACGGGCATGCGCATGAGACAGACAAGACAGGTACTTGGTTTGGACGGCTTACCAGGCTTGACACTTAGACGGTGATGAATGATGATCGTGAGATACGGGTTGCGGTTAACTCGTGTGGCACCATGGGCCTTAACCATGTGAGCGGGAGGTTGGTCGGTGCGCGGCATAAGGCACCATTGAGGCATAAGTGGCTGGGTGCGCGCAGGCAGACGGAGAAGTGCGCGGGACCTACGTAGCGTGGAACCCACGATGTGGAGACAGTTGCGAGGATTGCGGGCCACGGCTTTGAGATAAGATTTGGCTGACCTTATCACTTGGAGATATACTTGGAGATAACTCATGGACGCTGAGGTGGCGATCATCCGTAGAGTCCTAAGTCTAGTGGGATGTAATCTTAGAGAGTTTGTATTTCAATAGAACTCTTGTACCTATGTGAGGGGGATGTCCTCACTTGCCTATATAAACCCCTCAGGGGAGATCAGTAAAACACATAGTGAAACAGTGTAAGTGTTCTCTGCAAGTTGTAATCCTTTTTATTGCGGCTTAATAGAAAGGTTGAGGGAGTTTCCCTTGTAAAGATTTGAGTGTTTCTATTCTCTTTCTTCTCTCTCTGTTTGTTGTGCTTGTGTTGGTTTTTCTATTTGCTCAGGTGTGACATACCGCTGCGTGCTAGCCTTTGTCTGGGCTAGGTTTGGAGTTTGGTTGTACTAAGTTACGAAGAACTTAGGCCATTACTGGGAAAACGATTCTAGGAGGGAACGACCCTGTGACGATTAGGTATCCGAGCACGGTTTTCGGATCATGGCACACGAGCTAGCCGACCGAGTTGCTGTCCTTAAAGTGATGGCAGGTACACCGTTGGAAGAGGCGGGTACTGTGGAGGAACAGATAATGACCATGGCGGGTGGTATGCAAGAGCTTACTCAACTGGTGATGAGTGTCCAGAAAGAGCAGGCTGACCGCTACAACAGTTTCTTGCAGCAAGTTCATGATCTCTCAGAGAGATTTGAGGTACAAATCAATACCTTGAAACTGATATTTTAGTATTGAAACGTGCTATGATTGCTACAGAACAGACAGAGGCTTCTAGTAGCGTAAAAGGGGGTGATAGTGGCGATCCCAAGAAGAGGATCAAGGTACCTGAACCTAAGGAGTTCACTGGAATTTGCAATGCGAAGGAGTTGGAGAATTTCTTGTGGGACATGGAGCAGTACTTTAAAGCTGCTGGTATACCAGAGCAGGATTGAGTGACTATCACTAGTATGTACCTCACTGGTGATGCTAAGCTATGGTGGCGAGGCAGACTGGCCGATGATGATAGTGCTGGTCGACCGAAGATTGAGACATGGGATGCATTGAAGAAGGAATTGAGGGACCAATTTCTTCCGTTGAATGCGGCATGGGTCGCGAGGGAATCACTAGAAGTTGAAGCACACGAGTTCTGTGCGAGACTATGTCAAGGAGTTTAGCTCTTTAATGTTGGACGTGAAAAACATGTCAGAGGAGGATAAGTTGTCTAACTTTTTCTCGGGACTTCAGCCATAGGCTCAGGCTGAGTTACGTAGGCAGAATGTGAAGGATCTGCCTCAGGCAATTGCGGCTGCAGACGGTTTGGTGGATTACAAACTGGGTTCTTCTTCAACAGGTACTGGTGAAAGGAAGAAGAACAATCCTGATGGCAACAAGGGAAAGGGCAAGAAGGATTGGAAGAAAAACGGGAAGAACAAGGACAAGGCTGAATCTTATAAGCAAAAGGGACTGGATCCACCCCAAAGCAAAGGAGATTGGAGTTGTTTCTTGTGCAATGGGAATCATAAGATCTGAGACTGCCCCAAGAGGTCCAAGCTAACGGCCCTCATGTGCGAGGACGATGGTGAAGAGGACTGTCCACGAGTTGCCCCAATACAGTTGCTCAACGCTATTAGGGCAGAGCCACGAACTCCTCAGAAGGGGCTGATGTATGTGAAAGCTGAGGTGAATGGGAGATCGATTCGAGTTATGCTTGATACGGGTGCGACCAACAACTTTGTCTCAATGGGCATGGTTGATCATTTTGGTCTGAAGGTCACGATGAGCACAAATCAGGTTAAGACAGTAAATTCAAAGGCCTAGGATATCCAGGGGACGGCTATCGCATCGGTAAAGATTGGGACGTGGCAACAGGACTGTAAGTTCCTAGATTTACCTATTGATGATTTTGATCTAATCATGGGCATTGAATTCTTTGTGCAAGCGAAGGCATTTGCTATTCCTCATCTGGGAGGATTGATGATCTCTGACGAAGCATGTCCAAGCTTTGTTCCGGCGGAGAATGGACAAAGTGCAGTGAAGCCATTGATGCAGTCGGCTTCACAGGTGAACAGTGGGTTAAGGAAGGGGGAGACAACCACGTTAGCTGCCCTGGTGGAGGTGAAACCAGAAAAGGTTGTCAAAGTGCCTGATGAGATAGCGACGGTACTTGACGAGTATAGAGATGTGATGCCCCCTGAATTACCCAAGGCGCTACCACCTAGGCGTGCTGTGGATCATAAGATTGAGTTGGAACCGAGAGCTAGACCACCTACTCAAGCACCTTACAGGATGGGTCCTTTGGAGTTAGCCGAGCTGAGAAAGCAGCTTGGTGAGTTGTTGAAAGCAGGTTATATCCAACCATCGAAGGCACCATATGGAGCCCTAATGTTGTTCCAAAGGAAGCAGGATGGCACACTACGGATATGTGTTGACTACAGAGCCCAGAACAAGGTCACGGTCAAGAACAAGTATCCAGTTCCAAATGTAGCTGATTTGTTTGACCGGTTGTCTAAGGCGACATATTTCACAAAGTTAGACTTGAGATCGGGTTACTGGCAAGTGAGGATTGCTGAGGGTGATGAATCAAAGACGGCTTTGTGTAACGAGGTATGGATCGTTTGAATTTTTGGTTATGCCATTTGGTTTAACTAATGCACCTGCTACATTTTGCAACTTGACGAATGATGTGCTCTATGAGTACTTGGACCACTTCATGGTAGTATACCTGGATGACATCGAGATGTATAGCCAGACGCTAGCAGAATATAGGCAGTACCTCAGGTGGGTGTTCAAGGCTTTGAAGAAGCACTCCTTGTTTGTGAAAAAGGAGAAGTGTGAGTTTTTCCAGCGGGAGATAATGTTTCTAGGTCATAAAGTCAGTAGTGGGCAAATCCGCATGGATGAGAGGAAGATCCAAGCCATTGTTGAGTAGCAGGCCCCTACTAGGGTCCTAGAGTTACAGTCATTCTTAGGACTGACCAACTACTACAGGCGTTTCATCAAGGGGTACAGTAAGATGGTGAGTCCTTTGACAGATCTGTTGAAGAAGGACAGGAAGTGGGTGTGGTCTGAGGATTGTGAGCGAGCATTTCAAGATATCAAGGGAGCAGTAACATCCGAGCCAGTGTTGAGACTGCCAGATTTCAGTTTTCCATTTGAAGTTAGCACAAACGCATCAGATAGAGCCATTGGGGGTGTACTAGTCCAGGAAGGGCACCCTATTCCTTACGAGAGCCGCAAGCTTAAGGACGCGGAACAGCGGTATTCAGCCCATGAAAAGGAGATGACTACTTTGGTGCATTATTTGGAGGTGTGGAAACATTATCTTTTGGGGACGAAGTTTGTGGTGGTGACAGATAATGTGGCCAATACTTATTTCAAGATGCAGAAGAAGCTGAGCCCAAAGCAGGCACATTGGCAGGAGTTTCTGGCAGAGTTCGACTTTGCTTGGGTACACAAACCAGGAAGGGAGAACCAGGTGGCTGATGCACTGAGTCGCAAGATAGTCCAGTCATATGTTGCTTCATTATCCACTATTGAGACTAACCTGATTGACAGGATAAGGCAGCAGGCATCAGCAGATAAGACTTATGGACAGCTCAGGGAAGGAGTGAAACTGGGCAAGGTTCGTAGATATTGGCTAGAAGGGGATTTGCTGTATGCCAGAGGCAATAGAGTCTATGTTCCAGCAGGCGGGGGACTTAGAAAGGAGTTGCTGAGAGAAACCCATGACCCTCAGTGGGCAAGACATCCTGGAGTGGAAAGGATGTTGGCACTGTTGACAAGAACATATTTCTGGCCAAAGATGGAGGAAGACATCGAGTTATATGTTCGCACGTGCCATATTTGTCAGATTGACAAGACCGAGAGGAAGAAGCAAGCGAGATTGCTTCAACCACTACCTATCCCTAAGAGAGCTTGGGAATCAGTGTCAATGGACTTTATCACTGGGTTTCCAGAGGTGGACAAGATGAGGTCCGTGATGGTGGTGGTCGATCGCTTTTCAAAGTATGCTGTCTTCATTACAGCTCCACATGCATGTACTGCCCATGAAGCTGCAGAGTTGTTCCTGAAGCATGTGGTGAAGATCTTTGGGTTGCCCAAGGACATAGTAAGTGATCGGGATGCTCGGTTTACAGGGAAGTTCTGGACTTATCTCTTCAAATTGATGGGTTCGGAGTTGAAGTTTTTTACTGCTAATCATTCGCAGACAAATGGCCAAACAGAGCGGATTAATGCATTGGTAGAAGAGTATTTGAGGCACTATGTGACCGCGAGCCAGAAGAATTGGGTGAGTTTGCTTGATTCGGCACAGTTTTGCTATAACATGCATAGATCATCTTCCACAAGTTTAAGTCCGGCGGAGTTGGTTCTTGGACATCAACCAACTACACCTTTGGAGATAGCAAAGACTAAGTCCCAAGGGGAGTGCCCAGCAGCCTACAGATTCATGCGAGATATGCAGGATTTGTTGGAACAGGCTAAGGAGAGCTTGGCTAAGGCACAGAGGAGGATGGTGAAGTATGCAGACCGGCATAGGCGGGCACTAGAGTTCGAGGTGGGTGACAAGGTGTTACTCAAATTAACGCCTCAGATATGGAAGAAGGTCACAGACAAGCGGTTTCACAAAGGTTTAGTGCAGAAGTATGATGGCCCTTTTGAAGTTGTAAAGCAGGTAGGCGCGGTAGCTTATCAGCTGAAGTTGCCCGAGAGGATGAAGTTGCATCCTACTTTCCATGTGAGCTTTCTAAAGCCTTATCGGGAAGATGGTGATCCAGAGAGGCTACAGGGAAGGAAGGCTCCACCTGCTGTTCGGAGCCATTTCGAGAAGAAGGTGGCTGGGATACTTGACCACAGAGTGGAAAGTGCCAGTAGGAAGAATCGAAGAACTTACTACTTGGTTCAGTGGGAAAATGAAAGTGAGGCAGACGCTACTTGGGAGAGAGACACTTCTTTGTGGCAGTTTGAGGATGAGATCAAGGCATACTTGGAGCTCATTCCGATGAGGACATCAGCTTCCTCCGACGGGGGGAGGGTTTGTTAGACTTATAGACACCGGATACTGTGCCCATCTCCAGAAGGATGACATTGGGCACGATATGACTTGTGCTAGGCGTGGGAGAAGCCTTGCACCGTGCTAGAGACTTGTCACACTTGCGTGACAGGCATGCGCATGAGACAGACAAGACAGGTACTTGGCTTGGGCGGCTTACCAGGCTTGACACTTAGACGGTGATGGATGATGATCGTGAGATACGGGTTGCGGTTAACTCGTGTGGCACCATGGGCCTTGACCATGTGAGCGGGAGGTTGGTCGGTGCGCGGCACAAGACACCATTAAGGCATAAGTGGCTGGGTGCGCGCACGCAGACGGGGAAGTGCGCGGGACCTACGTAGCGTGGAACCCACGATGCGGAGACAATTGCGAGGATTGCGGGCCACGACTTTGAGATAAGATTTGGCTGACCTTATCACTTGGAGATATACTTGGAGATAACTCAAGGACGCTGAGGTGGCGATCATCCGTAGAGTCCTAAGTCTAGTAGGATGTAATCTTAGAGAGTTTGTATTTCAATAGAACTCTTGTACCTATGTGAGGGGGATGTCCTCACTTGCCTATATAAACCCCTCAGGGGAGATCAGTAGAACACATAGTGAAACAGTGTAAGTGTTCTCTGCAAGTTGTAATCCTTTTTATTGCGGCTTAATAGAAAGGTTGAGGGAGTTTCCCTTGTAAAGATTTGAGTGTTTCTATTCTCTTTCTTCTCTCTCTGTTTGTTGTGCTTGTGTTGGTTTTTCTATTTGCTCCGGTGTGACATACCGCTGCATGCTAGCCTTTGTCTGGGCTAGGTTTGGAGTTTGGCTGTACTAAGTTGCGGAGAACTTAGGCCATCATTGAGAAAACGGTTCTAGGAGGGAACGACCCTGTGACAAGAACTATAGCCGTGCTATACGGGAATCGGTGAACGTTGGAACCGATTCATTGTAACATGCATGGTCTTACGCGCAATATTGAAGCGAAAGCCGTCAAAAGCCAACATGTGCAGCGTCGTCTTGCAATAAAGTGCTACTTTGTTTTCTAGCTTCGTTAACCTGGATAAACATGGCGAACCGAAACATCGATCTGAAACAGAACACGGAACCGAAAACATCTAGAATGGCTTGTCATCCAGAAAGCATACAGGAAATATATATATATATATAAATATATATATGTTTAGCACATTTCCTTGTTAAGTTTTCTTTTGGAATGTAGCCCTTGAATCTTCTGCTTCATGGCCTGCATTCAAAGCATTGTACTTCCTGGGTAAGTCTAAACCGTCACATCTAACCTTCGCATATCCTAATTTAATAGATTTTGGAAATTCTTTTGCATACCAACTTATTCTTTCTTCATTCTTCTCGTCTTCTTTTGTTTTTCATAATGTCTGGTGACGAAAATTCAAGCTTGTTTACAATTGGCAACAGTGCACAAGTAAGGGTTTGCCTTACGTTCTGCAATGTTATGCAGTTTCACCTTCAAACCGTTCGAGCTCGGATACCGAGAATGCTCAAGTACCCACCATTGATATGGCTCGGCTGAGACTACAGAATAAGAGTGAACGCTCAGCAGCAATAAAATAGCTTGGTGATGCTTGTCGCCATGGCGGCTTCTTTCAAGTAGTAGTGAGATTTTTTTTTTTGTCATGGCTTATGTTTCACCAGTTTTCTATAGCTTAAAACAAGTGTTAACATAATATTACAATTAATGTTACAATCAATTATAATATTACAGTTGACTTAGATTAATTGATTACAGTTGATTAATTGATTACGATAATGTTAACATAATCTTACAATTAATGTTACAATCAATTGTAATATTACAATTACCTTAGACTAATTGATTATAGTTTACTAATTGATTACGATTGATTTTAGGACTTAATTATAGGGTTGATTACGATTTTATTTCCCGATAATATTTTTTTTATTGTCATATTCTATTGCCTATATAAAGGCCTTTAACAGTCTTGTAATGCAGACATCAGAAATACAATTCTTTCTTTTTCTTTATCTCTTCCTTTTATAATCTCTTTTTTATATGGTATCAGAGCAAATTTTTTGTTCATCTCAAAAGTGAATCATCTTGAGATAACTCATTTCTTTCTATTTTTCAATGCCATTTTTTTTCAAAACCCAATCATCTTAAAAAGATGATAAGTACTCAAAGAGAAACCACGCAACCAATTTCAGTCATTCTTGCTGGGCATAACAACAATCGATGGGCTTCAGTTATGCGCAGTTATTTAAAGGAGATGAAATTATGGTTTGTTGTTATTGGATAACGTAAGGCACCAGTCAAACAAATAGAAGAATCTGATGAGAAGTACGTAGATCGACTTAAGGAATGGGAAAGTAAGAACCATCGAATCCTTACATGGTTCACCAACACTACTATTCCCTCTATCAATGCATATTTTGGACGCTTTGATCTTACTAAGGAAGCTTGGGATTTCATTGCAACACGGTATAGTTCTACTACTATTTCTCATCAATACCATCTTATGATCACTTTGTCTCAACTTCGTCAAGAATCATGTCAATCAATTGATGAATTTCATTCGAAAATGCAACATTTATGGGATATGCTTGAGAATTCTGAGCCAGAATTCTGAGCCAGAATTCAAAAATGATCGAGATATTTTTATTGATTATTGGAATCAACTTCAACTTATTCAATTTCTCATGGCTCTTCGAGATGATTTTGAGAATACCAGGTCTTCACTTTTGCGTCGACACCCTCTACCAACCATGGATAATGCACTTACAGAGTTGATTTCCGAAGAAACTCGATTAGCTATGACTTGAACTCATCAAATAGACACTGTTGTTGCTGCAACTCCTAAGCAACGCACTCCGCCTTGTTTTTTATGCGGACGAAGCAATCATTTTGTTGCCCATTGTAAAGCAATATTTCATTCTAATGGAGCACAAATTTCTGACTCTAAATCTTCTTCAACAATGCCTTATTCACAATGTGGTAGGATTAATCATCCTGTTGAGAAATGCAAGGCCACATTTCATACCAATGGAACACGTCTTATTGGTTCTCCAAGCACCAAGGCTATTGCAGCAACCAACACTAAGTCTATTACCTCTGAATCTTCTTCTAACAAATTTACAATCTCAACTAATGACCTTCAGGCTCTGATTAATCAAGTAATGTCTCAAAATCACACTACTGGCATGTTTGCTGCTACATTAGGTAACACTTAGTTATTAGATATTGCTTGTGGAAAACATATGACTGTTGATCCTTCTTTATTTAAGAAAACAATACCTATTTCTAATAATTCCATCTTTACAACTGCTAATGGTTCCACCTTGAAAGCCACCCACATTGGTAATGTTGAAACTTCGACTCTTTGTATACCTAATACTTATCTTGTTTCCAACCTTACCTTTAACTTGCTTTATGTTGGCTAGCTTTGTGATCTCGGTCTTGACTTACATTTTTCAAAACAATATGGTTGTATTGTGCAGGATCCTCGAACAGGTCAAAAAGTTGGGACAGGGCGTAAGGTTGGAATACTGTTTGAACTCGAAAGCCTGAAAGTTTCACAAAACTTGATCACTGCTGCTACATCTCAAGCACCCATTCCAGCTTCTTTAGAATTATGGCACTCTAGGTTAGGTCATGCATCTATTTCTCGAATAATATCACTATCTTCTACTGGTGTCTTAGGTAAAGTTTCTCATGACATTTTTTATTGTTTATCTTGTCAACTTGGAAAACAAAGTGCATTACCATTCAATTAAAGTGAATCTTCTTCTTATTCACCACATCAACTATGGGAGGTTCATGTTATGTTGTTATTTTTATTAATGATTTTTCACGATATACTTGGATTTATTTATTCAAACAATGATCTGAACTCTTGTCAATTTTTAATGAATTCAATAATATGATACAAATTCAGTTTTCTTGCAAGATAAAGTTTTTAGGTCTGACAATGCTAGTGAATATACATCAATTGAGTTCAGTAATTTGTTAAAAAATGATGAAACTCTTTCTCATCAATCTTGTGCACACACTTCACAATAAGATGGAAGAGTTGAAAGGAAACACCGTCATATACTAGACACTGTTCATGCCCTTCTTGTCCATCCTCTCTTCTTAAACAATTCTGGGGCAAAGTTGCTCTTACTGCTGTTTACACTATCAACAGAGTTCCCACACCAGTGCTAGGCATGCGAACTCCTTTTGAGTGTCTATACAATAAGACTCTTGACTATCATTCTCTTAAAGTTTTGGGGTGTGCTTGTTTTGTTCTACTTCATGATCATGAAAGAACTAAACTTGAACCTCGAGCTCGGCTATGTTGTTTTCCAGGTTACGGTATAGAACATAAAGGCTATAGGTGTTATGATCCAATTTCTAAGCGTCTTCGAGTCTCGCGTCATGTGGTCTTTTGGGAGCATAAGCAATTTACTAGTATTTCTACATTGCCATTCCAATCTTCTTCTCCACAGGTTTTCACAGACCTATCTTTTGATCTTTCATCAACTGACAAGAATCTTGCAGGTACTTTTAGCTCAAACAGTGACCAATCTTCCTTGTCTCCCTCAACTTCTGATTTGATTGAGGCTCCTGTTGATACATCTGCGCCTTCCCCATATGTACCTCCTTCTCTTCGTCACTCCATTCGAGTAAGGGAACTAAATACTCAACTTTGTGATTTTCATTGTTATTATGCCCTAGCCACATTACATGAACCTCGTAATTTTTGTGAGGCAGCTCCTAATCCCATGTGGCAGCAAGCAATGACAGAAGATTTACAGTCTCTTAAGAAAACACATACTTGGGACATTGTTGATCGACAACTTGATAAGTCAGTCATTGATTGTAAGTGGGTTTACAAGATTAAGACTCAGTCTAATGGCTCAATGGAACGTTATAAGGCATGCCTTGTTGCTCGAGGATTTACTCAAGAATATGGCATTTGTTATAGGAGACTTTTGCTCCAGTTGCTCGTCTCACATCTGTTCGCTCCCTCTTAGCTGTTGCTACAAGTAGAAAATGGTCAACATATCAAATGGATGTTAAGAATGCATTTCTAAATAGTGATCTTATTGAGGAAGTTTACCTGAAGCCACCTCCTGGTTCCTCTATACCATCTAACAAGGTTTGTAGTCTTTGGCGAGCATTATATGGTCTTAAGCAAGCCCCTAGAGCTTGGTTTTCAAAATTTGGTACCACTATTGCTTAGTTGGGTTTTACATCTAGTGCCTATGATTATGCTCTTTTCACTCAAAAAACTAGCTAAGGTACCACCCTTCTTTTACTTTATATGGATGACATGATTATTACATGTGATGATAGTAATGGTATTTGAGATCTCAAGACTTTTCTCCATTCCTAGTTTGAAATGAAAGATCTTGGTCCTTTGAGTTACTTTTTGGGTATTGAGGTTACTTCTGATTCTACAGGCTTACACTTATCACAAACAAAGTATGCTTCTGATCTTATTGCCAAAGCAGGATTGATAGATAGTAAGATTTCCTCTTCACCACTAGAACAAAACATCAAGCTTTCTCCTTCTAATGGTAGTCTTCTCTTAGACTAACTTTGTATCGTACTTTGGTGGGTAGTCTTGTTTATCTGACAGTTACTCGCTCAGATATTGCTTATGCTGTTCACTTGGTCAGTCAATTTCTTTCGGCTCCATGATATACTCATTTTGTTGCTGTTCTTTGTATCCTGAGATATGTAAAGGGTACTATGTTTCATGGACTGCATTTTTCTTCTAGCTCATCATTGGATTTGCAATGCTATTGTGATGCTGATTGGGTAAGGGATCCTATTGATCGTCGTTCTACCACAGGTTATTGTTTCTTTCTTGGTTCGTCACTTATCTCTTGGCGTAGTAAGAAACAAACTGTTGTCTCCTGCTCCAGTATCGAGGCTGATTATCGAGCTCTTGCAGATGCAACATCTGAACTCTTATCGTTACGATGGCTTCTTCAAGACATGATTGTTTCTTATCGTTTCGATACTCCAATCCATTGTGATAATCAAAGTGCTATTTAAATAGCTCATAATGATGTCTTTCATGAGCGTACTAAACATATTAAGATTAATTGTTACTTTGTTCGTCATCATTTACTTAGCCAAATTCTACGGCTTGTTCCTATCACTACCGCAGATCAGAAAGTCGATATCTTCACCAAAACACATTCACCTGGACAATTTCTTGCACAAGTTTCCAAACTCAAAGTTGGCTTCCACATTACCACCTTGAGTTTGCGGAGGGATGTTAACGTAATATTATAATTAATGTTACAATCAATTGTAACAATTGTAATATTATAGTTGACTTAGACTAATTGATTACAGTTGACTAATTGATTATGATAATGTTAACATAATATTACAATTAATGTTACAATCAATTGTAATATTACAATTGCCTTAGACTAATTGATTGCAGTTGACTAATTGATTATTATTAATTTTAGGACTTAATTATAGGGTTGATTACGATTTTTTTCCTGATTGTATTCCCTTTTATTGTCATATTCTATTGCTTATATAAAGGCCTTTAACCTTTTTGTAATGCAGACATCAAAAATATAATTCTTTCTTTCATTCTCTCTTTTTCTTTATCTCTTTCTTTACAACAAGTACTTCTCATTTTCATTAGGTTGTCAACCATGGGATTTGCCAATAAGTTCTTGATGAGGCACTTTCAATGGCGTTCGATTTATTCTGTCTTCAGACTGAAGAGAAGGTTAAGTTCAAATCTAACGATGTTTACAAGCCTGTGAGGTATGGAACAAGCTTGAAGGACCGGGTGGACAAGGTCCAGTTTTGGAGAGTTTTCCTCAAGCATTATGCACACCCCTTGGACGCTTGGATAGATTCATGGACCAATAATCCACCTGATTACAGGTCCCCAGCTACTTTTACATGCCAATTATAAGGAGTACAAACGGGCCAAATTAGTTTGCTTTAATAATTATTCAAGTTTGATACGTATATTTTCAAATCTAATTTCAAGCTTGAGTTACTTGATAACAAATTGAGTCAAGTTTGAATAATTTAATGCTCGACTTGAATGATTATTAGTCTAATCAAGCTTTTTTTTTAAAAAAAATTTTTATATTTTATTATTAATTTACCCACAATAAATAGTTGAAAAATGTCAAGTTGAACTTATGAAATCAAATTCGAATGATTTGAATATTTTATTTAATTGAGCTCGAGCTTTAAAAGTTCATTTCGATCAAGATTTTGAGTTTTTGAATCGAGCTAAGTTCGAATTTAATATTAAATTATCTCGATTCGACTCAAGGATTGTATTGCATATTATTAGATAACTAGATTGACACCCCCGCTTTGCTGCGGGAATAAGGTGAATCTGAACATTGACACCACCATATAATTTATTAAGGAGCATAATATATTTTTTCTCTAAACAAACATAAGAATCATAAAATAACAATAAGAAAGCAAGAAACATGAGCTGAGTAGCTTTAAAAGAACAGTAATTTCATCAATGGCAAACATTCATAGATTTAACAAATATAAAACTAATTGCAATTAAAAAAAATGTAAAACCAGCTTAACAATAATGCAGCTTGGTTTGAATACAAAGATCATTGCTACAAAACAATGCTGAATTCTAGAAGTAATAGTTTTGGCAAGAGCAAATATACTACCCACTCAAGGTCAAGGTTCGCAGGGGTACTTGCAGTTGATGCTGAAACATTTTTGCCACCTGCATTGCAAGAGCCAATAAGGCTTGTCAAGTCTCTGTGATTAAGAAATTTGACCTATACAAAAAAAAATTGTTTGTTTTAGTTTGATATAAAAAATGAGAAGAAGCTTTCATATAGTTTAGGCTCTCATACCTGTATTTGAAACTACTCATAGCCTTGAACAGATGATTGAGATAGCATTTTTACTGCCACTTTAGTGTCATTCTCTGCATTACAGAAAACACGAACCTCCTATTCTTTGACTACAGTTATGGAGATGAGTTTTGGTATTTATCGTCCATATTTGGGCCTGATAATAACAGCTTAATCTTGTAAGCATAAATTATTTTAGAATATTTCCAGCAAGAGCATGAAAGAGGCTCGGCTTAATGTTTCAACAACCTAGGTTTATAATCATAACACATCATTTTTCAGATTTCTTGCTTCTTATTTATCAAATACAAGTCAACACATACCGTATAAGTACATTATATATATATATAAAGTAATTTAAAAATGTGAAACTTTTTTGGACCATTAGGTTTTGTATTATTGCATCTCACCACTGGGCATTTTATTACCTTGGTAAAATTACAACTTGCAGCCACCAAATCAAAAGACAAATTAGTATAAAAAAAAACCCTTTGCTTACATGCCTTATATAAATTCATGGCATAAACCAAAATTAACCTTTTTTAATACCCAATTAGGTAATAATTAAAAAAATAAAGCAAAGAATGAAGAATACCCATTAAGGCACTAATTAAAATTTCCAAAATCCATGAAACCATATCATAGCTATCCTTTAGTTAAGCTAATTTTATCCAAAACCATTTCATAGAGCGTGTAAAATAGGGGGTATGAGTTGCATATAATATTAGATATATATATATATATATATATATATATATATATTTATAAGTTGGAAGAGTATATATAAGTTGGAAGAGACTTTGTTAACCCCTTACAATGAACAAACTATAAAAGCATCCTACATCCCAACAGAGCAATGGTATCAAGGAGGCATTTTATCAAACATGACGAATGTAACATGTAAAAATGGTTGATAAACTTAAAATAATCACATAGCACATATTAAACATAAAAAATTAGCAGAAGTCAAGATTCAAATTTCTATATAGAGTAAGGTAAAGTTAAAACATACATACCGTCAAAGGGATTGGATTTGGACTTTGGAATTGCTGAGCTTAAAAGCATATTGAGTCTTATCTGCTATGGCTCTGTATTGAATTGAAGGAACCACATTAACAAATACATAATCTTGAAAATATTATAAAATATTAGAATAAGTTGGAATAATTGATGGAGGTCTAGATTGAGTAGTATATGCTTTCCACTTAAAAGAGCACAGAAACAACTATAGCATCAACTCCATCCAATACTGTTTCTCACAACTTTTTATAATAAAATCTCTCAAATCAATTTATAATAGTTTTTTTTTTCTAATTCCTCTTATCTCATTTGTAAAACATATGTCAGAAGTTTCTATATGTAAATTTTAGGAGATGCAGAGCAATTGAAAGAGAAAGAATATTTAATAGGTAACAAAAAGATAAAAGAACACCATAAGTAATTTAAATTAGTTAAGGGAATATAATTGAACCTCAAACTTATTTTTCTCCCTAAGCAAATCATAATACAGGAAATATTGAATATAAACTACATAGAAACATTGGAATAAAGTCAATAGCAAAAACTACAGAGAAATCATTAATTTTACATCAAATCAGTAACCACTATACAACCATAAAAAGGGTGGTGTAAACATCAAACTCATATATTGCTCATATATTGAAAAGCAGATTAAGTCTCATGGTTCTACTTAAAACAGAAGAAAAGTAGTACAATTTACAAAAGAAATTACAATCAGCAATGTTTATTAGCATCATAAGTTGCAAAACAGAAACTTCAATGAACCTTGACAGTAGATAAAATTCTTAAAATAACTAAAGAGAAAATGTTCAAACAGATAATATCAAATAAGACAAAATGTAAAACAAAAATCATTTGGACTAAATTATGCAACTACCAGATTGGACTTATCATCCTTAATTTCACTCACTCTCGAAAGCAAAAAAATGAAGTTCACAACCACTCTTTTCAGTCTTCTTGATGAACAGTGTAGAATAGGGTACCACCTCAAATGCCATCGCAGAACAATCCTCATAGAAAGATGCAATTATATTGATAGACTGCAAGATTCCAATTGGAAATTACAATAAGAAAAACTTAAGTGAGCAATATAATGCAACAAATAAGAGAGAGATTATCATTAAAAGCAACTAAATGATGCAAAAAAGTTTTGAAACAATAACAAAAGAAGAGAACAAAGGATAATAAAGGATTTTTTTTCCACCTGTTCACCCCATTCTAAGGAAGAATAAGAATCATGTAGTTGGTACGGAGCATTCATAAACATAGTTATACCATTCTCCTCGTTTCCTTTCTCTCACTCCCAACACTATAAGAATCTCTTACATATTTGGAATACATGTCCGAAATATTTACAGTAGCAACAACAAAATATTCACAAACAATTGCACCCAGGCAAACCATAAGAATTCATGATTTCTATGGATCTAAGGGCAGTAACGGAAGTAAGACTCATTAGCAAATAAGATTAATGGTTGAGGGTAAACATCATCATAGCTATACTCATTTTAAATTAAATTCAATCTTACACAGCATATGTTAAGAATACATTTTACATGCATCATCCATTCTAAATTTTACCCTACCCTTTTGAAGGAAACCGAAACAACACGCAGCGGAATTTAAATCATTCGGCCTCCACCAAGATCGATTCGGAGAGTTGCCTGATTAGGGTTTCGAGATTTTACCTGACGTTTTCTCTGAATTTTCTGTCGTTGGTCGAGTCACAAGCAGCAACTTTTCGTTCCTGCCTCTACGGTATCCACACGAACGGATCTCACGACTCTTGAACGTCTCACGATCAGAAGCCTTAAAGAGCTTTTTAAATTCCTTATAACCGAATTGCTAGCCTCGATTAAAAGGAATGTTTTTGTTTTCTGTTTTTTTTAAAAGTGCGGCTATGTTTTAGAAAAACATTCCTTTTATAGGCAGTAAATTTTACCCTAAAATTTACTGCCAAACAGAACTCTAATCCTACTTAGAATAGGATTAGTTATATCCCTAATCCAATTCAGAATAGGATTAGTTATATCCTTAATCCAATTCAGAATAGGATTAATTAAGCTCCTCATTGATCCGTTCTAAGTGTGCGACCCAATAGGTTCTCAAAACAATGGCAATGACAAAATTGTCACAGGCAATGAGCGGTATCTAGCAACACATCATTGCTACCCATGTAACGAGAATGTCAATGACTCGACATAACCTTACTCGTGATAGATGTTACCGTGTAGTTTAATCCCTTTATCCTATGATGTCTTGATTAGACACAAGTCATGGAATGTGTCACACTTGTATAGTCTAATCAGCGTTTCTTGATTCCTGAGTAGACTAATTAAACAAATAAAATCAATATCTCATATTGACTTATTCGAGCACGGCCATGCATTTCTTAGTCTCACTCTATCAAAGGGCCCAAGACATCACTCTTGTTATATAAGAGGGATAAATCCAATCTTGATCACTCAACATCCCTCTACATAGATCAAGGCATACCCAATTACTACCTTTATAGTCCATCCTGTTACGAATGACATCTAGCAGCATTAAAGTATGCAATTCTCTATGTTGGGATCTCTGATGATCTCAAGTCAAAGGATCACATACACCATCATCACTATGAGAATCGCTTATGACATTCATATAACAATCCATGTAGCGTTCTCATGGAGGGTCGATCCAGTACATAGTTCTCTAACATGTACCTATGTGATGACTTGATATCCTATATCTATGACAATGGTCATCAGTCAACCACATACTAGTCTTATCGTATCATTGTTATCCTTGTTCACAATAATACTTGACTAGGGATACTTTAAGAATAGTGTGTTATTACTATTCTAAGGACATTATTATATAAGATTATATTACGCAGTTATAAGACAAATATAATAATGAACTATGATAAATAAAATGTCATGATACATAAAAAAATGCCAAAGTCAATCATCTAATGAATGGTTCTAAGGGCATAATCCAACACCTTTCAATTCCACATAGTAATGGACTTGAGACACAATCTTAATATTATTATCATGCTTAACTTTTCCAGCATGGAAATGTAATATCATCAATGTAAGCTTTTGATTTTTGATATTGAATTCCTAGAATTCACTAATATGCATTCTGATTCTAGGCAAAAGAATAAAAAACAAAATTAGACATTCACCTCCATGGCTCCTAATTTTGAAGGAAATAAAACAAAGCATTCTTCATTTAGTTTAATTCTTTTTCTTCTTCTTTAACATTTGCATTTCACTTTATTACCATTTGTATTCCTTTTCTATTCACCATTTCTAATTTTTTCTTAAATCAATAGTCATCTCATCAGTCCAAAATCTTTCCCAGCAATCCTTCAAAACTAAATTAATTTATGAAAATTTTGGTTTATTTGTTTTAATAAGGGAAAAAACAAAAATGGAATAAGCAATCCATTGTCACTCACAAAGAAGAGAAAGAT
Organism: Heritiera fomes; assembly: GCA_032173925.1. NCBI lineage: Eukaryota > Viridiplantae > Streptophyta > Magnoliopsida > Malvales > Malvaceae > Heritiera > Heritiera fomes. The sequence continues at coordinate 986,725 of JAPDPM010000005.1, read as the reverse complement.
GGTTTTAATCCCATATCTAACAAAAAAAATGAATGTTGCGTACAATGAAATACAACATATCTAAGATGCTGGAAAAGGAAAAAGAAAAGGAATGCACATAGCATGGCAAAGTCAGTAGCTAGAAAGTAGTTGCATGCAGAATTATTAAAAGTGGTAATCAAGCAAATCTTTCCTAAACTCCAATCATTCTCTTAAGGAAGAAGACAGAATATTCCTTGCAATCTTCATAGAAAACAAAGAAGACCAAAACAATAAAAGTAGTGGAAATTACCTGGGTAGGAGGCCTCCTTGGAATCAAGGTATAACCACGGTGTGAACTCTAAAAGAACCCAGGACAAAAGGAATTAAAATAAAAATCAAGACGTAAATGAGCAAGTTATAACCCAAAGAAATATTTAAAAAAAAAGGCTTAGAGCACCTGGTTTGGCTTGGAATGGAACTGCAACAACTGCAAGAACTGTGGAAGCACTAAAAAAATTTTGTCAAGGAAGATTGCAAAGGAATTAAAAAAAAAACAAAAATCACCTCAGCAAGAAAGAAGTTTTGTCGCAAACAATCGGGAGAACTTGGGAGAATAATATTTTTCTTGGATTTTTTAAAGTAGAACATAACCCAAACAAAGCAATAAACAAATTGAAATCGGCATTTGGGTGGGGCTCGAGGGAAGAGATGGTACAAAGAAAATGATGAAAAGGCGTAGAAGCAGGCGGGTCGGAATAGGAATCCAACATTTTTAGATAGAAGCCTGGAATGCAGGACTCGGTTCAAGAATCGTGTGAAAAATCGATCAAAATTGGAAAATGGGGCAAACTAGAGCCAAATCAAATCACTCTAGCATACATAGGAGACTACAACGATCTGGGAAATCAATTCCTGGCTGCAGTTTTTGTAGAAAGAAAATCGGTAAGGAATACACGCGCCAAATGAAGTGCACAACTTGTTTATATTACCACATCATCCAGAAAGAGACAAAAAACAGCAATCAAACTAATGGCAAATAGTGGAAAAAGGATGGCAAAAAACGTGGCTGAAGGTGAGAATGCGTGGTTCTACAACTTTTATTATATTGATGATTGATTGATAGCTATCTCTAACTCATGCTTACTTGAATGGTCATGCTTCAGAGAATGGGCAAAGATTGTGCAGAAGTTAGAAAACTGGCCTTGGAACTGATGGGAACAATCACGGAGAGCCTTGGTCTAGGTCCAAACCACCTAAGCCAAAAAATGGTGGATGGAATGCAAGTCATGGCAGTGAATTGTTACCCACCCAGCCCTGAAACAGACATGGCACTAGGATTGCCACCACATTCGGATTACACTTGCTTGACCATTGTTCTCCAGAGCTTAGCAGGGCTTGAAATTCTGGACACTGAGGATGGCAATTGGAAGGTTGTCCCAGAGCTTCAGGGTGCCCTTCAGGTACATGTGGGTAACCATTTTGAAGTTCTGAGCAATGGGTTATACAAGAGTGTTGTGCACAGGGCTACCCTGAACTGTGAAAGGACTAGGATTTCCATTGCAAGCTTGCATAGTTTGGGCATGGATGACAAAATGGAACCTGCCCAAGAGCTTGTGGATGAACAACATCCTAAGAGATATAAAGACAGTAGCTTCAGGGATTTTCTGGATTTTCTTGCAACAAATGACATTGCAGATGGGAAGAACTTCATTGACACACTAAAAACTTAAAAGAAAAGGGTTTTGCGCAAATAGCATTTGATTACTACTATTAATTTCTGGCAAATTACATTTCGGTGAGCAAATTAGGCTTCCTTGCTTTATGCTGAAGTCTTTCTTTTCCCTTGCACTTTTTTTCCTCTGTTCCTCTCTTGTTTTCTGTATACCTGTTTCGAAAATGACTCAGTTTAAAATTTTGATAAAGAATTGTAAATGAATTTATCAAAAACTGAAAAATTGATATTTGATGTATTGATATGAATTGTAACACAGTAGTTTGCATATTTATTTGGCTTGACACGAAACATAAATACAAGCAGAGCTGAGCACAAATGCCAGTTATCATGTACAATCAAAGCTTATTAGCCAATGATAAGAATTTGGAGCGAAGACATTTTGAGTTCAGGTTTTGAAGTTCTTTATCGCATTTTGTTAGATTTGATAATTCATGTATGTCATTCGTTTTCCTATATATAAAATTCATGCTCATATGGTCTAAAAAATGAAAATTTGTGTTAGTCGACTTAATTTTATTATTTTTTGGCCGTATTTCCCCACTTTTGATTTTTCCATGGAAGCCATAGTAACTCTTTCTTCCATTGCAATCACATACCACCACCATTGTTCTGCATTTAGGTTAATGGATTTTAGTACTGGTTTTCTGGCAGAGCTAGAAGATTTGTTTCAAACTGGATATTGGAATTGTTTCTGTAACAGATTATGGATGAAATAAATATTGATTGATTATAATTCTAATTCTCCTCGGTGTCAAAAATGAATAAAAAAACTATCGCATGAATTTTTTTTTTCCTCAAATCACACTAATGGATGCCTGAGATGGCAGACTTGTTTTTTCTGATGGTTCAGGAGGCCTGATCTTAAGCTCCAAAACATCTTTCTCCGCTGATGGAACTCCGGGCCTGCTGGGAACAAGCTGTGCATAACTGGCCTTGGCGGCGGTATGCCAGAGGGGTGTGCGACTGCCGAGTAGATAGGTTCCTTGCCAAGGGCTTTAGCCATGTAACCATAATGTTGCTCTGCATAATTCATTGCGTGCAGTAATGGCAGCGATTGCATCATTTGAGGTCCTGGAAAGCCTAGTCCATTGTGAGCCTGTTATAACATTAATCATCCATGAAGTTTTCAAGTTTCGGTTGTGGCATATGCAGAGGAAAATGAATTGCAGACAGGCTCTTACCATGGGTTGAAGAATCCTGTGATAATAAGTTGGACGATCATCCAGGCAAAGCTGTGGAAATCGGCTCACAACCTGAGATGGACTTCCAGTAGTTTCTTTTGAGGGTGAAACTGGAGGACTTGCATTCTGCAAATTAAAACCATGAACTCTGGTCATCTAGATGAACAAATGAACTGTACATTGTTCTACATGAGAAAGGGATTGAGAGATTTACGGATTTGAGTTCTGGAAAATCCATGTCAAACAGGCTTGGTCTGCGTTTCTTCTTGTCATTCCCTGCCTGCCTCTTGAAATACTTCTGCGCATGGCTAGCAACCTGTGTTGGGGTCCTAGTGGTCACAAAATTCTTTGAAATTCCTCTCCAATCACCTTTCCCCAGCTTTCTCAATCCTGCCAAGAAGATTCTATGCTCCTCTTCTGTCCATGGCTTCCCTGCACAAAACCAGAATTCCTAGATTTGTTGAGTGTATAATTTACAAGGCATTTATCATACACATGGATAACTCCGCCTTTGTTGCCTGTTACACAACAATACAGCCGGTACTGTACCCGGACAAAGGAGAAGGATTAGTGGTAGGTTAGACAATCAGCTTAGAAAGTCCAATTCAATGAAATAAACCTATGTAAGAGTTCTTGTTGACGACTCATGGATATAACTCCATAACTTTTTTCCAGATTGGCCTGTTTCAGAATCATACTTGTTTATTTATGCTTCATTCAATCTGTTCCAGGATTGATTATTACAAGAAAACTAACAGATTCAGCTGCGTGGTGATCAAGAAAATTCCTGACAGAAAATAAGAACAACAAGAACACAGAATCAAGTACCTCTTTGTCTTTCATGGGCTGCTTTGTTTTTCCTAGAATGAATCTGCCCATCAGACGAATACCCATCTTCATGAACAGCGGCAACATTGTTATTGTCTGCATGAGACTGCAGATTCCCCATGCTACTACATTTCCTCATGAAACCTTCCTGCTTATCCGTGGCAGCTATGTTCACACCAAAAAGCCTGAAACAGCCTCCTTTCCCATTACAGGATCTCGAATTATGGCCATTATGCCCACAATGAGAACACTTTCTTGCTGTTTCTTTCACCATAATCTCTTTGTTTGGAAGCACAGAAACTTAGATTTGGTTCATAAACCTATATATAATACTGAAAAGTGAAAAAAAAAAAACCCTTGTTTTTCTCTGTAAACCAAACTCTCCTGCAAGCATTTATAGCCCAAAATCCTGAAACATGGAAAGATTTGATTTCCTGTATAAGATATCCAAAGTTTTTTAGGAATATTCTGGTGAGGGTTGGGATTTAACCAGCTTTATAAACACTGAGGCAACCTTGCGCTTCAAGCTTTGGATTGGATTAAAATTAGATTATCTTCAAGATTGAGATTGTTTTGTTTTATTAAATAACAAATAGCCTTTGCTAATTGCTCGGTTAAAGCTATAATTAGCAATAAATATTGGTCAAAAAATCCTGGTTGTTAGCTGTTAAGAGTAAACTAAATGGCAGATAATCTTTCATTAAAAGGATAGTTTGACAGATAATCTAACCTTAATTAATTAACATTCTAGATTTACTTCTATCCACTTAAATTCACCATTAAAAAGATAAAAAGAAGAAGAAGATAATTATGTGAAATTCCATTCAAAAAAATCCATTTAGCTGTCTTATTTAAGATAGGATTTTTTTTAATATTTACAAAAAAAAAAGATAATTATGTGAAAATTCCATTCAATTTAATCCATTGTCCTATTTAAGATAGGATATTTATTTTAAAATATTTAAAATAAAAAATATTAAATTATAAATTATCGGTGATAGTAGGGATAAGAATAAAAAATAAATAATGTATTAATAAAGAAATGAATATTTCTCATTCATTGTCTTCACAAAAGTAAGAAAGAAATTATTTATAAATCAATATATTACGAAGTGGAGATTGTTTTTAAACATATAAAATATAATTTATAATGATGTTTGCTTTCTTTTTTATTATTAATTAAAAGGATTGTAAAAATAAAAATAAATGCTAGTTTTTTAATTATTTTGGACCCAAGCTATTTTTGGTCATTATGTGATAATTAAGGTAACGATTTTAAATTGAATATAAAAATAAAATATAAATATTTTAATTATTATGGACTAAAAATATAAACGATAATTTGCTAGATTGTTTGGATTAGTCCGAGAAAAATTGTATAAGGTGAAATCTAAAAATCTTTATGGCTCAATAAAAAAATTTTCTTTCATATTATATATATATATATATATATATATATATATATATATATATATATATATATAAAGATTATTATCCTATCCACTGTCAGTGGAGTTTTTTAACTCCACAAACGGGGTTAGGATGATGACATGTGTTCAATTTTATTTATTTTTTAGTTTTGTAATATTCTTAAAGCACACATGTCATCATCTTAACCCCGCTTATGGAGTTAAAAAACTTCATTGACAGTGGATAGAATAATTATCCTATATATAAATATATATATATATATATATTATTTTTACTTATGTTCGAGAACCGAATAACTATATTATTATGATATATATTTAGTGCAATATAAAAAAAGAGAAAGGATTGTATGAAATTATTATTTCACGTCAGCATATATTATGAGTTTTTTCTTGTATTCGTGTAATTTATAATCTTATTTTTTTAAATGGAGTACTTTCAAACTTTATTCCAAAATCCAGATAGTTTTTAACAATTGAATTCCATGTCAGCATGAGAAGTCCACTCCACTCCATCTTCCGCCAACCCTCTTTATTTTTTTTCTCTCCTCTGCAAGTGCATAAGCCTGTACTGTAACTGCATTCATTTTTCAATTTTTTGTTCTCTTGATTAACTCCTTGCAAATCCACAATATTTGTAATCTTGTGAAATTAAAAAAAAAAACCATTTGCCATACACTTTGAATCATTCTCATTCACAAGCCTTTTTGAATAGTAGTTTTTTTTTGAACCATCAACGTTGATTTTAATTTCTCCTGGTTTTGAAGGTGACCATGAACTTTCTGACTCGTGTTCTTCTTGGTAGTTGCAAGAGCACATTTTAAAGGATTAGACCACAAAAGCTGATCCGAGAAAAATTAAATTATCATTGACAGTTTTGATTCATAGGATTGTGCGGAGTTTTACGAGATAAAGAATCTCCTCAGCAGTCCATATCTTGCCATTGAAACAAATTCTTTTCTTATTCATCAAAGTGACCGATAAGCTACCGAGTCCGAAGCAAGCCACCATGCCTTACGTAAGCTGCAGAGTCAAGCATTCAAACAAAGAGGCTTGAACCGAGGCTGGTAGGCAAAAGCTTATATGCCACCACTTTAGGAAACAGACTAGAGCGAGGATAAAAAGGAATAAAGGAAAAATATGTGCTAATAATCCTCCTCCACTCTCGAATATCAAGAATATAAGAATCTGGAATTGAAATTCCCCTGAAAGTCAGAAAACTTTTTGTAGGGAGTTCCTCCAACCCATTTTTAATTGATCTTTCATTACCTCTAAACAAAATTTCTAATGAATATGCATCTGACCTTATGGCCATGGCTGAGCATCTTTGTCATGTTTCTTGCAGTCAAAATGCTCAATCCCCTATCTCTCTCTGCATTTTTGACTCGATTTCGTTTACAGTCCCACGATCCCATCATCTACATCTTCAAATAACAAGTTAAAGCTTAAGAGGCTTGCAGCTGGTCGTGTGAAACTGTCCTCGACGTGTAAAAGAGAAAAATATAGAGCCAGGAATTCTTCTAGGCTTCTTGGAGTTGGTTTTGAGTCCGACATGGCATTGCCACTCTTTAAAAAAATATGAGATGGCATTGATATAGTTTAAAATATCCCATTTTAGTAAATAAATAAATTTAAAACTGAATAAAGATTCTAGAACACACGTTTGCAGGAAAAAACTCCATATATCATTTCCATTTAAATTATGTCACGTAATCACATTATTGAAAAAAAATCAATGATTTATTATCAAAATCATTAATAACTCTTTTGAAATAAATATTCATCATTTAATTATTCCATGTGATGTGTAATAAATGATTAACTTTTTTCAATAATGTGATTATGTGACACAATTTAAATGGAAATGATATACCTGATGTGGAGTAATTGTTTCATATAATCCTCTCTCTATAAAAAAAATTAACAATAAAGAGATCATTATTTAAATCTATGATTTTTCATGGTTAATATATAGTAATAATACTAATACTTTAAATAACTCGTGCCATTAATAAAGAAAAATCCTTAACTAAAAAAATTACTTAACTTTGGAAATTAATTAATTGCACTGTGGTGTCTAGGTAAGGTATTAGATTGAGTCAGATTTTTTGCCATAAATGCTTTATTTACATTTCTTTTCATTCAGAATTTGTTTTATATGATTTTTAATAGAAAGAAAAACAGATGAAGATTAATTTTGTTGTGTTATAATTTGATATTGAATTTTGTCATTGTATTTCAATTTCATTGAAATTTTCTCAGTGTATTTTGTAGTTTATTAAAATTTATTTATTTATTTATTATATTTTTCACTGATTAATGGATATAATGTGAGGGAAATGAAATATTTCAAAGAATATTTTGTTATTATAAATAACAGTTTAAAATCGATATTAAATTTTATAATTATACTTTCAATTTGGTTGAATTTGTACTTTCTCTTTTATTGATCATTTGATATAAAGTAAAGAAATTTATGAAACTTTATCATTAATGATATGTTTTGTTAAATATATACTTAAAAAAAAACAAAATTAAAAGTAGTTGACATAATTTATTATTTTTTAGTAAAATATTTCATGAAATATTCTCAATTTCGTTATTTTTTGTCAAAAAATTAGTAATAAAATAAAAATAAAATGTAGCAATAACAGTCATAGTATAATACTAACAATTTTCGGCTTAATTTTTATAAAATAATTATTGAGTAGTATTAATGATCAAAAACATACTAAATATATATTTATAAATATTATAATAAAAAATTATTTGATATTGTAAAATATTTAGATTGTACAAGTGGAATTAACTAAATGTCACATACAGATAATAAAAAATACCTAATTATAAAAAAATAAAACATATTACTATCTTTTAATCTCATTCATAGATTTTATTTATCAAAAATGAACTAGGAAACAATAATTTATTAATTAAAGTATTATATTAAAAAATAATATTAGAAATTCAAAACTTAAATTTATTAATTAAAGTATTATATTCATGCTTGGCAAGTTGTTGGTTGCTGGTTGCAGCTGTAATTTGTGTGGCTACGCCTAGCCACAGAGAAATAAAAATAATGTTAGGAGAAAATAAAAATAATAAAAAATAAAAAAGCCTCGAAAACAGTGCGCTAGTAAAGCCCTTGTCTAAACGCACAAAAACTCACACATTTCTCTCTTTTTTTTTTTCTCGATTTCTCCTTCGATTCCGATTCCAAAATCAGAGCTTCTCTTCCAATTTCCAAGTTCCCGATTAGGGTTCTTAGTTTCTCAAAGTACAGGTTACGTTCTTCTCTCAATTCCCTTTCGTCACATTCTATTTTCGCTTTAATAGGTCTTATTTTATCGTAATTCTTTTTGTTCTGAAGTCTTATCATCTACTCCTCTTCGCCATTTCCTCTCAGATTTTTTTTTCGTGATTCATTTGGAGAGATTTAGGAATTTCTCTAAAATAATATCATTCGGGGTTTAATCTTTAATATAAATTTTATTTTTAGAATTAATTAGAGTTTTTACGAGGTTGATTTTCTGCTTTGCAGGTCTGAGGTGGTTAGTATTAAGATACTTGAGGTGGAAAAAGTTGAGAGAAAGCTATGGTACTAAACTTAAGCATTATCTAATAATAATGCCGGGCATTCCTTTAGTGGCTCGTGAAACCTCCTCGTATGTTCTCTCTGACTAAAATACATTTTTATTTATTTTTATTCATCATGCCGATATGTTGTACTAGAACGTATGTTTGGTACTAAAGTTTCGGCAAAATTTCTATTTTGTAATGCAATGCAAGCATTGTTTGATGTTTGACGATTGTTGTTCTGTTTTGGAATTTTAGTTTGTTGTTATGTTGTGATGAAGTGTGATTTGGACTATGGCTGTTTGGATAAGTTCATGAGTAGGGGTTTTCGTTTTCCAGATATTCAAGAAGCACGGATCAGATGTGTCGTGAAGATTCCCGCGTGCATTTATCTGCAGAAGAGGAAATTGCTGCTGAAGAGAGTCTATCTATTTATTGCAAGCCTGTAGAACTCTATAACATCCTTCAGAGACGTGCCGTAAGAAATGTAATATTTTTGCTTCTTGTTGCATTAAGAGTTTTATGTTTTTTATGTAGACTTACTGTCTTCTGTTCTCTTCCAGATAGTGCCATGTTGCATTGCAGGCACTTAATTCTGCCTGCCACTGTTTTGAATCGTCTTTTTTTTTTTTTGTCATTGGAGATATATATCTTTTAGCTTTAACGTGTATATTTGTTTATTTTATTTTACCTATTATTTGTGGTCATCTTTCAATTATTATTATTATTATTTTAAATTTATTTGCAGCCATCATTTCTTCAAAGATGTTTGCGTTACAAAATTCAGGCAAAACACAAAATGAGGTAATATTTTAATCTGGTAATTGGAAGTAGTATATATTCCTAAAGGTTATGGTTGCAAGTACTTACTGTAGCATTTCCCCTTTCTTTCCCATTACAATGGATCAATGGGAGAACTTATCTTTCTTGTTTCCTTGTGAATGGATTTATTAAGTAAAACTTTGATGATGATTGTTTGTAAGTTAGTGCTGCTTGTGGATGATGCGCTTACTTGTTAGCTTTGATCAAAATTTTCTTATATACTGTTAAATTTGAGTTATTTACTGCATTGCTTGGTTATGTAGAATACAAATGACAGTGTCCGTATCAGGGATTGTGAATGAAGGTGTACTAACTCCAAGTCTTTTTCCTCTATACGTGTTGTTGGCGAGGCTAGTTTCCAATTTTCCGGCTGCAGAGGTAGGGTGTGTCATTTGTGTACATTTAGAGCTAAATTCATTAGTCAGTGTATCTCTTTTTGGGTATTGTTGTACTCTTTTTATACTTCATTTATGATATATTTACTTTTTGAATCCCACAATGAAGTATTCTGCAGTTTATCGTTGTCGACGGGCATGTATCTTGACTGGCTTCACTGGCATTGAGGGCAGTAATCAAGCTCAAGCAAATTTTATTCTTCCTGAGATTAATAAGCTATCTATGGAGGCAAAATCTGGCTCGCTTGACATTTTGCTTGTCAGCTTTGGTAGGTATTTCATTGGTACTTTACATGCAGCTGCCTTCATTAGATCCTTCATAATAGCTTAATGTACGTATGAATTATAGAAAAATTCTTGAATATCACTTATGTTTCTTTAAATCCATTGAATATATTTTGACAGCAAGTGGTGGAGGATGCTGCCTATGGGGTAGGATACCATTGGAATCACTATATTTATCGTGGGAGAAATCTCCTAACTTGAGTTTGGGACAAAGGGCTGAGATGATATTACCTCTTGACATGCATTCTTGCTTATTGAAGGTGTGGCATCAGAGCTTACTGTTTATAATTTTTTCTTTTTTTAATCTGGATTACTGTTCTACTAATAGCTTAGCTACTATTTCAGTAAATATAATTGCCAAAAAAGTTTTGTCTAAGACTTGGTAAAAGGCTTTTCTCAATTGTTTCTATATTATGGCTGAGTCATTAATGTACCTCTCCTGGGGCATTGCTCAAATTTTGCTTCTGGGACAATTTTTTTTGATATTTTTCTTAAACATGAAATAATATTTTAAGGAATAATTCTGAAATTGAGTCCTCGGTCTCTGATTCTTTCCTTGGTTTGGAGGCATATGCCTGTAACATTTCAACCGTGCCATCTCTCATTCTGAGCTTGAGAGTACATCCTAATCTCTGCTTGAGTTGAAAGGATAGAGTCATAGAGCTCCTCCCATGTACATGTATGAGTGCATCAGAGAAAATTTTGACTGCAGTTGAGAAGTTGGTAGAAACCGAGAAATTTTTGTACAACAGTATAAAAGGAGTATAGAGGTTGACTGAATGGTATGCAAGTACCATGTGGCTTTAAGTTCTTGGGATGTTGGTTGTGTTGCTAAAGCATTCACTAGATCAATCAGGTTCCCTTGTGCTTATCTGGTTTTCTCATAAAATGATTGAATAAAGAATTGAACTGGCAGGGCACTTTGTCATAAGTAAAACACTGCTTCTGTTGTTACTGATTGCTAGTAAAAAGTGAAATGACACTCTAGTCATGCATGCAACTTTTCTTTAGATGCCTCATTATACTCGGTCTAGAAAATGGCAATGAGCGTTAATAAAGTGATGATTGAAACTTAAATAAATATATGAATTTTTGTTAATTTTTTTTGTTCTTGCTGCAGTTGAATAGTTTGAATGAGGACGAATGCATCTTAATCCAAAATTCCAGCAATTCTTTGTCAATGGTATGTCCTTGCTTTCAATTTGTCTTTATTTAAAGTGGACATTTCTAATTTGTCTCTTGAATATTTTACTTATGGAATTTAATTTGACTGTTTGTGTTGCAAAAGAACCAATCTCTGCAGGTCATCATTTCTGCCGAGGAGGTTGGAGCAAAGGAAAAATCTCCTTATAATTCATACACATGCAGTGGTGTTTCTTCTTCATCGCGATCTCATATTATTCGGTAATCGGCATTATAATAATTATGATTATTAAATGTAGTTTTGCTGTTCTATTCATTTCCCCTTTTATGCTCTGCAAAATTGATGTTACCCAATTTTGCTTATTGTCAATTTGTGTATGAAAATAACCTTGTCCTTTCTTTAACTGCCTCATTGCTCCTCTCCGTCGTTTAGTCTATGTTCTCTCTAAAGTGAACTTAAGAATTATAACATATGAGATTCATTTAATCTCTACTAAACTTTGGTGCTTCAAGTAAAATTAGAATGTAGTGACCTGACAGAACTAGAAGGTCTGAACCTAAGTCTAACATTGATGATTGTTTTTTGTGATGAAATCATGACAATTTTGTCCAGATTGCCTTAATTTATCATTTAAGTTCTAATAGCCATAGATTATACAGCAGAGTCAGCTACCTTATTTTCATGCAGCAAGAAGTCTGTTGCTAAGAACTAGGTTAGTAATTCTGAGATTTTAATGTGCTTTTTGCTCTATAGAGGGAGTGCCATAAACTGATATGCTATTTATGTACGCATTGCATTTGCTGTGTTGCCTGCCAATACCTATACTGGAACAGGGTGATTTACTTAACCTTGAATGTAGAATCTAAGCTGGTTGCTTTTTGCATTGATCCTCTTTAAAACTTATTACATTCAATTTCTGAGATAATTAAAAAGCCTAATATATGAGACAAGAACAATCATCATCATCAGAGCCTTTATTCCAATAGATTGGGGTAGGCTATATGAACCAATACTAAAATCACGTTAGATCGTCCATATGTATTCTCTGCCTCCATAGATTCCTATTCAAGGCCATTTGCTCATCTAATTCTAAAACCTCCATGTTTTTCCAAACTACTTCCTTTCAAGTCTTTTTCGGTCTTCCTCTAGTCTTAACCCTTCTTTCAACATCCATAGCCTCTATTCTCCTAACTGGAGCATCTACAGGTCTACGTCTTACATATCCAAACCAACGTAAACGATTTTCACACATTTTGTCTTCGATAGGTACCACTCCAATCATCTTATGAATATCATCATTTCTCATTCTATCCTTTCTTGTATATCCACCGTAACATTCTCATTTCTGTTACACTCATCTTTTGTGTATGTAGCCTTTTAGTCGCCCAACATTCACTACCATATAACAATGTTGGTCTAACAACTGTCCTATAAAACTTGCCTTTCAACCATGTAGGAATTCCTTTTTCGCACAACACACCTGTAGCACTTCTCAACTTACTCCATCCAGCCTGGATCCTATAGGTCACATCACCATCAATCTCTCCATCCATCTGTATTATTGATCCCAAGTATCGAAAATGATCCCGCTTAGGTATCGCCACCTCATCTAACTTCACTACATCATGCTCTTCCAGTCGGTTAGAACTGAATTTACACTCCATGTATTCAGTCTTCACTCTGCTTAGTTTAAATCCTTTTGATTCCAACGTTTGTCTCCATAATTCCAACTTTGTATTGATCTCCGCTCTAGTTTCCGCACATAGGACAATATCATCTGCAAACATCATACACCAAGGCACCTTATCCTGGATGGATTTTGTCAATTCGTCCATAACTACCGCAAACAAAATTAGAATCAACGCTGACCCTTGGTGTAATCCCACCATGATAGGAAACTCACTTGTTTGCCCCCCACCTGTCCTCACGTGTCCTTGCGCCTCTACACATGTCCTTAATTAGTTTAATATATTTCAAAGGAACTCTTTTCTTCATTAAAGACCACCAGAGTACCTCCCTAGGCACTTTATCATATGCTTTCTCTAAATCTATAAAGACCATATGAAGATCTTTACCCATTACTCGAAAGCGCTCCATAAGTTGTCTAAGCAAATATATTGCCTCCATAGTTGATCGACCCGGCATAAAACCAAATTGATTCTCCGATATCTCTACATTCTTTCTTAATCTCTGTTCTATCATTCTCTCCCATAGTTTCATCATGTGACTCATCAATTTTATGCGTCGGTAGTTGGCGCAACTTTGAATATCTCTCTTGTTCTTATATAAAGGTACTAAGACACTCTTCCTTCATTCCTCTGGCATTTTGTTAGTGTGCCAAATCTTATTAAATAGATTTGTCAACCACCTAACTCCTACATCTCCAAGGCATTTCCAAACTTCAATTGGGATGTCATCAGGTCCAACAGTTTTCCATTCTTCATCATCTTTAGTGCCTCTTTTACCTCTGTCTCTTGGATTCTACGCATAAAGCACCGATTTAAATCCTTAAGAGGTACCGAAATATTATCCAAAACTTTATTTTGTCCGTCATTAAATAATTTGTTAAAATAATCTCGCCACCTGTCCTTAATGTCATTATCTTTAACGAGAGTTCTTTGATGCTCATCCTTAATACATTTCACGACTCCTAGGTCGCGACTCCTCCTTTCTCTTGCTCGCGCCAATCTGTATATCCTTTTCTCTCCCTCCTTTGTGTTCAACTTGTCGTAAATCTCTTTCGCAACCTTCGTCTTAGCTTCTGCCACAGCCTTCTTTGCCTACTTTCTTGCTACCTTATATTCCGAAAAACTCTCTTCTGTATTGTTCTTCTTTAAAGCCTTGTAATGCTCTAGCTGAGTCTTTATAGCATCTTTTACTACTGCAGTCCAACATGTTGCGTCCTTTCCAGTCGGCACTCTTCCGTTTGATACTCCTAATGTCTCTTTGCCTACCTCCCGAATGCATTTTGCCATCTTATTCCACATTACATTTGGGTTCTCTTCTGTTGTCGAAGCCTCTTTTTGAATCCAACTATCTCTACATGTTGTATGACAATCTTCTTTTAGCTTCCACCGTCGAATCCGTTCAATTCCTTTTTGTTGGTTCCTTCGATGTCGTCTATCTATCTTCATATCTAGAATAAGAGTCTATGTTGCGCGGTAACACTCTCACCTGGGATAACCTTACAATCCAAACATCTATATCTATCCCTACTCCTAGTTAAAAAGAAATCTATTTGACTTGCTCTTGGTCCACTTCTAAAGGTTATAAGATGAGAATTTCTCTTCTTAAACAATGTAAGACAAGAACAATGATAAGCGAAAATATTCTGCTTTGCAATGCTCTAAATTTGGCACTTGTTACATACTAGCAAGAAACAGATGCTAGAGAGGGGGATGCGGCATTACTGATTCTTTTGGATGCTTTGATGTTTAATTTGATTTTCTGCCTATTAAACATACTCATATTTAGTGCTTATAGAGTGTGTGTGTGTGTGTTAAATGTAGTCCCGCCAGACCACCTGCCCCAAAAAAAATTTACATAGATGGAAGACAAAAGGATGGTGCATTTGTATGATGTGATTCCCTCTTGAACCATTATGTCTGTCTCTTTCTAAGACTGAAATTTTGCTGCTTTTGGTTCTAGGTTGAGAGCGGGGAATGTCATCTTTAATTATAGATATTACAACAACAAGTTACAGAGGACTGAAGGTATTATTTCTTAGTTCTTATGTCTTTTTTTAATTTTTAATTTTTATTATTATTTTTTTTTTGGGGGTGGGGGGTGGGGTTTGAATCTTATACGTGTTGTGATTTGCTTGCCTTTTAAGTATTTGTAGTTTGGGAAAGGGTATGACTAGGAAATTGCAGTCTTAAATCAAAGATATGATTTTTGGCTGGTAAAGCTGTTGCCTTTAATTAGAATTTGACTCAAATTTTTTTCTTGACGTTGAATCCTTCTCTTTAGCTGCTTGTACCCTTGAGCAAAGGAGCTCAAGAGAGTATTTTTCTTCGAACTTTTTGGTTTCTCTCCTGGTGTGGTAGACACTTCTTTTAACTAGTTAATCATTAGCATTTGGTTTTTGTATAAATTTAGCATTCTACTCGCCTTATTTTGATATAATCTCATAAATTCTATTTATTTGCAGTAACTGAAGACTTCTCTTGTCCTTTCTGCTTGGTAAAATGCGCAAGCTTTAAGGTTGTTCCTTTTGCTTCTATTTTTCCGTCTATGTCACTTTGATTCAAATGAACTTGAATTCATATTACTTAGACATTTTATGGTTGATGCTTAAAATTTTTTATATAGGGTCTGAGGCATCACTTGCCAGCATCCCATGATCTCTTCAATTTTGAATTTTGGGTTGGTAAACTTCAGGAATCTGTGGTTGCATTCTGATAATTGATGCTTGCATAGCAAAATTTCTAATACATAGGTACTTTGCAGGTAACTGAAGAGTATCAAGCTGTTAATGTGTCGGTCAAAACTGATCCTTGGAGATCTGAGGTCTGTGCATTTTCTTGCCAAGGCTTGCAGTATTGTATTTGTTAACTGGTTTCTGATTTTTTTTTTCCTTCTCATAACTGAATCAAAACCAGTTGCTAAATGAACCAATTTCGACCAATGTAACGGGTCAGGCCAGTTTAGTTTTTAAATTTATACTGGTTCTTACAAATTTGTAGGGAAAAGGATATTGAAATACTTCCAAGTTTAATTTTTATTTTACTTAGGGATTAAGGTGAAATTTGCTACAATAGTATGACTCTATTGAATTTGCCAGTGCACTTCAATTTAGTTACATAGTGAATAAAGGTGCTAGCTTTTATCTTCAGATTTTAGCATTGGAACCATGCACATATAACTAGTTTCTATTATCCTGTTTGCTGCTCGTGTAATTTACATGTTATGTACTCTGTTCAGATTGTTGCAGATGGTGTTGATCCTAAACAACAGACTTTTTTCTTTTGGTAAGTTGTTTAATTTGCCATTTCATTTGCTAGTAAGTTTCTTTGCCTCATTTTGGTAAGTTTTTTCTTTGCACCCTTATTCACTATTTCCATGAACTGAAGTTGGTAGCTCACATGCATGCACAGCTCAAATTTAAGGCGTAGACGACCAAAGAGACTTGTTCAAAATGCAAGGCATGTACATCCAGTTTTCTTAGAGTCAAATCTGCTGGCAGGAGGCTGTGAGTTTCTTGACAAGGCTCATGGTATGGCTTTTTTACATATAATTGTGTTGTTAGTTTTTTATAATAAAAACTGTTTAGCCAAATTTAATAGTCTTTAAGACATGGAGGATTGTCTAGGCACTCCAAAATGAGGAAAAGTGAAACTAAGGTTATGGAACAAAAAATGAACAGAACATGCCAGATTTGGCTAAAAATAACTACCTTCTTCGTAATCCCTGTAAATAGTTTGAGCATGGGAGTTTGATGTTGAGACACTTATTTCTGATATCTCCTAATATGTTTCTCCAAATATTCCAAGCTAAAAGCTTTTAAGTAGCATGTTCTGGGGCCAAAAATCTAGTGCATGTAAGATGAAACTTTATGGTGCTTGACTCAAGTCCTTGGAGATGCAAGAGATTGCCAACAACTACCAATGGATCATGAGGCCAAAAAACTTTGAGTGTATCATTGCCGACTGACCTGTCATAACCTATGTGCATAAATCTAATCTGAAACTCTTTAGAATAAGCTGATCAGCTGTAGGAATTATGTTTGTCACTTTAGCTCATTCAGACACTCACTAAACGGCTCGGCTCAGGTGGAAACATTTTGCAAAATGCCAGAATTGGTGCTGCAGAGTGTGCGCCGCATCTTCCATCCAGTTTCAATGTTGCAGGGGTTTCAGGTGCTGCAGGACAATCATATTCTGATTCTGAACGTGTTCAATCAGTGTCTGGAAACAATCTTGGACCCCCTGCCATGTTGCAATTTGCAAAAACAAGAAAAATATCGATGGAACGTTCTGATCCAAGGAAGTATGTTTTTTTTACTCTATTTCAGCATGTTAATAATTCATTCAAAACTGTGCAATGGTAAAATGCATTACTTATTTTCATTAGAACATTGCTCCTGGAGCTTGTCTGTCAATTTAAAGGCATTGCTTTGTCAAATTTTTTTGTACCTTTCTACGGTTGGTGTTTTCTGGTGCAAATGATAAATGCTACTGTTAGATCATTGTCTTGCTAGAGAATGTTGGTCCCATAACTGTAGGTGTTGGGAGGTGCTTTTATCCACTTCCAAGCGGCCACTGATATTCCTGATTCAAGCATAAATGTTCTAAATATCAGTCATCTCCCTCCCAGTCTAGTAATAGAACTAACAAGAACAGCTGCAACCAACTAACTTTGTTCTTATAAAATTGATGTTTTCATTTGGACTTATCTTTCACTTAGATAATATGCTTCTCTCTCCATCTGTTCCCCCTATGACAAAGGGTTTATCGTTGAACCATGATATTGGTTTGATTTTTTCCTTTCTCTGTCTTTTCAGCCGTACGCTCCTTCAGAAGCGACAGTTTTTTCACTCACATAGAGCACAGGTGACCGACAACTTTGTAATTTGTTGTGTTTGTTAATTTGGTTCTGGAAAATGAGTGATCGCCATAATTTTATAGTGTGAAAGGAAGAGGAGAGAGAGTGAGAGGAAAAAGGAAAATATTCCCTGCTGTTGCTTACACTTTTCTCACATACCCATTATCACTGTTAAGAGTGTGGATCTAATTTTTGATTTGTGACTTAGCTAGCTGTCTGTGGAGGGCATATGAAATGGAGTGAGGACTGTGGTTCTGGTTTTCCCTTTGAGATATGTTGCGTGGTACTCTTAATATGCCTTTGCATTAGTTTTTGTCAAGAGATATTAAGAAACATAGTAACAGTCAACTGTGAAAATTTTGACTAATGTCACATTTTCTACATCAAAATCTCTGAAACTGTATTTCTCTGCTTGAAGCCAATGGCAATAGATCAAGTAATGTCTGACAGAGACAGTGAGGATGAGGTTGATGATGATGTTGCAGATTTTGAAGATCGAAGGGTATGTTTTTGTTTATTTATTCTTTCATAATCCTGCTATTCTGATGCTTGTTTGTGAGGGCTTAATATTTTTTTGATGTTGATCAGTTGCTAGCTAAGAATTGAAGGGTGATATAGGTATCAACAAGCATCATATTAGTCTTTGGACTAATGTACAGCAAAATCCGAAGGGTACTAACCATTTTGATATTAGTAGGTTTGTTTCCAGGAATAAATAAAGAGTAAGTTATGATAAAATTTGTGTAGATTTTAATATCATGAAAATGCTTTTGGGGGCGTACATATAAATCAGTAATTAGTAATGTTTACAAACCATTAGAGAGATGAAGTCATGATGCTCTGAATGTCTTCAACGTCTGGGCTGGGTAGTTGGGGCTCTTGAATGAATTGCATCTTGGAGAAGTTTTGCATTTACAAAATTGCATTAATATACTCTATTATGTTGCAGATGCTCGACGATTTTGTAGATGTAACCAAAGATGAGAAGCAAATAATGCATTTGTGGAACTCATTCGTGAGGAAGCAAAGGTAATCTTGTCTTTCTATTTTTTTCTTTGGGCTTTTGCTTCTCTATTTTCTTTTTACCTTTCTCACTTAAAACTGGTTGTCAAAATTATATAATCCATGCCATTTTAAAGTTCTCTAGAGAAAGGGGGGCATCACGAATGCAAGGACATAGGATTTGCCATTCTAATATAAGCCATGTTTCATGCATTCTCCTCTATTCATGTCCTTGCTTGAACATTCCTCTAAGTGGTTTCTGTGTGACAATCGCATTTGTAGCGAATCTGCGAGATAAAATTTTTCTCTTCCCCTTTCTATCTCTCTTTCAATATGGTTTTCTTAGTCTTATGGTGCCTTCCAAAAGAAAATCGTTCTTGTGGTTATCAATTTGCTGTTTCTGTTTTTAATATTTTGTTTTCATCATGGCAGGGTGTTGGCAGATGGTCATATTCCATGGGCGTGTGAAGCATTTTCAAAATTACACGGGCCTGATCTTGTCAAAGCCCCTGCTCTCATCTGGTAGATCGTCTCTCTTTCGATTTTGATTAAAACTATTACTATATGCATCCAGGCCTCGCACTTCTCTGCACTCCGTCACCGGCAGTTTCATTCTCTTTTCTGTTTCGTATGCATATCCGACTATGTTATGTACTTGTCTTCTGAGTGTTCTTGTCGGTTGATGCTAAAATTATGTTCGTAATAATGTCTCTTATGCATTGAGATAGCAGTTCTGCTGCCTCCATTTTGGCTTACGTCACATTTGTTGTATTGGTAGGTGTTGGAGATTATTCATGATCAAGTTGTGGAATCACGGTCTCCTCGATGCGCGAACCATGAACAATTGTAACACCATTTTGGAACAATACCAGAAGCGGGATTCGGAACCTATAAAAGGCTAAAGAGGTATTATTTTTGCTTCCTTTCTCGTAAATAGGCAGTTGGCAAACAATCATGTTGCAGAAATGTTGCTCGCCGTGGCTGGTGACCTTAAGCTCTTACATGCCATTAAGCCCTAAGCCAACTGTTTTGCTGTAGCTTTGTGCAAGCAACTGGTATAATTCATATATTTCTTTGTATTTTTAACTCTTACAGAAAGCAATTTGTTTTGCTCTTGTAGGAATTACCAAGAGGATTGTCTCTTGAAACATTGATCCAAAGCCTCATTTGCAATGATTTTCTGAATTAACTGTGCATGAACAAAAATGTTCAATGCTGCAATGCAACTCTCTATGGGCTTGTTTATGACCCTAAACCCTAAAGTTTAAAAAATAAAACAAGCAAAATCTTGAATCAAATCAAATCAAATAATTTTAATTAATCAAGGATATAATAAACCATCTTTGAAAATTTTAAGTAAAGTTTTCTATTATTTTTTCATCAAAAATTCGTTTCAAGGCTTTTGATAATTTATTTATGAATTTTTGGAATTTTGTTTCAAAAGAAATTTTGGAATTTGTCTCAAAATTAGAGAATTTTGAAATTTTGTTACCAGGGATTTTCTAAACTTATCACGGCTTAAAAATTATGGGAATATTTTTTTTTTGTTTATAAAAAGGTACAAGAAAGAATGAGAGAATTGAATTTTGAATTTAATTTTTCATAAGCAAAGAAGATAACAATAACTAAGTCAAGCGTTGGTTAAAAATTACCGGAATTTGATTTCAGTTGAAAGATTTTTTGACTTTGGGTTTAATTCAAAGAGTTGAATCCCTTTAATTTTATCTCTAATTTTTTTTTAATTTGATTAGTTGGATTATGAGTCTTGAAAATTTGATTGATCAAATTACATGTTTTATCTTGATTTATCAAGTGACTGGGTAAATTTTTAATTAATTAATTTAATAATACTTGAAAATTTTAATTGATTATTACCAAATAATTTTTTTTAAAATTCAAATACATGTGACACATTAGGGTTGTAAATGAGTACTTTATAAATCAATATCTTGCACTATCCGACCTAATTAAAAAGAATTAAAGTATTTGATAATCGAGTTCGAATATGATTCGAGTAGTAATTTTACTATCAATCACAAATAGAATGGTAATGACTACCCTATAAATGAGTATCCGGTACTATTTGACCCGATTAAATTGGATTAAGATATTATATAACTAAGTTCGGATAGTAAAAATACTATTCGTCACAAGTTCGAGTAGTTATTTTAGGATATCCGCTACCCAAACCTGATTATAAATAATAATTATTTAATATGAAATTTATATTTTTTATATATAAATTATTTATTATTAATGTTATATTTAATTAAATTAATTCATTAAATATAATAATTATGATTTTTAACTTTAATTTATTTTTATGAATTAAATTGAATTTATTAATTAATTTTTTTAAATATTTTGTTCTAAAGTTGATTTAAATTTAAATTTGAAAGTCAACTTTGACTTAATAAATACGTATTTAATGAGTTCAGGTAATTAATAGATACTTAAAGGGTATTTGTTATATTATAGGATTAGGGTTTGAGTAACACAAATAAAAATAATCGAATAGTTAATCTGGTTCGGATATTATAAAAACTAATTGGGTTTTGGTATCTCAAAATTAGTGGGTACCTAACCTATTTATATTCCTAATTACATGTTCAGATGGTGATCTTAAGGTACTCTATTACCCAAATTGATCATAAATAATAAGTTTAATAATCAAATATACCTTCAACTTTTTACATAAAATGAATATAAACCCTGAATGTTTTATTTTATATAACTTGTCCATAAACTTTTGTTTTACCATAAATGAACCTCCAATCTTTTAAATAATGCAATTAAGTTTAATTCTATTAAATAACACTAACTGTCATTTTGACATCCTATGTGGCAGCTAACATGGATAACTTTGTGAGTTATCACATGACATGCTACGTGTGAAATATAAACTGAAGTTAATATTATTTAATAGATTTGAACTAAATTGTACGGTTTTGAAATATTAAGGGTTTATTTACAAAAAAATAAAAGTTTATGTACTGATTTGCATGCAATAAAATGTTGAGAGCTTATATCTATTTTATGCACAAAGTTGGTGGTGTATTTAATTATTAAGCATAAATAATATTTTTTAGGCTTAATACCTGCATATGCCCTCAACATTTATCACAAAATGAAATTAAGTCATCAACGTTTAATTGCATGGAAATCAATCCATTAAGTTTTATTTTAAGTAATTAAAACCTAAACGTTTCAAAATAACAGAATTAAATCCATTTTCGTTAAATTCCTTAAATGTCGTTACCCTTACATAACAATTAAAACTTAACGGCATTAGAAGGATTTAACGGAAATGTACTTAATTGCTTAAAATAAAACTTAACAGATTGATTTTTATGCAATTAAATATTGAGAACTTAATTCTATTTTGTGGTAAACGTGAAGGGTATATTTGTGTATTAAGCTTATTTTTTTAAATATTATTATATACATTTTATTTGTAAATTATTTATTTATTAATATAATATTTATTAAATATTTTAATTATGATTTTTTACATTAATTTATTTTTATGAGTTAATTTAAATTTATTAATTTAATTATTTTAATAATATGTATTAAAATTGATTTACATTTAAATTTGAAGTCAAATTTTGACTAATAAACTCGTATTTAACGAGTTTAGGTGGGTAATGGGTATTTCTTATATAATACGGGTACGATTTGAGAGTAATAAAAATTAAAATGTTTGCTTAGTCAATTGGGTTCAGATATTGTAAAATATAATTGGATTCTGTTCAAGTATCCTAAAATTAGCAGGTACTTTACATGTTGCCATATCACAATTCATACTTAATAAAAAAATTATTTTATAATCATGCGATATGTATCTATATCCTCTTGAATTCACAATCTTTTTTTTTTAACAGTACAATTTCATTCAAAATTACAATTATAATTAGCATAGTACATTCAATGGACCGGTAACTTGATGAATGGTAAATACAAAGAACAATAACAAACTACAAATAACAATAATAAATTAAACATCAAACTCACACTTCGTGAAACTCGAACTTGGGACCTTAAAAATCTCAGGGCCTCTTCTTTGCCATTGAGTCAATGTCTCATCGACTTGAATTCACAATCTTTAAAATTTCATCTTATACGCATGCGTACTAAATTAATACTCAAGTCACATTTTTTATTTAAATTAAATAAATTAATTTATGTCAAAATGTATAATTTAATTTTGTGGCTCTAAAAAAGAAAAATGGAGAATCTACATTTTAATTTAAAATAAATGAAAATGAGGTCAGCAGTGAGGAGAGAGGAGGCATTAGTTTCGATTCTTTTGGCATTTTGTCACCGAAAACATCAAAGCAACGGTCGCGGAAAATAAGGCAAAAGTGTCGAATTCCTCCCTTTTTCACCGACAAAGCTTAGCCCACGAAAACAGACAGAAAATCAGTTTCATAAGCCTACGATTATCGAAGTCTTTTGTCGTTAAATCCTTCACGTGTCACTCTGCATGCATGTTCTGAACTCTATTATATAATCCATCAACTTTTCTTTTTAGTTTTTTCTTTCTTACTTTCTTTATTTGTTTTAGAGATTAATTTATTTACTAATATTTGACTTGTTTTGTAAAAACAAAAATTTAATTTCATGCTTTTATAAATAGGAAGTAAAAGAAGATAAATATCTTATTTAGGTTTATTTTTATAGTGCTATTAAATATATTTTCTTTTTTAAAAAAATCAAATATATTTTTCTTATTGCTTTGAGTTTGAATATGCTTAAAAGACGTAAAAAATAATTCTACATTAATTTGTTAAATTTGATGTAAATAAATCTACTAATTGGATCAATTTTCGAAGGAAAAATATATTAGATGGCTTAAACTTTCTTTTAAAGGGAATTCGTTATGTTGTTAATTTAGTACGAGAAAAGGAACTGACAAAACGGAAAAAAGTCAAGAAAAAAATAGAAAAAGTTATCATAACCTAGCTAGTATAAGAAATTAAAATGCCAAAGATTTATTTTTACAAAGATTTGTCGTTATTGAAATATATCATTGTTAAGACCATTTAAATATATGTATATCAATATAATTATACATATAGAGAGAGGACATTAAATTTTTTTGACAAAAAAAATCAAAATTGAAAAAATACACATAAATATATACCTTTTACATCGATTAACTAATCAATTGTCACGTAGCAAAAATTTTCAATTTAAAAATATTATAATTTTTTTTGCCAACTATTAAATATATATATATTATCGAGAATTTTTTTTACCAATTTTTAATCGATTCATACTTCAAAGGCTCCTCCAATGCTTTATTATTGTTTTACAAAACTTACATAAGATATTAAGCTATTCGAAGTGTTTGATCGTTTAGTTTATTCCGATGAGTGTCCGGTGACATTAACAGTCAAAAGCCGATGTTTAGGGTTTCACAATCTCAATTCTAAAGAGATGCTTGTTATCAAGTACGTTTATGGAAGCAAAGTGATAATTTTACATATCAATATCAAAGGTATGTTGGATTCATTTACTTAATGATCTTGATCAAAATTTAGTATGTTTAAATTTTGAGATAGGGTTTGCTCAAATTATTGATCTTCTTCTTTGAACTTCATATTATAAATTAGTTGAGATGTTTTTCTTTTTGGTATTAGAAATTGCAGGATTGAATCCTAAATTCTTGATTACTGAAATTAAGAGTCTAACACTTTATTAACAGATTATTAACGGATTGTTTGTGTTTTGATACAATTATAGATGATCATTTGAAATATTGAATAATTAATCATGAACTCTAATTTTTAATGTGATTCTACATATGAATTGCATAGATCATCATGCAAAAATAAGTTAATTACATGAGGATAATTAATTTAAATTTAATTAGGTTTACAACTAAAACCTTTTGAACTATCAAATTAGGACAGAAATTTAGCTCTATACCCATTGTTATTGAGTTGCAACAAATGTTAAATTGACATAAATGGTTTTATATTTGCAAATAATTTGTATGATTTGGTTTTTATATTGCAAAGAGTTTGAGATTAAATTGATTTTCGTATATTAATGTCTTATTCTCTTCTATATATATAGCATTAGAAATAATTAGTTTTTATTTGAATATTTACATTAATGTCTTATATATTCTTGATCCACCTTATTATAAAAGTTGCATATATACTTTCTTCCTGTCGTCTAAACCCCTTTCTTAATTCGCTTGGTAGAAAGTGCATGGAAAGAGTAAATTGAGGAAGGATTTAAGATTTTTCTTTGCCTTAATTTCATGTATATCTGTAAAATCCAATCCTTTTTACATATGGAGGCCAAATAATTAAGAAATTAAAGGCATTATAATTCTTCCATTAAAGTAATTTTTTTAATTATTGATAATATTTTTCATATTTTTTCTTTACATGTTTCTTTGTAATTTGTTTTTATATATTGATACTTCATAACCAAAATTAAAAGATTACCACATATTTTACTTTTTTAATATATCCTAACAATATCTATCATTATGTTATTCTCGTTAACAAAATTTAAGAACTTTTATTTGACGAAATAACTATTCAATTCTCGAAATCTGGTCTTCCCTAAAACTAAAAACTTCTTGATCCCCTTAAGGAAATTGCTGTTATTTTAGTTTTTCATTGAATTTAATGGCTCTAGAATTTGACTAAATTATTTTGCAAGGGAAATTGAAGTTAGTTTCTTTGTTTTGTCAGATTCTTACCAAACCATCAAAGAAACGGTTTCCTCACTTTGTAAACAGAACATAAATTAAAACTCTGAACAAGCCTAATGACTGATGAGTGCGTCTTCATGATTCGAACACGTGTACCGACAGAACATCGCTTAACTTTTGGCCTTATATAAGTCCACGGACTTATCATCAACACGTGTGCCCGTCCATGTCATTTACTATATTTAGCTGTCATTTGAATTCAATTGAATTGTAGCTTTCCCTTTCTGTTTTGTCATCGATTCTCTACTTCACGGTCTGTCTGGGTTTTAAACGTCCTTGCTAGTTCTTTCAAGAAATTAATTAGGGAGAATTCAACTAAAAATTTACATTTTTTTTGAATACATGGTTATAAAAATGGTGCTATCTTAAGTTAAACTTCAATTTTTCCATGATTCTTTTATTTATTATCAATGAGTTTTATACTCGATATTTAACTTTTTTTTGTTATAAAAAATATTAAATAATTAAATATAGGAGAAGGATGATTTGGATTCGAACTCAAAATAAAATGTCACAACTCATTATTAACTATTCAGTCAAGAGATTATTGATTTATACTCGGTATTTAACGTGAATCAGCATTCAAGTTTTTTTATGCATTTTTTACCCATTATTTCTTTCGAATTTATCTCTTTATAGGTTTGATTGTTTCTGTTTACACTTGATGAAAGATTGTTAAAGTGACATCATTTTAAATCTTAAACTTTATGTTTTTCGTGATTTTATATTTAAATTAGATCTTTTCACTTATTATCTATTGATCTTAAATCGTGATTAATTATGATCATTCTAAGCTAATTTCTAATATATTTTTTTGTCATAGATTGTTAAAAGTTGAATCACTGTTAGTAAAATTAAGAGTAGACTTCATTTGTGTAGGTACATAAAACTTATTAATTTAAAAATTAAAAGGAAGTTGCATATGGTAGAATTTACTGGCTAAATTTGTTGAATATCATATCCTAAAAGTAATCGTACAAACTAATTGAGTTAAATTCTAAATTCAACAAACAAATAATATAACTGTTGATTTTTACTTTTTTCTAGTATAAATATATGTTTTGTCCCCAACAAATCAATCCTCATTCTCTTACATCTTGGTTTCTCTTTCTCTGCCTGATTCATTGATCCAAAGCTTGGTTGGAATTCCGGAGAAGAAATGATTGGATACATTAATTAAAATGATATAATTAAAAAATATAAAAACCTGAATAAACTTCATAATGTTCATTGGAGAAATTAAAAGAGAAACATGACACAAACACTTGTAAGAATGGCCAACCAAACATAGCCACATAACTCTCCTTGCTGCTACGGCCAAAACATGTGGCTGCTGCAGCGACCAAAGCCCTCCCAAGGGGCGAAGCAGCAGCAGCCAACACCCAACACCCGAACTTCAGTTCGGACAGAACTTCACCGCTAGCCTAGCACTCCAGAAGACGTCCGTTACCGTTAGGTGAAAGGTCTGATTATGGAGGTCAAAAGTAACTCTCCCATGGGTAAGTTTTTAACTCCACTTCTCTCTATAAATGCAAACCCTTTGCCTCAACCTTTCCCATCTTCTTCTCCTACAACCTTAATTCTTTGTCTCTTAGGTTTCTGTAAATGTAGCAATGGATTAATTTTCCCTTTGTTTCCTTTCTCTTCATAGTTTCTTTCCTTGGCCTCATTCAAATCCAAACAATTGTCCTGTAATATCACGTTATAATGAAAAGATTCAAGTTAAAACATTGATATTTCCATTGTTCTTAATTGTATGCCAACGCCTTTGAATATACATTGCAAAAAGATAATTCTTGAGGAATTTCGTAAGAAATCCTATTGTTTTATATAGCTGCTTTTGGTTTTAATCTCGAGAAATGTTGAATGGAGTCAATCCGAATTTCTGCGATTTCGCAGAGCTGCAATTCTTCTCGGGCGGCCTTAGCCTTAGCCAGGGTCAATACATATACAACGACGCCATTGATGAAGCAATCTATGGCTCCGATGAATTCCGCATGTACGCTTACAAGATCAAAAGGTGCACCAGGATGCGTAGCCATGACTGGACCGAGTGCCCCTACGCCCACCGTGGCGAGAAGGCTCAGCGCCGGGACCCTCGTAAGGTGCCCTACACCGCCATTGCCTGCCCCGCCTTCCGCAACGGAAGATGCCAGAAAGGCGACGCCTGCGAGTTCGCTCACGGGGTCTTCGAGTACTGGCTTCACCCTGCCAGGTACCGCACGCGTGCATGCAACGCTGGGAGGTTTTGCCAACGTAAGGTTTGTTTCTTCTCCCACACACCGGACCAGCTCAGGTCCGAGTCCAAATACAAGTGCCATTTCGAGTACCGGGGGCGGATGACCAGCGGCGGAGATCAGCTGATGGTGGCCGGATCAGGATGCGGAGAAGGTTCCAATTCAACCCCAATGCAGGCTCATGAGCCATCACCATTCTCATCGATGGCGAGCAACATGGAGAGCTGCAGCTTCGAAGGAGTCTCGGATTTCCTGAAGAATTTGAGGGCATTGAAGATCAGGGAAGAGGAGGACAGAGAGAGGAACACTGGAGGTGGATTTGAGCTGTCGGATTCGGATTTGCCACATCTTGACTGGATTTCTGAGTTGGTGAAGTAAATGCAATGGAAAAGTGAAAAGCCATGGAGTAGATTGTTGAACAGGCATTGGCCATTGGGAGTAATTAAATAAGTGAGTTGGGGGGGGGGGGGGGGGGGGGGGGGGGGGGGGGGTGGTTGTTGGAGGGGGTTAACTTAATGCGGTCTTCCGTTTCATGTAAAGATTGTTTCATGCTTAATGCTCGTATTGAGTTCCTTTAAGTTTAAATGATTTTCACTTTTTATATTTTAGCTCAAGTCTTGTTGTACTCAAAGAATTAAGTAAATATGTCGTATCCATATTGGAAGAGAGATTATGATAACTCGATTTCTTATCCTGCAAGTAATTCAGCCTTATAAATAGTTGAATGAATCATCTCAATTGAAAGCCTAATGACTAAATATGAGTTGTGACATATTATAAATTTTGGGTTCAAATTCAAGTACTCATATTTCTAATTATTTAATATTTCTCTTGTAAAAAATTTTTTTTTTTGGTTTATGTATCATGTCGAGGTAAACGATTCATTAAGCATTGATAAAAGTTAATAATACTTCTACGCTTGCTATTTTTAATTGCATGCCTAAATTAGTTAGATATTAATTAAAATTGTTATTATACTAAAATGCCATTAAATAATGCTGAGGTGTAAGTTCCAATATTGTGTTACCAAAATTTTTTTTATTGCAATATATGTGGACAATTCATCAAAAATAAATACAAGACATTTGTCCTTAGGGCCTATAGGATAGTACAATAATAATAACTCGAGAATTTAAATTTGAAATTTTATACCATATATATATATATATACCATTAGTGAATAAAATAACAATTTAAAATTAGAAATTTTTTTTTGTAAATCTATATATTTAATTGATTCACATCTTTTTCATTTTCTTTCTAATTTGCACAATTTGTATTTGTGAATGAAGATAAAAAATAACAATTTTTTCTATTATTTTCTTTCATTCTTAACTAACATTAATAAAACTCAATTTTTTTTAATTTTTGCACTCACACCTATTCATCCGTCTACTTTTTTCACTCTATCAGACACACTCTTTTTCGTTTAGGATGTGGTTATCTCGGGCTAGACACACCCTAAATTTAATTTTTTTTTCTAAAATTAACCTCATATAATATTACAATTTTACCCTAACTATCTCACACCCTAAATCAGCAAACCCTACTCAAAAATCATATTCTCTCCTGTTCAACATTCTCAAATCAAACAAAACCAACTAAAAATTGGTTTCATGGAGTATTTTGATGATAATACAAGCAAAGAATCATTCATGGATGAAGATTTAGTAGAAATGTATCATAATGCTGAAGAGGTATGTTATTATACTTGAAAACGTTGTAATTTTTTCATTTATCGAAAAAAAAATACTGGAATTCGACACTCTCTGCAGTAAATTGCTGAAAAACTTACATTTTCGCGGCAGGATGCTACCGAGACGAGTGTGTGGTCTCGGCAACATCCTACCGAGATCACTTATGTGGTCTCGGTAGGTGCTTCCGAGACCACATAAGTGGTCTCAGCAGGGTATTGTCGAGACCACTTATGTGATCTCGGCAATATGCTGCCGAGATCATTTATGTGATCTCGGCAGTGTGTTGCCGAGACCACTTATGTGGTCTCGGCAGGGTGTTGCCGAGATCACATAAGTGGTCTCGGCAACACCCTGCCGATATCACTAATATGGTCTGCCGAGACTGCATTAGTGATCTCGGTAGCATTCTGCCGAGACCATGATCTCTTGGTTGCCGAGATTAACCATATATATACTCTCGAGACCATGTTTAATATTTTTTTATTTAATAATAGTTTGTTGTTAACTGATATGTAAAAAAACTAATAATTTGTTGAATATTTGTAGGATAACAGAAGATTAATAGTTTATCAGCATTCAGTGGAGTCTTCTCAATTTGATTGCACTGAGTCATTTACTACGGACAAGGTTTTTTCTACTCGAGAAGAGTTAATAACATGGGCAAGAGAGATGGGCAGAAATGTAGGATTCGTAGTTGTGATTAGAGGATCTGAACCAGCAATTTTTTCAAGAAAGCCTAGATTACGGCTCTGTTGTGAACGAAGTGGAAGATTTAGAGAGTTGAAAAAGAACAAAGCTCAATGCACTGATAAACCAACTCGTAAGGGTGTTGGAACAAAGAAATGTGGCTGCCCATTCAAGCTACTAGGTGTGAAATTAGAAAAGGATGATTAGTGGCAAGTTCAGGTAGTAAATGGGATGCATAATCATGCACCTGCGATACATTTTGAGGGTCATCCATTTGCTGCAAGATTGTCAGTTGAGGAGAAGGAAGTTGTAGCTGATATGACCAAGAACATGGTCAAACCACGAAATATTCTCATGACGTTGAAAAACAAGAATGAGAAGAATGTAAGTGTTATGAAGACCATTTACAATGCACGACATGCTTACAAATTGATTGAGAAAGCTGGTAGGTCACAAATGCAACAACTAATGAAAATGTTAAACGAGTGTAGCTACATTGAGTGGCATTGGAGTGAAGAGTCAATGGATGTTGTGAAAGAATTGTTTTGGGCACATCCTATCTCGGTAGACTTGTTGCATGCTTTCCCACATGTGTTGATTATGGATTGTACATATAAAACAAATAGATATCGGATGCCACTCCTCGAGATCGTTGGTGTCACATCAACGGATTTGACTTTTTCGGTTGCATTTGTGTACATGGAGGCGGAGCGTCAAGAAAATTACACGTGGGCATTGCAAATGTTAAAAAGTTTAATGGTAGGTGTTGCATCACCATCTGTTATTGTCACAGATCGAGAATTGGCATTGATGAATGCAGTTCAAGCAGTATTTTCCTCTGCAACCAACTTGTTATGTAGATGGCACACATCGAAGAATGTGCTTGCGAACTGCAAAAAGTTATTTGAGCGCAAGGAGAGGTGGGATGCATTCATGGCATCATGGAGTCTTCTTACATTCTCAATGACAGAAGAAGAGTACGAAAGGCATTTAAGCTCAATGCACTTGGATTACTATAGTTATCCAAAAGCACTGCAATATGTGAAAGAGACTTGGTTGGATAATTATAAGGAGCGATTTGTAGCGGCTTGGACAGATAAAGTAATGCATTTCGGCAATGTAACAACAAATAGGTACGTTTATTGTCAGGTTTTAAGTTTACGTTCATTTTACTCAGTAATTTTTGAATTGATAAGTAATATATGTCCTAATTTCTATTGTAGAGCGGAGAGTGCACACGCAAGGTTGAAACGACATCTCGGAACGTCGCAAGGTGATTTTGAATCATCTTGGAACGTGATAAACTCTTTGATTGAGCTGCAACATACAGACATAAAGGCTTCATTTGAGGCAAGCCTTACTGTTGTTGAACATAACTTCATGCCATCTTTATTCAAGGAGTTACGGGGGTTGGTGTCAAGGTCGGCTTTGCATATGATATTGATGGAGGTTGAGAGAGTAAAGAATGGATATATTGATATTAACACTTGTGGCTGTGTAATGAGATTGACACATGGGTTGCCATGTGCGCATGAAATTGCTGAGTATATACAGTTTGGACGACCAGTATCCTTATCTGCTGTTCATCCACAGTGGTCGAAATTAGATTTGACAAAGTCCACATATGATGACATGCAACAGTCGACATTGGATGCTGAGTGGGAGATAATTGTGAAACGGTTCGATGCATGTAATATTGATGGAAAACTAGTCTTGAAAAAAAAGTTGAGAGAACTAGGTGATCTGGCAACAACATTCCTTGTTCCTCCAGTAGAAAAAGCTCAGACAAAGGGTCGTGCTCGAGCATCGAAGATGGACACATCAACTCGATGGGAACCTTCTTATTTTGAGATTGTCGAGTCTGGTCATGACAATACCATTTCACCCATAACAGCAAGTTCAGTGAAATTGCCAAAGAAGAGGCAGAAATTACCTATATATCGTAAAGGTGTCAAGATTCGATATATGGATTCTTTTCCCATCGAGATTTGTCCATTCATTTACGATGTTGTGGATGTTGAGTCTGATGGACATTGCAGATTTAGAGCTATAGCAGGGTTGTTGGGTATGACTGCAGATGCATGGCCACAAGTGCGACGAGATTTGATGGATGAGTTAAATAGACACAAAGATGAATATATATATATCTCTATGGATCTCAGGAGCGTGTTGATGAATTGATGCAATCGTTGGTGTGTTTCAACACGGTGGCGTATAAGGATAATTGGAGGACCTTACCAGACATGGGTCATTTGATATCCTCACGGTATGACGTTGTGCTTGTCCATTTATCTGCAAGACAATGCTTGACATATCTTCCGCTCAGATCTATTGCACCTCCCCCACTGCAACATAAGTTAATAACTATTGGATTTGTCAGCAACTGTCATTTTGTTCAGGTATAGATCACGGTGAAAGTTTGTTATTGTTTATTGTTTTCACTTTGATTTAATTAAATATAATGCATTGTTGCAGGTATTATTGGATCCAAGAGCACCGATACCTCCGATCGCATGCAACTGGCATAGGTATCGATATGAATGCGCTCAAGAGTGGGAGCTTCCATATGTCTCTCGGATCGAAGATTTCAAATTATTATTCTCATCAAACACAGATGTTGCAACCCAAGAGACAATCAATCTAGATGAACTATGATGTATTAACTAAGTATAATACATTGTTGTAATGTAAGCATTTGTTTAATATGCTATGTAGCTCAACATAATCATGTTTTCTTGAATTAAGTCTATTTTATTCATTTTATGATAATTGTCATATTATTATTATTATTATTATTATTATTATTATTATTATTATTATTATTATTATTATTATTATTATAAGTTAAAAAAATGATTGCCTCAAATGGTTTGATAAATAAAAGATGGCACATATCGTAGTAATGAGACAAATGAAATCTAAATATATACATGAATATTTTCACAATTTCTGACAAAAGTTTACGTTAACTATAAAATACAAAATCTACTATCTCCTCCTCTTTTGCCTAACATATACGGAAGGAGATGTATGAGGTGGTAGGGAAGATGCAGGTGGTGTAGCTGCTGCTGAAGCTGGTGGTGTAGGTGCTGGTGGTGCTGGTGCTGAAGCTGGTGGTGCTGGTGCTGAAGCTACTGGTATTGGTGCTGGTCTAGCTGCTGGTGCTGGTGGTAAACGCAGTCGTCGTGCTGAGGAAGGTGGAGCAGCTGAGGATGGAGGGGGACGTGAAGGTTGTGATGAAGATGCTGTCTGTGGAGGATGTCGGGGCACTACAGTACGCCTGGGCAATCTCGCTACCATGGCATAAATATCATGCACAGCCTGCCGCCAAACATCCAAGTCTTGATCATCTCCACATGCCTCCACTGCGTAAAGTCTGTCAAATATGTGTCCCACGACGCGCTACAAAATCATGAAAAAATAAATATATCAATTTCAAGATATGTAAGTTTTCATAACATTAAATAAAAAATGACTAACCTCCCAATCAATCACGTGGTGCTGGGCTGTCGATCTATGTGAAGGATCCTGGAGAAAACGATGTGAAATCGTCGCATACCAAATCATGTAATCCGCTGTAGACTCTCCAGGACTCCTGCATCGCGCACCTCTCTTATCCTCATTAATCACATGGTAATCCCAGCTATCCCAGTACTCAGGCTGAAAGCTATACTTCACGACATAAGTAGCTAGCTTCGGTCCGCGTCTCGCGTGAAATGGAGTCAGAGGTGGACGTGGAATGCTCTGCACATAGCCCCATTGTCGGAGAACTCTATTCGGATGGTATGGCTCAACGATGTCATTGAACTTGATGCATCCACAAAAAAATGAAATCTCCAGCAATGGATGGCTCTCTCTACTGTCTGCATATGGCTCCCAGCAGACCTGATGATACTGAAGGTCATTAAGCTGCTCCCTCAGTATCTGTAGAGAAACGTGGCAGCTAAGTGGCCTCCATCGTTGAGCACGCGGCTGCCACTCTCTATATGCCATCTCTCGTACTGGATTTATCGATGGAAAATGCTCGTAAATCCACGCTTACATAAAACAAAATAAATTTTCATAATCAAATCATAACCTAATAAATATCAAGCAAATCAATATTATTATTAAATAAACATTATATACCTGAAGCAATGTCATATAACCAGCTATCGAATGGCACTCCGCTCTACTGGCCTCGCCCAACTGTCGATACATATAAGCCAGGCAGGCTGCACCCCATGCAATCTCACCAACGGTAGTAAGATCCTCCAAAAAAGATAAGTACGCGACTGGTACTCGTGTTGCACTCTTATCAGCAAATAGAGTGCAACCAAGTAAAAATAATAACAATGCGCGAGTCGCGTACTCTATCTGCTCCTCGCTATCAGAGTTGAAAATCATCCCAAACGTATCCCTCAGCCACTGCATCCTAACCTGTGGTCCTTTAGTGGCGGTCGTCTCTTCCTTTGCCTTTTCTTCACTCACTCCTAGCAATCGCAGTAACATTCTATTCGCATCGTCAATAGAGACGGAATTGAAAGATATAGTCCTCCCGACCACGGGGATGCCAAGCAATGAAGAGACGTCATCTAAAGTGATAGTCATCTCTACGAAAGGCATGTGAAATGTGTTCGTCTCTGGATGCTACCTCTCGGTAAATGCAGTAATAATGGTCTTGTTGCACGTAACATATCTACACTGCAACAATGGCTCCAACCCTGACCGTGCGATCGTGGACCGGATGCGTGACCGACTCTGATCCAATAGCCATGTACCAATTTTAGAACCGTGATTAATAACTTTTAGTTCCCCTCGCTCCTGAAACAATACCAAATAAAATAATCGTTATCTCTTACAATAAATATATAATAAATTTCACTTATACCTTTTGCTGCCAAATAGCTGCAGTAACATGTGATCCATAACTAACTAACAGAGATGGATCAACTGGACCACCAGGATAAGATCCAGAAGTACTCGGCTGCTCCCCAGGATAAGATCCAGAAGTACTCGGTTGCTCCCTCTGCGCCGCAGTTGGTGCATCGCTAGATGTTCTCCGCTGCTGCCTTTGTGCCGCAGCTGGTGTCACGCCAGAAGTACTCGGCTGCTCCCTCTGCGCCGTAGCTAGTGCATCGCTCGCTGTACTTCGTTGCTGCCTCTATGCGGCAGCTAGTGCCTCGCCAGATGTCCGCTGCTGCCTCGCCAAAGGTAGTCCGCTGTTGCCTCGGAGCTGCAACTACTGCCTCGCCAGAGATACTCCGCTGATGCCTCGGAGTCGCAGCTGCTGCCTCGCTAGAGGTATTCTGCGGCTGCCTCTGTGCCACATCTAGTGCATCACTAGATGTACTCAACTCATGTCTCTCCTCAACATCTGCTGCCTCAAGAGCTCGTCTCCTCCTCTCAGACGCAGTAGGAACCCATCTCAGATCCACTAATGCATCAGCACGTCTCCTCCTCTCACATCTAGATGACCCTGCTCCTCGTGTACGTGGTGGCATCTGTATAAACACAGAAGAAAACTATTTTAATTTCGATTAATCAATTTATTATAAACTAGAAAATAAGTTAAATTTAATCCATTTCATATATAATCTAAACTAAAAATAAAAAATAACTGAAATTTAATCCAAATAAAAAATTTTTGAAAAAATTTATTTCATTTTCAGTCTCGCGGAACCCTGGTACTGCGATCCTTGCAATCTCGCGGCACCCTGGTTCCGCGATATTGCAAGAACATCGGCACCTTTATCCCGCGCTTCCAACAAGACTGCGGCAGTTCATTGCCGCGAGCTGCGAACCCGAACCATTATCGATTTTTTTGGAAATTTCCATATGTATTTCGTTTAAATGAAAAAATATAAAGCATATAACATCTGTAATTGAAAATAGAGGCCATACTTACCTTATTTGCTTCAAAAACTCAACGATTTGGGAAGGATTTGAGGAAATGAGAGAGTTTGGAATATGAATTGGAAAGAACTTGAGGTGCCGAGAGTTTGGGAAGGGTTGGGTGTGTGTGGGTTTGGAGGGGTAGAATAGGGTGGCCGGTGGGTGTGGGTGGTAAAATGTGTGTGGGGTTAGGGTGGGAGTAGAAAGTAGGGTGTGCTTACTCAATAATAGGATGTGACTAGAAAACTCCTTTCGTTTATCCTTCTTTTTTGTCTTTTTTTTCTTTGGCTGGAGGGTAATTTCAACAGGGGGATTGTGTTCTCTTCTTGATCTGGCGCGTGTGGCTCCTTACCCTCCTCTTTCCTTAGCTGCCGCAGCCACTTCACCTTCTTTCCGCCGAAGCGACGGGCGGGTTCATACAAGTTTTTGTAATAGTCGTAGTTTTATAAAAAGAATTAGCAACAATTTTGTATATATTTTTATAACAAAATGAAACTTGTAGGGATAAATTCAAACCCAAATTTTACATCAGTCAACAGTTGTTGAGGTTTCGGTAAGATAACACTATTAATATTAAAAATATATATTTTGTTATTTTTTATAAAAATCATACGTTGAAAACAGGAAATGAAGAAACGGATGATTAATAATTAGTTGTTGGTCCGTTTTTTTCCCGGGAAAAACCAATGCGTACATCTTGGAGAGTATGCACATTGCAGCAAACGATAATCATTTACAAGAACAAGACATCATTGGATCATCAGCTAATTCTCTGTACAATCTAGAAATTGTCGGCAAAAACACCCTGAATCTTCTTCCCCAAGCTATCCAGCATGCGGAAATAGGCGGATCTCCATGATCTGTTGAACAGCAGAGGACCTGCGAAACTCCAAAATGCAACAGCAAATCCCAGGGCCATGCTCACATAGAACCAAGACCAATCCACTTCGAGTTTATCCTTTGATCCTTCGCTGTTTTCACCGCCAGGTGTAACACCATTTATGCTGCAGTTATCCGTAAGTGGAGGCCCGCAAAGACTGTTACCTGCGAATTTTGATGCATCAAAGCTCTGGAGTTGAGTGCTTGATGGAATTTTCCCAGACAACTCGTTGTAAGCCACGTCCAAGTAACTCAGGAATGTCAGATTTGATATGCTCGGAGGAATTGCGCCCGAGAGCTCGTTGAAAGAGAAGTCAAGAGATTCTAATGTCCTCATGTTGCCTATGGTCTCAGGAATCCTTCCTGTTAAACCATTTTTAGACAGGTTCAGTGATCTCAACCCGACAAGACTAGTAATTTCCGAAGGAATTTCACCAGATAAACTGTTGTCTGAAAGGTCCATGCTTGTCAGAAGTCGAAGGTTGTTACTGTATTCAAGCAATATTCCCTTGATCACCACTAATGTTGTCTCTATGGAGCTCCTAAAATGGCCGAAAGCATAAGAAATGGGGTCACTTGAGTTTCTTTTGCTGGCCATGGCGCTGAAGTTACTGAAACATTCTGGTATCTTTCCCGACAGATTGTTATGTGCCAGGTCTAAGATTGTAAGATAACTAAGAGCGCAGAGCTTCTGAGGAATTTCTCCTTGAAAATTGTTTGAACGAAGGCCAGCAATCATGAGATTCGACAGCTTTTCACCAATCCAGCTGGGTATACTACCAGAAAATTTGTTTTCACCGAGGTCAAGAGCCAACAACGACGAACAATTTTGCAGCGACAATGGCAGAACTCCAGAAAGGTTGTTCTTGCGTAGGTGCAAGGACTTCAGAAAGGTTAAAGAACCCATGGAGCTGGGAAGACTACCATTCAGATTATTGTTTTTTAAATCTATGGAAATTAGACTCGGCCAACTCATCCAACAGTCTGGAATTAGCCCGGATAGATTATTGTCTGCTAAACGTAGGGTTCCCAAGTGCTTGGATTCCTCCATCTTGCAACACAAGAAGGGAGAAATGGAACCTGAAAATGAATTGTTTGAAAGATCTATTGTGTCCACATTCGATGGCAAACAAGGCAATGAACCCTCAAAGTGATTAGAATTCAGATCAATAGATGAAGGATAACTAAGTGGAGGACTTGTATTGAGCATTCCAGGAAGTTTCCCTTGGATTTGATTGTGAGAAAGATTCATGTAGAAGAACTGGGAAGACAAATTCCAAAACCAGACAGGGATTGTGTCTATGATCCCGGTTGCAGATATGTCCAAGAACACGAAATCCTTTTGGTAGCGAAGCCAATGGGGAAAGCTTGGTCCTAAATTCCATGACGACAAAGCTATAACCCCAAGTTGGAAAGAGGGAATCCAACCAGGATTCACTTTCAAACTCAGTCGATTTCCGGAAGCCTGGAGTAATCTTAATCTTGTGACATTGGAAAAGTGAACTTCAGAAACGACACCCTTTAGAAGATTTTTACCAATCCATAGAACTTCCAATTCCCCAAGTTGTCCAAGCCATTCCGGAAAAGTTCCGTTCAGTTGATTTCCAGAGAGGTCTACTGCTGTCAAGGATGTAAGTGATCGTAATGAGTTAGGCAATGGACCAGAAATAGAATTCTTTGGCATGTAAAGGTTGCGTAGCTTTTTGAATCGGCCAATTTCATTGCTCAGATGACCAGAAAGTTTACAGTTTGTCAGAAACAAGGACTCAAGACTATCAAAAAGGCATCCTGACAGAGAGTCTAAGACTTCTGATATGTCTTGGCTCAACCTGACACCAGACAGAACCAGAGTCCTCAAGCTGCACAGATTTCCCAAGGATCCTAGCGCTGCTCCTTCAAGATTACTGTAAGAAAAGTCGAGGCTTATGGCAGAAGTCAAGTTTCCAACATCCTCCGAGATTGTGCCTTGCAGGTTATTGAATCCCAGATTCAGGTCCTGAAGATGGTTCAAACCGTACAGCCAACTGGGTATTGATGAATTGAATCGGTTACTCGCTAGGCTGAGAGATCTAAGAGAGCTCATGTTTCTTAAACCATTGGGGAAATGACCCTGGAATTTGTTATGGCTAAGATCAAGTGAAACGAGGGAATTAAGCTCAAAAATCCAGCTGAAAATGGAGTTACTAAACATATTGTAGGAAAGGTCGAGAGTTCTCAGAGATGAAAAATTAACATTTCTTAGTGGAAGAACAGGATCAAGTTGGCAACCTGATAGGCGTAAGACAATCAAAGAAGGGAGTGCATTTGTCACCTGCAACCAATCAGAGGCTTTCCGGAGACTTACGCCACTCAAATCAAGGAGTTGCAGCTGCGCAAGACTGGTAAGCCATTGAAGATTCTCAGCACACAGAAGATCAGATAAAAGATCATGGAGATCAAGAGACTGCAGATTTGTAAGGTTTCCAAGTTGAGAGGGAATCGGACCCTCAAATCCAGCTGTGGAGAGGTTGAGATATCTGAGACTCTGCAAGGAGCCAAGGAATCCAGGAATTTGTCCTCCGAAATTGTTACCACTCAGGTCCAAGAACTGCAAATGTTGCAGATCAAACAAAGATGAACCCACCTTGCCACTCAATCTAGACCGCTCAAATGCCTTGCCTGGAACGATAACATCAGTGTTTGGATCATGGAGATTTCCAAGATGAAGCTCAACGACCTGATCGGTTAAGTTGTCGCATACCACTCCGGTCCAGTCACAACAGTCTCCCCCATTGCTCCAAGAGGCAAGCCTGTCTGAAGAATCTATCAGGTCTTGTTTGAACCTTAGAAGAGCTTGTCTCTCTCTTTCAAGACAAGCAGCATCCGAGATTGCATTGAAAAAACTACTGAGACAAAGCAACTGTAAGAAAACAATAGTTCCAACTTTCTTGGAACCGTCCATGATCATGCAACAATGATCCAAAATGAAGAAAGTGGAGTTGGTGGATTAGAACCAGGTGCTGGATCCAGCCTGTATTAATAAGGGTGTGTAGCAAGGAAGGGTGATAGGATAGATACTTTCATCTTTCTGTTTTTATTATTCTTTTACTTGCAAAATCTTTTATGGTCAATACTCGTTTAAATCCCGGAAAATGCATGAGCTAAAATTTCGTAGCTTTGAATTTTTCAGTGTTTCTCTTCTTACCCGTATGCATTTTAGTCATAGACCTCCGAATTCATGTGTAAAATCCATGTTTATGTCATGAAAAATTATATTTATATTATGTAAAACATAAAAATTTTGTATCAAAATTTATGTTTACACGTTAAATGTATGAAAAGTAGTTCTATATTTTTTTCCAAAAGAAAATATGATATATAGTTTTTATTTGAAAATCTTCGTGGTCAACAAATTCATTTAATAAGTGTAATTTTCCTTGGCAACAAACCTTTTTCCATGGATACTTGTATAAAAAAATTTGTTCTTAAGGAAGCAAGACAGAGTCAAAGCTCTAGTTTTCCTGGCTTCTCTATTATAGTTATTGATGGGCAAGAACTTGGGATACTTTGATAGTAAAAGCTTACCTAAACAAATATTTATTAATGTTTAAATAAACATAAAATAAGCAATCCCGAACACGGAAATGCCCATACATTTGACTTGGAAAAATATAAAATAATATTCCTGAAGAACGTCAACATTTCATGATCTGGCACATATAAAATACAATTAAAGAAAACTTCATGAACTTGCTCGGGCTGAAGCGAAGACCCTCTGGAGAAGAAGACACTGAACTTGTTTGGGCTGAGTCCCAAAAGGAAACACTATAATGGAGTTCGTGAAATTTGATAGAGTCCGGTTGGTGAAATTTGATAGAATCCAGTTCATATAATCCAATTCATATGACATTTACATAATTCGAGACCGTGAGTAAGTCAAGAGAATAAAGTCTCTTGTGAAGTTTGAGAGCGGAATCCCAAAAAAAATTTATGATTGTAAACCTCCGGTGTCAATAATTATGTAATCTTCTAAATTTGTTCCAAAAAATTATTAAAAAAAACCGAATGCAACTATGAACATAAATAAATTACTGAACCACGATATTTCTGTTCATTCTATGTTGTTTTATTTGCCAAATTCGTTCTAATTATCACATTATTTCTTTGCTGCTATGTTTGGCTTGGAAGTCATATAAGTGTACGTCCAGAACATTATTATCTCCTTATTATGCCATTTTGAATGAAATATCTGCTAATATTTCGAAGAGCATCACTTTGCTGAAATTTGAAAATTGCAGACATTCAGGAACAATTGTGTTTGATGTATCTATAAAATTTTGACATAATTTTTGTGTTTTACATTATACGAACACGAATAATTGCTAATACTTTTGATTCTAGCAAGTTTTATTTGATTGCCAAAAGAGAAAAAACATGACTTTAAAAGATTGAAACATATCCACGACTGATAGCAACAAACAAACTTCTTCTTATGATAGTAAATTACTTTAAGTTTCAACAGAACCAGACAGGCACACAACAAGTTTTTATGGTACTTTTAGATATACAACGTTGTCATAGAAACAACAGGAACATTCTATTGACTTCGTAGAGCACTGGTACGATTGCCATTTGATCCTACCTAGGCAGAGATCAACTGCAAAGCTGCTAGCCGCACGCCACTGCACCAGTGAGCTGCTCAGGCCTTTCCTTCAACGTACGGCCCTTGTCCAACTGATCCGATCCCTGGTGCTTGCCCCTCGGTGACATACCTGTAATCATTGAAAAACAAAACAGTCGACAGATTTTCATTTAGTAAAAGCCTATTACAAGAGTAAGTTGCTTTAATTTTTAAATGCACCTGTACAGCCACGACAGCACAGCAATAGCTGCAACAGTGAAACCACCGGAAGCCACGAAGCCTGTCACTAGAAGAGCGACTGCAAAGGTGGCAGGGACAAGAACCGGACTGAATATGACGAAAAGCGGAGTAGCTATGGTGAGTGCAATAACCGTGCTAGCCATGATCAAACCGGAGAGGACTAAGAGGGACCCGCCGGTGGTGGCGGCAGTAGCCGTCTTCGCCACCTGGTAGGACCTTGGTCGAAGGTTCTGCTGCTGCTCAGCCATTGATGCAAAAATCAAAATTTCAAGAGATTGAAGGATAAGAACTTTGTGATTGCAGGTAAGAGCGTGAGAAGAAGAGGCGAATATATAGAGGAAAAAGAGCACGTGTTAGAAGGAAAGGCATGGGTACGTGTTGAGGATGCTTTCATGCAGGGGCTGCGTGTAGGCAGCTGACTTCGTTTTAAGACACGAAGACTAATGTCGGATTTGAGGTTTGTTGATGTAACATTCCAATTTTACTATATAACATGTTACTTGCTTATAATTTATACTTATTATCGGTTGGGCTGTCTGTGATGCTTAACAACTCTCGCTACTTGAATATAAAGTTATGAATTATTAAATTAATTTACTTACAACTGTTTGTACATTCCCTTCTATTTAAAGTAGTATTGTACCATTTTACTAAATATATAAAAGAATACAACATACCTTCGATAGTAAATCTTGGGAAGGTAATTCTCTTTGCCCTAACTCAACAACCTGTGGAGTGGAAAAATAAGGAGTGAGCGACAATGTGCTCAATAAGGAAGGTGTATGCTGCTTTGAAAACTATATTCTCAAAAAAACCCATTTAATTATCCTAATGATCAAACTCATTAGGAAGCAATGAATATAGTTAACAAGAAACAGGATTCAACGATCCTTTCATAAATCATTTAATTGAGACTAGGCAACAATTTAAATCATGCAAAGAACGCAAGTCATCCGCTTTTGGGGTGCACCCGTAGGCCATTGCCCCTCACGGCTATCTCATCAAGATCTATGGCCATAATCTATAGGTGGTCCTCGGGTCCACTTGCCAAGTGACCTCGAGACCGCTAAAGACTTGGCAGGTCCATCAGCCCTGTGACGCCCTAGGATGCACTCGTGGGTCTATTTGACTCGAGCCATCGCCCTAGATGGGTCACGCAAAGTATATGAAATATAATGCATGAACTCATGGCCTAATGTCTCAAAATTAAGTTTTATCTCATGTTATCAATTTCACCAAATGATTTGATTTCCAAAAGGTTTTATAAAACAATAAACAGCCCGTAATCTCGACATTTCCCGTGTGAGAAGGTACGGGTTTAGACTGGCTCGCCCATGGCTAGTTCGCCCATGGTAAGCTCGCCACTACTCAACTCGCCCATTGGTCAACTCGCCCAATGGCCAGCTCGCCCAATGGTCAACTCGCCTTCAAGGGTTTCATATTTTTATTTTCAAAATATTAAAACTTCTTATTTTTCGTAAAAGAATTTACCTTTTAAAACTGTTCGCCAGAGTCAGCTCG
Organism: Heritiera fomes; assembly: GCA_032173925.1. NCBI lineage: Eukaryota > Viridiplantae > Streptophyta > Magnoliopsida > Malvales > Malvaceae > Heritiera > Heritiera fomes. The sequence goes on along the minus strand of JAPDPM010000005.1, from coordinate 943,331 downwards.
CCCTTCACGGCTCGCCCCTGACTAAGTCGACAATACGGCGAACTAGTATTCGCCCGCCACTTAGCTTTTTAAAACAAAAGTATGGCTCGTTGATAACGGTTCGCCCGCCTTATTATTATTTTTTTTAAAACAAGGGTCACTCGCCCAAACACATTAAAAAGGGTTCGCCCAACTTTGGCTTACCCGTATATTTCTTTAAAACAAGGGCACTCGCCCAGTTTCTCATAAAGAGCTCGCCACTTGGCTCGCCCGAAATCAAAACAGTTATCAACCAATGCATGTCAGAAAATAAAACAATTTCTAATAGTTTCTTAACACTTTTACTCCACAGGACATGCATTTGCATCACATACTATTTCCTTACCTGATCTCACGAAGTCTTGCTTCGCCCTGCTTCCTACTCGCCGATAGCAATTTCACTTTCCGGCTGCAAGTTAAAATATTAATTCCATTAATATTTTCTTTTCTTAGCAATTTATTTCTAAAACTATTTTCAACCACTTTGGCGAGGTAACAGCTCGCCATTCGCCCAACATAGCTCGCTGTCCATTAGCAGCTTATTCATGGGAGTTCGCCCAACAGGAGAGCTCAACTCGCCATGCTTATCAATTCCGTTCGCGATTTGTGGCTTTTCATTCATAAATGGGCTCGCCCATGAATTGAATAACGTTTGGCAACCTCTTTATCTCCTACTCGCCCCATTGGCGATCATCAACATTTCACATGGGCGATCTCTATTGTCACCCTTCTCGCCATTTGGCGAATATATGTTCTCGCCCATTATCTATCATTCTGGTTATCCCATAACTATTGGCGAACATGTTCTCGCCTAGTCATGTTTTGCAGTGTACTCGCCTCACTCTTCGGGCGAATACTCCTTGCTCGCCTATTGTTTTTCTTAATCATTTCCATCTAATTTCTTTATATATTCAACAATATTCAACTACAACCAGGCTATATCTATGATTAAATATCAAGAGAACTATAAAAGCTATGAAACTCACCTTTACTGAGCTGCTCTTCCAACAACAGAATGCTTTCTTGCCTTTCTTAGCTTTACTTCTCTTGTTCCTTAGCTCTTCAACACTTTAGAAGGGTTTGGCTAACTAAAAGATGAAATTGTATGGCTCATTTATGAGAAAAAACGGAGGAATGAAAGATGAATTCGCAGAGAAACAGAATGGGCGAGAATGATTCTGAGGGAAATGAAGTTTGCTTCCATCGATCTTTCCTCATGAACTCTCCTTATATAGCCCAATATAACCTGTTAGAAGCAACCACCTGTTTCCTTATCCTGTTATTTGTTATCATTGCACGTCTTTCATGCAATTAAAACCCAGAGAATTTGGTGACAAAAGGAACGGTGGTAAGCTTCCCGTTGCAGTCCGTTTCTTCCTTGCTTTTTGACAAATTTCACTTGTCATTTATTGCTTATTCCCCTTGTCAGGAGAGGCAATTGGCGAGAAGCACTTTACCGCCCCTTTCCTTGACTTTTCTCTTTTCTTTTCTTCCCTTCTCCACGCCAACATCTCTTCCAGCCAACGTTGATTGGCTAACATCTCATCCTTTTCTTTATTTTATCCTATATTCATTACTCTTCTCATTTAATGCTTTCATACTTTTCTTAAATAATTAAATCCCATCTACTCTTTATACACCATATGTACATTATAACATAAAATGAAAAGTGGAAATTCACATTCAGTTATTCTTTGATTTTACTAAAATAATTCATTTCCACTGTCAATAATGTACACATACGGTATACAGTATAATAAAATTCAGATTTTACAGTTGAAAAGATGGCGCCGACTCTTGAGAGAAAGACGAGTTTGTGAGAACTGGAGGATGACCATTGTCATTGTGTGCCTCCGGAAAATATGTTAGTTCTCCATGATCACTTGGTGATCAAAATTGTTTTTTTTTCCTTTTTCTTTTTTGAACTCATGTTGATCAAAATAGTTAAAAGATAGCATTTAATGCAAATGCATGTCTAGTCTTGTTATCGCTATTGTTGATGCCAAAAAGGTTGCTGAGTTTGTTGATGTTGGATCAACTCTTTCCTCCTTAGATCAACCTGCAAAACAGAAGGTCTACCAGGATTGTTTCCGTTGGGACTTGCTTTGATGCTTAAGTCAGTAGAGTATCCAAGAAAGAATATCAAAGTTAGAAAAGAGTGAAAATGTGCTCGTACCTGCTTCTTGTGTCTTTACACCTTTATATAAGTGTTTAAGTGGGTGGTTACGCTCATTAAATGAGCGGTTACGTAATATAGTTATGGCGAGCAACAGTTACGGCGGTTATATAATTATGGACAGTTACACTTATAAATGTTCTTACGTTACAAGGTGTAACTACATGAGTGTGTCTTGTGGGTCAAGCTCGGTAAGATAGGCCTATTGGGCTTTTTGACAGTGATACTAACATTATGCTTCCTGGTCATTGGCAATTACAAAGTGATCGGTATTCATCATAGACCTTTTACTCCTTTCACATTCTTGAATTTTGCATCTTCTATCAAAAAGTTAGCATCAAGTTTGTGACTGCATAGGAGTTTTTAAATTCTAGTGCTCAAGGCGATGAGAATCCAAGATCATAGGCGAAGAAGTCTCTAAAAACTAACGCTCAGGACAAGAGTGAATGGAAACTGGCGTTAAGGCCATAGCGAGCACATGCCTTAAGAAACTTGCGCCAAGGCCATGGGCGATCAACTAAGATATTGGCGCGAAGACCACGAGCGAGTAAAGTGCCAAAAATGCTAGCGCTAAGGTAATGGACGAGTAAGAGCGCAAGATTTTGACGTTAATGCCATGGTAAGCAAGGGATCGACGTTGAGGCCTGGGGCGAGCAAGTGCGCAAAACTGGCGTCAAGACCTGGGCAAGCAAGTGCCCAATACTGGCACTAAGGCTATGTCAAGCAGGATGCCGATCAAGGAATTGGCTTTGATACCCGGGGTGAGCAAGTGCCAAGATACTGGCGCAGAGGCCTAGGTGAGTTTATGGTCAAGACAATGGCATTAAGGATTGGGTGAGCTAGTGCCCAAGATACTGGCGCTGAGGCCCGGGTAGAGCTAGTGCCCAAGATATTGGCTCTGAGGCCCGGGTAGAGCTAGTGCCCAAGATACTGGCACTGAGGCCTGGGGTTAGTTGATGCATAAGATGTTGGCGCTAAGGCCCTGGGCGAGTTGGTGCCCAAGATACTGGCTATAAGCTGAGTAAGTGTCAATATAGTGGTGCTAAGACCATTAAGCAAGTGATCAAGATACTGGCGTTAAGGTCCAGGTCGAGTAAGTGCCCAAATATTGTTGGTAAACAACAGGAGTATTTGGTTGTACCTCAGATGTAATTGGGCGAGCATCAGGCATGACTGGGCGATCTGCAGTTACATTACAGCGAGCACTAAGAGATTCCACTATCTGGGCGTAGTGGGCTATCTTAGCTTATAAAGCTTTGTTTTGGGCCGACATTTGATTGTACTGCTCCATGGGTATTGTTTGTGGTATTGTGTGAGTTTGTGGTTGATTTGATGTTTGTTGGTTTGCTTGGGAGCTCGACATAGCTTCTTTTTTGAGTTCCCACAGACGACGCCAAAATGTTGATGCCAAAAAGGTTGCTGGGTTTGTTGATGATGGATCAACTTTTTCCTTCTTGGATCAACCTGCAAAACAGAAGGTCCATCGGGGTTGTTACTGGTGGGACTTGCTCCGATACTTAAGTTAGTAGAGTATTCAAGAAAGAATATCAAAGTTGGAAGAGAGTGGAAGTGTGCTCGTACCTGCTTCTTGTGTCTCTACACCTTTATATAGGTGTTTAAGTGGGCGGTTACGCTCATTAAATGGGCGATTACGTAATATAGTTACGATGAGGAGCAGTTACGGCGGTTACATAATTATGGATAGTTACACTCATAAATGTTCTTACGTTATAAGGTGTAACTATATGAGTGTGTCTTGTGGGTCAAGCTCGGTAAGATGGGCTTATTAGGCTTTCTAACAGTGATACTAACAACTATTGTGCTTTTGTGATTTGAAAATTACGAACTTAACTCAGGAAAATAGTTTTTATCGTTAATACAGAGAGAAAATTATGTATATATGATTCTTTACAGACTCTACAACGTAAAAATCTTGTGTATTAGATATGTTCTTATAAGTTTCTTATTTGCAAAATTATTGGATTAAACAATTATTCCATCTTGAAATGTATTATTTTCATTCAAATCATACTATAAAATTATATTATAAAAAGGGTCAACCATTTACTACACATCATATATAATAATTAAACGATAAATATTTATTTTATACACTTATTAGTAATTCTTTAATGATTGCTTTTTTTGTGTAAAACACAGGTATACTCATTAATGATTGCATTTTTTAGTAACATAAGTACGTAATATAATTTGAATATACACTCCGACAAGAATTAATAAAATGAGAATTCAATAATTATATAAAAGTGATAAACTTTTGTACTTAGTAATATATTTAAAAACTTAATCAAACGTTTCTTACGGTAAGCTCAACAATTAGAGCTTAAGATTTTATCTTGAAAGGTCTTGAATTCTATGAAATGAAAAAAAAAACCATATTAATATATGTATGTTTATCAGATATATAATGATTTATTTAGGCTAAAATATTAAAAAAATTTCTGAACTTTGTTACTTTATTCAAATAAGCCCTCATATTATTATTGTATCCAAATAAGTCATTGTACTTTGATTTGTACTTAAATAAACCTTTATTTAAAATAAAAAGATTACACATATATATATAAATCGTTTCAAACTGATTTAACCAATCAAAATTCAATTAATTTAATTCGATTAAGTCACTTTTGGCTTTTAAGTTAATTTTTATAAGTCGGTTTATTCGATTAAATTAATGTCTAAAGTCACAAATTAAACAAATTGAATTAATTTGATTTTTTTAAATATACCATATATAATAGGATTATTATTCTATCTACTGCCGATGGAGTTTTTTAACTCTACAAGCGGGATTATGATAATGATATGTGTCTTTTAAAAATATTTAAAAAATAAAAAATAAATAAAACGAGACATATGTCTTAATCTTAACCCCGCTTGTAGAGTTAAAAAACCTCATCAGTAGCGGATAGGATAATAATTAAATATTATATAATATATTCTTTCTAACTAACCCTTTTTATATAAGAAGTTAGATTTAAACCCAACCAAAAAAATTCAATTATTCACTTCTATAAAATATTTATCTATGTTAATGGCTCATTTAGATATAATAAATTAAATGTTACAGGCTTATCTAGGTACAAATTAAAATTTAAAAGCTTATTTGAATTCAAATAAAATATTAAGAGCTTATTTAGATGCAATAAAAGTAAAATAGCTTATTTAAATATAGTAACAAAGTTCAATAGCTTTTTTAATATTTTAACATTTATTTTATTTTTCCTTTACCACAATTCAACAAGAAAATTTTTTTGTTTAGAAGTTATGAAATACATCGATTATATATATTTTTTTATTAAAAATGAGAAACTTGGTTAGAAATCATGAAATAGCACCTTGTTTTCATTGAGAAGTTAAGATTTAAATTGATCTAAGCCACTACCTATAAAAAGTTTAATATGCATATATACAATATATTATACATATTTTTTTGGTTATAGTATATTATACATATATACATGTATTTGTCGGATATCATATTTGGTAGTTTTGGTTAACCTATTAAAAGAGATATGGTTAAGTAATTCCAAATTTTCAATTAACACAATAACACTACGATCACCCAAGTTTTGTTCAATGGAAAGAAAAAAAAGATTAGTAATAAACAAATTCTTTCCATTATTTTATAGATAATTATTTTATACACTACAGGTGAAGCTTTTTTTACTTCATAGGTGGTATTAGGATCATGGCACATGTTTTATAAAAATATTAAAAAAAATAAAAAAATAATATATATATCATGATCCTAACTCTATTTATAGAATAAAAAACTTTAACGACGTGTATAAAATAATTATCTTTATTTTGTTTGGATTTGAGCATTTTAAATGAATTGGGCTTAGAATCCAACATGGTTCTCAAGTCCCACTCAATTAAATTAAACTAATAAAAAAGTATTTTATTAAATTAAATTAAATAGAAATAGAATGCATAAACTTGGAAGAGTATTAAAATCTTAGCTTCATTCCTAATAATATATATAAAGAAAATTATTTAGATTCTACAAATGTAATTAAAAAAGCCACACATATCTTTTAAAAATATTTTAAAAAATAAAAAATTAATTAAAAATAAAAGTGAATTGTATGACATTGACAATAAATAGGATAATAATCTTAAATCAATATTCATCGAAAAAAGAATAAATTTTTAAAGTGTACCAAAAAAAAAAAGAGCGAAGTTTGTGGCTTTGAGTTGGGTGAAACAATGAAAGTTTATTTTATTCCTTTCCTATTTTCTTACCCGTTAAAAACCTGTTCACTAGTAAAGACATATTATTAATATACTTTTTTACCATGGAGATTTTGACATCAAGAAAAAAAAATACGAAAATTACTGACTCTCGAACTTTAAAAAAAAAAGTAATTATTTAAACTAATATTCGAATCAATTAAAACGTATATTTTCACCAAAAAAAAATTAAAACGTATATATATATGGATTGCTCACTAACTCTAAACCAACTAGAAGTAAATAATCAATGCTGTGATTAATCATCCATCATTATACAGGTGACATGTCAAAATATTTTGGGTTTTACATCTGAAAATAAAAGAAAAAGTCTAGTTTGAAATTCAACTAATTAAAGCGAAAGACAAGCTTTAATGTTTAAAAAGTGTTTTTTTTTTTATCTTTAAAGCGGTTGGTAGACCAGAAAAAGGAGAGGCAAAAGGGTGTAAAGTAAAAATTTAAATTTCTATTGGAATATTTTTAAACAGAGATCTTGTCTAGTCTTGGGACAATGTCAACTCAATTTGCTGAAAATCCAATGACAAGAACGTCAAATTGACAAGTTATTTGCTGAATCATGTCTTTGTTTTCCAGATTTTATTCCTTTCATATGCCTAAGTTTACACTAAACTGCAATCTAATCTAGGTTTTTACAAAGCCTTGCTTTCCCATGTCTATCACATTTTCCAAAAGCCATTAATAAATTTTGGGTGTATCCTTTCTATCTACGCATTAATTCAGTCATAATGACATTTTATTTTTATATTTTGTTTAAAGGCAAGGTCTGAATATTCAGAAAGGACTTTTTTTAGGAGATTAAATTTTTTGAATTGATGTTTCGACATTTTAATAAAATTGTCATTGAAGATAGGTTAATTATGTTGAATTGAAATGATTTAATGTTAAATTTGAATTTGATTTAATTTTAAAATTTAAAGTAATTTGTTTTGAACACAATCAAATTTAATTTTTAAAATTTGAGATCGATTCAATAAAACATTTAAATCATTGGAATTGATAAAATATTTAAATCATTCGAGTTCGATCACAAGTTTAAATTGTTGTTTTTTAATTATATATTATATATGATAGTAAAATTATAAATTAATAATTAAATATCATACTTGCGAACTATGTCATTCAAATATTAATATATTTGAATTCGATTCAATTCATTGTTCGAGTAATTTAAGCTCAAATTTAACTATAAATAGAACTCAAATATAATTAAAAATAAATCAACTCATATTTGTTATAATCTTTAAGTGAGAATAAAAGAGAATAACAATCACTTCCAACCATTTCATTGCTTAGGACTTAGAAGGCAGTTTGGATCAATCTTGTTAGTTTTTCACCATACTTCAAAGTAAACAAGCATGGCCGACAAGTATAAGATTTTCATTTAATCTCCGATCTTAAAATCCATTTGCGCTTTAATTTTATCAACCTAGTCAATCTTGATGGACAACATCATTTTTCCTGTATGTCTTAGCCAAGATTTTAGCTTTAGCTTATTTGGTAGTAGCTTTAGCTTACACAAGAGGTTCTGCTTTATAAAAATTTTTATATTCTCTTTTCTTACCCCTGACATATCAAAGCGAAGAGTCAACATCTCCTATATTTTGTTATTGTCCCACCTTGGACGAAACCAACCCTCTCTATCACAGGAATGATAGCGCAAGATACTCAAGAAAGGATCAGCAACCTCTACAACCTCTGCACATTAAAAAAGATGTAATTAGCTACAACTCAAAACAATAGAAGAGAAAATAAATGAAAATCATGACTTAAACTATTTCTGCGGTGAGGGTGGCAGTTATCGTTGAAAGGATGGAACATGTGGATGGTGCTAAGCTAAAATATACAAATTGTGAGAGCTATAGCGGTAGACTATCAATAACCATGCAATAACTGTACTAGCCATGGTCAAACCAGAAAGGACTAGGAAACAACAATAATAATAATAATATAAAAAATGATAAAATTTTGCACTTAATTTGTATATTTCACAAGATAATCAAACTAAAAATCATGAAATACATGGATTATATATTTCATTTTTTTGTTATTAGAAATTATAAATTTTATTAAAATCATAAAACACCTTCTCTGTTTCTTTATGTACCCACCTTAGACATAACCAACCCTTCCTACCACGAGAACGGTAGTGCAAGTTGCTTAGAAAAAGATTATCAACCTCTACACATTAAAAAGGAAAAAATAGCTATAACTCAGAACAACAAAAAAGAAAGTGAAAATAAAAATTTAGACACAAACTATCTCCGCGACAAGGGCTCCGGTCATCGTTGAACGGGTGGAGCATGCAAATATTGTTAAGCTAAAATATGTGAATATTGCATAATAGCTTTTATAATAACCATGGTGGTCGATTGTCAATAACCGCGCAATAACTGTACTAGCCATGATTAAATCGGAAATGACTATTCATAAGAACTAGATAATACCCGCGCGTTGCAGCAGTAGAATAATTTAACGTGCAAACATTAAGAGTTGAAGATTGTTTTAACATTAGGTAAAAAGTAAAAACCTTTAAATTGAACCATTAAAGTCTAAAAATTCATCGAGTTGAAAAAGAAGATTAATGTAATAAAGTTAATTAAAAAAATTAGAATAAACCATCATCAAATCACTATGCACATTTATCCAAATGGAGAATTCCGCGCAACAACAAACCAACCGGTTTTGTTGTTGTGGCGTGTTCCGTCTCTGAGCGAAAAAAACCAAGTTGTATCCCACATCGCTGGGACAGTGTGCGTGAGTCTTCTTTATATGGGATTCCGTGCAACAACAAACCAACCGGTTTTGTTGTTGTGGCGTGTTCCGTCTCTGAGCGAAAAAAACCAAGTTGTATCCCACATCGCTGGGACAGTGTGCGTGAGTCTTCCTTATATGGGATTCCGCGCAACAACAAACCAACCGGTTTTGTTGTTGTGGCGTGTTCCGTCTCTGAGCGAAAAAAACCAAGTTGTATCCCACATCGCTGGGACAGTGTGCGTGAGTCTTCCTTATATGGGATTCCGTGCAACAACAAACCAACCGGTTTTGTTGTTGTGGCGTGTTCCGTCTCTGAGCGAAAAAAACCAAGTTGTATCCCACATCGCTGGGACAGTGTGCGTGAGTCTTCCTTATATGGGATTCCGCGCAACAACAAACCAACCGGTTTTGTTGTTGTGGCGTGTTCCGTCTCTGAGCGAAAAAAACCAAGTTGTATCCCACATCGCTGGGACAGTGTGCGTGAGTCTTCCTTATATGGGATTCCGCGCAACAACAAACCAACCGGTTTTGTTGTTGTGGCGTGTTCCGTCTCTGAGCGAAAAAAATGGAGAAACAGAAGATGCTTAACACCCACAAATACCTATCATTATGCTTCCCCTATTAGAAACAAAAACTCAATTTACATGTGTCGAGAAAAAATAGAGAATGTTTTCGTATTAGCATCAGATTCTATACCTTCCATCTAATGAAGCCAACAAATAATATTGAGAATTTATGGCATGATGAAGGTCAGGTTTCAATATAATTAAATATATAGGCATCTAATTAATGCAGAGATCATGGTAAGCTAAAGCAGAAAAAGTTGTATGCTCAATGAGATTTTGTAACAAACAATTAATACTAAGTTGAAATTTTCTTAGCAACAAAATGTGAAATTTTACACTTGTAGTTTAGTCTCTTACAAACACAACACATCAATGCTCTTAGCCCATTGACATTCCAAGACAGAACCTTGACAATCAAAGGCATGAAGAAAGAAAAGTCCAAATACACCATGTAGAATGATTTCAACATTTCAACGATACAACTTCAAAGTAAAGATATGCAAAACATTTAACATATCCTACAACATTCCTTGTACTTTGATGCCCAAACTAAAGCATAGTACAAATACAACTTTGAGCATGTTTGTTTTCTACTTGTATAAATCAATATAAGCAGTGTTGCTTGGTGTTTCTAACACAAACCCTTATAACTCCAATGAAACTTTAAATGGAATAGGGAAAACATTGTACAACAGCAGTGTAGATGAAATTAAAAGTAATGGAAGAGCCAGCAATGACAACATACTCATCATATCAATCATTCAAAATTACTAAGAAGAAAAACACACCAATTGTAGAAATTCATTAGACCAATCATATCATTTACTAAAGATGCTTGGAGTTATTTTATTAAAATCAAAGGCCCAACCTTCACAATTGCAAGTAACATTGTTAAGCAACTGTAAGATACATGTCTAGTGCATGGGGCAAAGGTACTATAATAAAACTTTGATTGAATGCAAATATTGATTATCATGGAACGAAATGAATCAAAGCAACATTAACTCAAAAGACAGAAGTCCAAAAGTGCAAAATAAAGTGATCATAATTTATAAATATAATATGACAGACAAAATGAAAAGTTACTGAAGTTAGTTTATAAGAAATTATTAGTCAACACTGAATCAGAAAATATCATGAGTTGGACGTAAAAATATATGAATATACCTTCTTTCATCTTCTCCACAGCCTCAAGCATAGGTTTTCTGTTCGTTTTCCTTAACCATTGAAACAAAAAAAATTGAAAAACGCAAACCTTCAAAGCAATGAAGGCTTTTAAAGAGGCAACGTTTGTGATACAACAACGATAACAACTACAACAGCAACTTTTCTTGTCTGATAACCTCTGCTATTAAAAAAAAGTATGATACTCTAAAATGACAACTAAATAAAGTAGCAATCTTAGAACTTGTTAAATCATTTATTTTCAAAGATAAGGGATTGTCATCTAAGTCTTATTAGTTAACTTGTCCTTAACCCAAATTAAAATTGGAGACGAACCATTTTCTTTACTAAGTGTTGACACCTAATTTTGTCCTATTTTGTTACTATTATTATTATTATTATTATTATATTTATTTTTATTTTTATTATTTGTTTTGTTATTATTTTTATTTTATCTTTATTATTATTATTATTATTATTATTATTATTATTATTGTTTATTGTCCAATCAGCCCTACTTCCCAAGCCATCCCATCGCCGGCCAGCTAGTCTGCCAACCACCCATAGCCTTTCCCCTCAAGTTGTCTCGTCTGTCACTATCCTCGCCAGTCCCAAGCTTCAAGCTCACACTACTATTTCTACAGCCAGGCTACCAAAGGAACGGAGGAGGGGGGGCTGAACCAAAAATCCCAGATTTGAGAGCCCCTGATCCCTCTCCCATTCGACCATTGCCGGTACCACCCGAAGCAACCAAAAACCGAGACCCATTACTGCCAAGCCCCATCATTCGACCTCATCATTCACCACCGTGGCCATTCTCACAGAAACACCACAACCTCAACCCTCCGACCAACCACACAGCCACGTACCACCATTATCACCAAGCCATCATCGCCATATCCCAGATCCCATCCTCACTCACCACTCACAGCCATCGAAACCAACCCCCTCCTAACCCAGATCTGAAAACCCACTACACCGGAACCCAAACTCAATACTTCCTAAAACCAATCTTCAAAAACCTGCAAAAAAAAGAAGAAGAAGAAACAAGCCAAACAATACAACCCAACCAGATTCAACACCAGATCCAAAACCCAAAAAACAAAAATAACACAAAGAGGCTTCTGTTTATCATATCTATGTGGCTCAAGGGATTTTTGGGCAAAACGAGGCTCAAATCGGAGTAAAGGAGGGGAAGTTGAGTTCTTTAAGGGTGTTGTGAATATCACAGACGAAGGGTGTAAGGCGGTGCACGGCGACCAACAGTTGTCCGAAGAAAGAGAGGCTTGGAGGATTTTGAGTTTTTTTTGAGTTTTTTGGCGTGAAATCTGATGGAAATGGGTTTTTTAAGAAAAAAAGGGGTTTGCATTTTATAGCTAAGGAGAAAAGAAGAGTAAAGGAGGCGACCCGCGTGTAGGCTTGACTCAACCGAGACTCGCAGGATCGCCCGCACGCCAAAAGCGAGGAAACCCGCATGCCTGGCTGCAAGCTTCACAAGATCGCCCGCCTGTGGAAAGAAGCGTGAGTTCACTTGCTCTTTCACGAGCTCGCCCGCCAGAGAAAAAGCCGAATCCGCGAGCACACTTGCCAGTCCACGTGTTCGTTCGCCCGCCTGCTCAAGAGAGGAAGGATCCACGAGCTTACTCGCTCGTTCACGAGCTCGCCCGCCTAAAGAGCTAGCCCAATCAAGGAGCTCACCCGCCAGCTCAAGAGAGGAAGGATCCGCGAGCTTACTCGCTCGTTCATGAGCTCGCCCGCCCGAAGAAAAGGAAGTCCACGCGCTCGCTTGAGGAGCTCGCCCACCCGAGGAGAAAGAACATCCACTCGTTCGCCCATTCAAAGAGCTCGCCCGCCAAGGAGCTAGACCACTCATGTAGCTTGCCCGCCAAGGAGCTAGACCATTCAAGAAGCTCGCCCGCCAAGGAGCTAGACCACTCAAGGAGCTCGCCTGTTCGAGGAGTTCGCCCGCCCGAGGAAGGTATATTTCCTTTTTTGTTTTATTTATTCATTCATTTATTTATCTATTTTTAATGTATTTGTAAAAAATAATAAGTAAATAAATAAACATAATAAATATTAAAGGAAAATAATAAATGGAATTCTTCCGAGGATGGGATGTCATGAGACTCACAAGTAGTGATTTTTTGACTGATCCCTAGGTGAGAGGAATTAGCTAAATGTTACCAGAGTATTGAGATATTTAGTTAAATTTTTCAATATTAAGAGTTTCATTAATAAAAATCAAAATATAAAATTCTTTTCATAATTCCATATGCATCATAAAACATATGTTAGCATCATGTACATAAATATTAATTAAAAAATAAAATGGAATTCTTCCGAGGATGGGATGTCATGAGACTCACAAGTAGTGATTTCTTGACTAATCCCTAGGTGAGAGGAATTAGCTAAATGTTACCAGAGTATTGGGATATTTAGCTAAATTTTTCAATATCAAGAGTTTCATTAATAAAATCAAAATAAATAAAAAATGATTTTGAATAAAATTGATTGCAATAAAATAGGAATTGTTTTTAAATATTAATTTAAGACCATTTTATTAAAATTAAAGGATAACACATGATTACTATGGTACCGTTTTTTAACGGGGCGTCGTGGGGGTGCTAATCCTTCCCCACGCGTAACCGTACTCCCGGACCCAACTTTGTTTTCGCAGACCAAAAATTATCTTTTTAATAAAACTTAATTAATTTTGATATTTTGTTAAAAAGATAAATATTTTAGGTGACCAATCACACCTAGGCAAAAAAGATTGGTGGCGATTCCTTTTGTTTTTTTTTAAACATTTTTTTTAAAATCGTCGAGCGCGAAGCCGTTACGACAGCTTGGCGACTCCACTGGGGACGTTTTTTGAGGGTCAAGCCATTCATTAATCATGTGTTATCCAAAGTTTTAATTTAATAGTCTTGAATGATATTTAAACTTAATTCACTTGGATTTTTAAAATAATTTTGTTTGCATTTGTTTTTTATATTATTTATTTTATGTTTTATATTTGTATATATTTGTTGTTAATAAATTGTTGAGGCATTTAGGATAGAGAAAATAATTTAATTTGAGTCTGACATGTTCCCTCATGCATACACTTGCACATGCATTTGCATAACATGAGCTCTACACCCGGGTTCAGTCCTTATTAGGAGGGAGTAAAGTACCTATGCTCTCGTGAGGTAATCACCTTCGCAATGGCAAGCGAAATACTCCCACTCAAATCTGTTCCTTACTAGTCCAGTGTGGATGATAGTGAGGTGCAATTTGAGAACCTTTAGATCTTTACAAGTCCTAACCCAGCATGTAAAAGGCCCTAAGAAGCCAATCCTAGCTAGAGCCATGTCCAATTTTTGTAGAAATCATCCCGAGATTAGGACACAAGGGGGAACATTTTTACTACTTTTTTCATATCATAACTCTAATAATTTTTCAAATTCATAATCTCAAAAAATCAAGAGATATTTGTTTTCAAATAAAATTTTGCAATTTTACGACTTTAGAGAATAAAACAAAGATTTATTCGGTTTTTCTTCTTTGTCAGAAATAACATGAAAATATTCCTTCATTCTTTAATACAATTTGAAAAATAACAATAATGTTTTTTATTTTTTTAAAAATAATGCATAGATATTAAAAAGAAAAAGGAATTTTGATAAGAAAATAAAAGGTAAGTGCATCGTCACATTCCTTTAAAAATAAATTAAATAAAAAGGGAAATTAAAGATAATAAATTGTGATGTGAAAATAAGATTTTTTTTTATAAAAAAGACAAAAAGAAAAGTTTATTCTTTACAAAAAAAAAAGAGAAAGAGAAATCATCAAAATTTAAAGTAAAGAAAAACGAGAGAATTCATTCATTGAATTTAAATAAGAGAAAATTTTGATTCTTTAGCATGTCATATTTCATTACATTAATGCATTCACATCACATAATAAGGAGAGTATTTGTCTTTTTGGAATAAAGAGGTCAAAGATATGGGAGATCAATTAGAAAGCTAGACTATTTTGGAGAATAATCGAGAGGAGTTTGGACATGATATACGGGAGATGAAAGGAAAGCGAGCTAAGATAATGCAGATGCTTGAAAGTTTTAGAGAAATTAAATTGGTTCATTCTCAAGGGTCGTTGTTGTTTCTAGAGCAAATACATGTTGAATCATCAGCAAGTGGAGACCAATCGACTTTTCATATAAGGAGAAAGGACTGATTGATAAAAATTCCCCGATATAAGGGAGGTGGTTACGAAATTTTTTTATAGGTTTGCATCACTTCATTCATATGTGCATAACATGATTTTGACAGAAAATAATAAGGCTAGCAATAATTCTTTCCTCAAAAAAATGAAAAAATGAAAATGAAGAAAGTAAATAAACGGTCAAAAAATTTGTTTATAATTTTTTTCCTTTTGATGTGTAACTTGTGATATTGTAAAATAATAACAAGATTGAAATTTCTTTTACATGTAGATATACCATTTCAATACAATGAAAGCTTCACATTAGCATGGCAAACATGACATCTAAGTTTAGGTTGTGACAGGATTTGGTGTAGATATAGCTTGATCATTGAAAAGCTTCAGAGATAGTTTTGGGACATGGAAGAGACAGAAATGACTCGGATGGAAAGGATGGAAAAAGCTCAACAAGAGATGAGAGAACAATTGTCACAGATGGCAGGATTGTGGGAGAAGCTGAACAATGGAAAAATGGGAGAACTAGCTACTCAAGAGGGGCATCGGTTATGAAACGCTGGAGATTCTTTTTGTCCAGTTAACATTGGCCCACGAGAAACCCAATCATCTCGAGAGCCACAAGCAATGCCCATCGAGGGTTATGTGTGCCCTAATATGCCGTTTGCAGTCGACCCTAGTCAATTTCAAGGGCATGCAATTCCCACCATAAACCCCCTCGAACCAATTCATGTTGCCAATCTGGATAGCCACAAAGAGCAAGGGATGCCACATGTGGAAGGAGGCTCAAGTTCCCGACAAAAGATAGAGCTTATAGAAGAAAGGCTTCGAATTGTTGAAGGAATGGATTTTCATGGATCTTTAAATGCAGTCGAATTATCTTTAGTGCCTGGTGTGGTCATTCCTTCAAAGTTTAAAGCTCCAGAATTTGAGAAATATGATGGGACCACTTGTCCAAAGGCCCATATCACTATGTACTATAGAAAAATGGCAGCGCATTTGCATGATGACAAGCTGTTGATCCATGTTTTCCAAGACAGCCTTAAAGGATCTGCTGCTAGGTGGTATACACAATTGGGCAGGGGCGATGTTCACTCATGGGAAGATTTGGCAAAGGCTTTTGTCGCCCAATATAAGCATATTGTGGATCTAGCCCCAGATCGTTTATCTTTGCAATCTATAGAGAAGAAAGCTACTAAAGGCTTTAGAGAATATGCCCATAGATGGAAGAATGTTGCCACCTAGGTCCAGCCTCCCCTCACGGAAAAAGAGATTGCAACTCTGTTTCTTAGTGCCCTCCACGCACCGTACTATGATAGGATGATTGGGAATGTTACTAAGAATTTTGCCAACATGGTGGCCTCCGGAGAGATGATTGAGAATGCAATTAAGAGGGGCAAGATCAAGATAGGTGACATGGCTGATAACAGACTTGAAAGAATGGAAGAAGAAATACAAGCTGCGACATTTGAGGGGAAATTTCCCAAAAATTCCACTCCACAGAATCCCTATTTGTCTCACCCATCATACCGTCCAATCTTGAACAGTGTCTCCTATGATCCTTATCTTTATTCACCAGCCCCACAACTAGGATTTCAAGCAAACCCTTGTCCTCCAACGATTTCTCATGCACCTATTTTTATACCTGGGCCAGTAGCTAAACCTCCTCAACAATCAATAAACAGCAGAAAAAGATCGAGAAGCAATCAAGGAAAAATTCCAATTCCAATCTCTGATCTTTTGCCCTTTTTGATAAAAAACCAATATTTGGCCCTTATACCTTTGAGGACAGTACCAAACCCAGTAGCTAAGAGCTATGACCCGAACAACAAATGTGACTATCATATGGGGGCAATTGGGCATTCAACAGAAAAATGCAGACAATTGAAGGAAAGGGTTGAAGAGCTCATCAATGGTGGAATCTTAACTCCAGAACTTATGGAACAGTGGAAGTCCACTTCGGTGTAAAATCATGGCATTTTGGCAGATCAATCTGGAGGGGAAGGAAGAAAGAGATTGTGAGATTTTGAAGCCTGTATTTTGTTGGAAAATGCTTGTTTTTTTCGTTGGCCTAGGTGATAATTGTATGAGCACAGCTTTTTGCATGAGTTATTTTCCAGTGGCATATGACGAGAATGTTTCTTTTCTTCACATTAATGATAAAAATGATTCTAAGAAAATTGGTGATTACTATCAAAGATGAATGTCTTAAATTGTTCTAGGATCGTGCTTCAATAAAACCTGAAGCTAAATTGGGGCATAAGATTTTGAAAGTCCAACTTGTTCCCATTTGAACATGACGAAACTTTTTTGTTAATGGTTTAAAAAAAATGATGATGATCGATATGCAAAACTTTTTGAGAATAATTTGGAAGTCAATTTATGACAATCTCAAAGATTTTGGGTATTGGTGGTCGAATATTTGTCAAGATCATTTTGAAACAGCTTTCCACCTAGATTCTTGTACAAATTCCAAATTCTTCAACCTTATATTCCCGAGATGCCTTTTCGTCCATGTTTTGGGGCAAGAAAACAAAAAAGAAGCAAGTAAAAAAAGAGAGAGAACCAAAGCAGAGGATTTTTCACTGTTGTCCATCTGTATAATACCTTGAGTCACGCATCACCTTTTTCCTTAAATGAATTTTCAGTGTGTGAGGTCAACTTCTGTCATACTAAAGGGGTGCATTACAAGAAAATCAAAAAAAAAAAAGAAGAAGAAAAAATGAAATTGATTGTGACACCATGCAAACATGATATTCAGAAGATTTCAAAGCCAAAAGAAGAACTTGTCCTAAGAATTGCTTTTCAATATAAGCATCTTAATTTGAGATGATGAATGGCCGTCTTTCATATTCCATTCACAAATATAAATATTATCCTATTGCTACCCCTTTTGAGCCTGATAATTTCTTTCATAATATACCTACTCCAAGGACCACCCTCCACACCGGAGGGCATGTGCGGAAAATATCTCTTCAAAGAAGATGAATGATTCAACTTTTGTTTTTGATCAAATAAGATTAACCATGTTGTGGGACAATTTGGGGCAAATCGTTTTTGAAATCTTAGACATGAATCAATGAAGAAAGAAAAAAAAAGAAAAAGAAAGAGAAAGGAAGAAGGATACATGTGAAAGTACATAAAGAAAGATGCTTCAGAGGATGAATAGGATTTTGAAAAAAAGAGGGAAGAAAGAAAGAAAAGAAGAAGAGGAAGAAATACATGGAAAAGTAAAAAGAGAAAAGGTGCTTCTAAGTATGTAAATGCTAGATGGCTATATAAGAAGAAATGATCCTTGGATTGATTACCTTCAAACACATTTTGGGCCTGTTTATCTATTCTTTCAGAACCCTGAACCATGGCCTACATTACGTACCTAAAAGTCCATTTTGATCAAGTATGGATGCTTGTATCGAAAAGCTATTCTTTGGAAGATTTTCGTCATTCTTTGGTTTGAATGAAATTTGAATATTTGAATGCATGGTGGAATAATCAATAAAAAAAACAAAAACAAAAAAAAAGAGAGAAAAGAAAACAAAAGAAAGAGTGAAGCTCTAGGGTGAAAACCCGAATAGGGCAGTCTAGAGCAAAAAATGAACTTTTCATGCAACCAAGTCATGCAGCGACATGAATTGAAAATATGGAAAAAGAATCAACAAGTCTTGAGAAACCCTCGAGATATTCATAGATTTTGATGTCACTTGATTGACCGACATTTTTTGAAAAAGTTTGAACCTTTCTTCTTGTACATACTCTTCCTAAAATAGAAAAGCCTTAAGTCATTCATGCCCGATCTTGGCATTTGTAGAACGTCATTATTTGAGAATTTGAGAGATTGTCAAATCAAGTTGTGAATATTTTGTTTCTTTTCTCATTCAAAATTTTGTTCAAAAAAGAAGGGAAGAAAAACGATGATATTTTAAGAAAACCATTTTGAGCCAAGAAAGGAACCATTGTTTTTAGATAAGTGGCAAAGTATCCCCCAAACAAAACACCTGGTGCATCAAACTTTCAATTGTCCAGTTGAAGAGATCCGAGTAGGATTTATGTCACTCATCTTGAAAAGTAATCACTAATATTTTGAAAGAATCAAATATCACTTGTGAAATTTAGATTCAATTCCCTCCTGGAAAATAGTTATGAGAAAATTTTCAATGCTTTTCATCAAAAGGCTATGATGAGCACCAGAACCCTGCAGAAATGGGAAACAGAAAGGAGCTTTCATGATCATGTTGCGGGCAAAGGAGACAAAAAAGGCAAATGATGTGCCTCTTTTGGCAAGACAAGATAGGAAAGAGTTTTGAAGTCAGAAAATGTACAGGATTGAGTGCCATGCATTCATGCATACATACACAATATCATACAGCGTCAACATTGAAGGTTTTTGTGTAAAATTTTGAGATTAAAACATGTTTCTCAAGCTGAAGACTCAACATTATTTAATCTAGATTTTAAAAGTTATGCAACCTTTTCCAAGATTAAAAAAAAAGAAGAAGAAGAAGAAAAAAAGAGAGAAAGAGAAGAGAAAAGAGAAGAAGGAAAAAGAAGAGAAAAGAGAAGGAAAAAAAAGAAGAGAAAAGAAAAGAGAAAGAAAGAAGAGAGAAGAGAAGAAAAAAAGAGAAAGAAAAGAGAAGAAAAACAGAGAGAGAAAATAGAAGAAAGAAGAGAAGAGAAAGAAGAAGAAGAATAGAAAAAGAAAAAAAGAGGGACAAGTTTGCTCATGATAAAGAAAATTTCAAATCCAGTTTTACCAGTACTATGTTTAATCAAGATTTAAGATTGATTTTCAGAAGATAAGCAGATTTCAAGACCTCCGGGCATCAATTCTAAGTCCTCCGGGCAAAATTTTTAAAGTTTTAATGCCTCTGCTATAAGAGGAGCAATTTCTAGAAAAAGCATTTAAGTCCTCCGGGCAACATTTTAAAGTTTCAATGCCTCTGCTGTAAGAGGAGCACTTTCCAGAAAAAGCATTTAAGTCCTCCGGGCATAATTCTAAGTCCTCCGGGCACAAATCATAAGACCTCCGGGCACCAAATCTCAAGTCCTCCGAGCAAAGTTTTAAAGTTTCAATGCCTCTGCTGTAAAAGGAGCACTTTTCAGAAAAAAAAGAATTTAAGTCCTCCGGGCACAAATCATAAGACCTCCAGGCAAAATTTTTAAAGTTTCAATGCCTCTGCTGTAAGAAGAACACTTTTTAGAAAAAGAATCGGAATTTAAGTCCTCCGGGCACAAATCATAAGTCCTCCGGGCAAAATTTTTAAAGTTTCAATGCCTCTGCTGTAAGAAGAGCACTTTCCAGAAAAAAAATCTAAGACCTCCGGGCATATATCTCAAGTCCTCCGGGCAAAATTTTTAAAGTTTCAATACCTCTGCTGTAAGAGGAGCACTTTTCAGAAAAGGAATTTAAGTCCTCCGGGCACAAATCATAAGACCTCCGGGCAAAATTTTTAAAGTTCCATCGCCTCTACTGCAAGAAGAGCACATTTCAGAAAAAGAATTTAAAGTTCCATCACCTCTGCTGCAAGAGGAGCATATTTCAGAAAAAGAATTTAAAGTTCCATCGCCTCTGCTGTAAGAGGAGCACATTTCCAGAAAAAGAATTTAAAGTTTCATCGCCTCTGCTGCAAGAGGAGCACATTTC
Organism: Heritiera fomes; assembly: GCA_032173925.1. Classification (NCBI taxonomy): domain Eukaryota; kingdom Viridiplantae; phylum Streptophyta; class Magnoliopsida; order Malvales; family Malvaceae; genus Heritiera; species Heritiera fomes. The sequence continues at coordinate 922,534 of JAPDPM010000005.1, read as the reverse complement.
AGAAAAAGAATTTAAAGTTCCATCGCCTCTGCTGCAAGAGGAGCACATTTCAGAAAAAGAATTTAAAGTTCCATCGCCTCTGCTGCAAGAGGAGCAAAAAAAAAGAAGAATTTTAAAGTTTCATCGCCTCTGCTGCAAGAGGAGCACATTTCAAAAAAAAAATAAATTTAAAGTTTCATCGCCTCTGCTGCAAGAGGGGCACATTCTCAAAAAAGGAATTTTAAAGTCTGATTGCCTCTGCTGCAAGAGGAGCACATTTAAAAAAATGGATAATTTAAATTTAAAGTTTCATCGCGCTTCTGTTGCAAGAGGAGCGCATTTCAAAAAAAAAAGAGGAGAAAAACAACATTTTAAGTTTCATTGCCTCTGCTGCAAGAGGAGCTTTCTCGAAAAAAAATAATAAAAATAAAAAAAACAAATTTAGATTTAAAGTTTCATTAACTCTGCTGCAGGAGGAGCTTTCTCAAAAAAAAAAGAAAAACAACATTTTAAGTTTCATTGCCTCTGCTGCAAGAGGAGCTTTCTCGAAAAAGGAAAAAACAAACAAAACAAAAAGAAATTTAAAGTTTCATCGCCTTTGTTGCAAGAGGAGCACATTACAAGAAAAAAAACAACAAAAAAATGGATGATTTAAATTTAAAGTTTCATCGCCTCTACTGCAAGAGGAGCGCATACAAAAAAAGAAGAAGAAAAAAGAAAAAAGAGAAAGAGGAAAAAAGAAAGAAAAAAGAAGAAGAGATTAGGTCATAAGCCGGACAAAATTAGTGTCTATTGTCTTTGCTCTATTCCTGTTCCTCAGCAATGAGCAAAGAGGGGCAGCTGTTGACACCAAATTTTATCCCATTTTGTTACTATTATTATTATTATTATGTTTATATTTATATTTATTTTTATTTTTATTTTTATTATTTGTTTTGTTATTATTTTTATTTTTATCTTTATTATTATTATTATTATTATTGTTTATTGTCCAATCAGCCCTACTTCCCAGGCCATCCCATCGCCGGCCAGCTAGTCTGCCAACCACTCATAGCCCTTCTCCTCAAGTTGTCTCGTCTGTCACCATCCTCGCCAGTCCCAAGCTTCAAGCTCCCACTACTATTTCTACAGCCAGGCTACCAAAGGAACGGAGGAGGGGGGGCTGAACCAAAAATCCCAGATTCGAGAGCCCCTGATCCCTCTCCCATTCGACCATTGCCGGTACCACCCGAAGCAACCAAAAACTGAGACCCATTACTGCCAAGCCCCATCATTCGACCTTATCATTCACCACCGTGGCCATTCTCACAGAAACACTACAACCTCAACCCTCCGACCAACCACATAGCCACGTACCACCATTATCACCAAGCCATCATTGCCACATCCCAAATCCCATCCTCACTCACCACTCACAGCCATCGAAACCAACCCCCTCCTAACCCAGATCTGAAAACCCACTACACCGGAACCCAAACTCAATACTTCCCAAAACCAATCTTCAAAAACCTGCAAAAAAAGAAGAAGAAGAAACAAACCAAACAATACAACCCAACCAGATTTAACACCAGATCCAAAACCCAAAAAACAAAAATAACACAAAGAGGCTTCTGTTTATCAGATCTATGTGGCTCGAGGGATTTTTGGGCAAAACGAGGCTCAAATCGGAGTAAAGGAGGGGAAGTTGAGTTCTTTAAGGGTGTTGTGAATATCACAGATGACGGGTGTAAGGCGGTGCACAGCGACCAGCAGTTGTCCGACGAAGGAGAGGCCTGGAGGATTTTGAGTTTTTTTGAGTTTTTTGGCATGAAATCTGATGGAAATGGGTTTTTTAAGAAAAAAAAGGGGTTTGCCTTTTATAGCTAAGGAGAAAAAAAGAGTAAAGGAGGCGACCCGCGTGTAGGCTTGACTCAACCGAGACCCGCAGGATCGCCCGCGCATCAAAAGCGAGGAAACCCGCATGCCTGGCTGCCAGCTTCACAAGATCGCCCGCCTGTGGAAAGAAGCGTGAGTTCACTTGCCCTTTCACGAGCTCGTCTGCCAGAGAAAAAGCCGAATCCGCGAGCACACTTGCCAGTCCACATGTTTGTTCGCCCGCCTGCTCAAGAGAGGAAGGATCCACGAGCTTACTCGCTCGTTCACGAGCTCGGCTGCCCAAAGAGCTAGCCCAATCAAGGAGCTCACCCGCCTGCTCAAGAGAGGAAGGATCCGCGAGCTTACTCGCTTGTTCACGAGCTCGCCCGCCCGAAGAAAAGGAAGTCCACGCGCTCGCTTGAGGAGCTCGCCCACCCGAGGAGAAAGAACATCCACTCGTTCGCCCATTCAAAGAGCTCGCCCGCCAAGGAGCTAGACCACTCATGTAGCTCGCCCGCCAAGGAGCTAGACCACTCAAGGAGCTCGCCTCTTCGAGGAGTTCGCCCACCCGAGGAGGGTATATTTCCTTTTTTGTTTTATTTATTCATTCATTTATTTATCTATTTTTAATGTATTGGTAAAAAATAATAAGTAAATAAATAAACATAATAAATATTAAAGGAAAATAATAAATGGAATTCTTCCGAGGATGGAATGTCATGAGACTCACAAGTAGTGATTTCTTGACTGATCCCTAGGTGAGAGGAATTAGCTAAATGTTACTAGAGTATTGGGATATTTAGTTAAATTTTTCAATATTAAGAGTTTCATTAATAAAAATCAAAATATAAAATTCTTTTCATAATTCCATATACATCATAAAACATATGTTAGCATCATGTGCATAAATATTAATTAAAAAATAAAATGGAATTCTTCTGAGGATGGGATGTCATGAGACTCACAAGTAGTGATTTCTTGACTGATCCCTAGGTGGGAGGAATTAGCTAAATGTTACCAGAGTATTGAGATATTTAGCTAAATTTTTCAATATCAAGAATTTCATTAATAAAACCAAAATTGATTGCAATAAAATAGGAATTGTTTTTGAATATTAATTTAAGACCATTTTATTAAAATTAAAGGATAACACATGATTACTATGGTACCGTTTTTTAACGGGCGTCGTGGAGGTGCTAATCCTTCCCCACGCGTAACCGTACTCCCGGACCCAACTTTGTTTTCGCATACCAAAAATTATCTTTTTAATAAAACTTAATTAATTTTGAGATTTTGTTAAAAAGATAAATATTTTAGGTGACCAATCACACCTAGGCAAAAAATATTGGTGGCGACTCCTTTTGTTTTTTTTAAACGTTTTTTTTAAAATCGTCGAGCGCGAAGCCGTTACGACACTAAGCATCATTAAAAAAAAGGCTTAATTTTTGAAGAAGAGCTACACTTCCTACTAAGCATCATTCAAAAAAATTCTAGTATTTAAGCTTAATTACACATTTCCATATTCATTAACTCAACTCATTGATGAGGAACCGAGAAGCTTAGCAAGCAAATTTAGAAACTACATAATGACTTACCTTAGAAATTTGAGAACTATAATATTTGTTTCTAAATATTTTTGGCAATTAAGCCACAATTAAAAATATCCACAGCCACATATATTATTGCTTTAACAAATATTGAATCCTTAACCACATAATTTACATTGCTTTGAGCTTTAATTTAAGTGTATGTGAGGTGTTTTTATAGGCATCAGACCATGGCATTAGTAATGACAATTTTTCATTTGATTTTACACCCCAAGCAATTCAATCTGTGGACACATGAAACCTGTCATTTTACTTGAACGAAAGGAAAGAGAAAAGGTCAAACTGTAAGAAAAACTTATCTATCCTTTCCCTTATTTTGCATAGCAGCTGCGGATTTCTCAATGAAAAGTTGCCTTTCAACGCGTCAAGCTCTATAACATCGGTCACCTTCTTGCCTTCCAATGATTCTATTCCATTGCTTCCTTCTTCATTTCCATGATTAATATGAAGCAGTGGAGGTCTAATTCATTTGAATGCTGCGAGATTTTAAAAGAGTTAAACAAAGTGAAATGAAACAAAATTTAACTTATAGATGATGATTCGACCTCTTAATATATAGTAAAATTTGCAAACAAAAAGGCATTTAGAAACATTAAGTTAAACAAACAGGTTGTATAGTTGTCATCCAAATAGCCAATAATTTTGACAGAACTGAGTTTCAACACAACGTACATTGATTTTTATTAAATTTCAAAAAAATTTTATTTGTGGTTCCTAAACATTTCATATCACTTCATCACTTTAGTCTCTAATTTTTCATTATTCTACCAGTACATGAAACAAAAAAAATAAAAATTCAAGTATGATTCAGTATAAATCACTGGAACAACAAAGACAGTGCTGCAATCCAGTTGTGAAGTATTTCTCCTGTTAATCCAATTATGAAGGATATTGAAAGGTTAAAAGTTTAAACAAAGATATTAACAAAGGGATTGCTATTCATATTTTTGTTCTTAGCCATAAAATATTGAATTGAAAAGTTTAAATACCTTTTTTCTTAAGAACTCAACAGGTTTAGTCCAACAATCACTGTCGCATCCAAATAAGCTCACTTCTGTAAATCAGTAAAGATGGAATTCTAATCAAATCTCTATATCAAGCATTTAATTGGCAAAAAAGTTGAATGAAGTCAAAAAAAAACCAAAAAGACTAATGAAAATATAGAAATTAAAGGCAACCAAAATGAAAATTAGTCATAGATAACTATGGAATTAGGAATCATGCAGAAATGAAAATTAAATACAATCCAAATGAAAATTAGACATTAGTTCAATTAAAGCATAGGCAAAGAACACGAATATGGAACTGATGTCTTGGTAAACATCCAACATAGTTCATGGAGAATCCATCCAGTTGATATTTACGATATCACTGAAAAAAATTAAAAACAGAAGTTTTTAATAAAGGCATACTTCTCCATGTGAATTCTAGGAAATTAATTGGGTTAGTAAAAATGCTGTCAAAAGGAGTATGGTTTGAATTTACACATAGTAGTAGAATATTATAATGCTTAAGTGCATTAAGGACACTCTAAAGACCAGACCTCCAAGGGAGAGCTGAAAACTTTGCTGCAATAACAAACTCCACACCTGGATTCTCTTTTTCCCTTTCATTTATAAATCTTTAAAAATCAATGTAGTTTGTTAGAAGAGCAAGCAGGCAAATAACAAAAATAGAGCAAGATAATTCCCCCTTCAGTGAGGCATTAAAGTAGAATGTTTTCTTCAATTAAATTTGAGAAATGTACCTTCCCAATAGAGTTTCAGATTTTATGGCACCAAAGGATAGCTGCAAAATGGAATCACCATCATATTCTTCCAAATAAAGAAAATAAAATAAATAAACCAATATATTTATGATCCTTACCTAGAACCATAAACTTCAGTTGTATAGAAAAACATTATACTGCTATCAATAAAGGTATCAAATGGATACCAAATTAAGAGATGAAATGTGAAACTTCAACATCCAATTTTAAGCTATTCCAGCAACTGGTGTAACCTTATGACCAAGCTTGAATTCCAAGCCTTGTCACTTTGAGATTTTTGAAGTAACATTGAAATGTACTGTAATCATAAATCAAACTAATCAGAATAAAAATAAGGTGTTTAAGAAAATAAATTGAACATGACATTTAGAAATATAGATTAAATTTAAATTTAACATAAGATTTAACAATTTTTAAGAGTAAAAGATGCAAATTTGTTAACAAACCTGGAGAGAGAGGCCTTGAAAATGTTGATGAAATTCAAACTAATAATTGGTTAAGAAAATCACCAAATTCTCAAAAATTACCCAGATTATCAACAAAACGTAGAGTGATTCAAAGTGATACAATGGAAACAATCACTTTTAAAGCAAGAATTAACAAAATCACCAGCTTATGATCATAAGGAGAAATGCCCAAAATAAAATGTACTACATGCTTACCCAAATTTGACTAAACAAAGAAAGAATTAAAAAGAACATAAAAAATAAATGAGGAACATGCAGGGTTGAGACTTTACCTAGTCAGCGAGCTTCGGACTAAAAAGCTTTTGAGAGAGAACGGAATTATCGATGTAGTTCAAAGACTCCTCTTTCAAGGAAACAATTGCTACAACCAAAACAGAAATCAAATTGCATTAAATAAATTTATCAGAATCTACAAAATAACCAAAACCCAACTTACAGAAACAAAGTTTTTAAACCAAAACAATAAAAAAAATTAAAAGAAAAACGAAGCCAATTACAAACTTTTTTTAATCGAAATCCCAACCGTGGAGCCTTTTTTTGCCTTAAAAAAATTAAAAGGAAAACCCATTAATAAGAAAAAAAAGTGTTATTTAAATGGGTTGAAGAAAAGAATCATCATTCAAGAGGTGCATGCAAAAAGGAAGTTCACGTCTAAAAGCATCAATCTTTCTCATTTCTTCTTCCAACCTTTTCACAAAAACATGAGTTTAAAAACCTTACCATAAACGTTTCTAATTAGTGAAACCTCCTTAAGAAAATTACTATTCTTTTTGGGTACAAAAGTTGGGCTAAAGTCCAAGCTGAGTTCCAGCGAACCAAACCCATTTCTTATCTTTTTTTTATTTTTCTCGCACAAGACTTTTCCTTACCCTTCTCCTTCCATCAAAAAGAGCATCAATTTGGTCAAATATTGAAAGAAAAGAACAATAAATAAACCTGAGAAAGGAAAAAACACTAAAACAAAAACAACCCAACAAAGTATTGGATAATTCAAGATATTACGTACTAAAGAAGAAAAGAAAAGAAAATACCTATTAGAGTCAAGGAGGAAAGAGGAAAACAGACAGGGCAAACCCATTTTGTCTTGAACTCATCCCCCTCGAAACACAAAAACCTCAAAAGTGGAGGAGGAGAAAGATAGTACAGAAGGTTCAAGAGCAAGAGCAGACGTGTACTCTCTTTATGTGAACAACATAATCCATGTACTCTCTTTTAATTATACCAAGGGACCCACAACTGATCAATCCATAACACCAACTCCGAAGGCTATTCAACAGGAAAATGATGAAATTGGGTCAAAGATAAATTTTTTTTTTTGCAAAACAGTAAAGCAAAAAACAAAAAGAAAAGAAAAACTACATAGGACAAAAATGAGATTTGGCAGATAATTAGCAGTTCCTAATAATGATGAACATGGATGCACAGTATATTTACAATACAGGACGAAAGAAAAAAGAATTCTCTACGACACATCAAGAGAATGGAGGAAGTAAACGAATAACAAAACAGTAATAACATAAAAAGGCAAGCACTGAAGAAAACATCAAGACGACGTGTCAACGCAAGAATGCAGAAACGCAGCAATCAGTAGAGCAAACGACGTGGAAGCACGAGGATTCAGGCTTTTTTCCAACTTTTATTGTATAGATAGATAGATAGATTAGGGAAGACCCGCGCGTTGCGCAAGAAGATCACGGAAATGTCAAATATGAGAAGTTTAGAGTAGGGACTAAGAGTTCATGTTCATTAAGTAAGAGTTCATGTTCATTAACAGATCAAAAATAAAAACAAGTAAGAAAAGAGTATATATGCATGTTCATTTTAAAAGACTTGCATAAGATGTAGCAAGTTGTTCTGAATCAATAGGTTTGGAATTAACATAAAAGCCTTTTAAGACAACAACATAAAAAGTCACATAATTTCAAATATGCCTGATTAGCAACAATAAATTTTGACTTCAATAATTGATAGTTGAGTTTCAACAAAGATGCATTGATCACCAATCTTTATGCGATTGTCGATCAAGAATTTTTTCCAGCCAGCAGAAAATAATTTATTGCGAGTGCTATTAATATTTGACTTGCCATGCTTGAATATCATCTAGTAAACAAAATGCAAGAATGCAAAATCAACTGAGTGTTTCGACATGCAAGTTTTGTAAAAGTATCTTAGAACATGCTACAAAGGTAGAAAAGTAATGCTAAGGTTATCATGCATCCATTAACACTTCAAAATTATCTATCAATTAAAAGATTGAAATTATTCGAATACAAAAAAGGGACAAAAAGCATAGAGATGACATGCATCTCTCTCTAAGTTACTTGAATTTAGCAGAATAAAAACAAAAAATGAAATCTTCAAAACAATAACATAAAAGATAACATGCATTCAAATATTCAATGATTGTAACTTTAATAGTTGATGACTGAATTTAACTGAATGACATCAATCACAATCTTGATCCGATTATAGATTGACAATTTTTTTTCCATACACCAGAAAAGAAATTTAAAGCACCTTTTAGCATTTCTGCACAGATGATGGCAATATGACCTTCCAAGAAACTTAATTGGCAATATCACAAATGCTTTAAAAGTTACAGAAACTACTTAGATAATTTTGTAGTTGCATATTTTTATCGTTATCCTTACCATAAGCAGGCAAAATCTGAATATATATATTTATATATATATATATATAAGTGTTCAGAAGCAACATAAACAATAAATTATTAAACCTGTAGACAACAAATTATTAAACCTGTAGCCATTGAAATTACAAACAATATGTCTAAATAATATTAGAGCACTACCACCATCTATGACTGCACCAATTAATGAAAAGAAATGGATGATTTCATCAGTGTACGATAGCAATTAAAGAGTTAACAATTTTGCCACCTCTAACCTTTGCCTGCACTGATAAATGAATACAAATGTACTCTATCATCTCATTTTCCTACAATAATATATGTTTTAATTAGAAAATGCATCAATCAAAAACATAACATATATAAGATCTAAAGAAATTTTAAAATGAAGAAAAAATTAATAACACATACAAATTAATAGAAGAATATTCATGAACAACAATTATAGAGTTGGGATTTTGAACTTTTGCTACTTTTGTGTTGATTCTTTTTTCTAAAAAGAATAAAAATATTAAACATGTAGGCTTAACATCATAAAAGAACAACTTTGGATTAATTTAACGACAATACAAAAAAAGTAGAATTGAAATAACCAAAAAACCTGCTTCACCTGGGTTAGTACTTATAAAACTTATCAAATATGCAAAAATGCAGACAAATCAAGAATCTATTTTGAAATTCCTATGAAAGAGTCTGTTAACGGTATTATAGTTTATTCTAACTTATTACGTGAAAAATAATAATATCGAATAGTGAATTTTCCTTTTAGTTTTAGTCAAAATTGATCACATCAGAAAAAGAAAGAAAAGAAATTGGTCATTCTTAAGAAGATTTCTTATCTTGTTTAGTTTTATGGGTTCACCTGGAAAAACTCATAGTGTCAAGAAGTCAAGCAGTGGTATTCGGTAGAGAAAAACAGTAGTTCAATATATTTATTGGTACATTTTCATAATTAACAACGCCAATGAAAAGGATATGGAGTGATCCTTGTTTAAAATGATCTTTTTGGTTGCACTCACATTTCTCTTTTCCTTGAACTTGATTAAGTGAAAATTCAAATGACTTGATGAAAATGTTGCTCAATAATTTCCTTGCCAACCTGCAAAAAAAAAAAGAAACATAAATAAAAGAAACTAAGCAATGTTGAGTCTAAATCTCAATATTTCATTCAATGCTGCTAGGAATTGTAGATACATAAGCTCAAGGAAATCTATAAGTCAACATAGGAACACTATGATTCAGAGACCATTATCTGCAAGTTGGGCCTTGACATATAGGAGAACTTCATATAACTTCCAGGCTCCTGAAAAAGTAATTCAAAATTCTAGACATCAAGCATTAACTCTTTCTTCCATCATTTAAACTAAAGGTTCAAATTTAAAGGCTCAAATTGCTAGACATCATATTCCATTCCATTAAATTATAATGGAAATGCATATACAGTTGACCAAACCATGCATCATGGTTCAAAATTTAAGATTCAACTCACCCTCACCAAGCTTTTAGAAGAGCTTCTTTCTCTTCTACATCAGCAATATCCGGTATAAGTGATTCCAACTTAGTAGCAATTAATTGAACATGCAAATAAAATTATTATGGTGATAAAGGATGTGTGGCTATCAATAAAACTAAACGACAAGCTTTAAAGAGGCTATAGCCTGAACCTTTTTCAGAGTATCAGCACCAGAACTCCATAACTATCCTTGCAAACTGAACAGATTCAACATGACTGTAACACTACTCAATTTTTGTCAAGGCCATAAACTACTACAGCATGTACCCCAAAAACAAAAATAGAGATAACATAAAGTCAAATTGTCACTAGCTCTAGCATTTTTTTTTTTGGAAAACAGAATATTTACATTTAAATACCAAACAGGAGCCGCAAGATAAATAAAAATATAATGCATCAAACCTTTGAGCTTTGAGATCAATCTTCATTAGTTGCTGGATCGTCATCCAATTTTCGCCAGTGTCATGTGATCCAAAATGTCATGATTCAATTTAAGATTTGAAAATAAGGAAGTCTTGAAGACTGGTTCTGCACCGTTTGGAAGGATTCTGGCCACCCGTATGGCGACAATTGGTGGAACAGCAACAGCAAACGACCTAAGGCAGCGGCTTTTCCTGGGAATTTCAAAGATTTTTAGAGAGGAAGAAAAATATTTTGGGGAAAATGACAGCAAAGTGGACAAAAAAAATGGTTAGCTTTTATACTCATCGAAACGCACATCATATGGAGAAAGGAAAATTCGCATGTTTTGAAGAAACAACTATTTCGTGACTACTCCAAACCACACCGGCATAAACCTGATCTAGTTTCAGTTTCAACCTCAATCCATTAGATAATATCTTTTTACTTAGGCCTAACAGGAGGAGGGGCGACAACCATAAAAGCGCAAATCCCATGAGACTTGAGATTTCCGATTGGGTTTTTTTTGCTAGAGATGGGACGCGGCTATAAATGAGACACTTTTATGAAAAACTAAATTTATCAATTAAATATATTTCTCTCTCTCATAAAACGGAATCAATTTTTATAAACAAATTAAACTTGTCAACTCAATAATAAAATCCACTGCTGCAAAAGATAAGAAGCCAGCAGCGCAATTAATGAAGACCCCAGCAGAAGAGAACAAAAACCAAAACGCAAGGAACTGGAACGAAACATGAGACAACAAGAGCAAGGAAAACACGCGGCAGTTGGAGAAGGCAAAAACGCGTTTATTGGAGAGACCACAATCGTGGAAGCACCAGCATTCAAGCTTTTTTCCAACTTTAATAGTATAGATAGATAATAGTTATATAAAAAATGATAAAATTTTTTACTTAAATAATATATTTCTTATTACCATGGTAATAGTAGTGCAAGGTGCTTAGGAAATTATCACCAACTTCTATAACCTTTACACAATAAAAAAATTAAATAAGATATAATCAAAACAACAGAAAATAAAGTAAAAATAAAAATCAAGACTCAAACTATTTCCACGGTGAGTGCATCGATAATCATTAAGAAGATGAAACATGCAAATGGTGTTAGGTTATAATATATGGATGGTGTTTAGTAGCTTTCTGAGAGCCATGGACTGTTAATAATTGTGCAATAACTGTACTAGTAATGGCAAACCATAAATTACTAAGAAATAATAACAGTAGTTATATAAAAAATAATAAAATTTTATACTTAAATAATATATTTCACAACATAACTAAACAATAAATAATTAAATACATTAATTATATATTCAATTTTTTATTAGAAATTATAAATTTTATTTAAAATAATAAATTATCTCATTTGTTTTTTTATAATCTCACATTGGGCAGAATCAATCCTACTTATCATGTGAATAGTGGCACAACGTGTTTAGAAAAGAATAACCAACCTCAACACATTAAAAATAAAAGAATTAGATACAAGACATAACAACGAAATCGAAAGTGAAAATAAAAATCAAAATTTAAACTATCTCCCTAGTAATACGACAATTGTCATTGAATTGATTATGTATGTGGATGGTGCTAAGCTGAAATATGCAAATCGTGTTTAGTTGCTTTCTGAGAGCTATGGTGGTGTACTGTCAATAACCGTGCAATATGCATACTAACTATTGTTAAATTAGCAAAGACTAAAAATAACAATAATAGTTATATAAAAAATAATTATTATATCAACCTGGTGATATAAAGCATGACTAACAAGTAAAAATTTTTATATTATCTCTAATCTTAAAATCTATTTGCGCTTTAATTTTGTTGATTTGGTGAATCTTGATAGACAACAACTATATGTCACAACAGAGATTTCAGCTTTAACTTCTTTTGGTAATAACTTTAGCTTACATAAAAGTTCTGCTATATAAAAAATTTTATATTCTTTTTTCTTAACCTTGATATATTAAAGCGAATAATCAACATCTACAATTCAATATCAATGCTATATGAAAAGTGATTCGCTTACTGAGTGTGATTGAAAAGGTGGATGGTACATTAATGATTCAATATCAATGCTATTAAGTCCGATTCTATACAATTCTTCTGTTTCTTATGAGTATAAATCAGATATTTATAGAACCGGAATATTTTGAAATATGCCATACAAAATGGTATACTAGTTGGAGTAATATAAATTTTGGAAGTGTGTATAAGAACTGTGAAGTGACTGTAAGAGAAGAGAAGAATGACAGATAACCTTAGTTGATTAAGTAGAAGGTTATACGTATGTGTTTAGAAGATACATAATGAAATTACAGGATGTAGATAATGAAACATCCAAAATGGTATGAGGTCATGAGTTAGAAGATACCGGATGAAATTCTAAATAAATTTTCCGAGTAATGTGGATTTGAGAAATTATTGACTCGATTCACAACATGGACTCTATTTATAAGCTCTTACTAGAAAACATAAAAGAGTCTGAAGAGCTTAAGAAATTACTCCAGAGATTAATGAACAAAGAACCCATTTGTATTAGTGTAACGGTGAAAACACAGATGATATGGTTCGAAAGAATAAGAATCGATTATGATTGTGAACTAAATTCTGAATGTTCAATAGTGTCATCACTGAAAATGGACATCCATTTATTCAGGATTGATGTTTTATCTAATCCACTCAATGATGTATGTGGAGCCTTAAGATCAATTTCTGAAACGAGATGTTATTAAATAAAAGCATACAGATAAGTGGCTATAAGATGATGTGAAGAACTTTATATAGTTCTATGAGTTACCTGTGGTACTTAAAGGATAAATGAAATATTTTGTGACGTATGTGAATTTAACGAATGAAACATTTCAAGCACATACGAATAAATTATAAGGGTATATAGTCATGATATGTGAATATATTTCAATTCAATTGAAGGAAATAAGCAATACCCTTTAATAATTCCATGAACTTCTAGAAAATGGAAAAATCATTGTTAAGTTCAATAAATATGAATTTCAACTGAACTATACACATTTAGAGACGTGTGGTCTTAAATAATAAAGAGAACCTCAAATTGTCTGAAAAGAGGTTATTGCTAATGAAGAAAGATTTATAGATAGTGACTGGGATATGAAATCTAAGGGGTTACCCGAAAAATAAATGATCTATAAAGGAGTTTGTGAAATCAACTGATTCATTGATATGATACATACATATATGTGAGAAAATCAAATGGAAGTGGATGAATATGTGTGAGGATAGTATTCAAAAATGTTAAAAGGTTTTAACAAAAGAGTACTATACCATATGGAAAAGTAACTGAAGTGATAAATGTGAAAGAATGGAAATATAATGAGAAGATAAGTCATATGATGATTTGGGAACACGAATTTTGAGATAGTTCTCAAATCAAAGATTTCATGTGATTTCCTCTGACTATTATATGGTTATGGCTAGATATAAGATCAAGCCAAATTTAACAGATAAAATTAGTTATACTTAGAAGAGTAAATAAATGAATAATTGTCAGTCATGTAAATGGATATATATTGGAATTGTGAAATTGTATAAGTAATGTGGAGACGGAATTGGTGTTACGATAATTCCAATTACAGAATTTGATTGTGAAAAGATTACATCCCCAGGTACATTCTAAAATCAAGTGATATTACATGTACCATGAGAATGAAGGATGTAATGATAACTTAATATGAAAAGAGATATCAAGGAAAGTTTTTTACCTAATGTCTCATTTACTGTAATTGATGGCTAATATTAAAGTCTACAAATGAAGTGCAGCCTTAGCTAAATTAATGTGAAAATGAATATGGTGGGATAAAAAAAAGAATCCAAAGGAACTATGATGTTATGGAAGTGATTATAGACTGATTGATCAAATTGAATCACTTTCCATTAACAAGCTCCTGAATTTCTCTAATGCTATAGTCGAAATATATCTGTGAAACAGTGAGAATATATGTGAAGTTTCAGTGAGCATTACATGTGATGTGGATCCCTGATTTGCCATATGCTTATAGAAAATAGCAAGAGGCTTTGGGATTCCAAATTTACGGATAGCACTGCTTAGTACTGATTAAATATTCAAGCGTAATATGTAAATGCTCAATGAAATGTTGAGAGTGGGTGCACTGGATATAAAAACTAATGGGACAATTACATACGATTGATTAAAATTGTCTAAATGATAGTCACCAAATTATTATCGACTTGGCACTAAATGAGATGATATGTAATAAATAGTGTAAATCATCTACTGTATAAAAAGGAAGTGAAAATCGTTAACTCTGAAAGGTAATAAATAATTTTAGGGAGTATAAATTGATTGTGAAAGAGGAAATGTGTGATTTAAAGGAAATTCAACTTGTAAAAGTATATTGGCACTCTCATCTTAACAACAAGATTAACTAAAAGTTAGAAATTATATAAGGAAGAAAAGTACCCCTATTGGGTGCACTTCCTAAATTAAGTGAAATTCAGAGGACCGCAAAGGATATGATGCTATCTGGGTAATTGTGGATAGATTGACTAAGTCTGCTCATTTACTAGCTATTAAGTTTACGGATCCAGTTAGTGCCTTAGCCGATTTATATGTCAGGAAGATAGTGAGGTTGCATGGTGTTTCAGCGAGCATCACATCTAATAAAGATTCCCGCTTCACATCTCATGTTTGAGAGAGATTTCAGGAAGCCATGGGATCCCAATTGAGTTTTAGCACCGTGTTTCATCCGCAGACTGATGGACAGTCCGAGCGTATGATACAGACGCTCGAGGATATGTTGAGAGCGTGTGCACTTGATTTTAGAGGCTCCTGGGACGATCATCTACCCTGACATAGTTTGCTTATAATAATAACTAACAGGCGAGTGTCGGCATGGCACCTTACAAAGTTATATATGGCAGACGATGTAAATCCACGATAGCATAGGAAAAAAAGTGGGAGACTGTAAATTATTAGCTCCCGACTTGGTCGAGCAAGTTCCCAAGATGTACGGGTGATTATGTAAATTTTAAAGGTCTCACCTTTTAAAGGCATAATGAGATTCGGTAAGAAAGAAAAGCTGAGTCCTCAATACATTAGACCTTTCGAGATCTCAAATTGCGTGATAAGTATCCAAACCTTTTTTTTTTGTGATAGGTCGAAGCGAAATTTGGAGGACCGAATTTCTTAAGGTGGGAAGAAAATGTAAAACTTGATTCTACTACACTGTACAAGATATTTGTAATTATTTGATTATAAAAATAAAGTTATTTGGTGAAACTGGGTGAATTGGGTATGTGGGTCCCACCTTGAATTTTACTGTTTTATTGAAGATATAAATGAAATATGGTGTTCAGGAGGTGAAATAAATATTAAATAAATATTTAGAGGCATAAGAGTAATTTTTAAATTTTTGAAATTAATTTATGAATTTCGAGAAACAAATTGGAAAATGATGGTTATGTCCCGAGGGTATTTTCGTAAATTACGCCCATCATAAAAGGAGTTTGGACAAATTAAAAATATTATGATAAACTACATAAAAAGAGGAAAATCATGGTGTCAAAAGATTTGATGAAAAAGTTGAGTTGATCTGAAAATTTTGTCAACGGTTCGTAAGGGGTAAAACTGTAAATTCTCATTATCGGTGCACCGCGCGACAACGAAATCACTTCTATTCATCAAGTTACATTAAATGTGATTTGGAATTATAATTTTTGAAGGTCATTTACATGGTTTTTAAGAAAAAGAGGCAAAATGGCACAAACCGTAAAAATGTTGACTCATTAATGGCAAAATGGTAATTTGGTGAATATCCAGAAAATTCCAGCAATAAAAACGGAACTGTAGCCGACCTTCTTCAGTTCATCTTCAAGCTCTCCCACGACAACCTCCATAGCTAAGAAACAAAAGAAACTTTCAAGCTCTCTTAACACCTAAAATACTTAGAATTTTAACTTCGCTATTTCTACCAAAAATAATCCACATCATCCCTTCTATCCATTGCTACCTTTGGATCATCAAAAGAGGAAGAAAATAAGGAGATAGCAACCCAAGGAAGGTTCGACCAAGGTAAGATTTGTCCAAAAATTTATGGCTTTGATTTGTTTTAAGGTTGTATTCCTAATGTATTCAAGGTGTAGAAAAAGACTATGGCATTGGATTTACTTAAAAATGGCTGAATAAAAATGTGTCATAATTATGGGTTTCGGTCAGCCATGGTATATGAAGAATGCATGCATTTTGTTGCATGAAATTGGTAGGAAATGGAAGTTAGAAAAGATTTAAGTAACATAGAAATAATAGTTTGAAGAAATAATTGAAAAATCAAGAAAAATGGTAAATGGGAGTTTCGGCCAAGGCTGGTTTGGACATGAATTAATGCTGCAATTTATGGTTTGATGGTAGAAAATTAATGTGGAAATCAAAAGAGAAGGTTAGTGAAATCGGAATCGAAAAAGGTACTAAAACAAGAAAGTTTAGTTTTAGCACTAGTGTAACTTATATTGGTTGTATATATATTGTATAATTAGTGGCTGCATTTTATGAATACTAGTGGCTTAAAATTAAAAGGAAAAATATTAATAATTTTTTATAAAATTATTTTACAGCCTGAGTGGACGGATTTTAGTTAGCGTAACCGGGAAGCTCAGCTTCATAAGAGTGGTAAGGGATGCGTGTGTGAATTTGTAGGGATATCCGAATGTATGATTTTCATGCTATGAATTTTATAAGATTTATTGGATATTGAATTACCTTGAAATGCCACGAAATTGTGGTTTCTGGTTGTTGAGATTGTGTTTGAAAGTACAGGGAGGCTAGAACTCTGGCAGTCGTTATGCTGCCGAAATTTACTAAAGATATTTCCAAAAATATTATTAAATATTTTAGTGCATTATTGGTATTTTTCCTAGCCTCAAAAGTGATAAATTAATTATTTTTCATAAACGGTGAATTTACCGAAAAGTATTTATTAAATATTCATGATACCGATTTCGGTAAAGATTAAACTACCGAAAATTTATTCCACGTGTTTTATAAGGAAATGTGTGATTGCTGAAGTGAAATGGTGAATAGTGAATATTTTATAAAAAATTTTCAGTATAATATTCATTAATTTATTATGATTTTCCGTTATGATTAAATAAATTGTATCACGTGTAATGATTTCCATAAAAGCTTTATCACTGTATAACTATTGTTTTGAGACTAAAATGTCTCTGCACGTGTTTTATAGTGAAAAATGTGTTGGTGGAATTATTGTTAATTTTGAAAAATAAATATTTTTATTTTTCCATTAAGTATAAAAAATATTGGAATTGATTTCCAATAACTTTGAATTTTAAGTTTTGGAAAGAAAGTATGGAAACATGTGTGTATGTATTCTACGGTGAAAAAGAACAGTTATGAAATTTTATTACTACTGTGTGATCATCTTATAAACTATTTTTCACCGTACGAAATATTATGATTTACACCTTTATGGATTTTCTGGAAAACATCATTGATCTTACTAAATTCCATAAAGGTAATGAGATTTCTTATATACTGTTTTGAGATTGATAAGCCCCGTATCATGCTCACGTGTCACGTGTTTCATTTGTTACTCATGTGTGAAGCTGTTGACACTAATATTGTCTTCAGCGTCCTGGTTGACACCTGATCAGTGTACGACTGAAGACACCTATAGACTATGGCTATAGATCTCATGTGTTTATTATATTGTCCCTAAAGAGATCTTACGTGTACCCTATTATTCCCTATGGGACTTATAGCATGATATCATTTGGGTGTTGCCTGGTCTCTATTATGATTTCACGTGTTATTATTGATTTTAGTGATATTTTTAGAAAACTATGATGATTTTCTGAAGTGTTTTATTACTAAACTGTTATTATAATTAAACAGTTATTTTACTGTTACACGTGTGAAAGTAATGATTTCAGTGATGGAAACGTTGTGATTATCAAGTGTATAAAATATTTATATGCAGTAATTTGAAATAAGAATATCTAAAAAAAATAAATTTCTACTCCCTATTGTCGCTATGGGTTTTCAGGACAAGACAGGTATTTCAAAATACTTTCCTTACTCTATCTGGATTTCTCGGTCGACTATAGTATCATTTCCTTATAGTGTGCCCAGCATACCGATAGTAAACTAAAAGGTTTTACTACATATAGTCTTCATGATATCAAAATTTGCATGCAATTCTCTTACTGAGCCGTGGTTTGCTCACTCCTTTACTTTCATCATCACAGATTTGATATAAAGAATAGCTGAAGTACCAAACCATGGATTAAATACGCTTGAGAAGCTCGAAGCATCGTATATTGGATTCCCAAGGTGTCACATTTACATTTATATATTCAGACTCGTTTATACAGTACTACTAGTTGGAAATTTTATTTCAAGGGGATGTAAACTAACTTTTTATAGTTTGTGAATATTAATTTACCATAAATAAATATTGTCTAATTTGTTTACTGTTGTAGATGAACAATGTGTAAAGACATCACAGACAGCCCAACCATATAAAATGTGTGGAAAAACGTGAAATAATATAGTCACGGGATGTGACAAAGCATGACTAACAAGTAAAAGATTTTCATATTATCTCTAATCTTAAAATCTATTTGTGCTTTAATTTTGTCGATCTGGTGAATCTCAATAGACAACAACTATATGTCATAGCAGAGATTTAAGCTTTAACTTCTTTTGGTAATAACTTTAGCTTACATAAGAGGTTCTGCGATATAAAAATTTTTATATTCTTTTTTCTTAACCTTGACATATTAAAGCGAATAATCAACATATACTATATTTTATTATGCTCTTACCTTAGCAAAATCAACCATTTTTATTAAAGAAATAATAGTACAAGATTCTAAAAAAAAAATCACCAATTATTATAACCTTTACACATTAAAAAAATATGTAATGAGCTACAACTTAAAACAACAAAAAAGAAAATTAAAACAAAAATCAGGACTCAATCTATCTCCATAACAACAGAATTAGATACAAGACATAACAACGAAATCGAAATTAAAATAAAAATCAGAATTTAAACTATCTCACTAGTAATATGACGATTATCATTGAATTGATTGTATATGTGGATGGTGCTGAGCTGAAATATGCAAATCGTGTTTAGTTGCTTTCTGAGAGATATGGTGGTGTACTGTCAATAACTGTGTAATAATCGTGCAATAACCATGCAATATGCATACTAACCATTGTTAAATTAGCAAAAACTAAACATAACAATAATAGTTATATAAAAATAATTAGTATATCAACCTGGTGATATACAGCATGACTAACAAGTAAAATATTTTCATATTATCGCTAATCTTAAAATCTATTTGCGCTTTAATTTTGTCGATCTGATGAATCTTGATAGACAACAACTATATGTCACAGTAGAGATTTCAGCTTTAACTTCTTTGGTAATAACTTTAGCTTACATAAGAGGTTCTGCTATATAAAAATTTTTATATTCTTTTTTCTTAACTTTGATATACCAAAGCGAATAATCAACATCTACCATATTTTATTATGCTCTCACCTTAAGCAAAATCAAACCTTTTTTATTACAGAAATAATATTACAAGATTCTAAAATAAATCACCAATTATTATAACCTTTACACATTAAAAAAGAAGTATTGAGCTACAACTCAAAATAACAAAACGAAAAATTAAAATAAAAATCAAGACTCATTCTATCTCCATAGCGAGGGCATCGATTATCGTTTAAAGAATGGTGCATGCGGATGGTGCTGTGCTAAAATATGTAGATGGTATTGTGTACATTTCTAAGAGTCATTGTGTTAGACTTTCAATAACCATGCAATAATCGTACAATAACCGTGCAACATCCATACCCGGTTTCATCATTAGTGAGCCGGAACAGGTAAAAAACCAATCTGAAACCGATCGGTCTGGCCCACTACCAGCTCTAAACACAACCCGCATAAAACTTCACATAATGCAATACAACAAATCTAAAAGCTCGAAAGGGAAAAAAAAAGGAAAGAATACTTAAAGCAGAAGTCAGCAACTATAGGGGCTACAAACAAAAATTTCAAGAAATAATGAAGTTAATCAGAAATACAATAAGGTAAAAGTGAAAGTGGAAGGCTTAGTGCAGGTTAAAAAGTTAAAAAACAATGGCAATCAGAGAAAGAAAAAAGTAGCAAACAAATTGCCTAAAAAATGTAGGCAGCAGAGACTTTCAAAAGGGAGCAAGAATCATGGGCGAAACCGACCCAAGGCAGGAATTGGAAGGAGGTTTTAGCGAGACAGAGACACGGTTAGTGTCCTGCAAGCAATTGGAACAGAGAAATAGGCGGCGCAAAGGCTGCAGCAGCCAAGGAAACAACGCGCGAAGGCAAGTGTAAAAGAGAGGTCAACAGCAGAAAAATAGTGAGAAAAAACGTGGCAAAGGGTGGTAGAGTGTAGCTCTACAATTTTTATTATATAGAAGATAGATTTATTGAGTTACGCGCAATCAGAAAAAAGAAATTTGGGAAAAAAAATGGGCAGCGGCCATAGCTCTCCTTCTTTGTCGTACGCACGAATGACTGCCCAACCATAACGGATTCATCACTGGATCACGACCGTCAATTCAGCCATGTATCATTTGCTACGCTCCTTACTCCACAAACAGGGTCAATCACTTCACTAAATTCAAATTCATGTTCCATTAGCAAAGTTTAATTTACCCCCTTAAGTTTTATTTGGCTCCATGAACGTTACAGCCATAGTGAAAGTTGGTCTCTAGAAACACTTATGCAGCAAGATTATCTTCCATAGAGTTTGAGGCTAAGGAGAAACTTTCTCAATCCCATGAGTGCAAATTAAAGTAGTTTCAAGGCTTATCTGAATTTATACTAAAGAAGATATTTTTTTCCTCGAAATTGAAATGAAAGACACATTAGAAGTCATCTTTTGTGTAGAAATTAAGTTCAAGCATTTTGATAATTCAATGCAGTGGAGTCATAAGTAGGATTTAAATCAGATATGTAAACACTTGATAACCAATGCAATCCATATTTTGTGTAGCTTAAGGTCACAAACTACTAGGAAGCTATAGGTCTTCTTGCAGCTCATAAGGCAAGCATTATCCCATTTTCTCTTTGTACAAATTGAAAAACTAGTAACATTCGCTGCCCTTCTGTTGTTCCAGCCAAATACTTCAGATTTGATTGAAGGTGATTCCATATCCATGATATGAAATCATATGAGTTAGCTGGTAAGAAGCACATCCAAAAGATACCAATAATAGTTCTGGTAAGAAGCACATTTGATAAGCAAATTGCTGCACTTCGTTCTAACCAGAAGCTAGCTTCACTGTGATTGATACCAATAATAGTTCTAGGAAACGGCAGATTACACACATTTACAGAGTGAATTTACTGCAATAATATCCAACTTCTCTTCGGAGACGGAGAATGTTAATCCGTCTCTTATCACACTCATAGAAAGTAAATTTATTGTAATAACATCCAACAACTCTCTTTGTAAACCTAGAATTCCCTCTCTGGGAATAGAATAGAAGCAATCAGAGACCAGCAATTAGAGAAGATGATTTGATTTAAGCAAGTACAGAAAACAAAAGAGCATCGCGTCAATATTGCGTATCTATTCATTCTGTCAATCAATTTAACAAAATTCATCCTCTCAATCAATTAAACAAAAATAGAGCTAACAGAGAGCTTACATAATAAGTTTTGTTATATAAAAATTTTATATTTTCTTTTCTTATCTTTGATATATCAAAACAAATAGTCAACATCTACTATATTTCATTATGCTCTCACATTAAGCAAAATCAACCCTCTTTATTATAAGAATAATAGCGCAAGATTCTCAAGAAAAGATCACTAATTATTATAACCTTTACACTTTAAAAAGATGTAATGAGCTACAACTCAAAACAACAGAACAAAAAATAAAAATAAAAATAAAAATCAGGACTCAATCTATCTCTATAGCGAGGGCATCGGTTATCGTCTAAAGAATAGTGCATGCGGATGGTGCTGGGCAGAAATATGTAGACGGTACTGAGTAGATTTCTAAGAGTCATGGTGTTGGACTTTCAATAACCGTGCAACATCTACTAACCATGGTCAAATTGACAAAACGATTAATTATATAAAAAATAATATACTATATACTATATACGATTAGTTATATAAGAAATAATAAAATTTTAATTATATACTATATTTTACAGTAAAACGATTAATTAATAATTAAATATTATAATTGCAAACTATTTAAATCAAATATTAATATATTCAAATTCGATTCAATTCATTGTTCGAGAAATTTAAGCTCAAATTTAACTACAAATAGAACTAGAATAAAATAAAAAATAAATCAACTCATATCTGTTATAATTTTTAAGTCAGGATTAATGAGAATTACAATCACTTCCAACCACTTAATTTCTTAGAACTTAGAAGTTAGTTTGGATCATAAGCTTTCACCAATTTGTTATCACTTTGGATCGATCTTGTTTATCTTTCACCATACCTCAAATTAAACAAGAATTGCCGATAAGTACAAGATTTTATGTCATCTCAAATCTTAAAATCAATTTACGCTTTAATTTTATCAACCTGGTTAATCTTGATAGACAATAGCATTTTTCCTGTATATCCTAGCAGAGATTTCAGCTTTAGCTTTTTTAGAAGTAGTTTTAGCTTACACAAGAGTTACTGCTCTATAAAAATTTTCATATTCTCTTTTTTTACCCCTGATATATTAAAGTGAATAGTTAACATCTCCTCTATTTCGTTATAGTCCCACCAATCTCTATAGCAAGGGCTAAAATATATATTTTTATATATCAACCTAGTGATATAAAAAATTAACAATAATAGTTATATAAAAAATAATTATTATATCTACATAGTGATATAAAGCATGACTAACAAGTAAAAGATTTTCATATTATCTCTAATCTTAAAATCTATTTGCATTTTAATTTTATTGATTTTGTGAATCTTAGGGTCCGTTTGGTACACAAATTTCATTTTCTAGAAAATATTTTTCATATTTTCCAGTGTTTGGTACCTGTAAAACATTTTCGGTCAATGGAATATGAAATTCAGTCAATGAAAAATCTTTAAGGATTTTGAGAAATTGTCTTACCATTTTCAAAAGGGGAAAACAATTGCCAAACCTATGCCACTATTAAGAAAAAAGGCTTCATTGAAACTCAACTTAATCTATATTGAGTTAAAACAACAAGCAATAGAAAATATTTTTCACCATATCAACCAAACAATAGAAAATATTAGTTTTTTCAAAAAATTAAATTTTTACGCGAACCAAACGGAGCCTTAGTAGACAACAGCATTTTTCTTATATGTCACAGCAGAAATTCCGGCTTTAACTTCTTTGGTAAGAGCTTTAGCTTACATAAGAAGTTCTGCTATATAAAAATTTTTATATTTTATTTTCTTATCCTTGATATATTGACATTTTGAATCATGATGAAATTGCTTTTGAGGTGGATCACTAGTTCGGGATAGAAAGAGGTCAATTTTTATATAAGTAAATAATTTAAAGTTATATGTGTGTGTCGGGGATTATTATCTTATCTATTGCTTGTGGAGTTTTTTAACTCCACAAAACTCCACAAGCAGGATTAGGATAATGACACATGTCTGTTTAAAAATTTTAAAAAATAAATAATAAATAAAATATAATACGTGTTATCATTCTAATCCCGCTTGTGGAATTAAACAACTCTACTACTAGTGAATAGGATAATAATCCTCTCTCTCTCTCTCTCTCTCTCTCTCTCTCTCTCTCTCTCTCTCTCTCTCTCTATATATATATATATATATATATATATATATATTCAAATCGATTTAAGCAAATTTATTTGTGTTTGATTCAACAAATTTATGTGAAATTACTTTTTCACAATTTTTCAACCGAATTAAACTCAAAATATTTTTTAAAAATACTCTTTTATCACTTGAACAAATATCTATTCATAAGGAAAATATTTTCAAAATGTGAAAAAAAAAGATAATTGAAAATAAATTTACCGTTACCAGCAAAGATGTAAAATCAAAGCAAATATATATTTTTACAAACAAGATTTTGACACGAGCAAGAGAGAACGGTATGATTGAGATTGGAATTTTAAAATTACAAAATTTGTACATTTTAAAACTAAAAATGTAATATTTAAATTATTACTAAACGTATATCGATCCATTGATGGCTCACTAAGTCTGAACCAAGTAGAGACAAATAATTAGTTTTGGGATTAATCATCCATCATTATATTAATACAGGTCAAATATGTCAAAATATTTATGGTTTTACATCTGAAAATAAAAGAAAAAGTCTAGTTTGAAATTCAACTAATTAAAGCAAAAAGGCATGCTTTAATGTTTGAAAAGTTTGTTTTTTTTTTGTTTTTTAAGTGGTTGGTAAACCAGAAAAAAGAGAGGCAAAAGGGTGTAAAGTTAAAATTAAAACTTCTATTTGAATATTTTTAAACTGAGATCTTGTCTGGTTTTGGGACTATGACACAATGTCAACTCAATTCGTTGAAAATCCAGTGACAGGAACATCAAAATGACAAGTTATTTGCTCAATCAAGTCTTGTTTTTTCAGATTTTATTCCTTTCATATGCCAAGTTCATACTTAACTGCAATATAATCTAAGTTTTTGCAAAGCCTTGCTGTCCCATGGCACCCCATTTTCCAAAAGTCATGAAGAAATTTTGGGTATAATCTTTCTACTGCACATTAATTCAGTCATAATGACATTTTATTTGATATTTTGTTTAAAGGCAAGGTCTGAATATTCAGAAAGGACTTTTCTTGAGGAGATTAAACTTTTTGAATTGACGTTTTGACATTTTAATAAAATTGTCTTTGAACATAGATTAATTACGTCGAACTAAAATGATTTAATGTTAAATTTGAATTTAATTAATTTTAAAAATTTAAACTAATTTGTTTTGAACACAATCAAATTTAATTTTTGAAATTTGAAGTCAATTTAATAAAATATTTAAATCACTCAAGTTCGATCACAAGTTTAAATAATCCTTTTTTTAATTATATACTATATATGATAGTAAAGTTATAAATTAATAATTAAATATTATACTTGCAAACTATTTCAATTAAATATTAATATACTCAAATTCGATTTAATTCATTGTTCGAGTAATTTGAACTCAAATTCAACTATAAATAGAACTTTGATTAATTACCGAATTAAACTTGAATAAAATAAAAAATAAATCAACTTATATTTGTCATAATCTTTAAGGCTTTGCTTAATAAAAATGATGAAAAGATGTGATGATAAAAAATTTACTAATATAATGATTAAATTACAAAAAAAAAATAATTATGAAACCTAACTATTAACTTAGCAAATTCTTCATTCTCTCTTCTTTGCACCATTCCTATCAAGCAAAGGTTAAGCAAGGATGAAAGAGAATTAACATCACTTCTGACCATTTAATTGCTTAGGACTCAGAAGGCAGTTTGGACTCAGTGAATAGGACAAGTCGATCTTATCAGTCTTTCACCGTAACTCAAAGTAAACAAGCATGGCCGACAAGTACAAGATTTTCATGTCATATATGTAGTGTCGTTTGTCAATCTTAGAACAAAGTAGAAATTCTAGTTAATTTTGCATACAATTTTGGTAAAGTCTACAAATGTCTGTGCTGACATTTTAACAGTGCTTATTCTATGAACTCTTGAATTCTTTCAATGTTTATAGTCGACAGATTGATTGCTGACTTAAATATTTGGAATAAAACCAGTTTACTTCGTATTCATTCACTACTAGAAAATGAGCTTTTTGTAACGCTTAAAATCGTTACAAAATACAAATTTAATGTTGCTAAAGTTTTTTTGCAACGATTTTTAGTCGTTGCAAGGTCGTTGCGTAAACTTCCGTTACTAAAAGTATACGCAACGACTTTCATCACATAATAAATCGTTGTAAAAAAATATTTGTTGCAACGACTTTTTCTCGTTACTAATTAAATTATCGTTTTAGCAACGACTTAATATTTTATCTATATTTTTTTTAGCAACGGAATATATTTGGTTACAAATTACAATTCCATTTTGGCAACAACTTTTTTATTGTTGCAATAGGTAGTTTAGCAACGACTTGCAACCAATGAATACAAAACGACAATATGTCGTTTCTAATTTTATTCATGACGACTAAAATCGTTGCTACAAATAATTACAAAACCATATTTTTATTATTTAATTTATTTTATTTTACAAACAAATTTTTATCATTGCTAATATATTTTACAATGTAAAAAAAAATCAATATTATTGTTACAAATAATTTTTTCACTACAATATTGTTATAACCACAAATAATAAATTATAAAAGAATTGATAATTTATATATTTATTATTACTGAAATTTAAAATTCGATACAATTTCATGAATAAAAAAACATAAAGAAAGTGTTGAATCTGTAAACCTAGCACAAATTTCTAGGGATGACTCTCATCCTGGAAAGCTAGCTTGAATCTATAAGCTCTAAGCATTGATGTTTGGCTAATTAGCTTGATCTCCATACTAACAGCTTGGACAATACATCTACGGGCATCTCATATCCATATGAACTTGGAAATAGGATTTTTAACTTCATTGCAGCTATATCATAAGCCTCGATCAGCAGCTTCTTCTTCAGTGTCTGGCGATTAAGCAAAGACCTTCTTCAAGTTTTTCTCCTCCCCAAGCCCTCAAGCTCTGTTATTTTTGGTTTCTGTAACTCTTGAGCACTTGCCTGAGAAATGCTACTTGCTTGCTTTTGGCAGGGGTAGCCAAACATTCCATTTAAAGCTTCATGTATTATTACAATTCTAAACAAAGTAAAGAATTACAACAAACTTGCTCAACATGTGAAGAACTATTTAGTGCTGAATCTTTGTTCACTATCGGCATTTGCCTGAACCTATGCTGCATATTGCAGATTCCAAAGGATTTCATCAAAAGACGAGCGATTCCATAATTCTGGACAAATGCACTTACCTGTTAAGGATATCACGATTGATATAGATTCTTGTGAGCATATAGCTGAAACAACGGGGTCCATGATCCTTGAACGCCCATCCTGGTTGCTCAAAGATGCCTGTTAAAAAGATAGGTAATTAATTGTTTGCATAGCTTTTTCACGACTAATCCACAGGTATTTCTGAGTACTCAAAGAGTTCCCACACATACCAATTCATCGCGCAGAGTCACCTCTTTGTTTGCAGCCTTGGAAGGTCCAATCATCGACTCCAGCAAGATGAGCCCAAAGCTATAAACATCATCCTCTAATCTTGTCATTTGCCTGAATATTGTTCAAATGGTAAATATCTGCTTAAAACTGCTAATATGCTGAACTGACATTGAGCAGATCAAGTGAAATGCTACTTACCATGATTTAGGATCTTTTCCTTTTACCTGCAAGTAAATTGAAACAAAGGGTTAGTGCAAACTTAACCATTCAATTAGCAAATTAAGAACTATTACCCACCCCATAATCATCAGTTTCTTCCGAGATAAATCATCAGTTTCTTCCGAGATAATTGACAACCCGTAGTCACCCAATTTTGCCATTCGATGCTCATTGAGCAAGATGTTATTCGTCTTTACTCTGTTGTGGAAGAAACTAGGAATAACTCTAGTATGCAAATAGGGCACAGCCTTGCAGACACCAATCAGAACTGCTAATCGTTCTGACCAATTGAGAACCTCTCCAGAACATCTCTCTACAAAACAGAATGCACTGCTTTATCCATATGGATATGGACAGGGTAAAACAAAACAATCTGAAGTAGAACATTTGGAATCCAAGATTACCGGAGAGATAAGAACGAAAATTCCCATTGGCAATGTATTCATATACGATGAATACTCTGTTCACCCTGTAGTCATCTGGTCTTACTTCAATGTAATGCCCCAAGATGCAAACCAAGTGCGGGTGGCGAATCTTTGCAAGCATATCCAACCTGAGTTTTAGATTTAAAACTAATCTAATTTGAAACCATGAATTCCTAATTTAAGTTCAATAAACCTCAAGAAAACACATCAATCCTTAAGTTCCAACCAACCTCGATTCAACCAACGACCTCCTAGATTCCCATCGAAAAACCACAACAGAGAATTCAAATGCATTAACAATCCATAAGCAAACACCATTACAACATAGAGAAAAAAAAACAAACAACACAGAAGTCAGAAACTCAACATGAAAAATACAACAAAAATATAAAAAAGGTCACTCTGACAGTGTTATTTCTCAGGGTTTTCGACTCATAAAGTTTTTTTTTTTGGGTTTTAGAAAAAGAAAATGGTTCTTTTGTGTTTTGGGTGTCTGGCAGCAAGGAAAAGCAATTTGGGGTTTATAGAGACAAGCAACTACTGGAGGCAAAAAGGGAGGCCCATGGAGGCAAAAGAGGAGAAAGGGCTCGATTTCGCAGAGAGGAAAAAAGCCTTTAAGTTTTATGAGAAAAGAAAGACAATAAGACAAAGGAAGAAAATAGAAAGAGAAGAAGCATTGGTTGAAGAAGATGGGTTAATCGAGTAAGAAAGGAGAAGAAAAGAGGAACAAGAATGGAGTGAGCCATCGAGTCTGGGTCATCTAGGAGGAACGAAGGTTGGGATGCGGCAGGTTTCTAACTTAGGCGAAAATTGAAGACTGAACCGACTTAGGTTTCTCACTCTTATTTTTAATTTTTATAAATTACAATAATTATACAAAATAAAAATTAAATTACAACAGTTTAATAACAATGATGAAAAGTCATTACAAATGTAATAAGATTTTGAAATGATTTTTTTGTCGCAATATATGATATATATATATATATCATAACAATTTTTTTTATTGTTCTCTAAAATATTAAAAAGTTAATAAGGTAATGATAATAAAAAATGGTTGTAAACATAATAAGATATCATAATGATTTTTTTATTGTTGTTACTTTAATAAGAAATAGCAACAATAAAAGTGTCATTGTATAAAATATAAAGAAAAAATCAAATAAGTAACGACAATTGAAAGTCGTTGCAAACATTATAAGATATTGTAACGACTTTTTTTATCGTTATTATTTTGTTAAGAATTTATAACAACAATAAATGTCGTTGTATAAAATATAAAGAAAAATCAAATAAGTAACGACAATTAAAAGTCGTTGCAAATATAATAAGATATCGTAACGATTTTTTTTATCGTTGTTAATTTAATAAGAATTTGCAACAACAATAAGTGTCGTTGCATAAAATATAAAAAAAATTAATTAAGCAACAACTATAAAAAGTCGTTGCAAATGTCATGAGATTTTGCAATGACTATCTTAGTCGTTGTAAATTTTGGTTGCTAAAGGCCACTTTTCTAGTAGTGATTTGTCTCCCCTCAGTTAATTTCTCCTCACCCACCTCAGCTTCAAAATTGACCTCAATGCCATATGCTTGATTGATGACAATAGGAGATCGAATGACATTAGGAAAATTGGTTCATTAACATTTAGCATTACATTTCAACCACTAATTAACATGCCTATATTAAAGCCTTAGATCACTAATTGATTTAATTTATCAATAGTAATTTTTTATTATTTTAACTCAATAATTATGTACACAGCGCATTTTTTAATTAAGAGAAATCTTCTTAAGTTCGAGTTTGAGTTTTACTTTTAAAAATGGTATATTCGGCTTGATCCTATATTAAAAAAAAAACCACATAATTTTATGTTATCTATTACCTTTTAGTTTGAGGTAATTAACACAAGTTGATAAGGCATAAAGCTAGTTTCTCAGTGGCTCCAATATTATACTCATTGCCATCAATTGGTAAATTAGGGTAATGCTCCACTTTAGCCATATTCCAAAATAAATTGTATTTAACCGTTCACATTTTCATTCCTTTTTGCATAAAGACTGCACTTTGAGTCTTGACCATTGGTTATGAGCCCAAGTGGTCCATGCACAAGTAATTTCAGGACAGATTGATCTAATTATTTTAAACACGGTAATGTAACATAATAATAAAAGTATGAATATCATATGGAATAAAATTTGATAAAAATTATATATAAATATAACAAAAATTTTTTAAAAAAATGTATTTGACGTGTCAACACTAATTATGACACAAAATTTTTGTATTTTACATTATACAAACACAAATATATATACATGAATTGACAGGTGTTAAGGGGGGTATCGACTTGGTTTCGATTCACTCGAAGGCTGAGGCTCATCTGGTCAAGGTTTTCTTTCTATTCACACCCTCATAGTCATCGTGCAAACAAACAAAGAAAAAGAAAAATGAAGACTTAATTCACCAACAACTGCTCCAATTGAAACACTGTCAACCCCATGTCTCTTTGCAACTCGTTTTGGTTGGTTGCCAAACTTCTGCTTCTCTTAGGAGAAGAAGTTTTGCACAAAGCCTGCTCATGTTCCCGACGCTTGGCCCTGACTCTGACAGGCTCAGGCTCATTGTTGCCAATCCTGTTCGGGAAATTAAGCAAAGCCCTGGAACCACGCATTTTGTAAGCAGCTCGATCGTAAGCCAAAGCAGCTTGCTCTGCAGTCTCGTAAGTGCCTAGCCAAACTCTCGCCCCATGCTTCCCCGGGTCTCTTATCTCCGCCGCGAACTTCCCCCACGGCCTTTGCCGAACTCCCCTGTAATGTCTCCCCTTAACCACCTTTTGATTCCCATGGCGAAAGCAATTCTCTTGTTTTCCCATGAAAGCGCTGCCAAATAGCATTTGAGTTGCAGCAGCTACAGACTGAGTCAACCCCATTGGGTTCAAGTCGATAAACGGTGCACTCACCTCCTCAGGCTCGGCTCTAACGGCCGCTACCACCGTTGAATCCGCCGGAGACCAACCAAAGTTAAGAGCTTCGTGAAGGGAGTTGTAGATGATCATGTCCTCGGAGTCATCAACTTTCAAGGGCAAATCACCCCAGTGTTCCGTCAAGCAAGAGTTAAGGCAACCAAAGCTTGAAGTTCGAGGAAACTGATGAGAAAAGCTAAACTCACACATGCGAAACTCGTTCATTAGGCTTAGCTGTGATCAAATATCAAAGCAAATGAAGAAGAGAACAATAATGGACAGAATTTAGAAAGAGAAAGACGGTATTTATAGAAGAGAAAAAAAATTAGTGAGAGGTAATTAATTAATGATAAATTGATAATTAACAAATTGGGAATATTTTAAGTTTCTATGAAATTTCTAAAATGCAAGTGGGCAAATTGGTAGGGAAGGGGAAGGCATTAGTTCATGTGACATGTGATGGATATTGGATTGGATTAGGGGCTTTAAGGCCCTTTTCTTAAGGTATTTTTTTTTTTACTTTTTAAACAAAATTTGATTTTTACGAAATTTAAAAATAAAAATTGTGAATATATCCGATTAACATGTGAAAATGTATTTTTAAAATAGTCTGAAAAAATTATGTTTCAAATAAAATATGAGAATATCTTGACCTATTATAAAAATTAAATAAAATCAATCAATTTCGATAAATTTTTATAAAACCGGCATTTGGACATTTGATTTGAGAGAGTGTGTGTATATATAGGGTTTAGGGTTATTTTCATGTTTGTGTGTATATATATATGGATTATTGTTTCATCCATCGTCACTGCAAATAAAATATTTCACAAGCAAATTTCTTTACATGATATGTGTCTTTTTAAACAGAAAGTTAATGACTCAAAATTATTAAAAAGACACATGACATGTAAAGAGACCCGTTTGTGGAGTTTTTAATTTGCATTGACAGTTATCACTCTGCAAAAAGGTGGATTAATTCAAATTTTATATTCTTGAAAAATTATACTATATAAAAAAGAGGTTTATAAGAGATATGCATGTGTTTGTGAAACTTTCAGTTTAAAATCTTCATATTTGGATCTTAAAAGGTCTTTTGATATTTATAATCAATCAATAACTCTTATGTTAGCTAAACCTAATGAAAATCTGCATGTAATAAAAGTATTGCAAATTAATGAATGGATTTTTTTTTATAAAAAAGACTGCAACCTGAGGAGAAGGAAATATATATATATATATATATATATATATATATATATATATATATAAATATATATGAATGTCCTGATTCAAAACTCAAATCTATTAAAAAACCACTATAGGGTGAATCATTTTATTGCATGCATTATTGTATAAAAAAAACCCTCAATTGCCAACAACTTTTAACTGGATGATTAAATAAAATTATAGCATGTTATAAAACTTAAGTTCAATCTAACAAGCTCAATCTCTATCTCCAATTATAAAAAGGAAAATCACTTTATGTTTAACTTTTATATTTATTTTAATAAACGTAATTTTTTTATTTTATGCCTTATGATTTTCCATCACTTATTTATTTAATTTAAAATTTACACTTTTAGGTTAAAAAAATAAATAAAAGTTAATTAGAAATAGAAAATTATAATTACAGATAGTATGATACCTTAAACAAGGCTTTTTGGCATTAAAAAATTAAGACATTTTAATTTTAAATACAAAGGATATTAACATTTTCTTCATCTTAGGAAAAGACAAAATGCCATGACCCAAATATCCTTGACTTTAAAGATTTATCCAATAAAATAAAGAACACTATTTATTGCTTATTAATTAATTAATTAATTAGAAAGTCCAAGGGAGGCTAAAATATGGAAAAAAAATACTTCACAAACATTTTTAAATGTTGTCTTTTTCTTACTACTAATTAATGAGATTTATTATTTCATTTAATTGTTAATTTCTCTTAAGCAAGTAATGCCACTTTTTTTAAAATAGTTTTTGCCTCTGTCATTTGGTTATGTAATGACAAAGTTTGGAAAAGATGCTGCTGCCATATATAAAAATGATAGAACGATTATGAAAGCACAAACAAGAGATGAAAAAGGTTATGCTTAAAAAAGAAAAGTTATAATCTCTAATCACGATTGTGTAATTCAAGATTCAACAGTGGTTATATATATAAACAAAAAGTAATTTGACATTTTATTAATTGGTGAATGTAATAATATATAATTTTAATAATTTTTTATTTTTAAGTTTAAGAATTAAAAAAATTACATTTTATGATTTATTAACAGTGCATGAGATTTTTACATTACAGTATATCAAACAGAAATCTTAATATTAACCAATAAGGTCTTCGCTTAGTGATAAAGAGTAAATTTCGAAATTTTAAGATCTCAAGTTCGAGTCTCATTAAATGTGAAATTGGAGTTAATTGTTAACCTGTTCATCGAATTTAACAGACTAATTATAATTGTAACTTTGAATGAGAATGTACTATTCAAAAAAATAATAAATCTTAACATTACTAGGTAGTTACTTTAATTTTACTAAGATAAGACAGTTTGAAAACAGAATGCAATTACTACTTATGATAAAAAAAAGCTTTTTTTATATATTGATTAATTAAAAGATTATAACATATATTTTTATTTTTTTAATTTTTAATATATCTTAGTAGATATATATATCTTTTTTAATTTTATGAAAAAAAATAAAAATCACATTAATCGTGTACGAAATATTTTTGTTATATTTTCCGACTAGAGTCAATTTTATCTTATTAAATCAGTTCATTAATATGGACTTTGCTCTTTAAATGGCCCTTTCTTTTCGCCTTTTTCAGTATTGTTTTTCTACATGGAAACTATGTTGGAATTTCCCTGTTTTTCTACATGGAAACTATGTTGGAATTTCCCTCCACAAGATTTTTTTTTTCCTTCGACCATGTTTTCGAGATCTTAAAACGTGCGTCTCTCATCACCAAGAAAAGTTTTTCGGGTGCATTTTGGAAAGGACAAGATATTAAAGTTGTCAATAATCATACGTTCGATTTTCTTTTTTCTTTTTATATCTTATTATGAATCAGAAAATAATTAAAATCAATAAATAAAAAACAATTTTTATCAATTAAACATTATTTTCAATTGAGATCGAATTTTAAAATTTTTTTTTATGGTTCGGTCTAATTAGATTCATAATAGATTGAATAGTTTAATCTGTGAATAGATTTAGATTCTTTTCACTCACAAAAATTAATCCGTATGGATAATAATTTTCTTCTTTATTAATCAAAATTTAATTTTTTTTATAAGGGCATTTCAAAAATAAAATTTTGAATAAAACAAGTCCCTATAAAGTAGTTTGCTTTTAACTTTTAAGATCACTTAAGTTCCATAAAGTAAGGTTTAAGATCACTCTAAACCCTAAATTCTAAACTCACTTTCAATTGAGAAATTTAAAAAAAGAATTAAAAAAAAGTGATGATGAGAGCATTTGCAATTTGGGTGAGATCATCTTGTTGGAAAAAAAATCTTTAACATACAAGTTTGGTGAAGTCCAATCGAATTATGATTTCCTTCCTTTTTTTTATACAAAATAAAAAGACCAAACATATTTTTAATATTTTTATTTTTCAAACACAATTTCAATTGAAAAAGATGATGGAAATTGATTTTTTGGCCACTTTATACCTTTCCTTTGCATTTTCTATGTTATTGCTTTTGTTATTGGAAATAGAAAAAATAGAATGGAATGAATGTGATAGTGATATCTCTAAATCTTTTTATTTGGAAATCTTGTGAGTAGCGAGGAACACAAGAAAGTAAAAGGGTTGTTGAGTCTGAAAATTAATTTAATTGGTTCATATAACTTTTTAATTATTTTTAATTTATTTAAATTGAAGGATATGGTAAGAAATGAATATTTAATTAATCTTAAAAAGATATAACCATAAAATTAAAAAAAAAGATAATTAAAGATACCTAAATTAACGAATCCTTCCTTTTCTTACGGATTGAAACGAAAATGCAATTATAATTTATGATAAAAACTTATTTTTATATCATAAAGAATTAATTAAAAGATTATGACATTCCCCCCAAAAAAATTAAAAGATTATGACATATTTTTATTTTTTTAAATTTTAATATATCTTAGTAGATATATATCATTTTTAATTTTATGAATAAAAATAAAAATCACATAATCGTGTACGAAATATGTTTTTATATTTTCCGAGTAAAGTCAATTTTATCTTATTAAATCAATTAATTCATATGGACTTAGCCGTTTAATTGCCTATTTTCTCTTCGCCTTTTTCACTACTGTTTTTCCACATGGAAAATACATTGGAATTTCTCTCCAAAAGATTTTTTTTTCCTTGACCATGTTTTTGAGATCTTAAAACGTGCACGTGTCTCATCACCAAGAAGAGTTTTTCGAGTGCACTTTGAAAAGAACAAGATATTAAAGCTGTCTCAGAGGGTGTAAAAATTGTGGCAAAGTGTATAATTATTTCGAGTTTGGTGAAATTTTATTGGGTGACAAAATTTTTTCAGCAAATACAATTGCATTCTCAAGTTCCGAATCAAAGACCATCATACGTTTGATTTTCTTTTTTTTTTTTATATCATATTATGAATGAAAAAATAATTAAAATCAATACATAAAAAATAATATTTATTAATTAAACATTACTTTCGGTAAAGATTTAATTTTAAAAATTTTGTTTATGGTTTGGATCGAGTTAGACCCATAAGTGATTGAGTAGTTTAATCCGTGGATTAAAATTCTTTTCACTCACAAAAATTATTCTGTATGGATAATAATATTTTTTATTAATCAAAATTTAATTTTTTATAGGAGCATTTCAGAAATAAAATTTTCAATAAAACAAGTCCCTATAAAGAAGTATGCCTTTTACTTTGAAGATCACTTAAGTTCCATTGTCAAGCCATGGCTGTGACTCAATCTGAACTAAGAAATTAAAATAAAAAAAAAAGTGATGATGAGAGCTTTTGCAATTAAGGTGAGATCATCCTGTTGAAAAAAAAAATTCTTATAACTTACAAGTTTGGTGAATCGAATTATGATTTCCTTCCTTTTTTTTAATACAAAATAAAAAGACCAAACATATTTTTAATAATTTTATTTATCAAACACAATTTCAATGAAAATAGATGATGGAAATCCATTTTTTGGCCACTTTATACCTTTCCTTTGCATTTTCTATGTTATTGCTTTTGTTATTGGAAATAGAAAAAATAGAATGGAATGAATGTGATAGTGATATCTCTAAATCTCCCTAATTGGAAATCTTGTGAGTGGCGAGGAACACAAGAAAGCAGAAAGTAAAAGAGTTGTTGAATCTGAAAATTAATTTAATTGGCTTATATAATTTTTTATTTTTAATTATTTTTAATTTATTTAATTTGAAGGATATGGTAAGAAAGGAATAATTAATTAATCTTGAAAAGATATAACCATAAAATATTTTTTAAAAAAAAGATAATTAAAGATACCTAAATTAATGAATCCTTCTTTTTCTTAACCAAACTTTTTTTTGGTTACATTTTCTTAACCAACTAACCGCTAAAAATGAGTATTATACTGAAAGAATTAAGGTGTGCAAGTATTTTTTATAATTAAAGATGTTTATTTTAAAAAATAAAAATAGGATTTATTTCGTAACAAATAATAAATAGTCATAAATGGATCATATCATGTATTTGTAAACCATTAAAGTTCGATTCAATTATATCCGAATTCAATTAATTTATTTTCCAATAGATTGAATTTAAACAATTCGTTTAGCAAATCAACCATAGTTTTTACATTTATGCCATAATGAAAATTCAAACAATGAAATAATATCCATACACGAATTAATGATTTAATGCATGAAACAAATTATTAAAATAAATAAATAAATAAACCGGGGGTAGAAATTTCATCATCGACAACCTTCATTCAAGCGTTGAAACTTGAAACCAAAGGTACAGTTTGGTCAAGGATTGACTAGCTAATAAGTTAAATTGTGGGTTTGTTTAATTGGTTTAAGTGGCGTGAGGTTATGGCCATCGCTTTGCCACACGTAGCTTCGAGTCTTCGACGACCCTCCTGGCTTTGATTACTGCTACTGCCCACCGCCTCAATCCAGCCACTAAAGGACAACTAAATTAAATTGGTCCAAATAAAGAAATGTTTCTAAATAATTTAATCACAATCATAGTGAAAAATCAAACTTGTTTAATATTGCTAAATTTTTTTTAAAAAAAAATAACAGATAAATATATAATAACAAAAACTAAAATTTGAAAATAAAAGAAAAGATCATAAATGTTAAAATTTGAAAAGCTGTCGGATTTTTTTTAATATGAAAGAGTATGAATAAATAATATTACTCAAGTTAACAATATGAAGCACAATATTCGATTGAGTGCACTAGACTTGTGATAATCAAAGCATCGAACACTCTCGTTGTTAGATATAAAAATTTTGAATTTGAATTCAATTCAGTTAGTTTATGCAATTGTACTAAGAGATAAATTTTTGTAGTTGTCCTATTCTTCTTGAGTCTTGAGATTACAAAGAAATATGAAAATCATATTATATTCAGCATTTGAATTAGATATTAAACACGTAAGGTTGAGCTTGATTAATCGGATAAATATGCAGGAAGCCATGAACTTACCCTTAATTAAGCTGTTTTTGCTGTGGATTATTACTTTAGTATCCAAATGAGGAGAAATCTTGCAATTAATGTTGCTTTTAAGCTAATCAATGTCTGTTTCTTTCTATTCTATCAAG
Source organism: Heritiera fomes (assembly GCA_032173925.1). Taxonomy (NCBI): domain Eukaryota; kingdom Viridiplantae; phylum Streptophyta; class Magnoliopsida; order Malvales; family Malvaceae; genus Heritiera; species Heritiera fomes. The sequence continues at coordinate 884,611 of JAPDPM010000005.1, read as the reverse complement.
TAATTAAGTGATCATTATCCATAATTATTAAATGAAAAAGGCGTAGAGCTCCATTGGCAAAACAAAGAGCCAAACAGCCAAAATCCTGGTGGCCAGAGTGATTTGCTTGGGCAGAAAATGGCGCCCACAGCGGCATGGACTGCTTAGCAGTTTTAAAGCAAGTTGATAATAAAAGTGAGCTGCTTGCACAAGTGGGCGCTTTGCGGCTGCATGCAACGCAGGTTCGTTCACCCTATTGTTTAATAAAATCTGTTTGAAGATTGAAAAGCCTTTGCTTCTCTCTCAAGAACTCCAATCGCCATAGTCAACAATTCAAACCACATGGGTTTTGAATTCAGTGTCCAGAGTCAGAGAAAAGATTTAAAGTTTTAGTTAAACAAGTCATCGTCCTCCACTACTCCTGGTTGAATTTAGGGAATAATGCGTATATACATCAGATAGCTTTAGCTCTCTTTGATCTTGCACAGAAGCACATGATAAATAGTGCAGATTGATTCCATACAGGCACATGATAAATAGTGCAGATTGATTCCATACAGGACCTTGGTTTTTCCGTTTAAGAAATGAAAATTTAGGCTTTGCTTAGTAAAATGAAAAGAAAGAGGTAAGGAAGAACAATTAGTTAATTAAATGGTTATGCCTCATAATAATTTTTTTATTTTGTAGTTTAACCTTTTGATTAACCAATTTTCTTTTCTTATCTCTTTCTTTCCACCATACCAAACAAAGTCTTAAATTGTGTGGATAGTTCGACAATTCTATTGATACGACAATAATAGAGTGGGCCACTTAGATTCGAAATTATTTGAGATGATGATAAAATAAAAATTTATATTTAATGCGTTGATATAAATTTTAAAATAAAATTTTTGTGTTTTACAATATGCTAACGTAATTTAATATAATTGTTCTTAAAAAACCATGATTCAATATAACATGAATATAAATTATATTAATGAATTGCGAAATCCTCTGACAATCCTCTTCTTGTCGGCATGGTAGGCTTGACAAAGCAGTAGTTTTCTAATTTGCTTTTTTTAGGGGAAATTAACAAACAAACAAACAAATATCTGTATTTCTGCAATGAAAATGCGAGTTTGACTCTTCAACTTTGTTAAAATTGTTATTTATGATATTCAGGGAAAGAAACTCTAACAGAAAAAAAAAATTAAAAAAATGCTAAGAAATAAGAACTTTGCTATAGTTTTTATTTTTTGGATAATTAAAATTTATTTATCCAATAAAAAAAGAAAAGAGCAACTATAAAAAGCATGCTATAATCAAAAAATTATTTTATCATAACACATTAAATACTAGACAAATTTTTTTTAATTTTTATCAAATATACATAATTTTTATTAAAATTTTAACTCAAATAATTATTTCTACTTTTTCTTTTTTTTTTTAATTACATCATTCTATCATTGTGTACTACCCAAGGCCAAAATTATCAATAAATCCAAGTCTATAAATCGGTGTTGACTGGTTTATTAATTAATTACATTTGAAAAACGTGTTAATTAAAAGTCTACAGAGATTGAAAGCCGTAATATATCATACGTTTTGTTGAATGATCATCGCTGTCAAAAAAGTTCTCCAGGCAAAACTTTCAACATTACTTTTCGGTAAAATACAGTCACAGTTTCGAAATCTAACTCTGGGAAGTTCAATTCAAACCCACGTGCAAACACTACCCACAGTCTTTGAACCCTTGTACTATAAACTAAAACATCCTCAACAAGACAGGTTTACCATGGATTTTGGTGGGGATTCTTTACAATTTCTAAACTAGCTGCAATCATAGGCAGAATCTAACGTTGCAAACCTTTATGCTTTGTTCATTCTTTAGAGGTTCCAGGCAGAAGCACCCTGGAAGCAGGGTTTGTGAAAGTTATGGCTATGGGACCCCCCAGGAATATAAAATTTCTGACAGGAATGATGAAAGAAAGCAATTTAGACACAATTCTATCGCCAGGCCGAGGATGCTTCCAGGATCTATCCTGGAAGCTTGTGTGAAATCTGCATGAACTGGTTTTTCTTCTCTTTATATTCTAACAACCACACTCACTCTTTCCACTCAAATTAGATTCCTAAAGTCTCTCACTTCGATTTCCCCCTGAAAAGCATTGGCTGCCATTTAGAAATGACATCTTCTGAAGAAAAATCAGCCTTGGAACTCATCAGGCAACACCTTCTTACAGACTTTGCTTCCATGGAAACCTTTCTTTCCAATCTCGATGACTCTACTTCCAGAGTCTCCACCGCTCAAAACCCACGATTCCCTGATACAGAAGTAGTGTCCAAGCTACCTCAGATGAACAAAACTCAAGTTAATAGCCCAAACCAGGTTAAACAATCTACTCTCAGCCAGCGGCGTCCTTCGGTAAACGTGACAATCCCACCAGTAAAAGTTGATATAAGCTCGAAGCCAGGGCCAGCTGCTGCGGTTGAATCATTGGACGATAACGAGAAAAAGCACTATAGGGGTGTCAGGAGACGGCCATGGGGGAAGTTCGCAGCTGAAATCAGAGACCCTAACCGAAAAGGCGCAAGGGTTTGGCTTGGAACCTTTGACACCGCCATAGAAGCTGCAAAAGCTTATGATAGAGCTGCCTTTAAGCTACGTGGAAGCAAAGCCATATTGAATTTCCCTCTTGAAGTTGTAAAATCGAATTCCGAAGAATTTGAATTACCTGTGGATTCATTTTCAAAGAAAAGGAGAAAAGAGGAAGAAGAAGAAGAAGAAGACTGCCCGGAGAGTAAAGTCGTGAAAAGGGAGGAGGTAACAGAAGAAAAGCTGGTGCCGATGGCGCCGGCGAAGGAGACGGTGCCGGTGACGGAAACTGTAACGCCGGGGATTTGCTTAACGCCGTCAAATTGGAGGGGGTTTTGGGATAGTGAAGATATGAAGGGAATATTCAGTATCCCTCCGTTATCTCCGTTATCTCCTTATCCGTCGTTTGGGTGTACTAGGCTTGCGATTATGTAATACGGACGGACTCCAACCGCCGTTTAATAAACCAGAAAAGGTTTGCTGACGTGGCTGGTTGAATTATCAAAGATAGAGGCCGGGAAGGGAAAGTTAGCTGATAGCAAAGAGATAAAAATAGAAAAGTAGTGTATATAAAGTAGAGTAGTGCATTCATAAGGAATGCCTAAGCCTAAGTTTTTATTGAATTAAAATTGTATTTTTTCTTTGATTTATTTATTTAACGATAGAGTTTTCTTATATATATAAGTGAAATTTTTAAAAACGAAATTATATTATGTTTTGTAATTCCATTATGAAATTAATAAAGTAATACATTTCTTCTAGTTTTTAAGATATTTTTTAAAAAATAATTAAAAAATTAAGTGAAATGTGTAATAGTTTCTCAATGTTGTTTGTAAAGTTATAATCTTTTACTCTATTAGTGCATGAAAAACAAACTTATATATATTGATTAATAGATAGTGCGATCATTGTTAAATACTTCGGATATGAAAGAAAACGTAATTTAAAAATAGGAATAATGAATTGCATATGTTGAAATTTAAAGTTTAGATATATTAAAATTGATCTCTTAAATAAAGGATAAAAACTATATGCACTAAACCCTTTTGACTACAAATATAAACTTACTTAAACGTAAGTGTGTCATATATGAAATATATATTTATCTCAAACTTCAACAAATTAATTTCACATATGCAACCAACTTCACATATATATATATATATATATATATATATGCATGTATGTATAAGTGGGATTTTGTTTTTGGATATGTAGGAATATTAGGAGCATTTTTATTTGAAATTACAACTAATCTCCTCTTCCTTAATTGGGAGTGTTTGGCTTTGGTCATCGAATGCTATTTCTCTGTCATTTGGAAACTAAAACCAGATGAAAATTAAAAAATTACAAGTTGGGATCAAGTTGATTAACAAAGGACATTTTGACAGATAATATTAACAGCTAATCCCTTTGATAAAGTTAAAAAGGTAGGTAAAGATTATTAAAAGCATCAATTGATTATTAGTAATATTTTTCCTCAACTCATCCATTACTAATATTTGTTTTGTTACCTGTTATGATTCGGATAATCAATGCAACGAGTCTCTCTAAGTTTGAATTATTTTAAATTTTGATATTTTAAATCTCAAATTGTTTGAAGATTGATTTCAAATTATTTTAGATTTTAAATAAAATGTAAATTTTGACTTCAATTTTTTTTTATAGACCACAAGACGTTTTCATATCATATTAGATACAACATTAATTCTCGCTCGCATTGCGTGATTAGCGTTTGCTCAATAAAATTTCACTTGGTGAGGATTCGAACACAAGACCTTCCGTTATAAATCGTTTTTTTTTATATAAATCACAGGTATCCTCATCCGTTTTAACGATCTAAGATTAATCTTGCTCGGGGCTTAATCAAAGTTAAAGCTCTTCTCCCCTCCTCAAAGGTGTGTTTAGTGGGAGTCGAACCCGAGAGCTCTTCTCATAAACTCAGTCTGCGTTACCAACTGAGCCACAACTCATGAGTCCGTTATAAATCATCTTCATTCAAGAACTTAGTGAAGCTTTCCCAATCCTTTGAGTTATACAATTATTTTAGGGTTTGTATATGATGCACTGATAGTGTATAGTTTCTATACACTGTCAATGCAGAGGTTGACATATCATCAATTGGTAAATTAAAAAATATGCCAAGTCCTTAAAAGTAAATATAAATAAATTTTTTTAATTTGCTCATAAGGCTTTATTGATGAAATGTCAACTTCTAGTGTATTAATAGTGTATGAAAATTATACACTGTTAGTGCATCATATATAAACTTATTATTTTAAATTCAAATTATTTCGAGTTTAGATCGTATCAATTAAATTTGCTAACAAACCTATGGATAAACTATGCCAACAAACAACATTCAACACTAAACATCCATGTCAAAGATCAAAACTTAAGCTGGCATGGCAAGAAGATGCATGCATGGACCATATGATTTGGCAGGTACCTTTGCAAGTAGCAGAGCAACTCTCTCTTGGGATGAAGCAGAGCAGCTTTCACATTGCTTTGCATCTGGTCATTTTACACTTAAATTCATGATGAAGTTGCCAAATAAAATGATAAGAACCTTTAAGAGTTAGTTGCCTGTGGAGCCCTCCGAGTGATCCAGTTGCAAAGAGTTTTGTCTCCGAATTTGTTGCATGTCCATACCCATGGCTATGGCTATGGCTATGGCTGCCTTGCACAAGTTGGGAGGTCCCAGCCCAGGACACAACGTAAAACATGGGCAATCGTTTTCACTTCTGCCTAGTACCAACTTGAATGTCGATGGATAAGATCATCCATTTCCAGCACAAAACCTTGGGTGAAAACCGTGTGCAGAGAGAGATTCTTTCTCCGAGCACCGCGGACAAACCAACCAAAACAACAATGAATTTCAGGTGAGTCCCACACTAAAAAGTAAAAGGTGTGAATTGGTAGAGATCAGTACCTAAACAGTTATTATCCATTTTAATTAGAATGTTTCACAACAAATATTTCGTAAGTATGAATTTAAATTACTACATATATAATATTGTAAATTCTCTTAATATTTTGATGTGAAGTTACAAACTTTTTTTAAATCTTGATGTTTTCGTCGAATCTATAACTTAAAATAAAACTAGGATAACATTAAGTGTTAAATTTTAAAAATGATTCTCATCTTGTTGCATTTAGCTTTCGTAAAATTTTAAAATTAACTCTCATAGTATAATACTTAATTCTCATATTTTGGCTGAAAATCACTTTGATATAATTTATGAAGATCCATATTCAATTTACGTTATATTACCTGTATGGATCCATTAATTTCATTATTTTATCTCCCGTAAAATGTCTAATAAATATAATCTCAAAATCTAAAAAAAACTAAATAAATAAATATAATCTCAAGCCTCTACATAAATAAAATAATAAATTTTAACAATATCTGGATTTGACATCGACGCGTTACACACTATAAACTGGAGGAATGCATCCTTCCTTTGCATAAATTCTGACTCACTCCCACATTCAACGTCATCCGAATTCCTGAAGACTTAAAAAAGATGGCCGCCTTTGAAGAATCAACAACACTCGAGTTCATTCAACAGCACCTGCTCGGAGACTTTGTCTCGGCAGATGCATTTCTAACTAGCCTTGATTTTGGGCTCTCTCAACTACAACCCATCATCAAACCAGCAGACCAGATTCCTGAACTAGATCAGCTTGACTCTCCCATGTCCGACCCAACTCACCAAATCCCTGAAATCTCCAGCTTTGACATAAAACCTGAGGCTCTTGACTTGGAGTCTCCAACTTCCCTCAATTCAGAGTCAAAAATGGAGCCAAAGGTGTCTCTTTGCGAAGAGAGAAGACATTACAGAGGTGTCCGGAGAAGGCCATGGGGTAAGTTTGCTGCGGAGATCCGAGACCCGAGCAGGAAGGGAAGTCGGGTCTGGTTAGGTACTTATGATAGTGATGTTGCTGCTGCTAGGGCTTATGATTGTGCAGCATTCAAAATGAGGGGTCACAAAGCAATACTGAATTTTCCATTGGAAGCTGGAGAGGCTAGCCCACCGGCTACTACAGGTAGGAAAAGGACAAGAGAGAAGAGGATTCAGTTGCCGGAAAGTGATGTCATGTCACTGGAAAGAAAAGGGCTGGCTGGGGAGGTGAAGGAAGAAGAGGATGAGCTTGATGATCAGAATTAACTGTTACTGTTAGCTGAAAAACATGTTATGGTGATATGTTAGAGAATGTGAATAAGGATAAGCTGTAATGGAAGGCCTAAATTAATGGGAAATATCTTGAATTACAATGTTTTAGGATGAATAATGTAAGAACAAGACTCTGTTGTACATGAATTGTATGTAAGAGAAAGACCCTGCTTTGTTCTTTCTTTCACGGTTTTGTTTTGACTTTGAGTGGGCGAGGGTGAAGAACTTTTTGTTTTTTGTTTTTTATTATTTGTTGGAATATGGCCATCAAAGAATGCTAGTTCTGCAAGATGATGTCAGGATTTGCAGAAATTTCATTTCCAAAATCCTGAGTTTTCAGAAAGTATTTTTAAAAGCCATAAGATTGGCAAAACCAAAGATCACTACCTTCTTCATATTTTCAATGCCTGAATCAGCCATGCTTACTTCAAAACCCAAAACTGCCATTGACAAATCAGGGTGCAGACAAAACGAAGTTCAGCATTTTTGTCTAGATCAACTCATTGCCCAACTAAAAGGTGTAATCGAACTAAGTGGAAATAATCTAGTCAATTCGAGTTTAATGAAATTTAGTTTAATTTAGTTTTTAAAATTTAAATTTGACTCGATAAAATATTCAAATAGTATGAACTCGATTCGACAAAATACTCAAACTACTTGAGTTCGATTAAAAATTAGTTTGGATGAATGGTGCGATTGATTTCGATAAAATTGAAAAAAAAATGATCACCGTTGATATAAATTTTATAATAAAATATTTAAAACAATGAGTAAAAAATTAATTTTATATGTTTTTTTATCTTTTACATATTTTTTTGTCTTTTTTGCCCAATTGCCACTGAAGTCACCGCATCAGTGGCAATCGAGCATCCAAATCCACCCTAAATAAGCTCAATTTATCATTTTTTAAGCATATATTATGAAGATAAAATAATAAATTAATAATATAATAATAAATTAAGCTTACGAATCTTTTGAACTAATTATTAAGATATTTGAACTTAACAGAATTCATTATTCAAAGAACTCGAATTCAAATTCAACTTAAAAATAAATAAATCAAATTTAAATAATTTATGAATAATTTAAATAATTTATGAATAATTCGTTTATATCATTAAAAAGAGTACATTCTTCATCCTAGGGCATTTAATAATTTAGAGGAATACATATCCGCAGCTCAGGGAAAAGTCTTGCATCAACCAGGTCCTGTCAGAAAGTGATAGAACTCGGCCAGTAAACAAGTTGCAGCAAAGGGGACCCCTTTGTAAAATCTAGTTGCCAGACTTTTGTCCCGATACTCCGTACATTTCCACTTTCCATCGAAACTTTGATTGATGGTAAATTAACCAGTTGTCAATGATAGCGACAAAGGCAAATGGGCAAAGCAACTTGCAGAAAAAACTTCATAGCAAAGAAACAAGAGATACTTCTATCATAATCGTCATCCAGACTTCGTTCAGCTGATCACATAAATTTGAACATTTTAATAGTTTGGCCTTAATTTCCGATTTCATATGTTGCCTGCCAACTAGCTGTATATAGGCTGGTTGGGGCCATCCATGGTATAAAGCAGAAAAACTTTCCTCCATATAAGCTCCAAGTATGCAATCTGAAAAGTTATCAAGGAACAAAAGACCTTTGCAGATTCATTCGACAGGGAAAGCATGCAAGCAACAAAACAACAACCACAGCATCGCAAGGGCTCAACTGCGAAATATTTGAGGATATACCATGCCGAAGATCGGAGTCCAGATGCATGTTCTTCGCCTTCGAGCAAGCATATCTGTATAACAATCACCGTCATATTATGCGAATACATTTGCTGTTCCAGCATACATTTATCGATACTATACACAGATTCTTCGAATGCGCCTGCTTTTTTAACATATGGATCCAAGAAAATAAATAGCCATATTTGTAATGTTAAAAAAAAATGTATCATCAGAAACCATGCATTTCAAATATCTATTCTGATACACTTTGAAATTGAAATTTTTCGTTCAATATAGTTTACAGATATATTGGCAATGTGTCATGATGATAGCAAATTCTAGAGAGATGATCCGAATTGAGAAAAAATACACACTGACCGTGATATGAGCTAATGACAGATGGTAAATCTACTGGATAAGAGGCCATTGGAAATCAATCTGCCACATGCTGACTTCACAATATCGAGGTTGGAGAGATTTTGGCGAAAATGATTAGAAAAGATGAAGCCACAATGACTTGTTTGCATATGGGCATATACTCATCAAATCTAAATAGAAGTAATCTTCATGTTGTTGATCAAGTCAATAGTATCTTTACACACTTTTCCCCCTATTGATTCATCAAAGTTCAGGAAACTAGGTTGATTCGTCGAAGCAAGAAGTCTAGCCCACATCCTATCAGTCACCTTCACCGTGTTTTGAGTCTCAGTAACATGCTGAAACAGGAACACCATACCACGCCATTCAAAGTTAGACATCAACTCAAATATGGAACAAAAACTTGATTAATTTGCTACTAGGCCACAGCAACAGCATTTAGTTTATGGAAAAGCCTTTTAACTTTGAAAAATAAATGCAATTAGAAATCAAGCACAACTCAATAGATTTCAAAGTAAAGCTAAAAGCATTAACTGCTCTAAAGCTTACAGAAATGGGAATATAAGCATGTCTACTGTTCACAGGTCCAACAGTAAACCCCGTATATCCAGCCATGGCCCCATGCACAGCACTTTGAGCAAGAAGAGTGCAGTAAATGTTGTCTGACGCATTACTTGGAATAGCTCGTATCATGTACGTTGGATCTGCAGGACAAAAATTAAATAAATTTAGTTTTATTGCATGAAATAAAAGAACAAGTAGTTATGCTATAGAAGAGAGTTAATACCATTGTGTACCATGTTGGAACTTACCAATGTATTTCATATTTATTGCCATCTTCCGCTCATTTGTAAAATGATCCTACACGAAGTATATAGTAATAATTAAGTGGAAATACTAAAAGCACAGGTGTGAAGAACAAAACTAAGGGTTAATTACCAAAGACCCTTGGCTTGGTAACAAAGTATAATTACAATTTCTCATAAAACATCAGACATCATGCTAAGGATCTCAGTAAGGAAAATTACCCCAATAAAAAATCATTTGGCAGTCCTTACAAAATTTTTAACTCAAACAAAAATGCTAGATACAGCATACTAAGGAATTCTTGTGGTTGCATCATAAAAGATTTTCTTGTAGCGAATCACTAAGTTTTGTTTCATCTCATGGCATATAGGTCAGAATTGCATGAAAGAGCATCAGTTTTTCTGATTTTTCTACCATAAATGCTTCTACTTCTAAACTTCCATTTATATTTATATATATATTTGTATAAAATGAAATTAAACAGAGAATCCAAAGAAGGAATATTAAGTACAATTATCACCCACTTCAATGATCATTTTCACAATCCATAAACCTTTCGGAAAAAGGTTGCTTAAGGGAAGGTGAAATCAAAAAACCTTTTTTCCCCTTAAGATATTGTTGAGAATACAATACCATTATGTATCGAAATTAAATTCACAAGCCGGGAAGAGAATTTATGCACTCCACCTTGATATTTTGAGTTAACCAGAGACCAACATCAAGGAGAAGCCTGTTTCCAGATGCATCTTTCTCATCAATTCCACGCATACTCTGAGCAACATATTCCTGCCCAGCCCCTTCTGCAACAACGATAACTATATGCCCATTCTCTTTTAACCGCTTGTCAATAAACTCAAAGAGCCCACCTTTTCCTTCCAGATAGAATGGGGATTCTGGAATCAAGCAGCAATCCTGTTGCATGTCAAGTATTAAGAGATTGTCAGTGACATCAGCAAATCAAAGACAAAAGAATTTGAACATATTATACTTTACTCTTTACTCAAATTGAATAAATTCAAGGGAGATTGAAGTAGGAAAAAACCGAATATTAATAACAAAAAAAGACAAGAAACAAAACAGTCATCTAACATTCAGTGTTATTCGGAGGTATTATCTTAAGAAGTTGGTTCCATACAAAATGGTAAAAAGACCTTACCACATCTCGACTTGCCAGCGTTGCGAACATAGCAATGAAACCTGCATGGATTAATGGTTAAGAAGTATGGCAGCCACACCACAATCATGCACGAATTATATGTATTGCCTTAGATCTGCCAAAAAACCCCTAAATAAATGTTTACCATATAGTTTCTATGATGTTCAAAACACTAACCGCTGTATCTTCCCATGAGTTTGACAATTCCAACGCCATTTTCCACACTTTCTACCTCCACATGTGCAGCATTAATGGCCCTCTGAGCTTCTTCAACAGCAGTATCAAAACCAAAAGATTTATCGATCACCTGAAACAAGGCTCCGACTTAATTCCCTCTGTCTAAACAGAAGATTGCCACCTTAAAAATTGTATACGAAAATCATGTTTCTATGAGAGCATTCAATAAAATGTACTCCATCATGGTCATTTTTTTGCAAACAAAGGACTTTTAATGAACATAGAGAATATAATAGAGAGAAACAGAAGAAATATATAAAATTTAGCAGTCAATACTTAGAATAAGAGGCCCTCTCCTTGACTAAATCTTTCAGATGCTTTACACTCCAATCATTCTACAAACTGCAGATACAAAGAATGCATCTTTGTTTGTCTTCACCCAGGAATACTACCCTCTTTGAATGGAAGTATTTATAAAATAACAAAGTCACTTGAGGTAAGACTCTGAACCCAATTGATAGGTGGATACATATTGTCAAAATACTAAAAGTTAAACATACTTTATTTCTCTTTACCATACCCAGCAGTTAGTACTAGAAAACTGTAAGTTGGCTTAGAGATTTTTTGAAGCACAAACCAACCCTACGCACCTTTCACTTTCATGATATTCTGAAAAAGTACCAATATGTGTGTGTATTTGCTTTCTTTCGACAACACTTGAAATCAGTATGGAATTGTCTATTACAGCTGAAGATCCTGAAATGTGAAGATGTAATGATATAGGGCATAAATCTCAATACTTGGAAGACGGTCCTCCATTACCATATGAATAGCATTTTAAGATTCCATTTTCTAGACAATCAAAAAGAATATGCACTTATTTTTCTGCAATACTTTTTGAGAGAAAGTTTCTCAATCATTTGTAGAGTTAATAAATTCGGTGATCATATGGCCACTGCAAAATACTACCTATTTGTACTCTTTCAAACACTATAATGTGGTTGAACTTACTGCAATATCATTATCAATTGTCTTGGGTATGCCAGCAACTGCAACTTGAAGACCACGTTTCTCAACTTCCTTGAAGAAAATGTGCCCATAAGAAACCGCCAAAAGGAATAAACAAAAAGATATTCCAAAAAGTTGCAGATGGATACACCTATATAATAGGAATGATTTTAAGTTGAAAAAGTAATTACCTCATAAATCTGAGCTGCTCCACGCTGGGTTCCATCTCCTCCAATAATGTAAACCTGAAATCCATATAGAGATCAGTCTTAGTGCTCCTTCTTTTCCTTTGAAGAAGATTTTCACAAGCTACCCACAAGTGAAGGACCTTATGTTAGGGACAAGAAAGCAACTGTTTACCTGATTTATTCCCCTGTCCTGGATGTTATCAACAATCTTTTGGGTATCATGGCCCCCTCGTGAAGTGAGAAGAAAGGTACCACCACGTTTGTGGATATCGTTCACAACTTTAGGTGTTAATGTCAAGGTATTTTTTGAGTAAAAGCCTCTATATCCTCCCTAGAAGTTTCAACAGTATCATAATGACACAAAGTTGCAACCAACTAAACATTAATACAAGCAATGGAAAAGAATGTAAACTAAGTTTAAGAGAACCTAGAAAAATAAGTAAAAAGAAAAGAGGAACTATCACAAAGCAGACTGTGCAATATACTCTGGAACCTAGAAAAGTTGCAGCTCTTTTACACTCTTTTGACAACCATGATACCGTAATCATTTAAAGGAGCCACCAAAAAAGATTTTTCGAATAAAAACATCATGTGCTGAAAACAGATACACTAATCTATAGTTCTTCCAGTTGCCAAGCAGCCAGTTTTTATAGCCCTTTATCAGCTACTAACATGCCACATGCAGCATGCAGTAGCCCTGCTAGCATGAATGGTTTCTCTCAGCATATCAGTAAACAATAACTCGGAATGATAGTTCCCCATTGCCTATAACCAGACTGTACCGTGCAGAACTGAAATTAAAGTTACTGCCACTGGCAAACAAACTAGATAAAATCTGACTCAATTAAATGATTAAAATATCAATTTGCAAACTATAATCCTAAGTAATATAATAATTCAAATGAAGATACAAATATCCATAGAAAATAATAAAGATGGACAGTGTGCGTGTGTGTGTATTCGAAGAATAAGAGAAACCACTTGAGCAAAGAAAACGCGATATCAAATGAACTCACCTGAATGCCAAGTATATTATCGACGCCATACATATAGTTCAAGCCACATACTATCTCTCGAATGACTGTATTGATCCCTGGGCATAAACCACCACAAGTTACTATGCAAGCACGCACTTCCTCCGATTTGAAATAAACCTACAACCAAAAACACATTACATAGGCTACTGATCCCACGTCAAGAATATGATGGTATCTCTTAAAGAAAATATACCCTTTCCCGTGGCCCTGCACGCCGGAAATGTACTCCCCGGGAACTATCCTTCTGAACAACAATCTAAACAAGACAAAGGAAATTGACAAAGAAAGGAAACAAATAAGACATTACCCCAGTGACCATTTTACCAGTCTGGGATCAGAATCAAATAGGATAAATTTATCAGGAAAAAATTCTGGGGTTGTGTTTTTCTTTTGTTTCTTCTTCTTTTTAGTTACTTACCTTCTGAGCAACCACATCTTCGGGACGGACAAAAGTTTCCCTGGAAAGACGAAAGATTAAAGATATAGAAACTAACTGACTACAGTCAGGATACATGGGAATGTAAAGAAAACTTCGCCAAAAATAAATGGCCTTACTTGACAATAGCATATGCTTGGCTATTTTGCAAAGGATTTGGGTACGACTGAAGGAAAAAAAATTATTTTATATTAATAAAAAATTATAAATCCAAGAAGTTGGAAGAACTCGAGCGCTCTCAAGAACTAAAAACCAAATAAAAATAATCAAAGCAAGGTTATCATCAACAATTTGGGCACTATTCCAAACCAAAAAACATTAATGGAAATCAAATAAAAGCTTAGAAATCCAGTAATTACCAGCAAATCAGGGAGGAAATTAGTCAAGTGAGGGACGTCATCGAGGACAAACCCATCATCCACAGTCTGATCCGCAACCTGAGCTCGGATTGGAAAGTGTTGGCGGGAAATCAGCGGCCTTTTGAGGTCGGTGTAGTTTCGAGACTTGAAATTGGAGAGGTGAAGAATCGGAGACTGTGGTTTGAAGAGGAATGTTGAAAGAGGAGAAGGTTTGGAGAGAGGAGAGGGAATCGATAAATCCATCGAAACAAACTTTAAAAAATAAATGAAGATTTTGTGAAAAAAATAGTGAAATTTTAAGACAATGAAGGTAAGAAACAGAGGAGCAGTCGTGCGGAACTCCAGTTCGTCAACTTGACTTTCATCGCTCACTGACACTGGGACTGTCGATCTCTGTAATTGGCGGTTAAGTTGGGCGATGTCAGTCAACGCTTTGACTCTTTTTAACTCTTTTTTCATTTTAGTTCCTTTTTCTTCTTTCATGCATTTTGATTTTATGATTTCTTTTTTTAAATTATTAGAGCTAACCTTGCGTGATTAATAAAATAATTTATTATTAAAGATAAAACAATTTTAGGTTAATATAACAATTGAGTTTATAAATTCGATTTCTTTACATTTGAAGAGCACCCGATAATTTATTTAAATAATTTGTATTTGTATTATATTAAATCGTATTAATGTCAAAGTTTATATCAATACATTGAATACAAAACAATTTTTTTAAAATTTTACCAAATTCATACATAAACTTTTACCAAATTTTAATTTGTCACTTTTTAATTTTTTTATATCGTGTTATTTATCATATCTAAAATTATCAATTTTAATTTGAAATTGTCAAAAATTAAATCTTAATATTCTAATAAAAAATAATTAAATAAAATTTTCCATGAGCAATTATGAATATATAATTTTTATTTGTTTATATCCATTAATTAAGGGCTCGTTTGATTTTGTTATGTATTTTATGTTTTATGTTGTATATTTTTGAAAATTTTGTTTTGTTTTACTTTCATTTTATTTTCAATTTATGAAACTTGAAAACATGTTTGGATGATTAGTTTTGTTGCAAAATTTTATCACTTAAAACTGCTGAAGGGAGTGGAAAAATTATAGGTAAAATGGCAAGGGATGGGTTCGAAACCCACCAAAAACAAGTTTTTATCGTTTCTTATAGGTAAAATGGCACTGTAGCCGCAACGGGTGAACAGTACCCGTGCGGTAACGGTGCCAAAACTGCTTCCGAAATTGTTGAAAACATCATTTTTATGTTTTCAACAATTTCCAAAACACCATGTTTTATTTTCAGATTTTAGAAACAAAAACATCTCAACAAACATGTTTTCTATTTTATTTTTCAAAAAATTGAAAACAAAAACAAAAAACATAAAACAAAAACAAAATCAAACAACCCCTAAGCTTCACAAAAGATTTTGATTTCACTTATTAAAAGAACTAATCTGGAACTAAAATTTTATTTACTTTGATTTATGTTAATAACCAAATTCGTTTAAAAATCACATCTATAACTCTTTTAAAGCTTAGTTATATTATTCGATAACAATAACGAACCTTCCATGTAATCCATAAATTGCCAAATTCTTTACAGCACATAAATATAATACCATTTGGCATATATTGCTGGACTTGCTCATGTATACAACATAAAATGATCAATGAATGAACAAAATTCCTTCATGACAGCTGAATAAACCACAGTTACCATGCCCATCCTTTTGCCTTTAACCAACAAGGGCATTGCTCCATTCAACTGCAACCAATGGGAATTCAAGCACTGATTCGAATGGTCGAACGATAGGGGATCTCAGTAGCAAATTAATCTTCACTTAACTAAGAGGATATCAAATTCGCACATCCAATGAGTATTTCTAAGACCAAAGGTTTTCAAGTGAGAAAATGATCGATCATGTGTTGGATGACATCTGCACCTTCGATATGCATAACTTCATCTTTAACCTGCAAAATGTGCATGATGGGAACTTGCTCCTTCAATGGAAATAAGAAGTTGCTTTCGACTACATAAATCATCTCATGCTCGATATATAAACTTCTCTTAACTCCAAATAGATAAATAAAGAGAAAGAGAGAAAGAGACCTGTATAATACTATGAGCAGCAAATCTCAGTCTACTACTGTGAAAACTAACATCTATTTTTTCCCATGAAAGTCGGGATAGGCCTCTCACAAGTTCCTCTGCACAACATTATTCAATAAATGGAGTTGTAGAATTTGGAAACCTTTAAAAGAAAGTAATACAAGGTAATAGGGAAAAAGAGCAGGCAAGTTAGAACCATTACTCCTAGGAAATTGATTAAGAACAAAAGAAAACCATTTGGATGCAATGGCAAATAAATTAATAAAGCAAAGATTTTGAAAATTGTCAGACAGAAGAAAGTATTTTGGGCAAGCAAACTAGTGAACTTGGAACGCCGAAGGCAACCAACAAAAACACATTTTCTTCTCAAGTCAGAAATTATGTATACCTTCTAGCTTGTCAGATGAGCCATCGTCCTCCTCTGAAATAGTTTCGTACTGATCAGCATCACAGGCCTTGCAGTGTTCTTCATACACAATATGTGGATATGTTTCATTTAGAGACTCCTCCCACTAATAAGAAGACAAATATTCTGATCATCAACTTCTAACCAAAAGAGTTCCAAACATGAAATCAAATGAAAAAAGTTCACAAAGATGGTAATACCTTTGGCAGTTCACTATTCCGTCTTATTGATGACGTTCTCCAGCCCACAATATCTTTACAATATTTCATTAACAAAAACAAATACAATCAAACCTATAAATATCTGGAAAAGTTTAAATTTAAAAGCTTTAAACAGATCATGGGAAAAGGATACGGTCATAGCCCACATTGGAATACAGCACACGGCGTTTGAATAAACGCAATGCAGACCTGGATATATGAATTTACTACGATTTCAGTCATTTTACAAATCCAGACCTCAAAGTAAGACATCTCAAGTAACATTAAACAGAAACCAGTTAACACAAAGGTGAAAGTTGCATACATGAAATAAAACTCATCATAATCTTCCAACATTCGCTTAAGCAGAGGAGGCTTTCCTTCATCATCATCGGTAAGAAAAAGGTGCCGACCTGTTCTCCTAAATATCCAATGGATAACACAACTTGCAGCTTTCTCAAAAGCAGTTACCCCAAAAAGAAATGGTACCTGGAAAAAAAAACATTTTAATGTGAAGAAGTAAAGATAATTCAACAATGGGTAATGTCCTTGACATGCCAAGATAACACATCACATATCAAGCAAGGTAACTAATAACAAAACAAGAGTAAGTCGTGTTACAATCAACACAACATATGCTGCAATCAACAAACTACTGCAAACAGAAACCCATCTAGAACAACAACCTCTCAGAAGCAACTAAGTTAGAGAATACACTCTGTAATCACCATACACAACATCTTTGTGTGTGTACAAGACTGCACACATATGAGAGAGAGAGAGAAGTAATACGTTTTGGCTATTAAGTGCATATACATTTGTTAATACAAAAAAGCTACCTGCTTATTACCCCTTGAACCAAGATGAGGAGAAGCAACAGTTATGAAGTTCATAGCCTCCAAGCCACCAATTGTACCCCTAGGTTCCTCCTTGCATTGATTACCTGATTTATCCTCTTTAACTTCTTCCTTAGGTGGTCTATAGAGTCTCCCAATTGCATATCTGGCCACCAGTCCTCCCACAGAATGTGCAACAAAGGAGATCTTGCGTAAATTTGGCTTTTCTTGAATAACATCAAGGACCTATTATCAAACATTTTTGTTGATAATCACAATATGCAATAGATTCTCCAACATTAAAACTAATAAAATTCATTGATTTTGATGACTTAAATATAGGGTCATTATCATATATGGACTAACCTCCTTTGCCAATCGTTCACCCATTACATCGGCACCATCTAAAGTCAGCTTAGACGTATTCCTTTCACTGCCTGCAGGCCATGCTTATCAACCAAGTAAAATCGAGCAGAAATACTCCAGCCAGAAACTTAAATATCAACATGCTGATCTCGAAAACTTCTATATTAATAGCTTAGAAAAAAATATTGTTTAAAAGAGAGGTTTTTTAGCAATCCAGAAAATAAAAATGATGGTTTTTGATACCACCATGAATGCATTGATGGTTCCATCATCCCTAACAATCTAAAGAAGATTCGAACAAGAACCAAACATACAAAAGCAGCAACATGAGCCAGCAAAACAGGATGGCCTTTTTCTCTGAAAAAAGTGGTGCCTAAAGAAACGCTACTTACGATGGACAAACACTTTATCGGGTAGCCTTTTAACAAATTGCTCAGCTCCGAACTTCCAATCCGAAGAACTGCACACGCAAGGATCCAAACATGGCCAAAAACCATTTTCAGGAGTACTTGTAATAATAACCAATAATAATACTAATAAAAAAAATAGAATTCTTAACGCGATTTAACACATCAGAGTTGAAATTTTCCATGTGAATTGCTGCCATAAGCAAAAGTCGAACCCAACAAATTTTCAGCTCAAATCCAGAATTTTTGAGGTGATTTCAGAATCAAATTACAATTTAGTTACTTCAAATTAATGCGATTACAATTAAACCCAGCATATATATATAAGTATAATTATTGGCACGAATAATAACAAATTAACCATAAAACACTAAACTAAATCCAGCATCCAAAATCCAATTCAAAAGAACGAACAGAACAAAATAAAAAATCTCAAACTTTACTAAAATGATTCCAATGAAAAAAATATGACCTGCCGAGAATTCCGTGGACCATGACAACAAGATGATCAGCTGATAAAGAATCAGAATCTTTACAACTCCAAACATCGCGACTCCCATTCACCGACTCCGACGAGTAAACTCCGTTCGTCGCAACGTCGTTTTGCATCGTTAGTTAGTTAATTCCTTTTAATTATATATTCTAAGCGCTGTTCAACGTCACTTAATAAGCAATCTAACAACAACAAAAGCATAAGGTGATGATCGAAGATTCTCCGGAAAATGTAAAATCGCGGAGAGAGAAAGTGCGAGAAAATCAGCTGAGAGGCGTGAGAGTTAGTTGGAGCTGTGAAAAGAAAGAAAATTAAAGTATGAAAAAGAAGGAAGAGAAAGGTAAAACCCGAAAGCGAAGAAACCATAAGAATGAGAAGACGTAGCAATGTCCTACCAATTGGAATTTTTTTTCAATATTAAGAAAAGAATTTTTTTTCATATATTCTTAAATTAGAAAAATAAAAAAAATGGGCTATTTAAATAAGAAGGTTCGGATTGATTTAATTAATTCAAATATGGATGGACTTGAATTGAATATTTATTATGTACGGATTATACAGATTAAAGCTAAAGTAATCAATCCGAACTAAATCAAAATTACACGGATTGACAATTGGATATTTTTCTATATATATAATTCTTATATGGAGTGTAAAATAAAATTTGTTTATATATTTTTTTTGAAAAAATCTTTTTCACTGTTAAAAATAATGAAAATTAGTGCATGAATAGTTTTTCGTACTTAATAAAATGTTAAAAGTTATTTAAATAAAATTTAAAATAAAATTCACTAGGAGAGCCATAAGAGGACCTTTGTTTCACTTATTTTTGTAAGAAAGGTAGGTCCAATAATATTTGGAGCAATATATATAAGTATTAATTAGCAAACAACAAATAAGAAAAAGACATTCAGAAAAAAAAAATGTAGAAACTTACTAGAGAGCACAATTATTTTACCTAATTTATTGTCATTTTGCCTATGTTATTATTCACGCAATCATTCCATAGACGCAACAAATAAACCCTTAATCAAAGAGAAAAGAATCGTCAGGAGGATATTAGAATTAAAATCTCAAGTTGTAATTTGATAATAAATCAATGAATATGCAGAGGAGAGCAGATAATAGCTTGGAGTTAAAATGATTGGATGGAATTTAATTTTTTTTTTGAATAGGGAGTTTAATTTTAGTGTAATGCATGTAATCTGATTCGTAAATAAAACTTAATTAAGAAACCAAACATTTCTTGAAGTTATGTAATAAAAGCTAAAGAAGCAATAATTTGTTAGATGATTAAATAACTAGAAACAAAATACTACTTAGAAGTTACTGAAATCTGAATAGTTACTTTAAATCTACAACATCAATTGTACAAAACAAAATCATAAGATTTAACAAACTGTCTCAATATGCATATCTTACAAGAATCAGCTTTCCATGTTTGCCTCGTATAATTTGTAAACTAACACATGATTATGATACTTGTTAAATTGGAATACGTCAAACAAATTTGATGTGGGTCACACATGCATCAACTGTTTTGTAATAATTTGGATAGGAATGCCTGAAAAATCTTTGGCACTGTCACTGGTGCTGATAAAAACTTTGTTTTTTTGTTTTTTAATTTTTTCTTTTTTGGATAATTGAATGTTTTATTTTGCGAGAAAAATGATTTTTTTTGTCCTCAAAGGTGATTGTAATGTAATTAAATCGAATTGAGATAATTCAATATTATGTTTAAGTTTAATTCGATTCGAACCCGATTGAATTTAATTTTTTTTAAACTTGAACTTGATTCAATAATATACTCAAATAGCAACTATTTGAATTTGACTCAGTAAATTAAACTTCGACACGATAAACTCAATTTATTATTTTTCAATCATCTATATTGTGCAGGTAAAACAATAAATGAATAACCAAATATTAAAAAAATTAAACAATTTGATTAAACTCGTAAGTAGATTGAGCTCGATATTAAAATATTCAAATCTAGCTTGACTTATTATTTGAATAATTCAAAGTTAAATATTAATTTAAAAACAAACCATTTAACTTGAATAACTATCGAATTAAACTCAATTTTCTTTTTAAAAAAATCTCTACAAGTTGTTAGATTTTGAATTAATGCTCCACTAACCTTTGTGGATAATTGCGACTTTGAAACCAAAAATAAAGCCCACTATAGATAAATTGGTTCCTTTCAACTTGGGGATGGTAATAGGTATTCTATAATCGGGTACTTGAACATACCAAACCCGATTATATAGGGCTCGGGTATCTTATAACAGGTAAATATCAAGTTAAGGTAATGAATAAACTACCGTATCGAGTTCAGATAGCACTCTTTGGGTACCCTAAACCCAAATCCGATTATGATTTTATCAGCCCGAACCCATTACCCATTTGTGTGTACAAATAGTATCATTCTCATAAGGAGATTTGAAACTAGGCCAAAAAGCTTATTTTACATGCCCTTTACCCAATGAACCAATGTCAACCTTTAATATAATTTGTTATAAAAATTAATTTATATCTTAGAACAAGCTATACTTGAAAGTTCAATGATCCAATCTAATGAAATATTGTTGGCAATAAATAATAATATTTTTTATGAAATATGAAATTAAATTAATTAATTATGCTTAAAATAATTAGATTTTTAAATTCTAAAGATAAAATTAAATTATGAAAATTTTATATAGTAAGTTAAGATAACATTCTTAATATATATGATATTTTAGTATAATGTATAAACATATTTACTACTTTATTATAATGTATAAATCTTTATATATATACACATAAACATTTATTTGTATATTGTTTTATTATAAGAGATTATAAATATGGACATTCATCAGGCTAATCTAAATTATATGGATATATTATAAGAAATTAAATGTATAAATTAAAAATAACAATATATTCTAAACTTCTGATAAGATCATAAGAGATTAAAATGAAAAACATTTGAAATTAAAAACAATAGTATGCTTTGAGAAGTTGTATAATTTATCATATAGCATATGATAAGAGATTATTGTAATATAGCATACAAATCTTTATGATAAAATACACATATCAATGATTTATTTATGTATTTGATTTTAAATCAGTTGATAAGAAGTTATTTTAATGTAACAATAATATACACATAGCTATAATAAAAATCACTATTTATTAACTATTCTATATACTTTATTTTAAAACACAAGATAAGACTTACACTAAGGCTGTGCTTGGTACAGTAGAAAAGTGGAGAGAAAGAAAGTTATGGAAGGAAAAATGGAAAGAAAACAAAATTTGAGTTTGCTTGGTATAATAGAAAATGAGAAGGAAAGAAAAGAGGAGAGAAAGCTTTTTTTCTCTCCTTCAAAAATTTCAATCTGTCCAAATTGGACAGAAAAAAGGAGAGAAAAGGGAGGCATGTGAATAAATTAATTAAAAAGACCAAATTGCCCTAATAAAACTTAAAATTATCAACTTTGCCTTTTTTTTCTTCGAGAACGTTGAGCTTCTCATTCCCCATACTCCCGATCTCTCCTCTATCGCCAATATCCTCTGTCCCACAGCTGTTTGAGCCACCGTTCAAGGAGCCATTTGCAATGGGTTAGAGGATTAAAGCTTGTTTGTGGACTCTTAAGCTCCTTGATTTGCCCATCTCCTTTCATTTCATTCTAATTAGTCAGGTATGTTTCGATCCCTAATTTCTAGTAGCAAATGTTAGCTGTTGTAGAATGGTGTTTGAATGCCTTATCATAACTCTATTTCTTTGGTTATTGGATTGTTTGTGTTGAATTGAGAATGGCGTGGTCTGTTTCAAACAAGTTTAGTGGTGGAGTGCACGAATTGCACTATAAACATAGCTGTGAAAAAGATAAAACAAACAACAGATTTATCACACTGCTAGCTAAGTTCTCTGACATTTTACATTTTCATAGCAGATTCTAATGTGAATTTCATCCCATCGCAAACACAACCGTATGCTTACAAGCTGCAAATCTATCTATTCGTGTTTGAGACTGTTTAAAAACAGAGCTATGAAACTTGAATTCATTAAACAAACAACACTTGAAACTGTCTGATAAAATGTATAAATGCCAGCAGCTCTCAATCAAACACAACACGGAAAAGAAAGCAATATTATTGCTTTAAAAAGCAAGACTTTCGATAAATAAGATGCAAACAGTCATTTAATAGTTTTTTTTTTATTTTGTCTTTTCTTAGAATATTCTAAGCTATGTTCACCTTGCTAATCATAGGATAAATGCTAGAGGGTTTATCAATTGTATTGTGTCTTGGTTTGTCGTCCTTTCCTTTGAAATGCCTATAGAATCACACTACTAGTCCAAATCTCCCATTTGGACTTCTGAGTTGGGATTCTGTACAGTTAGATTAGATGTGAATTTTGTGCTCTGCATACCTGTGTGAGAGTTGCTAGAACTAGACATCTAAATTTTAGTAGGCATTGTGATTTTTTGGCTCTAGAAAAGGATTTCATTATAGCTTTTGGCTTTCTTAATTGTCTTTTTCAAGAAATTGTTTCTGTTAACATGATAATAGACCAACCAATTAATTTTTATAACCATATTTTCAATAAAGATTCTTTTCTTTTAATTTATTTGCTGGTAAATGTTATGATCATGTTCCTATAGCACTTTTTCAAGAATGCACATTTTCTTTTCTTTTTTCTTTCAAAATTTTACTTGGCTTTGAATAATTTCTCAACTAAGAGAACAACCAATACTCAAGAAATAAAAAATAATTGAACTGGTGTGCAAATCCAAGCCTTGGTTTATGGAAAATTAAGGAGCCAAAAATTTTGAAGCAAAAACTAAAAATACTAGTTTCATTGATTTTTTTTCTAACAAACATTTCCTGTGAAACACATTACAATACTCAGATGGAGATCAAGTTCTCATATACAAGCAAGCTTAATTTATGTATGCAATGATAAATAACCAAAAACACAAGATCAATAAAACTCAAATGAACCAACTCACAACACATTTAAGCTTTACCTTTCAAGCTCAGTTCTAACGAAATGCTGTGCAGAGTAACTGGTTTAAACAAAACAGTAGCGGGATTTGCAGCAGTAACAAAACTCACTAAGAAATGCTGATTAGCAATTTATTTCTTTTTTCTGTATGTATGGAAGCCATTGAAGCTTTAACCTTCAAAAACAGGAAGCAATTCTCCCGTACCTTTCCCTTTCCATGTTTAAGCCTCAGATTCTAGGTTCTAACAACTAGGATGCTCATGTAAGGGTGGTCTTTCCCTTTCAAAAATTGTATCCAAGATGACAATTTGAATTCCTTGGTTTAGTTGTGCTTGATTTTTCTTTCATTATTAGAGATTTACAAGAAACAGAGTGGACTGAATATGGAATTTCTACAGTTTATCTTCCAAAAATAATCTCCATCCTAAACCTATGAACATCATGCTCTGAGAAGAACTGCTAATATGTAGAGATGAAGTAAGATTTATTAATAAAATAGAAGTAAAGAAGAACCAAAAGAAGAAAAGCAGGTGTGACCCAGGTTTTTGTAAAAGAGGAGGCGCCTGCATTAGTAGTAGTAGAAGAATAGAATCATAGGCATAGGCCACAACATTAAAGGATTCTACTGTCGCCTCCTATGCTAGTAGAATCCATTAATGTTGCCTACGATTCTACTATTCTATGAGACTGAGATTGCATTTCCTAGTGAGGAATTTCCCACCCACCTATGGTAAATGATGATGCTAAGGTCAGAGAATAATATCCGAAATATGCTTGTGTTTGGCAATTGACATAGCTTGTGCTAGAGATAAATTTTGTGGTTGTGTTAATTCCTAATGAAATGCCTGACCTTAGCATGGGAGCAGTAGACCACATCTTTTTGTGGCTTTAAAATTTTGACTCTGTAAATACGATATCATATGTATTTTATTTAGTATTATAAGTATTTTATGTTTTGATCATGATAAAAAAAATTTAACATTAACTTACAAATTTAACATGGCTATTGATATTAAATAATTTATTGTAGCATTTATATAGATAGAGTGCCTCTGCTGGTTATTGCTCAAATCATCTTGCTATGGCTAGCTCTTTTTGTGGTTCATGGGGATTGCTTCTGCTCCTTTCTTTCCCTTTCATTCTTCCCTATGTTAATTCAATTTCCTTTAATATACCTTCATTTCTCTAGTTTCATTCTCTACTTTATCTTATATTTTTGTATTTTAATATAGAATTATTTTGTATTTTAATATGCAGTTTTGATAATGGCTAAGAAGTCTAAAAACAGTGAGTGCACTAGTGAGGTTAAGAAGGCTAATCTCAAATGGACAGAAGAGATGGATGATATATATATTGATACAATGTTGGAGCAACAAGTGAATGGAAACAAAGTTGATGGCACATTCACCCCTCATGCTTATGACAACATGGTGAAAATATTAACTAAGAAAGTTAATTTCCCATTCGATAAAAATCATTTGAAAAATCGTTTGAAAACTCTCAAAGAAAATTTTAGTAAATGTTTTGATTTGTTTAATCGTTTGAGTGGGTTTGGATGGAATCCAATGACAAAACTTTTTGAAGCTGAGGTTGAAGTGTGGGAGAAACTTATAGAGGTAAGTAATTGCCAGCTTTTATCCTAAATTCTCTTCTATATTGTGTTTGTCTGCATTTTGCTACTTTAGCTCATAGTTTTGTTTTTGTTTGATAATTTGCTTTGTGTATATTGTTACCAATAAAGCTTATATGAGCTTGTGATTATAGTTTAGGAGTTTACCGGTAACTCATTTGATTGCAATGGTTCTATATGAATACTCATTATTCTAGTGATTTTGATGAGGTTTGTGTGTGATATTTTAGGCAAAACTTTCTGCTGCAAAATGGCGATATACCAAAATTCATGCTTATGGAAAGCTATATGAGCTTTTTTCGAAAGACAGAGCTAATGGTAAGGGAGCTTGCAGTGCAAAAGACAGAATTTGAGAATAGGCAGTGGAAGAAAGTAGTGCAGATCTAACTTCCATTGATCTGGAAATAAACTGTGAGCCTTCATCTCCAACATCCGTATCAAATTCTGTTGCACAGCAATCAAAGAGCTCTAAGAAGAAAGCATGCATGGAAGATTTATTTGAAAAACAAATTGATGTTTTAGACCACGCAATTGGCAATGTGGCAGAGATAATGAGACAAGGCAATGCCATTGCAGAAAAAGTTGCACAAATTGCTGAAAAAAGACTGGCTATTACTGAAAAAGGAAGGCCACACTGTTATTCCGAAGCTGAAGTATTTGATGAGTTGCTGAGGATTGAAGTACCTGAAGATCTCCAACTCGATGCTTTTTTATTTCTAAATTAAAGCCAACAAAGGATGAGGGCTTTCTTTGGAGTTCCGACTCAACGACGTAAAGAGTTACTTTTGAAGATGATGAGTAAATGAAAGAGCTCTTAGCATTATGAGTTTTTTTTTATAGTACTTTTATTGCTCGGAACATAGGTTGATTTTCGTTACTAATGAAAAAAATAGGAAATACTCTTGGATGGAAATACTTTGAATATGGATTTTTTTATAGTACTTGATGCATTAATATATATCTACATCTATGTTTTCTTTTATTTTCTTGGAGGTTGACATATGGCATATCAAGTTTCTTGTATAAAAATAATTCTATTAGTATTAGACAATTTTTTTGATATTTTTTTTGATATTATTCATGGTTGAGTTGAGTATTTAACAATTATTAGTCATTACATAATTAATTAATAATTAATTATATAAATAATTAAGTATAATAATTAATTATTAATGAATTATTTTGACTAGATTTTTTTTAAAAAAATCTCATTAAAAATGAAAACTCAATAAATGCCAAAAAAAATTATCCAAAAACAATTATAGTTAGTAAATATTTGTATAATGGTAGGATGGTAAAATCATCTTATTTTTAATTTTCTTTCCTCTCACTTTTTTACTCTACCAAGCAATAGGAGGAAAGAAATATACTTTTCATCCATTTTTCCATCTTTCATACCAAGCACACCTAAGGAAAAAAATTAAAGTTTTCCATCTTTCCAATTTTCTCTCCCTTCAATTTTCTTTCTTTCCTTTTTTCTTTCCACCCTACCAAGCAAAGCTTGGCTTGATTCTGCCGTAGTAGGTATTTATATTCGAACTACTATGTGTGGCCTTGAATCAATCCGCAGTAGGAACTATCTGTATGGAAATGTTTTGACATATGACTAACAATCACTGCAGTAATGTTTTGGACTACTGTGTGACCCTGATCCAGTCCACAGTAGGTAATGTTTTGGGCTACTGTATGATCCTGATCCAGTCTACAGTAGAGTTTCTATTGCTGTGACCTTGATCCAGTCCACAGCGGACCCAATGACACCTGATCAATGCTCACTGTGGACCCCCTCTAGACTATGGCCATATGTCAATTTGAACTGCTTGATTATTGCTTAGTCGTTATGTCTCAAGCTTAGTATGTATATGTTTTTCTGTGCTTATCTTTGTATATGATTTCCGAATGTACGATATTTGGATTTTGAAACTAATAAGAATTTGATTTGATGATCCGTATTGAAACTGAGCGTGATAAGCACGTATATTTCGAATTATGTTCAGAATTCAGTTGTTTATGTTTTTTTGATGCATTGCATAAAAATGATTTGATTTTCGAATGGTATGAAATACGGTATTCGAGCTTTAATAAATATTTTCGAAACTTGCATATAGAAATTCAGTATCTGTTTCTCATATATATTTCTTATTGGGCTTTCCAAAAAGCCCACCCCCCTCTCCACCTTCCAGATTATTCACAGTAGGTACTTTGTACGCGGGGTCTAAGTAAGTCCTTAAAGGCTTTTGTACCACTCTTGAAATTATGTGATGTACAATATTCTCTTTTATATTCAGACTTCTATATTCAGTACTTTTATAGTATGGGGATGTAATTAAAGGAAGTATAGAATATAGTTATGGTTTATAACAATGCATGCAACTTGGGTAGAGATATATTTAGTAAAGTAGAATGATTCGAAATTATAAATACATGCTTAGTGAGAGAATTTGACTGGGATCTAAGGTAACTAAAGGACATTGACTTAGTTAATATAATATTAGTTTAGAAATTGATTAGTGACATTATGTACAGCCCAACCAAGTAAGTGAAAAAGGAAAAATTTGGTTCATATTTTCTGTATAAAGGGTCATTACAAAAGTTGGTATCAGAGCAATGTTGGTATGATGTACGTAATGTCAGTAGGTCAAGAACTGTTTACATTCCCTAAGTACTGTACATGTCTGAATATATACTGTACATTTCTGTTTGAAATGACACTAAATGTGTTTATTCTATATGGATAAATTATAACTTTTCTCTACCAAATTCGTATATGATATGATTTAATAAGTAATAAAGTGGTAAATGTTAATTGTTCAGTTTTGAACATATTGAAGTAATGTTAGTCGAGGCACAATGGCTTATGTGATTTAAGATTGATGCAGTGTACTTATTAATACTCATAAATAAGGAATGAAGTTATGTTTGGTGGAGATGAAAATGGTATAACCTAGCATAGTTGGCCTAAGACAGGTTATGCAATGATCTGAAACGATCGATTTGAATACGTTTTGCTTTGAAAGAGATAGAATTATTGTATCTCATATGATTGATGCAGAAATAGATAATGATTGAAAGGTGCAAGAGGACTTAGTTAATG
Organism: Heritiera fomes; assembly: GCA_032173925.1. Taxonomy (NCBI): domain Eukaryota; kingdom Viridiplantae; phylum Streptophyta; class Magnoliopsida; order Malvales; family Malvaceae; genus Heritiera; species Heritiera fomes. The sequence goes on along the minus strand of JAPDPM010000005.1, from coordinate 856,062 downwards.
TGGAATTGTAAGAACGTATGTTGGGCACTATAAGGCTTTTGATGGAACAATGATAAAAATTTATGTTAAGATAAGGATAAGAGACTATGAAAATTGTGGAATGAAGCTTGGATACATGGGAATTATGTTGGAATATAAATTGAATAATGATAATGCATCCTGAGAATGGCATGTGATGAATATGCTTAATTGCATATTGAATTCATTTACACAGCTTCGAACCTTCAGTATTTCAACACGTGCCTTGATGTAACACATGGACATATTTAGCATAAGCTTTGAGTTTTTAGAATCATTTGGTTTTGATTATGTATGGATTTAAAGGTCAATGTATTTGGAAATCTTAAATATGTGGGCTATCTCGAATGACTGGAAAGAAATCGAATCGTACATTGAGCTTTTTGTTTATAGAGCCATTCGAATCTAAAGTCTTATGCCAACATTATTTTCTTATGAAGAGAGTATAAGATTTGATTGAATACATGATCTAGCTTTTGTTTTGAGAACTATATGAATTTTGGGCTTGCGATTTTAGACTATTAAACTTGAATTTTGAGGATTAGGCATCCTTGATAAGCTTTAGTGAGTCTCATCATCGAGTGTGATTTTGATTATGATTATTGGACTTGACAAATAGGGTTTGGACCTGACTACAATAGTAGCAAGAAACTATTATTTGAATCTATTCACCGTGCATGACACAAAAAAAAATGGACTATATGATATGTCTGCAAACTTAAAAAAAAAAAAGATTGAACCACGTGATTTTGTGAATTTTGAAAAGTCCTTGGTCTTCAACCTTTGCTAATGGGGAAGCTTTTAGTAGAGTTGATATTGAATATGACTAAGTATAGAGATACCCAAGGGTTGTGGTTCAGTTGGCAACGCAGGCTAAATTTGTGAGAAGAGCTCTCGGGTTCGACTCCCACTAAACATATCTTTAGGGAGGGGTGAAGAGCCTTAACTGTGACTAAACCCCGAACAGGATTAATCTCAGACCGTTAAAACGAATGAGAATACCTGTAATTTACACAAAAAAAAAGACTAAGTATAGAGATTATGAATCTTTGAGTATTACTGGAGACCTTTAAGAAATATCAAGCAAGGTAGTATTGATTTGAAGGTTTAGATTTTGTGAGATAAGATATTCAAGATCGTCTTAAAATGACATTGATCTTAGCTCAACTTGAGGGTTATGGATTTATAAAATAATGTACGTTTGTAATGTACAAACTAATGAGATACACTCGATTTGTGAACTGCTTGAATATTGAGATTTAAGGTCTAATGTAAAATGAATTTGATTCATGGATAAATGGTATCATATGAATTGGACTTTGAATTCTCCAGTTATGGATCAAAAGGATAAGATATTGAGGTATAAGGTGATTTCCTTGATAAAAAAAAATACTTTGGCAACATTACTCTTCGCAAGAAGCTATATGGGAATTGGAAAGTTAATGAAAGCGAAGTAACCTCACTTATTCTGAGATAACCATGATCAAATTCAAAAGGCAATAACTGAATATGTAGTTCTATCGAGCACTACAAGTTTTATATTCGAATCTTGTGTAGTGTGAAGTTGTGGATAAAATCTATTGTAGTGGTTTGATATTTATTAAAGATTTATGATGGTTTAGTAAAGGAGAAAAATTTTGATAGTCAATGTGAAGAAAATTGAAATTAATGTGCGGTACCTTTGTAGAAACTAAGTTATTGACAAATAATGAATTAGAAACTTTAATTTAAGTGTTGTTACGGATAAGAGATTTTGTTAGTACAAAGGATACTGGAGATACCATTGATGTTTTAGAGTTATATTGAAATGAGTATTAGAGTGTGCAGCAAAAGTATGAATTAAGTTACAGGTTTGGAAATTGAAAAGTTGGAATGTTACTTTCTTGGACTATATAGAATTTGAAATAAAATTTCTGTTGATTTCATTATCAGATAAAAGACAGTTAAGAGTTTTGATTAAAGCTTAGTAGATAAAGATTCATGGATCCGTAAGAGAAGAACTACATATTAGATTTGTCTAAAAGATGGACAAGATTTGGAGTTCATGAAAATTTAATTCAGTGTTTGCCTATATGAAATTGGCACTAAGGATTTAAGTGTAGATTTAGTTACTTTGCATCGAAACTCATATTGACCTGATCAACTATATGGACTCTTAAAATTGTACAGTTCGAACTACAAGGATTTTGAAGGATCAACGATCTAAAATATACGGTTTTTAACAATGAGACTTTAAAACATGTGGAATTTTGATAACCAATAGACTCATAAGCCCTCCTTTTTTGTAGAGTCGAGGTTAAACACGAGATTCTATAGAAAGTGAATTTTGAAAAGAATTTTGAGAATTCTTTAAAATGACAAAGGAATGTGAGAGCTAAAGCTTCAAGGAATAAGCACTTGTTATAATAGCTAATATCAACGTGGTATGATGGTTCTTAAACCATAAGAGAGTGAATGTCACAAATTTAGAAATAATGAGATGCAATCGAGCTGTGGCACAATAAAATAATTGAACTCTGAGGATAACATGAAGTATATATAATCCTCAATAAGAGATGATAGGTAAAGTGGATCTTAAGATTTGTCGGACTTTGAGATTATTCGAATGTAGAGAATATGATAAAGAAAAGTGTCATTAACCTTTGAGATGACATCGAGCAATTTGGAGGACCAAATTTTCTAAGGTAGGGAGGATGTAATAACTGTAAATTCTTGATCTTTGGTGACTTAAACAATTTAATGTTAGAGATAAATTAATGTATTAATAATTTAACTTGAAGCTATGGTGATTAAGAAGGTAAATTGAGAATGAGCATGGCAAGGAATTATTAAGTTGGACTATGAGACATTATGGAAAATTTAGACGGTGAGAAGATATAATTAGAGGATTTAATATGAAGACCATGAATGAAATTAAATTATATGAAGGACTTTAGGATTTAAAATAAAAAAAAGACAATATAAATTAATAAAATAAAAAAATAGAAGGTATGGAATATTAGTAGGATAAATAAAATACATGAGATAATTAAAACTATTAGAATATATATGTTATTAAATGTCAAAATGGGATTTAAATATATATATATATATATGTAAAAAAAAAGAAATGAAATGATAAAATAATAGTGGCTTTCTTGAAGCATGGGCGTGGCTTCTTGGAGAAGTTTGGAAAACAGTAACACACTCCACTAATTCCATCATCACCGACCACATCACATCATCCCATTATCACCATCCATCATTATCACTCATCATCCCTCTCTCTCGTTTCTTTTTCTCCTCCCCGTGATTTCCCTCACTGCTTCACGCTCTCAAGCGCACTCCACCACCATTGTTCTCGCCATTCTCATCTTCCTCACATGTCCCTCCTCCACGCAAACAAGGTAGCAACATATTACCTTCCTTTGACCTTTAATTCTGCGGCAACTTACCCATACAGCTCGTGTACAGTTCCTTCACAGTAATGGCCATCTTTGTTTCTCCCTTTGTAGCGATGGAAACAGAAAATAATAGCAGGAAATATGGTGCTCGGGGTTGGAATAAGAGAATGTGCAGAGTGGCTGTTGTTTGGGGACTCTTGGCAAAGCTTTTGAGGGTTGAAAGGAGATGTTTTTTTTTAGGGCTGTGTAGCAAGGGTGAGGCAAGGTTTTCAATGGTGTTTTTAAAACTAAACTTGAAGTAAGGATTGAAGCAAATGCTAGGCATTAGTGAAGGAACAAAGCAACGTTAGAGTGAGGAAGGAGAAAGCCTGACGGGGGCTGTTCTAAGCAGTGTTTAGGGGCGAGATTGAAGTTGTGAACAGCCTGAAACAGGGTAGTGCAGGGGTGTGTGTGTGGTGCGAACTTTAGCTAGCTTTGGATGCTTGGAATGATGGTTAAAGCGGTAGCATCGTGCGGGAACAAGACTGTAGTGGGGTCGAGTTGCTGTGTCGGCTTTTGAAGGTGGTTCCGGAAGCTAAAAGCTAACGTGGAAAGTGGCATTAAAGGTAGCTAAGCAAAGCTGCTTCGATGGGAAAAAAATGGAAGAGGCCTTGTGGCGTTTTAGGCTTGAGACATGGCTGGTAATTCAAGCGGTTTGAGGCGTGTGTGGTGGCTATTTTAGAGGCTACTACGTGTCTATTGCTTAGGCACAGGACAAAAGGAAAATGAAACTTATTTGCTTGAGGCCAGCAAGAGGGTTTTTAAAGCACAGTATAAGGCTATATTAGTGTTGATTTTGGGCAGCTTTGGAGGTTGATTTAGCAGGAGTTTGGGAAGAGCTGTTAGGGGTGTTCATGGCAGTCAATATTGTTAAGGGCTGTAAGGTAACTAAGACCACGAACAAGGGAAGAAAAGGAAGAAAGAAAAGAAAGGAAAAGGGAAAGAAAAAGAGATATATATATATTTGTAAAAATATATGTATATATTGGCTCGGGTTTATAGGTAAGCTAATGTCGTTTAAATTTTAAAATAATTATAGTTTGAATTTTATTAAATTTATAGTAACCGAATTACTGATAATTAGAAGTGTCAAGCTTAGTGTACGCGCAAAAGTTGGTGTACGGGTACGAAACTCTAGATTTGTGCACGTGGAGCTTTAATCGATAAGAAAACTTTGTAGTGCCACAAATTGTAAAATTAAATCAAGGAATAACTTTGGTAAATTGGCATTAACTCGATACGATTGTGTTTAAGGTGTAACAAGGTGCTAAGACGACAAATTGAGTTTGGTATAGGCTCAATGCACGAGCCCTGAGCATAGGAGCCGGTAAGGCTTTTATATAAGCTTATGATAGATTTATATTGAATAGACTATATAGAATTGTTAAATTGGATAATGATACAATATAGCATGAAATTGAATATTGAATTTGTAACTATATAGTCGAACACTAAATTGTGGAATAATTGACTTAGTTGGATAGGTGGTGGTGATCTGGAAATTAAAATGTTCAAATGACTTTTCTGCAGCTCAGGAGTAAGTTGGTGACTTGGATTACACAAACTCAATTATTGCATACTGATTGCAGGACTGCTTGATGTGGCTGCGATTGTACTTGATTGAGATAAGAGATATATATCGGAACGTAAGAGATACTGGATGCTATTTAAAATCAACTGCCTTGTGGTTATGTAAACTGTATTTTCTTGCAGGGGGTTTTAAGAAATATAAGCTGTTATGCTGCCAGATTTTTATTGAAAACAATGGTTTTGTGATTTAAGCTTAACTTAAGCAACCATTTGAAAATGGCAAAGTATCCGGCAAGCTTATTTTGAAAACGATTAAATCTTATGATTTTGATTTGTTTATAAGACTTTCAACCGATATATTAATCTCAAGGAAATTATCAACATATGGTATTGTTTTCAAGATATTATGAGTATGTATGATTTATATGCTTTTGAAAGAAATGTATACGACTTTTGTTATGAACTTTCTTAAAGCTCAAAAAATACTATTTCGGATTTCGAAAGATATATGTATAAAATATTTTGAGACATGACTAACTAAAGTCAGTATAGTATTGTTTTGAAACTACAGTGTGATCTTGATTCTGCCGCAGTAGGTATTTATATTCAGACTACTGTGTGTGGCCTTGAATCAATTCGCAGTAGGAACTATTTGTATGAAAATGTTTTGACACATGACTAACAATCACTGCAGTAATGTTTTAGACTACTGTGTGACCCTGATCCAGTCCACAGTAGGTAATGTTTTGGGCTGCTGTATGATCCTGATTCAGTCTACAGTAGAGTTTCTATTGCTGTGACCTTGATCCAGTCCACAGCAGGCCCAATGACACCTGATCAATGCTCGCTATGGACCCCCTCTAGACTATGGCCATATGTCAATTTGAACTGCTTGATTATTGCTTAGTCGTTATGTCTCAAGCTTAGTATGTATATGTTTTTCTGTGCTTATCTTTGTATATGATTTTCGAATGTACGATATTTGGATTTTGAAACTAATAAGAATTTGATTTGATGATTCGTATTGAAACTGAGTGTGATAAGCACGTATATTTCGAATTATGTTCAGAATTCAGTTGTTTATGTTTCAGTTTAAAGGAAATGTTTTCTGATGCATTGCATAAAAATGATTTGATTTTCGAATGGTATGAAATACGATATTCGAGCTTTAATAAATATTTTCGAAACTTGCATATAGAAATTCAGTATCTGTTTCTTATATATATTTCTTATTGGGCTTTCCAAAAAGCTCACCCCCTCTCCACCTTCCAGATTATTCGCAGTAGGTACTTTGTACGCGGGGTCTAAGTAAGTCCTTAAAGGCTTTTGTACCACTCTTGAAGGTATGTGACGTACAATATTCTCTTTTATATTCAGACTTCTATATTCAGTACTTTTATAGTATGGAGATGTAATTAAAGGAAGTGTAGAATATAATTATGGTTTATAACAATGCATGCAACTTGGGTAGAGATATATTTAGTAAAGTAGAATGATTCGAAATTATAAATGCATGCTTAGTGAGAGAATTTGACTGGGACCTAAGGTAACTAAAGGACATTGACTTAGTTAATACAATATTAGTTTAGAAATTGATTAGTGACACTATGTACAGCCCAACCAAGTAAGCGAGAAAGGAAAATTTTGGTTCGCATTTTCTGTATAAAAGGGTCGTTACATAAAGTCATTTTGAAAACTCATAAATGTTTTGACTTTTGAATTAGTTTAATTCCAAAATATTAAGCTACTTAAATTTGTGCAAGCAACTTTTAATTTAATGCATAAATAAATAATTTAGATTATGCACATATGAAATTTTGAATTTGAAATTAAATTTGTGATATATTACAAGTATATGCTTGTATGTTAAGTATCGCTGATGTGGACTCTTATGTGGATAGTCTGCATTGTCGACACGTAAGTTTTGTAGTGATTACCATATATAGCTTAAATCCTATCTTACAATTGACTTACTTTATTGTAATAAAATTTGGAATAAATATGAAATTCAAATTTGACAACCAATTAATTTATATATTTATTTAATTGGCAATAAATACATACTATAAAAGTAATTGAAGTTATTAAAGTCATTTTGAAAACTCATAAATATTTTGACTTTTGAATTAGTTTAATTCCAAAATATTAAACTACTTAAATTTGTACAAGCAACCGCCAATTTAATGTATAAATAAATAAATAATTCAAATTATGTACATATTAAATTTTTGAATTTGAAATTAAATTTGTGACCAATTATATATTAAATTATAATTATAAATTATTTAATTAGTTATACAATTAAATAATGTTTAAGTAATAAAATTAATAATCCAAATAATTAAAAAAACAATAGTGACGATTAGTTATTATTTAAATATTAAAATTAAATATGATATTAAAACTATATATGGGATCACAAGCTATCATTTAAAATGTGCATATTCACAAGTAAATATCATGGATTTAATCACATGAGTATGAACCCATTTGTCTTGGGTTTAAGATCAAATCCCATGTTAGTTATGATTGGCAAAATTATAGTAACTTTAATGCTTTGTAATAAATGTGAAATTCAAATTTGACTATCAATTAATTTGGATTTTTTAATTGACAGTAAATACATACTGTAAAAGTTTATTAAAGTCATTTTGAAAACTGATAAATATTTTGACCATTGAATTAGTTTAATTCCAAAATATTAAACAATTTCAATTAGTGCAAGCAACCACCAATTTAATACATAAATAAATAAATAAATAATTCAAATTATGCACATATGAAATCATGTGTGTGTATTACAAGGTACACACTTGCGTGTCAAATATTGTTGATATGGACTCCTATGTGAATCATTTGCATTGTCGACACAAAAGCCATGTAGTAATTTCCAAATATATCTTAAATCCTATCTTATAGTTGACTTATTTTATTGTAATAAAATCTGCAAGCAAAATATTATCGGCAAAATTATAGTAACTTTAATGATTTGGAATAATTATAAAATTCAAATTTGACTACCAAAATTCATATATGTATTTAATTTAATTGGTAGTAAATACATACTATAAAATTAATTAAGCCATGTAGTAATTTCTAAATATATCTTAAATCCTATCTTACAGTTGACTTAATTTATTATAATAAATTTTGACTTGTGTTATTGGCAAAATTATAGTAACTTTAATTTTTGGAATAAATGTGAAATTCAAATTTGACTACCAATTAGTTTGAATATGTAGGAAATACATAAATGATTTGATTTTTACCTTTTCCTATTATCCCTTTAGACTAATTTTGAGATTTTTATACATACTATAAAATTAATTAAGACATACAGTAATTTTCAACTATATATTAAAACCTATCTTATAGTTGACTTAATTTATTGTAATAAAATTTGCACCGTATTATTGGCAAATTTATTTTGGAATAAATGTGAAATTTAAATTTGACTACAAATTAGTTCGGATATGTAGAAAACATATAAATGATTTAACTTATACCTTTTCCTCTTATCCTTTTAGACTAATTTTTTGAGATGTTTATTTAAATTTTAATTTTATTGGATAATAATCCTTTTATATATTTTTTAAACAAATAAATTAAATAATATTATTCTAAATATGTATAAATTTAAATAATTAAAATTAATTCGTTCATCGCAGAGTAAAAACTAGTATATAGTATATTACCCAGCCCAAATCTCAAATTCAATACCCTTTAATTATTAATATGTTACCCAACCCACCTATCCAAACCCATTAATCCAAAGTTAATACCTTAATCCCTAACCCGAACTCATATTTTTGGTCGACTCACTCCCTCCCGTGGCAGTTTTCCACTATCCACCCCTCGCGGCTCACACACGGTGTCACTCTTAGCCCTTCTAAACCCTAATACAGTTTGCTTTTTGAGTTTCTCATTTAAGTTTCATCCCATTTTGTTCTTCAACAGCCGCACCATTCTCCCATCCCATTCACGCAAAGTCACGCACAGTTGCCTCTCCTCCCTCACGCACGCAGCAAGTAGTCCACTCTCCTTTATTCACGCACGCATCCCTCGTGAGCTTCGCTGCCGCTGGTAAGATTTTTTTTTTTTATTAACAAAGGGGTTCCTTTGTAGCAAGCTCGTTTTGGATTTTCATGGCTCCTTGGGATGGCTTTCTCTGATGAGTCTGTTTGATGGATTGTGATTTGGGCATGCTTCTTTGAATGTTGATTAATTATTGGAGGTTTTGTACTGTTGTGGAGGTTGGTTCTGTAAGTTAGTAGCTGCTGCCCACCAGGTGTTCGTGAATTTTTCTCAACAGGTGGTGGTTGTATTGTGTTGGCTACTTGATTGCTTTTCTTTGGTTGAGGGACCCAGGTCTGAGTAATAAGCCTGCTGTTTCTTTGAAATTTGATTGGCCCATGGATCGTGGTGTTTACAAGTTGTCCTTGTAATATGTTATGTCAAAGCAAGTTGGGTTATTTTGTTGTTTGTATTTCCATCCTATTGTCCTGGGGGTTTTATCGATTCTTTCCTTATGCAGTATTTAGTTTGTTTTATAATTTTATTTATTTGCTTGACATGTCAAAATATTTTATATTTTTATTATATTTAACTGATAAAATTATTATCACTTCGAGCTCGAGCATGAGACTCAAGCTCAAGTTTGAGCATAAAAACGAGCTCAAATAAACGAACTCAAACGAGCTTAATCGAGTGAGCTCGAGTAGCTTGATTTCAATCTTGAGCTGAGCCTGAGCTCAAAAATTAATGTTCAACCGAGCTCGAGCTGAGTACCGAGCACTGAGTTTCTAAATCGAGCTCGAGCACTCCACTGTCTTGGCTTGATTACACTCCTATCTCTCACTACTTCGTAACTGAGAAAACTAAATAAAAAAATATTCTCCTTGAAGGTTTGCGATGGGGAAGAGCAAGGGCAAGCAGCAGAAGCAGATAATTCTGCCGCCGGAACTCCCACCGGAAATTAACGAGGACGAGATTGAAGTCTCTGACGAGGACCTTAAATTCGTCGACGAAAACAAAGACTACGCTGGCTTCGTCTCTCGCTTGGACACTCATTCTATTAACAAGTACGTTACTCCTTCCTTTTTTCCCCCATTATCAAACTAATTTTTTTAATTTCTTATAAAGCTTGTTATATAAATAAAATAATTATTATTCAATGGAAATTGTTTGGATTCTAGTAATTTTTTCATGTTAGAAATTTCTTTCGTATTTCTTAGAACAGAAATTGTTTCGCAATTGATTTCTATGTTAGAAATTTGTGTTATTTATAGATTTTGTTTCTGTTGGTTATTTTTACGTTATAGCAATTTGCTAGAAACAAAAAGAAAAATAACAACCAAATGGAATCATATTATTTTTTTGTACATGTGAATATGTAGCAGCACGTCACTGCGTTTATGTGGAAAGTAAACCCTTTCGTGAAAGAATGAAATAGACATAAAATACTTTTGGATGATTGAAATTCATCCTACTAGAAATGTCATTTGACTGGAGCAACATAAAGTGATAATTGATAATCTCATTTTACTGTAGGAATTTTCTTTTTTTTTTTGACTGATGATGATATATTGGTTATTTTCTTTCCTTTTTTTTTAATCGACACACAGCACTACCTCGAAAGAATTAAAAGTTGCTGATAATATATCATTATCATCATCAGAGCCTTTATCCCAATACTGGGGTAGGTTATATGAACCAATATATGATCTCACGCTAAGTTGTCAGCATGAATTCTCCTCCTTCATTCATTTTTATCTAAAACAATGTGTTCTTCCAATTCTCATTTTGATTATATATGCTGAGATTTAATGGTTAAACTTGAAATGCTATTTGACTGTGACAACTTGAAATGAGAATTAGTTATCTCAAGTTATGATGAGAGCTTTCTTTTGTGGGTAGGCAAGTCATGCGGGTGGAGGCTTTATATGAGAAACGAAGAAGGCTGGCTCTGGAGCAGAAAGAAAATGAGAAAAGTGTCATTCAAGTTGATCCTGTTGATGCCCTTCCCGTCAAAACTTTGGATGGAGAAGTCTACTACCGTACATGTACTTATCTTTCTTTTTATAAGAAAAAAAAACTAAATAGGAAAAAAAGAAATAAATTTTACTTTCTTTGCTGGTAAGAAAGTATGTCTATTGAAGGCAAAGAATGAGATTTATTTTGTCGTACAATTCAGTTTCTCAGACAGCAGAAGTAGCTAGAAATGAAGAAGGGAATGAAGATAAGAGCATGATTAAGCTGACAAAAGCTGAAAGGAGGGCAAAGCTTAAGAAGAGTAAGAAAGAGGCTAAGCAACAAGGGAAGGAATTAGCTAAAATTGAAGAAGTGCAACCGACTCAACAAGAAGCTGCACTGGTATGTTGGTACATGTTCCTCTTGATCTCTTGTGATGTTAAACAAGAAAAGAATGAATATTACAATTTACATATGCGTCTCCGTCAATTTTGATGATCTTTTGTATGTGTAACATTATGAAATGTAAGGGTCCAAATTTTTTGTTAATTTCTGCATATGAGGAGGATAATGTGCTTTGTTTTTGTCGTAGTTATTTCCTATTGTATTAAAAGACTGCATTTTAGATGGAGCATTCTTGGTTGAGCATTAAGGATGTAGTTGGGTTTACTATGCACATAGCATAGCAGGTTTATTGCATGCCTTAAACTTGGCCTATTATGTACCACTAATATGAAACTGGACATGGACTGGCCTCTCAGACAATTAAAACCATTGACCAGCTAATTCCATCCTACCCACAAACAATAGAGTTCGTATACTATGAATGTATACAAATATTATCTTATGAACAGCGCCAAAATTTTAAAAAAAGAATAGGCTTTTAGGACTGTTCTTAAGTAGAATCTAGCATTTAGTGTCCCATTCAATTAGGATTTGAAAAATAGAGTGGTTGGAAGTTAGGAAATATATTGCAGTTTTTCTGGCATTGGCAGCCATTTGAATGATATGTTTGGAGGAGTTAATTGGTAGGATTTGATAGGAAAATATGTCTAGGCCTTTAGTTGTCAAGTATGTAAGAAGGTGTTTAATTTGGCCTACTTTAGACAAGGGGATTTCAGGTTTATTGAAATGTTTTTATGTTTTGATAGTAATTCAGGATATTATAGCTGTCCTAAGGGAACTACAAATGGGAAGAAACAAGTGTAAGCCTTAGCAACAATCCCAATTATCACAATTCTACTTAATCTAATAGAAACCAAATCTGGCTGAATCTGCAATTTAGTGGACGGGTTTGTTCTCTATATATTCATGTATAGGCATGATGAAAGAAGGGTCAAGACTAGAGGAAGACCGAAAAAGACTTTGAAGGAAGTAATTTGGAAAGATATAGAGGTATTAGAGTTGGATGAAGGCATTGCCTTGGATAGGAATGTGTGGAGGAGGAGAATTCATATGGACGATTTAATGTGATTTCAGATATTGGTTCATGTAGCCTAACCCAATCTATTGGGATAAAGGCTCTAATGATGATGATGATGATGATGATATACATGTATAGGCATTTTTCTTAGAAGGGCTCCCTTCCCTACATATTTAAACAGCGCAAAAAAGCTTTTTCTCATGCTTCTCTATCTGCATCACAAAGTGTTATAATTTCTGGAAGGTGGCATTCTTAGTTTTCTTAAACTTTTGCATGATTTCTCATGTTCATACTGTTAAGTTCTTGCTCTAATTTTCTGAATTATCTTTGTTTCTGTTGTAATATATAAAACGGAGAATTTCCCTCTCTGATCAATTTGTGTATGCCGTTACTTTTGCTAAATCCTGCTTGGCATTGACATGTGAAATATCATAGATACTACATTGTATTGCTCCAGTCATTATCTCCAATGTTCAAATACTTCTCTTTGTTTAGGCAGAGGTGAAAGAAGACCTCACAGCTGTAGAAGCATTTGAAAGCAGAAAACGTAAGCTAGCTGAGCTTGGAATGGCACTACTTGCAGACCCAGAGGCAAACATTAAATCTTTGAAAGAGATGTTGCAATTTGCCAAAGATGGTGATCACTCTATCATAAAGCTTGGACTTCTGTCATTGTTGGCCGTCTTCAAAGACATTATTCCTGGGTACCTATAATTTCTTTTCTCGTCTACCCTTTGATATTGATATTATGATTAAATTTCCTTTTCAATACAATGTATTTGTATTTTTTTTACTCAACTTTTATATGTGCAAATACAGGTACCGGATAAGGCTTCCTACTGAAAAAGAGCTAGAAATGAAAGTTTCCAAGGAAGTTAAGAAAATGCGGTACTATGAATCAACACTTCTATCAGTGTACAAGGTTTGAACTGCAATATTTATATGACCTCTATTCTGAAATTTTAATATGATTTGGTTTAGTTGTTGAGTGGAGTTGGCATGGTTTGGGGCTTCTCATTCATGGATTCACGATTATAGAGGGATTTATTATGGATATAATGTATTTAGCATACTATGTCTACGGCACATATTCTTTGTAGAAAGACTGCCGTTATCTAAAAGCTGATAACAGAGTTTAATTGGCACATGGAGTTGTCCGACCATATTATATCCTGATGAATATGAAAAAGATTGTGTACTGCCACTACAAGAAGATGAACAGTGCAACATATTTTAGTAAGTTTTGGATTTATCTTGTAAAGACTGTTATGGGTTTTATTGGTTGAATTAACTTTTCATCTCGAGTCCAATGGTAAAGATGCTACTAATAGGAATTCCTCCTTCCCAAAGAGGTGGTTAGCTGGTTTTATAGGATTTCTTATAATAAGTCTTTATGTTTTCCACATCGAGTTTATTCTTTTTGCAAGACATTATTAATTTGGGATTTCATCTATTAGTCCCCCTCACCTTCATTTTTCTCCCATGAATGTGCGACAGGGATACCTGCAAAGGTTGTTAGCGTTAGAAAAGCAGCCCATATTTCATCATGTTGTGGTTCGTTGTTTTTGTACTTTGCTTGATGCTGTACCTCACTTCAACTTCCGCGAAAGCTTGTTAAGTGCTGTTGTTAGAAACATCGGCTCGTCAGATGATGTTGTAAGGTATACTGTATTCATGTCTTTTGAAATGTTAAAAGTCCATCATTAATCTTTTGAGGGCCTTTGAAGGATTAACGTTGTTAATAGGAATTTAATAAATTAGTAGTATTTGAGCTAAGACACAACAATTAAACTCCAAAAGCAGTATGATGACAATTGCAAAATTAATAGAAAAAGACAACATACTTGTTTTGCAAAATTCTAAAAACCTTCTGTAGGAGATTAAAATTCTTGGTTAATGACTTAGACTATTATCAAGGAAAATGAAGATTTGATTCATTGTCAAAATCTTCTTTTAGCTTTTTACCTTAACAATATTTTGGGCTGGCATGTCGAATTTTTAACTTGATGTATGGGCTTCATCATTCTGTCCTGTTGCTAGTTGGTCTTCCATGTTGAATCATTCAAAAAATTTTAACTTGAGACGCTGGAAGATTGAAGGCATTGCAACATATATAATTTACATTCTTTTTCTTCTATTCATGGTGTTTCCCATTTTCTATATTTGTAAGATCAGTGCATAGATCCTATTCAGCACTGCATCTTTTTTGCTACTTTATTCTTGTTAAAAGAAATGGAGACTTGTTTGGAGGAGTCATTTCATTAATATGTAACCAAATTTTTGGTGCTTTTGCTCTTGAATCTGAGTAGTAACAAGCTTAAATTAAAATATTCTAAAATATCCCTTTAGCTTAATTGCTAGATGTGTTTTATCATATTGTTCTGCTGCTGCATCATTTTCATTGCATTGTCGTTGGTGTTTTAGCTCTAATAAAGTTGAACTGCCACTACTTCCCTCTTCGTTTCATCTCATCATCATAATATTTCATCCTTTTCTGGTCATTAGAAATTAATATGCTCCTTTAAAAATAATATCTATTGGTAGTTAAGTCAAGGCATTAGGCCTTTACGTAATTAATTAATAGGAAGAGGGGATAGAGTTTAGCCTTTTTTCTAATCCTATTAGTCAAAATGAATCGTTGGAAATAGAACTTTTGAAAATAAACTTAAAAAATGGTATTTGGAAAATATTCGAGAAGTCAAAGTATAAATCAATAAACCAGATGATAATTGAGCTTTAGCTTACGCCAAAAAGCTTAATCCTGTAAAATATCCAGATTTTCTTTTGATCATTTCATGCATAGAGGAATGGTTATTGTTCTGTGGATTCCTTAAGAAAGCTCTCCCTTTTACTTGTCTGCTACTCTCTACCGTGCTAACCTGTTAAATCCTTGCTCCAAGACTAATACCCTGCAAATTATGAAATAAACTACAGTTTATTGTTTTGCTTTATTCCTAACACATGCAACTTTTATATTATCAATGAAAGACAATATTATGTTCTCCACTATAGCTAGTAAATTTTTCTGTATCACCTTGGATTAATTACCCCCCCCTCAAAACTTGCCATTATAATTGCTTCAGTGGTGATCGCATAAAGTGCTTTTTTGTTGCTTTTATCTTTTCCAACCAAAGCACCTACACTTGTTTACAGGAGACTTTGTTGTGGAACCATTAAGTCACTTTTTACCAACGAGGGGAAACATGGTGGTGAAGCTACTGTTGAGGCTGTTCGATTGATTGCTGACCATGTGAAAGCTCATGATTGTCAACTGCATCCTGATTCTGTTGAGGTATAGAATAATCTTAAATCCTACCTATTTCACACTGCATTTATGTTTATTAGGGGTCGTTTGGGATTGTTTTCCTTTCCTGATTTCTATTTTTTTGAAAACAAAAACAGAAAACATGTTTGATAATGTATTTCTGTTTTCAAAAAACAAAAATGAAAATAAAAATTTTCAAAATTGTTGGAAATAAGAATTTGATATTTTCATTGTCTTCAGGAACATGTATTCATTTCTATTATCGTTCATAAGTAAGTGAATAGTATCTACATATTAATATAATATTAATATATTTTCATAATAAAAAATATAAAATAAAATTAATTTTCTAAAATAAAATATATTAAATTTTAATATAAAATATTATTTAATTAAAATAATTTAAAATAAATATATATTTTTTTGATGTAGAAAAGTTGAAAAACGTGAAAAGCAATAAAATAGATACAATATAAGCTCAAACAATAGTATCTTAATTTTTTTTATTTAAACTTGTATAATAATTTATTGAATATATTATAAATTTTAAATAATATTATTTATTATAATTTAGATACGTTAATAATTAATATTATTGCTAAGTGCTATTATATAATGTATTTAATTATTAATCTACTAAATAATATTATATTTTTTAATTAAATTTAAAACATATCATTACTATTATTAAATAATTTAACATTATTAAAGCGTGAATGCTTAACATTAAATAAAATTATTTATATTAAATATAATATCTTTTAATAATTACATAATTTATTATAAATTAATTAGTTGAATATATATTATTTAATAATTTAATATTATTACAATTAAATTAAATAATATTATTAAATATAATTTATAAATTATTAATTTATGTTATTGTTTAATACATAAAATTTAAAATTTTATTAATCTCAGCTATTATCTAGTAAAAAGTAATATTAAAAAAATATTTAATATTATATTTAATTATAATATTATTTAATATTATGTATATAATACTATGTAATAAATATAATTGTATTTTTATTTTATTTTTAAAGTTTTATTTAGTGAATTGAATTATTATGTTTGAATCAGTTTAAATATTTGTTTTTAATATGTGATAGAATTACCCAAACATGTTTTCTCTTTCTAGAATTCGAAAACAAGATAAAACAAAAACAAAATTTTCAAAAACAAGAAAAAAAAAGAGAAAACAGGAAACAATGTCAAACGGTCCGTTAATTATACACTTTGCTTTTGGTACAAATCTGTTTTAATCTCCTTTATCTTCCCAAGACTATGGTGGCTCTATTACACTTGAACTCCATAACCTTACTATAGAAGATACATAGCTTTGTTGAAGTTCCTTCTCCTCAATGTCTGTCCACCTATTTCCCATATAAAAGGTATTTGAAGTTGTTATAAACAATTCAAGTTGGGGCTATCAGCAACTGAGGACTTTAGGTTGCATTTTGCATGTTTATCTTTAAGGTGTTAATAAGATGTTGAAATGTCATTATCAGTTTCTAGCCGGTATATATTTCACCAGTTGGCAACTAATTAAGTTAGCTACTGTATTTGGAATGTAGGACGACTTCTTTATAAGAAATGTTCCCCTTGTGATTCACATTATATTTTCTTTTGTGTAACTTTATCTCTTGCTGTTACTGTTCCTTAATACCTTTTTTCTTTTCTATTTTCTATTTTCAATTTTCAGGTTTTGATGTCCTTGTCATTTGATGAGGATCTTGGGAAACATGAAGTTCCAGAAGGTAATAACAAAATTAAGAACAAGAAAAATAAAAAGAGAAAGAATTTTGAGGGGTCAAATCAATTGCAAGGAAATGACAGAAAGAAAAATAAGCAAGAAATGATAGTAAAGATGAAGGAAGAGGTATTTATCCTGAAAATAGCAACAATTGTTGTTTTTTCCTTGTTCTTATTATGATTATCACATCATTGATGTTTGAATGCTTTATGCAGGTTACTGCAGATTATAAGGCTGTTGCTTATACTCAAGATGTTGAGGAACGGAAGCGGATGCAATCTGAGATACTTTCTGCTGTATTTGAGACATATTTCCGCATCTTAAGGAATACCCTGCTGTCATCCGTAGCAAGGTATGTATGATCTTCACACTATTACAATGATCAATGCGGCAGTGGTTGACAAAAATGAGCTGGAAAAATGAGTAGCTGATTGATTTATAAGGTTGCAGTGGTTGACAAAAATGAGCCAGAAAAAATCATCTTTATTTTCTATAGACTATCACTCGTTAGTTTGGAGAAAGGTGACTCCATCAGGTTCTCAAAAGGGAAGGCAGTAGGGAATGTTTCTTTCTTTTGTTATCTCCTCTATGCTACCTCGATCAAATAATTATAGATGAGTTTCCTTGGTCTTTCATCCAGATTTTCCCCTGGAAATTAATGAAAGCTGGGTCCGGCCAGGCTTTATTCTTGTCTTCAGTTTCAGTATGTCATTCATAAATATAAGGGGAGAAAATGCATCTCAATATTCAGTAACATACATGAAATCAGAGCTTTATTTGTTTGAAGCGTATAACTTAATTAACAGTGTTTTGAAATTTCGAAACAATGGTGGATTAGGATAGTTAACGCTGACAACCTTAAGAATACCACTTGAATTTTGACACTGATCTCTTTTTCATTTAATTTCAACTTGTATTATATTTGTTTGATATTTTAAAATCTCTAGCAGACCTGTTAATTCTGTTATTTTCTTTCCAGTTCTGAAGCAAATGGTAATATAACTCCTGCTGCATCTGGGGCACACCCACTTCTAGCTCCTTGTTTGAGTGGTTTAGGAAAGTTTTCTCATCTGATTGACTTGGATTACATTGGAGATCTTATGAATTATTTGAAAAGGCTAGCTGCCAGAGGTAGCAACTCAGGTAGTTCTGCCCAGAAAGTGCATAATTTGACTGTGTCTGAGCGCCTACGCTGCTGCGTTGTTGCTTTTAAAGTTATGAGGAGCAATCTTGATGCTTTAAATGTTGATTTACAAGACTTTTTTGTCCAGCTTTACAATCTTGTACTTGAGTACAGGCCTGGAAGGTTAGTATGGTATTGGCTATCCCTTCTATTTATCTAATGAAAAGCGTAGCTTAGGAGAAGATGCTAATTTCGATAAAATCTTTTCTAGCTACAAAGACCTGTTGAGACACTTATTTCAAACCTTTTCAAATACCGCAATCAACATTCTCATACAATAACAGATTTTAAAATGTGCCGGTCACCTGGCCAAAGAAAATAATAAGCCTGTCTATCAAGTTAATATTGATTCTCTCTCTCTCTCTTGAGCATTAAAGGCATCACTAACAACTTAGCTCCAGTCAATTTTTTTCCTAATGTTTGTCTATGCAGCAGAGATCAAGGTGAAGTGTTAGCTGAGGCTTTTAAGATCATGCTATGTGATGATAGGCAACATGACATGCAAAAGGCAGCTGCATTTGTAAAACGCTTAGCCTCATTTTCTTTGTGCTTTGGATCTGCAGAATCCATGGCTGGTGTGTAATGATTTTATTTGCTTGACTATTTTACTTTTAATGCTTCGTTATGGTATTTTTAAGGCAGTGTTCTGTTTTATCTTTTTAAACTTTGCAGCCTTGGTAACGTTAAAGCATCTTCTTCAGAAAAACATTAAGTGCCGAAATCTATTAGAAAATGATGCTGCTGGTGGCTCTGTGTCAGGATCAATTGCGGTAAGCTATTCTGCTACTCTTGAAACGATAGAATAATTCTCGTTTGCATCTTGTTGAGAGTGACACCAGCTGCATATAATGTTTATTGACATAACCTTCTTTCCTGTCTTGGCAAATACATTTCTCAGTCTTACACTTTCTATCTTTGACCCATACTTGTGCTTGATTCATCTTTACCTGTTGCTTCTGTGCACTGTAAGCTTTGCGAGTCATTTATGGAAGAATGACTTGGAGTGAGCTGTAGCTAAGAATATATAGGCTAGAAGAATAATGAAGCACAAGATTTCCCGTTTCTGAATATATTGTCCAACCTGTAGTATCTTATTAACCCAACTGTTTTGAGGATAGTGCTTTATTCATATATAATCGCTGAACTACTATGGTATTGGGTTGTTTAATTTCATATTCATTATAGCGATCAGTTTTCATTGTTATTTTGACATTTTCGAACCAAAATCCTGCATTTTGTTTCACCGGTTTATGAATTTTGGCTGTTTTAGTAACAGATATGAATGTAATTGTTGGTCCATTTGATTTGCAGAAATACCAATCATATGCCTCAGACCCCAATTTAAGTGGTGCACTTAGTTCGGTGCTTTGGGAACTGAATCTTCTATCTAAACACTATCATCCAACCATATCAACGCTGGCTTCAAGCATCTCAAGCATGAACACTGCCCAGAACCAGGTTTATCTCTCCATTTCTCCTCAACAGGCATTTATGAACTTGTCATTGGAAAAGGAGTCATTCAACCCACATCGCAGCAGCAGCACTCAGAAATCAAATTACAAGAGAAAGAGAGCAACTGCGCCTTTGACATTGGCTAGTATTGAGCCTACTTCCATAGATGAAACTGAGGTGAGCAGGAAACTCGGTAGGCATTTCATGCTTCTTCGGGACATTAAAGAGAATGAGAGATTAAGGGGTGAGTTGGATCGAACAACATCCTCCTTGCAGTTATATGAAGAATACAAGAAGCAATGTAGGGGAAAAGAAAAATATCCTAGTCTGTGAACTGAGAATTTTTGAGAACTCCGTCTTTTGCCATTGAAGTCCATTCCATTCCACTCATTTCAGGTGTATGGTATGTTGGCATTTGCTAATGAGTTTTAATGTGCATCGTGCACTAGGGGGGACGACGATAAGTTCTAAATTTAAATTATAATATTGAAAAGAGACGAGGTCCATTCATGTGAGCTGTAAACATGAAGAATCAAGAAAAAAGAAATAATTTTTAGTTTAAGGAAGAATATGTTAACGTTTCTTCAAGCAGGGTAACTATGTGCCTCGCCTTTTGCAATTCTCGGATCTTCAAAAAGTTGGTCAAACATTTCATTATTCCTTTGCTTATCCTATTATTATTATTATTATTATTATCTCATCTTATTATATTCTTTTAAGTACCACAACAATGATTTTGTGATTATTGCTTGCAACTTCCAAATGAAGCACATCGTTTTTCTTTTAAATATACGTATGAATGGTGGTGTGTTCTTTCTTTGAACAAAAAAAACATATGTATGTTGCTCTGTGTGCGATGTGTGTGTTGTCGTGTGACCAAGCTTTGCTTGACTGCATGCGTGTGTGTGTAAATGCATATGTGTGTGGGTTTTCATCGTCTCACATCGTTTGTTTTGTGGTGTGTGTGTGTTTATAAGGAATTCTATGCTAACCCAAACCAACGTATTTTGGTGTTAGTGGTGTGTTCTTTCTCTGAACAAAAAATGGACAAGCATTAAGATATAAATAATTTACAAAGCAATGTGCCAATCCAGTCATAAAGACGTGTTTTTTACATGTTAGTTGAGCTGGGATGTGTGGAGTGAAGGTTCCATAGCAGTTGAGATTGATTATAGTGAGTTGTCAGGGATATACTTTTGGGATAGAATGATGACTCGATGGAGGCAAAATGATTGTCTCGAGGATGCAATGTATGTGTTATGGCTGCTGTGGGGAAATAGAAACACCTGCTACCATGATGGTTACTAGACCTGGCAACCTTTGTTTTCGTGTCATGACACGACATAAGATATGATATAAATTATCAAAATACGAACATGATACGAATTATAAAATGTGTTTGAATCGTAAACATGAATACGACCCATTTTTTTACGTGTAACACGTGACACGACACGATTAACACATGATAATTATCCGTGTCACATGATGTGACACGGTTAACACGAAATTGACACGATTTAGATAAAATAACACAAAATTGACACGATACGAATAGACATGACACGAATAACACGATTAAAAATAAAAATAATAAAAATGATAAAAAAATCAAATTTACATTGTTTTACATCTATATTAATTAACATTCAAATATTAATAACAAATTTAACAAAATAATAATATTTTTTAACAAAATAATAGCCCTCGATTTAAGTTTTTAATTTTTTTAATAATTTATTGTTTATTTAGGTTATAAATAATTTTTTAACAATGAAAAAATAATTTTTTTTAAATTGCATTTTATTAATCTTTTAAACAAATTTTAAAAATTATTACAAATTTTGAAATATATTATTAATAGTTATACCTTTACATAAATTTTAAATAAACTTATTGTATATTTTTATTTAAAATAATTTATATCTACTTAAAATAATTTATTATAAGTTATAAACTTTTGTATGGTTTAAAACAAATCATATATATTTTTTAATTTATATAAATGTTATAAATTCTTCTCGTTATTATACAAGTGATTTAAAGTAAATGTTTTATTATAAATTTCAAAGCTATGAACATAAGTTCTTAACTCTAAGTCTCCTAATCTTTTTATATATAATGTCATCAATTTATCGTCATCATATGACTATGATTTGTATATTAGTACTAATATTATGTTTGTTACTTTGTTTTAATATTTTATTCTTATTGTAATAATTCGTATGTTAGTATTATGTTATTTTAATTTCCTATAATGTGATAATTGATATAGAATAATATCATCAATTCTACTATTCTTATTATATATAATAATATCATCAATTCATTGTCATCATATGACATGATTTAAGATTAAGTATATAAAATAAATCATTAATAACTATATTAATATATTATTCTTACTATAATAATTTGTATGCTAGTATTATGTTATTTTAATTTTCTATAATGTGATAATTAATATAGAATATATCAATAAACTATAAAATCCCTTAGTATACTGAATAATGTAATTCTGTAAAGTGTAAATTCTTAATTTCTTATCAATATTATGTGATACAGTATTCGTAATATAAAATAATTAAATAATTATACAATCTCTTATTAGTATAATACTATATTTATAATTTATACATTATAATAAAAAATATCATATAGTATCTTACATTATAGTATCATATATGTAAAGAATTGATAATTGTATCTTAAGTTCTTAACTTAAGTTCTCAATACTTTATTTTCAAAATTTATAAACTTTTATTATCTTAACCATAATTAATTAATTTAATTTCATAATTAAATTTATTAATTTATTTTATTGCAATATTTATTAAAGCATTAGTTTATTTTAATAAATTAATTTTCATAAAATATTATGTTAATAACATTACAATTGTTCATTTGGTAAAACACGTAAGTATTTTTACTTTTGACCAAGGTTCAATTCCCACTAAAAGCATATATGGTTACCGTGTCTTACACGTGTATCCATATAATACGATTTTCTTTAAATATATTTTTCGTGTCGTGTACGTGCTAATCATGTATTCATGTAACACGATTTTTTTAAACGTGTTTTCGTGTCTTACACATATTTAACTGTGTCTGACATGGCTAAAACACGAAAATTATTATATCTAAATTCATGTCGACATGGATAAACACGAAACAAAAATTTTTCAAATACGTACACGGTTTTTTCGTATAGTGTCACTCATGTCGTGTCTATATTTACCAAGTCTGGTTATAGTAGAACTGTTGGTTGCATAGTGGCTACAGCTAGGAGAATGGCAGAGGAGATTAGGGGAATTGGGAGACTTCAGTCCTATCATCGACAAGCTGAACAACACGAGTAGGAATGGAGCCCTCCACGAGGTGATGTCATGAAGGTGAATGTGGATGTAGCTTTTGATAAGAGAAATTAGGAAGCTAGCTTAGGATTAGTGATTCGGGATAGTGCAGGAGAGGTTATTTCGGCTGGTGCTAAATGTGTTTACAGGGTTGCTAATCCATTGCATGCTAAGATGTTGGCGATACAACGGGGAGTGGAGATGGCATTGAACAGTGGTTTAAACCATGCATATATTGAAAGTGACTCATTGCTGGCTGTAAAGGAGCTTAACAAAACTGATCCAACACTGTGGGAGGGAGGTAATCTAGTACTTAGCATATTGGATTTAGTTTTACGGTTTAATTCATGCAAATTCGGTTATGTAAGTAGACTAGCTCATAATATAGCTAAGGTTCATTGTCCAGTGGGGTCTTCTGTTTTATGGGAGGGATGCCTGCCGGACTTTATTTGTAATTCTGATTTGATTTCACGAGATTAATGAAATAGAGGTCTGTTCAATAAAAATGTGAATGTTTTATGCAGCTTTCTACTTCTTTCCCAATAACATACGTACATACATGCGTGCTTTAGAGGTTTTTTTCTTTGGTTGCAACTCTTTGGTATTTTAAGGTTATTTTGGATTTTGACTAATTCAAAGTGGAGTTATTATTGTATCCTAAATAAGAGAATTCTCCAAACGTTGTTTTTTACATTTATAAGATTCGAACTCAAAATTTTATTTAAAAAATACTAAATTTCTTCTACTCCACGCAACAGATGTTAAAAGAGTTTAATGATAATAATAAATATGCTTTAACTCGCTCTATATTCGAAAATTGAAGCAGCTTCCCAACACCCTATGGTGGTCATGTCAGTCAAAAATACCAATCATAATTTATCAATTTGTAAGTATTAGTACAATTTTGGATCATCAAACCGAATTTCCTTCTTTTTTTTTTTTTCAAATATAATTAAGATGACTACCACCACTACAAATCTTTCTTTTATAAATATATATATATATATATATATATATCCTATCTACCATTAGTGGAATTTTTTAATTCCACAAATAGAGTTAAGATGATAATACGTATTATATTTTATTTATTTATTTAATATTTTTAAAAGACATGTATCATTATCTTAATTCTGTTTATAGAATTAAAAAACTCAACTGGTAGTGAATAGAATATAATCCTATATATATGTATGTGTATATGTATATGTGTGCGCATATATATACACACGCATGCATTTTTTATGTTTTTGATTCAGCAGTTTCTTTATATAAATATATATATAGGATAATTATTACATACCCTGACAGTGAAGTTTTTTTACTCCACAAGCAACGTTAAGATCATGACATGTGTTTTATAAAAATATTAAAATAAATAAAACAGGACATGTGTTACGATCTTAACGCTGCTTGTGAAATAAAAAAACTCTACTGTCAGTGTATATAATAATTATATATATATCAAATGATCACCCATGAAAATTGCAAGAATCAGAAGTGATTCGTTGGAGAAAATTGAACTTTCTAAATATTAATTTAAAATAGATAAATTATATATATATAAACACTCCGTCGTTCGTTGCACCAAGACTTCTTGCTCTTTCTCTTCTTTCGCCAGAGTCATAAACATGCAAAGCCATTAATTTGATCCTTTATAAAAACAAGCTCCCACAAATCATAAAACAGTTAAGTCAAATAGAAAATTGGACCTTTCTAGTCAACTAGAAGAACATGAGCTTAGCCTTAAGTCGAGTGAGATTAGGTTGGTCATATATTTCGGTCTAAAGCTTGATCACTATATATTTAATTACAATAATTAATTCATTAGTTAATTGATCTTAGCTTGATTTGGATCAAAGACATGTCACATCAATAACAATTACTTTTCATCACTTTTAGCTTAATTCTAATTCTTTGGTGGCTTAATTATCTATAGATACAAAGCTCGATATATTAGTCTGATTAAGCTCCACTTCTACCCTAAGAATAAGATGATGCTTTGTTTGGTGCCAAATTGGGGGGAAAGAGGAGTTAATTTAGATAATAATTGACTCACTATATATTAAGTACAATTTCACATGGGAAATTTTGCAGTAAAGTCAACGTAAAAACTACTTAAATTTAAAGTTATGTGGTGTAACATATATTAGAAATATCGTAAACACTTGATAATTAACTTAAGATTAATGCAAACAATATATGATTAAGTATAAATCTAAAGTTATTAGGTATAAAATATGTTAAGAGCAGGGATGGATTTAGGATTTTTACTTAGTGGGGGCAAATATTTTAAGTCAATTTATTAAATTTTTTATTGAAACATAAATTAATATAAAAAATTTCAAAAAAAAAACACAATTTTTTTACAAAGAAATAATATTTGCTGAACAAAAATTAACTGTATGGTTCTTGACAAATGTAGCCTAAACACTATGATATTATAAATAAATCTCCTTCAATACACACCAACAAACATACACACACAAATATATATATATATATATATATTAATTTAATGAAATTTTACTTGTAAAATTCTTAAACATAGATATAAAACGTGAAAGAATAACAATCAAATATGTTCAATTTTATCATTTATTACTTTATAGTAACAAATGTATTTCATTTCTTATTCTTTATAATATAGATGTTCAACCAACAATTAGTGTCATTTAACAAATCTTAACGTAGTTACATAATTTTGAAAAATTGAGTATTTATTTGCAGTAAAATAAAAGTTTATAGATTGCAATAAAACGTTGAGTGCTTGTATTCATTTTATGCAAAATGTTGATAGTACATTTGGTTTTTAAGCTTTTTATTTACGAGTTTAGGTAAAGACTAATTCAAACGATGGTGGTCTAAATGTAAATTTTGAGAAAGCTTGGGGTAAAACTGGTAACTAAAAGAACATTCAACTATAAGGGTAGAGAGAGTTTAATCAAGTTGATCTAGTATTAGGTTCAAATCTGTCACGAAAACATAAGATTCAAAATTTGGTTTGAACTCCACCGTGATTAGCTTTTGAAATTCTAATTTAAGTTTACAAAAATTTCAAATCGTTTGAATATAAATTGATAGATGTGAAATTTATTCAATAAGTTTTTATTTTTATTTTTTAACTAGTTTTAAACTTGTGCGATGCACGGATATATATATTAAAAAATTCATGTATAATATAATTTTTATCTGAAACTTTACAATATAAGTCATTAAATTATGAAAAATAAAAAATTTTTATCTTTAATATTTTTTATTTGTATTTTGTATATTTTAACATAATAAAGTAAGAAAAAAAATATATACATTGGATGTAATTAATCAATTTTGGTGAGATTTAAATAAAATTTATATGGTAATTTTAATCGAAGTAATCTATAAACAAATTTTAATTATGTCTTTGATTTGAAGAAACTAAAAATTTTCTAATTTTTTAAATCAATTTCATGTACACTTTTTTAATTTATAAATAAAATTCAAATATGTTTTTAATTTGAAAAAATTCATCTTGATGTTAATAGAATCACGTATTTTTATAATTTAAACATTCAACCTCCATTAATATCTTATTGGAGATATTTGTTTCAAGTAATGATGTCCTTATATAGCTATATCTTTAATTTATTATACAATTTTATATGTCAAATTAGATCTTTTAATATTAGGAAAAAAAAGAAAAAATTAAAACATATAGAAGAAACAAAAGACAATAAAACAAATATATATATATATATATATATATATATAGAGAGAGAGAGAGAGAGAGAGAGAGAGAGAGAGAGAGAGAGAGAGAGAGAGTTATTTAAAATAAACTTTTTAAAATTTAAATTTAAGTTGTTTTTACTTCTTTATAATTTGTTAAAATTTTCGTGGTATACAAATTTTTTGTGTATCCTTGATATTCACTTTCAAATTCTTGAATTAATATCTTCAAAATTTTAATTTTAATCTACTAAAAAGATAATTGATTTTTTAAATTTTAATTATGGAGGTAAAGAAATTGAAAAATATAACTTTTTTTAATCGTATTTTAATCTATATGGGTAAAAAAATTTAAAAAGATAAGTAATTAAAAAAAACTTATACAGTTAAGTTTTAGATAATACATATAATTTTTTTAATTTTAATTTATAGAAAAAGATAATTGATTTTTTTAAAAAATTTAATCTATAGGGTTAAAGAAGTTTGAAAAAGATAACTATTTTTTTTAGATTTTAATCTATATTTCAAGTGATGGTGTTTCTATATCATTAATTTAGGATACGATTTTATATATAATATTAGATCTTTTAATTGTATAAGTTATTTAGTATAATAATATCATAAATATATGTAGAAAGTAACAAAAAAATTAAAACATATAGAAAAATAGAAGACAAATAGAACAAATATATATAAGGTTATTTAAAATAAACTTTTTAAAGTTTTTGTGTTAGTTTTACTTCCTTATAATTTGTTAAAAAAATTCATGGTATACTATTTTTTTTTGTGTATTATTGATGTTTATTTTGAGATTATTGGATTAATATCTTGAAGCCTTTAATTTTAACTTATAGAAAAATATAGTTATTTTTTAATCTTAATCTATATATGTAAATAAATTGAAAAAAAAAGATAACTGAATTTTTTATTTAAATTTACATGGGTTTAGAAATTGAAAAAGGATAACTGATTTTTTTTAATTTAATCTATATAGGGGATTTTAGATAATTGAATTAAAGAGATAATTTATCTATTTTGTAATTTTAATATATATATTCCTGCCTTTTAAAAAATGAAAAAAAATATTATTTTAGTGTAATAAATGTCACATCAAACAGATAGACAATCCATATAAAATGTTTTACTAGAAGCATATATATATAAATATATATATATATATATAAAAGATTATATATTATGAATAAAATGATAAATTATTAAAAAAACAAAATATATATCAAACTAAAATAATAAAAATTATAAAATATTTAAATTTAACTCGATTAGTTATTCAAGTACTTCGACATCGATTCAAAAATAAACTAATTAAACTCGAATATTGATAGAGTATTGTATTTATGATTCATTTACATCTGCAATAGAAACTCATAAATAAAAAACAGGTGAAACTTAAGTGAGGTGAACACCTCACTCTAGATGGTATTGTATTCAATTTACAAAAATAATAAAAGAAAAACTCTTTCTGAGGCAAAAATTTTACTGCTCCAAATTCAGGCGCCGGATTTTACACACAAGGTTTGCAGTCGAAAGATCAAGTTGGTTACCAGAATCCGACTTCAAAAGGTCTTTTAACTGATCTCTAGGGGTTCCAAGGCAGGTTTGAAAGGTTGCAAGAACTGGAGGGATCGGCATTGAAAGAGCAGAAAGCACATTCCTCAAGTACTCGATATCAACCGACAGCTGTTGTGCTCCACGATCTGTTATGTACTGGATGCCGCGGAGCTGC
Source organism: Heritiera fomes (assembly GCA_032173925.1). Taxonomy (NCBI): domain Eukaryota; kingdom Viridiplantae; phylum Streptophyta; class Magnoliopsida; order Malvales; family Malvaceae; genus Heritiera; species Heritiera fomes. The sequence continues at coordinate 827,235 of JAPDPM010000005.1, read as the reverse complement.
TCCATGTACAAGGCTGTGGCACCTTCAGCAACCTTTCCAACACATATATTGTGTTAGTTTTACCTAAACATTTCTAGCCAGGCATTCAAAAACTATCACGGCTAAGAGGATAAAGAATGCTACCTTGAACATCCATTCTGTTGCAAAGAACTGAGCTTCATCGTTGTTGGCGTCGTTGTTAGAAATACCCTCAGCAAGTGGCTCCAATTGCTGAGGTAAAGTAAGAAGATATTCACCAACACTGGTAACGTAGGACTGAGGGTATGCGCTGAAGGTTGGGAGAGGAAAAGCACTTTGCTCCTCTGCTGCAGACCAGATTGGCAATCGAGACACATCGCTGAGACGTTGTCGTACTTTAGATATGAGGACGTCGTAAACGAGCTCATTCACTGTTTCGGCGAATGCTGCTACCCTTTGGGATGCAAGTGGAAGTGCGTGAAATCGGGGATCTTTAGACTGCACAACAACAAATCATCATTGTCAACATTTCAAGTTAGTCAACTTGCAGTGGCAAATAAAGCTAGCCTTCTAAATGATAAGATCTGGCACCACCACAACGAGAAGGCATGGAAAGATTTAGCCTGTTGCAATTTAATTGCATCTGCTGCTTTTGTGGCACCAAGACAAAAAATAAACGTGAGCAACACAGGAAACAGTAAAGGAAGCACTGATTTTATTTTCACATGCCTGATCTAAAAGGTTAAGCAGTTTCCGGGCCTTCTCAGGAACATCAACAAGCCGCACAGCTGCCACGTCCAAGGCAGCTCTTCCACCCAATGGTGGTTCACCATTTCCATCATCATTTGTGACATGTAACTGGTTTTGATCCAAACTTGAACCAAATACTGAAACAGACAAACTTGTGCTCAATCGAGCCAGGGTAGCTCTCAAGGATGCTTCAAAGACAGAAGATCTGCTTGTTAGACAGTCTGCAACTGTGAGTATCTGCAAGGCCCCCTGAACAATGGACCACTCCTCTTCATTAGAGACCAAGTCAGCTTTTCTTGAACTTTGAGCCCCTTCCTTCTTGTCCAAGCTCATGTCCTTGTGATCCACTCCACAGACAGCTCTGAGTGATTTGAGGGTGTCTTGGAGAGTAGAAATGTACTGTAACATTATGTCATCAAGTGCAATGATTAGCTCATCTGCCTCTGATCCACCAGTAAAGCTGATGCACCTCTCTACAGCTGCCTCAAGAAGTACAATAACTTGAGGAATAGATTCTTCCATTCTTCGAACAGTCTCACTGAGTTCAATGCCCTGGGCCCCCAGACCACGAGTGACAGCTCCCCTGAGATCCACCCCAGCAATCTCAGAGGAGAGGATTGCACGTTCCATGTGTCCATACCTAGAACATATCCAGTTTACTCATTAAAAAACACAGAACACCAAAATATGCTCTCCAATACAAAGAGATAAAATTGCGAGAATCAGAAATGAAGCAGACACAAGAAAATATTACACCCACATCTTCCTTTGCTCAGAAGAAAAAAGTTTAAACCCAAATGGAAATTGAATTAGAAAAAATGACGAGGGCAGTGATAAAAAGTAGACAACATAATATGTTGGTTTCCTATTAAACAAGCCAAGTCTACACTATACTCAAATGTTTGAAAGGTACATGGAGAACCAGGAGAATCTGTAGACACTGCACCTCAACATTTATAAATAGGAAAAAAGAAGAAAAGATAGGTATTTGCATTTTATTATCCTTGTTATTACCTCTGTTTAAATGATTCATATGGAAAGTAAACTGCCTTCAGTGTGTCCATTAAAACTCGGAGATCAGATTCTGAAAATAAGTGCTGGATATTTCTTGCAAAGATTCCCGTCATATTGTGCAAGTCAATCAGGGCTTCTAGATGCTTAGTCTGAATCTTGCTACCCTTCTGCAGATCTCCAGATAAAATGTCTAATATACCTGATGTCATTTACAAGAATGGGAGAATACAATAATCAAGAGAAGCCCGTTAGCTGAAAATCAGACAGATTGATCAACTGATGCAAATAACAACCAAAGGATATCATGAAAGCTAACTATAACCTTTAGCAAGTGCTTTTGTTTCAGGAACAACCTCTCCAGTAGCAAGGTTGATGCGAGAAACAAAACTTGACCCCACAGCTGCCATGGTCTCCACGAGAAGCTTTGGTACAAGAGTCTTATAATCATCAGGAAAAGCAACCATACACCTGGGGAGAAGAATTGTAAATGCTCATTCAAGAATATCACATTTTTTGGAAGAGAAGCAAATTTGCCAAAAACAATCCAGCAATCTTTGCCAATTTCCCATTTTAAAGTGCAATGAATTTAGTTGACCCTTCTTCCATTTATGATGTAGAACAAGCAGCTTTGAAAACAAATTAATAAGATATGTATAAGTAACATAAACTCCAAAGTAATGAATTCCGTTTGCAGTAAATTTTAGGTAACATAGCAGGAAAAAATGTCTAAAGCAGTTCTAAGTTTTGCAGAAGAGAAAATAAGAAAGCATGGAAAACAACTTCAAGAATTGAAACTGTGGATCATTGAAATGTCATACCACTTCCATTCTTGTTCAAGATAGAGTAGCAACTCATCATAGAAACTAGGCAACCAACTTGAGAAAGAAACTGTCAGAGAACTTGGCTGTAATTCATTACCACTTGACAGCCTTTCAACTTCACTCTTCTCATTAGCAAGCTTACTAACTCGCAGCTTAGAGTCAAAATCATCCCAGAGCTGCTTTATAGGCTTTAGGTGAACTTTAGTATAGTGCAACTCCAGAGACTTGAATCTTCCGATTCGAATAAGAATTCCTCGTAAATCTTGGGCAACATCAACCTGTATAGTTGTAATAGGAATAAATGTATAGAGCAATCTAATAGTAAAAAAAAAAGAGAGAGAGAGAGAGAGGATGGAATTGCAAGTCAATAAAAAAAAGCAACAAAGGTCTTGTGATGAAAAACAGTAACCTTGCGATTGGATAATGCATCTGTGAGACGAGGCTGCACCATTGCGTCTAACCTGTCCTCTAAGACCTCAAGTTGCTTCCTAATATTCGCAAATTCAGCTACCTAGAAACAGGCAATTCACCGATAAACATTAGATCATCGAACTTTATGGATGACAAGCCAGATAACATCATATGAAAAGCACTAAAATACAGTTACCTCTCCAACAGCAGACAAGCAATGCCTCATATTAGCCAAGGTTTCAGCAGCACGAGGAAGATCCCCGCTGGCAAACACATCCTCCACCGTTGCACTCAATTGTGTTAACCCTGCAGCATCCTGTTTTTACAGATGTAAGAAAAAAAAAGGGAAAAAAACTTATAACAAACCCTAACATGAACTTTAAAATTGATATTTGATAGATCAGGATGGTAAATAAAATAAAAAATAATCAATGATAACATGAACTTGAAAATTGATAGTTGATAGATCAGGATGATAAACAAAATAAAAATAATCGATGATACTCACCTGCAATGTCTCATATGCAGCTTCCATTCGCTGCTTGACAGTGTCAACTTTAGCAAGAGCAGCGATAGACTCTGCCGAGGAACCCTCCGCCTGCAAATAAGAGCCAATTGGTTGCAACAAGATCACTAATAGAAAACTAAGTGCCTCTTCAAATCCATGAATTAATTATAAAACTATAGCATTAGAACACAACGAAATATAAGCGTCTAATTACTCAAATCAGTTAACGTTTTAGCTTATTCCTGTATTTAAGAGGAATTAAATCTCAATTGAGCTTAAAAATAATATCATGATTTGGCTTCTAATCAACAAGGAGCATTTCAAGTTTCCGGCACTTTCTTGAGATAAGATCTTAAAGGAACATATCAGACCTTCTTGAGCTTGTCGAGGATGCCAGCGACAGAATTGCGAAGAGAAACTGCGTCGTCGCGAAGTCGGAGGACGTCACGGGTGGCGCGAGGAACACGGAGGAGGGCGGCAGCGCTTTGTTCCTCGAGCGAAGCAGCGATCTCTTCGGAAATCATTTGAAGCTTCATTTCGAGATCCACCATGTGCTTGTCGAGGGATTCCTGAGGATGCCGAGTCTTGCACGCCGAGTTTATCCATTTCTTCGGATCGAACTTCTCGTCCGAAAATGGTCCTAGATCCAGCATCATTGTTTCCTTTCTGCTGATTTTCTAAGCTTACGAGTCATAAGAAGACGATACAGGGGAAGCAATGCAACCGCAGCGACGTCGTTTCATATTTTTTTTGATAGTTGGAATGAAAGAAATCAGAAATCCAATTCTAAATGGGCCTAAACCCAAAAAAGTCCATCTAAACTTTTTTTTTTTCGGTTTATTAAATTTAATTGACGATCATGAATAATATTTTAGTATTTGTTTATTAATTAATCGAATATAAATAGATATGTGATTCATTCATTTTTATTTATAAATAAATCCGTTTATATTCATTTATTATTCGTTCATTTAAAATTTCATAAATTATTCATTTATAACTAATTCATTTAAACTTCAACCAAAGCCTAAGATGGACCTCCGACTCCACCAACCTTGTGCGGGCTTGCAAGCAAAGTGAAACGACCATCGCTAGCTATGCAGAAATTGGCGTCTTCCATGATCATTTTCCATTCAACCACAAACCTTTTCCGCCATCTTTTTCTTTTCTTTTTTCTTCCACTGAAATCGAGGAATGCAAAACGTAAATTTCAAGCTTGGGCTTAGTTTAAACGGTTCATTTATTCTTTCTTAAGAAGTGATGTGTCCTATAAATTTAGAGTTTAAATCTTAATACTCGAAAGACGACAATAATAGCTTGACAGCTGCCTTTACTAGATGTTGGTAGGTCTTCGGTTATGTCAGGAGCACGTATGTTGCTGTCAAAGCATGGTGTTCGAAAAAGGCTTCGGCTTCAGCTTATTCTGGAGTTCGAATCCTAAGACATGCAATTCATTCTTTTATTCTCAGACTTTGGCATCCTATGTACCGATAAAAATAAAAAAGAAACGGACCATTCAGGCGCTAAGGAGTTTAACCATATTGAAGCAAACCAGAAACTGAAAAACTAGATTGAATTGAGCAGAAACTTAATACAAAGTGTATGTATAAAAGCCTAATGATGAAAAAACACTAGTGCATAAAAATCTAATTGATCTCTTATGATAGTATTATTCTTCATTTCCCTTCTTGTTTTTGAGTTTGGTTTAAAGGGTTATTAAAGGGTAAAAAAGATTCTTCCTAATTTTCTACCAGACTTCATTAACAATGGTGTAGTGATCTCCATGAGCATGCAGGCCTCCTTTTCATTTTCTTACACAAGTGATCGAGGATGTATGATAGAATGACTAGTTTTGAATGTTAGTGACTGACACTACAGCAAAAGACTGGTAGTCCTCAGTGAAGGGGATGAGGTGGCTGGGTTCGACTTTAAAGAAGATTGTGCTCGTTTGAGGATGACAAGCTCCAAGTGCAAAGTTTAGCAGAAACTATGCTCGCAACTAACTTGAGACTTCATGGTGGTGCTCAAGGTTCTAAGCACGATTTCTGCAAAAGTTTTGACTTGAATAGGGACTGTTGATGCAGGAGCAGCAGCATCACTTAAGATATTTGGTGCACCTGCATTTCGAAGGATGCTTGAATGGTGCATTGGATGCCGTCCTCCAGGCATGATGAACTGCATGGCAAAAATTCTTAAGCTGTTGTAAAAATGTAAAAGTTTTTAACAAATAAGACAGAGAACAGGAACCTGCTTGCAAAAGAGCAAACACAGAACAGGACTTCAGTATAGGAGAAGGGTCATTTAACATTCTGACAAATCGGTTGATCTCAGCTTCGCTGGAGAGACACAAAGGAAAAAGAAATGGAACATATTAGAATGAAGAGATGATCCTGAAGATAAGAACTATGAAAATGAAACTCGCGAAAATTTCATTTACTAAGAAAAAGGTGGCAGGTATTCAAAGATCTTGTGAAAAACATTTAGCATGCTAGCATATTTATGATGCAAACCTCAGTTGTATTTATGAACATGAAAGTGGAAATGCATGCTAAAATTTATAGCAGCTTCAGCAATTTTGCACCATAAACCTGTTGCGCTTAGAGATGGAGATTTCTGGAACCATGCTGATGCAGCTGTGCGAGTAAGCATGCCATAGTGGGATCAAAATAAACCTGGTATACGACCAATAGCTTTTTCACCGTCATATGCAGTATTTACTAGAATAGGTGTTTCTGTCTAACTGTTGGATTGCCACAACATTTCTTACAAAATGTTCGGAGTAGACATTGTGTTTCATACAAAAAGGAAAGAACAAGTTTGATTTATGTTGGTCTCACCACAGAAATAACTTTTACTACAAAAAGCTTCGGGAGGTCTGTTGGTTATTAGTTTTACCATTAAGTTTGGAGCGAAGCAAGACTTGCATACCATGCTAAATGTAAGAATTAAGGATTCAAGAGATCAGAGCCGCTAAAACACAATGTTTGGCCATGGGTGTTTCATTAAAAAGTCTGGCTTAGTAGAGTCATGAGTTACAGGTAGAAACTAGAAAATAGGTGTTTCAAGCATATGTAAGGGACAACATAAGTCTTCAGAACCAACAAAGTTTGATTTCTTAGAGAAGTTCATAAAATTCCCTTGTGTTGGTTCTCTTTGACTATCAAGAGATAGAGAAGAGGGAGAGACGAATGACAGAAAGACAGACAGAGACTGCAGGAAGTGGCAAGTGCATGCAAATATCATGTTCTCCACAAGAAGCGCGAATAGTGGAATGTTGTTAGACTTGGTTAACAATTAACTAGCCTTTACTTCTTAAATCTTACTACCATAAATAGATATGAAATTACCAGTTTCGTCTTTAGAATTTAAAATACTATGGACAAAAACCAAACCTGCATCTTAGAAAGCCTGCTTCTGGTATTTTTATGGTTTCTGTTATCTGTGCCAAAGCTGTGGTTGCAGCAGCTGCATTAAAGGTTTGTGGTTAATGAGATCAGAAACTCTTCGACGTGTTTCAAGGCCATCCTTCCAACCCCATCTATGTTCAGAGTCTTTGAACTGCCCTGCGATGAAGGTGAAGGTCCCCCTAGAACAGTTGTAGCTGCATCAATGCTGTAAATACATATGCCAAAAGTTACACCTCGAGAGTAAGTTTTAAAACAATTTTTTGAACAGTCAATGCCACTATTTACCAAAGCTTAAATATGATTCTTTTCTCTTCTTATTCGATTCTCATAAAAAGCAGTCTCAAAAGGGTTTTTTTGCAACAAATAGAAGTGCATTCCTATGTGTGGTTGCCCATCCATGATAACTTTCAGAAATAGTTTTGACATACCTCCTATCAAATATGTAAACCAAGGCTACTGCAGCCATAAAACGTGCCATTTTTAAGGCCGAAGAAGGGCATATACGAACAAGGGGTTGAACTCCATCATCTTCTACTATACGGATAGCATTCTCATGATAAAAAGCCAAATTCCAGAGTGCTCCAGCAGCAGTCTCATGGACATCCTGAAAAGCAAACAAACACCCAAAAGTAGGTTTTATTCTCTAACTTCCTTATGGTCGGCAAAGCCTAAGAATGATATAATATGACCATTTAAATCGACTTTAAATTCAAAGAAATCAGGACTAATGCAAATGCATTAATGCTGACAGTATATAGAGAGAGTATCCACAGAAGGATTACAATCACTATGAATGTAAAGGACAACATCTTAAGCTAATTTTGAGAATAATGACTCATTTGAGTGAGCCAGAATGAAAAACTTACTTCGATATCTGAGCGTGATAATGCAATAAGTGCAGCTATACCACCTTTTCTTCCAGTATCAATGCTGCATTCAAATAGAAAAAAGAGATTGAATCTTTTACTTTGACATAGTATTACACAACTGAAGCCTGAGTTGTAGATCAGATCAAACATTCTTTCGAGACATGAAACAGTGAAGATGAATTAAGTGTGGAGTTTACAGTTTATGCACATGTACTAAATGCTTCATTACTAAATAGCATGAACAAGGCCATCATCACTTGCATTTGGTTACACGAAAATATCTTGATAAAATTTATACCGTGCCAAAGCAGAGAACTTATTTCCCCTAAGAACTTGTTCAACAAGTATTATTGCATAAGTGAAACACTGAGCAATTACAATAAAGAAATTTCCCTGAACACTTGCTAGTTTTGGATACTGACGATCCCCAAAGAGCACCAACAGCTCTTTCTTGAAGAGCTTGGGAAGCAGTTGAGCTAGATTGAGCCAGAGCAACCAAATCATGCAATCAGAATAAAATTTCAACAACCTGCAAGGAAGCTGACAGCCAAATAATATATCTTTGAGCAAAGGTGAGGGTTATCAGTTCAAGGCCATGGAATCATAAACTTTGTTCTTGTTTGGCGTTTGTATACAAGGCATTCCTAACACTGACAGAATCATTAAGGCAGAGAGCTTCATCAACAAGAATTGCTCTCACTATCAAACGAAATCATCCTTAGGAATTCTATATCCTTCCGAATTTTGACATCAGACACAATTATGTTCCCTGATTTTTACATAGCTGTGGGAAAACAGTTTTTTCTTATTTTAGGAAACTGTGTGCTGTAATATAGGAGATTTAGTAGTTATTGTATTCCTTGATTTTTAAAAAAAAATCTGTAGCCTAAGATTAGGGGATTTCCTGATTTTCTTTTCTGCAGTTGTGTGTATATATATATATGTAACAACCCTAATAATAAAAATATAACACAAAATCGACATATTTTTTTCAAGATGGCATCAGAGCTTTAGGTTCTTCCTCTGGAAATTTGTATTCCTTCTAAAGTCGATTCTTTTTTTTTTCTAGTTCCCATTCTAGAATATATTTTTTTTCTGGTTCCTATTCCAGAATTTTTTTCCCTTTTTTTCTGCTCTTGCTCGGTTCTTCTTAAGCCATGTCGAACATCACTGATGGCAGCCACACGTCTAAACCTCTCGTGATTGAGACCCAGGCCATCGAGAATAGCTACTCTGCTGCTGGGGCACTACCCAATATTCAGGCCGCATACAGATTAAATGGGAGAAATTATTTGAAGTGGTCGCAACTGGTGCGGACACATTTAAAGGGCAGAGGCAAATTGAATCATTTACTCGGTACTGGCCTATGAAGGGAGATCCAAGATTTGATGCGTGGGATGAGGAAGACTCAATGGTGATGTCCTGGCTTTGGAATTCCATGTCTCCAGAAATCAATGATACCTGCATGTTTCTTAATACTGCCAAGGAAATTTGGGAGGCTATCAAACAGACATATTCAAAGGTTCATGATGCTGCGCAAATCTATGAGATCAAGACTAAGATTGCTGCCACCAAACAAGGAAGTCGAACAGTTACTGAATATTCCAATCTCTTGCAAAGTCTTTGGCAAGAGATAGATCATTATCAATGCATCCAGATGAAGTGTAGTGAAGACGCAGCTGCGCTTGAGAGGTTCGTTGAAAAGGAGAGAATTTATGAATTTTTGACTAGACTTAACATGGAATTTGATGCAGTACGGGTCCAAGTACTTGGCAAGGAGGATTTGTTGTCTCTTAATGAGACAATTTCAATAATTCGTGTTGAAGAAGGTAGAAGAGGAGTTATGGTAGAGAATGTATTTGTTGAGAGCTCTGCATTGGTGTCAAAAACAATGAGCAGAAAGAGTACAACATTAGAGCAGCCATCCACAGAAGAAAGCAAACAGCCAGGCCAGTCAAAATCCTTTAACCGAGACGATTTGTGGTGCACCTACTGTAAAAAGCCTCGTCACACCAAAGAAAAGTGTTGGAAGCTCCATGGCAAGCCACAGGTCCCAAACAAGAATGAAACAGGAAAGAGAGGACAAGGAAGAGGACAGATTCAAGCTCATATGGCTGGATTACAGTTAACCGAAGATAACAGCAACCAAGAAACACCTCTTGGACTCAATAAAAATGAGATTGAGAAATTGAAGAACTTTTTGAGTTCGCTAAAAAAGCCATCTACTTCAGCAGGTACTAGTAATTTAGTCTTTTTAGCTATATCTACTCCTTCTCATCCCTCTAATGCTTCGGATAATATCCCTAACACATGGGTCATTGACTTAGGAGCCACAGACCATATGACCTTTTCCTCAACAAAATTTATCTCATATACGCCTTGCCCTAGTAATAGGAAAATCACCATAGCTGATGGTTCAGTCACTACTGTTGCTGGTCAAGGAGATATCTTTATTAGTGATTCACTTACACTGAAAAGTGTTCTTCATGTCCCCAAATTGTTCACCAACCTTTTGTCTATCCAAAAACTAACCAAAGATGCTAATTGCAATGTGATTTTTTATCCTTCTCATTGTGTATTCCAGGAACAGGGTACGAGGAAGATGATTGGACATGCTAGGGAGAGAGATGGCCTCTACTATCTTGAAGAGCCAAGTGAACAATGTAGTGTTAAAAATCATTTGCCTTTATCATTCCTTTCCGAGTCATTCAAATCCAATAAAGACAAAGTATGGCTTCATCATCTTCGTCTTGGTCATCCATCATTTCATGTCCTTAAAATTTTGTTTCCTTCATTGTTCAATAAAATTTCAGTTGAAAGCTTTCATTGTGATGTGTGTGAACTTGCAAAGCATAAACGTGCTGTTTTTCCAATAAGCAATAAAAAAACATCTATTCCATTCATTCTTATTCATAGTGACATTTGGGGGCCTTCTACTGTACCCAGCATCTCTGGGGCTCGTTGGTTTGTCTCATTTATTGAGGATTGTACTCGTATGACATGGATTTTTCTTTTAAAAAACAAATCATATGTGAGTCTTGTGTTTCAAAAATTTTTCAATATGATTCAGACACAATTGGAGTGGGGATTAAACGATTTCGATCTGATAATGCAAAAGATTATTTTAATCAAATCCTCTCTCCATTCTTTCAACAACATGGCATCATTCATGAGTCATCTTGTGTTAGCACTCCCCAACAAAATGGAGTGGCTGAAAGGAAAAATGGTCATCTTTTAGTAGTTACCCGAGCCTTTCTTTTCTAAAAACAAGTTCCAAAAAATTATTGGGGAGAAGCTGTGTTAACTGCAGCTCACATCATTAATAGACTCCCCACAAGGGTGCTTGATTTTCAAAGTCCCGCACAAGTGTTTGCAAAATTCTGTCCCAACTTCAATGTGACCAACAATCTTGTTACCAAAATATTTGGCTGTGTTGCCTTTGTTCATGTACATTCTCAACATAGGGGCAAACTTGATCCAAGGGCTCTCAAGTGTGTCTTTGTTGGTTACTCATCCACTCAAAAGGGCTATAAGTGCTATCATCCTCCCACAAGGAAATTTTATGTGTCCGCCGATGTCACCTTTGTTGAAGACGATCAATACTTTCACAATCCTTATCTTCAGGGGGAGACGACATTCATAGAAGATAAGGATAAAGACTCTTTCCTTCTTGAGCTACCTGTGTCTAAGTCATCCTCTTCCGTTTTAGTTCAATCCGAGTCTGTCCAGTCTGAGTCCACCCCTATCCAAACTGTTCGATCCAATTCTGATCCTGCTGACCAATTCTGATCCTGCTGACCCTACTACTCCTGTTTCAGTAGAAAGTGATCCTCCTTTTACACCCATAACACAGAAAATAAACCATGCTTGTCCACTCCAGGTTTATTTAAGAAAGAAAAGGCCATTCTCTCAATCGGTGCAAGCACAATCATTTGATCCAAACCCGGTGACCGTTGAAGTAAGTAATCAAACCACTTCTCCCAATCCTAATGTCCCCAATACCCAAAAAGAAAATGATCTTGACATCCCTATAGCTTTGAGGAAAGGAACTAGGACCTGTACCCAACATCCTTTGTACCTTTTCATGTCCTACAAAAACCTATCTCATAGTCATAGGGCCTTTCTTACTAACCTTAATAGCATTACCATTCCCAAAACATTATCCGAGGCACTAGGAGATGAGAATTGGAGAAATGCCATGAAGGTGGAGATGGAGGCTTTAGAGAAAAACAGAACCTGGGATCTGGTGAAATTGCTGAGAGAAAAAAAATCGGTTGAGTGTAAATGGGTTTTTACAGTGAAATATAAGTCTGATGGCTCATTGGAAAGGTATAAGGCAAGACTAGTTGCCAAAGGTTATACTCAGACCTATGGCATAGAGTATCTTGAGACATTTGCTCCAGTTGCAAAAATTAATACGGTGAGAGTATTATTGTCATTGGCTGCCAACTTTGGATGGAAATTGCAACAATTTGATGTCAAGAATGCTTTTTTACATGGCGATCTTGAAGAAGAAATTTATATGGAACTTCCTCCTGGATTTGACTCTACAAATGAAGAACAAATAGTGTGCAGATTGAAGAAGGTGTTGTACGGACTCAAACAATCTCCAAGAGCTTGGTTTGGAAGGTTTGCCAAAGTTATGTTGAACCTTGGATTCAAACAGAGCCAAGGTGATCATCCTTTGTTCATGAGACATTCAGCTTCAGGGAAAGTCACAACTTTGTTGGTTTATGTGGATGACATAATAGTGACTGGAGATGATATAGAAGGAATTGAAAAGTTAAAGAGTTGTTTGGTGAAAGAGTTTGAGATCAAAGAGCTTAGGAAACTGAAATATTTTCTAATCTTCATATCTTAACAAAAGTATGTGATTGATCTTCTGAAGGATACAGGTAAACTAGGATGTAAGCCGGTTGACACACCCATAGAGCCCAATCATAAACTAGATGATGTTCCAGAAGATGCTACGGTTGACAAAGGTAATTATCAGAGGCTTGTTGGGAAATTGATTTATTTATCACACACTAGACTGGACATAGCATACGTTGTTAGTGTGGTGAGCCAGTTTATGCATAATCCCAAAGAAACTCATCTCAGGGCTGTGAATAGAATACTACAATACTTAAAGGGTTCAGCTGGTAAGGAAATTTTGTTCAGACGAGGAAGAGGATTGAGTCGTGAAGCTTATACTGATGCAGATTATGCAAGGTCAGTGGATGATAGAAGATCAACCTCAGGTTATTGTACATTCTTGGGTGGAAACCTTGTTACATGGAGGAGTAAAAAACAGAATGTGGTTGCAAGATCAAGCACAGAAGCAGAATTCAGGTCAATGGCACTTGGGATCTGTGAGCTCCTATGGCTGAAGATAATTTTGGAAGATCTGAAGATCAAGTGGGAAGGTCCAATAAGATTGTATTGTGATAATAAGTCAGCTATCAACATTGCATATAATCCAGTACAACATGATCGCACAAAGCATATAGAAGTTGACAGGCATTTTATAAAGGAGAAACTTGATAGTGGTCTGATTTGCACTCCGTTTGTCCACACAAAGAATCAGCTAGCCGATATAGTCACAAAGGGGCTGTCCAGCACAGTTTTTCAGAGTCTAGTTGACAAGCTTGGAATGGATAACATCCATTCATCAGCTTGAGGGGGAGTGTGGGAAAACAGTTTTTTCTTATTTTAGGAAACTGTGTGCTGTAATATAGGAGATTTAGTAGTTATTGTATTCCATGATTTTTAGGAAAAAATCTGTAGCCTAAGATAAGAGGATTTCCTGATTTTCTTTTCTGCAGTTGTATATATATATGTAACAACCCTAATAATAAAAAAATAACACAAAATCGACATATTTTTTTTCAAGAATAGCTTTAGTTGATTTATAGAAGAAACATTCAATAAACCCTCGATTCACACCAAAATTACCAGTCATGAACCTAAAAGCAGAATCAAAGTGGTCTATGAACATCTAAGCTGATCTTTGTTTCATCACCTTACTGAACTGAAACTCTCAGTTCTTATTCCATACTGTAAGACTGATAACACTCTAATGTACCATCAATTTAATAGAACTGCAAAGAACTCCCTAACATAGCCACAGTTACTTTACCATCAAAGCAAATTAAGTGTCCATACTGTTATAACAGTAACTATAACCGCAAGCTGTGAAGGAATTACCAAGTGCATACTCATAGCCAGGGGTATGATCAAATTAAGAGCAAGCTAAGAAGCATGATAGAAGCATTTAAGTTCTACAAGAAGTAATACAAAACTTGAGATAATTGCTGATTTGATTCATCATTTGTAAAACAAAGCAGAACAGTAATTACTTGAAATCATGAATTACTAAGATTTAACATGCAATTCACCATACCAGTGCCTCAATACCGCCAGCTGCCAAAATTGCTTCTCAATTTTTGTCATCAAATGACAAATTCCACAAAGCACCAACTGCTTCCTGCCTATAGTTGATTAGACATGAATAAATAAAACAATTTCCAAAGATGGGCTTATGAGTCTGGACATAGCTTAATAGATCCAGTTATACTCTCTAGAACATTTGAGGTGAAACCCCAAGAATCAAAGTAAGCAGCAATAAATTTATGGGACATTTGAGGTATATTGCCGTCTACTTAAGTTTCATTCTAGAAGTGGCTATTATTAAACCAGGAAATATGAAGTAAAATAGATTACCTTACGGCCATATTTTGAGAATAAGTAAGTTGCACCAATGCTTCCATTGCACCTTCCTCTTGCCCAATAACAACATTATTGCTGTTGATATCCCCATGAGAAGCCAAATTAGCCAAGGCACGACCAGCCTAGCCATGAGGAGAAGAAATATTATATAGCTGGAAAAGTTAAAAACCATCTGCTATAATATTTGTGCGCATAGAAATGTATAATTCAACTGAGTTCTTCAGGAATGGACACTTGGCTTACAATGAAAGTTGAAACCCACTGAATAAGGTTCTGGGTCAAGTCTTCAACATCCAAAGACATCCCCAAGTGCTCAAGTGTTCTACTTATTTCAGACAAATGGAGCTCGCTGATAATTTAATACATGAGACAAGCAGATTCTTTCTCCACAATCCATCTCCGAAAGAGATTAACAAATGGAGATCAAAGGTTCATGCTTACACTTCAAATAAACCGAGGCAAATTGGCAGCATATGAGGACACTAGTAGGAGTAGTGTTATTTCCACTTAAGACTAGCCCATAACCATCAAGAAGGTAGAGATTGTTGCTTAACAAAGGATGCTAAACAAATTTTCAATTACAATAAATCAACAAGGGACAACACGATAAATTAAAAATCGAATATGATAGTTTTTCTCGTCTTGAAATTAAAAAACTTGACAAGAAATTCCTTTACATATTTCATTGCTCCATATCATGTTGGATAATCATAGGTAGAGGGAGCTATAGTCTTTATACATTCTGAGTGAATATTAGATACATGTTCCATGCTAAATGCAAAGGTAATCTGCAGTTCAGGGCCTCAGTTCTAAGTTACACGGGCACTATATCAACTTAGTGTGGAAGCCATGAACAGTATTGATCAATTCTTTAATCACCTCATAGTTCTAAGTAACAGGATCCATAATTTTCTCGAAGGGGCTTCTAGAATATCTATTTATTGTCCTTAACAAAGTATATTGATCAATAACAAAGTAACAAAAAGAAAACCATCATCATCACCAAAATCATTATTGTCATTTCTCGATGTACATAGAAATTAAACCCAAAATACCTGCTCTTGCACTCCTTCCAATTTGCAATTTCGAGCAAGCATCACCAGAGCATGGATGCCACCAGTCGCAGCCACCTACTTGCCGCATTTCTCATCGCCTCCCAAATTTGCCAGTGCTTCAATTGCACGTTCCTATCATTTAGCAAAGGCTCACAAGTTATCGCCAACAACATTACAAATACGTGTAGGAAGGAACAGCTAAAATATACATACGAGAAGTCCATCGGTGATGGAAGGCCATTTCAATATAAGGTCAACTAAAGCCTTTATACCACCTGCCTCAGCAATGGCACCCTGAAAAGGATTAAAGGAATAGATTTGAGTAAAGATAGCAATTTTGAAGAAACCCTCAACAAAATTCTTCATTTTTCACAACCTTATGCTCATCCTTAACAGAAAGATTCCACAGCCCTCAAGTAGCCTCTTCTGGTACTAATCTGTACGTTGATATTGCTAAATTGGAAAGGATATTGATTACTCCATTTTCAACAACAGCTTTGGCTATTTTTGAATCTATGGACTATTGATTCCTCCATTTTCAGCAACAGCTTTTGCTATTTTTGAATCTATGGACAAGCTTGCTATAGCCTGCATCCAAGCAATAAAATAAGCTAGTGTCCAGTTTCTAAGCAACTCAGAAAACAAAGTGGAGTATTACATGAGAGCATAGCTTCTAAAATAAAATTTTAAAGCTTAATGTCTAACTTCATTCATTTTTTTCAAATTTTTAAGTTGAACATGAATAGAACTGGTATTGAATAGATTCTCTTAAAGGAGGAAATCCATACTTTAGCTGCTTCAGATTGAAGCCCCTCTTGACAAGACCTTGCAAGATTCAAAAGCAGCCTTATTCCATCTCTGCTTAAAATTGCCTCAGCTCTCTGGCGATCAACGTTAACATTCTCATCATCAATGACTACAAAGGTTGCAACAGCGGTAGCCGATCTTTCTTGAACTTCCTCCCGTGTACTTTGCAATAAATTGAGCAATACTGCTGCCCCTTGTGTGAGCCAAAAAGCATCAAACTCCTTCAGGTTGGTTTCTACAATATGCAGAAGTGAATGCGACAAGATCCATTCAATCCAATCAAAAATCTCTTCCAAGTTTTTATCGCTATTCTTTAATTTCCTCCAATACTGAAACACATCACTAACATTTTTGGAATTCTCAGCGAATAATGATGCTACTTCCTTGAAGATCTCACTAAAAAAAGTAAGCAATATTATGCCTTTTTGATTATGCATTATGTTAGTCTCAACATCACCCTCGAAAATCGGACAATTCAAGGCAAACGATACTTCAAATTTTGGGATGATGACAAAATTCTTGTAACAGCACTAAGATTTACATCAGTTCTAGTAACATCTAAACCAACCAAGTGAGGCAATCTACTCCAAACTTCTGCTACAGATTCCCATTCCAGGTTTCTAGTCCCAGCAACCGATAAAAATTTAACAGAACTCAAGTGTTCAAAAGCCATTTCATCAATGCTGTCAGATTCCATAAACCCCACATCCTTTAACTATCTACAGTTAGCCAAAGCATTTATGGCATCTCCATTAACTTTCCTAATACCTGACATCCAAAGCCTCCTCAACCTTGGGCAGTAATATGCAAGTGCTTTGATTGCATCACTGCTAATTTGCTCGCAAGCATCTGGGCCAAGCTAGACACTCTCAAGCATCTCGTGTCTTGCTGCAACCACTGAAACTGCGGCATCAATAATGTCCTGACAGAAATCACCACTTATTTCCCGAAGTGCCCTCACTTCAAGACTAACTGTTGCATCTGCTGAGCCTGCTGCATGAAATTTAAGTCTCTGGAGATTCTTGCACCGTGAGAAGAGTGAGATTGCAACTGCAGTGTCAAATTTGTGAGAATGGAGGTCTAGTGACTCCCATAAACAAGGCAAAAAACCTAAGCGCCTAAATGTTCGACAAGTTGATGCTAAGTTAGCTCGATCTTGATAATTTAAACGAGAAAAGAACTGAATAACTGTATCATCAGGCAAGGTTGTCCAATCAACTCCACAAACAGAAGCTGAATTCAAGCATCCATTGTCCAAGGTCTCTAAAATATTGTTTGCCTAATCTTTTTCCTTATTATGTGAATATTTCTGCCTCACTCTTTGACTCATATCCTACAAGCTTCAGAGCACTGCAAACGAAGAAGTAATAAGACAAAATCACAGTGTTCAATCACTCAATAAAAACTCTATATTCTCAAAAAACCACAAGCTTGAACACAAGTAATCTTTCAATTGAAAAACCCAAAAAAGAATTTCAATAAACAGGCTTCTTTCTTTATCCAAAAACTAAAGACCCAGTAAAAAAAAACCTCAAATTTCAAATTACATGTTACAAACAATCCCATTTTCCCAAGAACGATAAAACAAACAATGAACATGACGATCAATATTGCATTTCAGTAAACAAACAAATATCTAATCAAACAAGCTTCAATTTCCCAGCCCCATTAGTAAAAAGTCCTCAAATTTAGTCAACATTCAATCAAACAAGCATCATTTCTCAATTCCGAGACACCCGGAAAGTAAATTTTGCAAAAACTCAATGACCCCAGTGCAGAAAAGAAAAGAAATCAAATTTTAAACATAAAGAAGCAAGGAATGTACCTTCAGGGTAGAAGCAGATTGGTGTAAAGCAAGATTCTTTGAAACAGAGGATGACCTTAATACATACTACAAGGTAAAACCCTGTGTTAAAAAGTAAAAAAAGCAGTTGAAGACAACAATAAAAAAGTCACTTGTAACAAAAACGGTTGCAAATCAAAACAAGACAAATGCTTTGTGTTTAGATTACGACGGTAGTTTTTTTCCTTTTCTTTTCTTGTGCACCTGAAATTACTTCCTTGATTCTTTCCATTAATGGTACTAATATACTATTAGTTTTATGGTGTGTTCGCGGTTGTATTTTGGAATGATTTGGAGAGTTTAGTGCCACTGCTAATGCATTGTATTGTGTTGAAAGCTTAAATATGCTTTTCTTTGGACAACTAATCGAGCTTAACGAGGTTGAGAGATGCTTTGAGTTACATTTCAAGTGGTGGTAGATGTTGAAACTTCCATGCTTTTTCCCAGAGATTCTTCAAAGGTTAACACAATTTCGTACACTTTGCCATGTGAATTAACACAAATGTTTCACAGCCCTGTTTACTCACTAGTTTAGCCTTACAATTAAAAGGTTGATTTAAACGGTATTGCATGTCATTCTCTTTGTTTCATGTCAAGCATTTGTAAAATACGAAAAATTATCATGTCACAATTCGCATCAACATGTATCACGTACGTATTTTTTTTCATGTCACAAGTGGAATGGAAAGGTATGAACCCACGTTACAGTAATTTTTTTTATCCTCTAGAACTCGACCAAGCACTACTCACTTCATTTGAGTAAAATATTGAAATTACTCTTGGGTCTATGGAGTTTCCTACGACGTCCAAGATGCTACAGCCGGCTCATTAATAAAAAACACTTGCCTGCAAATGGCATTATTTGAATTTCATTTCTAGCTACTGGATGGTTGTGCTTTGCTCTAGGAAACTACAAATATTCTTGATTCGGTTGGATCATCCAAATAGTCAAAGGCAATTGTTAGTTAGTAGTTTAACACATGCAAATCAGCCGATTCAGAAGAGCATAATCGAAGTCAAACAAGATAGAAAGATGCCAACAGTCTTAAAGGTTAACATTCCTTCTCTCTTTGGTCTTTGAAAACAATCCGCTGAAACCTGAAGATATTAGCTCTTCTTGGTAGCTCTTTGCAGTTGAAACAGAGAAGTGGTAATATCATAAAGAATTCGAAAATGAAATAAGCACGCATTTGAAAGATATTTGTCATCTTCAATGGTGAACACATGTCCAGGAGCAAATCGAGAATTCTATAAGTTAAATCCAGTATCTGTTTTTCCGATAACAATGAACAAGATGAGAAAAGAATGCCACAATACAAGAATTTTCATAGCTTGATAAGACTGTCACAGAAGTCCCAAATGCACAAGAATGTATTACTACAGTGAGAGTGAGTGAGAGAGGGGATGATAAACAGACTAAAGATGCCTATTTATACAATTTATGTTTCTCTAAATAATTGCAGGCCAAATTAATAGAGAAAATTGCTTCAGTCATCCGAGCTATGGTCACTAGACTTTGGCAGAAGAGGCGCAACAGCAAAGCAGAACGAGTCTTTGTCTTTGAGGAGAAGGCAGCTTCCATCTGAATTCCATTTCAAATCGCTTATAGAAAATTGTGGTAGTGGATTACTTACACAGTATGCACCCGAAGGGGTCCATATATATAAATGAGAGCTTCCAGTGCAAAGAGCAAGGCGAGTGCATATTGGATCCCAAGCTGCTGCACGAATAGGATCCTTTTGCACCAAGATGGCAGCTAACCCCAAATGGCATATGTCCCAGATCCAAAGAGCAGTTGGCATGCTATCACTGCGAGTACAAACATACTAGCTATCATTGCTCCAGGAAAAAAAATACCTAGAAATGAAATTAATTTGGTTGGTGACAAAATCAAAGCCAGTTGGACTTAATGTACTGTAAGAGCACTATGTGAATATTATAAGTAAGGAATTCTGCATTCTTTGTACTCAGATATTGTGTTAGTTCAATAGATGGTATGAAAAACATGAAACTTTGAATCAATCTATGTCAGTTTGGTAAATATGGATGCAGGCATACCAATTCCTTGTTTAGGCTTCAGCTTGTCTGCAGGAGGCTTGTGGAAAGGCAACATAATGGCTACGTCCAAAACCTCATATCTATCTTCTAAGTGTCTAGAGCATCTGCTAGTAGTGCATATGAATCAAATTAAATATGAAAAGCTGAAATTTGCATATTGAGTAGAGACTAGAAATGACATGCATGGGAAAGCATTTAAGCTTAATATGCTGAATTATCTCATTAATGTGGATTAATTAAGTATAATTAATATCATATAATTATTTTGGTAGTATATATCATGTATAGTGTGACCATATATATACGTAATATATTTATATTATACATGTGTTTATCCTTAATGAGACGGATATAACAAATTATTCAAAATATGAGAGGTCCCCACCCTTGGCAGTAATATATAAATGGTGGCCCATTAACCATTTGTGTGTGTGAGAGAAAAATGCACAAGGGTAGCTTCTTCCTCTCTTCTCATGTTCCTCTCCATGGTTCACCATCATCTCTTCTCTTCCCTCTCTCAGGCCACCATATTAGACCAGAACGAATGCACCCTAGCGTGGATGAACCTTCGACGGCGTTTTCCTCAGTTGGTGGTGGCAGCAATGGAGTGGAAATGGTGGGTTTTGGCTCAACTCACCAAAGGTTAGATTTCTTCCTATTTATGGTACTAGTGGCTTGATTGGTAGTTGGCTTTTATTCTAACAATTGGTATCAGAGTATCTCCACCTTAAAGCCATTAGCCATTTTTTTGAAGAAAAATTAAGATCTGAGCATTTTTTATTTTTTTGGGTATTTTCGGTTTTGTATGATACCTAAAGATTTATGCATTTTTGAGCCAAAATAATGCAAGATATTGGTTGAGGATGATTTTTTTTATTGAAAATGCCTTGAAAATGAAGTAAAATAGGCCTGTATTAAAAGAGAAAACGCTGGATCGGGTCGGAAGACCCATTTTGCTGTATTTTCGCCCGATCGGGCGAAGAAGAAGATGATCGGACGCGTGCCGACAACAGCAGAAAGGCGTTAGAGTGCCAATTATGGGCAGTCGCGGGCGCGTGGGTTTCACGCACCCGCATATTAGCTAAAATGCAGTTAGTGCCAAAAAAAAAGAATTTTCTTTTTTTATTTTTGGGCCGTATGGCTTGGAGTCATTATTGATGCTTTGGGCTCATTTTGGGGTTTTTTTTTTTTTTGCTGTTTTTGATTTGATCTTGAGCATAAATTTTGGGCTGCTACTTTTATTAAATTGGGCCATTATTGTTTTTTTTTAGCCTTCTTGTTTTATTTAATTAGCACTTGAAATTTAGTTAATTAGGCCTTAATATTTTAATTAATTTAGGCCAAAATTAATTATGTAGCATTATGGGCATTATTTATTTAGTTATTTTAATTGGCCATTTAATAATAATTAATTTTGGGCAATTAAAATTAATTAATTTATTAGGCCATTTTGCCTAATTAACTTAGGGGCCATATTGATTAATTAATTTTATTTGGCTATTAAATTTAGATTAATTTGTGGCTATTTTGCATAATTAATTAAAATATCATTTTGGATTATGATTTTAAGAGTCATTTTGATTAATTAATTATGGGCTATTTGATTAATTAATTTTTTGGACAATTTTGGTTATAACCAAATTTATTTAATAGCCATAATTATTTGTTAAGCCCAAAATTAAAAGGAGTATAAGTGAATTTTTGGAGGAATTATTTTGAGGTAATTTTTGGGAATTCAATTACCTATTTAATTCATAATTCACTTAATTTTTGAAATATATACTCATGCCCATAAATTACTAATATTTGGCCTAATTAAATAAGTTTAAGTAAATTATTTGGGTATTTTGTTGAGCCATTTTGGATTATGGTTTACCTATTCTGTTAATAATTTATTTAAACAAATAAACTCTCTAAAATTTACATTGCCTTATTATTTGAATATTCACATTTATGTGAAATTAATTTAATTAATTAATGTTGGGCCTAAAATTACTACATATACTTCAGGAATTGCATATTTTGGGTGTAGTTAATTCTGGTCAATGAATTTTGTGAATATTCTTAAAATTCTAAATCATTAATTGGATTGACTAGTACTTGCCTGTTGCAAGAATAGTTATGAAGATTTTCTGACGATTTATTCTGATAATTTTAAGGATATAATAATAAGGCAATGCATAGTGATAGTTGCAATTGCATAATTTACAAAGATATCTAGAAGTGGCTAGTCTCTCCATGTCGGATTGTTAGTTGCTTTTAGAGATGCTTGGGATTAAGAGGATTCTGATTGGGATATGACATGATTTTCCTACCTTGTTGATGGGCGATCATTTAGGTTATATTCAACTAGTTTTGTCTTATCCTCTGTAGTGTATTATGGAATAAAATTGATATTTATTGAGTTATTCCACTAGCCTTCATATTGTGCAACTATCACATATAGAATCTCTAGCAGGATCAAATTAGATAGATGGTATGAATCGGTCTATACGATTACGGACACATTAAAATAGGAAGTAGTCCTGAGAGTCGATCAATCAACTATACCCAATAGTATGAGCTTGTTGAGGACAAAATATATTTGAAAATTTGGAAACACTCAAGTGAAAATTCTCAAATTATATAAGGTATACCATAAAAGAATACATCAAAGAAAGTGTTCCAGTTAATGAAAACCAAGAAGTATTCATAGATGCCATTATAAAATAGTTCGCATAAGATTGATAAAGGATGCAATAGGAGTTTGATTCCATATATGGCAGATTCAGTACTACTTCCTTTTGGGGTGGAGAGTGGGAGATCTTCTAAATTCGCAGATCTCATTTAGCATACCTTAATAGACAGAAGGAAGTATGGTATTTTGATATCAAAATTGATATTGTCATTAAAGAGTGGGAGATCTTTTGAGTTAACAAATCTCATTCAGCCATAATGATGACATATGCCAATATTACTGCCAGAAGGAATATTATTAAAAGGTCTCAATAGAAGGTCATTTTAGAAGAAGAAATTTGCCAAGTCTATTTTCTATTCTGGTTTCACCAATACCTCTAAATATCAATGTGTGCCACTTCTGTGATAATATTGGGCACAAGAGGGTAAATCACAAGAGTCCTCCAAATTGGGATGTGAAAAAGGCATTCTGTTAGCTTTTATTTTGAATCTAATCTAGGAGATATGCCATCTAACTATTGGTGTTTGGATACCGATGCTATTATTGATAAAGCCATAAACAACCGGAGATCGAATAAAGGAAAATAGTTGTGAATTGGGGCTATAGAGTTAAAATCCATACCGAAAATATAAGAATTAGCTAGTTTGTTGTTACATTTTGTAGACAGTTTTGAAACTACTGTCGGTTGATACTTTTCATTTTGATAATAGAAAAGTATTTCTAATTAGTAACTGTTAGCTTTAAATTGACATATATATTTTGAAATGACAAAAACTTAAGTAAGCTTTAATGCTTTAATTCATATTGTAAATTTGCCTTATCACACATGATTTTCTCAATACATTTCAAGTGACCATATCAAACATTAAGACCATGATTTAATTACATATTCTTATTGGTCTTAATACTTTATAAATGTTTTGAATATTTTAGAAAATTACTTGATGAATATTTATACTATGTTTTCATTTGAGAAAGTCAAGAAAAACTCCCACAAAAGTGCCAATATGTTTTGGGTTGAATTAGGATCAAAGACCATATCATTTCTAACTAAAAAAGTGCAGGAAAATGCCCTCTGGAAGAAAAGGATCGATCCCCTAAGAAAAGGGATCGATCCTTTTTTGGCAGAATGCCTTCCCAAGGTCCCTGAAGCCAAGAATCAGATTTTGGACAAAAGGGATCGATCCCTTTGGTAATGGGATCGATCCCTCGGGACGAAAATAGCCTATAACGGCTAGTTTCTGTGAGACAACGGTAATATTCAAGATTTGGCTCCACCCAACGGCTAGAATACATTCAAGAGACTATAAATAGAGGCTTAGAAGCTAAAGAAAAAAAGGGGAACTACTCAATCAACTCCAATACTCATTTTCCTCAAATCCTCAAGCCTCAAACAATAAATCAAGAGCTCCAAAGTCTTCATCATCTATCATTCATCTTATTTCTTGTAGCGCTTAGCACAAATCTTGTATATGTTTTTCTTTGTGCCTAATTTCTGTAATCACTTACCTACCTAGAGGCCTCTATTTGATTACACCACTTGTAAACAAATTCATACCTTGTAAAAGGGGAGGTTTCTCTTTAGCCTAAGAAAAAGAGGGAGGTTACTCTTTAGCCTAAGAAAAAGAGGGAGGTTACTCTTGAGCCTAGAAAAAGAGGGAGGTTTCTCTTAAGCCTGTAAAAAGAGGGATTGTAAAGACAAATTCAAGTATAGTGAATTTGGGGAAAATCCTTGGGAGTGTCTCAAGGTAGAGGACGTAGGCAAGGTAGCCGAACCTCTATAAATCGATTGTGTAAATCCCTCTCTCCCTACTCTTTATTTACTTGCAATTATATTGTATTTATTGCATTGAACTTGGATTGCATGCTTGCCTAGCCTAGAGAAATTAGAAATTATTAATATAGGCTAGAGAATTTAGAGAAACCGAAAAACGAGCTTAAAGTTAGTTAAAAACTGATTCACCCCCCTCTCGGTATTGCCTATAAGAGCCAACAGTAACAACATATGTATTGATTCTAACATTCTGCGTGATGGATATATAATAGATTTGTACCCCAATATTGGGCAAATTTTCTTCAATGGTGAATGATGTGACTACTGATTTTAATTATGATAGAATAAATAAGAAATCTATCAAGTTGTGGCATAAGAGTTAGAAACATTTTAAGGCACATGTAGAATTGTCTTAAGGGAGATCTTATTGCTAATATTAAGGATGTAATTAGCGGATATGGAGATGATTAGAAACTGATACATACCGACATTTGTAGATCATTTCCACATACTGTATTCAGTGGATATAAGTGTTTCATCACTTTCACTAAAGACCATTTTGATGTAGGTCATATGGAGTAAAAGATCTGATCTTGTAGAGACCTTAAGCATTCTGATTAATTCTGCTGCGCTGCTTTAGGTAATGATCAGACAGTAGTGATGAATGTTGTGCTTGGTATAATGAAGTTAGACGAGATCATATATCAATTTTCGGGTTAAGTGCACTGTATGATCATGTATTAACACCTAGGATGCTGTGCTTGGAATACCGACAAGGATGAGATTGCAGTAATAATCATTCGTACATTTTGATATGGTACGATTTCTGTTGAATCACTTCAAATATCCAGAATTTAGATGGAGTGAAGTTATGAAAACTGCAACTCATATTCAAAATTGATCTCCAAGCAAGACTAGTTCCTAAATGCATCCCAAATTGTAGTCAGACAAGAAGCCGAGTTTAGTGTCGCTTTCTGTGTTTAGGGTTATAAAGTTAGGCACAAGGCCTATAACCCATAGTCAAGGAAGCTTGACGAGAAAACTATCAGCGACAATTCTCTTGATTATTGTATCGGCTAAAAAGATTCTAGATTTTGTTTCTCGTTATGTGAAACTGGAATCATTAAGTCTGACAATGCAATCTATTTAGTGGATAACTTAAAAAGTGGGAGTTGTGAACTCCACAAAGTCATCATTGAAATACATTTTGTTGTGCCAGTCCCATATATGCGTTATCTTTTAATGTTGAAAAGCCACAAACCAAAAGAGACTCTAAAGATTAGGTAGATGATTTAAAGCCAAATTTGGTCAAGGCTTTAAATAATAAGAATTGGTTTTGTGAAAACTTTATTTTCTGTTTCTACCTAAGATTCTTTTAGATTCATAATGGCGATTAGTAGCTCATTTTGATTAGGAGCTACATCTTGAATAGTAAAACATCTAAATGGAGCAACCTAAAAGTTTGTAGTTCCTAAGATGGAACATACAGTATGCGAACTCAAGGAGTTCATTTGCGAACATTAAAAGGCATCCATATTGTAATATGTAAAATTTGATGAGATTGTCACTTTAAGGAGAACACATTTGATAATTGGATCCACTATAAGGTCAGTGGGAGCAGTTATGTGTTATTGTGCTCTAAATTGATTATATCAAATAGCAGCCAGTAGCACTGACTTAATGTATGAGACATTTCATGTCATCATATCACTTTAGGATGAAGAATCTAAGCGAGGCTTTATTTTGTTTTAAGGATTGAGATTCTTTTGTGACATATCAATAGACATACTCTGTTGGTCTCAAGAAACCTAAATTGTGTGTTAAGTAGGTTTACTATATATTGTTCTCCTATTAAGGCGCTATTTAGTGGAAAGTGACATACTATAAAAATCTCAAAGTCCTCAAAGTAAAAATGAAATAGCTCATATCGAGTGCTATGTATCCTTATTGTGGGTAATTAATGTATGCTCAAGTTTGTACACATTTTGATATTGTGAATGTTATAAGTGTATTTCAAAGATACTTGAGCGATCCTGCAATAGAGAACTGAAAGCTGTAAAGAGAGTGTTTGGATATTGACAAGTTTGACATTCTGGGTTTAGTCAGATATTTTGATGTTGATTTTGCAAGCTATCCAGTTATTGAAAATTATTTTGATTATATATTTGTGGACATAAAGGAGCTGTATCTTTAAAAATTATAAAACAAACGCTTACAGTATCCTTGATTATGGAGGCTAAATATATAGCATGTTGTAAAGCTACATGATGGGCCATTTAGGCTGCAGAATTTTGTCTTAGGGCTAGTTTCTGTGGTTGCCATTTCGAAGTCTTGGAGATGTACTATGGTAATGCTGCAGTAAATATTTTCTCTCTTAAAATGCTTGGAGTTCCTCACACTCCAAATATTTGGACATCATCATTCGATTTTGTTAGAGAGAAAATGAGGGAATCCATTGCTTGATTGGATTATAGAGCACATGGTTAAAGAGCTCATTCTGGCTAACTAAAAATTTGGCTGCTAAAGTGCTTTGACGACATAACACTTGTATGAGACATATGAACCATTTGTTGTATTAAGTTAGTGGGAGCTTTGTAATGAAATCAACTGCAGTTGTGTAGATGGATTCCTACTTGCCATATATGCATATTCTGTTTACGCGCATTTTGGTGAATATGGCATTCTGTTGGATGAGACATTCTGTATCAGTTTCATATGCTTCCGTTGAAACAATGCATTATTCAGTTTAGATGCACGGACCTAATGGAAATGGACATTGATTTTATTTTTCATATCATTTCCATTTCACACTTCAGACTACTATTTTGTTGCAGTCCTTATGAGTTTACGCATTTGTACCATGTCGGTATGATGCATTCCGAAGCTTATAAAGGCTTATTATTGTTAAAGTATTTGTAAGCCTGCACATTTGTACCCTTTCGGTATAATGTATCAAGAAGGTCTTATGAATACATATGGATATTATATGATATTTTTGTTAATTGACTTAATTGTCCAAGTGGGAGAATGTTGAATTATCTCATTAATGTGGACTAATTAAGTATAATTAATATCATATAATTATTTTGGTAGTATATTTCGTGGATAGTGTGACCATATATATATATATATATACGTAATATATTTATATTATACATGTGTTTATCCTTAATGGGACGGATATAATACATGATTCAAAATATGAGAGGTCCCTACCCTTAGTAGTAATATATAAATGGTGACCCATTAACCATTTGTGTGTGTGAGAGAAAAATGCACAAGGGTAGCTGTGAGACCCAATTTTATTACACTGTACACTATACTTGTGAATTATTGATAGTGAAATTTAATTATTTAGTGGAATTTAAATAAAGATGGAATGAATTTCCATTCTCAATTTGGAATTTTTGGATTCATGAATTATAGCATAGTGTATAAAGTTGAAACAAATATGGAAAGATGAATTAAAGAGCATAGAATATGAGAAGAAAAAGAATCAGAAAAATTATGCATGGAAGAGTTATTTCATGGCATAAAATATCAACAAAAATATTAATAAGAGAAAAGAAAATTTTATATTATATGTGATGTATTTTGGATGTATGGAATATACAAAGAAAAAAAGGAACAAACTTAAATCATATAGCAAAAAAGAGATAGTTTCCATGCCATTTACATGGCTGTTGCATGTACACGGTTTGCTATTGATTGTGATACAATTTTGGTGGAAAAAAATGATAAATAATATTGATAGATAAAAAAGGATTTATTAAATAGATATATGATAAAATATTATTGGCTGAATTAAGCCTCAAAAGAGGTAAAGTGGAGTCAAGAAAGAGCAGCCGAAAGTGAACTGCATGTGACCTTGCTGACGTGAATTGCATGGTTGGGAAGTTTCAAAAGGAAAATAAAAAGGCAATATAAATAATATAAAAAGGAAGTGAAGTTAAGAATTTTCATGTGAATAATTTTTATGGGTTAAAGCCTACAAAAATGAAGAAGAAACGAAGTCAAGGAAACGTGCAGCCACTTCATCACCGCCACTTCCTTGCTGCAGTTTTCTTTGACTCGTTTTAATGTTCAATAAAAAAAATGATGAAAGTAAAGAGAAGAGAAAAGACAAAGGAAAAATAGGAGGCAAAAATATAAAGCTGTAGTAGGTGTGAAATAGAAAAGAAAGGAAAGAAAAATAATTAAAATGATAAATCATTTAATTAAGACACTTAGTTATAATTACAAGGAAGAGGTAGTGATATATAATAATATATATGTTGGAAAAACATATATATGTAATCCTCATAGTGCAAGCTATGAATAATTGGACAAGATATTGTCCATGAGAAATTCTCATGTCAATTTTATGATTAACGATTAAAGAAAAATAGTTAAGGATGAGTAGAAAATATTCCCCAAATGCATTGAGCAGGGAAATAAGGAAATAATAGACATGCATAAATAGGATTAAGGCAAGAATAGATGAATCACCATGAGAAGGGATTCATGAAAGCACTTGGCCATGAACATGACTATTATCATGTTGCAATTTTATAGTTGAACATAGAAACGACCGTAGAAATTAAGACAATAATTAATGAAAATTTTTGATAAAATTATTTTGCAGCCAGAGTTGACGGAATTCGATAAACGTAATCGGGAAGCTCGGCTTCATAAAACCGGTAAGAAGGGAGTTTGTGAGTTGTAGTGATATAATAAATTGCATGTTTTCTTGAGTTAAATGTTATGAGTATATTGAATGCAAGAATTGGTTTGAAAACATGCAAAATCTATGGTTGAAAAGCTAGTTTATATATTATGAGTTGTGTGCAGAAAGTTAGGAATCCGCAGCTGTTATGCTGTCGAAAAATTTTCAAAAGTATTTTAAAATATTATAAAATATTTTAGATGCATGAAATGATTTAAATGGGAAATTTTGAATATAATTTCCACCAACTTTCCATAAATTGGAAATTATGAGAAAGTTATAAAATTAATATTCATGTTTTATATTTTCATTAAAGTGAGAACTAATTATGTTTTTTATGATATTAAATATTCAAAATGAATATTTATTTGTATTCTCACTTAATACATGAATATTTATCGACTGATTTACGGTATGTGGAAATGAGAAATAAATACCTTTTTGGAAATAATTATTTAAATAAATGATTTAATTCATTTGATTTTCTTAAATGTATTTTTATGAGAAAATGAATCATTTTATTCCTTTATGGAATTAAGTGATGATTTTATTTATTTTATAAATTCCATAAAGGTGATGTTATATGAAAATGTGAGAGCCTTATGGATAAACATGAAATATTTCAAATTATTTTAAATAAAATCCATAAAGGCTGTGGTACGGTTTTTATACTGTTTTGAGACTTAGGCCCTGAGATTCATGCTTACTACTATTATTGTCACGTGGCTGATTGGCCCGCCAGTCATCAGCGTCCCAGATGTCACCTGGCAAGTGTACACTGAGGACACCCTATAGATCATGGCTATAGATCTCACTGTATACTGTTATTGTGTCCCTTCGGGGACGATAATAGCATGATATGATGTAGGGTGATGTCCAGTCTCAACTTTCTTATTACTGTTTACTGAAAGGATTTACTAAATCCTGTTTTACTGTACTGCACTGTGAATTACTGTTTACTGAACTGAACCGTACCGAAATACTGTTTTACTGAACTCAAAGCTACTACTTACTGTTTGCTAAACTGGTAGCTACTAATTACTGATAACTGTTTACTAAACTGAAAGCTACTGTTTACTAAACTGAAAGCTACTGTTTACTAAATTGAAACTTACTGATTTATGTTTACTGAACTAGTAGCTACTAATTACTATTTACTGAACTAGTAGCTACTGATTTCGGTTTACTGAACTGAAATCTACTTATTTCTGTTTACTGAACTGAATTATACGGAATACTGTTTACCGAACTGAAAGGAAATTTACTGTTATCAAGAAAGAATACTTTGAAGATTATTTCTAAAATAGAAATAATTACTGAACTGTTATCCAGTGAATTGGATATTTATAAGCTACTATACTGAAATGACTGTTTACCGTAACTACTGTTACCACTGTATTGTCACGTGTTTTGAACTGTTACTGAAGTAGTGGAAATTAAATGATTTATTTCATTTATATTTATGGAAAAATAAATATTTTCCAGCATATAGATTTCATTATATCAAGCAGCATACGACTCCTTTACTGAGCATGTGGTTCGCTCACCCCTTACTTTCAAATTTTTCAGATTAATTACGAGGATTATTTGATGGCTTCCTCGGATAAATATATCTGCGAGTAGCCCACTGGGACAAAGAGCATTGAAATTTAAAGGTACAATCACTTCTCTTATATATTCAGACACTTGTATACAGTACTACATTATTGTAAAATAGAAACAGGGGATGTAAAGTGTATGGAATATTGTAAAAAATTTTATATTTCGAATTTATTGAATAAATGTCTACCATTTACTACTGTTAATGAGCAAGTGTTAAAGGCATCACAGACAGCCCAACCAGTAAAAATGTGTAAAACATTAGTAAATATTGTGTAAAAATGTACACTCAGACTGTTACAGTAGCTTCTTCCTCTCTTCTCTCGTTCCTCTCCATAGCTCACAATCATCTCTTCTCTTCCCTCTCTCGGCCACCATAGCAGACCAGAACAGACGCACCCTTGCGTGGATGAACCTCAAACGGCGTTTGTGAGGACCCTGGGAGTACTGCGTGCCTCCTAGCCCCAGCGATCTCACTCACTCGTATTGTCCGCTATGACCCTAGGAGTACTACACGCCTCCTAACCCCAGCGATCTCACGGCTTTGTCCCAAGGGTCCTGAAGAACTCAGGATAAATTCCCTTGACCGCGTCCATAGTGACTCGAGCCCTTGACTATGTCAAGGTGTCAAGTCACTACTAACCGCGTCCGTAGTGACTCGAACCCTTGACTATGTCAAGATGTCAAGTCACTACTAATCTGAGTTCTTCAGGACCCTTGAGACAAATCCGTGAGATCGCTGGGGTTAAGAGGCGTGCAGTACTCCCAGGGTCAGAGCAGACAATACGAGTGAGTGAGATCTGGGGAACAGAGGAAAAGTGCACTCCCGGGCTCTCACAAAAAAACGCGCGTTAAGGGTTCGAGTCACTACAGACGCGCTCAAGGGAATTAAACCTGAGTTCTTCAGGACCCTTAGGATAAAGCCGTGAGATTGCTGGGGTTAGGAGCCGTGCAGTACTCCCTGGGTCAGAACGGACAATACGAGTGAGTGAGATCTGGGGAACAAAGGAAAAGTGCACTCCCGGGTTCTCACAGCATTTTCCTCAGTTGGTGGTGGCGGCAATGGCGTGGAAATGGTAGGTTTTGGCTCGACCCATCAAAGGTTAGATTTCTTCCTATTTATGGTGCTAGTGGCTTGATTGGTGGTTGGCTTTTGTTCCAACATAATAAACTGAAAAACAAAAGCAAAAAGCAGTCAGGTCCTACTCAGTGAGTGGAGCACAATTTCACTTGAAGTTCAAGTATCAATCATTACATCAAATAAAAACCAAACATCATTAATCAGAGATATAATTCTTAATTATTCTTACCAAAACCTCTCATAAAATCATCGTCCAAACATAAATCAGACATATCAAGTTGCAGTGGCTCATCCACCTCTTAGCAATATAGGAAACAAAGTTAATAGTTGCTTTTGACTAATTGAATCATCGTAACAAGAAGCAATGTAAACAAATAACAAGGAAGCAACTTACATTAAAACCCGCAGCACAACGAGGAGAACGAACAGTTGATAGGTGAGTAAACTCGGCAAAAGTTTTCCAAGTAAGGTGATTTAGAACTCGCAGCATCTGATCGTAACTACCCATGGCAAGAAACTGGCCAGAGGGAGACCAAGAAACTCTTTTTACTCCCAATCCACTTTCATATGCTTGACACTTAAAGAGCACCTTCCATCTGGAGAATATATTAGAACCTGTATCAAATTGCCAATGGAATCACAAGCTCTTTAATATTCCGACTATATCACTTAAACTGAAAATGTAATGTAAGCTAAAGTAATCGCATGCTTATGCATGGGTAAAACCTTAACATAACTATGTGGTGATAGATGGCTAATTAGACACACAATTGTCGAGACCATGTAAGTTCTGATATGGCCATATCTTAATACTAAGATACCATTTCCACCAGAAAAATAGAAAAACACACCATTCCAAAGAAACTTCTAGTTTATGTTTCTCTTTTTTCTTGTGCTTACCTTAACTCAGAGTATGCTAAGCTTGATAGAGACCATTTAAGTACACAATGGGGAAAAGAGAAGGCTCTTAAATATGTTAAAAGTGAATAAGATTTTTATAATTATCATTTAAATGGAGAAAGTTTCTGAAAGGAAAGAAAATAAAAATGAGTTCTTCCATATATATACATGGTATATTAACTGGGAATAAAAACATGTCCATATGATGACAGACAATGGAAATCATAAGTTCACATACTTTGTATTCAAGAGGTGAATCCCACATCACAATTGCATTGTCATCCAATAACCATTGAATATCAGCCAAATCCAAAGTGTCAACAGCAAAAACACCCATTATCTCCCAAGAGTGACAACTGACAAGATAGTAGATTTATGTAGTCCTTACAATCACGCCTTGTGCAAATAGCAGCAAACTTCCCATCTCGGGTAAATGAAACCTCCTTGGAAGCATGCTTTGGCCATTGTACATGAACACATGCCATGTTCACAATGACCAAACTGTTAATCGCAGCTGAAACTTTGAGGTGGTCAGTATGTGACGACTATCTGGGCTCCATCTTGCATAAGCAATACCGGCGAGACCTTCATCTATTTTACATGTCCATTTAGGTTGGGTGAGCGACCATGCCTATATCATTGGTCTTTTATAGGGACCACAAAAAATGTATTCAGAATCAAGTGCCCATTCAGTATAGCTTATTTTATCCAATGAAGAAAACAACTGCACAACCTGCATCAATTTAAACCAAAATAAATATTAGCCTTTAGAAACACAAGAAATGCATGCTATGAACCTAAAAGATGACCTTTCCCATGCTCATGCCCATCCATTGCATTTTCTAATGCTTTAACAAATTTGTAATCAAAAACATGAGCTCAAAGATAGAAGATCAATTTGCCAGAGTGTTTTCACTAGGAGGAAGTGTTCATTTGCTAAAAAAAGTTTGGGATTTTAAAGAATACATCAATATGCTTTACCATTCTCAATGACCCCGAAAAAACAGAACAAAAGACGCATCTTTTTGCTTG
Source organism: Heritiera fomes (assembly GCA_032173925.1). Classification (NCBI taxonomy): domain Eukaryota; kingdom Viridiplantae; phylum Streptophyta; class Magnoliopsida; order Malvales; family Malvaceae; genus Heritiera; species Heritiera fomes. Next base: position 793,258 of record JAPDPM010000005.1, on the reverse strand, counting down.
GTCTAAAAGAAACCATACAAATCAAACAAGACAACATTACTGCACGAATCTGACTACTTAATGCAAGATGGGAACCAAATGGTAAAGCAACTTTGTAATTTCTTAAAAAACTGTAATCCAATTAAGTACAAGAAGATCGAATTAGTAACTAAAATTTGAATCTTCACATATAATTCCTCCCATTTCATCTGCAGCCGAAGAGAGCAAAGAGGAAAAAAAATGTTAAGCGAGAGTGTGCGCGCGCGTGTGTGTATATATATATATATATTAAAATTATAAAATGCTTATATTATCATCATGAAATAATTTTTGTTTAATGTTTTTTTAATTTTTTTGAATTTTTTGTTTAATGTTTTAAATATAGTAAATATAATTATTATTTATCTTAGAATTAGATTAGGAACGTCAATATTACATAAGGAATAATGAAATTTTTTATTAATTTCAGACAGCGTTTTGTTGTACCCACATTATATAATACCAATCAAAAGTTAGATTAACTTTCATGATAGTTACTCTATTGCTTAAAGATTTTCCACATATATATATATATATATTTATATATATAACACAAATTCAAAATAGTCAATTACAATATACATGCTAAATCAATTATATTTTAAAATTATGTTGCTATATATTTTATTCTTGAATAAATATATGTTAATATAATATCTTGAACAGTAACTTTGTCACCAATGCTTTAATAAGTGTCATGTTTATAAACATTAAAACTTCATTCGATGCTAGTCTGTTATGTGGAGTGCGATAAAATTCTATGTCAGAATATCTTTAGATAAACTAAATACAAAAAGTAATAGAAATTTATGTTTTTGACTCTTAATATTCATATGTACCAAGCTTTGATAAAAAAAATGAATGATCACTGACCATTTATATAATAACAGTAGAGAAAATTAAAATTTTTAATATATATAGATATAGATGTTACATTTTAGACAATTAAAAAATTATAATTGATAAAATATGTACATATAGATTTTATATTTTGTAATATTAGTGTAAAAAAAGAATGATTACATGTTAGGTATTAAGTTAAAAAATAAAAAAATGATGTTATCATTTAGAAAATTAAAATTATTTAATTAGTAATCAATAAATGTAAGATGTTATATTATTGTATGTTGTATACCATGTTATTCGTGCTGATGTTAAAATACAGAGATATAGATGTTATTTTTTAGAAAGTAAAAAAAAAAAGATAAAAGTTATACATATAGTATTATATTTTTTAATTTTAATATAAGTAGAGATAAATGATAAGTGATTTTTATTTAATTTTAATCTATATATAGATATAAATGTTTATATTTTAAAAATTAAAATAGATAACTAATTTACAAAAGGTAACTGATTTAGTTTGTATCTTTAATATATTTATACAAAGAGAGTTCTATATTTTTTAAATTTGAAAAGAGATAATTATTTTTTTATTTTAATATATCACACTTGTCAAGCATTTAGACTATGTACATAGGATGTTTTAATTGTTAATTGTAATCAAATGCTTTGACTTATATATATATATATATATATATATATATATATATATATATATATAAGATAGATAATTTTTTTTTCTAATTTGCTCATAAAGTCTTATTTATGAGGTATTAACCTCTGATGCATTAGCAGTGTATAGAGACTATATATTGTCAGTGCATCATATATAAATTCTTTTATTATATCTAAATAAGTTCTTAAATTATAAGTTGTAGTTTATATGAAAATTTGAATGTAATAAATGATTATTATTCTATTCATTTTCAGTGAAAATTTTTAATTCTACAAGCAGGATTAGGATGATGATATGTGCCCTTTAAAAATATTAAGAAAATAAAAAATAAGTAAAATTGAACACATGTCATCATCTCTGCTTGTGGAATTAAAAAACTCCATTGACAATGGTTAGATAATAATCTTGTAATAAAATACATATTATTTTCTTAATAAAATAGTAAAATGCAGGGATATTTTTTTTTATAATGTTAACTTTTTTTATAAATCGAGAAAAATCGAGCCCAGCCTGGATAATTAGAAAACGGATCGGGTTGGGTTGAGTGTTTTTTCCTTCCTACCGTATATGGGCTTTAACCCAATCTCAGATTTTAGGTTTTATTCCGAAATTGGCTCAAAACTTAAACTAAACTTTGGGTTGGGCCCACCTTTTTCTCCGCCGAACCCACCTCTTCCCTCTTAATAAAAGAAAAAGACATATTTAACCCCTAGTTATTTTGGAATTTACGAAAGTCGGTTAGAGAAAAAAAAAGGCGCTAGGGTTTAAGCGCTAAAGAAGCCGGCGTCTGCTCTTTCTCTTCTTCTTACGTTTGAAGCGTCAGGCAGCCAGCTCTCTCTCTCTTCAATTCTCTTCCATTTCAAAGGATCCTCAAATCTCTTTCAATAGTCGAAGAAAGGAATGGCGAGTTCTATAGCTTCGCAGTTACAGGCGATTAAATCGTTTATTCAAGCCGACTCTGAACCTCAAAAGCGACCTTTCACGCGCCCTTCCATTTTGTTCAGCGCTAAAGAAGCCGCGGACATCGACATCGACACTATTCTAAACATTGCATTGTCAGGTTAGTTCCCGTTTTCCAATCCTCAGTTTCGAGGGAAATTTTTTTCTGCTTGGTTTGTTCACTTTTTTAAAGAATTTTGTTTCATGTTTTTTCAGGGCTAGAGGTTTTAGTAGGCGAGGACGAAAGGTTTAGAAACTACAAGAATGATTTGTTTAGTCATAAGAGTAAAGAATTGGATAGAGAATTAATGGCAGTAGATGATAATAATCAAATTAATGCTTCGGTAAGTTCGTATTTGCGGTTGCTCTCGGGGTATCTTCAACTTCCTGCATCTCTTAAAACGCTTGAGTACTTGATACGTCGATACAAGTAAGTAATTTTGTTATTTAGCTTTTGAGACATTACTGTTGTTATTGGAATTTTGATATATTTTTTAGTTGGCTTGCATTTCCAGGATTCATGTTTACAATATTGAGGATTTGATTTTATGTGTGCTGCCATACCATGACACCCATGCTTTTGTTCGAATAGTTCAGTTGATTAATACAGGGTAAGAAGAGCATGGAGTTTTCTTTCCTTCTTTGGTTATGATGCATGGGTGTTTTTATATGCCAATTTGTTGTTCTTAATTGGTGCAGGAATAGTAAATGGAAATTTTTGGATGGTGTTAAGGTCTCCGGTGCACCACCTCCTAGGTCTGTTATAGTGCAACAATGCATTCGAGATATGGGGATTTTGGAGGCCTTGTGCAACTATGTGAGTCATTGTTCTGTAATTTATGAGTAATTTGGTTGCTATCTTCTGGTGATTCTCATATGAATTGCTGTCTGGTGCAGGCAACTGTATCAAAGAAGTTTCAGGTTTCAAGACCTGTGATTAGCTTTTGCACGGCAGTTATTGTTGAGGTTTTGGGTTGTCTTGCAACTATTGACAGTGACATTGTGAAGAGAATCCATCCATTTGTTGCTTCTGGTCTTCAAACTGGTACAAAAGGAGGTTCTGATTTCAAGGTGAATTAAGCATAACTGTGATTTTCTGAATTTTTTTCTTAATATTGCTTGTATTACTTTTTTTGATGGGTTCATTCCATAGCATTTAGGTTGCTGATTGCAATGTCCAGTAGAATGAATTATATATATTTTTTGTAGGCTGGTGCTTTGATGATTGTCGGCTTACTAGCAAATAAAGTAGCATTATCTCCCAAACTTGTAAATAGTTTGATTCGATCAGTTGCTGAGGTTGCTAGGGAAGATGTAAAAGGGTCCACTGATTTGCAGTGGTTTCGGTTGTCACTTATGGCTTTAATAAATCTTGTTCAGGTACTAGATCCTTCTCCTTCCAATTGTTGTAATTTGCAAAAGGCAATTTCATCCTGAAATTCTATCGTCTATGAATTTATTATTTTTGTCATTCTCAATTGATGCTGTTTTGGAACTTTTCATGTGAGGTTTACATGCATGTCACTTGTGAATTTGATTTCCACATTATTCCACTATGATTGTATGTTTGACAAGAGAGGCTTGGTTCATTCTCACCATTTTCTTCGTTTCTACTGTTGATGCATATCAGCAAGAGTTAGTTTTGCTTTTCTTATGATGCACGTGTTCTTGAAATCCTGTTAGTTTGATTGAAATTCTCATTCAGTGGGTGTTACAGCTTCATTATCTCCTCTAAATTACTAATCAAGAATGTGCTTAATATTTTTTTCTTTTATTTTTTTAAATGCCTTTCTTTTCATGGATTATCTCATATGCTTAAAGGGTTGCTTTTGAATGGGTACTTTCTACAAAATGGTTCTAAGTTTGTGTCATTCCATTTGAAGAATTTAGTCATCCTTGCAATAAATGTTAGGTTCTATTTATAAAAGCTTTGTCTTGTTTCTGTTTTTCTTCTTCTTCTTCTTATTATTATTACTTTTTGTAGTCACAGTCTGTTGACACCTTCCCAAAGAAAGCTTTGGAAATTTTTAGGGATATCAGGTAATTCCCTGTTTCTCTAAACATTGTTTGGAAATATTTAATGCAATACTGCAAGTGTAGTGTGATCTGTTGAATTTTCAAACTGACCTTTTCCACATGCTTTTAAAGGGATATTGCTGGGATTCTTTTGGAACTATCTAAAGAATTTAACATTGATAGATTCCTTGCCATACTGTTGGAGGCTCTGGTTGATCAAAGGTGTGAAACTGATTAGTTTTTTCTACTTTCCTATTTTTGCGTACTTACTGCTTCTAAACTGGTTATTGTTTATTGCAGTTCTTCTGATGACTCATATCATCTTGCTTTAATATCAGTAATAGATACAGTTCCTCTGAGGAATTTGGTGGATCATATTGTCTCAAAGATTCTAGTATTCTGCATGAAATTATCCGAGAAGGATAGCAATGCAGCATCTTCTGAATCGGGTATGTCTTGTAATTTATTCACTCTTTTTTTTTGTTTCAATTTCAAATCTTGCTTCATGGGCGCACATGATACTATTTATGGACCTTTATATTTTTTTAGTACTTTTGAACATCGTTAGTTACCGTCTATTGCATGCAGACTTTATTTTTTTAAAATTATTTTGCATATATTTTGAACTAGACAACCATAGAGCTACTTTTAATATGATTACCAATGCTAATTATGTTATATTTCTAAATTATCTCTGAACTATTTGGCAGGAATCTGGGCCAAGAAGGTTTTAGCTGCTATTAATAAGAATTATCCATCTCAATTTCATGGAGCAGTTTGCAAGTTCCTTGAGGTCTGTTTAACTATTACCCTATCTCTATCTTTACTTTTTTGTATTTTTTTAATGCTTCTATGTTTTTGATCCTTCTGTCTTCAACTAGGATACCAAAGTACAGTCCAAGAGAGAGGACACTGTGTGTGAGTTCTTGAGTAAAACATTGGATGGGAATTTGGATTTATCAGAGTCCAAAATATGGTTTGCATCACACCATCCAAAGGTATTATATAGCACACATTGTTAGGTCCTAATCATTTTTTCTGTCACTTCTTCCTTTTCAATAAATGTTTTAGACTTCTTATGCTTTGTTGCTGTGACGTAGCCCGAGGTTCGATGTGCTACATTTTCAGGGCTAAACCGATCTGCTATTTTGAAAATAAAGTCTCTTGATTCACAGGTAATTCATGTTCGCTTATGTGGTTTCTGTATTTTAATTATTCACTCTTTCTCCCGTATTTGATGGGACTTCTTATATTTTTAAGTAACTTCTGGGTTGCCTTACTCTATCTCAATTTCCTCTAGCTCTGGTGTTTTCTTATAATTATTTTAAGGCAGATGAACTTTCCTTCTTTGCTTTATTTTTGTTCATTCAATTTCCTCAGATGTCAGTTCTCCTTTGTGCTTTTTTAAAGTAAGATGGCACTGTCCAACTGTTATTTCCCATGTGTCCACAATACCCTTCTAATATGACTTTGGTGATTAATTATTGTTGCAGCCTTATTAGATTCATTGGTTGGAAAGCATATTGCCTCTTTTTCAGGAAGATATATGTTTTGCTGTTTTTCCCTTGTAAATTATGTGCACATCCGAGTCTCTGTTCTTGACTGATATGTTTTTTCCTTCTTCTGTTATCAGAGATTTGTAACCATTAAAGATGTCATAATGCGCCAGCTTCATGATGATGATTTAACTGTTGTTCGATCTGCTCTTTCTCTGGATGGATTGACTGAAATAATAAGTCCGGTAGATATTCTTGAAGCATTTCGTGATGTGCTTAAGAGATGTCTAAGCTTTCTGACGTCAGGTCTGTATGAAGTACTTTGAAATCTTCACTGCCACCACTATTGCCTCTAAACGCTTGAAATTATCAGGTGTTTTAAATTTGAGGAAACTCTTGAAATGGAGTTCTTAAGTAAAATCTTTCAATAGAAGTTCCCGAGCTTTATCAATCTTGCTTTTGAATTAGATGAAAAGTTATGTTAAATTAAAAAGCAGTGCCATAACTTTTTGCCTATTGGTTGGAAGTTGTTCAATAAAATTTATAACTTACCGAGAGTTTAGCACACCCAGGCCTGCATGGGCTTCATTTCTTCTTATGTTCTCCATTTTCAGGTTCGTCAGTTAATTCTACTTTATCTTGTGACATTGCTGTTTCATTCCTAAAGATTGCTGTGTCCAGTTTCAATGATCAGCTAGATTATTTGAAAGAAGTTGCTTCCATCATATTCCCACTACTACTAATTCTGCCAGAGGTGCTTAAATGACTTCATTTCTTAAGTTTCTATATTGAGGCCAATTATGCTATACTTCTGTTTTTTATTGATGTGTAATTATTTATCTGTGTGCAGACTCAGAGGCTGAGCCTTAAGGTTTTGGATTTAGCCAAGGAAATAAACTGGCCATTTTTCCAAACTCTTGCAGCTGTGTCTGGCAAGAAGGTGGTGAGTCCTTACTTTTCTTTCTTTCCTTATTCCTTTTAAAAGCTGGTTAGATGTCCTGGTATTCAGGCTTTATATAGTGTCTTTATTGTGGATCGTTGCCTGTCATAATCATAATAATAGTATACAAGGTTCATGAATACATGAAATGCTAAGATGAATGCTTTTAACTCTAAAAATACATGAAAAGAATGGACCTTGGCTGTAAGAGTATTCTTGGCTGCTATGTTTTTTGTGTCACTTTAATTTCTGAACATCTGTGCCACTGAATTTTCTGTTCTTTACTTGGATGTCTACTGAAATGAGTTAACTGTTGCCAAATGTGAAGGTCTAGTTTTATTGTCCTTTGGGCAGTGGAGAAGGATGAAAATAAGGAATGAGATGCCAATGGAAGTTGCAAAAACATATAGATGTAGGAGTCATCTGCAATGGTGCTCATTCTATGCCTAGTTGAGCTGTCTCTGATCTGGCTACTGGTTTCTTATTGGAGAAAATATGAATAATTGACTTAAGAGAATGTTATTCTAGATTCACTATAAGGGGGAAATCTCCTTGGGAACATATTGCTTTTTTAGGAAGTAGGAAGTTTCATAGTCTACTTTGAAGGAGTCTCAATTGATTATGTTTTGTGTCTGTAGTTTATGAATTCTTGTTGGGGTTCCTCAGTGCCGCTCACTTGTTCCATAGTATGAGATAGATGAGAATGGATTGGTGGATAAGGATGCTCTGACTTGGTATATTGTTTTTTATTTGCATAGCTGGTTATGGTAGAGGAGTAAACTTAAGGGACATCTCTCACATTCCTTTCTTTGAGTGATTGAGCATTTTTAGTTCAATCTGTAGAACATGACTAGTTAGTACTTTCAGGATTCTCATTCTGTAGATATAAAAGGAGTTCCTAAAATGTTAGCATTGCATATATATATATATATATATATATATATATATATATATATATATTTTCTTCTTTTTATTTTTTATTTTTATCTTCAAGTACTGAGCCCTGGATTTGTTATATATAATGGTCATTTCGTCACTTTTGACTTAAATGTGAAACTTGATACTGGTGCAATCTCCCTCCAGTAGCTTGTAAAGATCTTCTAATATAGTTTGAAATCGTTATATATTTGGCTTTTGGGATCAATAACTACTGTCAAAATTTTAGGGGGCATTAATGATATTCAGTTGAAAGGCTGACGTGGTGGACTATTATTGATTCTTAGTCTTCTTGTTCTTGCCTTCAAATTTTAATTATTAACTACATTTGTTTATTGATTAGTTTTATGTGATCTGAATAATGTTTTGTAATTGGAAACGCTGCAGAAAGTGCTTTCTGAATCTTCAGTTGATCTGGAGCCTGTTAGCAGATTTGAAAAGAAAATGCAGAAGCGTGGATGTGTGTCAACAGTTAATATGGAAATTGTTAGAAGTTTATCAGAAGCATTCTTGATGCACCCTAATGATTACATACCTTGGCTTACCAGAAATTGCAGTGATTTTAAGTCGTCAAAGACTCTTTTCTTTTTGGTTCTGATGCAGTCAGTTTCTATGTCCAAAAACAGTATGTTTCAACTCTTTCATAGAATACAGTGCTTTGGTTTTCTGCTGTTATGGATAATTTAGTGTGCTAATTTTTCCCTTTGCATATTGCCTTTCACTTTTATGGTATTCCATAGGATTAGACTTTCTTTCTAAGAAATTATTTTTAAACAAATTGTAAGAGGACAATGTCAATTGTTCTTTGATTTGCATGGTCTGGAGCAACAGGTTAGCTGAGCTCTTCTACCTAAGCTAAATAAATTGTTTAGCAATATCATATTTATTGACTCCCCGGTACCTTCTTGTTGATGGGTCTTTTCTCTTTCTTTTGATACTGCTTCTATGTTCTATGGAATATGTGTTGGGTTTTTTGTCGGTGATTTAATGTAAAATTGATTTGTTAGTGAAGAAATGCTGGTTATCTATCTTTTTGAACTATTCGTCTTATCTCATAATCTCCCTGATGTTTTCAACACTGCTATTAGGTTTTGCACCTATAATGACAGTTTGTTCTTTATGTTTTCATCTATTAGATGGCAAAATTTGGGTGCTTTTCGAAGCTTGCTTTCCAATTCTGAAGTCGGAGTGGGAATCTTTTGGCTCTGTAGTTGACATTTCTCTACAAGAGGTTAAAAACAATTTGGCTGTTTCGTGTTAAATTGCTATTTCTTTTTTGTTTGCATTATTCAATGTTGTCATCTTTAACATTGACAGTTCAATGAAGAGATGCTTGATTGGGATTGCAAAAAGTTCCTGGATCAGCTGTTCGTTTCTGATATTGATGCACTAAATACATATATTCTTATATGCACATTCTGGAGGTTTCTTGAGGCATTTATTTCAGCATCCTCTAGCGGAGCCTTTTTGGTTGGTGGTGCTTTTTCTTTTTCTTATTTTCCTTTGCTGCTTTGCTGATCGAGTTACATCATCATTACTTTTTTTCCCCTCTTTTAGGATGATAGTGAGAAGGTTATTAACCTACTTCGAGATTTCTACATCTTTGTTGCGGTCTCTAGTTTGAAGAATGCATTCAAGAAACACCTTCAAGAACTTGTTGTGAAACATCTTCATGACTTTGTTTCGAAGTGCAAGATTTCACCAGTTCGATTTCTGTCTAGCTTTTTTACAGGAGATGGTGATTTTCTGAATTCTCCTTTTTTTATTTCTCCTATTTTATGTACTTTTTGTTCTTCAATTTTAAAGGCTGACATATGCATTACGCCTGCCTCAGTCGGGATGTTGATCAATGGCATTGCATCAAAATGAGTACACTGAGTATTTTTCAAAGCCTAGGTTTCATACCAGAAATCAAGGAATCTGGCTTGGTTGCTAAATGCAGCTTTCCCATTTTTGGTATAAAGGGGGAGGGGGAGGGGGTCCAAAGCCCATGTATTGGAGAAGGGAGAATGCAGGTGCTGGGTTTAGAATCTTGGCCTTGTGGGAAATCCTTCTCCTAGGAGGGGTGGATGAACCATTCAGGCCAACCCCTGGATTCAGATGCACCATCTGTTTATGTTAATTCTCAAAAAGCAATAAGCTAGTTTTGTTGATAATCAAAGAGATGGAGGTTTCTTTACACCTTTTTTATGGTTAATACATTAAAAGTTTCATTCTTAGATCCATCATGATAATTAAGTTCTTAACCAGTAAATTCAGTAAACTCTAACCATCCAAAGTAACAATCTAAAATGAATCCAAAAAGACAGTAACTTCTGATTAATCTGACAGTTTATCAATTGAATCTGACTCAATGGTTGTTATGCTGGAGGTGTTCATTGTTTGGCAGAGGGATCGATTAGCAGTTGCTTATTCTTATGCAGACATTTGATTTTGCAGATGTTCCTGTTGCAGTTCAAGTGGAGAGTCTTCACTGTTTCTCATTTCTTTGTTCTCAGCTAGATGATAGACTACCATTTGAACTTTTGGCTGAATTTCCCTCAGTTTTTGTTCCACTTGCCAGTGAGAATCAGGTTTCACTGTATTTCAGTTTGTTAAGTGTAGTTTTAGCAGTTCTTTAATTTTTCTGGCGTGATTGTCTCCTTTTTGAGCTCTTCCTTTATTTATCTGTATAAAAATGTGAGATTCTGTTTTCAGGCAACTAGGATTGCTGCAATGGACTGTATTGAAAAGCTACATAAATTGTGGTGTCAAGTTGACTTTTCTAGCAAGAAAAATGGTATGGCATATGATATTTTTGTTTCACATGGCTATGTGCATTTTCGTTTGTAAATAACTATGAATGGAATTGGTTTAATTGGCTTATTAAACAGGAAAAGCTGCAGTTTGGATCCATTTTCTCGATGAACTTTTGGGCTTGATGGTTCAACAAAAGAGGCTTATATTGTCAGACAAAAATTTCCTCCCTCCTTTTTTGACATGTTTGCTTAGCTCTTCCTGTGATAGCATTTTAGTGTCTCAGAACATTGAGCAGAGGTATTGTCATGTATCATCGTCATCCACTATAATTAGTGCCTGTTCATTCTAATTACTTAAACATAGCCGCACTTTCTTGCTAAAAATGCATTCCTTTAGTTTTTTGTTTAATGGAATGAAATGTTTGCCATTGTAAGTGTAATTTGCAGTTGCAAGATGTCATTGCCACTTGCTTTCTATGAATTCTGTTATTAGAATAATACCATTACTTAAATTGAGTACTCTGTTGTCTTTAGCTAAAGTGGTTTATGCTGGCATCCTATATTTTCCTTAATCTGTGTTAGGGTTGTAGTATTCTTAAGATACGATCATTGCCATTGATATTTGTTTGTAAAATTCTATGTTAATGAACGGTGATATAACATCTTTTCTCCATTCGAATATTCAATTCAGATTTAATCATTCCACAAAGGAGAAGATTCTTGCTTTCATATTGAGCTCTGCTCTAAAGCTTTCTGGATCTGGCAAGGTTTGCCTTTTCCATTTTTTCTTTAAATTTTCCTTTCCCTTCCCTTTTTACTTCATGTGCAATGAATTGATAATAACTGGAAAAAATGTTGAATGGGTTGATCTCGTTGGCAGCTAAAGGTTCTATCTTTGCTCAAAGGATTGGGCAATGCAATTCTGCACATTGAAGAGGTTGATTCATTGTTATCTCTACTTCTGAGAAGACGCACTCGATGTTATTTTGAACCCGAAAAGTCCTACCAGAAATTGTCAGAAATTGAAATCAGGATTCTATGCTTGCTTTTGGAAGTAAGGTCTTATAGTTGCTTTTGTTTTATGCGGCTTTAAAATAAGCATGCTTCTCTCTCTCTCTCTCTCTCTCTCTCTCTCAGTATTAAGTTAAATATGGGTTCATGCTTCTCCCCGTCTCTCATAGTATTAAATTAATTATGGGTTTAGTCATGCTCATAGCCATTTGCTGATGATTTTATTCACTGCTTCTCCTAGACGTGTATTGTGCCCTCATCGTCTCTTGGTGGACAAATTTCTGGAGATCATGTGTTCAAGGCATTGCAAGTAAACCTCATTGCAACTTGTATCCATGTACTGGGCTTTTTGGCCTTCAATTTTAAGCATTTACGTTTTTTCTTTTGCTTTTCAGTTGGATTCTAAGTCTCCAGAAGACCCTGCCATTGTAGAACCCTGTGTTACAGTTATGCAAAAACTAAACTGTGAATTCTACAGTTGCTTGCCAACTGAGTCACAGGTTATTCCTGCAAACTTTTTGCATATTTTCTGGATTGCTTTATTTTAAATTTCAATGTTTTACCAAATTGATGGATGGTTGGAATAGGATCCTTAGAAGGAAAAAGACGAACATTCGTTTTCCTATAAAATATAAAGCATTGTAATTATGTGTCAAGTGGAAGTGTTTCACCAGATATTAGATTGACAAGCTGAGCTAAGGAAACACAATGGGTGCTATGCATTATGACTATTGTTGGATAAAGCTAGATTGTATGCAGATCCTTTTTGGGAAGAATTTTGCATACACTCACATTTTCAATCTGTTTGCTGCAAGTAATTACAAACAATCCAGCATGCCATATAAATGTATTTTGTTTTTGTGTTTTTTTCTCTGGTTTAAAATGATACTGTTAGACATGTTAACCCTGTCTGTTTTTGCCCCTTATATTGTTTCGTGAGTTCATGTAGCCCACCCTAATCCATTGGGATAAAGACTCTGATAATGATTATGATGATATTGTTTCATGAGTTCTTTATATCTACCTAGGGTGGATGGTTGTTGTTAATCTATTTATGTAGAGTGAATAGTCGTCATCTATCTACTTGCATAGGATGGATCTTTGTTGTCAATCTATTTAGATAATGGCTAATGGTTGGCTTTTACTATTGATCAATTCAATTCAATTTGAATCTAAAATGTGAAGTCTATCATGTGTGAGTGGCATTTCATTAATTTTCTTTTCTTTGTTCTGCCAGGGTCATCTGTTTCAACAGCTAGTACTTTTGTTTCGCAACGGTAATGGTGATATCCAGACTGCAACCAGAGATGCATTGCTGCGTTTAAATGTTTGTTTCTGTCTCTGCTCTCTCTCTCTCTCTCTCTCTCTCTACAGTTTCAATTTCCTTGCTCTTTCATAAACCATATTAATATCGCTTGAATGTTTTATATCATTAGTACAAGTATATTTGCTTATTTGCTGAGCTTATAGTGAATATTTTGTTTGAAGGTGTTGATAAAAATGGAACTCACTAGAAGTAAATCTAGATGTTTGTTAAAATTATATATGAAAGAGATTTTTTCAATATTCCTCTAGTTTTGTCCGTTGCATGAGGAATTTTGAATATGTGCAATAAGTTCGTGGTTTTGCATGGTAACAATGATTTATATCAACAATATAGTGCTAAAGGGCCCAAAACAAACATATGAACTATGTATATTATTAATTGTTTGAGAGGTTTTGGTTAAAATATCACGTAATTTGGAACTTTTTATGACCAAGGTAACTGTGAGATAAATGTGTTACTTCCTTCATGTCTTAACATAGATAGACATTAGGTTCCTCTTGGAGTTATTTTTCTTGTATAAAGGCAACTGTAATAATTGACTGCACTCTTCTGTATGTTTAGATTGCTTCGTCTACAGTAGCTCAGATGCTTGATCTTGTATTGAAAGAGGACCCACCCGTAATTGGCTTAGCTCATGGAAAGAAGAAAAAGAAATCAGCTGAGAATCTAAAGCCTGGTTATCATTATGATGTAGTTTCTAACAGAGAACAGACTCTCTATTTTCTTAGTTCCCTTCTTGATGTGTTGCTTCTGAAGAAAGACATAGCAAACAGGTTTGCATTTATAAGTGATACTTCTCTATTTATTTGATTCAATGTGTTTCTGGTTCTGGATAAATTTCTTTGAAATTTGTTAAATATTAAAGCCTTGTCATTTCCAATTAAGTCTAGGTTTTCCCTGCAAAATAATTGTATTATTATGAATGTTTTAGGGAGTCTCTTGTTGGTCCCTTATTTAAACTTCTTGGAAAAGTTTTCTCTACTGAATGGGGACGTGGTGCTCTCACTCAAGATGAAAGGTGGAGCCAAACTTCTGGTGTTCCTCAGTCAATGTCGACTGAAATGTGTTACGCTCAGCAGACATTATTGTTAATTCTGGAAGATATATTTGCTTCATTCATGAAAGCAAATACTCCCCTTAAGGTGCATCCTATTGTGCAGTTGAAAATATTGTATAACATGCCTCTGCATCTTTTTTGTTTCCTTTCCTTCTTATTAATTCTATATAGCACCTCTGTCATGGCAGGATGGCATAATAAATATGATTGATATCAAAATGCTGGTTGATTGTGCTCGTTTGACTAGGGACGGAGTAACCCGTAATTATGTTTTTACACTGTTATCCTCAGTGGCGAAGTTAATTCCAAACAGAATATTGGAGCACATACTGGATATACTTACTGTCATTGGAGAATCAGCAGTTTCACAGGTTTATTAAACTATCTGTCAGCCTTTAAATGTATCAGAGTGCACTCAATTAGTCAATTTTCTCTTCGTAAATGTTATAATATTTTTACAACCTTGTGGGAGAAATCCTGGACAAATTTGTTGAAAGCAATTGGTTGCGTTTCCTCTACATCAATTTAAAAATCATCTTGTTCTAGATATGGGTTATTACAAAGTTTTAAAATATTGTTTTGCATTCTGAAGTGATTATTCATTTTTTATTTACTAATTACTCTGAGTTTGAAAATCTGTCTACAGATTGATAGCCATTCACAGCATGTGTTTGAAGATCTTATATCTGCTATTGTTCCAGGTTGGCTGTCTAAGACCAATAATACAGAAAAATTGCTTCAGGTGATTTTATCTTAACAATGTCCCTTCTTACGTATTGCTGGATGTGGTTCTTTCTAACTAAGTAATCCAATTTGGCTTGTTTAGATTTTTATAAATGTATTGCCTGAAGTTGCTGAGCATAGAAGGCTATCGATTGTTGTTTTCCTATTGAGGTATCGTCTACCCTTCCAACTTGATTATTCTAGTTGGTTTTTCAGTGTTTGCCTGAATTAACTTTCTTTTCTGCAGGATTTTGGGGGAGAGTGATAGTTTGGCTTCATTGCTTGTCCTTCTTTTTCGTTCCTTAGTTTCAAGAAAAGGACTATCTTGCCTTAATACATACACTTCAGATAATTTTTTGTATTCTGCACGGAAAGAGTGGGAGTATGCCTTTGCAATGCAAATATGTGGGCAGTACTCATGCATGATATGGCTTCCTTCTCTAGTAATGATTCTTCAATTAATGGGACACGATGATCTCTCTCAAGAACTGGTTATGCAACTGTTGTTTGGCATGGATTTTGTTTTGCACAAATTGCAAGACCCAGAATTTGCATTGAAGCTTGAATCGGGGGAGAATACTGATAGCATCCAGGTAGATATCCATATGCTTTTTAGAATTAATCACGCTTTATGATTAGATTAATATATGGCAGGTTGGATATGAGTGTGTTGGAAACCCACCCCCCCCCCCCCCTCCCTTTTTTTTTTCTTTTTTATGTATGTGCATTTACAATGATATATTTGACCTAACCTTATGCTTTTTGTACCCTGGAAAATATTGGGATTCTTTTATTTTTTTGACAAACTTGCATGACAGTATATGGTCTAAGTTCAGCAATTCTATGTATCTAATTGCATATGAGTTGTTGACAGACTGAACTAGTGGCATATTGAGCTGAACTCATAAGGTGCTAGGCCCGATCTCAAGCAACCTTTATTTTTGATTTTGAGCTAGACTCTGTTTAGTTTGGCTATCATCAACTTATTTAAGACGCTCAAAACCCATATTTACATAAAGTGTATATGTGTGTGTGTAAACCTAAATAACTAGATATTTATATCACACTAACATTCATGCTTGAGATGAGTATTAGGATACTTGTTAAGGTGATCTACTTGACCTCAAGATTGTCTAAATAATGAACAGAGTTGAGCTCAAGTTTAACCCAGTTTAGGTCAATGAGATGCTCATTAGTAGCTTGGTTGCAATGCCCCTTGACTGAAGGTCATATTTTATGAATGATTTTTCAATAATTCAATGATAGAATATAGGCCTGCTAGTTCTGCTCTTTTTACACTCTTTTATGGTAGGTTATATTTTGCACATATTTTCCTCTTAACAACTAGAATCTATGTATTACGATAGTAGCCTATTGAAGTTTGTGACTTGCTACAGAACATAATTCATTTTATTTAGTTTGGTAGTAGCCATTCCTAATCTCTTAACTTATTTTCTTTAGTCTTATATTGCTAAACTTTAAAACTATCATCCTTTTAAGCTTTTCTGTTAAAACTGTTGTTGGGCTGGCCAATTGGCTGACTATTTGTTTTATGATTTCTCACTTTATTCTTGTAGTAGTCAGAAACATTATATTAATATTCTTTTTGCTTATTGCAGAGTAAACTTGGAGAACTTCTGGAGCAGGTTGTCTCTTGCTTGCAACTTGTTGATGCAAGAAGAAAGCAAATAGGTATTCCAGTTGCTATTTGGAAGGATTTTAAGGCATGTGTGGACTCTATCTTGAAAACTATTACAATGAGTTTGATGCCATCCACAAGCTTTGAATGCATCAGTAAATTACTTGGCAATGCGGATAGCAGTGTGAGGAAGAAGGTATATGGTTACTCCACTATATTCTTTTATGCTGGTGTCCTATGTCATATTATCTTTTTCTTTCTATTAAATTTGGGAGATTGGAATTTTGGGGCTGAGATCTTTTTCATCATTAGGTCCAAAATTGTGTTTTATGCCTATAATTTTGTAAAATTAGGATGCTGCAATCTTACAGTCTTATCGCTAAATGTGTTGGTTGTTGTGGGTCATCTTTATTTAGATTCTTAATGAAGAGCTTTTTGTTTAACAAATAAAGTTGTACTTGCAAACAGGCTCTTGGGATATTGTGTGAAACAATGAAGGACCATGACTCAGTTAAATCAAAGCGCAAGGATAAAAGAGAACTGGATTCAAATTCAAATAGCTATGAGCTCCATTTGGATGATACTGCTCTGGAATCTTTTCAGAAGATGTGTGCAGAAATTGTTCTGATAGTTGATTCTATTGATGAATCAAGTGTTTTGTTGAAACTGGCTGCACTCTCAACCCTGGAAATCCTGGTGCAGAGGTTTTCTTCTAATCATTCAGTCTTCAGCATGTGCCTTGCATCAGTTACGAAAGGCATTAGTTCAGAGAACTTGGCTGTCTCTTCCAGCTGCCTTAAGACAACAGGTGCTTTGGTTAATGTTCTTGGACCTAGGGCACTGGCTGAGCTTCCTTGTATAATGGAAAATGTTATAAAGAAGCCTCGTGAAATTTCTTTGAGTTCCGATTTGAAAAGAAAAAGTGATGAAAATACTTCCATTTTGCTGTCTATTCTTGTCTCCTTGGAGGCAGTTGTTGACAAGCTTGGTATCTTTTTAAACCCTTATCTGGGAGACATCATTGAACTTATGATACTTCATCCTGCATATGTGTCAGGGTTAGATCCAAAGCTTAAAACGAGAGCTGATTTAGTGCGAAAGCTTTTACCTGTTAAGATCCCTGTAAGTCTTCTAATTAGTTGTTTATTTATTTATTTATTCTAATTTTCTTTTCCTCTCTTTCTCTATCTGTCTGGAAACCCTTACACTTATTCAGTCAGCTAATCCGTACTATATTTACTTTTTTTTTTTTTGCCAGGTTCGACTTACGCTACAGCCTTTGCTAAAAGTATACTCGGGTGCTGTTAAATCTGGAGATTCAAGCCTGGTGATTGCTTTTGAAATGTTAGCAGACCTAATAAGTAAAATGGATAGGGCATCAGTTAGTGGTTACTATCGAAAGATTTTTGACCAGTGCATGCTTGCTCTTGATCTTCGCCGGCAGCACCCTGCTACTGTTCAAACTATTGATGTTGTAGAAAAAAGTGTCATCAATGCAATAGTTTCGCTTACAATGAAACTTACAGAGAATATGTTTAAACCTCTTTTTGCGAAGAGTATTGAGTGGGTTGAGACTGAGGTTCAAGATGCTGCTGGTAGTGCAAGCACAAATATTGATAGGGCTATATCATTCTATAGCCTGGTAAATAAACTTGTGGAAAATCATAGGTGAGTAATTATTTCGTTAGATATTTGGTGCAGAGTCATGTTCAGCTTTTGATTTTTTTTTTTTTGAAGTGGTGTGGGATTTGCCTTTATCTTCCTCAATTCCCATTCCCAAAGATTTACCCTTCAAATGTTTTTTGTCATCTACCTTATTTATCTATACTTTTTCTATACTTTATTCATTTGCAAAATTTACCAACTTTTAGCCTATATTACCTTTCGTCTTTTATTCATGTTGTTTTCACGTTGTCACTGTATCATGTCTAGAATTACTTGGTCTATTGTCAAGGCCCTGCCCATTTTTCTGACGTCGGCGAGCATCTCCTAGGCGCCCTGCACCCCAGGTTTACCTTGACAACGTGAGGTAGGCGGTCGCCCAACACTCACTAATGTATTGTCCGCTTTGGGCGGTCGCCCAACACTCACTAATGTATTGTCCGCTTTGGGCGGTCGCCCCCCTCACGGCATTGTCTCAAGGTGCTTGAAGTACCTTACAGGACATTTATCACCTTGAGCGCGTTTCAGTTTGAACCCAAGACCCCTCAAGTACATGGGTTCTACAGTCATCATACCATTTGGAATGTATTGTCCGCTTTGGGCGACCGCCCCCCTCACGGCATTGTCTCAAGGTGCCTGAAGTACCTTACAGGACATTTATCACCTTGAGCGCGTTTCAGTTCGAACCCAAGACCCCTCAAGTACATGGGTTCCACAATCATCATACCATTTGGACATGGGTTCCACAATCATCATACCATTTGGGTTGTCCAAATGGTATGATGATTGTGGAACCCATGTAGTTGAGGGGTCTTGGGTTCGAATTGAAACGCGCTCAAGGTGGTAAATGTTCTGTAATTTCAGGCATCTTGAGACAAAGCCGTGAGGGGGGGGGGGGGGGGGTGACTGCTCAAAGCGGACAATACGTTAGTGAGTGTTGGGCAACCGCCTACCTCACATTGTCAAGGTAAACCTGGGGTGCGGGGCGTCTAGGGGATGCTCGCCGACGGCAGATAAACGGGCAGGGCCTTGACATCTATAGTTATGGTCATATCATAAGTGGAACATTTTGTTATGAAAATGCTGCAATAGCAGTTCCTTTGTTGCTTGTATGATTTTTTGTTTTTGTGGATTTGCTTATTATTTATTTATCCATTTTATAAATTGGTTTAGCTATAATTATATGCTGTTCTTCCAATATGCAGGTTTCTGTTTGTCCCCTTCTTCAAGTACTTGGTCAAGGGTTGCGAACAGCTACTTAGTGAATCTGTGGATTTTAAAGCTTCTAGTTTAGTTCGGAAGAAAAAGAAAGCCAAGGTTCAGGAGGATGTGAATTCTGGAAACAGCATCTTATCTCTTAAAAGCTGGCATCTTAGGGCATTGATCTTATCATCATTACACAAATGTTTTCTCCATGACACTGGGAGGCAGAAGTTTCTTGACTCATCAAATTTTCAGGCTAGTGAATCTTATTTTCTGAAGTGCAGATTTTTTAGCGAATGGAGTCAGTTCTGTTAAATATAAATCATAGCACATTAAATTATTCATAATGAAACCCAAGATATATACTTTTTCTATCTCACATCTAGGCAACACTTGA
Organism: Heritiera fomes; assembly: GCA_032173925.1. Classification (NCBI taxonomy): domain Eukaryota; kingdom Viridiplantae; phylum Streptophyta; class Magnoliopsida; order Malvales; family Malvaceae; genus Heritiera; species Heritiera fomes. The sequence continues at coordinate 773,637 of JAPDPM010000005.1, read as the reverse complement.
AGCAGCAGATAATGACATTGTATTTATTGTTTGCACACCGGGACTTAATCCTTGAAAATTTTCTTAAGCACCCCACCTCAGAGAAATAGTTTGTGATAATCATAAGAATTTCATACTGTTCGGATGCCTGCAATTGCTTTGTCTTGTATATGTGCTTCTCATCTTTTTATTGAGCTTCCTATGTCATTCTGTTACTAGAAATCATGAAATGTTCTCTACTTGTTATCGAGATGTTTTTCTTTTGTTCAACATCTCACCTAGAAAGCATGGAAATAAATGGCTTTTAAATGGATTATTGGTTAGGGTAGCTTTATGTTGTTTTAGATGCTTTATTTGATAAAATGTTTGGATGCACTTGCAGGTTTTACTGAAACCCATTGTTTCTCAGCTCATCATTGAGCCACCAACTTCACTAGAAGAACATCCTTATATACCATCAGTGAAGGAAGTCGATGACCTGTTAGTTGTTTGCATAGGTCAGATGGCTGTTACTGCTGGAAATGACCTCATGTGGCAGCCCTTGAACCGCGAGGTGATAATCTTATGGTGTTTGCTATTTGAAGTTTTTACCTTTTGAGTTTGGAATTGCAGTCTTTTCGGTATTTAAAATCCATTTGCAAAAGCATCGACCCTAATTTGCCCAAATATGCATATTTATCATCTTATCGTTCAAGAACTTATCGTTTCAAAACTTTGATAATCACTTTTCAGCTTATTCTTGTTTTATTAATTTATTCCAGACAACATATCCTGCATTGTCTGCTTGTTTTCCTGAAACTTAGTTGACCAGTATAATTATTTCTTATGTAATTTTAAAATGTTGCAGGTCTTGATGCAAACCCGGAGTGAGAAGGTGCGAGCTCGAATTTTGGGCTTGAGGATAGTTAAGCAGTTTCTAGATAACCTGAAAGAAGAATATTTGGTGCTTGTGGCTGAAACCATCCCGGTCCTTGCGGAATTGCTGGAAGATGTGGAGTTACCTGTTAAATCTTTGGCACAGGACATTGTCAAGGAGATGGAGACATTGAGCGGTGAAAGCCTTCACCAATACTTTTGATGTTTGTATACACCATACATTATCTGGGAAAGCCACTGCACCAAAGGATTGATGCAAAACCAAAGCCAAAACCAGTGAGTTTCTTCCAATAGGAAGTGTAAATTATAGGGTTTAAGGTTCAATATTTTGAACAAGGGTTGCCAAATTTTGTATGATCTTGGCCAGTTTAATAAAAATACGGTTGTAATTTTTTTCAATGATTGAGCAGCTGTTTTTAGCTTTTGCATTATGCAATGTTTTTACCTTTTATGTGCACGAAAATCCTCCCCGACAATAGAAAAAATGGCACCCAAGTTTGATCAGGTAAGGTGATGCTGATTGAGCCCAGTGAAATGGTTAGGCTAACGTTGCTGGGAGCAAGCAAAGTTCAGGGCAACGCTTGCCTTCCGGCAATCTAAGATATGATGTGGTGACACAAGACACAACATAAATTCGAAAATGACAAGACACAAGAAAAACATGAAAATGACAGGTTAAATTTAAAAAATGTAAACAAAAGAAAAAGTTTCATGACTAGCTTTCTCCTCTTTAGGTCTTTTTGGCTTCCAGCCGAAGAAACCAAGTTTTGAAGAAATAGTTTATTGGCCGCTGATCAGAAAATCTGAGAATAAGATTGACATATTTGGCACCTTCATTGAGGTCTCTGAGGGGGCCGTGATAAACAATTGTCAATACATCTTACACAAGAAAAACCCACCATTACTGAAACGTACTGCAGATAAACCACCCTTCAATTTCCAACAGAGCAAGCATCCTATTTAGCAGAGATAAAAGACCATAAACAATGAGAATGAGTTGTAACTGATCCTCAGGTCGTACTCAGACAGAAGAGAGAGTTTGAATGAACTGATGAGCCCAGATATATTTCAATGAAATCAAAGCAGGACTGCCCCGATTATCATTCTCATCATCTGGATCAAAATCACAAATCTTTTTGAAACTGCCATCCTTGAAATTGCACTGAATAGCCCTGTCAGGAATGTGCAACACCGTGGATGAATCTTCATCATTTACTTCCATAACAATACAAAGTATCGAATACACATAGTAATTCAAATCTGAAGGATCATAGTAAGTCCTGATCATCCCTGGAAATGCAACCGTTAGCAGGTCAAGATCGATATGATACTTCGCAAACCACCCAGAGTAATCACTCTCAATCTCATACACCTTGAACAATGTAGTGCGAGGTCCATATATTTCCATGAGATGCAAATGGCCTCGAGACTCCCGGAAGTATTTACACGTCTGATGTCTTCCCAATCGTCAGAAATTGGAGTCATTGGTAATTCACCAAGCTTCTCATCCTCCACATTGAAATACAGAGAAGTAGAATCCTATGTGTTAAGCCAGTGAATGGCACCATTACAAAAGACCCCCACCTTCAAATCCTTTGTTGACGGTGGCCATGAAAGGCTTATCAGAAACTCTCCAGGAGCGAGTCTGAGATGAGTATATATCGACCTGTTGGCTCCTAGCTCGAGTCTGGATTATTTTTGGTGTCTAGACTTGGGTCAGGATTTCGGACACAGACAACTTTGTAGTGAGGTGAGTTGGTAGGATCAAACGCTAAGCTCATACGACATACAAATCTCATATTTTGATTAACAGGTAGAGGAAGGGTAACAAAATGTTTGGTAGTAGGATTGTAAATGTAATAGTCATGATTGAAATTATAAACACGGTAGCTACTACATAACAGTAATTCATGGCATAACTTCACAAATTTCAAGCCTGAAGGATGGTTAATGAAAGTGAGGAACTTGAAGGGAGTGTCAACTGATGACTTGCAGCCAAAAGGGATGAAGCCGTGTTCAGTATTATTGAGTGAAGATGAAGAACCAAAGTCCTCCATGATAAGGCCTGCCCCTGATATGTGCGGAAAAAGGCAGCGAGAGAATTCAGAATCGGATATGAGAGAGTGCCAGGCTTTGGACACGGATTTGAATCGGAGAAGAGATTTAACAGGTAAACGAACAAGAACTTGGGTAAGAAGATAATGGTTGTTGACTATGGCCTCAGCATTTCCACTCTGACTCTGAGTACATGTTTTGGATCTTCGGGCAATTTTTATTCCGAGACTCTTGCTGGAGAGCATATTAGTTGCAATACACTAGATAAATTGCTTCCTGCATCAGCACTTCCTAGCAATATATACATAAGCTTTAGGAAGAAGAATGGTCTGAAGTTGTACCAAAAAAAAAAAAAAAAAGAAAGGCTTGAAGATTTTTCAGTACGTCATGGATCGTTGACTTGCAAGGATTATGAAGAAGGGTTGGAATTGATCGGTTGCTGATTTAAAATCCTGGGAATGAATCTTGACAGTTCATATGATCTAATCAATGGAATGCTCAAATTTTAATTTTAGTGATGAAGATTTGATTTTTAATAACAGAAGTTTAAGATTCAATTAAGAAACATATTTTCTTTTCTCACTCCTCCATTTCTTTTCTACCAAGCAAAGCAAGAGTCATGTTTTTCTGAACCTATATCCTATACCTAATAAAACTTTTGGATGCGTAATGCATCTATAAAAAATTAAAATGTAATTTTCTCTCATCCCTCAATCTTATCATCAGATACATAAAAGAGATTTCAATTTTAACTTAAAAAAATTTGAAATCAAACATCAATAGAAAGCTTGATTCTCTACTAAATGATGAGACAATATCAACGGAAGATGATTCAACCTTTGGTTATTTCAAATCCACATTATTCCATATATATTAAAAAAAACCCTTATTAAATTGAATTGAAATACTAGATTTGGTGCAGAGTTTGATATATATATATATATATATATCGTTGCTGTGGGTATATACAGGTGTGCACTGAAACGTGCATATATACCTCGCTATGACAGTAATTTTGCTCCAAATGGTTTCTTCAAGGAATTGCTAGCCTTGGATTCCTCATCTGCAATGGTGAATGCATCTGCTAAATCTCTTTCTCAATGGCTTCTAGCTATCGGATTCCTCATCTACAAAGGTGCATGCATCTGCGAAATCTCTCCCTCAATGGCTTCTAGCTATCCCACTACAAGGAATTGCTAGACTCAGATTCCTCATTTGCTTTACTAGTCTCAGATTCCTCATTTGCAATGGTGAATGCATCTGCGAAATCTCTCCCTCAATGGCTTCCAGCCATTCCAACACAAGGAATTGCTAACTTTGGATTCCTCATCTGCAATGGTGAATGCATCTGTGAAATCTCTCCCTCAATGGCTTCTAGCTCTCCCACTAAAGGGAATTGCTAGTCTTGGATTCGTCATCTGCAATGGTGAATGCAGCTGCGAAATCTCTCCCTCAATGGCTTCTAGTTATCTGACTAAAAGGAATTCATTTAACAACAAAAGATGTTTGTAACCACTTTTATTACTTCAGGGCTTGTTGCAAAAAATCGAATTCCTTTTAGTGAGCTCTCTCCCTCAAAGGCTTCCAGCAATCCCACAACAAGGAATTCAACAGCAAAAGATGTTACTTTAGGTAACAGTTTTTTGCTAAAAATCAAATTCCTTGTGGTGAGAAAACTATTTTTCAAGCGTTAGCACCTATAAAACAAAGAATATTTAAATTTACAATGGATTGCAGAAGAAGTAAAGTTTCTGCAGGAGGCTACTTACTTGGGGGAACTCTTCCCCAGTGCGTAGGAGCCGTGCAGTGATCCATTAGCTTTTTAGCACAAGAGCTAATGAGTTTTCCTGGCTGAAATTTCGTTTGAATCTCGTTAGCATTATCCACAGCACAGTTCTTCGGTTGGTCTCCAGATTTACAGTAGGAAGGAAGGAAAAGAATGCAGTTCAATGCCAGCAATAGCAGGGCGCCAGAGAAAATAAGGCTATTGCTGATAGCCAAACCAAGACAACTGCTGACAGGCTACAATGGCGCCCGAATGTTACTGAGAATTTGAGCACTTTGTTTTCTTCTAGCATAAGCCCGTAAATGATAAAGATTACGACAGCTGTGAGTAGAGTAGCTATTCTGAAGCAATATGACCAAAGGAGAATGATGATCAATCCCATGCCTAGCACGAATCCAGCTGTGTTGAACGCCATGAGATAGAAAACCTTCGGCAGCTCACCATATATTAAGCTTGTCCGTCAAATACTATACTCACAGAGTTATCTCTAGGAATAAGAGATGGCAGACTGCAAACAATGGTGATTGCGGCCCCAACGACCATTACATAGAACACCAGCTGTTAAGTTTTTTCTTCCCAGAGTTTGCTCTGAACGAGGCATCCTCTCGGTGGCCTGATGCTCTACCGCTAATGGTATCTCCATAGACAAGAAACGTCCCTCCTGAGCACCAGCATTTCGAAGAATGTGGCTTACTTTCCTTGCAGCAGCATCGCGAGAAATATTTTTGTAGTGTAGATCCATCGGGGTAAGTCCCTTGTGGTTCATTGAGTTCACTTCAATGGCAACACGGCTTGTGGAATTCTCTTGAAGCAGCAAATCCACAATCTGCAGCACAGATCTTTCAACGGATAAGAGTACTGGTTGAAGCAACTTACAAGGGAATCAAGAGTTCAAGACAAAGGTGATTTGAGTGCGTACCCCAATGAATTTGTTGGCTGCTGCAATATGCAAAACGGTATTTCCTTCATCGTCCTGCCAGTTTAGAATACTGAAGAGTCGTTCTGGGAGGAATTCCCAGGCCTCTTTCATCAGAACTTGGAAAGCACCTAACTGATAATTGTTCAGCGCAAGATGGAAGAGGGTCTTCTGTCGACATGTCAACCTTTCGATAGAACTTGGGCATGCTGGGACCAATGCTCTGATCACCTCGCAATGCCCCTTCATTACTGCAGCCTGTAGAGGAATCATGGAAGCGTTAACCTCCAGAAGACAAAGTTGAGGAATATTGAGCTGCAGCAAAGCTTTGACGACTGCAATGTCTCCAGTTACGGAAGCCAAATGCATGACAGTGTAGCCTCTCCGGTCTTTCTCTCTAGCCAGTTCTGGTTTCTGCCTAGTTATCTCCTTAAAGACATTCAGGCACCCATGTTTGAAGGCGATGAACAAAGGGTTTTCATTCCATTTGGTTGCGCTACTGTACAACAACCCTGGCTGTCTCGAGAGTAATTCCAACAATCCAGGAACATCATCGGCCATTATAACAGCTAAAAAGGAAACTAATATAGGGATTGGTGTCATCCTGCTTTTAATTACAACTGGAAAATCAAGCCAAGCTCCCTAGCCTGTCTAAAGGCTAAAGATTTAGTGATTTTGATTTTCTTATGACACATTGATTGTCACGCCCCGAACCCGGGACACAACAGACGCCGCATACCTGTAAGAAATAATCTCACAGACATGCAAGACATTTATCATACTAAAATTCAATCCTTTCAAATATCTAAACTGAAATATACCACCAATGATCAAAAGAAGTTTTATAAAACTTCAATCTATTGCTTAAAGTCAACAAAGAAATTTAAAAGATTCTTATGCCTCAATTTGATCATAAGCTTAATTGTTTTGAAACATATCCTAAGCTCCAAAGCGTCACTACCCAACATTCCCGTAGACATTATCAACATCAAAACTTGTAAGATGTTAAGAAAGGGGGGTGAGTACAACCACTCAGTAAGCAACCGATATCCCAACAGTTGGATTAAGCATGCCATAAAAACAATAGGCCAGAATATCAATGTAAAGATTCAAAATCCATGTTGGGTAATCATATATTTAATCACATAATTTATTCAAATTCATATATTCAGATTTCAGAACTAAACAGAATTTCACAGATGTCAAAATTAAGCAAAAGCTTCACAAATCAAATTTTTCAAGTCTCCTATAACATGCCATGGCCACGCTTAACCCTTGTGGCACAGGTCAGAATCAGAACAAAGACCACAATTAACCCCGGTGGCTCGGGTCAGAGATATCAGAAGCAACTAATAGTTATACAGAAACAGAACAGAGGGCCACTATTATTAACCGGTGGTTCGGTTAGAAACTAGTTTCATTTAACAGAATACATGTCGACATGACCAACATTTAACCCCTATTGGCAGGGTCAGAGCACAGCCATACTAGGAGACAAAACAAAACATTTTCAGATTATCCCAAATATACAGAACAATACTATTATTTCTTGTAACATATTTCATACAAAGCAAATTTCGTCCATCATTCCAAAGCAGATTTCGTATTTCCAAAATAAAAATATATGTAAGTACATTATAACGAACTTCAAAGATCAAAGCGACTAAATCATGTATCATCCAAAACGTATCTTATGCAAAGCATATTTTGCATGTCTTCTCAAAATATCTTGTACGAAAAATTATATTCTCAAATATAATTATATACATATACTTGAATAAAAGCATATCCGAAAAGTCAATACAGAACTACTTTCGCAATTTATAATAAAGAAATCACATATACATACGTTTGCATGCTTAACCCATTTTTAAAAATCATAGGACAAAACTATATTTGTACATAACATACAAAACATATCTCATATTAAGGTTAATTTTAAGGGTGTTAAAACACCGAAGGGATATCAAGTCACTTACCTGAACTCGCTAAATTGAAACCAATACAAAGCCTTAAGATTGCTCGAAGCCTATTATTCAAAAATATTTAATATTAGAAAAGTACACTATCAATTAGACATAAGCCACGCTATCTGACAAGATTTGACAACTTATACTGTATTCGCTAAATGATTATAACTCGATAAAGTATGAACTTAGCGTGACTTACGTTATTTGACGAAAGCGAAAAATATCTGTACTCTCTTTACAATACAGATTTTTCCCAAATATTCAATCTTTTATTTTTCCTTGAAACTAAATCTCTAACTACACAAAGTAACCATAAAAAAATTAAAGAGAAATTATACTCACTTTGGTTTTCTTGATCTTGCACTAACAGCAACTCCAATCTCCCTTTTCTAATATTTTTTTTTTCGGCGTGGGTCTACAACAGCCAAGCTTCATTCCTTTCTTTCTTTCTTTTCTTTTGGCGCTGCTAAACGACCTCTCCAGCCTTCTTTCTTTCTCCGTTTATCGACTTATTCTATAAAGAATTTCTAAGCTTGCAAACGACGGCTACACTTCATGCCAAACTGCTTTCTTCTTTTTTTTTTTATCTAAATTCTCAGGCTTCATTTGGCGGCTGCCCACTTTGCTCTCTTTCTTTCTTTATTTTTTTTTAACCCTCTTGCCCTAAAGCTGACTCCCACTCTTAATATTATTATTGGGCTTTTAGTTTTTTTTCTTTTGGGCTCGGGTATTACATTCTCCCTATCTTAAAAGAATTTGGTCCCCAAATTCAAATATCCATGGACTCAAAATTTTGAAAGTTCTTTAACAATTACCTTATGGTTTGATTCATCTAGGCAATATAAGGCTATAGTAGCTCCCCATGACACTGTTTAATAGTTAATCAATTCAACAAAATTTTTATTCAAAGCAACAAAATCACCACTTAGGATCCTTAACATACTCTTTAAGCGTGCAACCATCTACGAATTTCAAAATCTCAAATATAAAATATAAATCCTCACTCATAACTTAGTAACTTCAATGTGACTCTAATTCATTCCTTTTTACTCCAAGTAAGCATAATTAGAATTGTAACAAAAATGATATATCAAAGATCCGTAAGCAAAACTCATGACAAAACAACTAAAATAGAAATTCAAACCTTAATGCTACAGATTCTCCAAACTTAGGATCATTTTTATAATAACATATGCTTTAGGTCACCTTTATATGAGAACTCACACCAAAATACTAATCACTTGCTATTTAGTCACTATATAATTCATCCTAAGATATATATGTGAGTGCATCATACAAACCTAACATGCTTCTACACAATATGAAACATGTTAAACAAATTAAAATGCGGAAGCGATAGGATCTAACCTCCAGCCATTGCATTCTGTAACTCTGTTGTTGAAACAATTTCTGAATCTGATAGTCTACTCTGTGTCGATCACAGACCTTCCAAATCTTCCAAGCACTCAAAACCTCACTAGATGGTGTTTGTGTGTTTGAGATTCACGTACTTGGGGACCGGAAGGAGCCCTCCTTAAATAGTAATGAGAGCATGTTAATTATGGCAATAAAATCACGTTTTAACCATCATAAAATCGTGCTTTTAATAGCCAAATATTGAGTTGAGATTTACCGTGAAATTATGGACCATATCCGGAATTGGTCAACCAAATATTTATTTCCATAATTATGGAGATATACTAACATTCTCCCACTTGGTCCATATATTTCACTTATAGAAGAAACAAATCACATGAATCATGGCGACAGTTCCTCTAATGGTGAGTATTATCTTCCATGTATTACTATGTAAAATGTTTCTAAATCAACTCATTTATTCTTAATGAATAAACCTTATGTTTATTCTCGGTCCAAACAACAAGGATATTTCTCAAATAAACTTTAGTGTATACAAATCAAAAATGAGAAACATCATATTATTAATAAGAGTTTCAATTACAATCAAAATGTGGGACCAAGTCCCATTCTCTCTACATGATCCTTAAATTTAAACGGTGGCATGCCCTTAGTCAAAGGATCGGCTAACATCAATTCAGTGCTAACGTGTTCAATGACCACTCTTTTATCTCTAACACGTTCTCTAATGGCTAAGTACTTAATGTCGATATGCTTACTTCGACTTCCACTCTTATTGTTCTTAGCCATGAATACCGCAGCTGAATTGTCACAATATATCCTCAATGGCTTAGATATGGAGTCAACAACTCTAAGCCCACTAATGAAACTCTTAAGCCATACACCATGTGAGGTAGCCTCAAAACAGGAAACGAACTCGGCCTCCATAGTAGAAGTGACAGTCAGTGTCTGCTTAGCACTCTTCCATGAAACAGCTCCACCGGCAAGCATGAAGATGTAACCAGATGTTGATTTCCGGGTATCAACACAGCCAGCAAAGTTTGAGTCTGAGTAGCCAATCACTTCCAACTCATCGGTCCGTCTATACATAAGCATGTAATCCTTAGTGCCTTGAAGATATCTAAGCACCTTCTTCGCAGCTCTCCAGTGGTCCATCCCCGGGTCACTTTGATATCTACCCAACATTCCCACAGCAAAAGCAATATCAGGCCTGGTATAGACCTGTGCATACATAATGCTTCCAACAGCTGAGGCATATGGAATGTACTTCATATGTTCCCGCTCAAGATCATTTTTTGGGCACTGGTTCAAATTGAACCTGACACCCTTCACAATGGAAGCTAGGCTTGGTGAACAATCTTTCATCCTGAATCTTTCCAAGACTTTAATGATGTAGGCTTCTTGTGACAGACCTAATATACCTCTATGTCTGTCTCTATGGATCTTAATGCCAATGACATAAGATTCATTGCCCATATCCTTCATATCAAAGTTCTCAGAAAGAAATTGTTTCACCTCACGTAGCATTCCCTTATCATTGGTTGCAAGCAGAATATCATCCACATATAGCACAAGGAAACAAATCTTGCTCCCACTGACCTTCTGGTATATACACTGAACCATGATGTTCTCAACGAAACCAAATGATGAGATGACTTCATGGAATTTTAAATACCATTGGCGGGAAGCTTGTTTCAACCCATATATGGACTTCTTGAGCTTACAGACCAAATGCTCACCATTACTAGAGGAAAAACCTTCAGGTTGTTTCATGTAAACCTCTTCCTCTAGATCACCATTGAGAAATGCCATTTTCACATCCATTTGTTGCAATTCTAAGTCAAAATGTGCAACAAGTGCCATTATGACGCGGAGAGAATCTTTATTAGATACAGGAGAGAAGGTCTCCTTGTAATCAATTCCCTCCTTTTCAGTGAATCCTTTGGCTACGAGTCTTGCCTTATAACGCTCAATGTTGCCGAATGAGTCAGTCTTGGTCTTAAAGACCCATTTACAGCCTATAGCCCTGGCCCCATTAGGCAACTCGACAAGATCCCATGCTCCATTAGATGCCATCGAATCCATCTCATCCTTCATAGCATCGAACCAAAGTTTTGATTCTTTGCTGTTCATGGCTTGTGAAAACGTCTCTGGATCATTAACGGGCCCAATATTGAAATCATACTCTTGTAGATACACAATATAATCACTAGGAATAGCTGATTTCCTTTCCCTAGTAGACCTTCTTAATGTTGGTTCAACATTCTCCGAAGGATCATGTTGTTCAATTGGTTGCTCACTCAATTCTGGTGTATCCAGAGGAGCCTCGTCTACTGGTAAGTTATCAGCTACTTGTGGATCTTCAACGATTGGTTGTTCAATGTCCAGTTGTACTGAAGGGACATTGTTCATGATAACCAATCCTTGACTCGAGGTAGAGGGTTGATCTCTCACAGAAACTAGGTCTTGAGATTGATCGCTCCCACTAACTAAGTCATTTTCAAGAAACTTGGCGTTCCTTGATTCCACAAATCTAGTGCTATGAGATGGACAATAGAATCTGTAGCCTTTGGACCGTTCGGCATATCCGATGAAATACCCACTTATGGTCCTAGGATCCAGTTTCTTTTCCTGTGGGTTGTAAACTCTTATCTCAAAAGGGCATCCCCAAACGCGCATATGACGCAAACTCGGTTTCCAACCTTTGAATAATTCAAAAGGCGTCTTTGGAACAGCCTTGGTTGGAACCCGGTTCAATATATACGCTGCCGTTTTAAGAGCTTCAATCCACAAGGACTTAGGCAACTTCGAGTTGCTAAGCATACTACGCACCATTTCCATCAAAGTTCGGTTCCTTCTTTCTGCAACACCATTCTGATCCGGTGAACCAGGCATGGTATATTGGGCAACAATCCCATTTTCTTGAAGGAACTTCGCAAATGGTCCAGGTGCTTGTCCATCTTCAATGTATCTACCGTAATACTCCCCACCTCTATCAGTTCTTACTATCTTTATGGGTTTTCCACATTGTTTCTCTACTTCAGCCTTAAAGATTTTAAAGGCATCTAATGCTTCGCTCTTGTTATGAAGCATGTAGAGATACATAAATCTCGAGTAATCATCAATAAATGTGATGAAGTATTTCTGACCATATGCATCAATGTCTGGACAACATATGTCAGAATGTATGATCTCTAATATGGTTGAACTCCTATTGGCACCTTTCTTAGACTTGTTGGTTTGCTTACCCTTAATGCAATCCACACAAGTGTCGAAATCAGTAAAATCGAGAGTACTAAGTATTCCGTCATTTACCAATCTCTTAATTCTATTTATGGAGATATGACCTAATCTCCGGTGCCATAACGTGGAGGAGTCCTCATTCATAACACATCTTTTAGTGCCAGTTTGAACATGCAAGGCGTTATGAGCAGCGTCATTTTGCAAATCAATAGAGAAAAGACCATCACATAAGGTACCATTCCCAACAATATCAGACTTAAAATATATCAATACTGATTTATTTGAAAATTGAAAGGAATATCCATAAGGTACCAGCCTAGAAACAGAGATTAAATTTCTAGAGAAACTAGGAATATAAAAGGTCTTTTCCAATTGCAAAACAAAACCACTCCTAAGAACTAAAGTGCACGTTCCAACGCCTTCAACATGCGAGCGCATCTTATTTCCTGAATAGATGCTCTCCTCATTTCCCACTGGCTTCCTTAGGTTTGTCATACCCTGTAAGGAAGTTGAAATGTGAATTGTAGATCCAGAATCAATCCACCATGTGTTATGATTAACCTCAACCATATTTGATTCAAAACAAACATATGAGAGTGGATTACCTTTCTTAACGAGCCACTGCTGAAGCTTAGCACAGTCCTTCTTCATGTGTCCCTTCTTTTTACAGAAGAAACACTTGGACTCTTTCTTAATGTCAGCTTGGGCAGGGATTTTCCCTTTTCCCTTGTTTTTGGCTCGATCTTTGGTCTTTCCTTGGCTTGCAAAAAATGCACTTTCACCCGATTCCATAAGCAGCCTTCCCTCCTCTTGAACACACATGGTCATCAATTCATTGATGGTCCACTTATCCTTATGTGTGTTGTAGGATATCTTGAATGGTCCGTACTGCTTTGGTAGAGTGTTCAATATATAATGCACAAGAAAAGACTCAGACATCTCCACCTCTAGCTTCTTGAGTTGGGCCGATATATCTCTCATGGCCATTATGTGCTCGCGCACTCCTTTGACATTGGTGAGCCTCATTGATGAGAACTTCATTATCAGGGTGCTGGCCAACGCTTTGTCTGAAGTGACAAATTGATCATCTATGGCCTTTAGTAAGGTCCTAACGTTGGTATGCTGTTCAACTGAACCACGTATCCCAGCAGATATCTTTGTCTTTATATACATGACACTAAGGCGATTGGATCGCTTACAGCGTTCATGTAAAGCTACTTCAGTAGGAGTGCTGGTCTCAGCCAATACGGGCTCGTCTTTCCTTATAGCATAGTCTATATCCATGCACCCTAATTGGAGGAGAACTCTCTCCTTCCAAACCTTGTAGTTCTCTCCATCCAGCTCGGGAACTTCTAGGTTAATACTAGCCTGAGGAAACACTGCATATATAAAATAAACATGCTTATGTATCTAGAATTTTTAAGGCAAACTTAATTATGTCTACCAATGTAAACATATTTTATTAATGAATCCTAGACATAAAACTTGCCTGTGGGCTAAAGTTCTAATTCTAATAGATTCATATCATACTGATAAAACCATCAAATTATATCATTTCCTAATTCCTGTGGGTAAATTAAGAAACTAATTTGATATTTTATCATAATTAGTTATAAAATTATAATAAAAATTGCTGTGGGATAAAATTTATCATAACCATATAACTAATCACAATTTATGTCTAATATCATTATGTGATTTTACAAAAATAATTTTACTTAATTAAGGTTACTGTGGCTAAGCCCTAATTAAATAAATTATAAATCACTTAGACATATTGGTAAAATTCTAAGTTTATTCATATTTTAAAAATTGCAATTAACACAAGGTAACTTTAATTCCAAATAATATGAATAACTTAGCTACATGTGCTTCTAGTATAAAAATAACAAAATTATACACATTCAAAATGAGCACATATACATATTCAAATCAAATTTTCATAATTTAATCATAATTTTATGATAATTTTATGATAATTTTATGATAATTTTCACAGAATTATTCAATTATAGCATTTATAAAAATTCCAAATTCATGAAAAATCCTCATAAAATCCAAAATAATGAGAAGTTTTCATAATTATATTAATTTTGTGAAAATAATCCAATTATTCATAAAATTATGAAAATTACAGAACTGAAAATTTGATATAAAACTATCAAAAATATAATTATTTGGCCTAAATTAAATAATTTAAATTTACTTAAATTAAATAAATCCTTAAGGTCTAAAATAAACTAAATGACCCTTTTATTTAATTCATATGGCCCAAATAATCAACCAAAAGGGCTCAAAAATAAATGGCCCAAAACTAATAAAAGAAAACCCAAATAGTAGCCCAAAACCGGATGGCCCAAGGTTTCTTCTCTTTTTTTTTTTGCCGCTGTATTGCAAAGTGCAGCAGGGCGCGGGCGCGTGCGTCACACGAGCCCGCATTACTCCATCGGGCGCGTGGTTCTCACGCGCCAGCATAACAACAATAACATCGTGCGCGTGGATCTAACGTGCCCGCAACATTAACAGCATCGGGCGCGTGGATCTCACGCGCCCACGTGCCCGATTCCCACTCTTTCTTCTTCACCCGAACGGGCCTTTTTGCAGAAATTTAGGTCTTTTTAACCCGACTTGGCACAAAACCCTTCAAACAGTCCCGTTTTTTTATGTATTTTTCATCCCTAGAGCTTTACAACAATAGATCTAAAATATTTGAACCAAAATCACATGAAAACAGAATGGGTTTCATGAAATCCGAGACTTAAAGTTTCAAAATATGGGTTTTTATGACTTCTTTCTACAGATCTCTAGCAAGACAGAGGTTAAACTACGGCTCTGATGCCAAATGTGAGTGCATCATACAAACCTAACATGCTTCTACACAATATGAAACATGTTAAACAAATTAAAATGCGGAAGCGATAGGATCTAACCTCCAGCCATTGCATTCTGTAACTCTGCTGTTGAAACAATTTCTGAATCTGATAGTCTACTCTGTGTCGATCACAGACCTTCCAAATCTTCCAAGCACTCAAAACCTCACTAGATAGTGTTTGTGTGTTTGAGATTCACGTACTTGGGGACCGGAAGGAGCCCTCCTTAAATAGTAATGAGAGCGTGCTAATTATGGCAATAAAATCACGTTTTAACCATCATAAAATCGTGCTTTTAATAGCCAAATATTGAGTTGAGATTTACCGTGAAATTATGGACCATATCCGGAATTGGTCAACCAAATATTTATTTCCATAATTATGGAGATATACTAACAATATAAGGAGATTAAAACCCAAGATGAATTAACCTACTACATTCTCAAAATATAGGAATCATACCATTTTTGAGAGGGGTATTAAATCCTCTCCCACCTTAAAAGGAGTTTAGTTATTTAAATTCTTACCTTGATTTTTGAAAAGATAAGGATATTTCTCTTTCATGTTTTCTTGTAGCTCACAAGTAGTTTCTCATTCAATGTGATTACGCCATTGAACCTTAACATACATAATAGTATGCCTTGTTAACACTTGATCTTTCCTATCCACAATACGTATAGGATTTTCTTCATAAAACAAATCTTCTCTAAGTCTCAAAAGAGCTAACTCTATCACTTGACTTGGATTCGATGCATACTTTCGCAACTTAACTCAATTCATGCTTCCACTATGCACTCAGATATTTAATCTAAATGTAACCACAAAACATCAATTAGATCTCATAGTATCTTTTGCACCAACAAAATCAGTTGTCCATAACCTCATGATAGAGTTTCTAATCTATTGATATATATATATATATATATATATATATATATATATATGTGCACATTTTTAAATCTTAATAACACTGTTAACAACTAAGTTGCCACAAAGTATCTCATATTGACTTCGACTGCTTTCACAATGTCTATCAAAAGTTTTTCCCCTCCACTGAACCATCATTAAAACTCTTGAATAACTATTGAACAACTACAATAGATTTTTATCCATATCAAAGGTACATATATGAAAGACTCCAAATGTATCTCTTTGTAATTTTCTTAAATTCTTAAAATGCATCCATACTCAATACA
Organism: Heritiera fomes; assembly: GCA_032173925.1. Classification (NCBI taxonomy): domain Eukaryota; kingdom Viridiplantae; phylum Streptophyta; class Magnoliopsida; order Malvales; family Malvaceae; genus Heritiera; species Heritiera fomes. Next base: position 757,369 of record JAPDPM010000005.1, on the reverse strand, counting down.
AAATAACAAAACCATCACCCTTAATCAATCTTACCATGATAAAAGTCATTCTTTGTACTTAATCACTTTTGTATCTGAAAGAAATTTATTCAAAATCGACCAAGTTCTTTATCTCAACCTTCGTACGAACATAACCTTAATCCTTATCTTTATACACAAAATCACAACATGTTGCACATGATAAATGGTAGTCCTCTATAAATATTATTCAAGAATTCTCATATTCCTTCCTACTTAAAAACCATAATCATAGCCAATCATATTAACCATTTCAAACTTCTAGCACTCCAATTACAAAAATAGAATAACTTCAACACTTTCATGGAACACCAATTCACGTCATCAATTTTTTTTTTTACTAAAGCAAAACCACAAAAGCTAAGCAAATAACTTCCTTTATGCATTATAATGCTAATTTACTATAATTACATATTGAGCTCAAAATTCAAAAAGACGATACACAAAAGTTAAAACCATATATACAAACTCAAATAAATGCCTAATACATCAGTTCTTATTTTCACTATAAGTACTACTCTAAAGATCAAAACCATAACAATTTCATTGAATATCTTCATTTATATCTTAATTACAATTGACTACCAGTGCATATTTAAACAATCCATAAATCAAAAGTTCACAAAACCTAATATCAATAAGTACTTCAAAATTCCAAGTATCATTTCTTGTCAATTATTGTATTTCACACTTTAAATCTCAACAAAAATGTAATAGTTAGAAAATCGAAGATTACTAGACATCCATTAAAACTCTCAACATATATGTTAATAGCTTTCAAATTTCATAAGTCCATTATCAGATAATAATTGAAATCTTCAGTTGCACCATAGTTTCCATTGACCATAAGTAAAATTAAGAACAACATCCATCAAGGTAAAGCTTATGTTGCCTCTATAGGCTATACCGAGAGGGGGGGTGAATCGGTTTTTCACTAACCTTAGGTTCGTTTTTAGGTTTCTCTAAATTCTCTAGCCTATATTGATATTTTTTAAGTTCTCTTAGCTAGGTACTTATACAATATAAATTCAATTCAATACGCACAATACAATTGCAAGTAAATAAAGAGTAGGGAGAGAGAGATTTACACAATCGATTTATAGAGGTTCGGCTACCTTGCCTACGTCCTCTACCTTGAGACGCTCCCAAGGATTTTCCCCAAATTCACTATCTTTGAATTTGTCTTTACAATCCCTCTTTTCAAGGCTTATGAGAAACCTCTTTCTTTTTCTAGGCTCAAGAGAAACCTCCCTCTTTTTCTTAGGCTAAAGAGTAACCTCCCTCTTTTTCTTAAGTTAAAGAGTAACCTCCCTCTTTTTCTAAGGCTTAAGAGAAACCTCCCCTTTACAAGGAATGATGGGATACAAATAATCTAATCAAAGAAAAGGCCTCTAGGTAGGCAATTGATTACAGAAATTAAGCTCAATGAAAAGCCTATACAATATTTGTGCTAAGCACTACAAGGAATAAGAGAATGATAGATGATAGAGACTTTGTAGCTCTTGATTTGTTGTTTGAGGCTTGTAGATTTGAGGAATATGAGATTTGGAGTTGCTGAGTGGTTCCTCTTACTTTCTTTAGCTTCTAAGCCTCTATTTATAGTCTCTTGGATGTATTCTAGCCGTTGGGTGGAGCCAAGATTGAATCTGATCGTTGTATCTCACAAAACTAGCCGTTATAGGCTATTTTCGGGCAAAGGGATCGATCCCTTTCCATAGGGGATCGATCCCTTTTGTCCAGACTCTTGATTCTGGGCTTCAGGGACCTTGGGAAGACTTTCTGCCAAAAAGGGATCGATCCTGCTACAGTGGGGATCGATCCTTTTCTTCCAGAGGGCATTTTTCCTGCACTTTTGGGTTAGAAATGATATGACCTTTGATCCTAATTCAACCCAAAACATTTATAAGCTTTAAGGGAGTTTTTCTTGACTTTCTCAGATAAAAACATGGTCTAAACATTCATCAAGTGATTTTCTAAAATATTCAAAACATTTATAAAGAATTAAGACCAATAGGGATGTATCATTAAATCATGGTCTTAATGTTTGATATGATCACTTGAAAATGGATTGAGAAAATCATGTGTGATAAGGCAAATTTACAATATGAATTAAAACATTAAAGCTTACTTAAGTTTTTGTCATTTCAAAATATGTATGGCAATTTAAAGCTAACAATCTCCCCCTTTTTGATATGACAAAACTTACTGTAAATTTGTTTTGAAAATTCTTTGATAAAATACTCCCCCTCAATTAAAGCAAGATTTTATAAAGCTCCCTCTTAATATAAGCATGGGTTTTGAAAATGAATTTTCAAACTATTCCCCCATTATCTCTCTCCCTTAATATCTCTCCCTTTTAATATCTATCTCTCCCCCTTTTTGTCATAGCAAAAAGAAAGAAAAATAATAAAAAATATGCTCCCCCTAAAATTATGGCCATGTGAGAAGAGATAAAAATGCTCCATCCAACAGAAAACATGTTAGTACATGGGACTCATAGCACAAATAAATAAGTCAATATTCACAAAGAGTATGAAATATTCATGCAATGAATATGACTTATGATCCTATACCAATTGTTTATAAATAATTTTGATACCAATTGTTGATAAGTAATTTTGCAAGAAGGTTCCAATTGGTAAGAAGTTAAGCAAGCACCTAAGTATATCAATTGTTCTCTAAGGTCCAACTAAGGTGCATGGTAATACATCATGATTATGAGCGAAAATTAGATAACATATCATATGCATGTGCTCATAAATCATTTTCAAGAAATATTGTGCCTAGAATTAAGATATATAGCAATTAACTACAAATTCTAGCACACAAGAGTTTCATGCAAGAATATCCTAAGAGAATTCTTCTCTATTTGTCATTTCAATCTAAGGAGCATGAGAAGAATTGTCAATTTAAAGCTCATACCAATTGGCAATTTAGTTTTGGCCTACCAATTGTTGAAAATATGATTGCCAATGATGCTAATTGTTATTTCAATCTAAATGCCAATTGTTACTAATGGTTGACTTAGTCATTTTGCATGAATCCAATATCTATGTGTAGTGTGTTCATGTCAAGAAAATAATCATTCCAAATATGCAAGAACACAACACATATCATCAAATATGCATATGGATCAATTAATCATTAGCACACTATTATAAAGTATTAATCCATATTCATATTCACAAATTTATGCCATATAGAAGATTCATAAAATCAAGGTATTCAAGCAAACACATTTTCTTCCATGGTTTCAAGCACAAAAATCCTATGCTCATTTCCAATTCAAGTCCTTAACCAATTATGAGCAAAGAAAGATTCAACATTACCATTTTAATCAATTAATAGCCTTATCCCTAGTTGTTATTATCATTTAAAGTTCTAGAGGGTATATGCTATTTTAACTAAAATGGTTTCACCTAAGTGAATCAATATTATCAAGCTAAAATATATTTTATCATTAAAATCCATAAACTATGAGTGAGGTTAAGCACTTAATATCATGAAATAACTATTCTCATCTCATAGGCATGATTATTGATTCAACTTAAGCAAACATGCATGTTCATCATCAAAACAATCAAGAGTCTATGCATGTGTATCAATTGTTTGTGTTGTCATTAATGCTCAAGTTCCATAATAATTTGGCTATAAAGAATTAATTTCATGGATAATATATTTTCATGTAACTCAACATTTATGATTCATTTATCATCACTAATTATAAGCCAAGGAAAAGTATGACTTTTTACCAATTGTTGAATTTACATTTGAAATCAATCCTTAAGGTCAAGTTTTAATTATTCTTCCACTAGATGTATAATTATCATGAAACCTAGTGTGGTGTAGTTGAGTCAAGCTAATAAACATAATCCTATAAGTATGCTTGACTAAGATGAACAAAAGATATGATCAGTAGTCATTATTCACAAGCTCATCAAATTCTCAAATTACTCACAAATCAATGAAATAATTCTCAAAATTATGTTTAAGCATTCATTGAAAATATATTTCAAGATTATTTCAAGATTCATGAATGTTTTCAACAAGAAAAATGATTGTGCACTTATGAGCTCAAGAAAAATGATATTGATTGTTGAAAGTGATACCATTTGTTGGAAATGATATTAATTGATGAAGTTGAGGCATGATATCAATGAAAAATGAATTTTCATAGTTTAAAGATCATCAAAAAGAAGTTAAAATACTGGATTTTAAGTTGAGAAGAAAGAAAATATCAAGAAAGTGAAAAATCCTTCTCAAATTCGGTTGAAAACATGCAGGAGTGCCTTTTCTGGCCTGGGGGGATCGATCCCGCTACAGTGGGGATCGATCCCTCATATGTTCCTGCAGATTCTGCAGTTGTTTTGACAGAAAATTGGACTTGTGAGGTACCAAAGCTTCGTTTTTGAGTAATTTAAGTTCAAGTAAAGGTTTAACATTTGTAAAACATGATTTTGGACTTGTATGAATGAAAAACAAGAATGAAAAACCATTGAACAAAAGATTTTGCAATTTTGGAAGAATTTTCACAATAAAATGCATTTTTGGTCTCAAAGGAGGTCATTTTGAGAGTTATGCTTGTTTTGGCAAAACCAATGCATTGAATTTCATAAATATGTCAAAACAAACTTGTTCACATAGATTTTAAGCATATATACCATTAAAACATACATCTTGTGAACAACATGCCATGATTTCCAACATACATATTCTTCATTAAAGCTCATGACATGGTATTTTGCATGTATGACACATTTATCAGCTTTTGAGCAACTAAATGTATTATCTAAGCATATCAAACTTGCTCAAACTACAGAAATTCAATAATCATTTCAAAATTGCTAGACATGCTTTTCATCCAATAATCCAATGCCTCAAGAACTATCCATCAACCAATCAACAATCATTCAACATGCCTTTTCTTTATTCATTCAACTCACAATGCACCAATAATCATCAACTAAGTGTCTCATTAAATCAAACAAATAATTTTAATATATATGAGTTTTGAAGAGATAGGATTTAAGCTTACAAAACTCCTTTGCTAGAGAATGCTTTGCCTTGAATAGTTGAATCCACCTTATGCCATTCTTTGAAGAATTGTTGTGACCTTGCCAAGGATGGATCCTCAAGCTTTTCCTTTTTCTCATTGGCACAAGCAAACTCCATGAGGATGTGTTGAGCATTTAAACTCCATTGTTCCATTGTATTCCCATGCTCTAACACTCCTACAATAAACAAATTTATGCATGCTTTGGTACCCAAATTTTCATGGGTCCATGAGAGTTAGTGTTCACAATTTTTGATCCTTTTGGGATCCATTTCAAGCACAATTCATCATTATTCATAGCATGCTTTGGCACCCATATTTTTCTAACTACTCTTCCTCTAAATGTGATTTTTCTATATGTGCATGCTTGTGAAGAGTGTCCTATTCTATTGCATAGTGAACATGTAAGTGAAATGTTATGCACAGAATTTTTGCATACAAGAAAATTCTTAAGATGAGTTTCCTTTTTATTTGCATTATATCCTAACCCATCTTTGTCAAAGAAGGCTCTTTGGGTCTCTAGCATGTGATCTAATTTTTGTTGACCCATATAGAACCTAGAAAATGAGTTATGCAAATTTATATTCTTTTCATTCAACTCATTTATTACTAGGTTAGCTTCTTCTAATTTCTTTTGAAATTCTAACTTAGCATTTAATAACTCATCATTTTCCATTTTTAATTTTGTAATCATTTTCTTGTATTTTGAGTTCATGCATTCAAATTCACTAGCTAGCTCATCAAAAGCATTTTGTAAATCATCATAAGAATGGTCATTACATTCACTAGAGCTAGCTTTCTCCTTTTCATCCTCAATAGTCAAAGAGCTAGGATTTGCCAATTTATCTTTAATGTCTTCTAATTTCTTTTCTAGCTCTAATTTCACCTTGTTGAGTTCATCATTCCTTGAGCCTGGATCTTTTATTTTCTCCTCCAACTCAACATTAGTATTCATCAAAATTTCATTCTCTTTTCTAAATTTATTTAACTTTTTGTTATATTTTGCATGCATTGATTTATATTCATCACTTAACTCATTAAATGCATCTTGAAGCTCATCAAATGAATATTCTTCTAAACTTTGTGAGCTAGTCTCAAAATCATCACCTAGAGCCATTTATGATCTTTTTGCTCGATAGAGGTTAGTCTAAATCAATCTTGAGCCCAAGCTCTAATACCAATTGTTGGCTCTATAGGCTATACCGAGAGGGGGGGTGAATCAGTTTTTCACTAACCTTAGGTTTGTTTTTCGGTTTCTCTAAATTCTCTAGCCTATATTGATATTTTCTAAGTTCTCTTAGCTAGGCAATTATACAATATAAATTCAATTCAATACGCACAATACAATTGCAAGTAAATAAAGAGTAGGGATAGAGAGATTTACACAATCGATTTATAGAGATTCGGCTACCTTGCCTACGTCCTCTACCTTGAGACGCTCCCAAGGATTTTCCCCAAATTCACTATCTTTGAATTTGTCTTTACAATCCCTCTTTTCAAGGCTCAAGAGAAACCTCTTTCTTTTTCTAGGCTCAAGAGAAACCTCCCTCTTTTTCTTAGGCTAAAGAGTAACCTCCCTCTTTTTCTTAGGCTAAAGAGTAACCTCCCTCTTTTTCTAAGGCTTAAGAGAAACCTCCCCTTTACAAGGAATGATGGGATACAAATAATCTAATCAAAGAAAAGGCCTCTAGGTAGGCAATTGATTACAGAAATTAAGCTCAATGAAAAGCATATACAATATTTGTGCTAAGCACTACAAGGAATAAGAGAATGATAGATGATGGAAACTTTGTAGCTCTTGATTTGTTGTTTGAGGCTTGTAGATTTGAAGAATATGAGATTTGGAGTTGCTGAGTGGTTCCTCTTACTTTCTTTAGCTTCTAAGCCTCTATTTATAGTCCCTTGGATGTATTCTAGCCGTTGGGTGGAGCCAAGATTGAATCTGACCGTTGTATCTCACAAAACTAGCCGTTATAGGCTATTTTCGGGCAAAGGGATCGATCCCTTTCCATAGGGGATCGATCCCTTTTGTCCAGACTCTTGATTCTGGGCTTCAGGGACCTTGGGAAGACTTTCTGCCAAAAAGGGATCGATCCTGCTACAGTGGGGATCGATCCTTTTCTTCCAGAGGGCATTTTTCCTGCACTTTTGGGTTAGAAATGATATGACCTTTGATCCTAATTCAACCCAAAACATTTATAAGCTTTAAGGGAGTTTTTCTTGACTTTCTCAGATAAAAACATGGTCTAAACATTCATCAAGTGATTTTCTAAAATATTCAAAACATTTATAAAGAATTAAGACCAATAGGGATGTATCATTAAATCATGGTCTTAATGTTTGATATGATCACTTGAAAATGGATTGAGAAAATCATGTGTGATAAGGCAAATTTACAATATGAATTAAAACATTAAAGCTTACTTAAGTTTTTGTCATTTCAAAATATGTATGGCAATTTAAAGCTAACAGCTTACAATAGCAATATGGAGAGTACTCTAAAATCTTTAAATACCAATTCTTGTCCAGTACCCTACTTCATACTTTAATCTCAACATAATGCAATTTGAGACTTGATCAAAGATTCACTAAATATTTATCTCAAATCTCCAAAATCTTTATATATTGAGAATCGAACTTCAATTCATTGCACCTCAAAAGATCAAAATCATTCAAAATACTAACTTTTAAGCTTAAAATCCAACTTTCATAAATCCCACCATAGTAACTTCATTTATAGACATTATCTTATGACAACTCTATAATTCTATGCTTTAACTCCAAATAAGCATTACAAATATCATGATCAATATTCTTTAAGGATCCATATGTAAAATCTGAAAATTTTTCACTAAAAATCAAAAACCTAGTTTCAATTGTATAGAGTCTCTAACATCTTAATCAAATTCTATAACAAGCTTGAATCAAAGAAAACCTCCTTATCAAAACACATGTCAAGAATCAATTCATCCGACTTTCTTAAAAAAATTTCCAAAGCTAATATCTAAATATCAATCGAATTAAGAACTCAAGGAATAGAGAATCACATAACTTAAAACATAAACAAATTTTACAAATTATATCTTAAGCTGAAACTATCTTAAATATCACTACACAACCTAAAGGTCACAATCAAGATTATAAAAGGACCAATAATTTGTTCTTGCTCTTAAGAAATCTCTTTATACTCAAAGATCATAATACAAACTTCCAAAAAAAAGAATAAAACATGTCTTATACAATAATGAGTGATATTATTTGTTAATACCATTCAAATGAATTCATATTTTACCTTAATCAAAATCATATGAGCGATTTAGTCACATTGACCATCAATAACTTATCACACTTCGAAATAGACATTTAATAATCGAATTTCAGCAATTATTCAAAATAACAAGTATTATCATCAAACTAAGATAATTATTCAAACCAAGACCTTGCCAATTAAAGCATATATCATTTTATGCATCATGATAGTAATTGACCATATATGCTAGTAAGACCATAAGGAAAGTTTCCATGTACTTGTACCAAAAGCGCCTCAAATTTTCATATATCATTTCTTGTTTGCTTCAATATTTTATGTCTAATCACAACAAGATATAATTAGATTTGTGATCAACGATTCACTAAATATCCATCACAAAACTCTAAAACCTTCACAGATTAACTTAATATCTAATCCCAATTTCATTGTTTTTTTTTTCAAAAATCAAGATTATTTTCTCCAATAATCGTGAAGCTTAAAGTATCTTACATATCAAACTTACAACCAAGTCACTTTATTACAACCATACCATCTCTTGATTCGATATTTCTTACTTTGACACAAGTACCATTATAATCATCTCCTAAATTCGTCAAAAATTCATAAGAAAAGTCAAAACAAATTTCTTTATCAAAAATCAAACCTTTATTCCGAAAATTTCCAAAGAACAAAATCCTCTTTTTCTATATAATTGACATGAACTTAAGGTAACTATTATATCAAGATTCACCCAAAATCAATCACTTACAAATTCGTTATTACTATTAATTAAGTTCACAAAACGTTATTTTTATCCCAGATTCTAAAGTCGATGTCTAAATATCCACCAAACAAAATCTCCAAGATTAACAAAGCTATACCACCTGATTCAAAGTCAAAGTCTATAGATCCTACTTAATCTCAAATTCTATGAATAATCATATAATCCAAATATCATACTCAAAGCTTACAAAAGGTCTTCATAGAATAAAAAAATTTTCTCAATCATTAATTCATACTCATAGTAAGTCTCCACAGACCAAAATCAATACTTAAGCTCTGAATGATGACAAGAAAGCATACCAGTTCAATCAAAATAACAAAATAATATTAAAAGATTATTTCAAAAGTCAAGTTATTCTAACAAAAAGAAATAAGATAGCATAAACGTCTCAAACCTTAAGTGTTCTACCCCACTCTCAATCTAATAATACATCTAACTATTTCATAATGCACGATTATACTAATCTAATATCGATAAACCTAAGCTCTGATACCATTTAATCTGTCACGCCTCGAACCCGGGACACAATAGACGCCGCATACCTGTAAGAAATAATCTCACAGACATGCAAGGCATTTATCATACTAAAATTCAATCCTTTCAAATATCTAAACTGAAATATACCACCAATGATCAAAAGAAGTTTTATAAAACTTCAACCTATTGCTTAAAGTCAACAAAGAAATTTAAAAGATTCTTATGCCTCAATTTGATCATAAGCTTAAAAGTTTTGAAACATATCCTAAGCTCCAAAGCGTCACTCCCCAACATTCCCGTAGACATTATCAACATCAAAACCTGTAAGATGTTAAGAAAGGGGGGTGAGTACAACCACTAAATAAGCAACCGATATCCCAACAGTTGGATTAAGCATGCCATAAAAACAATAGGCCTGAATATCAATGTAAAGATTCAAAATCCATGTTGGTAATCTTATATTTAATCGCATAATTTATTCAAATTCATATATTCAGATTTCAAAACTAAACAGAATTTCACATATGCCAAAATTAAGCAAAAGCTTCACAAATCAAATTTTTCAAGTCTCTTGTAACATATCATGGCCACGCTTAACCCTTGTGGCACAGGTCAGAATCAGAACAAAGACCACAATTAACCCCGGTGGCTCGAGTCAGAGATATCAGAAGCAACTAATAGTTACACAGAAACAGAACAGAGGGTCACTATTCTTAATCGGTGGTTCGATTAGAAACTAGTTTCATTTAACAGAATACATGTCGACATGACCACATTTAACCCCTATTGGCAGGGTCAGAGCACAGCCATACTAGGAGACAAAACAAAACATTTTCAGATTATCCCAAATATACAGAACAATACTATTATTTCTTGTAACATATTTCATACAAAGCAAATTTCGTCCATCATTCCAAAGCAGATTTCGTATTTCCAAAATAAAAATATATGTAAGTACATTATAACGAACTTCAAAGATCAAAGCGACTAAATCATGTATCATCCAAAACGTATCTTATGCAAAGCATATTTTGCATGTCTTCTCAAAATATCTTGTACGAAAAATTATATTCTCAAATATAATTATATACATATACTTGAATAAAATCATATCCGAAAAGTCAATACAGAACTACTTTCGCAATTTATAATAAAGAAATCACATATACATACGTTTGCATGCTTAACCCATTTTTAAAAATCATAGGACAAAACTATATTTGTACATAACATACGAAACATATCTCATATTAAGGTTAATTTTAAGGGTGTTAAAACACCGAAGGGATATCAAGTCACTTACCTGAACTCGCTAAATTGAAACCAATACAAAGCCTTAAGATTGCTCGAAGCCTATTATTCAAAAATATTTAATATTAGAAAAGTACACTATCAATTAGACATAAGCCACGCTATCTGACAAGATTTGACAACTTATACTGTATTCGCTAAATGATTATAACTCGATAAAGTATGAACTTAGCGTGACTTACGTTATTTGACGAAAGCGAAAAATATCTGTACTCTCTTTATAATACAGATTTTTCCCAAATATTCAATCTTTTATTTTTCCTTGAAACTAAATCTCTAACTACATAAAGTAACCATAAAAAAATTAAAGAGAAATTATACTCACTTTGGTTTTCTTGATCTTGCACTAACAACAACTCCAATCTCCCTTTTCTAATATTTTTTTTCGGCGTGGGTCTACAACAGCCAAGCTTCATTCCTTTCTTTCTTTCTTTTCTTTTGGCGCTACTAAACGACCTCTCCAGCCTTCTTTCTTTCTCCGTTTATCGACTCATTCTATAAAGAATTTCTAAGCTTGCAAACGACGGCTACACTTCACGCTAAGCTGCTTTCTTCTTTTTTATTTTTCTATCTAAATTCTCAGGCTTCATTTGGCGGCTGCCCACTTTGCTCTCTTTCTTTCTTTATTTTTTTTAACCCTCTTGCCCTAAAGCCGACTCCCACTCTTAATATTATTATTGGGCTTTTAGTTTTTTTTCTTTTGGGCTTGGGTATTACATTGATGAACGTAAAATATGACTAACTAGGTCAATTAAGATTTATAGAAAATTAAAATGATCAGTTATTCTTATATTAATTGTTTCAATTTCATGCTAAAAACAAACAATTCGGAAAAATATCATCTCCATTTTTGCATCTTTGTCATGTTTGAGAAATAGCTATTGAAAATAATAATTAGAGTTGCTATCAACCAATCATTCCAATTTATGAGGATCTTTCCGAGGAATTGCAGATCGATGAATACTAACAGGAAATAAATTTCCCTTGTTAAGTTCGAACTCTTTGACAAGGGAAAGGATAATCTTCCATGATAATGTTTATTACAAGAAACATTGAATTATCAGTAATTCTAAGTTGTCTGGAATATAAGAGGTAAAAACAATGAGGCTTGGATTGTTGTAGTATGAGGTAAGGACTGAAAAAGAAGAACAGAAAAGTAGCAGAAGGAAATATGCAGGAAAAACCACCTGCTACATTCATTTCTACTGATTTTATACAAAAGTATTAGGTGTAGCAGTTAAGACATATCTCCTTGAAATAAGGAGTTTCACAAATTTACACCTAAGTTAAGCTCAACTAACATCATCACTGATACAAGCAAGTGGTAAAACAGAACACAAAATGATCCCTAGTGTACCCTGGAAAAATCTCATTGTCTAACACTCCTCCTTGAGATTTTTCTTTGAGACTCCAAGCTTAGTCTTGAGAAACTCAAACTTTCCCCTTGAAAGAGCTTTGGTCATAATATCAGCAATTTGGTCTTCAGAGTTGCAATACTTTAGCTTGACCTCACCAACCTTTTCAGCTTCTCTAATTGCATGGAACTTAACATTTATATGCTTGGTCCTTCCATGCTGAACAGGATTGTTTGTGATAGCTATAGCAGATTTGTTGTCGACCCAGATTGCAGTAGCTTCATTCTGGTTTAGCTCCAAATCTGTCAAAACTTTTCTAAGCCATATGGCCTGATTAGCTGCTGCTGCGGCAGAAATATACTCAGCTTCAGCTGAGGATTGAGCCACCACATCTTGCTTCCTTGAATTCCAGGAGAAAACACCACTTCCAAAAGAAAAGACATAACCTGAAGTGCTTTTGGAGTCATCCACACTTCCTGCCCAGTCACTATCAGCATATCCTTGAAGCTTGTTGCTTTCATTCTTTAAATACCATAAACCATAATCATCAGTACCTCTAATGTATCTCAAAACTCTTTTAGCTGCACCATAGTGAACTTGACTAGGAGATTGCATGAATCTTGAAAGCAAACTTGCTGAGTACATTATATCAGGTCTGGTGGCAGACAAATACAACAAACTCCCAATTAAGCTTCTGTAAACAGCAGCGTCAGCTTTGTTTGCAGCATCATTCTTTGATAGTTTCTCATTAACCACTAAAGGTGTAGCTACTGATTTACACTTCTCCATATTAAATTTCTTCAAAATTTCCAAAGCATATTTCCTTTGTGAGATGAAAATTCTAGCATCAACCTGATGGAATTCTATTCCAATGAAATATCTCATCTTACCTAAGTCAGACATCTCAAACTCTTTCTTCATATCCAACTTGAATTGCTTCAGAAAGCCTTCATCAGCACCTGTGACTAACAATTCATCCACATATAATGACACAATAACCTGCACTTCACTTCCAAGCTTCTTTACATATAAAGTAGCTTCACTTTCACTTCTTTTAAAGCCTTGTTGAAGGAGATAGGCATCAATCCTGTTGTACCAGGCCCTTGGTGCCTGTTTTAACCCATAAAGAGCCTTCTGCAGCTTGTAGACCTTTTCTTCACTGCTTGCAACTTGAAAGCCTTCTGGTTGCTCAACATATATATCTTCTTCAAGCAACCCATTTAAAAAGGCTGATTTTACATCCAAATTATGAATTTTCCTTCCCATATTGGCTGCTAAGGCTACTAAAAGCCTTATTGTATCATGCCTGGCTACGGGAGCAAAAGTGTCTGAAAAATCAACACCTTGCTGCTGTGAATATCCTTTAACAACCAGCCTAGCTTTAAGTTTGTTTATAGAGCCATCTGGATTTAGTTTGGTTCTGTAAACCCACTTTACTCCAATCACCTTTTGATAGCTTGGTTTATCTACAAGCTGCCAGGTTTCATTTTTCTGTATCATATTGATCTCCTCCTCCATTGCAGCCCTCCATCCATCCACTTTTACAGCTTCAACATAGCTTGAAGGTTCTAATGCAGCTATATTACACCTGGCATAGACCTCTTCCATGGTTCTTGTACCTCTGACTGGAACTTCTGTATCACTGTCAAATTCATCATTCTGTTCTTGTGGAAGTTCAGGCTAGATATGAGTTACAACTTCTTCTTTCTCCCAATTCCACCTTGCATGCTCATCAAACTTCACATTCCTACTAACCAAAAATTTTCCAGATTTCACATTGTAAATCCTGTAGCTTTTGGAGTTGCTACTATATCCCAAGAAAATCTCCACTTCTGCCTTTTGATCTAATTTGTCTCTTTTAACATCTGGTACATGAACATAGCAAACACAACCAAATATTCTTAGGTGCTCAACCGAAGGTTTTACTCCATGCAATGCTTCGTAAGGAGTTTTGCCTGCCAAAGCTCTTGTAGGTAGCATGTTTAATAGGTACACTGAGGTATTGACTGCCTCAGCCCAAAACTTCTTAGGCAAGTTCTTTTCAAACAGAAGACACCTAGCCATTTCCATAATTGTTCTGTTTTTTCTTTCACTCACCCCATTTTGTTGAGGAGTGTAAGGAATAGTCAGCTGATGTTCAATTCCAGCTTGCTCACAAAGCTTGTTAAACTCTCCTGAGGTGTACTCAGCTCCATTATCGGACCTAAGCTTTAAAATTTGATAGCCAGATTGTTTCTCAACTAGAGTCTTAAACTTTTGAAAGGCAGCAAACACCTCAGACTTTTGTTTCAAGAAAAACACCCAACACATTCTTGTGAAATCATCAATAAATAGCAAGAAATATTTGTTGTCATTCAAGGATGGTGTCCGCATTGGACCACACACATCAGTATGAACCAGCTGCAACTTCTTTGAAGCTTTCCAATTTGTTTTGGATGGAAATGGCAGCTTGTTTTGCTTGCCATATTGACATACAGCACAAATACCATCTTTCTCATGTATGCTAGGCAAGTTTTCAACTAAGTTATTCACTTACATATGCTTTAAGGTTGAATAACTAAAATGGCCTAGCCTTTTGTGCCATAGTTCAGATTCATCTACTGCACAGGAGTAAGCATGCATTTTTGTTTGTTTCCATTCAATTGGGAAACTCTTTTCTTTCATCTTGACTGACATCAATTCATAACCAAAAGGATCAAAAATGATGCATGACATATTTTTAAAATGCAAGGCATAATCCTTTTCAAGCATTTGTCCTACACTTAAAAGATTTTGACTGATTTCAGGCACAAACAACACATCATGAATTAGTTTTGTACCTGAAGAAGTTTCCACTGCAACAACACCTTTTCCCTTGACCTCAACATATTCTCCATTACCAATCTTCACTTTTGAGTTGTAGGAGTTATCCAACTCCTTGAAAATGCCAGTATCATGAGTCATATGATTAATGCATCCACTGTCTATCAGCCAAGCTTCTTTGCTGCTGTTAGCTACATAACAAGTAGAAACAAAAAGCATTTCTTCATTTACCTCATGGTTTTCTGCAACTTGAGCTTGGGGTCCCTGCTTGTTTGCTTTGTTTTTGCAGACATTTTCCACATGACCAAGCTGGTCACATGCCCTACATTTCACTCCAGGCCTGAACCAACAGTGGTTTTCAGTATGATTTTTCTTTTTGCAATAAGGACAAGGTGGATACCTTCCTCTCTTATCTCCCCATTTATGGGCATCTGCTTCTTTTTTTTCTTTTTCTTTTTCTTTTTCTTTTTTCACTCCATGTTGCTTCCTACCTCCACTGTTGCATGCTTGTTTTTCCCTTAGTCTTGCTGGAAAGGCTCCTTCTGATGTTTCTTCAAGTCTGATAGCTCTTCTTTGCTCCAAAGCTTGAAGGGCATTCACCACTTCTGTCAAAGTGAGCTTAGAAAGATCCTTTGAGTCTTCTAAAGAAGAAATCTTTGATTCAAACCTCTCAGGAACACTAACAAGAACCTTTTCAACAATCCTTTTCTCCAACAACTCTTCACCATGCAACCTTAGCTAGTTAACAACTTTCATGAGTCTGTCAGAGTATTCCTTGACAGTCTCAGTGTCCTTCATTTTTAGAACCTCAAACTCCCTCCATAGGTTGAGCACTTGAATTTGCCTGGTTCTTTCACTCCCTTGGAACTCCTCTTTGAGTCTGTCCCATGCTTCTTTTGCTGTTTCACAAGCCATTATTCTTGTGAAAATCACATCTGACACAGCTGAGTGAATACAGGACAGAGCCTTGTATTTTTTTGCAACCTCTTCACTATGTTGTTTGATTTGAGCAATGGTTGGATTTGCTCTTAAGGGAGGTGGATCTCGCCCTGTTTCAACTACATCCCATAAATCAAATGCTCTCAAATATGCTTTCATTTTTACTGCCCAAATAGGGTAGTTTTCTCCTGTAAACACAGGTGGTGATGGTGCTGCAAAGTTGCTAGAGGCCATGAAACTGATTAAGTGTTTTAGGTTTGAAGGAAAGAGGTTTTTTGCTGGTTTTTTTTTATTATAGCCCCTTAAGATCACTTTTAGAGCTCCGATACCATGTTGTAGTATGAGGTAAGGACTGAAAAAGAAGAACAGAAAAGTAGCAGAAGGCAGAGAGAAAATATGCAGGAAAAACCACCTGCTACATTCATTTCTGCTGATTTTATACAAAAGTATTAGGTGTAGCAGTTAAGACATATCTCCTTGAAATAAGGAGTTTCACAAATTTACACCTAAGTTAAGCTCAACTAACATCATCACTGATACAAGCAAGTGGTAAAACAGAACACAAAATGATCCCTAGAGTACCATGGAAAAATCTCATTGTCTAACATGGATCACTTGGTTTCCTAGCTTGTGTCTGAAGCCAACATAGGAAACTCATTTCCTCTAATCTTCCGGTTACTTTGGAATTGTCATGGAGCTCTATTCCTACTTACTTTGTCCATTTAAAAGCCTTCACTTTTCAGTCATCACTTTTCCCCCAGTTGAATCCTTGAGTTTTTGTTTGGTTTAGAACTTGGATTGCATTCAAAGATAGAAACGAGAGTTGTGTTTGGGTTCTTGCAGATTAAAACAACATAGGGATCATTAGGGAATAGATTTTCTACCATGACAATAGATTTTGAAGTCTTTTGTTTCGTAAACTTCTTGAAAAGTCCTTTTAAGCCTGATGAGTGCATTGTGGTTGTCCAAGATCAAACTTCAGGCAGAAAATTTCGACAGTATGTTTGGGATACTGCAATCCAGGGTGGTTGTCTAAAAGAAATGCGCGGTAAACTTGGGATGAATCCTGAATTGGCTAGATCACTGAACAAAGATGGCTATACTCCTTTGCATGCTGCTTTGAAGGAATTTATCAAGGTTGATCCAGAGCTTTGCCTTGTGAAGGACAAACATGGTAACACTCCTCTCCATACGGCTGCAATGAGGGGGAGACTTGAAATAATGAGAGAATTGCTCGATGCATGTCCTCGATCTATGGTAGAAGTAACAGCGGCAAGTGAGACGCCAATCCATGTCGCAATCTCTCATGATCAGGTAAAAGCTGTGCGGCTGTTAATGGAGTTTCTTCGAGAGAAAAGGAATAACCATGGCGTTATCTACCATGTTATCAACAGGAAAGACTACAATGGCAACACTGTTTTGCACCTTGCAACCTCCAGGAAACAATTGCAAGTAACATTTCTCAACCAAACAAAACTAAAAATTACTTTCCCTTGATCCCTTCCTACAACATGTGTTCTCTGGTTTCATGTTGCAGAGTCTAAAATATTCGCTGCTCAATGGTTCCGATGACTCTCTAGTGGAGGTTAACGCAGTGAATGATGGCGGCTTTACAGCTTCGATATCCTGGATGTTCTACCACAGCATGGAAAGATTGACATGGAAATTGAGAAGATTTCTTCAAAGAGCAGGAGGTTTAAGGGCCAGAGATCTTGCACCAACCTTGTCCATTAGTAGCAGAAATGAATACTTATCCTGTGCTACCCTCATTTTAACCTTGATGATGGCCAGTCCAGGATTAGCATACTTATCATCAATGGTGATGGAACTGGAATGTCGTTTCATCTTGCCAGTTATGTTGGTTTCTTCTGTTAGCTTTCTCCTATCTGTCATGGTAATGGAAGCAATCAAAAAATCCCCAACTTCTGAAGTTCCTCTGTGGCTTTGGCTCTTAATATCAGCCTTTTCAATGCTTAGTGCTTACTTGTGCATAAAAATGAACTTTCCCTCCCTAGATAATCTCGGGATTTTGTTGGCAACTGCCTCAATACATCTTGCTCTATCAAGGGAAGTGCTTAAAGCATTCATTCATGGCTACAGATCAGAATCTAAAAATTGTAGGATGATTGGGTCATAAATCTTCTGTACATGCAATCTCTTTGTTAGATAACATGGAGTGAAAGCTGGTTTCCTGAAATTGTTGTAGTCTGCTTTGTCAATGATCTTGATTACTGCTTTTCTCAGTGAGTTACTTGTTTTATTTGCCTAGGTTATAGGTACATTTCAACACTGTATGGTCTCAAACATTTTCCTATGGGCATGGTGTAAATTAAGGATCACTGCTTGCTGTTAAATAGCTTCTTATACATACCAGCTACCTTTTCTTTAGTAGCTACAATTTATCAGCTGCCTTTTCTTTAGTAGCTACAATTTATTGTGCCACTAGGGACATAAACGAACCAAACACGAACGAACAAATTAATGTCTCTATTCGCTCGTTTGTTTTTTAGTGCCGTTCATATTCGTTAATGAGTGTGTTCGTGTTCGTTCATTTATTTGGTAAGGATTGTTCGTTAATGTTCGTGAACAGTTCGCGAACATTTAAACAAACGTGTTACCAAACATGTAAATGAACACGTTTGCGAACAAGTAAATGAAAGCGTTTGTGAACATATAAATGAACGCGATCACAAACACATGTTCACGAACAAGTATTCATGAGAATAAACTAAATATTAAATATTAAAAATCCTACATAAATGTTAAATATCACATGCAAATTGAAATTATCTAACACAAAATCTTAAATACAATACAACTTAAGTCAACAATGTTTTATTAAAATTGATAATTACTATTTTAAGTACAATTTGTATCATATACATATACATATATTGGTATATATATATATATATATATATATATATATATATATATATATATATATATATATATATATAGACACACACACACACACACACGTGTGTGTAGACGCACATATGTGTTATATATGTGTGTGTGTGTGTGTGTAAATGGTCAATGGATAAGATTATAAGAATGAGATCTTGATTTATTATGAGACTTTTATTAATTTTATTTCAGTATATTATGTTTAAAATTTTAAAAAAATAATTATTTTAAGTATAATTAACTAATTTAATTTTATAATTATTTTATTATTATGTTTTATTAATTTTTTAAGCCAACAAAGTTATATTGTATAAATATGTTTAAAAATTAGGTACTAATTTTTTAGATTAATGTCTTAAAAATAGGGTATATATATTATATAACTTATATAATATAAATAATTTTAGTATTTTAATAAATAACAAACGAACAATAAACGAACAACAAATAACACTTTAAATGAACCAGTTATAAACGAATGAACAACAAATGAATAACAAATGACACTTTAAACAAACGAACAATAAACAAATATAAACAAAAGAACAACAAATGATACTTTAAACGAACGAACAATAAATGAACATAAATGAGCCTATTTGGCACAAAAACGAACGAACCATACCTTTGTTCATGTTTGGTTCGTTTAACAAACAAAAACTAAAATGTTGTTCGTGTTTGTTCGTTAAGCTTAATAAACAAACATAAATAAAAAAAACCGAATAAGTTCACGAATAATTCGTCAAAACGTTTTGTTCACTTACACCCCTATGTACCACTAAGCCTGTTGATACTTTTACGTTGGCCTATGGTTTATTCACTATAAAGAACGGTAGAAAGGAAGCTACTGGCTGAAATGATCATATTCTCACCTCAAAGGTGTGGGAATTCTACAAATTTAAGGCTGCAAAACTTGCAAAAGCCTCAATTGCACCTGTTGAGGTCCTCAACAATAGCAGTCACGTCGCAAGTGGCCTGCCAAGTGAATGTTGCAAGTGGCCAACTCGACGTAGGCTGATGCTTGGGTCTACTTGACTAGTTCTCGCTTTGGGCTTGTCCTAGTTATGCTTTGCATCCTTTACTTCGGGCCTTTTTGAGCTGATTCCCTTTATGAGCTATAACACTACAAAAAAGCAAAAAGAAGTCGCTTATCTCTAATAGGAAAAAGTTAGAATCTTGACAGCTCGACGGTTTGTTTGGTATGAAGTAGAGCAGCCAACTTCTTGAATTTTAAATGAAAAAAGCTGAATAATTAAATCATACTCTAAAGAGTGCTTGAGAATCATCTGCAGCTGCCTGTCTTACTCTGCAATCTTCCTACATAGAATAGAATCGAAACAAAACAAGCTGAACCTATATATATGCACACGTTGGAACAAGTTCAAACAGAAACCAAAATGCTTCCGACCAAGAGAACCAAGGCATCCTCTTCAAATTCTCATGAAATGTTTTCATCATCATCATCAACAGCAGAAGCTGAGATGGTAGCCAGCAATGATGACATGTTAACTCTAATCCTTCTTTGCCTGCCTCTAAAATCCCTCCTCAAATTCAAGACCGTGTCAAAACACTGGCTTTCTCTCATCACCAACCCCGGGTTTTGTCCCAAGCAGAATCCTAGAGCCATCTCAGGCCTCTTTGGGCGCCGTCTTATAGGCCAAACCAAAGCTGAATATGACTTCATCAATCTTTGTCCCAATCCTTCTCGTGCTCCCTTTCGATCCCTCACTTTTGTTGATGATCCATCCGGTATCAGAATCTTGCAATCTTGTAATGGCCCGCTGTTGTGTTGTAGCTTTCGTGCTAATCGTCCGGAGACAAGCTATTACATTTACAACCCTACCACAAAGCAATACACAGTTCTTCCAGGACTAAGTCCAGGATCGCATAGCAGGTCTTCCAGGAATGTTTTTGGTGTCAGTTTAGCTTTTGATCCCGCAAAGTCACCTCATTGCAAAGTGATTAGCATTAGGAATTGTGATGCTGATTTGCCAGATCATTGCCAGATAGAGATTTACTCACCAAGAACAGGCCCCTGGAGGCCTTCAGGTTGTGCTTTTGCAGCACCGAGTAATGTGCAATTCAAGAATGGTGTTTTCTGGAATGGTGCTATTCACTGGCTAAGTGACTGGGGAGATTCACTATGCTTTGATGTCGAAGAAGAGCGAATCAGAGACATGCCAATGCCTCCTGTCAATGAAGAACCGCGGCTATATTAGATATTTAGGAGAATCTGGAGGCCCTTTACATCTTGTTGAAGTATACGGCTCGGATAACTTACAGTTTGATGTGTATGAGATGGAGAGTAACTACTCTGGTTGGTTTGTGAAGTATACAGTCGATCTTAATCCAATTGCAGCAGCATTTCCTGAGATGACTAGGGGCTATGTTGACCCAATAGACTTGCATTCTTATGCATTTTCGATACTCTGTGTTGTTCATGAAGAAACCGACGAGGACTCATTTCTGGTGCTGCACTTACCTAACAAAGCCATAAGATATAACTTCAAGGACAGTAGTTTTCAGAAGCTTCATGATTTTGCTCCGCTTCATGCTAGAGTTGGGGCTGATGGTTCATTAGAATTCGAATGTTTCGATGCTTATCAATTCATCGAGAGCTTTGCTTGCGTCTGACTATCTCTGTTGGAAGTCCAAGTATTGTTTTCTACTACAAGTTTTTCCAAATGCAGCCTGTAATTGTCGTTGAATTAGTAAAATACGATGTTTGATTGGCTTTGCTGTTCAGGTATATTGGGAAATTTCTTAACGGTCCCATTGAAATTCCTGAGTGAAAGTGCTGAACAATTTCACAGACAACTTAGCCAGGTTTCCCTTGAAAGCTGGGCAGAGAAGAGGTCAAACATCGCAAAGCAATACTTTGATTAGTCAAAGATTGCAGAAGATTTGAGCCAAAGAAAACATGGTAATGAATGAAACATTGTATTATGCTAAAATTCCATTTTCATTTTAACTTGATTGCTGAAATTCATGCCGATTTTAATGTAAGAAATCTACTGGTCAAAGATTGAATATGCTGATGCTTTTTTTTTTAAATGTATACCAAGGTGCTACGCAATCTTCCAAGTGAGAATTGCTTGGCAATTGCAGAACAACTTCCAATGACTTTTCTCGCATTGTTTAATATCCAAGCCTGAGAGATGCATATAAACGAACCATCCTGTGAGAATTCCAAGGTCTAGATTAACATCGGAAGCTGTCTAAGAAAATATTCACCATGGAAAGACAAGTTTCAATCTCACGCAACAAATCAGCAGAAATGATAGGCAACAACGATGATATTCTTGTTAACATTCTTGTTCATCTCCCAGAAAAATCTCTGCTGAGATTCAGAATTGTGTCAAAACACTGGCTTTCTCTGATTTCTGGTCCATACTTCTCTCGTTGCCTTAGCCATAGCTCAAATTTTCCCTCTGCCCTCTTCTTGCAGATGCCAAGCAAGCCTAAATATTACTTCCTTCCATTGGATGGAAAGCCGGTTCGCGATCCATTCATTAGATCTCTCGATTTTGTTGATGACTCTGCAGGCATCATGATTCTGCAATCTTGTAATGGCTTGTTGTTGTGCTGCAGCAAAAGGCAATACGACCGGAACTACTACATATACAATCCTACAACCAAGCAATATTCAACCCTTCCCAAGCCTGGTAACAGAAGTCCGAACACTACCTTTGGTGTTGTTTTAGCTTTTGATCCTTCAAAATCGTTCCATTACAAAGTTGTTTTTCTAAGGAGTTCAAGAACATCTCACCATCTTTATCAGCTGGAGATATACTCATCAGAAACTCAACTGTGGAGTTTCTCTAATGAAATTCCCACCAAAGTTAAATACATAAAAGTGGTCTATTGTTGTGGTTCCATTTATTGGATGACCAACTTCCGAGCTCTGCTATGTTTCGATGTTGATCAAGAAAGATTTCAAGAGATTCCAATGCCTGAAATTCCAGATGATTGGAACCAACAGCTCAATTGCAGATACTTTGGGGAGTTCGGAGGCAGCCTGCATATTATCTTGACAAATGACAAGCATAGTACCTGGCAGTTTAATGTTTATGAGATGGAAAAAGACTTGTCCAAGTGGTTTGTGAAGTATCAAGTCGACCTCACTGCACTTATATCGGAATATCCAGAGATGACTTTCAACTGTCTTCCATCAATCAGGGATTATCATGAATTTAGAGTACTAGCTGTTGTTTGTAAAGAAAGAGAAGGGTCATTCATGGTGTTGCATATACCTGGTAAGGTCATCTCCTACAGTTTCGAAGATAAAACTTCCTCATTGCTCCATGATTTTGCTCCTGATTGCACAGACATTGAAGGGCTTATAACCTTTGAACCCAATCATGCTTATCTCTACATTCAATCTTTTGCTATTGTATGAAGTTAGGGTTTCGCAAGCTTTTAGTTAGATGAGGATCTGCCATTCTTTTCTTAATTTGTACTCTTTTTTCCTGGTTTTTGAATTAAATTATATATGCAAATATGGCTTCAGGACTGATAATATGACCGCTAGTTTAATTATCTTCAACAATGCAACCTTAAGTTCTTCAAAAAACCAACCAAACTAGAAAAACTGACAAATCTCAAAAAAAGTGGCTGGAACAGCCAAGGAAGAATTAACCATTTCAGACAAGGCTATTTTACAGATTGTATCAGGGTTTTTTTAACTGAAAGAGACAACCTAAAAAAGTGGTTGTAGCTCTTCTGGGAATAAGTTGAATGAATCTCCATTACAGCTCAACTATATATTCTGCTTTTCCAATCAGATTCATTCTCACCTACCTAGAAACCTATTGGTCATGAACTCCCTGTGCAAGCTAAAAGAGTGGAACACTTCAACACACATAAGTACACAAGAAAGATTTGATAGAATGCAAATTGGCCTGTATAGCTAGTTCAGTATACAATTGATTTATGAGTTTGTCAATCAGAACATATATTTATAAAAAAGAAAATCTAGTCAACTATCACAATGATAATGCTGTTGCTGTTCAAAGAATGAACAAGCCACCAAACATGATAAAAATTGATGTCCACCATATCATTTTTGGAAAGGCTGGAAACTGACCTGCAGAGCATGGGGACTGACCCGAAATCACTAATAGTAGCTGAAGAGCACCTAGCTTCATTCCAATAGTTCTGTAGTTCTTGGCACTACTTCTACAAGCTGAAATATCTTCACTTGATGATTAAGGGCAATCACCCAAATATCCGGATTCTAGGACTGACATAACATTTGTTTCAAGTTTACATGTCTTTGTCTCTCCTAACAGCAATCAGATTGGATCATTTATTTTGTCATAGAGGTGATTCGATGATAAAGAAATCCAGCAATCCAACAAAACCAATCACAAATTCTAAGATCCTCATTGGATGGCTGAAAGGAACACTTTTGCTTCAGGGGAGCACCCTGAGTAAAAGCTTTCTCTAAAAAAGTCAAAATAACCAAATATAAAAACCCTTGTCATGTAGCAAATATTCAACCTTTTTTGTTTCAACAGATTACCCGTTTTTGCTGTTCAAGACATCAATATCATCATTGTCACCACTATTACTATCACCAGCAAAGGCGATAAACAAAATCTAAATTTACAAGCCTGACACCAATAGGATAATGAACTACTACCAATGGCACTGCTCATATTTCTGCAAAATGCATCTGTTCCTACTTTCCAATTTCTTCAAGCTTCAAGAGTACTTGTCCGCTATTGGGTCTAAGAGAAGGAGAAGGAGAACAACAAGCCATGGCAAGCTGAAAGAATTTAAGAATGGATTCTTCGGTAACTGGATTTCCCTGATCATTGCTGTTCCTCAGAAATATGTCTGGATGGTACATATCACTAATTCTATGATCAAGAAGAGCATTTTGCATAAAGCTTGGCAGATAAAAATCCTCATCAGGTGTTGGCTTTTCATTTATTGGTTCCTTTCCTGAAAGTAGTTCAAGAAAGATAACCCCAAGGCTGTATATATCAGTCGCTTTGCTTGCATCCCTCATTTTGATGAGCTCAGGAGGTTTATAGCCCTCAGCTGCTGAAGCTTCAAGCATTTCTTGGCCAGCAGTAGGATTCAAGAGTAGATATAGACCAAAATCCGAGAGATATGGCTGGTAATTGCGATCCAAAAGTATGTTCTTAGACTTGAGATTTCCATGGACTATTGGCTTTTGCAATCCTGTGTGCAGATGATCTAATCCTCTGGCCGTACCGATGGAAATCCTATAAATTACAGTCCATCTATGACACTCCCCATTTCCATCTGCTCAAAGAAACAGTCTATTTCAAAATCGAAACTTCCTAACTAGAAGTTATCATACAGAAATAAGATTTTAACTTTTACTGTGCTATTCCAATACAAAGTTAAAAAATGAAGTGAATTTGGTTGTTGAACATTAGCAGATAAGAATTGCAAGAAGGAATGTATATTCTACAGACAAACCAAAGTTAATCCACAATCTAAATCCAGGTTAGGAGTTCTTTGGTAAACCACTCTTCTTCCATTCAACTAAAAGAATAATAAATAGACCTTTCTTAACAAAAACCCACATCTCAGAATTGGAAAAATGAAGCTGAAAGACAAGAACTTATAGACAAAAGTTCACAATTTAGTCATTCTTTTATCATTTTTTAACTTTGGAAAATGTCAAAACATATATAATTGACCCCTCAACCAACCATTTTCGACTTCATAGCCTAACAGAAACGAAACAAAAATATCAATCCAAAGTTGGGAACAGCACAAAAGCAAATAAACAAAAAGTGAAGCAAATCTAGAATTACTGTGAAGCAAAGTTCAGTTCATTATTTTTTATGCGAGTTAAATCCTGAATTTTACTAGGCTTCCATGGCTGATTCCCTATTCCATCAATTTTTCCTTTGGGAGTTTCTTTTTCGGTGGAATCAAAGAAGAATCAATCTTTCTTTTTCTTCCTTTCCACAAGAACCTTGTTTGATTGAAGGAGAATAGAGAAATAAGTGAATTTTGAGCTTCAAAAGATATGAAGCTCCTGTCAACTAGGCCAAGCAACTGAATTTAGCTTCAGATTTCAATCAATGTCTGTACTTCTTTTCCCGCAGTTTCTTCCAAACCAAGCACAAACTAAAATGAACAGAATCGAAAAAAGGAAAAAAGAAACTCACCTCTGATTAACTGAGCCAGATTCCCATGTCTATAAAACGGATGAACAAGAAGCTTCTCTTCTCTAGGCCCAGCATAAAATCCCAACAGAGGCACCAAATTGGGATGCCTAATGCACCCCAACAGCTGAACCACATCACCAAACTGTTCACCTTTCAAGGCACACACTGGCCTCAGAAAACGAAGCAATCTGACAGTGTTGCTCCTCTGCAACAAGGCCTTGTACAAAGTTCCAAAGTTGGATTTCCCAATCACTTCACCAGGTGCATCGAGAATGTCACAGATAGTGAGGTCTTCTCCACCGCCAAAAGTGATCAAGTCCTCCATTTCTGACTCATCTTCAAGCTTCTGCTCTTTGCTTTCTATGTCACCCAGCTGATCATCTCTTCTTGTCCTCTTGCGGTAAAAGAAGACGAAAAGTACGAGAATTAACAAGAAAGCTGTTGAAGATAATGCAAGAACTAGTTTTAACATGTGGGTGTCTTTCATTTCGTCAAAATTTCGATTCTTTAATGCTTTTCACAAAGAAAGCTTGCACTTTGCAGCTTGTTAGGGGTAGTGCAGTGTTCAGAGGATATTGAAAGTAGAATGGGTTTTCAGAGGAAAATTCTGTTGTTATGGACAGGTTGGGTATAGAAGACAAGAAGGTACAGATAGATTACAGCTTTGTGCTTTTGTGGGAGAGTGTTGAACCCAAGATTCTAGGACTGACGATTGAGAGAGAGAGAGGGAGAGAGAGAGAGAAGAGCTGATGCATCTGCAGAGTCAAAAAATGGAGGAAGAAGAGAGAGCAACTGCCGTGTGAAGCTTTACTATCTTGTTTGACCCATTTTGTTAGCTGTGTTGTTGTAAAATTGGCTCAACTGCCTTAGCTGAATACGCATTAATACGCATTACGTGGTAATTATTTTCTTATAGAAAAATCAATTTATTGAAGCATGCAGCACTATAATTTATATTTTTTTATATTCAATATGAGATTGAAACTTTTAATCATGGACAATTTCATGATGCTCACTTGTTAGTTTTGATGTCACTTTATATTCAAATGTTAGTTTTGATATCACTTGTTACATAATCATTATTTTATCCCCGATAAAATCAAATTATTAAAGTATATAACATCATTGATGACCTTTTATTTTGTATCTAATATGATATTGAAATATCTAATATACTTTTTTTAAAACACATGACATTGATATATATAACTTATTTTTGACCCTTGGAGATTTATAATCTTACAAAGAAGAATATACACAAGTTTTTCACAATATCTCACTTGTAATATTTCAATAATTTTTCTCCATGCAATGCACCATTTGTATAGCATGTTGTTTCATCATAATAGTTTCTATATAGTACTGTTTTTGTGACATAATTTGTTAGAATACCATGGCATTTATGTTCATAAATAGCACATTTTAAACTAATTTTGGCACAAAATAACATAACTTTTTAACTCAAAATTGCCTTCTAATACCTTTTTTTTATTATTTCTAATACTTTATTGATATTAATAATGTAATATGAATATGTTTTTTTAGTAGTTTTATTATAAATTCAAGATTTAATTCAATTAATTAATAAAATTTCTTTTAAAAGATGATTTTTAATAAATTTGAATTCAAATTTTAATATATGTAATTATTTTTTAATTTTTTTTATTCTCATATTGCGGTATAGTTCAAATTAAAGGTCAAAGTACATATTTCTTGATTTACTTACCTCCAATCATCTTGATTATAAACTTAAAGGCAGCAAATTACTGGAACAAAACATCCACTTAAAAAAAACCCTATTTAATATAGGCCTAAACCTTTGAAATGGCCCTTTGCTCTTTTTCAAAGGAAGTTACCTCAACTCACAGGGTTCTTTTGGGACACATTGACCCCCCATTGTTACTTACACATGCAGCATTGAATAAAAATATTTTTAGTATTTTTTTTTTCTAGAATTTGAAAAGCAAAGATGTGACTAGGATGGGATTGGATTGCGAAGGAAAAAGGAAACAAAAGTTTTAAGACATGCTAAAAAACAGGTGAATGTCAGAATTTCGTAATTATACCTTTTTTTTAATAAAAGTTATTTTTTATTTTCCAATTTTATTAAAACATACAAAATTGTATTTTTCTCATTCTTTACCATATATTTTTTCGTTTTTCTTCTATTTAATATCAAACACTTGTTACCTTTTATATGATTTTTTTTAGAAAAGAAAAAATACTAATTAGAAAATATTAAATGTAGTGTCAAATGCTACTAGAAGATAAACAAAATTATTTAATTTTTATCATTGATTCAAATAATTACATTTTTATTTTTAAAACATAAAATTTATGTAAATTTAATATTTGAATTTCAACATCTAAATTTTTCTTTTTCCTAAATCACAACCTTTTTTTGCAAATATAAATATAATATATATTGTTCTAGGAATAAAGAGTAGTCTATAAGTTTCTATACTTTCTACATTTGACTTTCTTTATTCCTTTATTTGTGCTAACACCTTTTCTTTATTTTTCCCAAAAAATTCAATCCTAGAATGATTTTATTCCATTGGTGACCCATTGGAGACCAAAGGTGGTCCAATAGTTTTTTTATTTTTACTGCCTTTGTGAGTCACTTTGGCCAAATTTTCTTCTCCATAAATCACTATAAAGTGGGTAATTCATTATCATCAAATCAATGAATTCATACCCACAATGATTAATTTAGTCAGTAAAAAAGAGTTTTTTATTCAAATCAAAATTTAATTTTTGTAAGATATGTTTCAAAAATAAAATTATAAATATATAAAATTGACAAGTAAAAAAGAATCTGTTTTTTAGGATTGTTGGAAAATAAAATTAGGGTTTGTATATGATACACTGACAGTGTATAGTTTCTATACACTATCAATGCATCAGAAATTGACACCTCATCAATAGGCCCTTAAAAGCAAATATAAATAATTTTTTTAATTTGCTCATAAGGGTTTATTGGTGAGGTGTCAACCTCTGGTGCATTGACAGTGTATAAAAATTATACACTATCAATGTATCATATATAAATCCATAAAATTAATCTAAAATAAATCCCAATGACGTCACAACCATATTAAAATGAATATGAAGAAAAATATTGTTTCATATATTCCATATTTTCTAATGTCAATTATAATTGTACGATTAAAATTTAATTAAACTTATTAAATCTTTTAAGTATGATTTTATAAAGTTAGTTTCATATAGCAGTAATAAAAATTTTTAATTTTACAAACAACATAAAAAAATATCATGTATTTGATTTTTTAAATTAAATTTATTTTTGATATATTTCAAAATATAAATTTTTTAATTTCGTCCATAAAACTTAAAATTTCACTTCAATTTTTTTTTTATAATTTTTGTGGGATTATAAATTGAGAAGTAACACGTTTAAAAGTGATGGAATGCTTCTTGGACTTGGAGATATGATGTGTGTTGGAAAAGTATGGAATGTGTTAGTTTGGTGGTGGTGGTCGACTCGGAAATCAGAATGTAAATTAACGGCGCAGATTGATGAGTTATTTTGGGACCCCACACATAATGAAGCTAAGCTGCGGTGATTGGTGAAATGAGAACCAGTGATGGGTGATGATTTATGTTTTTTTAATATAATTCGTAATTTGTGTAAATAATTTGCATTTATATTAAATAAAATTATTTTTTCTTAATCTAAAAAATAAAAAGTTTAATTATAATTTTTTTATATTCATATAAAATTTTTATTTTTATTATTTTATTTTTTATTTATACTATTTTGGTATAATATTGTCATGTTTTTACTAATGATAATGAGATTTAAAATTTAGGATTAGTTTGAATGAACAATTAGATTGATTTTAGTAAAATTAAAAATAATGAAAAATGTTTAAAGACATATATTTTTAATAAATTATTTTAAAAATTGAAAACAGGAAAAAATTAATTTTACTCTCTTATTATTTTGTTTTTAGTGAGTCAATAAAGCAAAATGCGCTCCCAAAGTAGGCCTTAGTCAGCCAAATTAATTTTGAATGGGACTCTTTCCGACCACGTAAGATAATGCTATTCAATCTCCACCATAATGTCCCCACCTTGTTATATTGTTTTCTCACCTACTTTAATTAAGTTGTTTTTTTTTTTTCAGTTTGAAAAGTTGATGAATATTGTGAATATTCAATATTAATTATTTATTTCAAAATTTACATATAAAAGAATATAAATTTGATTCATTTAATTTGATAATTTATGCACTAAATGTTTTTTTTATGATAAAAGACAAACTAAAAAATTTTTTCTGATAGAATAAAAAAAAATTTGATATCCCTTTGATGTTGGGTGGTGAATTTTTTGTGTCACGAATGAATTTTGTTTTTGTTAAGAAGGAAAGAATGATCAAACAAATGTAATTTAAATTTCAAAATTCATTCAAATCAATATTAGTAAAAAAAATGAAGAAAAAAAATTGAGAGTTATAAGGTAGAGAAAGCAGAGAGAGCTCTGAGAAAGAGGAGAGTTTGCTTGAATGTTTTCTTGATATCATGCCATTTATACATGTACTTTGAGTAAAGAATGAGTCACATCCGTTTTATTTTAGACAGTGTGTGAGATTTAAGTACGCAAATGATTCTTAAATTCTTAATTGAGTAAATATAAACATAATAATTAATTAAGATAGGATAAATATTTTATATATCGATAGTGAAGTTTTTTTTTTTCATAAGTACGGTTAAAATGATGATACATATCTTTTAAAAATATTAATAAAATAAAATAAAATATGTATCATCATCTTAAGTTCGTTTACAGAATTAAAAAATTTCATCACGATATATAAAATACTTATCCATTAAGATATATGTCAAGTTAACAAACTAAAAGAAATATTCATTATAATATTTAGAATATAAAAATTAACAAAATTTATGAATTTAGTTGTAATTTTCTTTTAATTCTTTCTATATAAATGAGATTTGAAAAGGGCATCAACATCCATCCTCCATTTCTTTGGATACCAACATTAGAGGGTTAGCACTTCAAGCAAAGAATCGAGTGAAAAATTAGGGGTTACTACTGTACTGTAGAAAAAAGTTGTTCTACTCGCTTGCTTCTTACGCCGACTTTGTTTGTAAATCTTTTTGCCTACATAATAATTGTAAATAATATCAAATTAAAAAAATTAAGCTTAATAGGCAAATAAGCGCTCAATCTTTAGCCCAAAATGGAATTTAACCCTCAATGTTTTATTGCATGAAATTCAGTCCATAAACTTTTTATTTCAGTGAAAATAAAACCTCAACCTTTTATAATTATGCAATTAAGTCAAAATCTGTTAAATGACACTAACTGTCTTTAGTTTTGCATACGTGGCAGCTGACGTAGATAGCTTAGTTAGCTGCCACGTGACATGCCACGTATGCAAAACTAACGGCAGTTAGGTCATTTAACAGATTTAGCCTATTTTCACTAAAATAAAAGTTTATGGACTGAATTTCATGCGATAAAACATTGAAGGCTAAATTTTATTTTGGGTTAAAGGTTGAGGGCTTATTTGGCTATTAAGTCAAAAAATTATAATTAGAGTTGAAGATTGAATTCATTTAATTTCATCACAACATTTTTTTAATTATTTGGTAACATATTGTTGATTAATTGTGATCATTCTATATATTCCTCATAGAATATTTTAATTCGATGAGGGAAAAGAAAGAAAATATATGTAATAGGAACAAAACAAACGAACAGTTGTGATTTAACTGGAAGATTAGGTTGAGAATTTCATGACTTTAATAATCTTGATTGGTTTTTTGTCAAGAGATATGATTAAAATATAAGATGCACATGTGCTAATGGGACATCATAATTCTATCTTTCAACAATTAAGAAAAACCATGCACCCAACTCTTGTAGTCTTGTTTTGTTTGATATTTTCTATGATCAACAGCACAGTTTTATAGAATAACGTCATATGACTCATGAGCACCATAAAGAAAATTGAATCCGAGATTTCGTTTAATTAGTTTATGTAAATCTTTTTAAAAGATGATATTTAATATTTAAAATTGAAATGCCATTAGCTTATTGCATTTGTAATTTAAAGATAATTTCTGTGTGTTTGTATTGATCATAAATCTCTTAGATTATTTCGACAAAATCCCACTCAATGCAATTTAAGGGTTGTTCATTTTCCTTCTTTGTCTACAATTGGTAATACATGATATCCTATTAACTAGTAGTAAATTGACTTCATTGATCATATTATTACTTTCTTTTTGATCAGTGAAAGAACACACCACTTAACAAAACCATGGTGATTTTGTCAAGTGTGAAATCCCTTATAAACACACACCGCACACAATGCAAGCAATGTGGGACGATGAAAAACCCACACACATATATTATTACCTTTTTAAGATATAAAGTTTTGCAAATTTGATATTCCAAACTCATTATCTATATTCTTCTTTTGACGAGTCAAAGGCTTTCATTATAAAAGAAAAAAAAGTAGTACAATGATGGAAAAGAAAAGAGACATAGCCGTCCAAATTTAAATGGTTTTCCAGCTATTATGAGCCAGGGACCAGGGAACCAACCCTCTTACTGAATGCAAAAGCGAAGGCTGGCTTTGGCTATGGCCTTTGTGGTCCCGCTAAAGTTATGGAGTGATGGACGCAAGAATCTGCAGACACTCTGGTAATGCCAAACATGGATCATTTTCATGGGGAAGGGTTAGAAAACTGTATCTTTCGGTTGTGGAAATTACTGACACTTGATATAAGTTTGCGGTAGACTTGTCAATTCTAAACACTATATGATTACATGACACGAATACAAAACACGAATGTAACATGAACTAAAATTTGATAAAGTTTGTAACTACATTCCACATTCCTCGAGCAATAAGGAAAACAATAGATGGAAATAATGTCTTCCAATTACCATACTACCAATCACGTTATCGTTCTATTAATAATTGTCAACTTGAGTTTATTGCAGTACAGCTAATATGTAAGATAACAGTTGCGGATTTGAATAATGTATATATGTGTTAGAAGAATAAAATTCCTGTTGGATAGACAAGAATTGTTCAGACATTACTGAAAACAAGGGTGTTTAGTGCTTACTAGGGAATGTAATACATAGGATTTGGTAACTTGAATGATCGACTGGATGGGCAGGAGCCTAATAAATCGCTCCATTGATCCCCAGAGTTACCCAGAATCCTGTATCCCTCCTCTACCATCTTACTCCTCTTCTCTGATTTAAATACCGCTGCTAGCTTGCCGTGTTCTTCGGAGTCTCTGCATGGAACGAAAATACAGGGATCACTTAGCGAACACTTTAAAGCTAAATGTTTTAGTTAATAAAGGTTATAACCTAATTAGTTCAATATAAAATGCAAAATAAGAAGTATGGAGAAAGTTCAGACTATGTTTCTAAAGAACTGGTTGTATGCTCATTACAGATGCTAAAAATAACTAACCATGTCCTGTCGGAGGAGGTGAACTGGGAAAAACCATGTCTCCAAGCACAAAAGCAGAGATATGGAAGAGCAATTGCATTTTAAGTTCCATTTGGCAAAAAGTTGCAAGAAGTTAATAATAGTGTGAACAAGCGTTCTATGGAAAACTATTTTCCTAATGGAACAAGATCTATTCCCCGTTCTAGAGCAAACATGCATTGGTGCACTACCACAAGCTTTCCTTAAATTGCCTGGGTGAAACTAGAAAAAACATGCATTCAGACTTTGGCAGAGAATCCTGTCATGAATAAACCTAAATATTCTCCCATGTAAAAGAATATCTTCATTATTTTCCTTAAATCATTCTTCCTGTTATGTCATTCAGCGAAGTTGAAGTTGGTGCATTACCACAAAACCAAATGTCGCTCATGATTTCACTCCATGCAGGAAGGTATAAACAAGAATTTTGGAAAAAAGGAAAGAGGTAGACATAAAGTTTGAGGTCTACCAGGCAAAACAGAGACGCAAGGACAGCAGACAATCAGTATAGCAAAAGTAATGTCTACAACCTGGGGCATAAATACTTCCTTTTTGGGATGATGAGGATTGAACAGAAATTCAGGAAAGTCGGAGACCAATGTCTAAATCAAAGAAGCTGTCTAGCAAGAAAATTTTAAAGCACATCATGCCATAGAAACAAGTAAAATTCACTACTCCATAACGAGAATGGCGACAATTAGAGCTCTATGAAAACCCCAATAAAACTAAAATTGTAGTCCAACACATGTCACATGATAGGATATATCAATAACCAAATTCATATATGTCAATCAAAGGTGTTATGATGCTCACCTTAAAATAAGCTTGTCCCAGCTCTGAAACCCTGCTTTGGTCAAATTTTCAATAGTGACAGACCTTTGTCCTTCACTTCGCCCGGTCAGCAGGAAAACTTTGAAGCCCAAATCTAAAACCTTCTCATAAAGCTTCAGGCTGGGCTCTATTGCCGGTGCCATCCCCCTCTGAACCCACTTCTCGAACTCAACAGGATCAAAAATCTCCAAGCTGCAAATTCACAATGAAACTAGCATTAGATATTAAGCAATTTCAGTCTCACACAAAAACGACAATTAGAGGTAAAAATTAAGTAGAACCCCCACAAAGTCCTATTAATTCAAAGCTGTTCTTCTGTAAGACTGCTGAGAAACTGATAGAATTATAAGAAAACAAGCCCTAATCTTTTGTTTAGTTTCTTGTCTCTATAATCTGCAGCTTCTAATAAACAAAACAGCTCAACATTTACAGACACGCAAATATATCGAATTCCAAGCAATTTTCTTTGCTGAAATCCCACTTGTGTTGTGTGAAATGTGAATGTTGCTTGATTCATCATAATTTAAATAATGCAATCCCCATTCTCATCTTCCTTCCCACACCGGCAACCAAACTGCTTAGCAGAAAGAGAATAATATGAAAATTTCCAACCTCTTTTTATAAATTCCTTACTGAGATTCCTAAAGGTAATGTGCACGTGTCAATATTCTAATTCCTAACATTCCATAAAAGGATATCCAAATTCCATGTTTCTTCTATTTTCCTGAATTTTCTTAGCAACTAAACAACAGCATGAAATGTAACCAACAAAATCAATAACTTACCCATAACCATGCTCAACGTAGTAAGGAAGATTGGACAACAAAGTCTCATCAATATCAAACACCCAAACATCTTTTCCATCTCCACTCAGCTCCACGCTCTTGGCGTAAACCCCAGCCTCATTCGAAACCCTTTCGAGATCCACTTTATAACCTCGACCCGTCATATAATCCTTAACATAGCCCGCACATTCCTCCGGAATTGTCTTCCAGGGACTCAAATTGTTGGTTTCCACAGCAAACCTCCAGCTCGTACACTGTAACTTGAGCTCTTCATCGAATTGCTCGAACTGCGTCTCGATGTCTCCCGGGTATTGTATGATCAGTGGTCTCGGCAGAAGGTGGGAGTTGAAGGCATCGTTACAGAAAGTGGAGGAAATGAGGGAAAAGAGAAGGAAAAGTCTGAAGAACAGCATGATAAAAAAAATGGAAAATTTCTTCCTGGGTAATATTCAAATTCTGATTGGCAATTCAGGAAAAGAAAATCTGAGCCCGGGCATTGAATGAAGATCGTAAAGAAGCGAATCAAAGAGAGATGGGGATTCAGAGAAATGATAAAGCCGCTGACTTTTCTCGGTGGCTATGGAGACAAGGAAAGAAAGTGCGTTTCTTTGGACTTGGGAGAGAGAAAAGAAAAACCTTCGGTAACAGTAACGTTTGGGTTTGGTGGTCTGAAGCGGAACTGACGTGTTGTGTGAAGGCAGAAAGAAGGTTTTAGCTTTTGTGAGACGAAGAAGTTTGCTTTTTGTAAGGCCAGGGAGGGAAAGTAACGGAGTGGTTCGAGAGGAAACGGCCGGGGAAGTTAAGTGGGACCCACTTTGGTCGGTGGGCTCAGTTGAGAACGTGGCGGTGTTTGATTGCATCCTCTGATGTGGCGCGAAAATGACATGAATCAGCACGTAAAAATCATGCAAAATGGACAAGTTATTGCTTAAGGGAGCTCCTCCCTATCCTTAATTGCCTTGTCACTCAGTATTAACGTAAGATTACAAATTAATAATTAATAAATATTTCTTTTTAAAAAATTAAATATTAAAAAAATCTACTATATTTGAGAGTTGTTTGAAATAGGTTATTAAATAATCAAATTTGATTCGGTTTTTCATTTGAATAATTTAAATTTAATTAAAAATAAATAAATTAAATTTGAATATTAAATCAAATTCGAATAATTCAAAAGTAATGCGATTCATACCTAATGTTGATAACAAATTAATAATGATTAAACAAGTCATGTAAAATAATAAATTTATTATGATATGAAAATCATACACAACGTACAATAATAAACTTTTATTAATTATTATAAGCATAAAATAATAAATTAATAATTATATATTAAAATATTTTAAGTAAACTAGCGACAATTCGAGTCTATTTTTAAAATTCTCGAATTCAACATACAAATAAACATATCAATTTCGAGTATTCAATCAAAATAGACCAATTCATAATTAACGTACAATGAGATGAGAGTTTGTACCAAAATACCAGAGTAACCATGAATCGACAGAGAAAAGGCATGCAAAATCGAGAATTTATTGCGAAATAATACATAATTTACAATGCTGTATCACATCTCCATAACTATACCAATTCCTTGTACGATAATATCAGCTAACTCTGCCGACCTCTTTAAGGCTACCATGAAAGCCCTGTTTGATTTATATAATCAATTACTAGACTGAACTTTCGTTCATACAGAACTGTATTGGTACGAAATGAATTCCTTTACTGCTCTGATGAGACCATCTTTCTTATGTCTGCCGCTAAACTTCAGGACCAGTTGCAAATAAGCAAACCAGGCCTCGAAACACCTGCGCTGAAAGTTTGTGTGCTTGAAAAAGCTCACCATCCAGATTCCAGACGCTCTCGTCGCCGAAGGAAGTGAATGTAAAAGCTGAAGTCTGGGAATAACATGAACAATGGCTAGTTGGCTAGAAAAGAGATCTTCTGGGAACACAAGAAAGACAAGACATGGCAAGATAATATACCTTGTAATGTTCCACAAAGTCGAAATTCAGAGGGTTTCCACCTTTCCTTGCTAGCTGCGTAAGGTGCCTGCAGGTATTGATCACGAGTCATCAGCTGAAAACAGGTCTCTAAAGTACGAAGAGCTATGTGAAAGTGCTTGGCATTACCAGAGATAGAATGCATGAGGGCAGTCTTTAATCAATAAAAGATGCAGGAAACCATCTGAGAGGTGTGCGTCAGCTACCAAACCATCAGGTGCCCTTTTGTTTCGGTTAGACATTATGGCAGCGCCAACACTGAGAAAACGCCCTTTAGATTTCCTCCATTTTGCAGGGGAACTTGTTGTGGAAGAACAAGCTGGCTTTCTATTACACACACTGCAATTGGCTCGGCAAATTAGTTTTTCAGTTTTTTTTCGTTTCACGCTCCAAATCTTATCAAATATCCTACTTCCATCTGTGCTTGAAATGATTTTTTCTGATTCAACCTCCAGGTATGCTACTTCTGCTTCATATGACCTTAATGAAGACAAACGATTATCATAACTTAGCGCGGTGATCAAACCACCACGTATAAATGAGCAGTGTTCGCAAGAAATCAACATTGCTTAGACATGCCATTCAGAAAATGCTACTTCCAGAAAGAAAATCTTGTTTAGTAGGCAGTTACTTTTGATAAATTATGATACCAAAAAAAAAAGGGGGCTTCAAAGGCCTCATATAACTGAAGGAAGCTTATTGTTTCAAAATTCAGAATCAACTGCAGTTCTTCTGTAACTATAAATCGTAACAGATGCTGGAAGCTGACTATGAATTTTCCTTATTGAATGACACCAAAACCGCGCTTCATAGCCTACAAACTTGTTAAGAAATATAAAGAGAAATACCTATGTCTCAAAAAGACCTTTGTTCCGGCATAATCATACCGTTTGGGGCCCAGCCACCGGTATTTTTCACTCTCTGTGATGACGTCTCCGTAAAATCCATACCTGACAATTTCACCGATGAGTTGCTAAGAGACCATCATGGTAATTATACATAAGCACATTAGAATGCCTTTCAACTATGGTGACCTTGCTTAAATATCATGACTGTACTTGAAAGATTATTAACTAACACACATGCATTCAGCAACATGGCTGCTCTTGTACAGACATACCTCTACATTGAACAGAAAATTGTAAAACAGTATCAAGTTGTCGACCCGTAACATTTAAATGCTAACATTTTTATAGAACCATGAAATTAGTTATAACAAGAGCCTACCCAGCAAAAGAAGCTGCATAGCGTACACAAGGTTCAACCTTTGAGGTAGACGTAGTTTTCCATCTTACAACTTGAGCAACATCAAGGCACACCCTTTTTCCCAGGACAATATGCAGTGCAGATGTTATAGGATCTCGAGCGCCGGTGGTGCTGCAAGAAAGAAATCAACAAACTTTTAAAGTAAAAAAAGAACATATCCGTGATAAGGTCCATGGTTTGCAATCAGCTATTATGTGATTAGCTCCCCAGGACAGGTGATCTGGATATAAATCCTAACATTTAGTCCTTAGCAATCAGTATAACAGCCCCTAAGACATGCATCCTTAGCATAAGTGGCAGCTCTTAAGACTTAGACCCACAGATATACACGTCCGCCCAAGGCATAAACCACTGCATTGGACAATAGGCCCTAAATTGTTTATGGTACACTCAGATGAGCTAAAATGCAAGGCCAGAATACAAATAGCAGAAAGGAACCGGAGAGCAAAGAACTTTTCAAATGCTAGAGATCTTGTATTCCATCTAAATTATGAAAAACATAAAACCTGAAAATATAAAATGAAGAGGGAAAAGAGAGTTGTAGAAGGTATTTAGTTATATTCGAGTATCTGACAGAAAGAGGCCTTTCAATAGAAACCAATATAGCTTGAAGTCATCCAGTAAACAGCCACCAATTTCTTTAATATTCTTGCCAACCGTTTTATCACTATTTGCCACAGTGAGCAGCCATTTAGTGCAAAAATGTCAATGCTTATGGCAATGTCAATATCAAAAGGAGATTTTAAAGATATGCACTAATACTTGGACTCTATTCAAGTAACAAACATTAAAATAGTCACCCAAAGAGCCTCCTACGTGCATCCACATGCTCAGCTACAGAACTAACCCTACTATGTTGAGTCTAAAACTAAGTGAAAACATAAAGAAGCAAGACTCATAAGTATGAAATAATATACCATATCACAATGGCATCCGTTGAACCTGCAGGAATTATTCCAAATCTAAACCTCTGATTAGGGAGCAGATACTCAATTCCTTGATCTGCATACATATAAAAATTTTATTGAGGTTTCAAGCATTGATATATGTAGATAACCTACAAACACCACAAATCTTGAGGGACAAACAGCGGAGTTCCATCATTATTTTAGTTGTAGAGATATGGTAAAAACTAACCTATGTAGTGACAACCATCATTAGTTCCTGTAAATAGATGGCAACACGTTTATACAAGATAAACAGAATAACCACAACTTTATACATATGGAAATATAGTTATTATGATACACACCCAAATGGGAAAATTCCGATTCATTACGTGCTATACTTGGGAGAAGAGGATCACTCTCTTTGTTGAGATGAATCTCAGTGCCTGCTCCATTTGGATTGTCAACTAATGAGTTGCCATCATTCCCCAGGGCATTGAGAAAATCTGAAGGGGCAGGAGGGAAAGGAGCTTTATGCCTTGAAGAAAGAAAGCCATTAAGGATCTCATTGAAGAAACCATCACCACCCTGTAAATTAAAATAAAAAAAAAAGCAACATTCATATATATATTTATATATGGAAAATACCATTACTATAAACTTATCACAGAGTACAAACAGATTAAAGATTACTAAAAAAACAGCAAACTGAACCAAGGCCACCAAAAAACTGGGGTATAAAATTCTAAAAACTATGTGATTCAGTGCAGTTGCAACCTAAAAAGGCTGTGAACAACATGTAGTACCATGTAGACTCTGAAAACATGAACTTGAAATGAAAAGCTTTTATCTATTCCATAAACTTAACAACTTACCTATTATGAGGTAATTTAATACTATTCTAGGTAACGGAAAGATGAAAACACTTACAACGGCTACAGCACCATCATATGAATTCAGCTCTTCGTTTGTTGTAGATGTCATCACATCAAATGCATGCCCTGCTCTCTCTGTTACAATCACCTGAAATGGAAAAGATGTTTATTGTTGGATAGCTAGCATGCTTGACTCAGTTAGAGGTATTATGTGGACCTTTATACTTCAGATTAATGTGTTTAAATTTCCATAATAAACGAAATGAAAATTAAGGAGGAAAATATAACATTTAATTATCCAACAAAATACTCCAACAGTTATAATGCAAGAAACATCTATCTGCATTCTTTATGGATGCTTACCTTTGTGCTTATTTTAGCGCGCGAAAATATAGGAGCCACAGTTTCCCAGGTCTTCAGGCCATTTGCTTTCCCACTCATTGGATGAACAAATACCTAGTTAAGGGAAATAAAACAAAAGATCTCGCTTCTAAATTCTC
This sequence comes from Heritiera fomes, assembly GCA_032173925.1. Taxonomy (NCBI): domain Eukaryota; kingdom Viridiplantae; phylum Streptophyta; class Magnoliopsida; order Malvales; family Malvaceae; genus Heritiera; species Heritiera fomes. Next base: position 716,656 of record JAPDPM010000005.1, on the reverse strand, counting down.
TTCAGTTTGCCACTAAAAATGTATCTTAAAACATAAAACTTTTCACAAACTGTAGAAGACACATACCAAAAGATTCTTTGGTCTCCCAACTTCCTTATTTAGAGAACCATTAATTTTATTTACCCACATCTGACATGTCTGCAAGTCCTTGTGACCAAAAGTGTATTCGGCCAAGATCCAAAGGCAAGGCTGCGAGTTAGACTTTTGAAAAGAATGCACTACAAAGCGGTTCATCTGCATCAGCAAGGAAGATAAATCACTGAGAAATATTATTCATAGTATGAAAAGGGAACAAAGAAGAACAGAAGCAAAAAAACAAACCTCAGAATCCTGAGAGTCATTCCCCAAGAAACATTCTCCAGTACATGTACGATTTGGTTCTTGAATCATACCACTATAGATTAACTCTACAGCATAGATATCAGAGAATTTTAACTCTGTTGCGATTGTAGGATCAATTTTGATTCCCAAACAAGTTGATCCACCCTGTTCCAGTAAACACGAAGACACCATCAGAAGCCAAATATGACACCATATTCTTTGTGTAAAGCTCAACTCGAAAAAGCCAAAACAATCAAGAATCCTTACATTGATCAAAATGTAAGTAAACAATCCAGTAAAAGCATCAAACATTCAATCAAAACCAACCTATCTTAAACCATAATTCAATGTATTTCTCAACAATCAAAAGGCATCTCAAGTCATACACCTCAAGAAGGGAGATAAGAAAAAAGGACGTTAGGATCAGTGAAAACAAAACTATACACAATTCAGATATTAAACGTTAAAGATATGATAATATGGAAAAATCAAAACTCGATATCAGTAGTTACATCAATTCGTGTACATGTCAATATACTCAGACAAAGAAAACTTACAAAGGAATCAAGCGATTTCCAAAATAACCCATCCGAACGAAGAGTGAGAGCAACCTCTCCAACGTGATCCAATAACACATTCGAACTCAACACGGATGCTTCACCTTTAACCTGGGCATTTCCTTGGGATTTATCCTCAAAATTACCATTTATTTCCATTTTATTAGATTCTGAAATAAAGACTCGATTTTTTTTTTTTATAGATTGAGCTGGAATTGAAGGCCCTAAACTGGGTTTCAGATTGAGAAGATACCCAGTTTAGAGCAAGACACGACACCCAAGTTTTTTCTGTGTTATTTTTGGCATTGTTTTGATGAAATACAAGGTTTGGCATTTCTGCATTTTTGAAGGTCCGAATTGAGAACTGGGTCGGGAGCATTCGGGTTTGGTCCACCCTCAACCCGACCCGAGCATCTACTTCGACTCTTTGAGGCCTTGAAGCCGTTGAAAATTGGCGCCTTTGTTTTTGTCGTGGATTTGTCATGTTTGTAGCTTTTCCAAACATAAAGATGTAAGAAAGTTAGAAACGGCAACATTACCAAGAATCAAACTGACTTAGTCTTCAATAAAAAGAAAAGTAAAACTAAAAAGAATGAAAATCTATCAATGGGGTGGATAAAGTTTTCATCTTAAAAAATAGCCAATGAGCTTTTGTGTAAATCTTCATTTGTGAACAACAGAAATTGATAAATATTTATTGGTAACATACAACAATACATGTTCTTGATGAATTGAACATTCTCAGTGATGGTCCAGACGGGAGGCATATTACAGTTACACCATTTCCCTACTGCAGAGGCAGAAACAGTTTCTGGACAGCACAGTTTGATAACTGAAAACAAATAAAAGCCTGATGCCTTACAGTTACGCCATGGAAGGACACTTTCACCATGTCCAATTGCACCATAAGCACCAATTTCATCAACTGCATATGCAGAAGATCCTGCAATTGGCTTCACAACAAAGTCCCTTGTTAAGCCCCATGTTATAAGGTTCACAGTGATTTTCTTTCCATCTTGCCCATTTCTCCATGGACTCTGATGAACTTAGGTTTGTGGGTCAGAAAGACTCATTGAAATGGAAATGGCAGAAGCTTGACTGCCGACAAGCATTGCGTGCTTGGTATGTTGCATGACTAATCTTGCAGCTTTGATTGCGTCCTTCACTTACCCCATAACAGCAACATCTCCTCTCCAATCTCCATTGTGGCCAAATGCAAGTCCTCAGCAAACACAAAAATTACAAGGAAAACAAGGTGAAGAGAAAGACGAGTTTTAGTTCCATGTTCCAAAGAACACTAGTGGGCCTGACCACGCGCGGGTGACAGACCACTCAACAATCCTGTCAGTGGTGCCCATTTGGGTTTTCTGTTATTCTGAGGATAAAGCCAGGGGCTTTTTGTAATTTTCTCCATGTGATTTGAAATGCAGGGAAAACAGGCGGGGTTTAGTGAATCATGGAGAGTGCCACTAACCGTCTTAACCGTCACTTGAACAAAGAGTAGGAGAACGAATCCTCTGCACTTCCAGTTCTGTAAATCCCAATGGGTGTTCCATGACTTGTCATTATACAAGAGGTTGAAAGGAATGCTGATGCTGACTTGGGAAAATTACATTGGCGGCTGCATTTTGCATCCATGAATCTCCTCAAACAAAACTAAAGAATAAATTAACGTTGGGTTTTGAATCTGTGATCAAGTAATAAAACAAGAGAAAGTTCTTGAAATGGAAAGACAAAGTGATGGAACATACATTAAGAAAGGGCCATGGACTGCTGAGGAGGATGAAGTCTTAATGAACTACGTGAAAAAGTATGGTCCAAGAGGCTGGAGCTCCATTCGATCCATGGGACTTTTACCCAGAACAGGAAAATCCTGTCGTCTTAGATGGGTTAACAAGCTTAGACCCAACTTGAAGACGTAAGTTTCTCATAACTCATCTTAGGGTTTCTTTCTTACATTGTAACAAGTATATATTGGTATGTTATCGATAAGTTTTTGAGTTTTCTTTCATGGGGTTTCTTGGTTTTGAAGAAAAGTGTTGTAATTGTAGTAGCTGGTAGGTAAGAAAATGGTGGGTTTGTTCATTGCATGATTAGAATGAATCTAATGAAGCATGTTAATCATTTTTCTGGGAAAAACATGTGCAAATGGCTAGTGGATGCAAATTTTCAACGGAGGAAGAGAGGGTGGTGATAGAATTGCAGGCAGAGTTCGGTAACAAGTGGGCGAAGATTGCTAGGTATTTGCCAGGAAGAACAGACAATGATGTGAAGAATTTCTGGAGTGCTAGACGAAAGCGGCTGGAGAGAATTCTGCAGACACCTACACCCAAGTCACAGAAAAACAAAGGGAAGGATCCTGTTCTTCATGAAATGCCAATGGTGGAGGTAAGAACATCAAAGCTAAGCTAACAACAATGGTTGTTTTTCGTCTGTGAAACATGAAGTCCGCACTTTCCACATCATGCAGGTTATGTGTTGGATACTTGGAGTTTCTAACTTTGTTACATTTCTTGAACTTGTAATTGTTAAATATGTTTTCAGGTTCCACCATGTAACTGCATTCCATTAGACCAAGGATCATCGTCTCACGAAGAGTTCCATGAGGATCAGTCTAAACATCCTTCCTTTTCGGGAAACTCGGAAGAATTCAGGATGGTGCCTCTACCTGATCTGATTATGCCGGATTTACTAAACTTGGAAACTGGCCTTCCCATACTAGACATTGCGCCCGTTCAGATGATGCCATCCATTGAGCCCTCTCTGAACTACCCTGCTTCTCTACTACCGCAACTGCAACTAGACCTCCCAATCTTGCCAGACTGCCAGGACCTTGCATCAGAGCCCATTGATTTTAACTTTGTAGGCATGTTCAATGACCAGGAGGCTTTTGAATCTGAAAGTAAATCGAAATCGTTGACCAGGTTTCCATCAATAAAGGACAATGCTCAAATTGGAAAGAAGGAAGACAGTGGAAATCACCCTGCCATATCTGATAGCTTCTTTGATGAATTTCCAACAGACATGTTTGACTACCTTGAGCCGCTTCCAAGCTCATCAGAGTGGTAACAATAGCAGAAGGAAGAGCTGTGCTTGATTTTCTAGTTCTAACCTATGGGACTTTCCTACCATAAAACTAATTCATTGGCAAACTGCCGACTATGCTAGCTAGTGCAGCAACTCTGGTGGTGAAACAGTGACAAGTGATATCTGTTAATTCATGTTATAAATCTATGTTAATCATTTATTACTGACAAAGGAGAATTTATCTGACAGGTACGATAAAACATAATATTCGAGCTTTCAGAGGACTTTAGACATTGATATGTTTGCTCTGGTCTATAGAGCTTCATATAGCCCTAAAGCAAACATCATTTTTAGAGAAGGATCATGAAAATCCAATCTGGTGGATGAAATCCATAAAGAATTTGACTATTACGTAACTTACGTTCACTTAGACATCCTCCCTGGTAATAAAGTATGGCAATGAAATGCTTGCCTATCTGATCCATAAACCATGTTAACCTGAATCTGAGAAATCAAGGAGTGAGAGCCGAGGATTTAGAGAACTTTACATTCCATTTGTGAATATTGCAGTGGATTCTTGACATTGTCAATTTATACATGTGTTAGCTGTTGCCAGTTTGCCACTGCTAGGGTTAAAACTTAAAAGAGAAGGCTTTGAATATAATATATCATCCATCCTTCACTTGGATTGCAAATAAACCTTCAAAGCTTTGTTTTAGAGATAGGCATAATTCGTTGCAGCCCTATCTCCGAAATAGACAATATGTTGCAGAACAAATAACTGCATTAGAAAGAAACTCCCTAACGACTAAACTGTACAAGCACACATGCAAGAGCTTCACCAGATTTAGCTGCCAACAAAATATCCACTTCTGCACAACAATCATCTTGACTGAATTTTGAATTTCATCCCCAGAGTTGATTGATTTTGTTGGGCACCATTTATGCGGCATAAGGAAAGGGGTTCAACTTGGTCATCTCCAGACTGTCTCATTAGCATCTGTGAATATGGGATTGTGTTGTTCTATGAGGCATTGAATAACCTCAATGGCACCAAAATCAACTGGCATGCCATCATCTAAAGGAATGTGGGAGGAAGCATCTATATCTTCTCCATCATCTGTAGCAATAGAAAAGATGAAGGAAAATGAGAACCTTCTAGTTGTTTGGAAACATATTTAGTCACCATTTCTTCAGAGCAAGCATAAGTTGATGCAACGGTATCCAATTAAATAGAAGGTAAGCAACACGAGGAACCCTTAGTAACAGAAACACAAATTTCTATTCCAGAGAAGGTTTTCGGTCCCAAGTAGTGGAAGAAAGAGAAAGTAAGAAAGAAAGGCAGAAAAAAAAGAGGGGGGGGGGGGGGGGGGGGGCAGCTGTTCGCTTTCAAGAAAATAAATTAATTAGGTATTTGCTATCCCTGAATGATAGAGAGTCAGATTCCTATTGGCATGAAATTATGCATTCTCACACACATTGCAGTGATATAAGGACGGATTGTAGCAGATAGGAAAAGTTACCAGCCAGCATGTCCCATGCATTATAAGCAAGGGTCGAATCTGTGTTACCCTTGGAAGGACCTTTGGGTGGATGACTCCAGTATTTCCTATAAGATTCTGGTTTCTGACCCTTCTCCCACATAATAACAGGGGCCATTTCCATTGCAAGGCTTCGCGCATCCATCTGTTGGAAGATAAATAACCATTAAACATTGTTAATAGGTGCTACTTATCTATTAAAATAACAACTTTATGCACGTGACTCCAAGTCATTTCTTTGGAGGGATGGGGAGGGTGGGACGAGGGCAGAGGACCATCATGAAGGAAACAAGAAACTGCTTCAGAGAGACATTACCATAAATGAACAAGCTAACAATAACGTACAAGAAATAAATTATGCATAGGAGGAACCAAATTTTTGCTTAACGCCTATTACAAGGTAAAATATTAAAGTCTGCAAGATCTCAATGCTAAATTTCGCATACATGGAGAAATAAAAGCGTTTACAATTATATTCAACCTTACTCAAAACCACTTTATACAGGCAATGCATGTATTTATGCAGTAGTGAAAGCAGATGGATGTAGATAAACCCTACCTTGTTAAGGACTGATTTCTGGCTAACACGAAGCAGCAATGCAGTGATAAACTCAATAGTCATGTAGTTTACACTAGGAAGCTTCTTTAATATATTTCTCATAGCATGTATGCTAGACCGGGTACCTTTGATCTCATTATAAAGCTCAAAGGTAGTCAATGGCTCAGGAAGACTAGCAATGTAATATTTGGCCAGAGCTGCTACATCAATAGGATTCACACCCTCTGGTATTGAGGCAGTGAAATCTGTGATATACATATGACAACAAATTATGATGCAATCCAAACAGAAATAAGTACAGATAAAGTTAGTTTGGATAACATGCAGGATACCTTGGTTATACATAGAAACCAATTGATGAATGACCTTTTTATCTCCTTCAGCTTTAAACAAGTATTGAGAATTCAGACCTAAAAGTCAAAAAAACATACGTTACCAATGTCTATTGCAGTAACATTGTTAAATAAGTACCGATAGTTTTCATCTTAGTCACCTGATAATACAAGATAATCTGCACATTTCACCAATATAAGAGGAATGGGTCTGCTGAATTGCTGCCGTTGCACAGTAACCTCAATAGGAACTCCAAATACTGAGGACAAAGAAAAAAAAATAAGTGGCTGGCACTATGCATTTCCAGAAATATCCCTAAAATATTAGACTTGAGTAATTAATTTAATCATCTCTATGTCATGGTCTATCAGTCAGTGGCCAAGTATGAAAAGAAAAATGCTAAAAAACTTTGCCTGTTAATTGACTAAATCAATCAGAAAATCATCAGTATGTCATAATACATCAGTCAATAAGCAGGTATGATAAGAAAAATGCGAAAACCTTTGCCACGTAAATGGCTAAATCAATCAGAAACTATGATAATAAAACCAATTTAAACCCAATGTTATTCTCACAGAAAATGCTAATTAGTCAAGTGCTGGACATACAGAAGAACTGAAAATTAAGACAATCTTACAGCACCAGAATACAATATAAACAAACCTTTGGCAGTAAAATTGTAAAAAAAAAAAAAGAAGAGATAAAACTAATGTATTTTAAAACTTATACTAGTTAAAATCAGAAACATTTTCGCAATATGAGTAGGATGAAAGGTGCATGAGTTTAGGGCAAAAAGAAACAAGAATTACAATTCAACGCAGTTTCCCAAACTTGAATCTAGAAAATCAAAGATTTTATCACTTGATAGAATCATAGAGAAACTTGTGCCTTAAACTGTGTCACATGATCTTGATGCTAGGTAATGATTTTGGAATCATAAACAAAGGAAACAACAAATTGAATAGTTGGTTCTTAATGTAGAAATTTGTTAGCAAAAAGAATGCACATGAAATTCGCATTGTGTTCTTCAAAGACAACCAGACAAGTACTGAAAGAATAAAGTAGGACCAAACATATTCAAAATTTCAAAAGAAAGGAGGAAATAACATGGGTCCTCAAAGAAGACACCATTTGGGAAAATGCACTGGCCAAGAAAAAGAAACTTACCATCAGTGCTGGCAACACCCTGCAAATGGAAAACAAATGATGAGACTTCAGATGCTTGAAAGTACATGTAAGAAGACAAAAAATATAAAAGCAAACAACAAAAATAAAAGAAAACCACACAGTCCTATACCTTCTGCCATCGTTCTATATCTGTCAAAATTATCTTGCTCTTTTGTGCCGTCATTTTTGCCACCTGTAACAAATTCACCATTACATACATATGCCATTCTATACCACACCTTCTGTGGAAGCCTGGACTAGCCTAGTTTGATTAAAAATAGCAATTATTATCAATGGCTTGTAGTAAGCATCAATAGATTGCATTTTTAGATACACAAGATCAACAATACCATAATAATAGCATGGAAAAGCACTCAAATCCAAAATTCATCGGTTACTTGATGTTTTGCAATAACAGAAGTAATATCCAATTGCAATACAAACAAGTAACAAATACCCTTTCAATAGGGTTCAAAAAGGATATCTCGCTAGCATAACATCAATTTTGATAAAAACACAAGCTTAACTATCAGAACATGTAGATTGAGGCAAGAATCAAGACAAAGAACAGGGCTAGAACAGAAAAGCACACAATCATAATTAAAACAAAAGATCAATCACGGATTAAAGCAGCCTCTCTCTCACACAATGTACTTTACACATGATTGACAAAACGAAAAAAATTAATTAAAATTATTTTTAGAGCTAAAGTTTACCTCTTCAACTTTAGTTTTCCCAACAGCAACCTTGTCTTTTGTCCCGGTGATGCCTTTCCTCAGAAAGGTTCCAGTCGTTGCAGCAGCTGTTATAAGACTCTCCTGCACGGCATGTCTTGTCGAGGGCTGCCGGAGAACCGCCCATCGGCTTTTGACAATGGAACCGAGTCGTTCCGCCACATCAGCGACGTTGCCTTTGGCATCCTTAGAAACTTCCCCGAAAAACGTTCCGGCCGTTTGGCTAGCTTCCTTTAGCTTCACCCCTGCAATCAAAATTAAAAAAAAAAAAAGCAGTTCACTGATCCGAAACAATAGAAATAATAAATAAAAGAAAATAATTAAGAAATGATAGATTAAAAGGTACCTGAGGAAGAAACGAAACCACTCGCCTTCTCTTGCCACTGCTGCGACACGACTGAAGGCATAGCTTCTGATTAACGTAAACCGGAAATTAAATTACAACGAAATATCAAAGGAAACTGCCAGAAAAAGCGAAAAAGTAGAAAATTGAGAGAAAATAATCGAAGCAGAATTATACATAATCATTTTTCGTGATCAATCAAAATCAATGATCGGCGCAAAGCCGTAATTTTGACGAAAAGAAAAAGAAAAAGAATCTTACATTGGATTTGAAGCGCTGATCAAAGAAGAGCTTTTCCTTTAGCGAGTTGAATCTCCGGAGGCGATGGCAAAAGTCGGATATCGAGAGAGAAGTCGTTGTCGTAAAGGTCACTGGGCAACAGTTCTAAATTTAAAAGCCAGCTGATTCATGAAACTGGTCAGCGATCTTTAGTTGACCATTCGGACAAATAAGAAAGCGCCACGTAGGAAGTATCTCCGAAAATACGCGGACATGGATCTTGATGGTTCTAACGATCGGAAAACGGCTCTACTCTGCTGCTGGCCCCTGCTGTTTGCTTGCTGCTCCTGTGATTGGAAATTGAATCCCACGCTCGTAAAAACCAACCAATTAAATTAAAATGAAACAAAAAAATTATTGGTAGAAATTTTATATTTTTATTTTAATTCCGTTAACAGAATTAAAAAATTATCATATGTCTCATTGTTTTAATTATTTTTTAATATACTTTAAATTAAAGATATATATCATCAGATTAATTCTATTAATATAATTTGAAATTTTTATTGACATGTATGAAATAATTTTTCATAAAATTAAGAGTTATATTAAATTTTATTTGACTTAATTTATGTACTTAATTTGGAGCTTAATTAGATCGGCTGCTCTTGGAAATAATAGTTATAATTAATAGCAATAATCATTGAGTTGAAGGCAAAACTTACGTATCTTACTTTAGTTGATCAGTAAAATAGACAAGTACCTTAACTTTCATAAGAAAAGTCTAAATGTGACAAAATTGACTTTATTCTTCGATGTTGCACTAGATGATAAAAGCCCTTTGTCTGTGTTGATTGTCCAATTTGTTTATTTTTTCACTTGGATGGTTTAAAATTGTTTGTACAATTCCAAGGTTATACACTCAATATAAATCAAAATATATTTCAAAAAATATAAGATTTTATTAATTCTATTAAATACTTTATAATAAGTTAAAATTCTTTAATTTCATTAGCCAGGAATAAAATAAACTAGTTTGTATTGAGTATTATAACTACAAAATACTCTGGGTGATTGTCTCACTGTTAGTCAGTTAGACTTCCAGTTGTTGTTCTGTTAAACAACCGTCTTATTTTATCTCTATAAATAGTTGTATAAGCTCATCAATTCAATGAGATAATCATTCACATTTTCAACAGTTTTCTGTATCTACATACTCTCCTTTTATCTTCCTCCTTTACTTGCTGCTCATTTCTTGAAGTTTGTATGATTTCAACACACTGTGACGACTGCAATTGAATCCAAATACTGTTTTCAATCTCATCGAAGTAATTGAACAAATCATACTGTTCATTTAAACTAATCCTAAACGTTCATGCTCCCTGCATCATAGTCCCTTCCTCTTCCTGCATGAATCTTCTCCAAAACCAGTGACTCCTCCAGACTTTTTCCACTTCTTCAATAGGCAGATTCTTAGTCTCCGGTAACAAGAAGTACACGAATGAAGTCATTGCCGCCACCCATCCGCCGAAAAAGAAGACAATCCCAGACTTCATGTGGCAAAGCATGGCTAGAAAAGTTTGTCCGACAAGGAAGCATAAGAAAAAGCCTATTGCTACTGTAATGCTTTGCCTTGCTGACCGAATCTCTAATGGAAAAATCTCACTAGGGACCAACCATCCCAAAGGCCCCCAAGACAAGGAAAACGCGGTCACATATATGTATACCAGAACCAAAACCAAAACCAGGTAACCACAGCCCTGGCTAAGAGCTGGTCACCTAGCATGGTTGCCATGATTCCTCCAACCACTGTTTGTGACACCAGCATTAGAGCTCTGCCGATCATAAACAACACTCTTCTTCCAAGTTTATCTACTACAAGCATGGATATTAATACTGAGGCCAATCACAACTGCTGAGAGTAATGAAGCACTTTCGCCAAGGCCAATTGTCCTGAAAAGTATTGGAGCGTAGAATGTGATGACATTGATTCCAGTCACTTGCTGGAAAAATGGTATGGCTATTGACATTACAAATTGAGGCCTGTACTGTCTCTATAAGATTTTCTTGAATGGGTGTTCCATGGTTTTTGAGGTTGAGCTTGCTTTGACAAGATCGTCGAGTTCTGCTTGAACATCAATGGTGCCCCATACACTTTGCAGCACATGTTTTGCCTTTTGGTGGTGAGCACTGCTTGACTGGATTAAGCTGTTGGCTGTTTCTGGGAGAAAGAGTGTGCTTAGCGTTACAATTAATGCTGGGACTGCTGCCATGGCCAGGGAAATACGCCAGCCCCAACCGCCCTTGATCTTTTCAGTGCCAAAGTTAGTAAGGTTAGCCACAAGTACTCCAATGCCAACACCCACCTCGAAACCAATATTCAATGCTACTGTCTTGGAAGAGCCATTTCCGAGATATATAATGGCACTGACTCTATAAGAACAACAAATGAAGGTCAAAACAAGAAACTTACTTTTTTGGCAAACCAAATGCACAAAGCTTCCAACTGGTTGGTAAATCCGATCCCAATTCCAAGCAAGACACGGCCAAATATCAGCATGTAGATGTTAAGAGCTGCACTGCCAAGGGCTGAACCGGCTAGGAATGCAGCTCCTCCTACCAGGATTGATGGCTTGCGGCCAAAGGCTCTGGTCACAGATGATGCAAAGAAGGAAGCAATAAGGCCAGCTATACACAGGAAAGAATTAAACAAGGTTAACAGCTGGCTATTGTATTTGCAGTAGTTGCTAATTCTGGTGTCTCGTTTCATTTTCTTGTACACCTTTGGGAAGAATTCCTTGAGGAATGGCTCCATGGAGGTCACCCCACCTTCACAATTACACCATTGTCAAAGTAGATCACGCTCAATTCTGTTTATTTTTGCAAGGTAATATGCTTCACTGAGAATCTGTCATACCATGATAATAAGAAAAAGGAACAACAGTTGTGTGAAAACAGCAAAAAATCATAGTCTGTATAATCATGAGGAAAATAAAACTTCTAAATCAAATTGGTCAACCATGAAAAGCCTTGAGTTACGTATCCATAGGATTGTAGTTGGCATTGGAAGAAACTCCTTGAGCTAATGAGCCTTGTGAATGAGATTACTAAAGCACAAGACAGGTATGGAAGTAAGCCCATTTTTTGGTTTGACGACTGGCTTCAACCAGATCATCTTAGTAATTTTTATGATAGAGATTTAATTTCACAGATTGCAATCCCTGAGAATGCAACTGTGACCTCTGTTATTTTGACAAATGATGAGCATAAGATTTATCTTCTCTATGGTCAAGAGATTTGCAATTAACTTTGGCTAACCTTACCTTTACTGAAGATGAAGATGTTACTGTCTGGCACGCATCACAGTTCGTTAACTTTGTTCTTTCAGATATATGGAACTGGATCAACGATAGATACCCTAAAATGGCTTGGCACAAATTGATCTGGAACTCCTCATCCCTCCCTAAACATAGCTTCATTACTTGACTTGCTTGTATCAAGAGTTGGGGTGTTCATTGTCTAAAAACACTTACATTTTCTGTGATGTTAAGGAAAAGTTTGGGGATCACCTCTCTTTTTTTTGTGCTTGCTTTCTCAAAAAAAGTATGGCAACTTGTTTTAGCAAACTGTGTTTTTGATCTAAAGATCCAAAACTAACAAGAGGAGCTTGATTGGACTATTCATCATTCCAAAGGTAAATCTTCCATTGCTTTGCCTTTGAAGGGAGTTAACGTTCAAGAAATTGTTTAAAACTCAGTAATTGTTCACCTACTGTTGATAATACTCTACAGGCAATTAGTTTTAATGTAATGTTTCGTCTTTTAAAATTTGAAAATATATATATATATATTGAAAATCCATCTATTAGCTTTGCATGTAAAAGTTGATGATTATATAGGAAGTTACACAACTTCTTTTATATATAGAAAGTCTTCAGGCTTCTTTGGATTAATGAAATACCATTTTTCCAAAAAATGAAAAGCCTTGAGTTAAAGTAAATGATGTCAGCAACTCATTTAGCAGATAAAGAAGAGGGAACAGTATATAAAAATTATCATATTGAAACAAACCTGAAATTCCAAGATCATAACCAAAGAGAACTCCTCCTGTGGCAGCCATCAAACATGAGAGAACAAGAAGCAAGGTCATCCTGCCATTGTATTGCCTCTCTTCACTTGTAATTCGAAGCACAGCCGCCATGTCCTAGCCCTCCAATGTCCAAAGCTCAACAGCATAAACAGGTGAGAGAGGGACAGAAAGATGGTTATTTAAGGCTGAAACAGAGCATCCATTTTCTTGTGGACAGTATAGGAGCAATATAGCATGTGGGGTTGAAGCATTTAAGGCGAATATGTATGTGTTTAACGTCATAGAGACTTCACTACCTATCTGTTATACTAGCAATTATGACATCAAAGCAACAAAGAAAGAGAAATGGAGGGATTGATAGAAAGGGCATCAGCTTCCGGAATGGGAGAGAATATATTCATAATTCAACCGTATATAGTGGCAGCTTGAGTCACCTAGTCAGGTCATTCGATCATGACGGGAAACTGTGATCTCTTGTAAAGGGAAAGCTTAAGCCTTAAGCAATCCAGAAGGTTACGTGGATTTTTACAAACACATTAGAAAAAGACTCGCTCGTTCATGCGGAACGAAGTAATAAAAAGCAATTTTCTTGTCAAACATTGATTCAAATGTTACGATGTTGTTTTACAAAAGTAGAGAGGTTACTATAAGAATCAGTATTAAAAGCCTCCCTGGATTCTGTCAAAACGTGGCCTTTTAAGGCTATAAACAAAAAGTAAATATTAAACAACATGCAAACAAAACATAAGACCCGAAACCCACAGCTTAGAAACCTGCAAAGTAATCATTCCAGATGGAAAGAAAAGCAAAATAAAAATTTGAAGTTATGAACGAAGAAAAAGCAAAGGAAAAAAAATTAAAGGATAAAATGCGTAAAAACCAAATCAACTCTACACTTAATAAATTTACCAACCTGGACAAAGCAAGATAAAGGAAAGAAACATGTACCAAGGACAAAACACAACAAAATACACAAAATGACACGAGTAAGCTCAAATTTGTTGCTTTTTTGTGATATTTATAATATAGAAAATTATATATCATTTCAGAAAGTACAAATATTTGAGACCAAATGGCAGACAAGTAGAGCAGACTCAATTATTAATACAAGGATGTTGGATTCGAAATCATAGGATGACATATTCAATGACAGCATTATCCTAGTCATATCCAACGAAGAGGCTATGGTTCATTATTCCTATTTCGCCATACCTTCTTAAGGAGATAGCCTCCATAATGATTCATCCAACTTTATACTAGCTTGTCATAATACATCTTCCGCTTCCAAGTGGAAACTTGCAAGTGCTTACGATAAGAAATACATCCAATCATCTGACCCTGGTTACGCTAATTCTACGAATACAACTTACAACAAGCCCCAGCTCTTTTTTAATCATTAGATCAAGAGATTGCCAACAAAGTAACATAGTCACTATCTTAAATAATCAATCAGAAACTAATTCTACATCCCTTTTCTGCAAAACAAGATTGAAACTTGTTTGAGTTAAACCTTGTCATTTTTCTAGCTTGTAAGCCTTCTCATCCACTTGATTTCCCACAATTCTTTTCCAAAACCAGTGCTCCCTCCACACTTCTTCCATTTTCTCAATTGGTACATTCTTGGTCTCTGGCAACAAGAAGTAAACAAATGTAGTCATCACTGCCACCCATCCCCCAAAAAAGAAGAAAATCCCTGCCTTCATGTGGCAAAGCATGGCTAGAAAAGTTTGTCCTGCAAGGAAACAGAAGAAAAAGCTGACTGCTACTGAAATACTTTGCCCTGCTGATCGAATCTCCAACGGATAAATCTCACTAGGGATTAACCATCCCAAAGGACCCCAAGACAATCCAAACCCAGAAACATATATACATATCAAAACTAAAACCAAGAAAGCACTCGCCTTGCTCAATCCACCATGATCCCCTAACAAAGCTGTCATAAGCCCTCCGATTGTTATTTGTGTTGCAAGCATTTGAATTCCCCCAATCATAAACAGTACCCTTCGGCCACGCTTATCCACTACAAATAAAGATACAAATATACAAGAAATACTGAACAAGCGAATCACAACTGCAGACAAGAGTGAAGAACTTTCATGCAGGCCAATTGTCCTGAATAGTAGTGGAGCATAGAAGGTAATGACATTAATCCCTGTCATTTGTGCAAAAAATGGTATAGCTGCAGCCATTACCAGTTGAGGCCTATACCTTCTCTGCATGATTTTCTTAAATGGGTTATTTGTTTTTGAGATTGAGCTTGCTTTGATGATATCATCAAGTTCTGCTTGGACATCACTGGTGCCTCTTATACGCTGAAGCACTCGTTTGGCCTTTTCATGGTCATTTCTATTCTGGATTAAACTGTTTGGTGTGTCCGGGAGAATAATTGCACCTAATGTCAGGATTGATGCTGGGACTGCTGCCAGGGATAGGGAGATACGCCAGCCCCAACCACCCTCGATCTTTTCAGTGCCAAAGTTGATAATGTTAGCCATGAGTACTCCAAACCCAACTCCACTGTCAAAGACAATGTTCATAGCTCCTCTGTGTTTGGGTAGCGCCATTTCAGAGATATACAGTGGGACTGACTGCATAGCAAATCAATTGGAGCATAAAAAGCCAGTAGATATTAGAGCCATGTAACTTACCATTGGACATGTTTTAGCACTAAACCCTGTCAGAATCTTGAAATAGCAGAAATACATCATTTGGCATGCTTAAATTAGTGTTCTGGAGCTTTATGGTCAGGCTGGTGTAACAGTTAATCAGTCTTTCCCTCATTATTGAGCTAAATGTACTAAGGAGGAAATCTATGGCTTTGGTAATTGGTACAATTGCCTTTATTATTTAATATAATCACTGATAAAAACCATAGGAAGGTACATAAAAGAGGGGTAAAAATTGGTAGGCCAAGTCTTGGTTGTTAATTACAAGAATTATTATCATCAGTAAAGCATACTTTGTTTCACCAAGTCAATGAAAGACTATAGTTAACTGCTATCACTGCAATTTTACTCTTTTCTACCTCCTAATTGCAGGGTTTTCTTCGCATTTAGCATGTAAATTTGCTAGCAAACTTGTTGTTCAGGTCCATTTTGCGAAGATTTTGCATACCAAAGAAGAAATAATAAAAGAAAGTGGAATAGATTATACTACCTGGTTTCCAAATCCAAGTCCAATGCCAAGAAAAATACGGCCAAATACAAGCATGCACAAGTTAGAAGCAGCAGCGCCAAGGGCTGAACCAGCAAGGACAGCAATTCCTGCTACAAGCATGGATGCCTTTCGTCCAAAGGCTCGGGTCACAGATGAAGCAAAGAAAGAAGAAATAAGGCCAGATATGTAGAGTGAAGATGTAAAAAAGGTCAACAGTTGGCTATCAAATTTGCAGTAATTGCTAATCTTGGTATCTTCTTTCATCCTCCGGTACACATTCGGGAAGAACTTCTTGAGAAAAGGGTCCATGGAGGTCACTCCACCTTAAATCACAGTTGCAAAAGGATTGTAAACTATGGCAATCTAAAACTTAAGAATGAAGTATTAATTTATTCTTCAAAAACCCACAGTTACATAGAAGATTATACCGTGAAGACTGACCTGAAACTCCAAGATCATAGCCAAAGATAAGTCCTCCGGAGGCAGCCACCATGCATGACAGAACAACAAGCAGGGTAATCCTGCCATTATATTGCTCTCCTTCAATCGCCATAGCTAAGAGCACTCTTCCAGCTGATCACTAATCTCAACTATACTTTATAGACAGCAGCGGTCGATTATTTTAAAGAAAAAAGCAGTTGTGGTTGACTACTGGAAGACTTTTGCGACAGCATTTCTGCATTTGCGTGTGGACCAAACGGAAAGGAAG
Source organism: Heritiera fomes (assembly GCA_032173925.1). Lineage (NCBI taxonomy): Eukaryota > Viridiplantae > Streptophyta > Magnoliopsida > Malvales > Malvaceae > Heritiera > Heritiera fomes. Next base: position 699,901 of record JAPDPM010000005.1, on the reverse strand, counting down.
GTTGCGGGTGCTGGAATTTTGACTCCTGAAGTAAAAGTGGGATTGCATAGTAGAATAAGACAAAATTGCTTGGTGTAAGTGTAAGTGTAACCTCCTTGAGATGAGCTGAGAAATGGAAGCCTAGAATTGGATTTTAGCTTTGAAGAAGTTGAGAAATTGTGGACTAATCCAGGATTCTTAGACGAGCCTGCGAAGCCCGTAAGCTATCGGGCTACGCAGGAGGTGACAGATAGGCCGACAGGCATAGCCCATGACTTTGGCAACTGGTTGTTCCAGGCTGCAGCTCAAGGCTCCGTATTTCATTGCCCATGATTCTCTTGTACATCAAACACGGGAGAAGACAAGGCGCATCTGATTATTGCGGCTCCGATTTGAAGAAGACAGATATACTGTAGTAGGTGACAAGTCAAAAACGCGACTGGATGGGCCTGTTAAGACTTGGGTTCCAGAACCAACGTTTGCTTTTGCTCCACTCTTGCTCGAAGAATACCAAACACTCGACTTTTACTTCCAGGAGTAAACTGGTAATAGCCAGGGCACTTGATACAGATGCTGTAGCTGCAGCACAGACGACAAAAATGGTCAAAGCTATCAGGGTTCATGAACTTGGTGGACCTGAGGTCTTTCTTTCCCTTTCTGATGCTTTGTTACTTTGCTTTTATAACTTGTATAAGTTTGGTTGAATAGTCCTATGGGTAAATAAAAATCGATTCTTTATTGTTCTCAAGCTTAGCCACTTTCAATTTTTCCCTTCATTTTATCTGATTTTGATTGAATTATACTGGGTTTTTAGAAAGTTAGCTGTTTGATAAAGTCGGATCATTTTCTAATTGTGCATGTTCGTATATTTTACATTGGAGCTGTTTAGATTGGAGTGTTTATAGCTATGATTTGCTTGAATTGTCTTCAAGACACTGGCCTAGCTACCACTGTCTTGTTTTGCATAGCCAATTCATTTGATTGCCGTTTTTACTTAGTACTCCACTGACTTTGATTATAGGTCCTTAAATGGGAGGATGTGGAACTTGGGGAACCCAAAGAGGGCGAGATACGTATTAAAACCAAAGCTATTGGACTTAATTTCATCGATGTCTATTTCCGCAAAGGAGTTTATAAGGCTGCTACAATGCCTTACACGCCAGGTTTGTGAATTGTATCAAAGTTTAAGAGTAGAAGTTTCACACTGCGGGAAATTTAAAACTTTCCAGTCTGATATGATATGTGATATGTTTAGTAGACCAGTTAATCCACAGAAAGTCTCTGTATTCTGTTCTCGTTTATTAATGTCTTTTGACTCATCTGTCATCTTGAATTTTGGGGTACTTTCATTGAACAAATTATGTGAATGCATAGAAGTACTGGAAAAATAGGGAAGTTAAAATATAACAAGAGAGGCGCACAAAAGTTTGTGAATTCTACCAAATTACTCTTATGGTTGGTTGTTATAGCTTATTTCTTTATCATAATTTCATTGTGTAATTATCACTAATCTTACTTTACCATAGTTGTCAAAGCTTTATGCTATTAGCTCTTCAAGATAATGATCAGCGCAATCATATTTTTCAATCCTTAAACCTGGTCATGACTATTTTAACCGTTGGAACTTCAGATATCAGATGTAATCTATATAAAACTTGACATTAAAATCTGAATGAGCTAGTTCTTTCGGGGTTTCTTTTCATTAAGTATTCTGTATCTGCTTTTCCTTGAATGACTTGAATTTCCTGAAGTAGGCGGCATACTGAATTCAAAGGCAAAGGGGATGAGAAGTCATTAGGCATTAGTTTTAGCTGTCAACTTGCATTAGTATGAAATATTTCTGCGTTTTTTGGATGCACAGGATGCTCTTTAATTGAATATGGTGGGTTATCAATTAACCCCTGCATTTCTTTCTGGAGTTTTTTTTTCCGTTTTGATCACATAGTAGCCGACCCCATGTATTGGGGAATGGCTAGCTATTTGTATTAATATGCATTTTTGCCAATGATAGTTATTGCAGAAATCATTTGCTTCCTTTCTTTCATTACAGGTATGGAAGCTGTTGGAGAGGTGACAGCTGTGGGACCTGGACTAACTGGCAGGAAAGTCGGAGATGTTGTAGCTTATGCTGGTAATCCTATGGGTTCATATGCCGAGGAGCAGATTCTTCCAGCAGACAAAGTTGTGCCAGTTCCTCCTTCAATTGACCCTATTATTGCTGCATCTATCTTGCTTAAGGGTATGACCGCCCAGTTTCTAGTACGTCGTTGCTTCAAGGTAAGTTGCATAGATACAAGTTATTCCAACCCTTGTTTTGGTCTTGTTTTTAATTTAGAAACAATCTTAATTATGTTAACAAAAGTTGTAATACGAGATCATGTAATACAGGTTGAATCTGGACACACAGTTCTTGTTCATGCTGCAGCTGGTGGTGTTGGATCTTTGTTGTGCCAGTGGGCAAATGCCCTTGGTGCCACTGTCATCGGAACTGTCTCAACCAAAGATAAGGCAGCTCAAGCAAAGGAAGATAGATGCCACCACGTCATAATTTATAAGGAAGAAGATTTTGTTGCCCGTGTCAATGAGATAACATCAGGAAAGGGGGTTGAAGTAGTGTATGATTCTGTCGGGAAAGATACCTTCCAGGTAATGGCTGTTCTTTTACCTTATTCTACTCATAAGTGAATGGAATAGATTTCTATATTATAAGGAGTGCACTTTAACTTCTATTGTACTTTGGTTGAATTACGTTTGACCTTCTAATTTGTTTTTCGATCCTTATGTTTTCTTCTATTTCAGCGAATACATCTTATTTTAGGATGAATCCATATAATTGAACTTAACATATCAGCCCAAGGGCCAAATGACATGCTTCTATGAGTAATTTCGGTGCACTTTGCAGCCTGAAATTTTTATTTTATGTTGCACTCAGCCGGTCCCATGTTAGTGCACTTAAATTTTGTTCTGAAATTATTCCGTACTATTTTTTCTTTTGCAGGGCTCCTTGGCATGTTTAAAGCCTCGCGGATATATGGTGAGTTTTGGGCAGTCTTCTGGTGCACCAGATCCAGTTCCATTGTCTGCACTGGCAGCAAAATCTTTGTTCTTGACTAGGCCTTCCATGATGCAATACACTTCAACTCGGGACGAGCTGCTTGAAACTGCTGGGGAGGTGTTTGCTAATGTTGCATCTGGCATTTTGCGAGTTCGTGTGAATCACAAGTACCCTTTGTCTCAAGCAGCACAGGCACATGAAGACCTTGAGAATCGCAGAACATCTGGGTCAGTTGTGCTGATCCCATGAGGCATTGGAAGAAAGCTCCTTATCGTATTCTGGTTTGCTTTGAACTCCGTTTGCATGTAAAAAACAAGTTATGCTGTAACATGTCGGATTATGTGAGAACATCAACTCTAGATATATGGAAGTGTATGTTGAAAGTTTGAAAATGCTGCTTTTGAGGAATTGTCATGTAGTTATCTTGTTCTTGATGTATTCCTCTCCCGTATTCGGGTATGATATTTTGTCTAAACTTGTTGAACGATCTGTTTTTAAAATTTTAAATTTGTAAATTTTTTATATGTTTGTTGTATAGTTAGTCGTTGGATCAAGCGTGTCATGTCTGAGTTTTAAATGATGAAATCAAAGTTCGATTTCATGACCAAATTTATTTAATTAACTTAATATTTGTGTTCAAATCTTTTAAAAAATTGAACCAATTTTTGAAAAAATTTAAACCTCCTATGAACAAAAAAAATGAACCAATTTTCAAGTTTAAAGGAATGATTCGACTTTTTGACTTTATTTATCGTGTACTAAAAACAAGAAGGGAAAATTATGAACAACACTTGAAAATAAATATTTTCTCCTAGGATAAAAATATTTTAAAGATAATTTTATACGGTCAATGATAGAATTATAACAGATTTTAAGATAATTATGCTCGAAATGATAAATCAATCAATGATTATCATATTTTATCTTCAAAACAAAAATTTTAAACTTCCATTTCTCTCCTGAAAACATCAATCATGATCAATGATATTAGCAGAGATCAGACTCAATAGCTAGCAGAACGTCAAGGGGAACCAGTTGGCAGATAGGTTAATGGGAACTCAATCCAGAAAATCATATTGGAAAACTCCATGGAAGCTTTTATTTCCATCTAAACCTCTCAGCTTAACCCAATCTCCATCTTCTTCAGATGCTTTTTTGTCCAAATCCAGTAAGTACTGCCCTCCTGCTTAATTAGTCTTGCCCTTGTTTCTGTTTCTACAAGGGTCTAAACTATTCAAATTATTTGTGATCTATTTGAGCTTGATTATTAGATTTTAACTTGTTTATTTTCGAAACAAACTTGAATTACTGAATAATAAATCAAGTTAAATTTGAATATTTTAATATTCGAGAGTTTTTCTATAATATATTTTAAATATTTTATTAATTTATCATTTTACCTTGAAAATTGAAAAAAAAAAAGAAGACTTATCAAGTCTAGTTTAAGCATATTATTCAAGTTCGAATGACCCCGAATATTCTATTCAATCGAGCTCGATCATCAAAATCAAACTCTTTTAAGTAAAATTTTGAACTTAAAATTTTCTAATTTAACTAAGCTCAAACAATCTACTTGAACAATCAAGCTCCTATCTGTATGCACTTTATCTGAAAAGCTGAATCACATGTAATAAGCAGGAGAAGCTGATTCGAGGAAGGATTGTTCCGAGAAGTTGAAAAAGAACAGCAGCAACTTTGCATCCAGGGTCCGTGACCATGGTAAAACTCTCCTTTAATTGTAATCAAAGTAGAGCAAACTTTACAACTGGAATACAACGATTATGGCCGATATATGTTTGTAATTGCAGTGATGATGGGGTCGAAGTTGTCTGAAACAGTGAAGGGAAAGCTGAGTTTAGGGGTAAGAATAATTCAAGAAGGCGGAATGGAGAATGTTTTTAAACAAACATTCGCCATGAGAGAAGGAGAGCAGCTGCGGAAGGCTTTCCAATGCTATCTGTCAACGACAGGCGGTCCAATTTCAGGGCTCTTGTTCATTTCCACCGAAAAGGTTGCCTTCTGCAGTGAAAGATCGATCAACGTCACTTCTCCGACCGGACAACTGATCGGAACAGCACCATACAAGGTTGAACATGTTCCATTTTCTGAGTTTTTACTGCAAAAAATGAAAGTTACAACAGTGTAAGTAATGCAAATGCACAAACATTTTCTGCAGGTTTTGATACCAATAACGAAGATCAAAGGAGCCAACCGGGGTGAGAATGTGAACAATCGAGCACAAAAGTACATGGAAATAGTGACATGGGATGGGTTTGAGTTTTGGTTCATGGGGTTTCTATGGTATGATAAAGCTTTTGATAATCTTCAAAAAGCACTTTGGTTGGTTAGTTAACTGCAAATTGCAGAAGAGGAGGGCTTTGGTTCGTGCTTGAAACAGAAAAATCTCCACTTTCATTAGGGAACTTTAGCTATGGTGAAGGCTCTGACTATGCAAATATGCACATTTGTATTCATGTTCTATCACAGAACTGAAAAGAAATAAGATTGGGTGCCTAGAAACTGACTAGGAATGGAAAATGTTGCATATTCGAACGTAAGATATATACTATCTGCCTAATTGCTTAGTCGGTTGAAAAAAAGTTTGATCCGTTAAGCCCTTGCATTGTATCCGGATAACAGTAAGTCAAACACCAGGTTCATGATCGTTTAAAGGTCCAATTATGGCTGCCCATGTTGAGTCTACAGCATTTTTGCATAAGGCTACCATTTTAAATAACTTGACACCTTGTGCTGTGAATCTTTGCAGCATGAAGGAAAAGAAATTTCGTAAGTAAAAAAAAAAAAATCTCGAGGATATCATCATAGATTCATTCACCCTTTCATTGCTCCAGGAGCTCTCTTTCCTTTTTAACCTTAAACTCTCTTATTTTTCTCATTAACTTGTCTTAAGTAAACACTGACATGAGCATCAAAGCATTTTCGAAATCCTAATTTCAATATCCCTTGACCTTTTTTTTTTCGTTGTCAAACCCAAAACTACTACTATTTGCTCAACAAAGAATGAGTGTTGGGGCCCAAAACTACCTCTAGAGGCCCTATCATTAATAAAAACTTAAGGCAAGAGGTTTCGTCTAACCATATTAATAGCTCATTTTATAAGTGTCATTATAATCATTATCAGAGCTTTTATTTCAATATTAAAATAGGTTATATGAACAAATATATAATCTCACATTAAATCGTTAGTATGAATTCTTCTCTTCATTTTATAAGCATAATAAAAGAATATATCACTTATCATTATTTATAGTTGTGTGAGATTGAGTATGAAATCCATAAGCGGTAAATTTTACATAACTTATATATTATCATTACTTAATTATAGGATTATAGTAAAAAATGGAATTAAAATACTTCTTTTTTATAAAATTGTAATAGACCAAGCTTTGGCTGCAATAAAAGAGTACTGTGTCTCCATTCTTCAATATTTTTTTTTCTTTCGTACAAAGAAGATCGAAATATGAAAACAAAAATATATTTTGAGTTCATATATAATCAGTCAATATGTAATATTTTTACATACATGTGTTTCTGACATAACATAAAAAGATTAAAATGTTAGAATGTAAATCCCAAAACTGTCGTATGTTACTTTTTCAAAAAAATTGGATAAACTATTTCAACTAAACCCCGATTAGTGAATTGCAATTGCTCCATTTCTTCTAAGAAAACCAATCTTAATCATATTCATGTCCCTATAGTCTCTTGTGGTCAATTATTCTCAGCTATATTTAAGATTTGAAGGTGATCGGATGCAAAAATTTATTTCATATCAAATATATACAAAATACAAAAATTATTGTATCACAATTTATATTCATCTCTCAAATACAAAATAAATTTTACAATTTTTGTTAAATTCATATAATTTCTCATATTATTTTCACATCATACCATAACAACGGATCTAAAATTATTGTTTCTACTCCTAATAATGCCACTAGGAGAAGTAGCTCATTGGACAGCTACTGTCTTAAAAAAAATTATAGGAAAAAATTAAAAAAAAAAAGGCTAAAATAGTAAATTAAACTAAAACAGCTTCTTTTGGGGGGAAAACTCACGTGAGATACAACACGTCTGGGTGGGTTCACCTTCCTCCTCCGCTGCTTTTTCTTCCTGCCTTCCTTCCACTTCCAACAGCAAATTCCCTTCAGCATTTACTCACTCTCTCCCGAACAACAACCTTTCTTGTATATATTCTGCTTTCCTCAGTTTCCTCGCTGCTTTCTTCATTTTCCTTTTCGATTTTTCTTTTATTTTTCTTCCAAATCTCATTTCAATCCAAACAGTACTTAATTCCAGGCTTTTGAGCTGAGTCTAATAATTTTAAATCCGAGGTATGTCTTATATATATATATATATATTTTTTTTTTCATTTTGATTTGTTGCTTTGCATTGCTGCTTGGTTCCCAAGAAACCGCAGGAGTGAAAGAAAATTTAGTATAACTAAATATTTTCGTACTTTGAAGTTTGAACTTCCATTATCTCTCTTGTTTGGTTCATTTTCTTTCTTCTGATGATGATGATCGATCATTTTAAACTTAAAAGAACAAAAATGTATCACGAGCAATTAGTAATGGACGATCTCTTAGTACGATTATTGCAGAAGTACTCGTCTCTCTGCATGTTTAATTTGTTACGCTTTTCTTGTTTTGAGCTTTGATTGGTGCTCGTAGATCGAAGCTTCACTATCTCATTTAAGTATTTCTTAAGCTATTTTCTTCTTTTTTTATTTATTTTTGTTTTAAATCTCTCCATGAGAATGTGTATAAAGAATAGCTGAGGTCTGCAAATTTTTACTTGGAATCTTTTTCATGCATACACGGTTGCAATGTTAATTTTATTAATATATTTATAATATACCCATAACTTCAATCTTTTTCGGAAGCCCTAACCCACTCTACCTTGTATCTTCGTCCAAATCAAAGTGATTTGATCCAACTTTTTTTCTTCTTTTCTTCGTTTTTTCCAGTTTTTATATTCTGTGGTATTCAAAACAAGGTTGTTTTGTTTTGTTTTTGTGATTTGTAGATCTGAACTGCAAATCAATGGCGAAAAGGTGGCATAAATATGATGATGAAGCAGCGGCTGCTACAAACCTCACTGTAAGCGCCTTCTCTCTCTCTTTCTCTCTCACATCAGTGCACGCTTTTTCCTGCGCTTTCAATTATTCCCATTCTTTTCTGTTACTCTGATTCTGTTGATCCTCTCTCAACCTCCGCACGAGCACCCAAGCTCACGCGCCCTTCTTCACACCACCAACTGCACCAGTCATGTACCCAAAAGGGCAGCTAAACGTTTTCATTTTGCCGCGGACATGCAAAATTCTGTTGTCTCCTACGCGCACACTGAAATCGCGCGCGTATACTCCATCGTCTGTACCTTACCAAAGAACAGAAAAACGAAAGAATAAAGCCGGTTTTCACGTACACAAACTATAATACCCAGATCCTTTTTTTATTATGATGTTAAAGAGAGAAAGCTGTGAAATGGGTGAGGTGAGTTCTGTTTTGAATGGCAGGAGATGATTTGCTTGAAAAGGCAAGGAGGACAGTGCTCCGAGGACGCCGCAATGACGCTTTGTTTGGGCAGACAACTACTGCTGCCTTCTTCACCCGATTCTGAACTCGGTAAACACAATCTTAATGCATATGCTGCATGTCCTCCCGTTCTTCCATTCTGTGTTTTTATTATGTTCCATTTATGCCCTCCTTTCTGCTTCAATTTCACATTTCATAGTCCCCTCTAATTCGTTGTCTCTCACCTTTCTGATCTTGGTTTTGTTGTTTCGGTATAGATGTTGCAGCTCATATTAGAGTTGGCTCTTACTACGAAATTGATCACTCCAAGCTTCCCACTAAAACCCCAGACCAACTGAAGTTAGTTCGAGTTATCATGGTAACAAACCTTCCCTCGAATGAATTAAAAAGAAAATGAAAGAAAAAGAAGAAAGAAACCCATTTGTTTTCAGTTCACTTTTTCAATCCAGGAATGTGGTAACTGGTGTTATTTTTGTTTTCCAGGTGAGCAAAAAGTCCAAGTGCAACGTGTCATTAAGGTATCCAAGCTTGTATTCTCTCCGGGCACACTTCGGCGAGAGCAATCGCAGGAAACTGGACAAAAAGATGTTACCCTCGCTGGATGAACAGTACGCAATGGGATTGGAGCTTGCCGGAGATGTTTTATATCGTAGGATCCCACCACATGAAATTGCAGTGCAAAGGAATCAATGGAGCTTTTGGGTGGTTGGATCTTCCAAGGAACAGAAAATATGGAAGAAGCCGAGCCCAAGCACAAGCACAAGCCCAAGCCCAGTTACCATTACTGGCTTCGTCAACGTGGACTCTAAGAGAGGCTTGTGCTTGTCTGAGCTGAAGTCCACAGGGATGGTCCAGTGGGGTCGGCGTAGGCAAGTTAGGTTCTTGGGTTGCCACGTCGAGGGGAGGCGGGAACGGAGTTTGTCAAAATGCGTTAAAGGGGAAGAGGAAGACAAGGAAAATGAAGACGATGAAGAAGATAAAGAAGAGGAAGAAGAAAAAGAAATAACGGTGAGTGATGACGAGAACATGGAAACAGATAGGAAGAGCTGTAAGAGGAAGCTCCTTGAAGCAAGCTACAGAACCCAGATGCCAAAGAAACTAAAGCATGATATGCAGAATCAACAAATTACACTTTACAAGCCAAGTAAGAGAAAAGAAGTCAAGAATTCCATTGAAAGATGGTCTGTTCAAAGGTGAGCTACAGTTATTTAATGTTTATTTATTTCGCATAGGTTGTTGTTATAAAGCTGGTTTCTGAGATTGATGAATGAATGTTATGAAGGTATAATTTAGCTGAGACAAACATGTTGAAGATTATGAAGGAGAAGGAAGCAGTGTTTGGGAACCCAATACTCAGGCCAGCATTGCGAGCAGAGGCTAGGAAGCTGATTGGAGATACTGGTTTGTTGGATCATTTACTGAAGCACATGGCTGGGAAGGTGGCTCCTGGAGGAGAAGAAAGATTCATGAGGCGTCATAATGCAGATGGAGCAATGGAGTATTGGTTGGAGAGTGCTGATTTAATGGACATCAGGAAGAAGGCTGGGGTGCAAGATCCTTATTGGACCCCACCTCCTGGTTGGAAAATTGGTGATAACCCCTCCCAGGATCCTGTTTGTGCTAGAGAGCTCAAGAAGCTTAGGGAAGAGATAGCCAAACTGAAAAAGTATGGATCATTGTTCTTTTCAAGTTACTTTTTTATCATTCGGTTGCACATACTTATCCTCTGTTGGTATTGCTCTTTATGAAAGCAAAGTATATGATTCGAATTGCATTTCTTTTTTGAATGTTTAAAAAGGGGCATGCTGGAGACTAAGAAGACTGAAGAAGATTCAGCTCTTGTCATCACCCCAAATTCTTCGTTTGCAAGGAAAAACTTGGTTCATGATACTACTATGTTACTTCCAATGAAGGTAGATCTTAAAACTTGACATATTTTCTTTACCATCCCATGTACTCTTCTCTGAGCAATTTCTCGGATTGTTGCATAGGAAAACTACTTGAATTTGATGAATATGAAAGCTAAACTTGATAGGCAGCTGGCGGAAATTGCACAATCTTTGTTTGGACTGGAGGTATACACCAGGCAGTCACTCAATTCCCTCTGATTGAAGCTTACACTGTTTTCTGAACAAACATGGATGAATCATGCAGGAAGAGATGGGGAAGCTAAAACCTATGGTGGAAGATCCACTGCTAATAATGGGATCAACGACACCGCCATTAGGCACTGAAAGAGAGACAAAAGAAACGGAGAAAAGTAACAAAACTCCGCTGGTAATATCAGAAGAAGAAGAAAAGGATGGTAACGCTAATGCAAAGACCCCAGCAGTCCCAAGAACAAGAAGAAACGCTGTGGCAACAGAAGAGGACAAGGCTGCAAAGATTGAAAGGCTGAAGAGTGGCTTCAGAATTTGCAAGCCACAAGGGACCTTCCTATGGCCAAACATGGCCTTGTCCCGTCAGGTTGTTGTCCCAATTGATGACTTACTGGCGATCCCCACTCCTCCCTCTGTCGGCTCTTCCACCACCACAGCTCCCCGCCTCGTCCCTAGTCCTCAAGACCATAGGCCTCAACCAACTTCAACTGTCAAACCACTGGCTGAGAGGCGAACTACGGTTGCTAATTTCTCTTCCACATCTGTCAGCAGACACCCTCCGCCTCTGTCTCCGAAGGCCACCACCGCCATCACCGCCAACACAACTAGTACCTGTACCACCACCGAAACTACTCTCATCAACCTCAACGACGTCCCACACAACTCCCATGAGCATAGAGTTAGTTGGTCTCACTCTCACAGTCAAAGTCACGCCTCACCCTGTCCATTCACCTATCAGAGAAGATATCATCACTTAACGACTTCTTCCATGCCACGAGTATGTACCCACAATATCAGTATCATTCTTTTCTTTTATTTATCTTAACAAAGCGCAAACCGACTCCTGTAAATTGCAATTTCCATTCTTGTACAGGTAATACCTGCTAAGAAAGAGAATGAGATTAGCCAGTGGGAAGGAGGCCTTAGCGTGTCAATGGGACCAGAAACATGGTTGGTTCTCTCCACTCCTAGCTCTTCCATAGACAATAATCCTAGGATAGCTTAGAAGAACGGTACTATTATTATCATATAAAATAAAATTTATACTGGAATTTTTTATCGAAAAAACAAATTATGCTGGAATTTGAAGAACTATTATTAGTCTAAACTTGGGAGTTTTCAGTTGTAGCCAAAAGGCGGTGAATCTGTTTTGGTATCAGGTATTTTAGTCTCCTTTTATGGCAATGTATAGCATAAAGGTAAGGGATAACAATTAACAGGTGATTGATTGAATGCCTTTGGTTGAAATATATATACTTTATTTTTGCCTTCTGTGTATCTTGGTTGCAAATTTCACTCCATTTCATGCATCAAGGGACAACGGCAGCATTACTAGCAAAACCAGTAAAAAGGTGATTGAGTAGTGATAAGCTTCACAGTCACAAGACATATCCTAAGATTAAGCGCGTAAATGAATTAACTATTCATGAGTAACAAATCAAGTAAATTTGAATATCTTAATATTTTACTAGAATTTAACTCAAGTAACTTGTGAAATTAATCAATTTTTTAAATATATATTTTTTATATTTTTGTATGAATTACTATTTTGTTCTTATAATGTATCGTTAAAATAACAAATCGAATTTATTAAATTGAACTCGAATGATTTGAAAATTTTGTCAAATCGAAACTCGGGCTTTACAAACTAAATTTAATCCAACTCAAATTGAAATTTTAGTTTTAAGATTTAATATTAAATTAAACTCGAACCTAATATTATAGTGTCGACTTGATTTTATTACAACCTCTTCATGATGGTAACGTAATGCTTATGTCACTTAGCCAAAATATTAATCCAGCTCGACATGTAACAAACATCAAAATTTCGAAACATCCAAATTAACGATAAAATCTCAAATCTTCTATCAACTGTTCTTTAACCTGACAATTTAATACAATACATGCACTAAATTTATTAAAATTGAGATATATAATAGACTGTTGGCTTGCTTACTGAATTCTAGGCGAAGGTACAAAGGAAAGAAGATAGATTTAACAGAAAGAAGATTCATTGAAGACATTTTTTATTTTGAAAGTACGAGGAAAGAGTTGCACATACACAAAGCACTTGAGAAACCCAAATTCAACCGTACAATAAGATGATACAGGAAAGTAAAAGTAATATTCACAGCATTGTTTTAGGGTGAATCCATGTTTATGATCAAAGCAATCACACATATTCTAAAGCCTGGCACTTAAGCTGTAGCAATCGTTACTGGGAACTTGAAACTTGACATAGTCGGATAGTATTGCGACAAGCTTTTTTATATCTTCTGTTGTGTGCACTGCAGTCAAAGTCACTCGTAATCTGAAGAAAAAAAAAAGAAAAAGATTATATACACGTAACAAGTATAAATTTATGTGTATGAAATACGTATATGTAATATTGTTTAACCCTGCGGTGTCGGGAGGAACTGCTGGGGGTCCGACTGGCACAACATAGAAACCGGATTCTAGCAATTCCCTGATTAATCAATGGCAATTCATAGTGGTAGAAGTTGTATGGTATTGATTAACATAATTAGAGATGTAGACTAGTCAAGCTATTCGTTAAATATTCATGTCTGATTCGTTTATTTTTAGTCGAACTTAAACTTGAGCTGTTCAAATTACTAATTAAGTTAAATTTAAGTATTTTAATATCTAATTCGAATGATTTACTAATCTAATCAAGTCAAATTCAAGTTTCAAAAACTAAATTGAATTAAGTTTTTCCATCAAATTACGTCAATTGACTTGCCCTAAACATAATCAGTGAGAGAGAGAAAGAAAGAGAACAAACTGGCTAGCTTTGCATGTCTTCTCTGGGTCTCCTATTATAACGCATGCAATCTGACTTGTGACAGGGATTCCAGTTAGAGCTTGAAACTCTTGCATCCGTTTCTACGCCATGATTCTTTTCTTGTCACCACCACCGAGGCTGATTCATAGGTTGCAGGCAATACAGTCAGCAGCAGAAGAATGATATACAGAAGAATTACGATTAGCTAAGAAAAAGGAATCTTGAACTTCACCATATGAGGCAGCAGCTAAGGGGACCGGCGAGTTTGTTGAAACTATGAATGAACATGAATTGTTTCCAGATTTTTCTGTTCATGAGTAACATTAAAAGCAAAAATTCTTCTCTCATCATTTGAAGGTCTCGGTTTAAAACAGCTTTTTCGTTAATTCGGAAGAAAGGCTGAAGTTATTACCTGCATGTTATGAACCCTCCAAGAGAAGATGCTGCCTTGCTCACAGTGCCGACGCAAATGTCAATATCGTTTTCACAGTTGAATTCCTCAGCTACTCCTCCGCCATTTTTGCCCCAAACGAAGGTTCCATGAGCCTGAAAAGTGAAAAGTTTTTAGCATCTGAACGTCCTACAATGATGGAAAATGTTCTTATAATTTCCATGAAGAATTGAATAATCAGGAAGGACTTACATCATCAAGGACCCACAAGAATCCATGCTTTTTGCGAAGCTGAGCCAGCTCAACCGTGGTGCAAAGTCTCCATCCATACTGAGAAATTGAGTTTGTTTTTATCAGACATGGTGAATGTGGTCGCTAATTTTTTGAATTGTAATTAAACCTCCTCATTCAAGTATCTTTCTATGCAGTAGCACACTATCCTTTCTTAATCAAGCAAATGCCGCACTCATATTATGAGATATTATCTGTTTTGATTTTAAAGTGTTATGATTTTATCCCAAAAAAATTATTTCACTAGTATGAATTTAAATTTCTACTTACAATATCTTGATGTAAAATTGAGATGTTATAATTATCTATCTATGGTAGTATTTTTAAATCAACAACCAGAAAAACTGAAAGCAGAAGTCTACATTTGCAAAGAGTATTTTGCTGCTAAGAAAAAACAGAGAAGGAAGCGAGAAAAACTGAGTGTCTTGTGAACATGCTAGGCCAACACACAAAGCCTATTTAATCATTTATTCCAAGTCGAAGATACCAATGTTAAATCATTCAGACCAGGACATGGACATGGATCGATGGACAGCTACCCAAACGGTATATGGTTAGAGGCAAATAAAGCCCACCGAGGTCAAAATTACTCCTTAATTTTCCTGACAGGTAGCCCACACAGGTTTATGATCCAATGCTTCAGCCCTCCATGGCATGTACAATCTAGGAATTGGGAAAGCTACAAAAACATGTAACATGTTTTGACAGCGAGTGTCAGATTTTTAAGGCAGGATTCCTTGTCACTGAAAAGCAAAATCTCACTTTCTATATATCTAGGTTGGTTGGTTGATTGATCTTGATTGGCTTGAAATATGCATAGGAGCTTAATGTGCTAAAATATCAGCCGGAGCATGTTCATCTATTCTTATACAAGCCCACTCGAGCTTGTTATATACAATTTATATTAGAGGTACCATCAATATTGTATATACGGTTATCGAATCATATCACGGCACGTTCTGTTTGCATGAGGTTAACATCACCATGCTAGAATACAAGGGATACGATGATGCGAAAAAGATTTTTCCTGGTTACTTTATTAGCTCCACCACCATTACCTTGTTGCCATTGCTACGGAAACACTTTCCTTAAAGGCAAAATAGGGTTTTGTGGCTTTGATTTTTGCAAGCGGACCCCAAAGCTAGCAACCATGTGAAATTCGTGGTTTCAACGGGCCCATTTGGTTTTAACCCGAGTAAAAGCCATATACAGTATACTTCTCTGACGTCAATAATGAACAGATTTTCAACGTAAGAGTTGTCGCTTTTATTGACAATCTTTCCAAGTAATTAAAATAAAATTTGTAACGTATTATAAAGTTATGATTAAAAAGTCAAAAAAACTTCCAAGATTCTACAATTGAATTTCTATATATATATTTTTTTCAATCAATTGAATTATTATGTTTTTAATTTTATTTTATTGAATCTTTACTTCGATGTAAATTGTTTAATTTGTTATTTTTCTAATCACATGTACTATATGGATTTAATTATTTTCATATGAATTTAACGGTTTTTGTTTACGAAATAGCTTAATTGAATGAAAATTAAAATGTAAAGACTCAATTGATTGCAAAAAAAATTAAAGGCTCAATTATAAAAATTATTTTTTTAGGATCCTTTTAACTAGACTTGACAATTTGTGTTTTAATTCGTTTTCATGTCATGTAAAATTGTGTTCTTGTCGTGTAAAACACGAAAATTTTGTGTCAAAATTCGTGTTGACACGAAAATCATAAAATCTTATTTGTAGCTTTTACAATATTGATATATAATTTTTACTTAATTTTAATTCATATCATCTCGTGTATTATATTTACACCGTTAAAATCTATTTTTAACCCTTTTAGCCTAAAGTTATCATTTTCTTCGTAGGGTTCTATTCAATTAATTCAGGTGTCAACTGTCACGTAACCAGCCGGGTGGATGGTACTGTCTGGCTGCTTGGATTGAAATTGGCCGGTGTTACTTTACATTTCGTGTTCTTTTTCCCTCCGAGGGCCCATTGAAGAGTATTAAAAGCAAGCAGACTCTTCCATTTTTGTTCAAAGCCTTGCTCCAACTAATACAGAAATTCAATAGCTCTCAATTATAGAAGACATCCATTGTTCTCCTTGAGATTCTTGCTCCACCACCACTCCTGCATCGTCTTCTTCGCTTAGCATTTATGGATTTGAAGTTCATAAAGCAATCCCTCAGAAAGAAAAGATCAAACCGAGAGAAAGGGGAAGCCTATAGGCACCCAACTTATCGTGGTGTCAGGATGCGAAGCTGGGGAAAATGGGTGTCTGAAATACGCGAGCCAAGGAAGAAATCAAGAATTTGGCTTGGAACCTTCCCTACAGCAGAAATGGCAGCTAGAGCTCACGATGTAGCATCGATGGCAATCAAAGGTCACTCGGCTTACCTGAATTTTCCGGAGTCAGCTCATGAACTTCCTCGGCCTGCTACTTCTTCCCGTAGAGACATTCAGGAAGCCGCTAATAAGGCAGCCTACGCCATGATTGATCAACAAGAAAGCTTTGAAGTCAAGCAGGTTCCTCAGTCCCCAGGTTCCGCCACGATGTCATCCGAAACTCAGGGTTACGCATCTTCTCTATCCGTGGATGGTGAGAGTATGTGGTATGATCTTCCTGATCTCTCCCTGGAAGCAAACGCAAGTCATCGATATGGTTACACTTCCTGGTGGCAACAAGCTGGAATTGACACTGAATTCCAATTCGAGGAAACAATGCGCTGGGATAAATAGCTGATATACTCCTTTGCAGAAATCATTCGGAAGTGAAATTGTTATCTCTAGCCCGTGGTTTGTTTCAAAAACTGTAGTTTATTGGAGTTTGTGGAGTTTGATAGAATCTAATTTATACAACATTTACGCAGAGTTAATATGACAATTTCACTGGACGGTCAGCAAAGGGGATGATCAAGGGACAAAGCCTCTTACTGGGGATTGAAAACGGAGCATCCGAGAAATCTATGATGCAAAGGTTCAATATATAGATTGAGTGAAGTTCATTTACTTTAGTTAATGTTTTAGAAAATCAATAAAAAAAAAGCTAGTGTCATCGTCAATTTAAGTAAATTTTCGAACCAGATAAATCTTATGTATGTGTAATTGTTCTTTCTCTTTTGTTAATTGTCAAATTCATTCTAAGGAGGGCTATGCCGCCATGGATATCTCCCGTCACAAACTTTAGCATAAAGACCCGAATCTATACTCCACAAACATGTGTATTAATGGGTTCTAGTGCATCTGGCTCTAGATTTTGAACCCACATTCTTGGATTCCACAATGCTACGAAACTTCCAAAACAAACACCTCATGATTGACAGACAGAGCTGGCAGTTCAAGGAATCTCATTCATGGCAATAGCCTGCAACAAAAAGTTCTGTACTGGTCAGATCGAAGCCGTTGTTAAACTATGTGATTACTCTAAACATGGGGTATTCCAAGCAATGGCCATACGAGCTAAAGCAATGCGTACAGAAACGTGTTAGACATTCCAGTCAAATCTGCTGCTTTATGCTTTACTGAATGGTTCTGATTGGCTTAAGTTCTTCGTTTCTTTAGATCTTCATTCTTTATGCTATTTCATAAAGACAAGAAACAAATCCCGCCTTTATCTAAAGAAGGATTCGAGCTTAATAATTTAGCCTACGATCCTTTTTACTTCAATTATTTAGCGACGTGTAGTTTTAGATGGCCATGGAAGTGGGTAAAAGGACCACAGTGTTCCATCTTTTGACTAATGAATACCACAATAAATGCAAGCAAATTTGTCACGTGTATCATTCTTTGATTGGACAATTATTGCAGTTGGAATTATAAAGTTAGAAGCAGTTAGAATTAAAAATGAAAATGGGTACCTATAAATGAGTATCCGGTAATATTTGACCCAATTAAGTAGGGTTAGGATAGTTAATAATCTGATTCGGATAGTAATTTTACTATCCGTCACAAGTTCGGGTAGAGCTTGAATAGTAATTTTAAAATACCCTACTATCCGAATCCGATTCCAAATAATAATTTTTTAATATTATTATATATATTTTTATTTATAAAATATTTATTATTAATATAATACTTAATTAAATAACTTAATTAAGTATTTTAATTATGATTTTTAATATTAATTTATTTTTATGAGTTAATTTAAATGTATTAATTTAATTTTTCTTAAAATTAAAATTAAATTTAAAACTTAAAAGTCAAACTTTGACTTATTAAATGCATATTTAGCGAGTTTGGATAGTTAAACGGGTAATTCATATATTAAATAGGTGGGGTTTGGGTAGTAAAAATAAAAATAATCGAGTATTTAATCGGGTTCAGGTACCTCGAAATTTGCGGGTACCCGTCCCGTTTACATCCTTAGTTAAAATTAGTTCTTTCTTCCTCTCTATGTAATTTCCATTCCCTGTTTTTATAGTAGATAATCTAAAGTTAGATTTGATAATTTTATACACAATACAAAAATCACACAAAAAAATAATACAAGTTAAAATTTAATAAAAATTATATATGAATTTAACAAAAATAAAAAATTTTGTATTTTGATGTGTCGATATAAATTTTAACAAGAAATTTTTATATTTTACATAATACAAATACAATTTAATACAACACAAACACAAATTACATATACAAATCAACATACCTCAAATTTAAGAATTCTTAAATTTTACAAAAATAGGTAAAACTTGATGATATTGACATCGGCGGGCTCTTGCAATGAATCAGATTATTTGCACGTTTTTTCAAATATGATATTTGCAAAAGTGTTTGAACATATGAGATTGTAAATCTTAAAAATGATTGCATGAATCATTTAAAGCTAAATTCGAAATTCATCTTAATTAGTTCTTAACTTTGTTTCTCTATACTTATCATACAGTGGCGTAGCCATGTTATAATATTCTTACCATATATTAGTGCATTGAAGGAAAAATCATAAATTGATCCCAAGAAAAATAAATTTGTGATAAACTAACTCCACTGAAATAAAACTTAAAAATTAATATAATAAATTAATTTAGAGTCATTTGACCTTAAATTAATATAATAACAACTAAGATTTGGCATAATAATTATTACCCCTTCTTAAGAGAGATTAGGTTCAAGATTTGATTCTCCACTCCTCCCTTATTCCTCATATGAACCAAAAAAAAAATAATTTGGGGTTAATATATACTTAGTTTTTTATGAAATTATGAGTAAAAAAAATTACAATAATCTTCTAATATTACAAATAAGAAATCAATAAATTACCAACCAAATAACAAACAAACATATATATAAGATCGATGAATCCAATAGAAATTTGGACCAAACTCATACATGATGAGATTTAAACTTGAAAAAGTTTCAAGATCTCCTTAATATCTTTAAGTCAAAATTTTATTGGCAATATACGAACAATTTTTTCAACATGGACAATAGTGAAAATTTTGTTATTCAAATCAATAAGAGATAATTTGATTACATATATTGAAAATTGCGTTAGATATATTTGTGATTATTTTTAAAATATGATGATTCTTCGTGACAATTGTAAAAAAGAAAACTTTATATTGAAGTTTGTTTTTTGGATTATTATTCTCTGTATAGATTATCTAGTTTTTAAACTCCACAAATGATATTATCAATTATATATTTATTTAAAAATTTATTATTTTATAAATATATTTTAATGTATTTATGTTAACTCTTCAAATTTCACTTGTGAATTTTAAAATTTTTTTGTCATATAAATAATTATCCTTTTCTTTTTAATATTTGCACTTAATTTTGTAATAATGATATTGTAATTATATAAAGATTTTGTACTAAAAATACTATATTCATTCATTTGTGTAAATTCTTGATCTTTTTATATTTTTTTTATTTTCATAGATTAAGAAATACTAAATTATAAATTATTAAAAAATTAAAGAATATCAAATTAAAAAACGATTTTAAAAAATTTAACACAAAAAATATAGTAAAAGAAGTTTAAGTACTTTTGACCTCATTGAATCACATTTCTGGCTACGTCAGTGTTATCATAGACTCATGGTTTCTTGGTTCCCATATGAAGTAATCAATATGACTTCTTTATATGCCTACTCTTTTCGTTTGTCTTTATACAAATACACTTATCTGTTTTAAATCAATGTATTGTTTGAAAAGTTAAAAAAATTATTTTTATTTTTATTTTTTAAATTATAATTATACATTTTATTCTTTGTTTTCAAGTCAATCTTAATTGAAAATTTAAATTCAGTTTTAAATTTGTCATAATCAAATACAATATATGAGAGCAAGGAGTACTATACATTAGCATTATATTGACATAAACAGATTTCTATATTATTACGCAAATGTAAATAAACCTAATGATGTGAATATAAATTAAGAATATAACTATAACATTTGATTTTGAATATCATGAACATTGTTGTTCGACAATTAATATAATTTTATTGTTGAATTAAATATAAAATAACCAATTAATATGAGCATAATGAATTCGAAATTACATATATAATTAATAAATCAAAATTTTACAAATAATTGAACACCTTATAATTAAAGCTCTAATGAGAGCTCCCTATCTTGTAATTATGAGAAGGAGAGGATAAAAAATGGACAGACAAGAACCCAAAATGTAACAATTTCGAATATCACGTCAACTCAATGGATTTGGTTACCAATGAAGTGTTGGTTCAGTAGAAATATACTGGTTCCAAGCAAACCTTACTCATCAAAGGGTAGGAGTTCGAAATTTGAACACAACCCACTCTTGTTGTTCTACTTTCTAAAATGTTTGTCCATTTGCCATTTTTATCACCGTTAAAAAAAAAAAAACACTCACTGGACTTGATTTGGTCTTCCGATTAAGGCAGACGAAACAAACTCCAATGTTCGGATCAGATCCCATTCTCTCACGTGCATGCATGCAGAAACAAATAACTGTCAGAACAGAAGACGAGCACTGCAGTTAATGCTTGGGACAAGAGCAATGGCTGAGGTCAGTCATGCCTCATGCCCATGTCAGTCAAAACCCTATGCAAAAGCTGGCAACAACTGAGGGTTAGCAGAAGTTGAGAACAACTGAGGGTTAGCAGAACTTGAGAAATGAGCAATGAGGTCACTAATGTCTCATGCTGACGTAGAACATTTATATGCATTTGCGATGTGCTTGATTATTATGATTTTTGCCAAGTAATAGTACTTTCTGGTAATGGAGTTCCTTGCTTAGGTCAAATCTGAAAGGAGGAAGGTTGGGCTTATTGCAAAGCTATTTAATGGTGGCTGGGAGAGTAAGGCTTGTAAAAGTAAGATCATGGTAGGGCTTTTAATGATTTTCTCTTGGATGGTTAGGTTAGTATGGAATATGAGAGAAAGGCGTTATACTACAATAATTCACATCAATATCAACTTACATATTAAGCATATTTTCTCGAAATTTTGCCTTGACTATTAGTAAAGAGGAAGGAGACATTTTGTGTGATAATTTTGATCTCTAATGCCATTTCATATTTTTATATTAAAAAAGAGGTAAGTTCGAAATTTTATAACTTAATAACTAAATAAGCCCTCAACTTTTAGTCCAAAATAGAATTCAACCCTCAACGTTTTATTGCATGAAATTCAGTCCATAAGCTTTTTATTTCAGTGGAAATAGACCAAATCTGTTAAATGAACTAACTGCCGTTCGTTTTGCATACGTGGCATGCCACGTGACAGCTAACTAAGCTATCCACGTCAGCCACCACGTATGCAAAACTAACGGCAGTTAGTGTCATTTAACAGATTTTGACTTACATAATCGTAAAAAGTTGAGGGTTTATTTCCATTAAAATAAAAAGTTTATGGACTGAATTTCATACAATAAAACGATGATGGCTGAATTTCATTTTGGGCTAAAGGTTGAGGACTTATTTGGCTATTAAGCCAAATTTTATCAATTCACTCCCTCCTCTTAATTAGAGTACAAAGAAAAAACTCACAAACATCATAAATATGCATTTTCTAACATGATTAATGAATCTAAATGAAAATATATTGTTATTCAAATATAATTCTCAATTACCGTCAAATCGTTTATCTTTTGAAATATTTCAACTTTTAAATATATAATGAATCATATAACAAACGAAAAACCTATTTTTATATCAAGCTGCTTTTATTTTTTTATTTATTTTATGAAAAATTACATATCTATTTATTTGTAACAATAATTATATGATAATTTTCAACCTTAATTTAGGATTATAAATTGATGATTAGTTAGTCATGAACTCATGATCTAATATGTAAAATATATTTCATTTTTTTTTCAGCTAAAAAAATGAGCTTTTCTGTGTAAAAATCAAGGAAGGAAGAAACAGCCCAACTTATACAATTTTCTGAGCCCACAGCAATGGTCCAATCAGGTCGGGCTCGGGCTACACAGATCAAATCAGATTACAGACCCGGCCCACGCCCTAAATTCAGCACTATAAAAATCTACGCGAAGGCGGGGTCATTCTCTTCGCGAGAACATTTCCAAACCTGCTTTCTCTCGAACTCAAACCCTATCTCTCTCAGCTCTCTTCTCGGCTTCCAATGGATTCTGGCGACACGAATCTTAGTGATCCCCAATCCTTTTCTGCACAAACCGTAAATATATACAACCAAAACCCTCCTCCGCCTCCCCAAAACCTAGGCTTTGATTACCCGCCTCCACCACCGCCGTCGCAGACTATTTACTCCGATCCTTCCCTAGGATCTGCCTCTGACCATGGCTACAACGATAATGATGGTATCCAGCTTAATAATGATGCTTATTCCAATGCTAATAACAACAATTCTTCATCGAAGCCCGAGATCCAGAAGCCTCTACTTTCGGAAAATGGGTTAACTAACACTCATAGCGGCACCACCGATAGGGATTATTCTGGCGGAGAAGAGGAAACCACCAGCCGAAGGCGAAGGAGGAGCCGGTGGGACCCTCCGTCCGATTCAAACAACAATCAGAGTGGGAATGATGAGACGGGCGGTGGAACCAAGAAGAGGAAGTCCCGATGGGCAGATGATGAGCCTAAGCCGGTGATTCAGCTCCCTGATTTCATGAAAGATTTCACTGGAGGTATCCAATTTGACCCCGAGATTCAAGCTTTGAATAGTAGGTTGCTAGAGATTAGTAGAATGTTGCAATCTGGATTGCCTTTGGATGATAGACCCGAGGGTGCTAGGTCTCCTTCGCCTGAACCTATATATGATAATATGGGAATTAGGATTAATACCAGGGAATATAGGGCAAGAGAGAGATTGACCAAAGAGCGACAAGAAATTATATCTCAGATTCTTAAGAAGAATCCAGCATTTAAGCCGCCAGCAGACTATAGGCCACCAAAGCTTCAGAAGAAGCTTTATATACCGATGAAAGAATACCCAGGATACAATTTTATTGGGTTGATTATTGGGCCAAGAGGGAATACCCAGAAGAGGATGGAAAAGGATACAGGTGCAAAGATTGTAATTAGGGGTAAAGGTTCAGTGAAGGAAGGTAGGTTGCAGCAGAAGAGGGATTTGAAGCCTGACCCTTCAGAGAACGAGGACTTGCATGTTTTAGTTGAGGCTGAAACACAAGAATCCCTTGAGGCTGCTGCAGCAATGGTAGAAAAGCTCTTGCAGCCTGTTGATGAAGTATTGAATGAGCATAAGAGGCAACAGTTGAGGGAACTTGCTGCCTTGAATGGAACAATAAGAGATGAAGAGTTTTGTAGGTTGTGTGGTGAGCCGGGGCACCGTCAGTATGCATGTCCTTCCCGCACTTCAACTTTTAAGAGTGATGTTTTATGCAAGATTTGTGGTGACGGTGGGCATCCTACAATTGATTGTCCAATGAAGGGAACAACAGGGAAGAAAATGGATGATGAATATCAGAATTTCTTGGCTGAGTTAGGAGGCACCGTTCCTGATTCTGCAAGCAAGCAAAACTCTGTATCCGTCAGTTCTGGAAGCAATCCTCCTTGGGCTAACAACAATGGAAGTGCCCACCCTGGCTTAGGGTCCAATGCTCTTAAGCCCCCCAAGGAATATGATGATACTAATTTGTACATTGGATACTTGCCTCCCAATCTTGAAGATGATGGTTTGATCAGTTTGTTTTCGTCTTATGGTGATATTGTGATGGCAAAGGTAATCAAGGACCGGGTTACTGGACTGAGCAAAGGGTATGGTTTTGTGAAGTATGCCAATGTTGAAATGGCGAACAATGCTATTAAGGGAATGAATGGTTATCGTCTAGAGGGAAGAACCATTGCTGTGAGAGTTGCGGGCAAGCCACCACAACCTACTGTACCTCCTGGTCCTCCGGCATCAACAATGCCTACTTACCCTGTTTCTAGTCAACCAGTAGGTGCCTATCCATCACAGCAATTTACAACTGGAGGTCCTCTTCCTAATGCTCCTTCTGTTAGTTATGCAGGGAATCCAGTTCCATGGGGGCCACCAGTTCCTCCTCCTTATGCTCCATATGCCCCCCCTCCCCCTCCTCCTCCTCCTGGATCGACCATGTATCCTCCTGTTCCAGGTCAGCCTATGCCTCCTTATGGCTTGCAATACCCCTCACAAATGCAGACAGTTCCCCCTGGTGTTCCACCTCCACCTGCGACTTCTAGTGAAACACCACAAAGTTTCCCACCTGGAGTGCAATCCGAAAACAGCACCTCGGCCCCTGCTGTTCCTACAAATATCTATGGGAACTCAATGACTGCAATGCTGCCTAATTCACAAACTGCATATCCAACATCTTCATTAGGTTACTCTTCTTATTACAATGCAGTTCCTCCCCCTCCCCCTCCTCCAGCACCTACATCTTCAACAGACCATTCCCAGAGCATTAGTAATGTGCCTTGGGCGCCAAATCCTCCTTTGCCTCCCACAGTCTCATCTGCAGAGAAAACAACCTATGGTGCAGATGCTGAGTATGAGAAGTTCATGGCAGAGATGAAGTGATGCGATATACTCGATTTATAGTTATCTGCTGTGAGGTAATGTGTTAAACCTGTTTGCTTTTTCTATAGCCATATGTTGTTTTCTAATTTTTGATTTCATTTTTTTATAAACCACCACTTAACCATCTGAAGATCCTTAGCAATTCTACATATGATTTTGGTCATGAACAGAGATGCCAAATGGGTTACTTGTACCTGCTGCAATATATTTTAAGTGCTGACTGTTGTGAGATTTTGGTTTTTATTAAAAAAGTTAAGGCCCACTGCCATTCCAAATTTTGTTCTTTACGTGAAAGCAATACCAATGCACATATATCACATATATCTTATGTAGGATCAAGAAGTTCATGATATGATCAAGAGTACTTTTCTTTGTTATATATTTTTTGTATTAAAGAAGAAAGTGATCTAAAAGAAGAAATTCTATTGGTACATGATCAGGTTGGCAATACGAGTTTTCAAATGGATTGTTTCTGAACTTTATATCTTTCACCATTTAAATTTGCTTTTTTACCATATTTACCATTTTATCTTGTTAATAACACGTGACTTTTTTCTATGTTTGAAAAGGAAAGAAGTGTTCAAGCCAATTTGTTGGACTTCTTACTAAGTACGAAAGGGTTTCTAGTGTTTATATTTGTTTAATGCCTTTTTGCCATTAAAAAATGTGATATAATCCCACAACTGTGTCATCATCTTTTTCATGATTAAGATTATAATTTAACAATATAGTGCAGTGATGGATTTGGCGATGCATGGATCTCAGGGTATCCACATATTTCTCTACGAGAAAATGCCTTTGTTTTTGGGTTTCTCATATGAATGCTACCGACTTTATCTTCCAAGTTTGCTGTTATTTTATGTTTACATTTCTTAACGCTTTCCCTTGTCATTATTCTATAATTTTACAGGACTGATGTTTCTTGGAGGTCTTGTGAACCTGATTTCTTTCCTCTTGCCATGACTTTGTTGGAAGTTTGGGACTCACAACTTTAACCTTGCTGTACTGTTATGAAATTTGCAGAGACTTGGATAAAAGTTCAGTTCATGAAGTTGCATTCTGGAAAGGCGGTTGAAATTTTAATAATATAATATATTAAGTGCACCTTAGGACTTGGTTTTATTTCCTATGAAATCTTATTGGCTTCTGTTTTATGTCTGATTGCTAATGTTCTATTATGGTTTCTTTTGTCAAGCTTTCTTAAACAACTGGTTCCTGACAATTTTTGTTATTACATTTACTTCTCTGGGAGATTGGTTAATGGCTTTGTTGATTAGCCTAGCATAATATGCTACTTCCTGGTTATAATACCTGTTTATTTGTAAGGACATTAAATTTGCCAAGTTACCATGCCTAGAAGCTTCCCTGACATTAGCTTCTCGATCCCACTTGTTGAAGGTAATTCTTTTAATATGATGGTCGCTGGGGTATGTGGATTCTCTCTCTATTATATATCTGTTTGAATGTTTTCTTTGATTCCCTATGTCTTGATCATACACTGATGTATCTTCTCAGATTTGGCAGGTGAAAGAAACCATACATGTCTTTGTGGCCTCTGGGTTTTCGATATTGTTTTTCTGGGTCTTGAATTGAGAATAGTTCCCACGATTGCAGTTATTATGGAAATGAATGTTAGGTGTTTGATTCATCAATCAGGTTATATATGGTTCTACTTAAGTTGATAGGGTAGTTGTAACTTTAGATATTAGTTTGGTTTAGGTTATGAGAAAGAGTATACATTTGAATACGGTTTAATTATGCATAACAGAGCTGGTTAGAAAGAAAAAAGCAATCATTTGAGCTAGTAATACTTCTTTAATAGGTTTTGGCTGTTCTATGTGCCTGCTTAAGTTAATAATTGTACACTCTCAATATCTATCAGGGCCTTAGTCGGAGCAATTTTATGTTTGGAATCTGTTTAACTTATTTTGATACTTGATAGAGAACTGACATGATATGATCCAATTATATGATCCACTGTATAGGTAACCTTGATACGTTTATCTAGACTTTTGATGCTGGAAAACATTCTTCTTGATTTACGACCACTTGTTTGTCAGGGTTGTTTTGAGTCAATGGGGCTATAAATGGTACAAATCTGTACTATGTTATTTTATAGATCATTTATGTAGATTATTAGATGGCAGAATTCATTTCATATTCTTTTTTTCCCTTGTGTGAGTTTTAGTTCTAACTCTTTTTGAACTGTATATAATCTCTATGGCAACTATTGTTCATATATCAAATCATGTCAATTATTGTGCTACATGTGGTTTAAACTGTGTTTGTTGCAACCTAACCCAAGGGTCAGTGTTGCTTTTAAAATCATGCATTGCCCAGTAATAATTTTGTTCTACGGAGACTGAGTATTGCTCAGCTCCTATCCCAGCTTCTTAATAATTTAAATCTTTTTATTGATGCTTTTTTGATCATATTCTCTGTTTCTCTCTCTTTCTCTTCTTTGTCTAAAATTTTTCAAATAGGAGCCCGGTTTTTAAGGATTAATTTTGGTGTCATGTTTATGGAAAGATGAAAATTATTGTCTTATCAAGTTGAACTTACCAGTGATAAAAATCATTGAGCAGGTAGCTGACATTTCCTGGTTTTATTGTGCATTTCAGAACATCACATGCGGGTGTGTTTTTATTTTCTGTGCCTAAACTGATTGCCCACTTATTAGGCTTTCTTCTTTTGCCTTTTTTGCTCTTGGCACTTGTAAGGCTGTTGGTACTTGTAAACAAAGATTAATCCTCTTATTTTGCTAAATCTTTATCTAATGCTGAAACCACCTAACCATGGCTTTCCCTGGTTATGGATTTCCCATTCTGTAATCCAAGGAATAGCTGGTAGGTTAAGGCAGACTCATCCTGGAAATGGCATTCTTTTTTCATAATATCCTTTTCAGATCTGACCTTATTTTTGTACAAGTTGGTCAGGTTATTCATGTTTTGAGATAATAAGATGTTTTGCAAGGTATTTGTTGCTGTCACAAGCTTTTGTGGACTCCAATCAAAGATTTTTGGTGCATCGGCTGCTAGCCTCGTAGATAGAATGGCCTTGTTCCCATTTTGTAAATTTAGGAATCAATTAGAAAGGCATTTTTCTTTAGGAGAGGGTTGGTGTTTGGGGAAGTGGGGTTTGAGGATTTTTGAGCACAAACATAACAATCATCTGCTTCCTAGGTGGTTATTAAATCATAGCTTTGTTCAATGGTTAACATCACAGCTTGTATGTGACATTTTATTCACTGCTTTTTATTAGGTTAGTGAAAATCCATTATTTCAGTCATGAACCTTTTGGTTTGTTTTCTGGACGGAGCATCAAAACGTTATCTTTTGTTTATTCTGGTCTTTAAACTCGACCACCAAGTTATGCCTAAATGTGGATGTAAAACAAAGAATGATTTAACCTGTTGCACTCAGCTGATATAAATTTTGCGGGCCAGCAAGCAGGAGAGATATCTTACCCAGGTAGCCTTCTTTGTCGATTCCACTTGATTCTTCTTTCAGCCTATTTCAATGTGCACTTTTTTTTTAGTCAAGTACCTCTCTAAACTCTCTTTCCTATAGACTATCGATAGGCTGCACTACGGCACAGGTTAATCAAGAAATATGCTAATTTTCATATATTGCATGCCATCAAGAAATGTGAATGTATCTTCTTTTCTTTCTACCTCGTGTATACGAGTATATTGCAAATTGGCAGCAAACTTGAAAAAAAGGTGCATGGTCATACAAGAAATCAATGCATCAGAGCCATATGAAGTGAACTCTTTTCCTATGTGGTATTGCATCTGTATGGTGTAGCCCTACGAAAAGATCTTGGCGGATATTGAATTTTTATCCCATGTTACGTATGGGGACAGTTGTGCTGTTTCCTTTTTTACTAGTTTGGTATATGATTGTTGATAAGATCGACAAATATAGCCTCCCTAGGGTGGCAAATACTTACCATCAAGCTGCAAAATTTCAGTGGTTGGAGAAAAAGAATCAAAAGATCGAACGTTTTGGAGGGGGAGAGATGATGTAAAGTTGAACGGAGGCTAAAATTCAGTGGCTGGAGAAAGAGTAGGAGACCAAACGTTCTAAAGAGTGAAACGATGAAAAGTAAAGCCGAGCATTACTTTCTCGTTTCACGAAATTTTAAAGCTAATCTAAATCGAAATTCAATCAATTATAAAATATAAGTAACATAATTATAAATTGGCTAAATTAAGGTTAACCACATAAAGTATCAACTAAATATTCTTATTAAGAAAATATCATTGAACTTTTAAATCGAATGTTTCGAGTGGTTGTTTTTTAGAGTTTATAATAAATATTATTACGGGATAATATCACGATGTATCATCTATCAGTAAATTTAATAATTTTTTATTTTAAAAATTTTGAATTAACAATAGATCGATTTTAAGCATAAATCTTATTTTTAATATATTATTATTATAAACCTATGTAGGGCTTTGGGTTAGGCCTTATATAATTAAAACCAACAGAGTTTAGAAAGTATTTTTTGGGTCAGGCCTTATATAAGTAAAACAGAGTTTGACCCTTTTCACCTACCACTTGGAAAAGATTGGGGGTATAATTGCCAATCCAAACCACCTCCTGCCTTCCAAAACCCTAAAGAGACCCTGATATACTTCAAGTTTAGCAGCTCCTTTGGCCGAAACCGGAGACTGCGATAGCTCAAGCAGCCATGGGTACGCCGTTTTTCTTCTGCATTTCGTGTCTAATAATCATGATTTAGTAACTAATTAGCTCTTTATTTCTTTCTCGTTTTTCGTTAGTTGGAGGATCTAAATCTGGGATTTTTTTTTTTATTTACAGTGACGGGTTTTCCTCTGATTGATTTATTGTCATTTGTTTTGGCATTTTGCATTCTGGTTTGTGTTGATTTTATTTTTTGTTGGGATTTTTGGAAACTAGGGGCTTACAAATACGTGTCAGAGCTATGGAGGAAGAAGCAATCCGATGTGATGAGGTTCTTGCAGAGGGTCAGGTGCTGGGAGTACCGTCAGCACCCTTCGATTGTGCGAGTTAACCACCCAACTCGCCCCGACAAGGCTCGTCGCCTGGGTTACAAGGCCAAGCAGGTAAACTGATTCATTGTTTCTTTAATATTGCGTTCTTCCCATGCATTTTCATGAGCTTTGGTTTTTATTCTTGTGATTTCTGGCTTATTATATTTGTTTTATGGTAGTTGTGACATATTTTAGTTATATAATTATTTTTGGTTCTAAAAACTGCATAGCAGTAATTTTTATAAAAACTTTCAGTCTATTCTTCAGAGTTAGTTCAATCCACTAATTGGTTAAGAATTGCTCTGATATTGCTATCATCCTTACTCTGAATTTCCTGGCTTCTCAATTTGGAACGATTATTCACTAGAGAATGAATTGAACAAGAAATTGAAACTTCGGGTCTGAGAGTTTCTATTTGCAAAGATTTTAAAATTATAACTGCTTAGGGACTAGAGCTCCAGATTATTCATTTTTTGGCTTAGTATTAAATAATTTTGCTTTAATCAACATTCTAGCTCAGTGTTGATGTATGGGAGGATAATATTTTGCTTGATTTATTTATATTCGCTTACTTTATGTGTAATCATTTTCTGCTTCTGGATAAAACTGGCAAAATCATATTTCCAGTTGATTTTTGTTTGATGCCTCGTTACTCCTTTAATATCTTTTTCCCCTGTTTATGTAAGTTGGCATGTTTACCTTCATATACTTTACTATTGTAATTTGGCATCATTTCTGCATTAAGGACACTTTACGTCTGTTAATATTTTGTCTGCCTGTATGTTGTGTCTTCTTTTTTTGTAGGGATATGTTGTCTATCGAGTCCGTGTAAGACGTGGTGGAAGGAAAAGACCAGTTCCCAAGGGTATTGTGTATGGGAAACCCACAAACCAGGGTGTAACCCAACTGAAATTTCAGCGCAGCAAACGATCAGTTGCAGAGGAAAGAGCTGGTCGGAAGCTTGGTGGCCTTAGGGTTGTGAATTCATATTGGATCAATGAGGTGAGTTCTACTGCAAAGAACAATTAATTTCACACGTTATTGACTCCTTAGAAGAAAGATTTGATTGAGTTGTAGTGTAAGAGTAAGCCCCAATCTTTGTCTGTTATATCTATTTTCGTATGGAAATTAATGCCCCACTTATTCATAATATTGCTTAGTTAAGTTTGGTGTTTAATGTTCCTGAGTTTTTGTCATTGCAGGATTCAACCTACAAATACTTTGAGGTCATCTTGGTTGATCCAGCCCACAACGCAATCCGGAATGACCCAAGAATCAACTGGATCTGCAATCCCGTGCACAAACACAGGGAACTCCGTGGACTCACCTCTGCTGGCAAGAAATACAGGGGTCTTCGTGGCAAGGGACACTTGCACCACAAAGCCCGACCCTCAAGAAGAGCTAACTGGAAGAGAAACAACACCCTTTCTCTTCGCCGCTACCGCTGATCCTGTGGACCATATTTGGTGTTTTTGTTACTGTCTTACCTTCATTTCCGTTGTGGGGTTGAGAATTTTGAGACAGTGTTATTGTGTTTGGACATCCCTGAATTGTCTATGCTGAGGCTACTGAGATTTCTGCTTGCTAAACATGTTGGGGTCATTTCATCACTTCCAAAAGAATGCCTGAAATTTGTCTAATGCTTTGTCTTATTCTAAGTTTGTTTCTCAAGTAGTGAATGCTTCTGCCGTACATCTTTAGGCCACTGCAAATCGAAAGTTCTCTACCCGATAAACAAATAACATTGGGTTTGCGCCAAGCAATCTGTTAAAGAAAGGGAAGCAATCGTACAGATATCACAGTTTTGAAACAAGTATGGACCAACCAAGAAAATCGACTCATCTTCACCTTCATCTCATTACAGATTACAGATTTCCCTCTTCAACTCATCTCTCTCGTTAGCTGTTATCTTGTCTCTGCCGCCAGCCCGGCCCAGAAGGAGCCGAACCGGAGAGGCTAGCAGCGATGGAGCTCTTATTTCAATCCGATGTCTTCTTCTACTCATCATTTCTCACTTTTTAATACAAAGATGGAGATAATAATTGTAGAAAATAAAATTTGAGAATTCCATTTGCCTTTCCCTTGAATTTTCTATGAATCAAAACGGAGCAAACCCGAAATTTTAAGATCGGAGTCGAAATGTCTAAAGCTTCTTCAACAGTTTCCAATGCTTCAAGTTTTCTAAACTTCCTAACACTGCTTCCCGTTACCAATGGAGTCAAGAAATTCATTCAATTGAAAAATGAAAACGAGATTTTTCCTAACATTATAGAACACACTTGTCCGAAAGCGAAATTTACTGTGTAAGTAGATGAGTACTTCAGGAATTTTGTACTTTGTTACATGTAATGTCCTCTCAGGATAAAGTTGATGATATCTATAGCATTTACAGATTTTTCGGACCAGGAGATTCTAGATTTGACTGGGGTTTTGATGCTTTTTGATCTCTTCCTCCTGAAAAAGGTTTAAACTTTAACCCATTGTTTTCCTGACATTTCCTGTTCATGTCACTGCTTGTCCCGAAGGTCGGCGATAGTTTCGATTAGCTATGAACACTGATAAAGCAGGAAGTCCGAAGACCGTAACATCCATGTGAAGAAGAGAAATATGATAGATTGGAAATCTCTGCAGATTCAAGGGTGGTGGTCAGTCTCTTTTCCCCAGAATTTATCTCTGCCCTCTTCCAGGGAATCACCATAGCTGTCACAGAAAATCAGATTCATTTCTGC
The DNA here is from genome assembly GCA_032173925.1 of Heritiera fomes. NCBI lineage: Eukaryota > Viridiplantae > Streptophyta > Magnoliopsida > Malvales > Malvaceae > Heritiera > Heritiera fomes. The sequence continues at coordinate 666,999 of JAPDPM010000005.1, read as the reverse complement.
TAAGTAGACAGGGCCGACACCCGACAGTCTACTTTAAAAGTAGATCATTCAATTTCTGATGGTCCTGGACACGAATGGCTTGCCATAACAAAGCAGTATAATGTGTTCAAACATGGCTTTCTACTGTTTTCTCATATGCTTGAAATTGTTTTACATCAAATGACAACTAAAATAAGATTATGACAGTAATAGGAAAAGGTGATGAAAGGATTAAACAACCATAATAACCATGATCATGGCAAGAACCGATGGCCCCAGTTTTGCAAGCAAAAGTAAATTTGATATGATTATTTACTAATATACGTGTCCTGATACAAATGTTTCTACAATGCTTATGTCATATTTACAAATCTCTTGTTATCTTATTCAACCTTTTGGAAATTAAGGATTAGGGCCAGAAAGAAGGAAGTGATGATGATTCATAGGACACCCATGGGTGCATGGCTGTCCTCCAATGCTACTCTTTTATGTATAAGTTGTAATTATAAGCTTTGAAAGCTTGGGCTAAACAAACAAAGAATGAAAAGAAAGTAGAAATAGTAGGAGTAAATGGAAACTGATGATTAAGAAGTAGACTAGGATTTTAGACAGGTATCCAAGTCCAACAACACAAAATCAGCACAAGTAGTTGATTTGCATTCCATCTTCTAAAACAAAATGATGATAGTTTTGAGTTTTGCTTAGGAGGTTGGATTCCTAGTGGATTTCATGCTAAAAAGTCCTCTTTGCTTCAGCATGCTGTATTGCATGAGTGCCTCAGCACTGACTCAACCAGAAAATAAAAGTCCAAGTTAAACAAGAAACAAATAGGATATAGATTATAGACCAAATAACATGTGGCTTGGCCTAATAGTTACTATTTCTCTATAAAAGAGATTAAATCAATGGTTCTATTTTTCTTTCCTTCCTTATACGTATTTTCCTATAAAAAAATTGTAACTAGACAGGGAATTCAATTTTATCAAAATTTACATGAAACTTGAGAATCTTATTTGTTATAATTCAAGAAGACTGATGTTTACAATTTCTCATCATCCATAGATAGCCATGTAGCATGCTATCATCTTGGCGTGACAAATATTAGATGCCCTTTGTCTAGATAGGTGCTAAAATTGATACCATATGCAAACTTCATCTCCTCTAGTCCCCTAGTAACTAAAATAATCTACCCCCAACACCCAATTTGACTACTACCAAAGCTTTTTCATTCCATTGGGAAAAACAAAACATTAAGACTTGAGCTTCTAGTTTGGTCTAAAACTTTCTATCATTAATATTGTTAATTATGAAGGAGAAAAAGTGAGCCCCTGAGAATTGTCTAATTAGTCAAATGAGTTTTTAAGTGACAAACATTTTTAACTAGCTGGGTTTTGTCATCCCCAAAGCTCAAAGGAACCTGTAATTTAGGGGCTACAGCAACTTTAGGTTTCAATTAATCATTTATGTTCTTAACCTAACCTAAGCACATGATAAGTGGGAGTGGATTAACAAGCCTATCCCTATCGCTTTATCTAATTTGTGGTTTTGTTAAAAGAGAATGGTATATACTAAAAGAACCCTTTATTTTAAGTTTTTGGTTCTAATCATCCATTTTTTTTATCTTGAATTTAAATTTTACACCATTTACAATTTTTTTTTAATCAACTGATGAAGGGATTGTTGGCATCATCCCTTTTCTCTTTATTATTCAAGCAATAATATATGCGATTGTTTCCAAATATATAATTACTAAGGTTATCTCTTTTCGATATGTATGCACTAGATATATAGCTAGTAACTAGATGGCAAGTTCGCAAATTTTCAATATTCCTTTAGTTAACCTTCCCTTATACAACTACCTTTTTTCTTATTCCTTTGGAAGGTCTAAATCATTAGGTTGTCTATTCTTACCTCGTCACTCACATTCTCTCAAAATAAGTGGCGCTGCCCCTCTCTGTCAGTCTCACACATATCTTCACATTAAAGCTTCTTTTCTTTTCTTTTCTAAATTTAATTTTATATTTTAACCAAAACCCTAATGAGAGAACATGACATGTAATGATAAAACATGGGTCCCCTCCCCCCTTTTGAAATCCTCTGCCAAAATCTCTTCGGTCTCAAACAGATCCCACCCACTATTAAAAAGCCTTTCAAATGTGTGATTATTGAAATATTTTGGGCTCACATGGATCTCAATTATCTTCTTTTACCATCTTTCTTGTTGATTTGCCATTAAAAGCTCGGTTAATTCTTTGTGTTTTCATGACTAATAGCACAATTGTGGCCCATTTGCCTGTGTGAAATTTTGTTTTTGTTCTCGTTTTTTGTCAATGTAAAGATCAAAAGATACATTAATGAGTTTACTTTTTAAGATTGAAACTGATCATTGAACTAACCATCGTCCCTGCAGGGCTTATATTTCTTTCCCAATTTGTCAAAAAGATGGTGATATTAATTAAACCTGTGACAACTAGCTGCGAGATTAAAGGCACCAGAAAAGGTTAACCCTGTGAGAATTTTGAGGGTTCATCGGTGACCATTTGACTAGCTGATGATCAGCAAAATGCCTCATTTGGTAATGTAATTGAAAATCAGAAGCTTCCTTCCCAAGTGGAACGATTAATTCATGTCAATTGCACTGATAATCAGAGAATGAATTGCCACAGGCCTGCATAGTAAGTGAGAATTACTTGCACTGTAATACTCACACGCATTAACCATTTCCTAACGATTGTAACTTTCAAAACGAAGAAAATAGCTTCTGCTGACGAACAAGTAGGTGTGTGACAGTCTCTCTTAATGGAGAGAGAGGAAAAACGTTTCAGCTTAAGGAGAGATTATCATGTCTAAGCAAAGTCCTGACTTAGAGGTCTCACATGCTAAGTTCACTCAACTTCAAACCCTCATAATGGTGTTATCCACTTTGAGGTGGAAAATAAAGGAACTATGCAATCCAAGGAAGGCAATTGTGATTTAGTCAAATGCAAAGGAGTGCCAAACCCACAGTTTTCCTGCAGAAAACATGAGAATTAGTGGGTCCTTTTCCCTTTTTTGATCACCCAATCTTATTTTCTCGAGTATGTTCAATTCTTTCATCATTCTTTGGTGGAACCCTCTTGGCTCTCAACCCCCTTTCCTTGTCTTCTTGTCACAGCATTTGGGTCTCTTTGCTTAATTAGTCTTTGTCCTTGCCTTAAGGACTTGATCAAATTTGCTTGACGATAGGGTTGCCACTAGCGAGAAGCACAGAAACTTAGGTCAAGCATGTGCTGATCATGTGCATAATTCCTTTCTATTAAATGACAAAAACTACTCTCTTATTTTTTGTAATTCCTTTTGTTAAATTGTTTCAAATTAGGTCAGGTATAATTCATTTAATCACACTTTTCCTACTGTGCAAAGACTCCTCTTAAATAAAAACTCGTTCAAATGAAATTGTTCAAAGTCATGGTCTTACAGTATATACATGCATATATATGATTAAATTAGTTAGTCAAATCTCCTTTTCAAAGAAGAGCCTTAAACCCTAAATTGCTAAGCTTTTAAAGTAGATGTATAATCACATTATTTGTATAATAACTTGAACTTTAGATGTTAAAAAATGGTACCATTTATTTTCTTTATCTTAACTCGAGCTAGCAAATTAATTATTCCTAAAGTTATGCATACTTGTATGAATTGCATTTAATTTGGGAACGGGGATACTTAGATTCGAACCCAAAAGTTACAATATGTCACAACTCATCCTTAGCCACTAGGTCAAGAGATTGTTGGCAAATTTGTGTTTAATTTGGATACTATGATTCAGCATCTTGTTCTTAAATATTGGCTTCACCAAGAGCTTCCTTAATTTTTTTTTTCTTGGCATAGTTATGCAGCTCCCTTCAATATTCCAAGGGTTTTAATTTTTTTATACAAAAGACCCCCAATTGACAATGGAGAAAAGAGATGTACCCTAATTTTTTTTTTTTTGAGAAAAAGATGTACCTAAATTAAAACATGGGTTAAGGGTTTAGGTTGTTTCATTTGGCTATACATGTGCAAGGAGATGTAAACTCATTTAACTTGTTATTATTGCCATCATGCGTGACTTAAAAGCAAGCAGCAGCAGCCACCATAAATGCCAATAGTTGATAAAACCAATGGAAGGAGGCAATTTGGCTAAGTCTAAAGTGAAAAAAAAAAACCCTAAGACAATTAGTTAAGTTGCTTTGAACTTGCTAATGAAACCTTAGTTTAGTGGTAAAGAAAAGGTCTTGACTTAGTGGCAAGAGGAGACCTTGAGATTTTGAGGTCTTAAGTTTGAGTCTCATCAAGTGTGAGCTTAAGTTAGTATAATTATTTACTAATTTGTTTAGTTTGTTATAATTATTTACTAGTTTACTTAATTTGAGTAATGTGATTTTCATAATTACCCATTCACGAAATGTGATTTGCTGATTGTGATTGTAACTTTTAATAAAAATGTACTATTAAAAAAAAGGCTGCTTTGAACTTACACAGTGGTTCCACTCGGCAGGCAATTGGTGAGTGTGGTGAGTGGCCCGAATCCTTGCAAGGTTTATTTTCTTGGAAGCTTGATGGATTACGAGTACTTTAATCGGTACCATATTTTTGATGTAATGTATCCATCTCCAATCCTATTCCCATGGAATAATTGTCATCTATCATCATTCCATCAAAATAGCCCTTCTTACTTGTTTGTGTTTGATGAAGACCCTTCACTCCCTTGTGGATCACTCTTGCTTTTCAACTCAAAGATATGTGAAAACGATGTTCACTACTAAGTTAAGTCACAACCCAAAGTACTTACTTTTTAGTTAACTAAAAATAGATATCCGAAAATAAAATCTAGGATGCATCGTAAAAGAAAAATATCTTCGGTTATATTACAATAATAATAATAATAATAATAATAATAATAATAATTTGAAGTTACTTAAATAGAGTAGTTATCTCCTCATATTCTGATCATTCATGCATATTTTAGTTATGTTCACATGCATGTATAGCGAAAACACTTCAATTAAGATTAGTTATATGTTTATTTGTATTTATAAATTTATGTCACATGCATCTCCCATTGTTTCATCTAGATATTATATTTATAGGATTGTTATTTTATCCACCGACACACTCATAAATAAAACTTGTTAGATATCAATCTTAAAATCAATTGGCAATAAGTGAAGAAGTCCAACTTGAATATATGGCCACAAGAAACTTAGTACTTAATAGATGTGAGATGATACCACTTTAATAGTCCATATCACGTGTAGGTGGATATAGAGATAAAGCATATCACGTGACAATGTTTAAGAAGGAATGACATGAAAAAATCAACAGAACAAAACTTAGCTCGAAATGTTAGATATCCATTCTAAAACCAATTAGCAGTAGAGGAATCCAATGTGAACATAAGACCACAAGAAATTTAATATTTAATAGATGTGGAATGATACTACTTTAACAAAATCATCAAATCAAATACATTTTTTCTTTTGTAAGAAGTCATTTTAACTTGTACAAAAAAAAACCCTTTTAACTTGATTCTTATATATGGATATGAACGAAAAAAATATCTAATGCAATATCAAATTAACTTTGTAAGATTTGACATTGCTGCCATCTTTTCTAATAAGCAACCGATGGATATTCGACAATATAGAGATGAGCAAACTCCTCTCCTTAATTGGCTTTCAGCTTAATGCCCTTCTTTTCTTTGGCCACAACAGATGATCCATTAAAGAATCTGCACAACTTTGCTGTAATGCCAGCAAATATTGAAAGGGACGAAGAGGAAAGAAGATAGAAAGAAAGATAAGGATGATCAAAAGCTCGAATAATTGCATAAATTTAACTATTACAAATCATTTTCGATGTAAAGTAAGAAAAAAATGAAGACAATGAACAAGTTCATCAAATGCATTATTCGAGTTTTAATGTGACCCCTCCTCTCAATTTACAAATCAAACACACGCCACCAGTTTACAGAATCACACAAAGATATGAAAATTATTTGAAGAGTACATATTTCATTGTCAAAACTTTAGATAAAAAGGGGACATAGCCATCAAGTTTTATAATCGAAAGGACATGGCTAACTTTTGAGTAGAATAAGATTGTTTGGATTTAAACAGAGTTATGGTACGAAACCAACGTTGGGGATTTTTCAAATAGAATTAGGTGTCACCTAATGTTATTCAACTCCCTATTTTGCTCATCTCTAAGTATAGAATGTAATTGTTACTATTTTATTTATTTTTTTTGGTTAATACCTATCTTTACAATAATCTTCTTCTATCAAAGTAGGTGTTTGACTAGACAGTAGTGAGAGCTGAATGTTTCGGTCTGCTTCTAGTTCTGTATTGTGCATGGAATTCTTTTTGAGATTTTCATTTCGGTTTAAATTTTCTAGAAAAGCTTCCAAAGTTTCTCATGTGCCAATCAGCTACAAATGTAGGTTAATGTTCATGATTTTCCCACTATATGCACAAAACGGGGAAGAGTGCTGAATTAGCCGAAATTGTTCAAACATTGAGCCAAGATCAAGTGCTAGGACAGATTTAAATGGGAGTATTGCCATGTCCTTTTGAAGAAGATAGCTGGGGGATATGTCTAAGTTGCTCAAATTTTAATAGGAGCTGCCTAGGAAGATAATGCCATTAAATAATCAAAATTTTAATACAAACATTATGTAACATCTTGCTTAAATTTTTAATTGATCATTAATCAATTAATTCAATCCTTTCTTGATGTAAACCACAAAGTATGCCTATATCACATTGGATACAAGATTAATCTCTGCTCGCGCTGTGTGGTTGATGCTAGCTCAAGAAAATTTAATTTGGTAAGAATTCGAACACAAAACTTCCTATTCTATATGGATTGTCTTCACTCAAAAACTCAGTAAGACCTTACACCACTGAACCAACACTTTAAGTTAATTAATTTAATCCTTTCAATAGTAAAAATTATGGATTTAATCATTAATAATCTCTAGCATTTTTAACAAAAGGGTAGAAAAATTGCACTATCTTCGTTGAAATTATTTAGTCTTTTAGATGAACACTTAATTTAAAATCAATTGATAATATATCGAAATGTTTTTGTTTTATTTATTTATCTAGATTTATATCGGTAAGATTTTTTTTAATATCCATTTTAATATTCTTCTTCACGTATTAAAGCAATAGACTTAAATGCGACAAGAACTTCACGCATAAACATGATAAATCATAAAGAGATTTCTTTCATCAATGTATTTTTCATGTTTACTGGTCACTCTCTTAGCAAATACAGTGTCAATGTCAATATGTCACACTCAAATTTATGGACGAAGCAAATTTTAATTGAAAAAAAAAATGAAAACAAATATTACTACAATTACAAAGTTGCAAATGCCTTAAAAAAAAAAGGCTCTCGGAACTTGTGCTTTACAACTTTCAGGTACTGGGGACAAAGGAAAGTAGATAAATTCCTGAAATAGGTACGGGAGAGCACCGGAATTCCCTCCTCCACCCCCCCCCCCCCCCCCCCCCCCCCCCTTTTTTTTTTATCTAGCATATGTTACCTATATTTTGAATTTATATTATGTAAAATTATGTTAATTAGATTTAAATCTATATAATACATCGTGATTATTTTAATTTATAATAATTTTTTAAAGAATAGAATTATAAAAAATTATTTTGAAATACATATTAAATAATGTATTAAAAACTTGATACATATATAGAATACACAAATTAAAAAATAATTCAAAATCAAATAACAATTAAAAATTAAAGAAAAATTAAATATCACAAATCTTAAATATTTAATTAATGAATTAAATAACAACAATTTTAATGAAAACAATCCTTACTATATTAATTATTAATAGATTATTGGTTAATATTGCATATTTGAAACTGATTTATTTTTAAAATTTGAATTTAGATTACTCCAAATTAATCTTATAAAATTAATTAGTGTTGAAAAATTCTATTTTTTAGGGTTTTTAAAAAATTATTTATAATATTGTTAAACATTGTAAGACCCGATTTTATAATACTGTACACCATAATTTGGTGAATTTTGATAGTGGAATTTAAATAAATAATGAATGTTGATTTCCACTTTGGTGAAAAGCTCCTTAACTTAGGATGTAAATGGAGCAATTTCTGTGAAACACTCTATGGGCGAGTATTATGATGAAATGGCTCACCAATGGGCAAGCAAGATGATTAGGATGATCGCCAATGGATGATGGCAAGTTTGATTTAATAGTCATATCGGCGAATAGTTAAGTTCGCCAAGTTAGTTAATTAAGATGATCACCCGAATGAGGCGAGGGCTATGATCGCCCAAATGAACCTAGTGATGATCGCCCAAAGAGCTAGTATGGCGAGTAACGTGATCTCCCATATAGAGGCGCAATTGATAGCCTAGTAGGCAAGTAAGGCAATAAGGTACTCGCCAAATTAAAATGCTAAATGTGATCGCCAACTTGCTGCATGAATCATAGCAAAGTAGGCGAGTAGAGCAACACCCAGTGATCGCCAACAACTTAACTATGGAAGTGATCGCCGAAGGGAAGGAAATCAGCTCATAATCGTCAATTCTCAAGATGGCATCAAGACAATGTGACGATGCCAATAATCAAGTAAATGCAAACGTGGATGCTCGAATTGGCAAGGTAAGGACTATTGGCGAGCTGAGAAGTTGGCGATCTGGATTAAAGAGGGCAAGCTGACACATTACGCAGCGTTGGCAAGCTAGAAACAATAAATCAGAACCGTGCAGCCAAATTTGACTTCTGTTGCTATTGTGATACAAGGCTGAAGAAAAATCTAACAGAGGATGAATTCTATTGGCTGAAGTAGCCATCAAAGGTAGGCAAACCAAGTCAATAACGTGTAGGAAGAAAAGAGTTCTAGTCGATTTCTTTTGCTGCAATGTTCTTCATGAATTAATCCAACATATGATGCTTAGAGGAGAAGGAGAATGGAAGTCAACAAAGGTGCAGCAAAAGTGGACTTCCATTCCAATTTGCTGCTGCTACACGTTATTTTCTTCAATCTGTTAAAGATTGATCAAATCTGCTTGTTAAGTGTAAATTAGACAAGAAATTAATTAAAGGCTGACATGGCTGGAATTTTAGTTGTTGAAATATGAAACAAAGCCAATAGAAGAAGCAAATGACGTGTGGAAGGGAGACTTCCTCGCCACCTTGAGCAGCAGTTTTTCTTCATGCATTAAATGAATTCTAATGCAACAATTGATGAAAGAAAACAGGATAAGGAACAGGTGGTAGGTTCTGATTGGATTAGCATGGCTATATAAGAAGAAACACTTGAGGAAAACTGACTGAAGCAAACTTCATCCTTTGGTTAGCTAAACTTTTCTCTATCGTTGAAGAGCTAAGGAATAAGCAAAGTAAAGCTAAGTGAGGCAGAAAGCACTGTGTTTCTGGAAGTGCGACTTAGTCAAGGTAAGTTCCATATTGCTATGGTTCTCTTGATATTCAATGGTAGATTTCTATGTTTTATACCGTAAGAAACATAGATATAGCTTTGTTTTAGTTAAATATTGTTAGAATATATAAGAAATTAGAACAAGATGTGGTCTGAAAAAATAATCGAGAATAAACAAGGAAAGTGTTGGAAATCGTGCAAAAGTGAAGATAAAAATAGGCGAGCTCAGCCATCATGGGTGAGCTAAATAATATGGAGCGTGGTGTAATGGGCGAGGTCACCACATGCTAGTTTAATTCATAGGTGAGCCCACCCCTGAATAAAAAAGCCGTGTATGGCGAACTCACATGCATAGGCATGGCGAGTTGAATAGGGGGCGAACTCACATGCATAGGCATGGCGAGTTGAGTAGTGGGCGAGCTCTCATGCATATGCATGGCGAGCTGATTTGTGGGCGAGTTCTCACGTGTAAGCCAATTAATAAATGGTGAACTCTATTGGGCGAGCTAGTTAATCTCAAGTCTCGCCAAAATGTAGGAAATATTCGAAAAGAAAATATTAATAGTATTAATAAATTATTTTGCAGCCGGGAATTAAGGACTCAGAAAAAGCGATCGGGAAGCAAGGCTTCGTAAGACCAGGTAAAGGAGTAGTATGTGAAGTAAAATGTATGTCCTGTAGAGTAAAATATTATGAAAATATTGAGAAAATGTTTTAGTTTATGACATGCATTAGTTTGATAAATTGTTTTGATTTGGGCGAGCTACAAAGCCGACTCCTTTGTGATGTTTTGGGAGAGCCAAAGATAGGCGACCCCTTTTATGATGTTTTGGGCAGGCGACCCTATTTTAACAAAATTCCAAGTGAGCCAAAGAAAAATGACCCATGTTTTAATAAAAATGGGCGAGCTGACCATGGACTTGCCGCATTGGGCGAGTTGACCATGGAAGTGCCATAATGGGCGAGCTGACCATAGGCAACGCCATAATGGGCGAGCTGACCATGGGCAACGCCATAATGGGCAAACTGACCATGGGCAATGCCAGAATGGGCGAACTGACTATGGGCGAGCCGTTATGGGCGAGCCAATTTAACCGTATTTTCTTACACGAAAAATAGTGAGATTTTGGGCTGTTTTACTATCTTTTGTAAACAGAAAATATAAAACCTTTTTGGAAAATAAATCATTTTGAGAAAATGACGAAATTGGTGAAATAATTCCTTAAAGGTGCTTTATGAGATATAAAATGATTTTTGAGACTTTAGGCCCCGAGTTTCATGCGTTACTTTTCACTTGGCTGATTTGTGCCACAGAGCTAGCTGTATCTCGGTGGGGATACAAATGGGAGTTTTGGCCTAAGGGCATACTCTGAAGAAGCCGTGAGGGGTGATGGCCTACGGGTGCACCCCAAAAGCAGATGACTTGTGTTCCTGGGGGAACGATGATAACATGATTTATTTGTAGGGTGATGCCCAGTCTCAACTTACTGATTTTTGTTTACTGAAAGGATTTACTAAATCATGTTTGCTGTTTACTACATTATATTGTAAACTGTTTAACCAGTGATTTGAATAGTGTATTGAGGATACTATTTACTATATCCATTGTTTTTCCTACTTGGTATGATTTTAAGAAAAATAAATACTTTGTGGCATATAGTTTTGCTTTATTTAAAGTAGCATACGTCTCTTTTACTAAGCGCGTGGTTCGCTCACTCCTTTATTTTAACTCCACAGATAAAAGACACGGGGTTAGAGAATTATCTCCCAGATGAGTATAGCTACATATAAAACGTTGGGGCAAACTATGTTAAGTATGACAGATACAATCACTTCTCTCTTATATTTCAGACATATGTATACAGTACTACTTTATTGAACAAGGACAATAGGGGATGTCAGATGTAAAGAATAGTGAAAAAATTTCACATTCCGTATTTGTTAAATAAATGTTTATAATTTATTATTGTCACTATTGAATGTTAATGGCATCACAGACAGCCCAACCGTGAATTATGTGTAAAAATATGTGATTTACAGTATGTGTGGACTGTTACAAACATAAAATGTAAGTAAAGGAAAATGTTAATAGAAATAAAACTAAAAATAATTTATTATTTAAGTTTTTTGAAATTTAAATCAATTCAAAATAATTAAATACAATATTTAAGATCATACATGTTTCAATAGAATAGATAATCCATATGGACTTTTTTTTTCCAAATAAAATAATTGAACAAATAATTCTGAAAAAGGAATAAATGAAAATTGAAAAAAAGATATAGAAGCCTAATTTAATACTAAAATATATAAACTTAAATATCTAGTTTTAATATTTTTGATAAAAGATTTAAAATTTTAAGATAGTTTTGATCAAAATATATGGGTATTTTTTTTATTTTAAAAATAATATAATAAGTGATAAAAAATTTAAAGTCTAATATAAATTTTATTTGATTTAAATTAAGATAATATAGTTGAAATCTATTTTTTAAAAAAATTTCAAATATTTTAAAATTAAATAATTAATTGAATAGGATTATTATATAAAAACTAAAATCAATTTATTATTTTTTTGAAAGATAATCATTTTATTATTTTAACTATAAAAAAGTAAAGGTATCTTCCTAGGATATTTTATTTTTAGCCAAGAATTTTGGCTTTTATATATATATATATATAAATATATATATATATATATATATATATATATATATAAGATATAAGATAATTATAAAAAATAGAATCTTATTGAAATTAAAAGTGTAACATTAATTAATAATTAAGTGATTTTTTTTGGACATTTTATACTTTAAAGATGAAAAAAATTCATCGTATCACACATATCATTTGTTCATATAAAATATGTTTGTCTTTTTCTTTAAAAAAGTATATCCATATAAAAAATTTATACCTAAATTAATTATTTATATAAATAATATATATAACAACAGTACATGTATATTGATAAAAGATGAGTAAAGAAATTTATAAATAATATGGGATTTTTCTTTAATTTTTGAAATATATAAAAATATATATGTTTATCTTTTAGAAATTTAAATAAATAATTGATTTAAAAGGATAATTAATTTATTTTGAAATTTTAATGTATATAGATTTCTATCTATAAAAAAATTGGAAAAAATATTTTTTTTATTTTAAAATATTACACGTGTCAACTTTTTAGACTATCCACATAAGATGTTCTACATGTAATTAAATGTTTTGGCTTTTATATATATATATATATATATATATATATATATATATATATATATATTAGATAATATATACATATTATTTTAAAAAAGAGTAATGACACTTGTTATTATTTTTTTTATCTCTCCAAGTTCAATTTTTGCTATTTTTATTTTTAATTTTTTAGTACTTCATAACAACTACTAATTCAAATCTCTATTAGATCAGTATTAATATTCAAATTTTAAGCATAATCTAATTATCTATTTTAAACAAATTAATATTCTTTCAATCTTTATTATTCAAATTGTTAGCTCTATAGGTTAAACCGAGAGGGGGTGAATCGGTTCTTAGCTAACTTTATGTTCATTTTTCGATTCTTCTAAATTCTCTAGCCTATATTGAAGTTTTCTAAGTTTTCTAGGCTACGCAAGCATACAATCCAAATTTAATACAATAAACACAAATATAATTGCAAGTAAATAAAGAGAGAAGGGAAAGAGAAATGTACGCAAGCAATTTATAGAGGTTCGGCAACCTTTCCTACGTCCTCTACCTTGAGACGCTCCCAAGGATTTTCCCCAAATTCACTAACTTGAATTTGTCTTTACAATCTCTCTTTTTGCAGGCTCAAGAGAAACATATCTCTTTTTCTAGGCTCAAGAGAAACCTCCTTTTTTTTAAGGCTAAAGAGAAACCTCCCCTTTACAAGGTATGAGTGGGTTTACAAGGAATGTAATCAAAGAAAGGCTTCTAAGTAAGCAAGTGATTACAATGTTTAAGCATAAGGAAAATCCTATACAATATTTGTGCTATGCTATACAAGGAAGATGAGAATGATAGAAGATATTGAATTTTAGCTCTTGTAATCTTTGAGATGCTTGGAAAGGATGAAGAAATTGAGGAATGATATGTCTTGGCTGCTCTCTCTTCTTTCTTGAGCTTCCAAGCCTCTATTTATAGTCCCTTAGATGGTTTCTAAACGTTGGTAGGAGCTAAAACTGAATGTAGTCATTGTATATCACAGAAACTAGCCGTTGGAGGCTTTTCACGTGTAAAGGGATCGATCCCATGCTTCCTTTTTGCTTCCTTGGAGCATTCTGCCATTCCAAGATGGATCCCTCATGTTTTTCCTTCACTTTTCTGGGCCATTTTGGGTTAGAAATGATGTAGACTTTGATTTTAATTTATCCCTAAACATTCTAGAGTTTTGTGGGAGTTTTTTTTTACTTTCTCAGTGGAAGACATGGTCTAAAAACTCATTAAGTAATTTTCTAAGGTTGTGTTCAAATATATTCTTGAAAACATTACTTAATGAAAATATTCAAAACCATTTTATAAAGTATTAAGATCAATAAGAATATCTCATTAAATCATGATCTTAGACTTAAAATGGTTTGAGAAAATCATGTGTGATAAAGCAAATTTACAATATGAATCAAAACATAAAAGATCACTTAAGTTTTTTTGTCATTTCAAAATACATATGTCAATTTAAAACTAACACAAATTATCTATTTTTAATAACTTAATATTTTTCATATATTTTTTATTCAAATTAAAATAATTATCTAAAATTATATAATATCTAATCTATTTAAAATTATTTATTTAATATTTATTAGATTTTATCTAAAATCTAATCTTAATGCATTTTTTTTAAATTTAATATATTTAAAATAATTTTTATTCATTTAAATATATCTCTTTTTAAATTTTAAAAAAAAACTTATCTATACATTTAAAGATTTTTTAACCACCTCTCAATTTCTCCAAATTTTACTTATTTTTGACCACCTCCTTGCTTTCCTTTATAAGGATTTTTTCTTCATTTCTTTACTTTATTTAATATATTTAAATATAATATATTTAAAATAATTTTTATTCATTTAAATATATCTCTTTTTAAATTTTAAAAACTTAAAAAACTTATCTATCCATTTAAAGATTTTTTTAACCACATCTCAACTTTTCCAAATTTTACATATTTTTAACCACCTTCCCACTCTCCCTTATAACAAGTTTTTAATTTTCTTAAAATATGTTGGGATTTATAAATTATATAATTTGAAATTTTAGATAAATCTTTTAAAAAGTACTAATTAATGTGTAAATACACATATTTAAGATAAAAAAAATAAAATATGAATATATATATTTGAATTAATGAATTATGAATTTAACAATTAATAAAATTTAAAATAAATAAAATTGATCTGTGCATCGCACGGGATACAAATTAGTATAATATAAAATGAAATAAATACGTTAAAATTTGAATCCATATGTAAAATGCAAATAATTGTATTTGTATATAAAATACAAATAATTTTTTAGCTTTTATCAAATTCATATTTAACTTTTTATCAAATTTTATCTTGTGATTTTTTTTTCGTTTTGTTTTCGTATTGTATCATCATATTACGTATTATTTTACCAATTTACTTTTTTTTTCCCATTCGTATATTTGCCAGATGACAAGAGAGCTAATTAATTAAAATTAATATTGTATTTGATACATTAACTGTGAAAATTTTTAATTTTACAATTGAAATTAAAAGATTATTATATGTCATATTTTTTAATTAATTTTTTTATTTTTTTAATATATCTTAAAGAGTATATATTGCTTTGTAAATTTTGTTTATAAAATTTAAAAACTGTATTAATTATGTATCGAATAATTTATTTTATAAATTATGTTCATGTGGTCTGACATCCATCTTTTTTTCATCAGCATGCGTAGTTGCATGTGTGTTTCTTCTTCTGTTTGCCAATAAGATGAGAAATATGCATACAATTAATTGCTTCAAAATGAAAAGAAGGAAATAATGCATACTGATCAGATTTTTTTTGTGCATGCCCTAAGGTCTAAATGAATGATCGAAAGAAAAAAAACAAAGGCAGAGAGTATGATTGTGTTTAGAACAAAAGAAAAGAGTGATAACCGTCTAGAAAAAGGCAGAGGTAGAGACTGTTAAGGCCTGCCCTGATACAATTGCATGCAGAAGGACCTTGAGCAGCCGTTCGGGCGGAAATTGAGACGACAAATCTCACGCGTTCGCGTTAACCCTTGGCATGCCCAATCCTCATCATCGGCATGCCACAAATATATTGCACTCTTTGCTGGTAGGGTCGCCCCTTTCACGCTAAATCTCCCTCCCCACAAGGAAAATTCCTAATCTTGGCGATTCAGATATATAATCAATATTTAGTCATGTAAAACATAAAAATATCATACAAAAAAAAAATTTATATCCACACGTCAAATTCAAAACTTTTGTTTTAACTCTTTCATATTCATAAATAATTGTTATTAAATTTTAACTCTCCTGTTATGTCTAAGATTATCATTGTTCTCGAATTATTCGTCATCTACCTCCGCACATGACAGGCACGTGACCTCCTAGACAGTGCCAGTGCCATCCGTCCATAGCCTTCCTTTTTGCAAGTGAAGGGTATGAGGGGGACAAACTGCAAAGTAGAAAAGAGTTTTAGACCCCACCCACCATTCCCTGGCCAGCCCCGCCGATGCAATACATTGCTGCTGCAGCTGCCGCTGCTCTCTCAGTCTCAGGCCTCTGCTCAGCTCTGCCATTTTGTAAAACAAAATCAAATGAAAGAAGCCGAGAACAGTAAGGGACCCCCATTGGGGCTGTGTTGTGGCCATCAGCAATCATCAGCCTGATGCAGCTTTTTTAATTTTGCATAGCTTTGTTCCATAATGTTCTCTTTCAAATGTTTAAATGTTTTAATTTGTGTGCTATCTTGTATTCTTGCACAGTCTTCTAATTTGTATTTTGTACTTTTGACTTACCATTTGACTATTTTTTTTGTTGTTGGGATTCCATATTTCTTTTCTTTTCTGTTTGTTTTGGGTTTCGAAATATCATCACCATCCACCAATCCTGTCTTTGTGATTAATTGTATTGGACTTACCAAAGAGCTTCCAGGACTTGGAAAAGCATACCAAGTCCCTCTCAATGATAAATTGTAATTTGTATAAAATATAGGAGAAATCTGAAACCCTTACAGTTTAATAGATTGATACATATCTTTTAAAGTATATTTAAAGAAGCAAAACATCTTAAAATCTTTAACTCCGTTTGTAGAGTAAAATTTTTCATTGTTAACCTATAAAAAAATGAACCCAAATTATAAATTAATTGAGTATTATTATAACTAATTTTTTTAATAAATAACAATTATGTTTCCTCCATAACATTATCTTATTGTACCATTTCGGACTTAATTATGTTCAATATATCTCGTAAAAAATCTAACTATTATTTGAATATCGAAAATAGAAGGTTTTGACAGCTTACTAGCCAATATAAGGTTGCATGTCAACATGATCTTGAATATTAATTTCAATGGTAATGTTTTACATTTAAGATATATGAATTTTGCAAATATAGCGTTCAAATCTCAATATTTGTATTTTTTTCCTCTTCGATAAAAAATTCCCATTGTATAAAAAAAGTTGCTTTTTAATTTATATATAAAAAGAGTATTACCCAGAATTAATCCTCCATTAATTATTGTTTGTGTCATTACATAATTGAAAAAACAAACAAATTAAAAAAAAAAAGTAATGGACGAAGGCGTGGACCAAAAAGCAAAGCAATTGGAGGAGGAGGAGTAAGGCATGCGCAATGGAAAATCATAAATTCCCATCATAACGTCCATTACAGAAGGCGACTGCTCCTACGTACATTTCTTCCTTGCACTGCAAACAAACCCACTATCCCACTTTAATTCTGTTTCTTCTTCTCTCTCTTAAATTTTCTTTTTTTAATAATATTTTCCCTCTCTTTGTTTTCTTTTTTCTATTTTTTAAACCTTGCATTTAATTTTGCACTGAACATTCTGTTGGAAAGAAGGTCGATGCTGGCCATGGTTTGTTGTTGGGTGACGAAACCTTTGCTTTTGCTTGGAGTTCTCCAACTGTGGAACTGTCCTTCTCGTTTTTGCTGTATTCCTTGCAAATCTATGCGATGTTTCCTTATCCTTTTTCTTTTGTTTCTATTTGCAGCTTGCCTTTGCTTTAATATTGTTCCAATGTAATATATTGTTGATCAATATTGGTCAATTGTCAATCTTTCTCGTATAAACTTTAGCAGCTTTCAGTTTGCAATTTGCAATAATTTACTAGAATGAGGTCTTTGAAAGAAGACAAAAATTGTAAAGTGATAAAATCCCTTAATTACAAACTAGATTTGATAATTCGAACAACTATTTGGTATTTGTGTCATATAACATACAAAATTATTATATCAAATTTTTTACCGATACGTAAAACATTAATTTTTTTAACTTTAGTCAATTTTATATATAATTTTTACTAATTTTTAAATTGTGATTCCATCCCACCATCAAAATGGCAGGTTTGATTACAAAAGTTTTTTATTCAACTTTGATTTGATAAATACATGCATTTCATCGCATTGGTTTGGCTACTAAAATAAAGTAGGATGCATGGTACAAAGTACAAAGTGAATTAATATAATTTGAGCATAACTTTTATTCAAAAACATTATGTTTGCTCTCATTATTTTAATTAAAAAGACTTTACTATAGTTTAACATTAACTTTATTCTTCCTTAATCAATCTCAAATTTGAAATTTGCTTTTGTTCATCAACCAAAAAAAAAAAAGAAAAAGTAAACAAATCAGCAATTTTAATCCCAAATCATAGCAGTAACAATCCCACAATCCTCACCTTAATCATGTATGATTAAATAGTTAAAACAGTCATAATAAGCCGGACGTAGGCAGGGTTTGTATAAATTTTTTTTGAATTTTGAATAATTTGATAGACTTGATCCGATGCGATTCAATTCGAAATATTAATTAATCAATTAATGATTTTATTTTTAATTTTTGAATTTATAATATTAAATACATAAAAATTAAATAGGAGAAGTGTTAAACGCTTGGCATCGATGTTGAAGAAAAAGATGTTTGATGGAATTTAGCAAAAAATGCGGATTAAACTGAATAATAAAATACAGAAGGGAAGATTCATGATTGTGTTCCTGATCTTAAGGAATGCTTTACCAACATTAATGATACAAAGTGAATAGGCATCATGAAAAGGCTTTACAAAAGTCAAACATGGCAGAGAAAAATAAAATAATTAAAAAGCAAGAGTATTTAATAGGATAGTATTCGTATGTACATTAACATTAAGCCATTCATGATAGTTGGAAGTTAAGATAAGTGATTAAAATTTGAATATGGAAGACAAAATATTTAAATTTGAATTTTTATAATTTTTACTAGTCAGTAATTTGTAAATTTTAAAAAATTTAAAAATAAAAGTTCAATAAATTCATAAATTCTAATAATAAATTAATGATATATATTGATATCAAAAGTGAGGTAACTTTTTCTTTTTCTAATTTTTTTTATAAAAAAATTAAATCATTAATGAGTAGAATTTTGATTAGAATAGCTTCCATGTAAATTTGATAATTTAAATACTACAAAATATAAAATGATACTAATTAAAATTTAATAAAATAAAAATATATTTTATATTAAACATATTAACATTAATTTTGATTAGATAAATTTTATATTTTACAATACACACAAAATTGCCTCTCCGTCCCCCGGCAAGTACATCGAGGGCATTTTTTTAGACTTGTGCAGGCTTTGGATTTCAAACAGACCGCGCCAAACGCCCAAGTTTGTTGAAATAGTGGTGTGATATTCCATGGAAAAAGCACCATGGTATGACAGGCAGCCACAGGGGATGCTCTGAGCTTGAATCATGATAGGCCCACTCATAGTGTTCCTCCCATGCTTCAGAACAGTACTGCCAATTTATTTATGTTTTCTCAGAATTTGGTTGTTGGATCACTCCTTACTTTTTTTTTCTTTTATTTAAATGGATCATATGATTAATTATTTGAAGGTTAATTTTGTAGAAAATACTAGTAAATTATCATGTAACTGGACATGATTTCAGAGTTAAAATTTAAAGTTGTATCTTAAAAATTATGAGTTCAAATCTTAAAATAAACGAGATGAAATTTATAAAATAAAAAAAAATTATTTTTCATCATATAACTTAACATGAAAATGTATATATATATTTACTTGGAAGGTAAGAAGACATAATGAGGCTTTTTATAGCTGTTGAAGTGTGTGATTCAAAATACAAACAAAATTATAAGCAATCATCGTAGTAATTACCGTTGGTACTGAGATTATGGAGAGAGAATACTATACAAATTAAATGGTGACTGGTGAGCAATCAATCTGCAGAGGTTTCCAGATTTTGGTCCCCAAAATCCTTCCAATATTCTTAACTTATTCCTTTCAATCATTTGCAGATAACATATTGTATGTGTTCATTTAGAATACAATATCCAAATATGAACAAAAAAAAGAATACAATATCCTAACACATGGCAAATGCCCATGAAAGAATGTGGTCCAATCTCCTATAATACTCAGTCAAATAAATTTCACAAAAAAATCTCGTACTTTCACTTTTGAATTCAAAATGTAATATTCAAATTTTGTACAATCGAAATAACAACAATATATCACATTCCATAATCGTGATGTTTTTAGAAACTGATATAAATAATATTATACTGATGATTATTCTGATGTTATCATTCACATCGATATTATGTAACTGGATAATTCATTGAAAAATCAAAATTCATATAAATTTCATGAAAAAAAATCTCTACTTTAGAGTGAAATACAAGTTTTGTACTTGAAAAGGGATTAGGATATAAAAATAAATACAGTTAGTTTTTTTTTCCTGGGAATGATAAATTAAAGCAAAGAAACCAACAAGAAATGGGATTTTTTAAAATAACAAACTGGGAATATGGTGGGAAAATGCAAGGGCTTTCTTGGATCCTGTGAGAGACGATGGTTACTGTTGCAAGAAATTATGAAATTGTTAGCCAAAGATAAAGGAAACAAGGAATGATGAAAAGTGGTAGCAAAAGAAAAGGAAAAAGAAATCCAAGAAAACTAAAAGTATTATATGGACAGCAGACAAAGCAAAAATACTGAGAGGTGAGAGAGAGAAAGAGAAAGAGATGTTGAAGTTGTTGCAATTAAAGAGCAGTAGCTGTGGCTGGAGCAGTACAGGGGCAGTAGTAGTAGAGTCGTAGTTTCTTTCTCTTTCTTTCCCATTGGCCATTACCCATTAGACACCATGAAAAGAAAAGAGAAAAACCATCGAAGCACATATTAATCATAATGATGAAACACCCTCTGCACCCAGCACACTCAAAAAGCAGCTCTCTCCATGAAAACCTCTCTTGCCTTAAATTTACCTCTGTAAACAACAAGTCTCTCTCGGCTGAATTCTCCA
The DNA here is from genome assembly GCA_032173925.1 of Heritiera fomes. NCBI lineage: Eukaryota > Viridiplantae > Streptophyta > Magnoliopsida > Malvales > Malvaceae > Heritiera > Heritiera fomes. Next base: position 646,011 of record JAPDPM010000005.1, on the reverse strand, counting down.
TATTCCCATACCATAACCATGAAATTGCCTTCTTTTCTTCTTTTTCTCACATTCTTCTTCAATCTGCTAAATTCAGCTCTCTTGGTCTTCTCTGCTTCTGCACCTCCTCCCCCTTTGGTCTCTCTTCTCTCTTTAAAATCCTCCCTCAAAGACCCTCTCGCCACTTTCAAAGATTGGGACCCTACTCCAACGTTTTCCAAGCCTGGTTTCGAAGACCCGGTTTGGTGTGCATGGTCAGGTGTCCAGTGCAATACTAAAACAGCTCAGATTACATCTCTTGATCTCTCTCATCGCAATCTCTCTGGTGTTATTCCAGCGGAAATTAGATTTTTGACAAGCTTAGTCAGCTTGAATTTGAGCGGAAATTACTTTGATGGGCCTCTGCAACCAACCATTTTTGAACTAAGTCAGCTTAGAACTCTTGATATAAGCCACAACTTCTTCAATTCAACATTCCCACCGGGGGTTTCCAAGCTCAAGTTTTTGCAAATCTTCAATGCGTACAGCAACAATTTCGGGGGGCCATTACCGCAAGCGTTTATACACTTACGGTTCTTGGAGCAGCTCAATCTCGGGGGAAGCTACTTTGAAGGTGAAATACCGGTTGGTTATGGAAGCTTGACTAGATTAAAGTTGCTGGACTTGGCAGGAAATGCACTGGAAGGCACTTTACCACCCCAGCTAGGATTGTTGGCCCAGCTTGAGCGCATAGAGATTGGCTACAATGCTTTCTCAGGCACAGTGCCAGTAGAATTTGCACTGTTATCCAATCTCGAGTACTTGGACATATCAAATTGTAGTCTTTCAGGTCCACTTCCTGAAGAACTTGGCAATTTAACCAAGCTAAAAGCTTTGTACTTTTTCAAGAACAGCTTCACAGGTGAAATCCCGGTCAGTTACACAAAGTTGAAAGCTCTCGAGGTTCTTGATTTATCCGATAACCTACTCAGTGGCAGAATCCCAGAAGCGATAGCTTCATTAACGGAGCTAACTTGGTTGAGCTTAATTGGAAACAACCTTTCTGGTACAATCCCAGAAGGCATCGGTGAGTTGCCAAATCTCAACACTTTACTTCTCTGGAACAACAACCTTAGCGGCATTCTCCCACAGAAACTAGGTTCGAACGGGAATTTACTGTCTCTTGATGTTTCATCAAACTCTCTCACTGGTCCAATCCCTCCAAATCTTTGCTATGGAAACAGGCTTTTCAAACTCATCCTTTTCAACAACATGTTCACGCATGAGCTTCCAGGAAGCCTTGTGAACTGCACATCCCTTTCAAGATTCCGAATCCAAAACAATCTTCTCAACGGTACCATCCCATACGGCTTCGGGCTCCTGACAAACTTAACATTTGTGGACGTGAGTAAGAACAACTTCACAGGCGAGATTCCTCAGGATCTTGGCTATGGACCAACGTTACAGTTCCTTAACATCTCCGAGAACTCTTTCAACACAGCATTGCCAAGCAACATTTGGGGTGCACCAAGCTTGCAAATTTTCTCCGCCGCTTCAGCCAAGCTCATTGGCAAAATCCCAGACTTCATCGGCTGTAAAAACGTGTACAAAATCGAACTCCAAGGTAATTTTCTAAACGAAAGCATCCCCTGGGACATTGATCATTGTGAAAAGCTCTTGTCTTTGAATTTAAGCCGCAATTTGTTTACTGGAATAATTCCATGGGAAATATCGACGCTTCCTTCTATAACTGCCGTTGATCTTTCCCATAATCTGCTCACTGGAACAATCCCTTCAAACTTCGAAAATTGTAGCACTTTGGAAAATTTCAATGTTTCCTACAATTTGCTAACCGGGCCAATCCCCTCGTCCGGTCCAATATTTCCTAATTTACACCCTTCCTCATTTTCCGGCAACGACGGACTTTGCGGCAGAATTTTAGCTAAACCGTGCCCGGCGGAGGCGTTGGCTACAGATGACGTGGAAGTTCGTAACAAGCAGCAGCAGCCTAAGAAAACGGCTGGAGCTATCGTTTGGATTATGGCAGCTGCTTTCGGTATTGGCTTGTTTGTTCTCGTGGCTGGGACCCGCTGTTTCCACGCGAACTACAGCCGTAGGTTCAGTGATGATAGTGAGATCGGACCGTGGAAATTGACAGCCTTCCAGCGGTTGAATTTCACCGCTGACGATGTGCTAGAGTGCCTGTCGACGACGGATAAGATTATAGGCATGGGGTCCGCTGGAACAGTGTACAAAGCAGAGATGCCAGGTGGCGAGATCATAGCGGTGAAGAAGCTGTGGGGTAAGCATAAGGACAACATCAGACGGCGGAGAGGGGTGTTGGCGGAGGTGGACGTGTTGGGGAACGTCAGGCATCGTAACATAGTGAGATTGTTAGGATGCTGCAGCAACAGTGAGTGCACGATGCTGCTTTACGAGTACATGCCAAACGGCAACTTGGATGACTTATTGCATGGCAAGAATAAGGGGGAGAATTTGGTGGCTGATTGGGTGACAAGGTACAAAATCGCTCTTGGCGTGGCTCAAGGCATTTGTTATCTTCACCATGACTGTGATCCAGTTATCGTCCACCGTGATCTCAAGCCGAGTAATATTTTATTGGACGGTGAGATGGAGGCCAGAGTGGCAGATTTTGGGGTGGCAAAGCTGTTCCAGAGTGATGAGTCCATGTCTGTGATTGCAGGGTCCTACGGCTACATCGCGCCAGGTGCGTTTTCCATTTGTTTTTTGTCATAATTTTCTAATCATGTTCATAATGCTTGGCGCAAGTCAGCAAGGTTATTGATCTGCTGGCTGGTACGATATATATGAATTTTGTCTAGTTTGGTAAACTATTGTTTATGTGTGCGTTAAAGATCTGGAATAAGGTTGATTTGTTTAAGCCTTACGGACAATACCAACTTTTTAGGTTGGTTGGTGAATGTTGTTGTATTCTTCCCTTTTGTCGATTTACCATATGGGTCCATTTTGGCCGTCATTGTGGTTAAATAGTCATGTTTGATCTTAATCAACCGTAATCAGAATTTTAATCTAGTGTCGATTAGGTAAGATCAAAACTAAATTCCTTTGAAAAGATTAGGAATTATCATTGACCAATTGTGATTTGACAAGTTATGGTATAGTGACTCTTACAAGATTACGATATTGGAATTAAACTTGACATTGACACACTTGTCATGTTGGGCGGTGGGGTTAGCAGTAGCACTTAGAACTATTATTTTCTCGGTCCAAAAGTGTGGGATTAATCTCACTTTTCTTTCTCTGATATCTTCAGTGTATCTCCTCTTTGATTTGCTTTCTTGTAGTGTAAACACCTGAGAGCACACTTCCTTTTGCAATCAACAACAAAACAGATGCTTTAGACTTTCCTGAAAAAACGTAGGCAGCTTAATGAATCGTAGTGTAGTGCACCAGGACTTTTGTGCGGTGCGCACACCAACCAACCCAAAGTCCTTTCGGCTTTTGGATTTTGCTTCTTTTTGCACTGCGCGATTTCCATAACTGTTGCATGGCTGATGGCGCACTATTGCGCGTGAAACCTCTTTGCTTTTTTCTTTTCTTTTAAATCCTTGTATAAGATATATCATAATGGGCCCCGGGATGAATTTCGTCAAAGCCTTTGATTCATTACATATTTGACTTATCTGGCTCATGGTCATGAATGTTTCTCAGCTGCACTGTCACTTTTATTTATATATATATATATATTATGTTTGTATAGTATCATATTAGGTTCATATTATATAAAACACGTAAATTATTATGTTAAAATTCATATTGATATCATTAACGCTTTCTCTTTGGTTTCTGCAGAATATGCTTATACTCTACAAGTTGATGAAAAGAGTGATATATATAGCTTTGGGGTGGTGTTAATGGAGATTTTGAGTGGAAAAAGATCAGTGGATTCAGAATTTGGTGATGGAAACAGCATTGTGGATTGGGTAAGGTCTAAAATCAAGAGTAAAGACGGAATTATTGACATTTTGGATAAAAATGCGGGGGCATCGTGTGCACCAGTGAGGGAAGAAATGATGCAAATGCTTAGAATTGCATTGTTATGCACCAGCCGGAACCCGGCGGACCGGCCGTCGATGAGGGATGTTGTGTTGATGCTGCATGAAGCCAAGCCCAAGAGGAAACTGCCGGAGGGTGTAGCGAATGGCGGCAATGTGGCTCGTGTTGGTGGGGATATTACTGATGATGCTTTAGCACAAAAGGCTACAGTTGAATGTTAATATATGATTAATTTTACGGGTTTTTCTTTTATATCTATATATATAGTTAAAATGGTGGGGGGATTGGTATAGGAGAAGTGATTTTCCTTTTTTTTTTGTTTTCCTTTTTTTTTTCTTTCAATGGAATTTTCAAGTGTTTTTCCTCTAATTTCTCTGGTGTTATATTTGAATTATTATGACATTGATATTGCAACTATGATTAAAGAGTGTTAATGATGTTTATCAGTAACAAATCAGGACCCATAAAATGAAATGAAAAGACGAGCGTTTGGACCAGTAAGTGAAGTGTCATACCTTTTGAAGTGAGAAAACCAAGGTACAATTGATAAAGCGCCGTTGAAGTTTTTTTTTTTTGGTGATTAAGCGCGGTTGAAGTTAGAATGTGAATATCACTTGATTTAAGTTAAAGCTTTCGACTCAAGGATATGTTTACTAAATGAAGATCTTATAAACTCAAGATCATTTCTATTTATACTCTATGTAAGATCCATGACACATGTAATAGACCGAAAGATGCATATGACAAGTTATTTTAATTTAATCATCACAACCTTTGAGTAGATTTGATAAATTTTTTTTTGCAAGTGGAGTAGATTTAATAATTTATCTACATGTATAGCATTAAATAATATAAAAAATAAAAATTATCGTATTATAATTTAAATATTAAATTAATTTTTATTAATTTATATTTAATTTTTTATCAAATTTTAATCTATATTATTTTTACTGAGCCTGGAGGCAATGGAGACTGAAGGCAAGTAAGTGATTGCAGGCTGAACTCTAAAGTCTCAAACCCTGTTAAACTGTAGGCATCGGCCTGTGGCTCATTTAATAAAGACCATGGTGATGTCCGGGCTTTCTATTTGAAGGCCAATACCACTTGTTGCTTCAAAAACTTCGAAGATGAGCAAATCGTGGGCTTCTAGACATTTGTCACTTTTGATGCATACCTACAAACTGCATTTAAAAATAGATTTAGGGCCCGTTTGGATGTCCCGGTGGCAATTGAGCAGAAAAAACCAAAAAAAATGCAAAAGATAAAAAAAAATGTAAAATTATTTTTTTACTCTTTTTTTTAAATATTTTATTATAAAATTTATACCCACGGTGATTTTTTTTTCAATTTCACAGAAGTTAATCACACCACTCATCCAAACTAGCCCTTAATAATTTTAAATATGATAGGATGACAATTGAAAACCAATATAAATAACGTAAGTTAATATTTGATAAAAATTAAACCAAATTCTGTGTTTGGCATATTAACAAATAAACTTTTGTAGGTGGAAGTGGAGAAATCAATTCATTTTTGACACTAATTTCTCATGGCCTGTAAATGGTGTTAGCATCATCCTAAAATATGCTAAGCAGTTCATTCAGTGCCAAAATTCTTCATTGATGGGAAACAGGAGACAGGTACACACTATTACGTGGGAACCTCGTGCTTCAGATTTTGTCAAAATTAACGTGGATGCTTCGGTTCAGTCTAATCCAGGCACATCAGTCGTTGGTGGTTTGTGTAAAGACTCTATGGGTAGGTGGTTATTTGGCTTTCAGGGACAGTTGGGTTGGGGCTCTATTTTAAGAGCTGAAATTTATGCAATCTATTCTGGTTTATCACTGACGGGTTTTAAAAGGGTAATCCTTGAGTCTGATTCACTAACAGCGGTACAAAAAATTCTTCAGCCGGTTTGCAACACAGATCTTTTTTTTTTGTGTAAACATCTTTCAGTATCTTAAAGTCATTTTAGGCCCGACTAATCCGAAGTCGAGCCGAGTCGGATTCCATTGGGGGAAAACTCTCCCAATGTTGTTTTCTCCATTCACAAGGTTCAAACTCGAAATCTTACTTAAGGAATACCAAGCTCCTTCCACTTAGTCCAACAAATATTGGTAACAAAACAGATCTTTTATTCCCGGTTTTAGGCGCTTGCAAGGAATTGATGCAACGTGATTGGTCATGTTCAGTGAGACATATCTATAGGGAAGCTAATTGTTGTGCTGATTTCATGACGGGTGCAGCATAAAATAGCTCTTTTGATTTACAGCAGCTAGATTTACCTCCTGATGGTTTAAGTTTTTGGCTCCAATTTGATAGGATGGGAGTGAGTCTCCCTAGATACCGTGTAACTTAGTTTTTCTTTCTTTGTCTACCTAATGTACCGAAAAAAAAAAAAACTTTTGTATTTTATACGGTAAGAACATGATTTTATGTGATTTAAATATAAAATACAACATGTAATTAAAAGATTGCATGTAACTCGTAGTTTATCCCATGCCTATGGTTCCTAGGATAAAACTATGACTCTGAAACGAGTAGGCCTCTACGTCTTTGCTTTTCCACTTTGTTTTACAAGAATGGTCATGTTCAGTCAGTTTGGCCTGATCTCCTTGACTCCTTAGCTGCTTGGATGAGATGGGCACGTAGACTCTGCTCAGACACCTGATTGGAAAAGATTTGCCCACATCAAAAGTTAGAAATGAGTAAATATCCAAAGCTAGATTCAAAGTTTGCACAAGTTTGAAGCTGTTCTCTTCTTAACCTTATCGCATATATAATCGAATTTCCTATTATCAATGAATCGGTTATATTAGCTCACCAGCACTGCTGGAGGAACCAACGTGATAACTTTCTCCATTTCTTCCAAACACTCTTTTTCTTGTTCCGCCATGCTTATGAGCTCAGTAATCAGATAAAGCATTTTCTCAACCAGCTGCAGATGGAACAGCAGAATGAATATAAAGATGGAAATGTCTATCCACAATTTATAAACGAATTACCTTTGAGAAAATCTTTATAATTGTCGCTTCTATGCCATCCATTACTTCAAGGGCTGCATTTATAGCTTCATAGATAGACTCCAAGTCTGCCTGCAAGTGGTAAACCATTTTCCGTCTCATGATTAAGCTTGAAATCCAGAAGTTGGAAAAGGAACAATGTCTGCTAATAAGATATATGTGTGTATATATACCTTAGCATCTTGGACCAAAGGGACTCTAACCAGTATTGCTGAGAGTTTGCGAATCACCCTGCTAATAGCTTCATAGTTTTTCCCCTCCATCTTCACCCATTCATTGAGTAGACGTAACTGTGGCCCTACAATTTGATGTAGTTTGATCTCACATGTGAGCTTTTGAAGTAGAATTCTCTTTTCTAATGTGGAGTTTCTTATTTTTAAGATTCTTAGCCACACACCAAACAATTTATCCTGAAATTTAAGCAAATATTAACATTAAAGAAATATAGTTGAAGAACTTGCTCTAAGCAAGCCTGCTAGCCAGGGCGAATTGTGCGGCTCATACCTGTGCATCTATCTTCATAGCGGCCATGGCAACCTCAGCTCTAGCGTTCACAAACCTCCACTGCAACATCCTATTGTAGAAAACTCGAAATCGGTGATACTCATCTTCTTGAACAGGTGACATCTTCTTCTGCCTAAAATACTTTAAAACCCCGCTTACACCACCGCCTTGGGATTTAGCTCTCACAGCAGTCCCACAAGATCCTTGTGGCTCCGGTGCCACCATCAACAGCGAAGACCTCCCCGGAGACAGTGCCCAAGCTGATGGAGAACTCGTGATTTGTTTTGATCCCTTTGTTGCACTAGCAGTGGAGGATTTTGACATTCGAATTTGAGGGGGCCAAGTATAAATTTTTTTACTCGTGAGTCTAATCAAACTTTTTTTAATATATATTTTTAATATTTTATTATTAATTTATTATTTTACTCTTATTATATATAATTAAAAATTAACAAAGTGAGCCTATTGAGTTTAGTTCGAGCTTGAGCGGCACAAGTATTTTGTCAAGCCGAACTCGAGCTTAAAAAACCCTCGAATTTTCGAGTCAAACCTAGCTCAAGTTTGATACTAAATCATCTCCACTCAATTACACTTCTAAAGCCAAGTAAAATTTTAAATTACATCAATTTTACTTGAGTTATGTATACTAATTATAAAAAATAACAAGTTTGTAAAATTATAAATCTTATAAATTTTTAAACAAAAGTATAATGAAACAAAATACAACAAATAGATTATAATTTCATCTAAAATTGTGAACGATTTTTTTTTAAATTTTCAAAAATTGAATCTAAACTATGTAATAAGTGAATTATATATGGGTAAACTTTCTTGATCATTTCCTTTGAAAATTTAAAATTAATTATATATATAAATAAACTAAATTATATCAAACAAAAAATATATAATATATCTTTAAAATAATAAAATTGAATATGTTTTTCTTACATTTTACAAAGTGATCCTAATCTAATTTTGGTATTGAAAAAAATTGTAAGATTTTTTAAAGAATAATTCTTCATAGGTAATCAAGACAAGTGAATATAATATTATGCTATAAAAAAACAAAAATTTAATTATTCCAATTTTTTATTAAATAAAAATAATTTAAATAGTATCCAGCATATACTTACAAGTATATAAAAAGATAAAATGGCATACAAACATTGTATAAAGAAATATTCAAATGTTTGAAGGGGCCAAAACTATTTATTATAAATAATATATTTATTAATTTACAATTATATTATATATAAATTTTATTTTTCAGAAGTTTGGGAGCCAAGAGAGGCTTACTATCCGCCTCTGTGCACTAGAATGTGCACTAGAATTGCGCGGACTGCCACGCTGCAAGAACCTAACAAATCCATCTTTACTCTCTTGATGATTCGGCTTCTTTTGCATGGTTGCAACAATGGTTGCAGGGTTGATATTCTCTCCATTTCTTTGTGTTCTTGACCTTGTGGTCGACTTTGACCTGTTACCGAATCTTTGGCTCGAGTTGATTACCGACCCTGCCCTATTCTCTGGTAGAGATAAAGCTGAGGTTCCACTTCTACTCCGCAGTAGCTGTGGCGACGGCGGTCTAACCTCAGACTGATGCCGGCGTGCCAAAGGGCTTTCCATGTTATTTCTCTTAAATTTGTATCGGACGAGATGATTTGGAGAATGAAAGAATAGGGTTTTACAGAGAAACTGCAAATCCAAGGTTAAAGGAGAAGTTTACGTGTTTGGAAACTTAAGTCGAGAGCACGTTGAAGAGGAATAATTAACTAAACATTTATGAACAGCATGTCAGTATTGCAGTCTTGTAGGTGAAGGGAGGTCTATTTTCTCTTACGTGAAGGCTTCCACGAAGAAGGAATATTCGTGACTTTTCCCATTGAACTTGTATCGATAATATTCAATAATCAACATTCTAATCTATACAATATAATAATGTCATTATTAATGTGATTAATAATGAACTGGATTAAATAATGTGTACAAGCAACTTAGTTATAATTTTAATCAATTTTATTAGCATTATATATACAATTCAGATTTTTTTAGTACATATGCACTTCAATTTTATTGGAAACTGACAAAATGCTTTCAACGCTACTTCAATTGAATAAGAAAACACACATTCAATTCAGTGATAAAATGCATTATTTTGGATAATAATCTTATATATTTTACAAAAAGTATGAGTTATCTATTATGTTTTGTTAATCATACAACAAGTTTTACTACTTTTGAACTTGTTAATGGTTTATGATCTCCATCTGGGTGTTTTTAGTGCAAGTGCAACAACTCTCCGATTTCTTTAAAAAAAAGAGAGAGTTCTTAAAATCCTAATTAAAGACATAATTCTTCTAAAAATATCACATAAATTAAAGGGCCATACAGCATTAATCGCACATTTTTTGCCAATCCAATTAAAATCCAACAATTATCATAATCATCATCAATTACTAAATTCATTTTTTTAATTAAAAACAAAACAATTTAACCCAACTATATCAATATATATACAAACAAATCTAGGTCTTGCTCCTTTATATACACAAATAATCTTGAGCCTTTAGTTTTTTATATATATAAGTAAATCTGAACATTGATCCCTTTATATATATACAAGTAAATTTGGTATATGGCTCTTTATATACATACAAGCAAATTTGAATCCCTGGTCTTATAAATATATATATATATATATATATATATATAGAGAGAGAGAGAGAGAGAGAGAGAGAGAGAGAGAGAGAGAGAGAGAGAGAGAGAGAGAGAGAGAGAGAGAGAGAGAGAGAATCTAGGCCTCTTGCTCTTCAATAAATATAAGTAATCCAACTCTAGTCTTCTAGTTGTGATAACTGCAAATTTCATAATCTTGGTAAATTGATCAGTGTGTTAATACGAGTGCATAAGGCTTGAGTATTATGAAGATTAAAAAAATCATGAGAGTATCACAAGTTAAACGGATAATAGGATCTTGAATGGCTATAACATATACATGTATCAAATATAAGTATATAAATTAAATACAAGATATATAAATCAAATATATATAGTGTATACATATATTAAGAAAATAAAGTATAAATATATTTATATGAAAAATAAATATATAAAATGTAAATATGTATAAAATAACTAAAGTATAAAATATTTAAAAAAAAGTGTGCATATATATATCTATAAAATAAAATACAAGAAAGGCTTCTCAAAGAAGCCAGAAACTTCCCACCTACTCCCACCAATTCCCTGGAAACTCGATACCCATCTGCAATTAAAAAAAAAAAAGAGAGAGAGCAAAGGAATGGAAGCAGAGAGAGATTAGAGGAAGAGAAGTTAGGTGAAGAGGGCTGGATCCTTGACCGGCCAGGGAAGGATCGACGAAGGAAAGAGGAAGGAGAGGGTGCCGAAACCCACCATTATTGCTATCGGCACCGGAAACTTCTGGCAGCGGTTGGAATGGTAGAAGACGAAAAAAAAAAGGGAATGGAAAGAAGGAGAGGCAAGATGAATAAGAGAGATGCTGAACGAAGAGGGAAGAGGAAGAGAGGTTGCTGCTGCCACCGTGAGCAGCAGCAAAGATGCCAAACAAAGCTAGATCTGAGGAGGGAGTAGATGCTGGTGTAGCCAAGAAAGGGAGAAAGAGCGGCTATTGCTGGTGGTAAAAAAAAATGATCAGGAAAGGAGCAGGAAAAATCGAGAGAAAAGAAGAGAAAATAAAAAGGAAAGAAGAAGGTTAAAGGAGGAGATAGGAGGTAGCAAACGTTGCTGCTAGTGAAGGGCAAAGTCGAGGCTGTGTTAAGGATGCTGAAGGCTAAAATGTAGGCTTAGCAAGGCTATTCTTGGTGCCATTGAAGGATTGTTTTCGATGGTTGGCAGTTGGGGATTCTCAAGATTAAACAAGGGTAGCTTATAGTAGCATTAGGTATTGGTTTTAGGCCAAGAGAGTCTGAACAGGGGTTTTCGGCAAGGACTTTCTCGCTACAAGCAGAGCACCGAAATAGGGTGTTGTTGGGACTGGATAGGGACGCTATTAAGGTTGGTTAGGAGCTGTTCGAGTGCAAAAAAAAAAAAAATAGAAGCAGTCTAGGGGCGTGAGGTAGGCAAAAATATATTTTTTTTTTTGCTAAGCCGTAGGCAAAAATATATAAACTAAAGGAGAAGGGAAAGAGAAAAAATGAAAGGCTACTGTAATGGGCAGTGTGAGGCATGAGGAGAAGAGAAAATGCTGGGGGCCAAAGAGGGCTGAAGCAAGGCTGACTTAGGCATGTAGTAGGGAGTGGCTAATTGGTTGAACTTTTGTTTTTGGAATAGGGCTGAGATAGGCGGAGACAGGAGTAATTTTGGGTATCGATCAGGGGCTAAAACAGGGTTTGATAGCAGTGTTTTAGTTAGGACAAACAAAAACATGGCTGTTGGGGCTACAAAACAGAGGCTGCTGGGCTTGTTTGCGATTCGCTTTGTAGGACAATGGAAATTGGTAAGTTGTTTCTCTAGCATATTGTTGAGATCACATTATAAAGATGAATAATTGGCAAATTTGGCTTTTGTTTGAAATTGTATATTTTGAAAAGACAATGAAATATTAGGTGTAAGTAAGAATTATTGTAATTGATAATTGTTGAATGGTGTTGGAATACGAATTTCAATGGGAAAGGGGGTAAAGTTAAGATGTGAGCTTGAATTATGAAATAAATATAATGATATTGAAATGATTTTTGGTGTAGGAACAATTGAGAAACCTTAAGGAATATTGTATTGTTTGACTTTAAGGTATATGTTTCATAGGAAATTATTAATCATGATATTAATGTATGTTTGTAGAAAAATATATTCAGGAAGAACATGGTTACAAGGGTGCTCGGTTCTCTTAGAAGAGCTTTAAAAAGTTTAAATGAAGAACAATTCTGAGAAAAATGCCAAAGTAGTAAGGCTTGCGAGTGTAGTGTCACCAATCTTGGTGTCATGCAAGTAAGGTAAGGGAATATACGGTAAATGTTTGTTAGTCCGTTATGTTTATGTATGTCTAAATTAATGTTATTTACTACCTATGGATTTAAATGCATTCTTGGTTAAATTTCAAATTATATTGGATTGAGTTTAAAGTGCAAAATATTTGAGATTTGAATGGTGTTGGAATTGGTAAATTAAATATGTATTGCTTGATTGAGTTTTCTACAGGCAGTTGGTTTTGGTTATGAAGCTGGATAGTGTTCTACCTATGTCGTTATAATGTCGAAATTTCGTTAGAAATTGTTTAAGCAAATTTTTTGATATTAATTTAGGTTTATAAAATGCCTTTGAAACCTTATGCATATTAAATATTGTTACTTGTTATCAAAATAATGGTTTTTAAGCATGATTTCGTATGATGAGATTTTCAAAACTATAAGTATTTAAAACGATTCATGCTTTCGGTACTCAACTTATATTGTAAGTTTTATTTCTGAATAAGTTTTAACTCATGAGACACGTGATGATCTATAATGCCTGTGTGGCACTTGAAAATGCCTGTGTGGCAGTTAACTCGCCTGTGTGGCGTTTATTATGCTTGTGTGGCACTCGCTTGTGTGGCGTTTAATTATGCCTGTGTGACAATTATTGAGCCTGTGTGGCATTGAGGCGCCTACTTATATATACACACTTCAGATTCCTCTTGTGTGTTAACGGATTGTGAAATATCCTAGATGCTTTGTGATCTTTCAGGTGTCTGACAAATAGTCGTGACTTGTACCTCAGCTACTAGATGATCATTGGTGCTGGGATGATTCATGATCATGGATAGAGCCTTGATATGAGACTGCGACCATTGCAAGCTACAGTGGATGCTTTCATGGAAAGCTTCTTGGTTATATTTCTAAAGATCCCGGTTACGTTACCAAATCTCATAAATGTATGTCGGTCTTATGAAAATATTTTTAAATGTATATTTCGATACTGTTACAAAGATGAACGAATGCACCATTTCTATTTTTACTGTATCTTGATTTTGTGAATGTGTGAGCACTAATATGTTTGGAAATTACTCGATATAACGTTTTATAACTTATAAACAATAGCATATTGACTTTGCACTATTTTCAATAAAACACATTGAAACATAAGCATTGTGCATTTGTTTACGCATAAACATGCATTAAGCATAGTAGGAGCCTAACATCACTTAGCGTATATTTTTCTTATTGGGCATTAGCTCACCTCCCCCTCTTCCACCTCACAAGTTACTTCAGATAGGCTCAAGTGCGAGAGTGCTGCACTAAGAGCACGACTTATGTGCTGTTAAGTTATTGCTTTTTATATTGATGTATAACCTTTCATTTCTTTGTTTATATTCCAGACAATAAGATTCATTTCGGTATACACAGTGTACATGGATTGGGATGTAAGTACTAGGATTGTATGAAAGATTATATATAATTGTGTCTTGTAATGAATAATATCTCGATAGTATATCTTGATGAAAATATGATACTTTGACTGGTTTCTTGAAGTGATTATTGTGCCACAGGTTGGAATAATTGTTGTGTTACAGAGTGTGGTTGGACAATAAGTATATATAAGGGGACGAAGTCTTTCAATTTCGATTTTGGCACGCATTACGAGGCAACTGAATGGGACCTTAGACAATTAGTCTTAAACAAATAAACAAGTAGTAATCTACTTGTTAGGTTTTAGCCACACTGAGCGAGTGACAAACATAATAAGTAAAGGAAAAAGTTAGCCTGAAAATCCTAACTTTCGAGGGCGTTACATTAGTCCTATATATGTAAATAAATTGAGGCTTCTAGTTCTTTATGTATATATGCAAGCAGGCCAATTTTTAGTTTTTGATCCTTTATATATATATATATATATATATATATATATACACACACACAAGCAAATTGGACCCTTAAGAGCACTTTATATACAACCAAATTTGGGCTTTGATCATTTTCACACACACACACAAGCAAGCCAACTTTGGGCATTTGGTCCTTTATATATACAAGTTAGCCAACTCTATGCCTCTAACTCTTTATATATATACAAGAAAACAAACTCTAGACCTCTAATCCTTTATATATATAGGCAAATCTTAGCCTCCAATCCTATATGTATAAGTAAATTTGAGTCTTTGTTCCTTTATACATATATATATATAAGCACATACTTTATCAATAAACTAGCAAATTTGTGCCTCTAGTCCTTTATATATATACAAGTAAATCTGACTCTCTGGTCCATAATATATATAAGCAAATTTAGCCTTCTAGTCTTATGGGCACATATAAATAAGCCAACTTTTGACCTTCAGTCCTTTATATATAAGTAAATCTAGTCCATCGGTCTTTTATTACATACAAGCAAGTTGAGGCCTTTGATCCTTTACAAGCAAGCTAACTTTCCTTTATAAGCAAGCTAACTTTAGACCTTTGTTCATTTATATATGTAAAAAAAAAATATCTTGGCATCTAGTCTTATATATATATTTATATAAAAGCGCAAATCTATGCCTATTATCTAAGGATGGTAATGGATACCTTAAAAATAAGTACTTGGTACAACTCAACTTGATTAAGTGTGTGTGTGTGTGTGTGTGTGTGTGTGTGTGTATATATATATATATATATATATATAAGCTCAAATCTATGCCTTTTGTTTAAGGATGGCAAATGATACCCTAAAAACTAGTACTCGGCACTACCTGACCTAATTAAATAGGATTAGAGTATTATATAATCGGGTTCAAAATAGTAAGATTACTACCCATCATAGATTCGAATTGTTACTTTAGGATACTCACTATCCGACCCCGATTATAAATAATAATTGTTTAATATTATATTTATATTTTTTATATATAAATTATTTATTAGTAATGTTTTATTTAATAATTATGATTTTTAACTTTAATTTATTTTATGAGTTAAATTAAATTTATTAATTTAATTTTTTAAATAATTTATTTTAAAATAGATTTTATATTTAAATTTGAAAGTCAAAATTTGACTTAATGAACGGAAATTTAACGGATTTGGATTGTTTCTATGTTATAAGGTTAGGATTCAAGTAACACAAATCAAAATAATCGGATAATTAATCATGTTCGAGTATTATAATAACTAATCAGATTCGGGTATTTCAAAATTAATAATTACCCATCCCTTTTACATTTATACTCTTATCATTTATATAAATACAATCGAGGTGGTTGATGTTTTCATTCCTCAAAAGAGGAGTGCAAGGGGCAGGAAGATTGGTTTTGTTAGATATGTCACTTTAGTGGAAGCAAGAAGAGCTATCTGGAATTTAAATGGTGTGTGGGTACTGGACCATAAGATTGGGGTGAATATAGCTCGTTTTGACTGTTTGATGGGACTGAGATTGCTATTATTCTTGTTGATGACTATTTTGAATTGACCAACTTGCAAACTAACGAGTCAATAGGGTTAGAACATCGCTCCGAGGCATAAATCAATCAAAGAGGGTGATTTTTTATGTTCCAATCTTTGACTAAGAAATATCTTTTCGTAAGTTGACCTACATGGGTTATTAAGTCTGGATTGAATTATCCAGC
The DNA here is from genome assembly GCA_032173925.1 of Heritiera fomes. Taxonomy (NCBI): domain Eukaryota; kingdom Viridiplantae; phylum Streptophyta; class Magnoliopsida; order Malvales; family Malvaceae; genus Heritiera; species Heritiera fomes. The sequence goes on along the minus strand of JAPDPM010000005.1, from coordinate 629,931 downwards.
TTTTATTAAACTTTTCAGCCTGGATATGAATGAAAAACGTAAGCTAAATATGATATAATGGTTCTCGACTAAACTTTTATATTTATTAAAAGAGGACACATAAGATTTAATATTTCAATAGCTGGCTAACCATGATATTTGTGGCATAGACTGCCTTGTACACCTTTACCATTAGTGATAGGAGAGATTAAGACGGGGGAAAGGAGGCACAGATTATGATCTCGCCATTGACAAGTTGCAAATGCAAAGCTTTGTTGCCCGGCCCCATCAGATTTCGTAGTCCCATAGGTCTTCAACAGTCTTGTATGGGCTTGTTGTATCATTAACAAGAAACTCTCCTCTCATGATCTTCTTCTCCTCCAACTTCTCAATCTCCAGCAGATCTTCATCGTCCAGTTTCAGGTTGAGGGATGAGATGTTCTCCTTCAATCTATCAGGATTGAAACTCTTCACAATCACGCTTGCTCCCCTCGATAATCCCCACTGTAGAGCAACCTTCAATTCATTCATTACATGGGATTAGGATTCATTTTCATTAAATTATATATATAGTTTGATATGTAAAAAACGAGAATGAAATGTGATTTAGTCATTACTTGAGCTGGAGTTGCTTTATGTTTGAGAGCAATGGATTTGATGAGTGGATTATCAACCACAGCCGTGGAACCCCATGCATTGCCAGGTCCTCCTAGAGGTGAATAAGCACTCACATGGATGTTGTGGTCGGCGCAGACTTCTCGAAGCTTTCCTTGCCTCCACATTGGATGCATTTCCACCTGTACCCACAATCAAAATTTCACCATGATCAACAACTCAGTAAAGAGGATGGCTATTGGCTAGATTTGATTTAGGATGTCTAATCAACATATTTTTCTTTAGAGAGAAGATTGTATAAAACAGTTACTTCACGTCAGCATATATCACTTTCATTTAAATTATACCACGTAATCACATTATTGAAAAAAAATCAATGATTTATTATCATAATCATTAATAAGTCTCTTGAAATAAATATTTATCATTTAATTATCACATGTAATGTGTAATAAATGATTGACCTTTTTCAAAAACATGTTGACTTTTATCAGTTATACTATTTAATTTGTCTTTGGCACACGCTTTCTCTTGTCAAATTGGCTTGCAAACATAATTAGGATGCTAAACATGATATGATAACTAAACACATAAATGACACGTATTGACATGAATTTTGATACAAAATTTATATATTTTACACATTACAAACATAAAATATAAACATGAATTGTTAGGTCTAGTTCGTGTAATTTAATTGAAAAAGAGGGTTTTGCCCCATCAGCTAAAGACCAACCTATAAGCAGTCATCCTGCAATACTTGTGATTTTTTTTCCTTTTGAGACAAATATAATATACCTGATTAACAGCAGGAGGCACAGAAGCAAAATCTAACAATTCTTCAACCTTCTTGCTCGAGAAATTGCTGACACCAATACACCTACACAAGCCCATGTCTAGGCATTTCTGCATCCCTGTCCATGTGGTCTCCATGTCTAACTGCTCAAACTCTTCTTCCTTGGGCACAGCATTGCAAGCCCAAGGCTTCAGTTTCACTGGCCAGTGCACCAAGTACATGTCTACATACTCCATCCCCAGCTTCCTACGACATTTAAATCATAAAAAATGTGAATAAAATTCAGAATTTCCGATGCCTCAGTTTAGCTTTCTGTAGCTTTTGGTCAGTGGTTTAATTACCGTAGAGTCTGTTTGAGTGCTGAAACGGGATCATGGTGATCAGCGCTCCATAGTTTAGATGTCACGAAAACATCTTTCCTTCGGATGCTTTGATTCTCAATTGCCATGCTTAAAGCATTTCCAACGGCTGGCTCAGAACCATATATTTTTGCGGTATCAAAATGCCTGTATCCGATCTGCAACCAACCATGCATCCCATCAGCATTTCTCATGCTTTAACATGAACATAGAAAAACAAGCATACCTACATACATATATATATATATGCATGCAATATGCATAAACACATACATAAATACATGCATGCATAACTTGCTAGGTCAGTGGATAAAAACACAATGATGAGGGTTGAGGAGGGTTTCTCATGGGTGTGTGGGCCAAGGAATATGTACACCATGAACTGGAACACAAACAAACTTTACTGTTTTTCAATGAACACCGAAGAACTAAGGGCCTTTGGCATCAGTCCTTCCACTACCAAACCGATACAATAGCAACGCAAAGTAGAAGTGAATTCTCCAGTAGAATGGCATTGGAAAGTTAGCCAAAGAAACAGGTTTCTTCCTTCGAAGAAAGAGATTAAGGAGAAAAAAGAAAAGAAGAAGAAGACGACATAGACATAAAGGACAAGAGGGGCGTACGGGTTTCACAAAAAAAATAAAAAGAGGCGCGTACGGGATTGCACCTTGAGGGCCAAATTGATGGCTTGCTCTGTCGTGTCTCTATCATTGTTGGAAGAATAAGTACCAAATCCAATCACTGGCATTGTTATCCCACAATTCAAACGCACTTCATTGCTCCTCATTTTATTGTTATTGCACTCTCTCTCTCTCTCTTTCTGTTTTCTGTGCTATGAGTCTTGGACTGTGACTCTCCACCATCTCTAACAATACCTGTATATATACAGTTGGAAAAGTCAACCGTATGACTAACTGTTTTCCAGGACACTTCTTCACATGGGGTGTACGAAGAACATAAAATATATGATCCTTTGGGAGCTGAGTTAGTGAAAGATACATTTGTAATAGTGGGGTTTAAATAATGGAGGATTACATATCAAAGAATGGGATCTTCCGTGTCTCTTGGGATTTTATCAGATAACTCAATCCTTCCTTTGATGACAGTATATATATCAAATATCCTTGAGTTAAACTTACTTATTTTCAGAGATTTTGCAAGAGTTTTACTTTTCTTATTAAAAAATGACGAAAAGAAGAGAGAGGAATGCTTATGAACCGGCCAAGTAATATTTAATGTAATAAGATACGTATAATAAGGAACTTACAGCTGTTTAATTTGTTGTTTACCATGCAAATATATACCAATTTGTATGTCTAAATTTATGCAAAATATTAGACTTTGGTTAATAATTATATTGAAAGTAGCAAAGTTTTTCGCACCAAAAAAAATAGCAAAGTTTTTGTATATAAGTTGAGAATAATATTGACTCCAGTATGCTATATGCTAATTTGTTGATTAATTCTAAGTTTTTGAAGAGCTCATTGCTGGCAAGTTAAAACAAAAAACATGATAGATATTTTCATCTTCTTTAGTCAATATTGAAACAACTATTCATTACTAGAGATTATTGAGAAGTGATTTGGCTATTGTTTGTTTAATAACTATCCTTTGTAATGGAAAAAATAATATTGCTTAAGGTTTCTTTTATTGATATGTACTTTTGTTTTTTGTTTTTTCAACAAAAAATCAAAGTTAAAAAAGACAAAGGGTAGGGTTAACAAGGATATATAAGGGATTTAAAAAGCATAGTTAAAATATTATTTAAAAAATAAATGCTTTTAATATTTTTTTTTCTTAAATATCAGTTTAATTAATATCATTAGACATGAAAAGTTAAAATATTATTTAAAAAATAAATGCTTTTAATATATTTTTTCTTAAATATCAGTTTAATTAATATCATTGACATGGGTTAACATTTTTTAAAAATAAATTAAAAACAAAAAATAAAAACACCAATTAAACTCAACCTATTTGTATTAATTAAGTTGATTGACTTTTATAATATATAAAAATATAAAGTGCATAAAATTTGAGTAATTTGATGACTTGCTATGTAATTTGTCAGATATATTTTTCATTCTAACTTAAAACAACTATGAGGATCCAAGTCAATTGAAATTTTAAATATACTGACTAAATTGAGAATTAATTTTCCTGTTAATATATAGTTGACTTATTGTGAGGTCAAAGGGAGAATTGAGAATCCAAGAGCACGTAGATCAACTGGCAGGGAGTTGTTCTAGCTTAACCAGAGATCTCGAGTTCGAGTCCCTGGGTATGCAATTGTGTTAAAACTCTTGAGGGAGAGCTTTGCCGCCTTTTGGGTCCTGCCCGGCTCGAATCCGGATTAGTCCTATACCAAAAGTATAAGAATACCGGATGGTCTAGACAAAAAAAAAAAAAGGGAGAATTGAGAAGAGAGGACAGTTGGTTATGTACGTTGCTTGCCTTGGCAGTATATGTTGTATCTTCTGCATAAACATTTTCCGTTTGGACCGACTAAAACAAACCCATAATCTAAGCCGATTCTAATCGCGTTAATTCCATGTGGCCAGCCAGATCATCCATGCCCTCCCACCTCCTTACCTCCTTACACTACATTTCTAAACAACTGCCATTTAATACCAGAAAGAAATTAAAATACACAATATTTCGGAAAAATTCCATAATTTTTTTTTGAATTCCAATTTAATATTTAATTTTTGAATTTATTCTATTTGAATGTTCTAATTTTTTAAAGATATTGTTATTTTGATTGTGGACATTCTCTTTGCATGCAATAGAGCACCGCCACAACACGTGTCAAGCTGTGAAATTAGATTTTGCATGTCCATAAGATCAGCAAATGAAACCTAATAAGCATTTCCCAGCATTTTCTTCTTCAGCTCTGTCTCCTTACTGGAAAGATTCTTGTTTCTCTCAAAGAGATTACAAGTCGGTGTTTCTCTTTGTGTCTATTCAAGTCTACGCAGTACACCCCCACCGTCTAATCTCAACCGACCCAAGCATTTAGAAGCAACTTCTTCCACATTAAGTTCTATACTATGTTCAGTAGAAGTGAAGGAAACTATTCTTTCCTCTTTCTATTACCCAAAAACTTATATTTATATTTAAAGGAAAAAAATCAGATTTAAAATGAAATTCACGAATTTCACCAAGTTCACAAGTAAAAGTTCTTTTAAGTTTGTAGGTATCACCGAAGAGATTTTCTGTGCTAATTGCAGTCGAGAAATCCGTCTCTATTAATGCACACTGAACCAACTTGCTTAGATTGAAAATCTTTTGGAAATTTCCTCAATCTCTGGAGAACACTTGAGGAAACCATGGCTCCAGAAGTTGTACGCAGGATTCTGCAGAAAACAGAAATGAACACCTATCGAATAATTAAAGAAAAAAAAAACTACATGCTTGGTGAATTCTACCTAGATGAGCTCAAGAAACGTGATCCGAAGACCCCAAGGATGAGGTTTTTGAACAATCAAGCGTTCGACCAACACTCTTGTTACCTGCTCCTGAATGATTTCCTGCATGCACTGATATTTTATTGCATATATATTTTTTTGATAAGCAAAAGATTTATTGATATGAAAGAGTGGCCCTTGGATAAGATGGTCTCCAGGTTTGCCATTACATACTAACTGCAAATAACCCCGAATACAAGCCAACATCAAAAAGAAACAGCAAATCAAACAAAGGCCAAAACGAACAGGGTATTACCACCAGGCCGTGAAAAAGTCAGTTCTGGTTACCCCAGCTTTTGCCAAGGCATCAGCGAAACTATTTGCCTCTCTGAAAACTTTAGGAAAGAATACTGATCCTATCGACTGAACCAAAGCATCAATTTCACGGAAAGTGGACCATAGATTCCATGGACACTTGGAGGGGTTTATGCGCCAGGAGATAGCAACTTCAGAGTCTGACTCTACGATCAAAGGTGAGTCCTTCCAGCCCAATTTGAAGAATAAGTCAAAGTTAAAGGCAGCAGAATTTGTGTTCGTTGAAGCAAAAACTCATCGGTTTTTGGGCAATATATCTGGGATGCTACTGAAAATGAATCTTCAGGTACCTGTTTTGCTTCATTGAACAAGTATAGCATGGCGAAGGAATTGAGATATGTGTGGCTGCTTGGGTGGCGGAGCTGATTTACAATCGCATTGAGGACGAGGTAGCAGCCTAAGGCATCCACCTCCATAATCAGCGTTTGGAAAAGGTCTGGCATACGACTCAACTGATACAATTCCTTTGGATCATTGCAAGTCCTCTGTTGTTCAAGGGTCGGCATGTTCTTTTTCGATGATTGCTGGATGATCTGCAAATAAACACAACAAATGATGAGAGAAAAGAAAACGAAATCCAATCACATAACCCTGACCAATCTATCCATCGTAAACCTTCAGCCAAAAAGCCACAAACTACAAAGAATAGCATCTGCAATTCTGCAATACCTGCATTCCAACATACAGGACGAGGGAGTTTATAAAAAGCACATCGTATCGGATTCCAGCTTGTGCTGCTGCCTCATTTTGTGGCAGTTCTAATTTCTCTTTCAGCTCCGATAAGAATGAAGATCCCTGCTGTCTTGTCTGTAGAATGATCAAAAGGAAGAATGAAAAAAATTCAAGAGATCCCGTAAATGAAATTTCCATCAAAATTAGATCAGGGAAAGTGAAGGGAAAGGTTTTTGTAACGATCCGTTACCACATTTTTCACGTATTTCTATATAACTTTTTCGATTGGACTGTCTGTGATGTCATTAACTTTGGAATATAGTTTTATAACTCCGTATCTTTTTATCTGTGGAGTTAAAACAAAGGGGTGAGCGAATCACGCAGTCAGTAAATGAGACGTATGCTGCTTTAAAGAAAGCAAAACTATATGCCACAAAGTATTCATTTTCCTAAAATCATACCAAGTAGTAAAACAGTGGATATAGTAAATAATACTCTTGATACATCATTCCAATCATTGGTTAAACAATTTACATTAAAATGTAAAACAATAAATAGGATTCAGTAAATCTCCTCAGTAAACAGAAATCAATAAGTTGAGACTAGGCATCACCCTACAAATAAATCATGCTCTCATCGTTCCTTACCCCTTTCCAGGAACACAAATCATCCGCTTTTAGGGTGCACCCGTAGGCCATCGCCTCTCACTGCTATCTCGATTAGATCTATGGCTATAATCTATAAGTGGTCCTCGAGTTCACTTGCCAAGTGACCTCGAGACCGCTGATGACTTGGCGAGTCAATGAGCCTTATGACGCCCTGGGGTGCACCCGTTGGTCTATCGACCCGAGCCATTGCCCCAGGCAAGTCACTCAGTTACGTAAATAGTAATGCATGAACACGGGGCCTAAAGTCTCAAAATCACTTTATATCTCATAACTAACATTTAAGGAATATTTCATAATTTCATCATTTTCTCAAAATGATTTGTTTTCCAAAAAGGTTTTATATTTTTTGTTTACAAAAGGCAATAAAATAGCTAGTTCTCTTATTTGGTTTTCGTATGATAAAACACATTTAAAACCTGCTCACCCATGGTCAGCTCCCCATCATGGCTTGCCCATGGCCAGCTCGCCCAACACAGTGAAATAGTGTTCGCCCGCCAACATTGGCTTTTAAAAACAAATTAAACTGGCCCTCCTATAGCAGCTCGCCTATGGTCAACTCACCCCTTTCGGCTTGCCCATGGCCAGTTCGCCCATTATAGCTTGTCTATGGCCAGTTCGCCCATTTTCACAAAAAGGGATCACCTATTTTTGGCTCGCCTGGCTTTTTATTAAAACATGGGTCACCTATAATCGGCTCGCCCAAAACATCATAAAGGGGTCGGCTTTGTAGCTCGCCCGGAGTTTATTAAAACAGGGTCGCCCGCCCAAAACATTACAAAAGGGTTCACCCACTTTGGCTCGCCCGAAATTTTCTTAACAAAGGGGTCGCCTGCCCCAAAACATCATAACAGGGGTCGCCTTCCATTGGCTCGCTCGGATTTCAATTAAAACAGTGTCGTTCGCCCAAACAACATAAAAGGGGTCGCCTTCTATTGGCTCGCTCGGATTTCGATTAAAACAAAATCGTTCGCCCAAAATAACAAAAATAATTTATCAAATAAATGCATGTCATAAACCAAAGCAATTTCTCAATAACTTCATAAAATTTAACTCCATAGGACATGCATTCACTTCACACTCATCTCCCTTACCTGGTTTTATGAAGCCTTGCTTCCCGATCGCCTCCCGATCGCTTTTACCGAATTCTTAATTCCTGGCTACAAAATAATTTATTAAAACCATTAATATTTTATTTTTATATATTTCCATCACTTGGGCGAGACTTGAGACAAATCAACTAGCTCGCCCACAGAGATCATACTAGCTCACCCAACCAAGCTCATACTAGCTCGCCCAACCGAGCTCGCCATTCATCAAATGGCTTACACGTGAGAGCTCCCCCAACATTATCGCCATTCCCATATTGGCTTATTCGTAGGAGCTCGCCGACATTCAACTTGCCATGCCTATATTGGCTTAAATATGGGAGTTCACCCACAATTCAACTCGCCATTGTCTATGCATGTGAGTTCGCCATACGTGGCTTTCTATTCAGAGCTGGTTTCGCCTGTGAATTAAACTAGCGTTGGGCGACCTCGCCCACTTGGACAAGAACTTTCAACTTGGCGAGTTCTTTATTTCCTACTCGCCTCATTGGTGATCACTATAGTCGCCATTCTCGTCACTTTTCCAGTATTTTCCTTATTTATTTTTGTTTATTTCCAAGACTACATAGTGTTTATAGTTTTCATATTCTCTAAGGATTTAACTAAAAACAAGGCTGCATCTATGTTTATTACTTTGTAAAACATAAAAATCTACCATTGAATATCAAGAGAACCATAGTAATATGGAAATCACCTTAACCAACTGCACTTCCAGAACAAATCACTTTATGTCTTACGTTGGCCTCATTTTGCTTATTCTTTTAGCTCATCAAATGATGGAGGAAAGGTTTTGCAAGCAGGTTTACTTGTTTAGCCAACTTAAGGACGAAGTTTAGTAGATCAAGCATGGCAGAAATGGAAGGAACAGAACCTAAACTTGCAGTAGGATAGTTTTCGTGAAGAAGATGGAGTTTGCTAAGTCGGTTTTCCTCAAGTGTTTCTTCTTATATAGCAATGCTAATCCAATCAGAACCTATCACTTGGCCTTTATGCCATTTTCTTTCTTTATTTCACGTCTTACATACATTAATTTGATGAAAGAGACAGCTAGGGTCAATTTTCTACCCTCATTAATGGGTGAAGACACCTGTGGCCAAAGAACAGCGTGCCAATCTTTTCTGTACCGTTTCCTGACTTATTTGCCTTCTTTGTTTTATTCCTCAACCAATAAGGATAATTCATTTATTGACTTTAACCTTTCACTATTAATTGTCTTCAACCGTATGGCGTACAAAGTCAATTTTTGCTCCAATGGTTTAAATTTATTTCCCCATATCGTCAGCTTTTATTTCCATTTTGTCCACACGTGCTGATTCCAGTTCGCCTCCTCATCTTGAGACCTCATCTCGCCATTCACTTTCAGTTTGCCAACTTAAGATTTGGCAATTACAGCTACAATTACATTGTTGGCGATCACCGGTTATTATTCTACTCGCCTACTTTGCTATGATTTATGCCACAAGTTGGCGATCACATTAGCATTTTAAATTTGGCGAGTACCTATTGCTAGGGGTGTAAACGATACACTGGTGCTCGCAAGCTACTCGGGCTCGACTCGAAAAAAACTTGAATTCGACTCGATTCTTGTCGAGCCGAGCTCGAGCTCGAGCTACTCGAGCTATCGAGCGAGCCGAGTTCGAGTAATATAATACCCGGCTCGAGTAGCTCGCGAGCCTAATCGAGTATTTAATATTTTAATATATATTTTATTATAATATTATAAAATTATGTATATAACTTAAAAAAAAACGTTAACTGATGCTTTTTTACCCTTTATCCTTTTCCCTTTCAGCTTTCCCTTCAGCCTTCCTACAGCACATGCACTCGCACCCTTCACCTCAGCCCATTCTCCCTTTCACACCGATCACCGGCGACACCTCCTCCCTCAGCTCCGGCAACCTCTCCACCTTCAGATCCAGCCTCTCCTCACCGAACAAGTTCCATCCACACCAAATCTGATGCCTACGAACAAGTGTCGAGGAGCATCTTCCTCAGATCCGGCGCCGACGAGACCCGCAACCCTCAGATCTGATGTTGACGAAGCCCCAGCTCTCAGATCTGATGCCGACGAGACCCCAGCCCTCAGATCTGACTTCGACGAGACCCGTAGCCCTCAGATCTGACACCGACGAAATCTTAGCTCTGAGATCTGATACCGACGAGACCCCAACCCTCAGATCTGACGCCGACGAGACTCGCAGCCCTCAAATTTGACACCGACGAAACCCCAACCATCAGATCTGACGTCGACGAGACCCCAGCCCTCAGATCTGACGCCGACGAGACCCGTAGCCCTTAAATCTGACACCGACGAAATCCTAGCTCTAAGATCTGATGCCGACGAGACCCCAGCCATCAGATCTGACATCGACGAGACCCCAGCCCTCAGATCTGATGCCAACGAGATTGTAGCCTCAGATCTGGCTTCTACTTGGAGCTGGTAAGATCTACTGGTGTGTTGTAGAGTTATTGTTTTGATGTATTATCATCTGTTGATTTGCTGATTTGGTCAAAATCATCGATTTTATATTGGGATTTATAGAGAATAATAGAACTCGAGTTTACTGAGTTATTTGGTTGTTGATTGTATTGAGTCCATTGATTGTCATGGGAACTAGAACAAGGATATTCTTTGTGTTCTGTCAAGATGTTATGAACTTGTATGAATTGATGATATGATCCTACTCGGATTGATGGATTATTCTGTTTTCATATAATCTTTTCAATTGCTGATAAGAATCGTGCTCAAGCATGGTGGTGGTAATTAACATGCATAAATATTTGTTTGCTGTTGTATATAGGAATATGAGACAGGATTTTCTGCTACTTTGCTGCAATATGACAAAAGACACTTATGGTTACTTAGATTTTTACCTGTGTTTATGTCGATGATAATTCCTCTTTAAACAAGAGTGTTGCGTGCTACTGGAATTTGGCATCCTTTTTTTATTTTGTTTTGTTATGTAGGCTTATTTGAATGATCAAATATGATGAAGAAGTGTATCTTCTATTAGAATGAATATTGTCTTTTTTTTCTTTTGCATTTGTAGGTAAAAGATGTAATAAAAAAGCAAGATATTTGCTATTGGAGGCTTGGAGCTAGTAATGGATTTCGTAATGAATCAGCTGTTGAAGCTAGTAAAGAATGAGATGTTATTATTTTTTTTATTGTTTATTTCATAATTTCAAAATTATGTAAGACTTTTTAATTCTCTTTAATGCTGTGCGGGAATTGTGTGGTCTTAAGTCATTTTTTTTATTTAAGGTTTTCATTATTGTTGATGTTGTATTGTTATTATTATTAAAAATTATTAAATTTTATTATTTTTAAGTTATTATATTTCCATGTATATAAAAAAAATTCGGGCTCGAGCTCGAGTTCGAGTTCAAACAGTCGAGCATGAAAATTGAGTTCGAACAATCGAGCTTAATCGAGCGAGCTCGAGTAGCTCGTTTTTTGGTCTCGAGTCGAGTTCGAGCTTAAAAAATAAGGCTCGACCGAGTTCGAGTCGAGTACCGAGTATCGAATTTTTGAGTCGAGCTCGAGCACCTCATTGTATCGGCTAGGCTCGGCTCGATTACACCCCTACCTATTGCCTTACTCGCCTACTATGCTATCATTTGTCCCTCTATATGGGAGATCACGTTACTCGCCATACTCACTCTTTGGGCGATCATTACTATGTTCATTTTGGCGATCATTGCCCTCGCCTCATTCGGGCAATCATCCTAACCAATTGACTTGGCGAACTTATCTATTCGCTGATATGGCCATTAAATCAATCTTGCCATTATCCATTGGCGATCACCCTTGCTCGCCCATTGGCGAGCTCTTCCATTATAGTACTCACCCATAGAGTGTTTCACATAAATTTCTCCATTCACATCCCAAGTTAAGGAGCTTTTCACCCAAGTGGAAATCAACATGCATTATTTATTTAAATTCCATTATCAAATTTTATGAAAATAGGGTCTACAGTAGTATAGAATCAGGTCTTACATTTTCTCCCCACCTTAAGAAATTTGGTTCTCCAAATTTTATATGGACCTATCACTGAAAGATTTCCGGATGCTTCTCACGTATAAGGCTATCTAACTCTCAAGTAGCCTCCTACTACCAGAGCGTCCAATCAAAAGATTAATCTTAGATCACAACACTTTATCCTTCCTATCCAGAATCCGTACCGATTTCTCAACGTAATTCATGTCCTCTCTGATCTCCAGTGGCGCATGTCAAATCACGTGAGAAGGATCTGGATGGTATTTTCTCAACATCGCGACATGGAATACATTATGCACTCCTGACAACTTTGGAGGTAGTGTACATCTCCCACACGATCTAAAATCTCCAACGATCCAATGCGTCGGAGACTCAATTTCCCTCTCATTATGCCTCTAAATGGTGAGACCTTAATATACATAATCTCTTGTATATCTCAAGAAGTTTGTTCGACCAAGTCGAAAATAATTCTCGGTCTCCTATTTTCTCATGCTATCGTGGATTATATTGTCTGCTAAATAAACCCTTTAAGGTGCTATGCCTATACTCTCCCTTAGCCATTATTATAAGCAAACTCTGCCAGGGTAGAGGATTATCCCAAGAGTCTATAAAATCAACAGCACACGCTTACACCATATCCTCGAGCGTCCATATCATACACTCGGACTGTCCATCAATCTGCGGATGAACTGCGGTGGAAAACTCAATCGGGATCCCATAGCTTCCTGTAATCTCTCTCAACAATGAGATGCGAAGCGGGACTCCCTGTCAGATATAATGCTCACTAGAACACTGTATACCCTCACCATTTCCCTGACCCATAACTCGGCCAAGGCACTAATTAAATCAATAATTCCAAGAGAAAAGCAGACTTAATCAATTTATCCACAATTATCCAGATAGCACTATACCCTTTTGTGGGTAATTCAATTTTTCACTTGCTTTAGGAAGTACCATCAATACAGGTATTTTTATTCCTTATCAATTTTTCTAACTTTCAGTTACTCTCGTCTCTAAGATGAGACCACGAGTATCTCTTTATGCTCCATATTATCTTTAAGAGTCTTGCCCGTCTCTTCAGGCCCTCGACAGTCATCCCTTTGGCGCTCTCCCGCGCCCCAAGTTTACTCTGTAAAGTGAGCCGGCGACCACATAGTTCACCCATACCTCACAACTTGTTATCCGCTATTGGGTGATCACCCAACTCATGGGTCGCCCATTCCGGATTTTGCTCAAGGGTCGTGAAGAACTCGGGCTTTTTCTCTCAAAATCAATTTATACTCCCTGAAATCTTTTATCATCCTTGGGAGTTAACAAATTTTCACTTCTTTTTACGCAGTAACTCATTCATACTATTTATCACTTATCATCTCATTCGGTGCTAAGTCGATAATAATTTGGTGACTAATATTTAGATAGTTTTAATCAATCGTATGTACTTGTTCCAGTAGTCTCTTAAATACAACGCACTCGCTCTCAATATATCCCAGAGCGTCCACACAATGCGCTCGGATATCTTTATCAATCAGAGGCGGTGCTAACAGTAAAATTTGGAATCCCAAAGCCTCTTGCTATTCTCTCAAAGCATATGGCAAATCAGGGATCCCTATCACATGTACTCACTCACTAGAACTTCACATACGTTTTCACTGTTTCACCGATATATATCGACTAAGGCACTCAAGACATCCCGAAACCTAATGATGAAGAAGTGAATTAATTTAGTTACTCAATCCATAGTTACTTCTATAACCTCATGGTTCTTTTCGGATTCTCTACCATCCCACAATAATTGTTTCATGGTTAAACTATCACTGCCCTTCTTTTGCAGACCTTAATACTAACCATCGATTACGTCTCAGGTAATCATTTTTCTCAATAACTTCTTTTATATCAAGTTATCATTTTATCTCTTATTCTCCTAATACATGTAATATCACTTACCTGGAGAATGTATTTGAAAATATGATTTCTTCACAATCAATTTGTGAAATTGAATTTATTATCATTCAGATTTCGTCATCACTTTACTTATACAATTTTGCAGTTCTAATATGTATATTTATATACATATGTACATCATTTTTCAATATGAGCAATACTTCTTGTATCTGCTCCTCTGAGTATAACAATTCCATCTATCCAAATCTAGTTTATTATTAATTCCAGCCATAACCACATGATGATCAAACGAAATCACATTTTTTCATATACTTGGGAACTACCTCATAACTCGTGTTCCCTAATCGTCATATGACTTGTCTCTTAAGACATTTTCAGTCTTTCACATTAATCACAACAGTCGTTTTTCCCACTTAATATAGTATCTCTCCGTTACAAACTCGTAACAATTTCGAATACTATACTCATACATACTCATTCACTTTCACTTTCTCACAAGTATGTATCACATTAGTAAGGTAGCGAATTCCACAAACTCCTCAACAATTTATTTATGCCATACTGGTAAACCTCATAAATTTTATACCTCACTAACTACACTTTAATCTCACTTAAATAATAAAATCATTTACTCAGACAATTTCAATGTCCATTTACTCATTTGAGACTTCACGTCTCTAATGTACATAGTTCAATTAGAACTCATGTTCACTGACTTAATAGTAAGGTTTTTCCATTCCTAGAAGTTTGTGGCATTATTCAACGATATTGCTTATATCAATACACATATTCATTCTCTTTAAAATCTTCCTAGCTGGCTCTAGGTTCACATGTAGGAAGGATACTACAGTTGGTTAGGGATCCAGATAGAATAAGGTAGGTATTTTAGAATACCATTCTTGTTTCGGAACCTAAAAGCAACTGTAGAGAGTACGAATCTCGTTGTTTTCAACAACTTGAGGAAGTCAAGGGTTCGAAACATGCGGGATGCGAATTGTGAGTGAGCCAGTGGTAAGGCTCGCCATAGACAGGCACTCACGATAAAACCTTGAGGGGGCCAGTGGGCTCGCCAAAGAGGACAGTACGGATGACCCAGTGAATGGTCTGGGCGTTACAGGTGGCTTGAATCCTTAAATACCTTGAAAATAGGGAAGCTCATGATGGACCATGGGAAACAAGGCTTTCTTCAGACAAAAAAGCATAGATTATGCCAATATCAGTGATCATATTTTATCTCATGAAAGAGTTCGCATTAAGAACACCTTATGATATGTTTAAGAATACTAGCGATCTCTTTTGTGTGTGGTTTTTTGAGGTTTAGGAATCTCTATTTTGTTCCTTTTTGCTCTATTCCTCTGTAAGAAAGTGGGGATTTGACCTCTAGCATGGCAAATCAAGTATATTCATGCAAAGAAGAACAAGCTACTCTATGGTGGATGGAGAAAATACATGACACAACAATAAAAGAATTAGAGACCGATGTGAATTTGCATATTCAACCAACAATGATTTGAAGTTACAATATCAGTGATCAGTAAATTGCATAAGGAGAGTTCGCATTAAGAACACCTTATGATATGTTTAAGAACACTAGCGATCTCTTTTGTATGTGGTTTTTTGAGGTTTAGGAATCTCTATTTTGTTCTTTTTTGCCCTATTCCTTTGTAAGAAAGTGGGGATTTGACCTCTAGCATGGCAAATCAAGTATATTCATGCAAAGAAGAATAAGCTACTCTATGGTGGATGGAGAAAATTCAAGACACAACAATATAAGAATTGGAGACCAATGTGAATTTGCATATTCAACTAACAATGATTTGAAGTTACAATTTCCCACGGCAGAGGTGGATTATTTCTGGAATGTAACTTTCATGCTCCTGGTAAGTTAAGGGACACATTTTGTTTTACATATATTGCAACCTACTTGCAACCTAGGCGGATCCTCTAGACATTTAATGGAATGTCTTACTTATGTTTTTCGTTTTTAACCATCCTTTTTATGTTTGGATAATCTTAATTTCCTAAAATTTCATTTTCTAATAGGTGATCACTCCCACATCGACGTGCGGGTATTCCTTAGTAAATATAAAACCTGAAGTACCAAACCAAGAAGCAAGCTAGGTAGATAAATTTTGAAGCACAGTGGATATTTCTGGGCTTATTTTATGTTCACCCGACCGGTACTAGAGATTATTCTTAACCATGCATATTCAGTGCCAGCGATTTGGTTTATGAATGAAACCGTGGCCCGAAGGATCATCCTGATTTTGGGGTTTATAAATCTGTCCCTTGCACCAGCTTTCTCAACTGTAATAACAGCAACAACAAACAAACACAAAGTCTATCAAACACTGATTAATCGGCATGTTTTGGGTGATAAATTAGTGAAGAAAGAAAAACTAATTCATGCATATAGAGCTACCACAACTAAACGTATGATATCTCGGTTAACTACTAATGGAATTCTAGGCGAAGAAACGATGTATAAAGGAGAAGCTAGCGAGCATGTTTACAAGCGAAGGCAGTCCTTTTGACGTTCCTTGACGCCATGGCGGAGCCTAGGAGGAGCCATTTGCAATGCATTTGCCGGTGTAAGGTTATAATCTTTTCGTCGTATATTGGCATCTACCGTGCCACAATAACCATGTTTCCTCGTATATTTTCAACTGGACTAATTTTGTTTCCAACAATGACCAATATTCGATGAATGTCTAGCAGTGATCACTGACTAGCTAGTTGAAAAGTTCAGCGAGAGGGTGGCAACCATGATACTCCGGTCAGGTGGACCAATTCAACAGCTTTGGTTGCTGACTTGCTCTTTTGTCGACAAAATTTAGGTATCATGACCACTAAACCTCACTGTCAAACAATTTGAAATTTTGATAAATTGCCAAATTCATATAATCCAAGTTTAGCAGTTTAGTTGGGCTTCATGGTCGATGTGCTTCGGGTTTAGGCAACTTCCGAAGATCTTACTCTGCACCCGACAAGATACATGCAGTATTCTAGGTTAGATCTAAACCTAACCCTGCAACAATATATATCCTATATTGGTTCTAATATATACATGGTACTAACCTTGATTTTAAGCAATTTAGACCCTGAATCCCGAGTTCTTAATACTACAGGTTGGCTAGTTTGCACCCACTCCATGATAAGAGTTCAGTTGAGAATCACACTTGAGTGTGATCAGTTCTACTAGCTGCATTACCAACTATACACCCGAATGTGGACATCAAAGTCTGAAACTTGCATTAGATAATTATAGATACTACAAAATATTGCCTGCTAAATATAAGAAACTATACAGGTCAAGGATTTCTAAACCGTCACCAGCAAACAAAGTCGATAATTTACACAACGGCATAGCATACAAACAATACAGGACAGGTTTCCAGTTCATAAGATTTTCTGAACCTCGGTAGATGAATTCATTGAAGACTTAACTGCAATGTGCTTACCACTATCATCTGGAAAGTGGTTTCACTTGTTTCTCTAGTTGTGGATGGACATACTGGCAATCACCTGCTCGGCTTAGATGCAACAGTCCTCTGCACCGTGGAAACACCATCCACGAATTTTGTCCGGAAAAGAACATTAGCATTATTAAACATGCCCTCTTTCAGAGAAACAACGATAAACTGCAAGATGCAAACACAAAGTTCAAGATGAGATCATTGCAAATTAGGCCACAACAGATGAAAATTGGTGAGATTTATATGCTTTGAACATTTCTGTAACTCGATGCGAACTAGGCCCATAATATACATCCAGCAAAAAATGCATTGCATAGCTGTATTGCCACTTCCTACAAGTTATGACGTTTATGCATCCAATGGTCCCTCACGGAAACTTCTAAGCATCTTCATCAGGCACACATGTTGATATAGATTCATTTAAAAAAAAAAACTAATTACTATCAGCTCCTAGATTTATTATTTTCCTGCATCAGGAAAATAGTGAAACTATCAGACAACGCCTCAAAAGCTGATTGCCTTCCAGAGAGAATTAAACATACTGTTATTAGAGTATTCCATGTTTTAATCGAAGTTTCCAGAGTTAATACCAAATAGAGCCAACTGCAGATATATTTTAAGACACCAGATGAGTTGACATGCTGTTTTTATTCCATGGCTAAGCAACTATAATGTTTCCATTGTGGTTCTAAATGAAGTAGCTTTTCCAATATTATCTGCAATATGCCTGAGATGAATCCTTGAATGTATTGATATTCATTTGGTGCAACATATGATTCAAGAATCTGGAATTTTCAGGAAGGAGTGAGGGAATAACAAAGAATCATCAAACCTGAGAGTGTGGAAAGTGAGCTTTAATCATTCTCCCTATATTCTGAGTGTGGCTTAGATCGAGAGCTGCATCAACCTGTTGCAACCATGTCAAAAGAAGTTAATCACTTTGATTGTCATTTCATGAAAATAATTTACTCAAAACAATAAAAGTGCAATATGAAAATGTAAAACCAGAAGAACAATTTCAAAAGGAATTCAGTGCCAGAAGAATACCATGATTAAGAAATTTGCACATTTGTAAGTGTCTTTAGATGCACAAACATTCAATAATTAAGAATCCATTGATCAAACATAAATCGTTCAGAAAATACTTTGAAATCCATCTTGTTTAAACAATCTCTCAATATCAGGCCACAATTGCCTATTCTCCTGCTTCATGCTATTACCATGCTATTTGTAATTATCTAAAGTATAGCAAAAAAAAAAAACCTTCTACAGACATGGAGAGGGTTAATTATTAAGATGCCACTTAGAAATTTTAGCCAGATTAACTAAAATGAGGTTCAGAAAAAATACAACTTTTAAACTATATAAGAAGCAATCAAATTCAAGAACGTCAATGGATTCACTCTCATCTTACAAGGAACCTTGCTGACCTGAAGAAAATCAAATAACGGTATCTATTGATCTTGGATGCATGCAGATGGTTGCATGGGCAGTTGAGGCAAGTGGGAAAAAAGAAAGAAGCATACCTCGTCAAGTATATAAAGAGGAGCAGGCTTAAACAGCAGCAGAGCCAAGATTAGAGAAAGGGCAAGTAGAGACCTTTGACCTCCACTTAGTTCAGACAAGGACTGTTTCCAAACACCTCCAAATGCAACACGGACCTCAAGACCATCTAAGAAGCTGCAACCTTCAGGTGGTTCTAGCTTTGCCATAGTTCCCGGCAACAAGGTAGAAAAGATGGACCCAAAGTCACTTGAGGAAAAGTGCATGATGAAGTCCAAGCAAAACCAACGTTTAGAAACCTCAAAACCAAAAGAACCATCATAGAGATGGATCGTACATAGAAAAAAATGAGATTCAAGCACTAAGTAAAATGCAGAAAAACCAAAGAACATAATAGAAAGCAATACTTGTTAACTTTGACCCAAGTGACCTTTAGTGTTTCTTTCTTCTTCTCATCTAGCTCATCAATTGTCTTCTTAATTTTAGACTTGTCATTCTAGGCAAAGAAAGAAACTATAGGATAAGTAAGAGTCAAATGCCAAAAAAAATGTTAAGAAAGATTGGGAGTAGCCAACCTCCACAGTGTTTTTCTTCGACATCAAATCATTATACTCGTCTTCTGCTTTCTCAAACATTGCCATCACTTTCTTATTCACTCTTTTTTCAAGGCTTCATTTGAGGAGGAGCCCAAAAAAGAAAATCAAATCAAACCAAATGAGCAATCACCTCTCGTATTAGAAGATGATAAGTATGACATTGTTATTGATTATGTGAAATATGAATGCCAAATATTTGCAAAGGGAATTTATTCAACTCTGTATACCTTGATTGTTCAGCTTGAAGCTTGTCAAGTTCTTCCCTTGCTTTACGAGGATCACGGGATGCAAAATCATAATCTGTCCCAACTCTGCCAAAGAGTTGCCTTTCAGTAGCAATCCAGGCATGCTTCTCAATCAGTTTGTCTACTTTCGTGGAGCAATCTTTCTGCTCCATTTCCATTTGCTTGACCTAAAAGACAATATTAAGAGTTGTATTTCACTGCCTCAAATTATAGGATTTCCTACACAGATGAAAAAATAAAATTACCTCATTTTCCAACTTTTTCCTCTCAAGCTTCATGTCACTAAGCTTACGCTGAAATTTTTGCTGCTCCTTAAGAAGGCTGCTAATTTGGGAATCACACTCCTTCATCTTTAAACGAATAGAATCTAACTCAGACTGCAATTCGTCATGGCTTTTTTTAAGGGAATCAACCTGTAACACAGAGCATGAGGAAATGAATTTTATACCACAGAATTAAACAAGACAGGAAATCTGTCTGTACCTTAGCCGCTTGTTCATCTACTTCTGAATTGAGATTGCTAATTTGTGTTCTCAAAGTAGCCAACTGACTCTCTAAAGATGATTGTTCTTGTATGATTGCTTCCCATTCCATAACAAGTCTCTCTCTTTCATTTTCATGCCCCTAAAAGTATGCAATTGCAAGTCCCAAAAAATGAATGAGCCAAACTGAATTTATTCTACATCTGGACACAAAAGTTAAAAAATAAAAAAAATAAAATTAAAGCATTACAGAGGAAAAACTTTTATCAATCACAAAAAGTGCACTAAGGGGGACTTTGGACCTTCAAATCCACACACACACCCAAAAGAAAAACAGGATTTTAGGTACCAGAAATAGGTGATCATTGGAAATTGAGAAAAGAAAGGTTGGTAGTGTCAATAGCTGTAACAACATTAACTAAAATCTAAAAATATCTGCAAACACAAACTCACCATACCTCTTTTTATCTCAGATATGAAGCTAAACAATAGGGATATTGCGTATTAAGTTCAAATAACTTAACTATTTTTTTCCTCATAATTTACCTTGAGATTCTTTGAAGCTGACTGCATCTGAGCTTTCGTAGCCTTAATATTTCTCTCCAGGTCCTTAAGTCTGCCCTCTCTATTATTATCATGATCCCTAATTGATTTCTCTAGTTCCGAAACTGTACTAACATGCTGTTCATACAGAATCTGCTTTTCTTTGACAGCTGATTTTGCTAGTTCAAGTTCTTGCTCAATGCTCTTTACCATTTCTGCAAGCTAGTTGTATCCAAAAATAAGAAAAATGAGAAATTAAACAAAATAGTTTAGGTGCCAAAAGAGGCAACATGGTGACTTAAATGAGTTAAATTGATTGGTAGAATACAAAATCAAAAAGAGAGAAGTGCAAAACCTTATGATGCTCATTTTTCTCTGCCCTGTTCTGAAATAAGGAAAGGTCATGCATTTTAAGTTCCAACTGTGCTTTAAGGTCCATGAATTTATTCTGAAGAGGCAGAAGGTCTGCAATCTACAAGACCAGAAGAATGAAGACAATAAAAAAATTGAAAACAGTGGAAAGTTGATTTATTACATTAAAAGTGTCCAATATAAGAACAGGCACTTAAGTAACAAATTTACTTTCAGAAAAGAAATACAATGGAACCTGTGATCAAGTAATAACAGATACTAATAGAAAATCATGTAAAGGAATAATTCAAGTACTGACCCTTTACTGAATCAAAGATCCAACAAGATAATAAAGCTACCAAAGTATTGAATATGCACTAGGAAATTGGAAACATCCGATCTGTGCAACTAATGACACTACAACAATATTTCCAAGAATGGACTAAAACAATGACAGAAACTACTCAGTTTAAAATTAGTAAGGCATTACATCACTAAAACTGTATACAAAAGTCTCCAAGAAAATGTGAAATGAAAATTTTGACACAATGATTCAGATGATCCATAAAAGAAAGAACATAAAGTAGTGATTTTCTTTGTTTCCAGGAATCCAAAAAAGACAGATACAGATAGAAAGCATAAAAGAGGTGAATAAGGAAAAAAAATAGATTGTAGAAAAGATTATTCCATGATAGCAAATGTCACTAGTGGAGTAATTAAATGATGAAATATTCTTTACGAGGGTCCATTAATGATGTTTGTCCTAAATAACTATTATGTGTCAAAATTTGAATGGAAGTGATATTTGCCAATGTGAAGTCTGTTCCATACAATTCTTTCCCTTAAAAACATTGTTATATGAAGATATCACAAAAAAGGCCATTAGATAGGATGATAATCAGGCTGAGCCCTGCTTGGAGGATTGGATTAGATATAATGTTCATGTAAAACTAGTAAACATCTAGAATGTTTTATCCATTTATATCTTACATAATATAAAGTATAAACCAACTATTTGTATCTTAGATTTGATTGCATGATAGAATTATTCCTCAACTGGCTATTCACAAAATAATGAAAAAAAAAAAGAAATATTTTCTTATTAGTATTAAAAACCAGAGTCAACTGAGAAAGCAATGACTATAGCCATACATCAAGAACAATTTAGATAACTCATAGATGAATCTGATGGACATAAACAAACCATTAATGTACCAAAAACAACAAAATATTTCATCCAATAAGCAAACTCTCTCATTTAGCCCTCATAACCATATTTGGGATAAAGAAGATGATGCTAGAGAATTACCGTTGCTTCAATTTCAGATAACCTCTTTTGATGCACTGCAAGCTTTGATTCAGCCTCTGCCAAATCATGAAGTTGCCTTAGCAGATTACCACTACCCCTGTGGAAAAAGATTACAATTTTCAAACATCTCGAAGAAATAGCAACTCGGAAACAATTTGTTTGAGAAAGACTGAAGTTATAAGGAAAAAAATTATCACTGTTAAATTTGTTTAAGCATCCAGAAGAAAATAATTGATCCTGGAAAAAGATTTCAATTTTCAAACATCTCTAAGAAATAGCAACTCGGAAACAATTTGTTTGAGAAAGACTGAAGTTATAAGGAAAAAAATTATCACTCTGTTAAATTTGTTCAAGCATCCAGAAGAAAATAATTGATCCCATCAACTGTGGAACGCTAATAGCCTAGTGATTTACCTGCGGCTTCCACCAGTCAAAAGACCACTAGGCTGAAATATATCACCTTCAAGGGTGACACTAGGAGTGCGAATTTCCCGATTAAAAGCAACCTATAAAACATTTGTTGAGTTGAAAAATAAATAAACCACACATTGCTTTACAGTACGTGCAGAATGCAGGTGACAGAAGATAAAGGCAAAATTTTGACATGAGCTGCAGCCAAAACAAGAAGAAAAAGAAGAGAATAGTGAAGTGTCTCACATTGTTCAAAGAAAATACAGATGAATGCATTCAGATGGACTTACCTCCTTTGCAGCATCAGTAGTTTTACAAACAAAAGTAGCACCAAATACATATTCCATAGCACTCTGCAGTATCATTTAAAACTTTTATAAAAAGACAGCATCAAATAAATAAAAATTACAATATTTGAATTCTGACTGCCTAAAAGGGTTCAAAGGTATATAGTTGAACTCATCCGATTTCTATGACCATCAGCACCACAGACAGATAGCAAATTGGCATACACCAGAAATTGCCAATAGGCTTCATGGAGCATGAGGCTTGAGATAATAGAATAGCCTCATGAAAGCATACCTCCAATTCCTCATCATAACCAACTAAAGATAGTGCCAGCTTTGCATTCTCCTTGCCAACCTAAAAATATAATGATGAAATCAAAAGACATAGAAGGACAGCGATTCAACAATAATAGTCATAATAGGTTAAAAGAAAAAGGAATAAAGGCAAAAGCAACAACTAACCAATCTAACAGCAGCCTGCTGAACCCTAGAGGGAACAGTATTAGGTTGGATTTTGTTTAAAGGTATAATTGTTACTCTTCTTCGTAGATCACCATTTTGAAGAAGTTGTTTTCCAGTATTTTCAGTGTCAACAACCACATTAAATAACTTTCCACCTGCAGTAACCTACAAATTGATTTAAAGTGTTACCGTATAAATTTGATGATAGGCTACAAGTAATATTCTTTGGATGTTGCGAACCTCTAAAGCTGTCATTGTCGAACTATCTTTCACTTTTATTAGTTTTGCAACTACTCCTTTCACCTTTGACCTATCAAAGTTTTTCACAGGATCACGATAAGTGAACTGAACATTTGCAACTTGTGCTGAAAGATCCCGTACTCCATCTTTCAACTTTTGGATGAGCTCCAACTCAGAGGCACGGTCCTAGAAAAGTTTGTCAGCTAAAAATGATTTAGCAAAAGAAAATTCAAACAGTCAACATTGGACAAGAAACATAGAAGGGAGAGAACTGCAACCTTTTGCAATGCTTCCATCTGGCCTTCTTTATACGGGAGAGACTCCAATTCAATTTTAACCTTTTCCACACCTTTTCTCCTATAATTAAGCTCATTCTCCACATCAACTGCTTCTTCACGCTTTGACATTAATTGACGTGTTTTCTCTCTCAGCTCCTTTTCGCAGTGACTAATTTTTGTTTTCAGCTGTTTCAATTCTGTTTCAGCAGCCCCAACAGCAACCTTGGCATCACCTAATTGATCCTCTAGGCATTTCTCCTCATTGCCACTGCTCTTGCCAGCTAGGACAGCCTGCCATGTTAATCACAGAAACTTCCTCAAAACACTTGGTTTACAAGTGAATGCAAGAAATATAATGTTTATGACTAAAAGAATGACATATGCCAGTATTTACCTGGTATTCCTTTTCATTCTCTTCCAAACTCTTAGAAAGATCCTCAACTGTCTTCTTCAAATCAGCTGCTCCTTCTTCAGACTTTTGCACTGCAATGCGCTTCTCCTCAATAGACCGCCTCAAATCTTCAATATTGTGAATAATCTGGAACGCCAAACATGAAATCTAAGTCTTCTACATGACAATAGGGAGACAAAACACTAGAAAGCAGATGAGAATAAATATGAAACAAATTGAACAGAAGATGAACACATTTTCTCTATGTCAGATAAACAAAATGCTTGAGTCGATGCTAAAGAAACAACAGAGCTAGGGGCTTAAACCAATAACCTTTTCCACATTCTCTTTCTCACCCTTGAGAGTATCCTCTTTACTGTTGAGCAAAGACACCTGCTGCACAATATTTTTACGTAGTGAATCAACTTCATCTGACAAAGTCTTGACCTCCCCACCCATAGTAGCTTCCTTTTCAGCAGTCAACTTCGATATGTTTGTCTCCATTTCCTGAATTTCCACCTTTGTCCTTTCTGCATCATTGTCAATGGCGGCAATCTCTGCCTTTACTCTTTCCACTTCACCAAGAGCACTGTCTCGAATCCTCTCTGCTTGAACATACTCATAAGCAACACAAAACCTTTTAAGTCTATCCAGCTCGGCATTCCCGTTAGCCCATTGCATATACTGCGATCGTTCTTTTCTTAACTTCTCCAAAGCAGGTAGTATTTCCTGATCAAGAAGCTTATTAATCTCGTCAACCTTAGTCTGCTTCTTCTCAAGTGTTTTCAACGCAAACTCTTTCTTAGTTTCGTACATTCTCGTCCCAGCAGCCTCTTCAAGCATAGATAAAATCTCGGGAGATTTCATATTTAAAACCTTGGTGATCCGACCTTGCATTATGAGGAAATGCGGATTATTAACATTAAGTTGAACCGAATGGAAAAGGTTCTGTACTTGACTCGGCTGCGCGAGTTTTCCATTGATCAAATATTTGTTCCTTCCACCAACCACAATCTGCAGAGGTTTCAAATACAGTTTCAATTCAAAAAGATAGAGCTCCATGAAATCACTTAAATTAAATTTAAAGAAACATCATATTTTGCAACAATAATTCAATTTGAAACAAGACCATAACTGAAATAAGGAAAAGAAGACAATTATTTATAACATACTTGGCGAGTTACAGTAATCTCAGAGTGATCCTCGTAGCCGAGTGGGCTTCGGGATCTATCAGAATTATCAAAGATAATGGACACTGTGGCTTTGGTAATTCCGGCTTGGCCTTGCTTGTAAACGAGCTCTTGAAGATTGGCAGCGCGAACTTGCTGCAAATTGGTGATTCCTAAAACAAAGCAAATCGAGTCCAGAATGTTCGATTTGCCCGACCCGTTTAAACCCGTTATGGCATTGAAGAAGGGATCGAAACCTGGGACCACGGTTCTTGTCGCGTAGGATTTGAACCCTTCCAAACATATCTCCTTTATGTACATCGCGCCTTAATAGCAGAACTCAATGAAGGAAAACCCTAGAATTGGAAAGAACGAAAGATACGGAATCAGAGAAAATCCAAGGAATGGATGGAAATCGCATGGAATTGTGAAAAAAATAACTGTAGACAGTGCAATTACCTTGACCTTGGTTGCCAAATAGAGGAATTCGTTTCGAGTTCTTCAGTTGTTGACTGGGAGATTAGAAGCTATCAATTTAGACGACAAAGCGAGTGAATGAGTTAAAAGGAGGGTTTTCTGAGTTTGGAGAAGCCGAACTCGGTTAACAGGAACGATGTGAAGATCGAAACCGTAGTTCCAGAATATGTAAGAATTTTAGAGGTTTTTCAGCTTTTTGAAATTGAAAATTTGAGCGTTTGAGAGGGCGCTACTGTTCTGGCGCTGGGCGATGACGGCGAAAAAAAAGAAAACCCAAGAGCGGGAAATGACCATGCGAATTTTTTTCGAAATGTCGCGGCATAAGATCTCACGGGCCCTCTTAGTCAATGCATAGTGCCCAAATTGTCCCAACTATAAGGCCTAAGCCTTGGGCCTTGTTCTTCGTTTTTGTTTCCCATTCTCATTGGATTCAAATTTTGCAACCCAATTTTTAATTTAAGTTTTATTTGTAATTTTAAACACAATATAAATATATATATATATATATGAAAAATTATCCTATACACTGTCAGTGGAGTTTTTTAACTCCACAAGCAGGATTAGGATGATGACATGTGTCCCATTTTATTTTTTTAATATTTTTAAAGGACACATGTCATCATCCTAATCTCGCTTGTGGAGTTAAAAAACTCCACTGACAGTGAATAGGATAATAATTCTATATATATATTCATACATGTTGATGGAATTTTTAAATTTTTCAAGAAAGGTTAAGTGATGGATACTAATTTAAAAAAATAAGAGAGGTGTCATCGTCTCTTAAAAATATGAAAATAATACGAATTATATTGTAAAAAACTTGATTTCGATTCGATAAAAATCCAACCCAAACTTGAAATAGCCAATGACTATTTTGTTTATTTCATGGCTTATTAACCAAAAGGTATACATTCCACCTCTACATCACAATGGTCAAAATATACCTGGTAATTCTTATATATGGTTTGTATTTTTGTTGTATGAAATATTAAAATTTCGTGTAGTCGATAAATCAAACACAATCTTCTTTTAACTTTTGTCATATTCATTTACAATTTTTATCAAAATTTTAAAGTGTGACATTTTCATGTATTTTTTTATTCCTACCATATCATTTATCCAGTCTAAGCAAGGAAATATAAAGCGAACCAGGTCATAAAAAGGCTAAGCTTATTTCTTTAATAACAAGTTTTAGATAAAAGTACGACTTTCCATTATGACCTATGAGCTACAGTAATCATCTCACTGCTGATGCTTGTCCTTGATGTTATGGAGCTTCCAATTATCATGTCATTGTATTTCTCCCTGTATATTAAGATGTTGATGCAAATTAAAATAAGTAAAAGAATAATAAAAGTTAAAAGTTATGAGCATTAATTCAAGAACACATCGAAACAAAAATAAGAACAAGGAGAAAATGTTATCCGTCAACATATAATTCTAAAGTAATTGGTTTGTAGCAACCAGAAGTCTTATAAAGGGGAAACAACAGTTAAACTCCATTTCCCTCTGAATTCCCTCTTCCATAAACTAATGCTTGGCCGGGGAACACAGCATTGTCGTAGAGAATGCCGGCAATTGCAGCTCCAACCAATGGTCCAACCCAGTAAACTGCTTGGTTTTTGAAGAGACCTGCAATGACTGCATATCCAAATGCCAATGCAGGGTTCATTGACCCTCCAGAGAATGGCCCTGCGGCCAGGGCCATGGCTCCTGCCATCAACCCTATGACCAAGGGTCCAATGGTCTCCAATGGACCGATTCTAGGGTCACCGGCAGCATAAACAGTGTACACCAAAGCGAATGCAAGCACATCTTCCAGCATCGATGCTTCGAATCCAATCATTTCATTCGCAATTGTATAAGTGGGGACATGCTGCAAAAATTAGAAGCAGTATAACATAAAATTATGAAGAATCAATGGAAAGAAAACTGACGTTGAATTTGAAGTTTATCTGCAACAGATGAAACAGAGTCGCTTCTTACCTGCGAAACAGCGGTGATCTTCAAGAGTAGGCAAGCCATGACACAGGCCAACATTTTAGAAACCCAGTAAAACAAAGCTGTGGGGACGCTAATATGGCCTCCAACTGCCAAGCCAAAAATGACGATCGGGTTCACATGCCCACCGGAGACATTGGCTGCAATGTACACACACGAGGACAGCGCGAAGGTGTTTGCAATGGCAACCAGCACCAGGCTAGATGGATCAATTGCCAAGTCTGACATCAATTTCCCCGATAAAAAACAAGTTGGCAATCATGTTTTTTTGACGGTTTGGAAAAACCCCAGAGAAGTAAAAGAAACAATTAAAAGCTAGCATTAACGTGAAGCCATGGCAGAACCAACAATCGCAAACACATAGAAGAATGTGGAAATGAACTCAGCAAGATGGGCTCTGAGGGCATTGTGTGTAACAGACTACTGGAAACGGGCAGTGATAGATGCAGGAGCCACGATTTCACCACGAAGCATGGAAATGGAGGCGCAAAAAGATATTTTATGAGTAGAAACTTGGGATTGGTTTGGTATTGATCTTACATAGAGTAAGACGTGAAAGGCAAGGTAAGGGAAGTTTATAACAATCAAAGGTTGCAACTTCTTCATGGCACTTGAAGTTCAAAAATTAACCGCCCACTGGCCACACGGAGGTGCTGCGTTGAGGGTTTCTGGCTATTTGGCGGTTTATGCCGTTAAGTTGATCTAATGTGCAGTAAGCCTAAAAAACATCATTCATAGAACTAAGGTTGGACTGCCCATTAAGTTATGGGCATATTCGTCTGGGCTTTCGTCTTCGCTTGGAATTGGCTTGGTCCCAGATATATTAGATTGATAATTGGTACCTAAAATTCGTATTTATATTGAATCAAATGGTATTCATAAAATGCACAAATTTTGTATTAATATTCATATCGGCACATTAAATATTATTTTTTTAGTTTGTATTAAATTTATATACAATTTTTATCAAAATTTAGTTCATATCACATTCGAGTTATTTTGTGTATATCACTATTATTTCGTGTTTATAACTATCATATCTAGAAGATGCTATTCTAAAAATAAATAATCAATTTTCAATAATTTACATTTTCTTATGAGGTTATTTGGTTTGAGAAAAACTAGCTTCTTATGTCATGCTACCAAATGTTTGGACGGCAAGTTAATTACATTTTTATTTTAATTTTTGGTATGGATTAGTTATTTTTAATTGTTTCATTGATGTGTATCAATCATATATATATATATATATATATATATATATATATTTATGTAGGTTTGAATTAAAATATAAAGAAATTATATCGTATGTCATTAGTAAAGTTTTTAGCTTTCATTTTTTCAAATTAGTCTAGTGTTACATATTTTTATAGGGCATATTAAAAAAAATAATTATCCCATGCACAATAGTGAAAATTTTAGACTAGTTTGATGGGATTAACGCAATGACACATCCTTTAAAGTATATTAAAAATTAATTATAAATAAGTGTGACATGTGATAATCTCATCTGTGAAATTAAAAAATTATCGTTGTTAATGTATGTGTGTGTGTATATTTAAAAAAAATTGATGGCACCGTAACAATTTGGGCCTATAAAAAGAAAGAAGAGAAATGTCAAGACAACTAGTTACCTTTAACATTTTCATTTTCAAAAAACCACATCACATTTAGATGACATTTGGTTCACAAAATGAAATAGAGAGGGAATGGAATAAAATTTTTGTGGGAATAGAAAATGGGAGAAATATAATAGAACATGTATTATGATGTTTGGTTGAGTTGAATGGAATATAGTAGTAATATGTTTCCAATAAGTTCAAAAGACAATTTTACCCCTTTTATTAAATTAATTATAAAATATTAAGTATTAATTAAATATTAATTATCACCTATTTATTTAATTTAAAATTTTTAGTTATTAGTAAAGTATTAATTATTATTTAATTATTAAGTATATTAATTAATATTATTCATAATTAATTGATAAAAATATTTTTTATATTTAATTAATAAAAATAAAAAGTAACCTAAAATTAAATTAAAATTGATAAAAATAATTTTTTTATTCTTTTTTATTCTCTTTTTTCTTTTCTCTTTCACCCATTTCTTCTTCATTCTTCTTCCCTTCTTTCTCTCTCTATCAAAGCATCTCTCTCTACACTGCCAATTTTGTCTACTGTCTTGGATCGACGCCGACGCCACCGTTGACCGACGTCGGTTTCAACTCGACATCCACAATTTCGATTCTTTTGAACATATTCATTCCATTTTTTATGTTAGATTTTTCAAGAACCACATAAAAAAAGCCTAGATCTAAACTTAAAAGTTGAAACTTTGGTCGCTACCTGCATTTCTGGATTCAGTTGCATCACCTTTTGTTGTTCTGCATTTTTTTTTTGTTGTTTTGTGTGTTGCTTCGTCAGTATATGTTGCTGTATTTGGCAAAGACTTAGACTTCAGGGAGAAATGGAGAAGAAATAATTTTTTATTGTTTAGAGAAAGAAGACACCGTTAACACCAAAAAACGTTAGTTTGAATTAACGTGAAATTTTTTATAAACTCACACACATCACAAAGTAAATTATGTAGGACAGTAAAAACTTACACATACATATTTTTAACAAACACGCATACAACCAAGTAAATACTTAGGTCATACAATACACACATTACATATAAAGTAATATATATACTTTTTTTGTTAAAAAAATACATTATTAATATCAAAACACGTTAATTTGAGTTAACGTGAAATTTTTTATAAATTCAGACACATCACAAAAT
Organism: Heritiera fomes; assembly: GCA_032173925.1. NCBI lineage: Eukaryota > Viridiplantae > Streptophyta > Magnoliopsida > Malvales > Malvaceae > Heritiera > Heritiera fomes. The sequence goes on along the minus strand of JAPDPM010000005.1, from coordinate 599,044 downwards.
AAGTAATATGGGACGGTGAAAAACGCAGACATATTTACAGTTGATAGCAGCGTTTGTGTATTTGTAATTTTTATAAATTGAAAAGGACACGTTTATCCTAAAAAAATTTTCTCAACCAAGAATATGTATTCCGGCCTCACAGCCCAAAATACTTTTTCAGCTCATGTCAAGAATAGGGATTCCTGACAACATGTCAAAAAAGCAAACCAAAATAAAGAAAAAGTGGACCCCACGGAATGGAGGGGGAATTGAATGGAAATTCCTCCCAACCAAACTGTTTTGTCAATATTTGAAAATGGTAATTTGTTGTTTTTATTGGTATTCTCTATATTTTTATTGGTAGAAGAAAGTATATAAATAACTTGTTACAACAAGTTATCAGTATTAATAATGTGTTGTAACTTTACGAGAGTAAAAATGTTAAAAATAACTATAAAAAATAATTATTCCTAGCATTTTCCAATAAACGAATGGCCCAATAATCTATTGAATACATACTTTGAGTATTTAAAACCTAATAAAGAATCACTTCAAGATGACCATCGACATATCCCCAAGAGAGTAATCAATCTTACCCACAAACCCACCATCAAATCCACTTTAGGTAAATATGTAAATCAACAAAATAATTGTGAATATATTCCGTTTCTGTTCGTTTATATTCATTTATTAATTTTAACAGATGATCGAAAATAATAATGTGGTTATTTTTTTATGTTAATAAACAAACTATAATTAATCATTTAATATTCGTATACTGTTCAATAATAATAAAATTTTAAATTATATATTTACTAAGGTCATTTTAGTGTGAAATTATTAAAATTATATATTTATGTAATATTTTTGAATTTGGCATAATATATATTAAAGTGAATATAATTTATTTGTATAATTTTTTGTTTAATATTCACAAACATGCGCTTACATTTTATGAATATATTTGTTTAATGTTCATGAACATATGTTGGTGAACATATTCATTAATGTTCATAAACAAGCTTAATTAATGCATGAGTAAACACGAACAATATTAAAAGAACAAATGAACAAACACAAATATAAATACTAATATTTTCATATTCGACTTGTTTACATCCTTGCTTCATGAATGCCAAGGCATGCATAACCCAAAGTAGAGGGGCTCCCACCCTACAAATAACCACCCAAAAACACTCTCTTAAGCTTTCCTCTCTCTCAATGCGTAGAGCCTAAACACATTTAAAATCTTCATTGACTTGAATGTTGGAACAAGTTTCATTGAAACAATTTCATTCTGTTTTGCAAGCTAGTCCACCGAAACACAACAGAGGAGATTAGGAAATTTGTCACCTCTTTAAGCATCAACAAAACTAAGTAAAGTTATAGTTTATTAATTTCACTTGTAAATTTAAAAATTTTCATGATCAGTGGATAAAAATAAACTATTAAATTAATGTTAAAACTTAATGTATTTAAACGTTGAGTTTACTAATTGGTACATATATACTGGCTTAAACTTAAAAAATTATGATACATGAAATGGTTATAATAATAGTATAACAAAATTGGTTTCCAACTCATATATCATATAATAATAATAGCATACAAAGAATATAAGAGGCATGAAAAATGTGACTAACCAAAAATAGATTAAAAATAAAATCAAACTAAAAATAGAGTCCATAGATTGTGTCGTGCTGCTCTAAAACTCTCTTACTCCCACGGACCCACGCACTTTAAAACAAACAAACAAACCCCGTAAAATTCAATCTGTTTTCTGAAGAAATAAAAAACGGCTCAGCTGATTTCCTTTTTCCTACGTTTTTGAATTTGATCTCTTAGTAAAGAGAACGGAGCTCTGTATATTATCAGAAACTACGGTTTCTACATGGTCGAGAATTATTGGCAGTAAATTTAATTTATAATGAAACCTAGAAAGTTAATCAAATAATCAAGCTATATTAAACATGTGCAGCAACAGAATAGAAGTTTCAAGAACTCGACACACCCGAAACTCGAGATCGATCTTTTCTTTGACCTCCGCCTCGATGATTTCGTTGCCGTTTCTCTACGGTAACTCTCGAGCACATCTCCCTTGTACGTTAAATCTCTGGTGTCCTTAATATCGTCGGTGCCGAAAAACACGTCTCCGATTGAACCGCGATTCAATGACGAATAGTAGGAAGAGTCAAAGCGCGGAAGCAAAGAGGAGGTAGAAGAAGAACATTGCGCTGTGTATTGCCTTCCACTGCCGCCGCCGCCAGCCCCGTCACAAGAACCGCCACAGCCGTCGTAGCTGGGGATTCCTCTGGCCATGGACGTGGAAATTACGGTACGGGGAAAGAAAGAGAGAAGGAGCTGAAGACTTGAAGTTGAATTAACGGTGATTCATAACAGTGATTCCGGAACTGGAGAGGACTTGTTGATGGGATTTGAGTATTTGACAAAAAAGCTGGGATTAGTAATCACTGAGAGTGGGTCCTACCATCAACTACGGCATTTTGCTCACGTGGTGTTTTCTCATTCCATGATTTCTATGCCACGTTTGGTTGAACAAAAACACTTTTTTTTTAAATTACATATTTAGACAATAATTAGCAATCAATAGTAATTAAAAAAAATTAATAAAACATCAGAGCATTAACTGAATTATTGATAAATGTTTTTTTTATTTAAAAGCTTAGGTTCCAATGTTCATATTTTTATAATTAAATCAATATTTTTTTAAGATACAAAATTATCAGATATCTGTAAAAAAAATCGGATAAAATATGTTAATTATAGGTAGTATAAGATATAATTTTTATATTTTAAATTTCAAATTAAAAAATCAAATATTTATTTAAAATTTACAATATCCGAAGTCTTATCAAAATAAAAAAAATGGAAGATCAAATCTATTTAAAATTAAGATGAAAATTTTAGTGGGTAAAGTTAAATTTAGTTAAGATTTGATCTAAAATTTTAAAATTTTTAATTTTTTGCAATTTTTTGTTTGCATTTGAGTATAATAGTATATATTTTCAACTGTCAAAATATTATTACTCGTAAAAAATGCTAAATATAGTTATGTATTTTTTATATATGAAAGTTGGATATAGATATATATATATATATATTATATGATAATTTTGAAATTTTAAATATAATTATGTTAAAATTATTAATTTATGCATGTAAAATATGTATATTTAAACCATTAAAATTAATTGTCTATATATTTTAATTTTTAATATAAAAAAATTTAGTAGTTTTTTAAATAAAAAATTATATCCATAAGCCGGGCCACATCTTTACATGGATTTGACCGTCTTGAGTCCTGATCCAATCTGTTGATTCACCTCTTTTTACTGCTACGCTAGCAACCCGCGGAATGGCCCAATTGTCGCCGACTGGCTAACTCATAGGCTAGTATTGTTTGTGTAACAAGGCATTAAATGGTGGATTCAGGGTAAGAATCTTAGGAAACAGCAGTATATGTTCCTTAAATCACATCAATAATCATTTATTATATTTTATATCTTTATGATTTTTAAAACTTTTATTTCGATATTAAGATAGGCTATAGAAATATATAGACTCACATTAAATCATTAGAATGAATTTTACTCTTTCAATTATTCATATCTGTTGTAATGTGTTCTTCAAATTTTTATGCCACCATATTTTTACAAATGACTTCATTTTTAGTCTTTTCTTTTTTATATTCTTTAACTTTAACCATTTTCTCATCATTTATAGCTTCCATTTTCTTAACTAGAGTGTCCACATATTTATATTACATGTATTCAAACCAACATAAACAACTTTCAATCTTTTAATCTTTGATAAATACTATTCCAACTTTTTTTACGAATGTCCATTATATGTGATAATTAAATGATAAATATTTATTTTGATAAACTTATTACTAATTTTGAGAATAAATGATTATTTTTTTAATTATTTAATTACATCTTATTTAAATGAAAGAGAAATATACTAACAAAGAATAATACATCATCAAATTAGACTGGCTGATTTGATCCTTTAGGGTTTATGTCATCCTTAGCTTAGAGTGACACATACTTTAGGATAGATTAAATATAAAAAATATATAAAATATAAGATATGTAACCGTCTCTTAATTTCATTCATAAAACTAAGTGCAAACTCTAATATACTTAGCCAACTAAGGTTTGGTGTACAAGCACAAATTAATATACTTAGCCAACTAAGCTCTAGTGTACAAGCACAAATTTAACATGCAAAATAAAGTACGAATGCTTGATCATATTACCATAATGAATGGATAGACGCAAAAGATAAAAACTACCATTTCAATCATGCTCAAGTGATAGTACGACTTCAATAGGTCATTTATTCGTTTGATTTCAAAGGTTTCAACTTGATCATTAAAGGGCTCTTACTCAAATCAGAGCCATGATTTTGCATTTTCAATCTGTTTTGTAGGCTCTATACCCAGATTTTAGTGCCTTGAAGCCTAAGATCGTGTGTAGAAACTGAAAAAGATGAACTGTGAAGAGTTGGGGAAGCCATACAAAGTCAAGCATCCTCCATTTACGATGAAATCAAAGATCAAACCGAAAGAAATGTTGAATTTTCTTTCTCTACCGAGAACATTAGGTACTGTTAAATTTTTTTATCTAAGCGATGTAGGAGGTTTAACATCCAGACGAACCTCCGTCTTGAAGAGAAGAAAGCAGAGCTTATCGACAGAGAAATACAAGAATCCTCCATTCCCGTGCGTCACAAACGACCCAAAGCTCTTCCCCACAATGCAATGCCATGCCGGTCCATACAATGCATCGAATTCCTGCACCAATATTTTTTAAAGTCTCGAAGCTAAACGCTTAAAAAAAAGCTTCAAGAACCAAAGAGGCGAAGTTTAGAAAGTACCTTCTTAAGGCACATTGCGAGCTGCGTAGGATTGTGTCGTTTGTTTTTTTCTGGGTTGGCGTCGAGTAGAGCTCTGGCTCGCCTGATAGCTCGCTCTTGCATTGCCGGAGGCATGTCAGCGGATCTCAGCCGAACGTTCAAATCGATAGCGATTGCTGCTAGCTTCAGCTGATCATTTGCAGCAAGAGGTGTAGCTCTGGCAACCGGGGGCAAAGACGAAGCGCGCTGGAGTCTGCCTTGCGAAAAATTTCTGGCTCTTTCCTGTCTGTTTATTCTTCCATTATCTGAACGTTGTCTCTCCATTCACTGAACAACAAGAAAAAGGGTTTACTGGAAAAAGGGCGAAGTTGGTAGCAGAAAAGGTTTTGATGTTTGAACTTTAAGCTTAGCTTTGACAGGCACTGTTTGCATTTGCTTTCATTATTTTTGTTTTGAATTTTGAAGCAAAATTATTGAAAAACAGAGAATAATAGAAAGATTGAAACGGTGGGAGAAAGATACGATCAGGTACCAGTGCAGATTACTAATCTGACAATCTTAAATGTTTGCTCAAAAAAAAAATCTGACAATTTAAAAAAGATACAGTAACAAGATAAAAAATAAAATTAAAATAATACAAATTAAAATTTAGTAAAATATGTATATAAATATGATAAAAATAAAAAAAATTGTGTTTGACATTTAGACATTAATTTTAACATAAAAATTTTATGAATATAATTTTACTTAACATGAATCCAAATTATGGATACAATACTGGCGACCAGGATCGTGGGTGGGGATCACGAGTTTCAGGGTTTTGGAACTTTCAGAAGCAAGACAGACCATTATTGGATCAATTATTTTTCCTAGGGGGCCCTTCATGATTATTTACGTACTGAGTTACCGTGATTGTATATGATCATCAACGGGAAAAACAGAAAAAAGTTGACAGGATGATACTTATCTGTATTTAATCTCTTCTTCGGATAATTTTAAGGCACTCTTCAAATGATTTTACCATCAACTTAAAACTTTAAAATGTTATGCTTATTCAAGTCATTTTCGATTTTAAAGTAGCACTCCGTTAATCTTATTCAAGTCATTTTTCGGTTTTAAAGGTGCGGACTTGTATAATAATTGATACAGTGAACTTAGTAGCAGCAGCAGTATGTCCTGTTAAAACTTGGAATGTAAGTTTAACAAAAGGCCAAAAAAGAAGTGATTTATGAAATTTCTTCTTTTCCAAGATGAATGGAAGAATCAGCATCACCGTAAGGACATGCATTTCAATTTGATCCAGTAGCGAAAACACAGCTAAGATGGCAAACATTAGAAATATATCAAACGTTGTACGGCTTATGTTCTCTACAATGGCGATTGGGCTGGCCAGCAATTGACACCAGATCATAAAGGATTATGTAGAAGTATTTTTTGTTATTTAAATCGCACCATCTGTACAATGAAGCAATGAAAATTGAAACGATAATATCTGTGTATTGAATAAAATGCCTCAATGATCAGAGAATTAAGTATCTCTTCAAGTGTCAACTTAAGAAAAAAGGTAATAGATGTAGTATGCAGAGAGTATGGAAGAGTTCTGTGTGAAGACTAGCCAATTCTACTGAGAAACAAGACATGAAAATGAAGATAAAATCCTTCCAATATAAAAAATCATTCACCAAAATGCCCTTTGTTCGAAGAATAGCAGATCTTACAGAGCCTGTACCTCCAAGTTGGTGCTAGTTCCAGAGGGTGGTCTCGAATCCTGGTTTTCACTGGCAGAGCTCATCTCTTGAACAGGGGGAGGGTTGACAATAGTCATTGGCATGACAAAGTTATCCGATAGACGTCCCTTCATCTCTCTATGCTCCTGGCATAAAGCACACCAGTGCATGCAGCAGTGCACCATACACGGATCACAAGGGGAGTTCTGCAGTTGACACATGTGGGTCAGAAAAGGAGCAAAGTAGAAGCCCTTTACTACCAAAGCTTAGGATTTTGGGCAAAATTCATATTGGATACTGATATATAGATTATTAGACACATTGAAAATTATGTCAACAACTAAATTTACAGTAATGGATTTCTAATTAATTTGAATATGAAACAACATCATTCTATGGAGGATTTGCTTCATGCCAAAAAACACAACAGATTAAGGTGCATGTGTAGTCTTGGTAAGATGCAATGAATAATCACTAATCAGGACTAAATTACCATTGATAGAGTTCACCAATAGGTGCATATTGGCAAATTAAGATTGGATATTACCTTGAGATGATATTTTTTCTGTAAGGATTGCCGAGCAAGACCAGTATATATTCCGCACATCCACCAAGCAAACAACAAACCCTCACAAATGAGAAACGGTGTATTCGGGTCAATACCATGGAAGACCGCTGTTGCAGCTGCCAATGCAATGCCACCTTCAACACAAATAGCATGACAAATGCATGGTGTAGTCCAAGGGGTATCATCTCTCATGCTCTCGATGTTACGCCCAAATAGAACACATGGACAAAATAGTCCTGTCCAGCCTGTGGATCAAGTCAATAAGTCAATATCCTTCATTAAACACAACCTCTTTAATGAAGGATAGTAGCATATGGCTACCCTATACTAAACCACATACTTATAGCAGCTGCCATATAAAACTTTCTCCCTCTGTTCGCTTACACATGTAAAACACGTATAGAATCATTGAGCAATTAAGTTTGGAGAAAGAGTCGTCAGTTAATTAATAGAAGACATAAAAATTTCTTTAGCGGTTCAAGCATGTAAGCATTCCTACATAATCAGTTACAGTTTCGTAAAAAAGAACAAGGGCAAAGTTATAGATTCACAGAGCAAGCTCTATGACACATCAACTTACAACTATCTGTATCTTCAGCACAGCCAAAAATTTCAGTTGTCCAAGGTTCAACAGCAGGAGGCTCAAAGTTTTCAGGTAAAGGCTGTCCACATTCATTGCACTTTCGAACACGCAACTAAGAAACAATCCAACAGATCAGTGAATACCCCAATGTGAGTCTCCCAACAAGTAAAAAGAGACTTTGGTGCAAAATGTATGCTATATATCTTACTTTTGTTATTATTATAAATGAGTTTTTTGTGCAAAATGTTCAACCTACATACCAGCATGCACAGACATCTGAATTATTTTCTTCCCCAGTTGGAAAACAACCAACAACCCTGAAGTTCGGCAAGAAACCATCTTAGCTTTATTATTTTTGACTTAAGCCCTTCCAAGTTCATAACTTTCTTCATGAACAAGATCTTAATGCAAAATATCTACACACTAAATGATGTTTCCTAGGGACAGAAAGAAAGCCATTATAACGTTTGACAAATTTTTAGAATTGGTCTCCAGAGAGATCTGAATGTCCCCCAGAATGCTTTCAGCAGCTGATTGCATTTCAAGCAATGCTTTAACCACTATCCTTACATATTATCAATATTATTTCAAATTACCATTCAAAGACATAATTAAAAATATGACATTATAGAGCAATTCCAAATTCAAAGCCACAAATTTCTCTAATACAATCAATCAGAAAGAACATACCAGATTTTTCTATAAATTAAACACTCAAATCTTAGAAAAAAGATATTGAAAGAGAGACCTGAGGAACGTCAATGGGCTGATAAAGTTCACCGGGTGTAATATCCTCTAAAGGCACCTGGTCTTTTGTCAGCTTAACGTATCTCGATTGCGCGTCCTCCATCTGATCCAAATACCCAAAGTATCAAATCAAAAACAACAACCCTCTGTTTTACTGTTGACAAAATTGAAAAAATAAAGAGAAGAAATGATACGGAATTGAAGAGAAAGAGGAGATATACATGGAAGAGTCTTCCAAAGTCTTACAGCCTCCGAAATGACGAGATCTTCGGAGAAGTTTCGAAGGTAGACAAAAGACAAAAAGTTAGGGAGGATAGCAGATATTAAAATCTCCGAAGACGGGGAACAAGAATCAAGCTTACAAGACAAGGTCTGGGTCAAGCAGAACTAGTCTCTCCACTTCTTCGGTCTGTAGAGTCTAGACTCTACGATTTCCTCGACAACACCCGCACCACCACCAATCACCAACGTATCCTTGGGCAATGCCCATGGATTTTGGTAGGATGTGGGTTTGGAGTTTGGAGTTTACATCTACCGAAGTATTTGACTGCCGTGTTTTTGCACGGATGTAAATCAAATTATTCGTAAATTATTACGATTCGATTCAATAATTTTTTGAATTTAATTTTTTTTATTTTTGAACTTAATCAATTTTTTAATATATATTTTTTAGTATTTTATTATTTATTTATTATTTTATTTTTATTATATATAATTAAATATTGATAAATTGAATTTATTGAATTAAATTTGAATAGCTCCGATATTTTGATGAATTGAGTTTAAAAAATCAAACTCAATCGAACTTTCATTTTTTGAATTGAATCAAATTCAAATTTAGTACAAGATTATTTTAACTTAACTCGTTTACACTTTTAATTTTTTGTCTAAGATAATAAGTTTTCTCATGTCAAATTTCAAGGGTAACTATTTGATTAATATATATTTTTAATCTTTGGTTGCATTTGGAATTGCCTTATATAACACGGGAGTTGTATTTGCATGTTTTCAAAAAGTCCAAATTTCGAATTTAAAATTTAATCCAATTTTTTTAAGAAATTATTTTTATTTGATTGGAAAGTGGAATTTTAACACTTACATATCTTTTTTATCGTCAAATGGCTCACAATGATGAATTGATTGGGGTGTGTGTATATATTTATATATATTTTTAAGGGTTACGGATTGCCATATTTAGTCATAATTTCAACATTTTTTTAAAAGCAAAGAAATTTTATTAAAAATTGGAACAAACTTCAACAAGAAACACCAAGGCATAACCAGAATGAACCAACACCAGAAAGGACAAAAACTCTATTTCTGACACCCCAATCCTTGCAAACATTAGCTAATTCATGTCTAATCAGTAATCAGGCAAAAACAATCTGGTTATAGTTTCAGTTCAAGTTTTCTTCAATGATTTATAATGAAGAAAGCATATACATATGATGAGTTTGGAGGGTGAATAAATGATGGATAAAGTGATTGTTAACCCCTCTATCCCTCCTTCGAGTATAGAAAAAAACAAAACATATATGCAAAATCAGGGTGAAATCTTCACTAGTTTGGAGCTAGTTACAGCAAGATTTAGAAAGAGTTTCCATGTAACAAGACTTTGTTCATTGTTTTTGCTTATAATTTTCTTCATGAGGGCCAATTTCTGTACCAGCCAGCCCATGCAGAGACCAGGCCACTGATGCCGAGAGTCACACTATGGTTGCAGAATGGGTTGGGCTCGATATCTGCAAGTGCAATAAGTAAATCAGCGATATTTGCTGCCACTGCCATCAACCTCATCACCCTATCAAATCTGATCTTCCTTATCTTCTCTTTTGCATCTTTTGCATCTTCTTCTGTTAAAGCAATGAGCTTCCTCTCCGTCTGCAGCCCTTCTTTAATGACAATGAAATCTGAAATAATGAAGAAAATGTAACCAAAAGACTCACCAAAGGCAGATATGAAGCTCATCCTCCTCGCCAACTTGGCATCCAAAGTCCCAATTCTTGATAGCCAAAGAAAGTGGTCGAAAAAGAAGTAAACCATCTCTCCTGCATTAGCAAGAACAGCTAGGAACTTGAAAGTCGGACTGGAACCAGGGTTTCTTCTCAAGGCATTGAAGCCAGTAAGGAATCTGCCAGTTCTGAAGGCTTTTCTGCTAAGGCCCGAGGCAACCTCCCATTGCTTGAACCTGTTTGCAATGTCAGGGTGAGTGGTTTCCACTTGCCAGTGAACAAGCTTGGAGACATATTGGAAGGTCTTCACAAGTTTGTCAATGCCATCTCTCTTTGCCAGAAAGATGACCAGCTTGTCTACTGTGTCATTCATTGTTGAAGTAATCTGGTTGTGACGATAATTAACTTGGTGGAGAACTCATTCGATTTTTTGCATGTTTTGGCCTTGGATGTCCATTAAGAATGAAAGGAGGGCCACAGAAATTTGGTTTTGGGGATAATTCTACGAGGGATTGCTTTGTGGTTTAGCTCATTTCAGCCAGTAGTTTTTTCTGTGTTGTTATGTATTTTCCAACAAGAGCTTTCCTTTTGTCTTGTGCGCAAAGAAGCCTACATCACCAGCAATTGGAGTGCCATGTGGACAAATTTCTTCTTCACACATTACTACTTCTTATCCACCACTACTTAGTCAACATATGCACGTAAAGCAGTAAAATACTGTTACAATGTACAACAGACTGCCAGCAGCCATCAAGGCCTCAAGCAGTAAACACTGAACAGTTGCCTGAAAGTTTATCAAGGTATAAAATAAAAAGTTAGGGGTTATATAAAAAAAAGTTAAGTGTTTATTTGAATATAAATTAAAAATTATATTTAAATCCGAGCAATGTATAATGACGATTTTAATTCATAATGGCTTTAAAAAAATAATATAGAATTTAAAAAATTATTTTGAAATACATTTTGAATAATGTATTAAAAAACTTGATGCCTATACAATATGCACAAATTAAAAAATAATTTGAAATTAAAAACTAATTAAAAATTATAAAAAAATTAAATATCACAAATATGAATATATTTAAATAGCTACAATTTTACTAAAAATAATTTTTACTTCATTAATCATTAATAAATTATTGGTTAATGTTGCATATTTTAAATTGATTTATTTTTAAATTTAAATTTAAATGATTCCAAATTAATCTTATAAAACTATTTACTGTTGAAAACTTTATCTCTTAGGGTTTTTTAAAAAAATTATTTGTAAAAATCTCAAACATTAAAAGTATGTAAAAATGTAAATAAACATAAAAAATAAAAAATTATTTAAAATTTTAAAAATTAAATCAATTTAAAATAATTAAAAACAATATTTAAGATAATACGTGTTTCAAATTAATAAATAATCCATATTAATTTTTTTTCAATAAAATTTATTGAACAAATAAATAAATAAATAAATAAATGATTGAATAAATAAATCTAAGAAAGGAATGAAATGAAAATTAAAAAAACACATGAAAGTTTAATTCAATACTAAAATTTATAGCTTAAACACTCTATTTTAATTTTTTGATAAAAGATTTAAAACTTTAAGGTAGTTCTAATCAAAATATATAGATTTTTTTAAATTTAAAAATAACATAATAAGTGATAACAGAAAATACAATTTTTGAGATAAATTTCTTTGATTTAAATGAAGATAATAATATTAAAATATAATTTTTTAAATGTCATGTATTTAAAATTAAATAATTAATGGAATAAGATTATTTATCATCATTATCAAAGCCTTTATTCAAAGATATTAGGGTAGATTATATGAACCATTATTTGAACTCATGTTAGATCGTCTGTATATATATTCACTTCCTCCATATATTCCTATCTAAGACAATATGTTCATCAAACTCTAATTCATCCAGATTATTTCTTTTTAAGTATTTTTCAATAAGATTATTTAAAAAATTAAAATTAATTTATTATTTCAAGTGCTTTGGTTTTTATATATTTGTATAAGATATAATATTATTATCAAAAACTAAATCTAATTGAAATTGGAAGTGTAATTTTGGATTAACTATCATATGATTCTTCATGAACATTTTATACTTTAATGATGAAAAAAATTAATCTCACCACACATGCCACATGTTCATATAAAATACATGTCTTTTTATTTAAAAGGCAAAATAGCCAAATAAGCCCTCGATCTTGGGTCCAAAATGGAATTAAGCCCTCGACCTTTTATTTCGTGAAAATCAGTCAATAAACTTTTATTTCAGTGGAAATAAACCCTCAACCTTCTAAAATTATGCAATTAAGTCCAAATCTGTTAAATGACACTAACTGCCGTTAGTATTGCACATGTGGCATGCCACGTGACAGCCAAGTAAGCTATCCACGTCAGCTTTCACTAACGGCAGTTAGTGTCATTTAACAGATTTGGACTTAATTGCATAATTTAAGAAGGTTGAAGATTTATTTCCACTAAAATAAAAGTTTATGGACTGATTGCCACGAAATAAAACGTTGAGGGCTTAATTCCATTTTGGCTTAAGGTCGAGGGCTTATTTGACTATTATTCCTATTTAAAATGGTTCATCCAAGTAAAAAATATATCAAAATTAATTATTTCTGTAAATATGTTTTTAATGTACATAACAATAATACATATATATTGATAAAACATGAGAAAAGAAATTGATAAATAATATAAAATTTTCTTTAATTTTAATATATATAAATATAAATGTTTATCTTTTAAAAAATAAAATAAATAAATAATTTATTTTGTAATTTTAATGTTTATTGATTCCTATTTTTAAAAAATTTAATAAAACATTTATTTTTTATTTTAAGATATTACACGTATCAATTTTTTAAAATATCTGCATAAAATGTTTTTTTAAGTTAATTACTTTGGCTTATATATACACACACATATATAAAAGATTAAGCCTTTATTCGAATATGTATTACAAATTAAAATTTGTTTTGTTACTTCATCTACGTGACCATGTCGTTTTCTGGTGGAGGCGACGTCGTTTTAATTTCCCTCGTTCTTTCCCCCCAACTATAAAGACCATCCTTAGATAAACACTGAACAGTCGCCTAAAAGTTAAAATCAGCTGCAGCGCTCCTTCCTTCCCTCCTCGAAAACCCTAAACCTCTTTGCCATTGATTTATTTCAACTAATCTTTCGATTTTCTAGATCCTTAAAGTTCCTTAATCTCTTTTGCTATTTCAAATCCAAGCCATGGATGCACAACGAGCTCTGCTTGACGAACTCATGGGAACAGGTATTTGGAAATGTCTTATATTCATTTCGCTTGGACTAGCTTAATTTCTTGTGTTCATATGAGTTTAGTTGTGATTTTTGGAGCATTTTTGGAAATTTTTAGCTCGTAATTTAACGGAGGAAGAGAAAAAGGGATACAGGGAACTTAGATGGGATGATAAAGAGGTTTGTGCATTCTACATGGTTCGCTTTTGTCCTCACGACCTCTTCGTCAACACTCGCAGTGATCTCGGTGCGTTTTCAATATTTTTATTTATTTTGCACTTGCTGTTTGGTTGCTGAGAAAATGAAGCTAAACAAAATTTTAGGCTTGAGAAAATTGATAGCACAATACGAGAATGTTTTGCTGAAGTTGATTTAAGTTTATTTTATTTCTTGTAGTAGCTAAGATGGTTAAGTTTTTCTAGTTTTTGGCTTATGAATATTAATTTTCTTTAGTTACATTATTTCTCTGCAGTACCTACATCATTAGTATGCTTCTAGAGAACGTGGAAATTTAGTAACTGTTTCTTGTTTTTGTGGTGGTGTTGTTTTTTGTGCATCAGGACCATGCCCTAGAGTTCATGATCAAAAGTTGAAGGAAAGGTGTGATTGAATGGTCATTCTTTTCAGATTTTTATGCTATGAGATTTTCTTTTGTACACAATGCTGTTTAGATGCCTTTGCTTAGCCTGTTGGTCCTTTGCCTATGTGGTTAATAGTAAACTTTAATCAAAATGATCTGTTTTCACAACAATATTATTCATCTTGTATTTACTTTATTAAGTTAGCTGCTTCATATGTCCATGTAGGATGGAACTTAAATATGCATTACACGCGGTATGCTAAGGTGTTGCTGGTTTTTCTTTTTGAGGTAACTGATCTAAACATATTGGTCAGATCCTTGCAAGGGGTAGGGAGGGATAATTGAGCCCTCATCAACATAGAATATTTACTTGGGAGCTCAATTTATTGATTCTTGCCCCATGCATGAGGCATCTGGGACATGATGACTTTTTTTACATAGAAATGCTTAAGAACTCAATTTTATTGTACAAGGGGAAACGGAAAAAATGCAATATGTTCTATGTAATTTAGAGTGGTAATATCCATGAAAAATTCAAGTTGTATAAGTTGTTATAAAAGTAATTGATTTTATTTCATACCAATGATGCTTAGTCCCTGACACCTTGTTATTGGATTTCCCTCTTACTAGTACCCTCACTAAAAGACATTGCCATCATTATAGACACCATCTGAGATAATTGGGGCTTGTTTACTTGCAATGAAATTGCATGTCTGTTTTATTATCTTTATGAATATAAGGATCTTGGTGATATCCTGGATTTAACTTTCTAACATTACCTCTCTGCCTATGTTATTAATAGTATCATTCCAGGATCATGTAACTGGGTGGGCAATGTACGTAGAAGAGTAACTTCTCCATTTTATTGACATTGATCATTTCCCGTTTGACTTGTCTCAGAATGTTGTCTCTTTTGAAACATTTTTGTGTATATTGTGCCTTCTAAGTCAATTGTCCTTACATCATGTGATATGTTAGAAGATGAGATGGTATTATTGCTAGTACATAAAAGGCAAAAGCATTGATTAAAATTGCCATAAATTATGATGTTTCCATAGGGTTTAATATTTGGGGACAAGAAATCCCTATGGCAATCTGTGGTAATATCAGTTCAGCTGAGAAGGAATTATGTTAATTCATTTTTCCGTAAGTATATTTTAGATGCAGTATGAGGGGAACCTTAGTGCAACGGTAAAAGTTGCTCTTTTGTGATTTGGAGGTCATGGATTTAAGCGAAATAGCCTCTCTATTAATCCAGAAGGAAGGTTGCATACATATGACCCACCTCAAATCCCACAATGTGGGAGGTTTGTGCATTGGATTGTCTTTTCTTTTTTATATTTTAGATGCGGTATAGTTTCTAAAACTGGTAACAACTGTCTCACACTTATAAGCTATAACTTACTGTGTTTAGAGAGATAATTTTTTTCTTGTTGTAAAATGCATTGGGAGGAATTGTTAAATATAGAGCTTATAACTATGAGTTGCCAAAAGTTTTAGATTGAATGATATGCATGGGAAATCATTTTAATTAATCAGTCTGCAGCTCTTAGAATAAATTTGTGAGATGATCCTTTCTTTCATGGGTTTTGAAGTTGATATCTCTTCTTCAACTGTTATTACATGCTAGGTTTAAGACTTGTTGTTTGCTAAGACTATAGGCATTCGAACAATGATCAAAGTGTATAAAATATAACTTAAGGTTTTCAGATATTTTCTTTCTGTTTTGTCTTCCATGGTTTTTGTGGTTGATATTTTTTTACTTCTATTGTTCTAAAGGAGCGAGCACATGTGACTCTAAACGGTCCCATGGTTTTTTTTTTTTGGTCATTAACAGTCCCATGGTTTAGGTTATATTCCTTCTGCTAGTTTGGCATCCAGTAGTGCTGCATTTGTTTGTCACTTTTGTGCATTTTCTGCTTGTTATTTTTCCCTGTAAATCGCATATGGTGTCTTGCTTTGTTTATAAAAATAGCTTGTCTGAGTTATTTGCAGCCTCTGACTTTGGAGGTTAAGTTGCCGGAACCAGTTATGGCTTTTCTGATAAACATTCATTTTTCATGATTGTGCGTGGGATTCGTATTTTAAGTTGGTGTTTGAAATTTGTGACTTTAGTTTTGAGAAGTCCCCAAGACACGATGCTTTTGTGCCCAAATTTGAAGCTGAACTGGCTCAGTTTTGTGAGAAATTGGTGGGTTTCATTTCCCTCTCTTTTCAAACTAGTATCCCTTTTAATTCTTTTGACTACAATTGTAATTTCATGTACAACATAACATGCCTATTCTGCTGTAGGTGATGGACCTTGACAGAAGAGTTAGGCGTGGACGAGAACGCCTTGCTCAAGAGGTGGAACCAGCACCACCTGCTCCACTATCTGCAGAAAAGTCTGAACAGCTATCTGTCTTGGAGGAAAAAATAAAAAACCTGCTGGAACAAGTGGAGACCCTTGGTGAAGCTGGGAAGGTGGATGAGGCTGAGGCAATTATGAGAAAGGTGCTATTGAGAATTTCCATTATCTGTTAGTAATTGATCAAAAAAGTTTTATGAGATATTGGTCTCTCAATGTTGCCACATCCTGGACAAACAGTGTTTGACCACGTTGTAAATTATCTTTTTGTTTAATTGCCTCTTTAACTATGATTATTTAATTTAAATCGTGCCTGATTTTTAAATTTTTGATGGGCAGTTCAGACTTGGAAGTTTAACCTTCTGCGATATTTGTTTGTAGGTGGAGGTGCTTAATGCTGAGAAGACAGCCTTGACTCAGCAACCTCAAAATGATAAATTATTGATGCTTGTGCAGGAGAAAAAAATGGCTCTATGTGAGGTTTGTGGATCTTTTCTAGTAGCTAATGATGCTGCTGAGAGGACTCAGTCCCATGTTGCAGGAAAGCAACATATTGGTTATGGCATGGTTCGGGAGTTCATCTCTGAGTTCAAGGTAAGTGTTTCTGCCTAGAATGAATTTCGAGCTCTTCAGTTCATTTAAACTTTTGCTGTGAATGAAGAACCTGAACAAACTTTTCAGGAAGTTAAGGAGAAAGCAAGGGAACAGGAAAGATTGGCAAGAGAGAAAGAAGTTGAAGAACGGAGAAAGCAGAGGGAGAAGGAATATGAGAGTAGGAGGAGGAGAAGTGATTCTGGTGATAGGGACAAATATCGTGATCGAGACAAGGATCGGGACAGATATCGGGAACGTGATTTGGATCGTGAAAGATCTCGAGAGTGGAATGGGAGAGGTAGTAGGGATGGAGAGAGGGATTTGAGGTACAAGAATAGCATAGATGGAGGCAGGGATAGGTACCAGAATCACAGCAGGTCTCGCTCCCCTGGTAGACATAGTCACAGGAGGTCCTCAAGAAGCCCGGTTCGCCGATATTAGTGCATTCTGTACATAGATGTTTTGGCTTTGAAAGCCAATGAGGTAGACCTCTTTTTTTTTTTTTTTTGGAGTTTATAAAGGTGTGCTTTTGTAGTGCTAATTTTGTCATCATGGGTGAAACTTTTTTCTTGGTATCTCACAGCTTTGTTGAGACTATACCAACTCCCTTTCATCAAAATTACTAGAGAAGAAAAGGGTTGAGGTAGGTATAACAATATTATTGTAACTCCTTTTATCTTGTTTGGACTAAATTTCTGTTATGCATCTGCGGACATTGTTTTGAGTCACTTATCCCTCTTCCTTCATATGCTTTTCTCTATAGTCAAGCTGCTGAGAAAGATGATTTCTTTACGATTTTGAGGTAACAGATTAAATTTCATTTACAATATCACGATGCCTTAGTTGACTTACATTGTACACGTATATATTTTAATTACGTTCTTGCTTTTCTGGATGCTTATTTGGTTTTATATCAATTTCTTAAGCTGACAAGTTTGTTGTTTTGTAAATGGCTAGATTCGGTTTATGTGGTATCTTGCTTTTTGTTCTTTGTGATGGATTTTTATAATTACAAATCTACAGTTTGTAGTTTGAAACCCCATTTTTACCGTCACTCCTTTCTTTCTACCTGATTTTGGAGCTTGGGAATTACATACATTGTTATAATGTCGAAAAGAGATATATAGCTTTTGCTTTCAAAGCTGGAAAGCGAGAGAACAAGTCCTAAATCAATGCCATTTGTTTACTTGTAGTTGGGAAGCAACGCAATGTCTTTTGTTAATAATTTCATTTAGGCATAATGGTTAAGTATACTTAGCTTTTTTTACAAAAATGGATATAAGCTATGTTTTGTTGCATGTAAGTCAGTTTATAAATTTTGTTTTAATTACAAATAAACCTAAACTTTTAAAAATTATGTCATTAAATCTAAATCTATTAAATAATATTAACTTTTGTTAGTATTGTACGCATGGTAATCAATTAAGCCATTTACATCAGTTTTCATATAGTATGTTCAATTGATAATTAGTGTCATTTAATAGATCTAGTTATTTAATTTTGAAAAGTTGGGATTTATTTATAGTAAAATAAAAGTTCGTAGATTATGATAAAATGTCAGTGTTTATATTCATTTTATGCAAAATGTTGATAGTACATTTGGTTATTAAGCCTTTTATTTATGGGTTTAGGCAAAGACTAATTCAAAGAATGTTGGTCTAAATGTAAATTGTAAAAAAAGTTTGGGGTGAAATTGGTAACTAAATGAACATTCAACTATAAGGGTAGAGAGAGTTTAATCAAGTTGATCTAGTATTAGGGTCAAATTTGTCGTAAAAACATAATATTTACAATTCAATTTGAACTTTATGGTGATAAGCTTTTGAAATTCAAATTTAACTTGACAAAAATTTTAAATTGTTTGAATATAATTTGATGGATGTGAATTTGATTCAATAAGTTTTGATTTTTATTTTTTAATAAGATTGGGTATATTAACAAAATGTCAGAGGAATGGAGGAAGAGCGTCTTCATACCTTTATATAAGAACAAAGGAGATATTCAAAGTTGCGCTAATTATCGAGACATAAAATTGATGAATCACACGATGAAATTATGAGAGAGTGTGATAGAACGGCGATTAAGAAAGAATGTAGAGATATCGAAGAATCAATTTGGTTTTATGTCGGATCGATCAATTGTGGAGGTAATATATTTGCTTAGACAACTTATGAAGCGCTCTCGAGTAATGGGTAAAGATCTCCATATGGTCTTTATAGATTTGGAGAAAGCATATGATAAAATGCATAGAAAGATATTATGGTGGTCCTTAATGAATAAAAAAGTGCATTTGAAATATATTGAACTAATTAAGAACATGTATAAAAATGCAAGGACACATGTGATGACAGATGGGGGGGCAAACAAGTGAGTTTTCTATCATGGTGGGATTATACCAAAGGTCAGTGTTGAGTCCATTTTTGTTTGCGGTAGTTATGGACGAATTGACAAGATCCAGCCAGGAGAAGATGCCTTGGTGTATAATGTTTGCAGATGATAATGTCTATGTGTGAAAATTAGAGCGGAGATCAATACAAAGTTGGAATTATGGAGACAAACGTTGGAATCAAAAGGATTTAAACTAAGTAGAGTGATGAGTGAATACATAGAGTATAAATTCAGTTCTAATCGAGTGGAAGAGCATGATGTAGTGACGTTAGATGGGGTGGCGATACCTAAGCATGACCATTTTCGATATCTGGGATCGATAGTACAGATGGATGGAAAGATTAATGGTGATGTGATCTATAGGATCCAGGCTGGATAGAGTAAGTGGAGAAGTGCTACATGTGTGTTGTGCGATAAAAGAATTCCTATATGGTTGAAAGACAAGTTTTATAGGACAGTTGTTAGACCAACATTATTATATGGTAGTAAATGTTGGGCGACTAAGAGACTACATACACAAAAGATGAGTGTAACAGAAATGCAAATGTTACAGTGGATATACAAAAAAGAATAGAATGAGAAATGATTATATTCGTAAGATGGTTGGAGTGGTACCTATCGAAGACAAGATGTGTGCAAATCATTTACGTTGGTTTAGACACGTAAGACGTAGACCTGTAGATGCTCCAGTTAGGAGAATAGAGGCTATGGATATTGAGAGAAGGGTTAACACTAGAGGAAAACCGAAAAAAACTTGAAAAAAAGTAATTTGGAAAGATATGAAGATTTTAGAATTGGATGAGCAAATGATCTTGGATAGAAATCTATGGAGAAGGAAAATACATATGGACGATCTAATGTGAATTCAGATATTGGTTCATATAGTCTATCCCAATCTCTTGAGATAAAGGCTCTAATGATGATGATGATATTATGATTAAAATGATAAATTATTAAAAAATAAACAAAATATATATCAAAATAAACTAATAAAAATTATAAAAATATTTAAATTTGACTTAATTAATTATTTAAGTACTTCAAAATATAGTTATTAAATTGGGATATATATCGTATATTGAAATTTTATTTTTGAGAATCAAGTATCGTATTGTGAGATATGGATAAAAATTTTAATTACAAATAATACATACATGTAATATATATATATTTTTATATATGAGTATTTGATATTTTCAATTTTTTATATGTACCAATATACAAGAACAAATAAAAAATATATATGTCAATGAATGCAAAATTATTTAAATAAATGGTTTGTTATTTTTTCAATATAATATTTCATGTTTTTTTATACAATAATAAAATATTAAAATAAGTTGATAGGTTACTCAAAAAAGTTTATATGTTCATATTTTAATTTTTAATAAATTTAATGGGACAAAACTATTATTTTCATTAAAATTTTTAATTTTTTGGAGGTAAAATTAATATTTTTATTAAAAATTTTAATTTATCTATATATTTTTATAAATTTTTAAAATTCAATTGAACAATTATTTTCGCAAGATCTCAAGATTTTTTTTCATTTGAATCCAAATAAAATAAAAAAAAGTTGAGCTGCAAGTAATTTTGTAAGAAAAAAACTTAATTGGACCTGAATTAGATAAAATAAATCGTATCGTACCATATCGAGGATATCGAGTATTGTATGATACATATCGCGTATCATACGATTTGCTTATGATTTTTAACAAAAATGATATAGCATATAGATTCGTATTGTTTTATATGTGTATCGAAATGTATCGTACGATTTTGATACTATGCTTAAAAATCGATTCAAAAATAAATTAATTAAACTTGAATATCTGTGGATTATTGTATGTATGATTCATTTACATCTGCAATAGAAACTCATATTTAGAAAAAAAAAAAGGTGGTGAAACCCAAGTGAGGAGAACGCCTAACTTAGATGGTATTGTATTCAATTTACAAAAATAATAGAAGAAAAACTCTCTCTGAGGCAAAAATTTTACTGCTCCAAATTCAGGCGTCGGATTTTACACACAAGCTTTGCAGTTGGAAGGTCAAGTTGGTTACTAGAATACGATTTCAAGAAGTCTTTTAAGTGATCTCTAGGGGTTCCAAGGCAGGTTTGAAAGGCTGCAAGAACTGGAGGGATCGGCATTGAAAGGGCAGAAAGCACATTACTCAAGTATGCCACGGAGCTGCTCCATGTACAAGGCTGTGGCACATTCAGCAACCTTTCCAACACACATGCGATAAATTAGTTTTAAACATTTCTAGCAGGCATTCGAAAACAATCATGGCTAAGAGGATAAAGAATGCTACCTTGAACATCCATTCTGTTGCAAAGAACTGAGCTTCATTGTTGTTGTCGTCACTGTTAGAAATACCCTCAGCAAGTGGCTCCAACTGCTGAAGCAAAGTAAGAAGATATTCACCAACACTGGTCTCGTAGGACAGAGGGTATGCGCTGAAGGTTGGCAGAGGAAAAGCACTTTGTTCCTCTGACGCAGACCAGATTGGCAATCGAGACACATCGCTGAGACGTTGTCGTACTTTAGATATGAGGACGTCGTAAACGAGCTCATTCACTGTTTCGGCGAATGCTGCTACCCCTTGGGATGCCAGTGGAAGTGCGTGAAATCGGGGATCTTTAGACTGCACAACAACAAATCATCATTGTCAACATTTCAAGTTGGTCAACTTGCGGTGGCAAATAAAGCTAGTCTTCTAAATGATGAGATCTAGCACCACAACAGCGAGAAGGCATGGAAAGATTTAGCCTTTTGCAATTTAATTGCATCTGCTGCTTTTGTGGCTCCAAGACGAAAAATAAACGTGAGCAACACAGGGCAGTAAAGGAAGCACTGATTTTATTTTCACATACCTGATCTAAAAGGTTAAACAGTTTCCGGGCCTTCTCAGGAACATCAACAAGCCGCACAGCCGCCACGTCCAAGGCAGCTCTTCCACCCAATGGTGGTTCACCATTTCCGTCATCATTTGTGACATGTAACTAGTTTTGATCCTAACTTGAACCAAATACTGAAACTGACAAACATGTGCTCAATCGAGCCAGGGTAGCTCTCAAGGATGCTTCAAAGACAGAAAACCTGCTTGTTAGACAGTATGCAACTGTGAGTATCAGCAAGGCCCCCTGAACAATGGACCACTCCTCTTCGTTAGAGACCAAGTCAGCTTTTCTTGAATTTTGAGCCCCTTCCTTCTTGTCCAAGCTTATGTCCTTGTGATCCACTCCACAAACAGCTCTGAGTGATTTGTGGGTGTCTTGGAGAGTAGAAATGTACTGTAACATTATGTCATCAAGTGCAATAATTAGCTCATCTGCCTCTGATCCGCCAGTAAAGCTGATGCACCTCTCTACAGCTGCCTCAAGAAGTACAATAAGTTGAGGAATAGATTCTTCCATTCTTTGAACAGTCTCACTGACTTCAATGCCCTGGGCTCCCACGCCACAAGTGACAGCTCTCCTGAGATCCACCCCCGCAATCTCAGAGGAGAAGATTGCACGTTCCATGGGTCCATACCTAGAACATATCCAGTTTACTCATTAAAAAACACACCACACCAAAAATATGCTCTCCAATACAAAGAGATAAAATTGCGAGAATCAGAAATGAAGCAGACACAAGAAAAGATTAAACCTACATCTTCCTCTGCTCAGAAGAAAGAAATTGAATTAGAAAAAATGATGAGGGCAGTGATAAAAAGTAGACAACATAATATGTTGGCTTCTATTAAACAAGCCAAGTCTACACTTTGAAAGGTACATGGAGAACATGGAGAATTTGTAGACTCTGCACCTCAAGATTTATAAATAGGAAAAAAAGAAGAAAAGAGAGGCATTTGCATTTTATTATCCTTGTTATTACCTCTGTTTAAATATGCGTTTGAGCAGGGTGTGCAACCAACCCAAGATACAATTCAACCCGCTTTTTAAGAAGGATCAGAGTAAGTTTGAGATGAAGAATGAGGTGTTCAAAGTGGTTGCGCCCAAAATCAAGGAGGAGGAGAGGAGTGATGTTATTCAGGTTCAAATCGACTGATTTGCTGATTTGTGTGCAGAATAAGCTGAATAGTTTCTTCGTTTGAGCCTTTTTGGGTTTTGAGTTCAGCTTTGTTTCAGAAAAATAACTGGTGGTTGAATTCAAAGTGCCTTGAATATAAGACTACTATGAAACTGTGTTAATATTGAATCTTCTTTTTTGTAAATTTCAGAAGATCGTTTCATTTCTGAAAGCTTATACGAAATTAGACTTTTTTTCAATATTTATAAGAAAATTCATTCATTAATTAAAATAATAACTACACAAGATAAAAGGTCAGCAACACAAAATTTCTTACAGCATTTGCCCAGTTTCCATGTTAAGCCACCTTAATCAACAAGCTTTTTAATTGATCATTTCTGCTAAGATAATGAAAGCTTCAGTGCTTTACTGAACCATAGAGCTGCTACTATTGACAGTTGCACTTTCTAGAGCAGATGCCCAAGCTCAAACCATGCCAGCTTTCATTCGAAGTTCAAACTAGGTGTTCCATCTGCTATGTGATCCTTCAGCTTGATCCCATTCTAGACGTGATTGCGAGTGGGGACTAATCTTAGTCTTTCAGCTTTGTACTTGGAACATTTTCTTTCCTGCAAGTTGCTAGGGTAGCCCAGAAATTTACCACACTACCGTACCTTTACAAGGGGCATAATATGTTCAGCCTGAATTGATTCAAAAATTTGATATTTAAAACTCGAGAAATTTGAATTAAACTCAAAAATAAATGAATCAAATTCAAGTAATTATAGAATTAAACTCAAATAATTTAGGAAACTTGATTTGTTTATGTCTTTACCTTTACTTTTACTACAACCTTTATTGTATGTACTACTCATCAAACAGGAAAAATAAAACCGTTAAAATGAGAATGGACCTGATTCTTAAGCCCGGACAAGTAGTTACGGGCTTTATGGGATTCAACCGAAGCACAGTCATGCTCGAATAAAGCCCAATTTCACTCCGAAAAGTGGCCGATGGGGTTGATTGAGGAATCCGTTGAAGCTTTATAAATGTCCTCTTATGTCAAAACCGAAATATTTATAATTCTTTACATGTACATATAGGCTATAGGATAACAATTGATGATGGTTTGCACAGTTCTCGTTTCGATAACAGATTCTTATTTCATGCTTCTTGAATAGATAAAATTATCATTTATCCAAAACAAAAAGTTCGAGAAGAAGAGCCTCGATGATTGATCAGACAAGAATGCCATTTTCCGCACGTCACTAAACAAGAAGCTTTAGTCTCTAGCCCATGTCTAGTTACTTCCTTCATTTCTTCACTGACATTTGACAAAAGCACTACGCTTAAAACTCAGGCAGTGCCACATATCTCAGACCCAGGCCTATCAGGTATCCATAAGCCTTTGTCATACGACTCATACCGCTCACGAACATGATTTCAACTTTCAAGTTGACACATGACTGATCAGCAACAATTTAGACAATTTTATAAATCAGCAGAAAGTTTTATCCCCGTTAATTTAAAGAATCTTTTCATATGAAAATTTATTTAAAGAGGTAAAAGGGTTTGGTAAAAAAATGACAAATTGTGTAATAAAAAAAATGATAATTTGTATATATAATTCAAGTTTATGTTATGTAAAATTACATTTTTATAAGATAAAAAATTTGTGTTAAAATTTGTATGACGCATTAAACATAAAATTTTTTATTTAATTTTTATCAATTTTAATTTGTATTATCTTCGTATCGAGATGCCGAATCGTTTCTAGAATTAACGAGTCTTGTTTAGACTAGAGAAAAACATGTGCAAAACCATCTTCTGGTTTACTATTTATGAAAGCGCGAAAGAGACAAGTTGCCGGCGCAGTCGCTTCTGAACCTGAATAGGAACACAGCAACTTACATAGGTTGGCAATGGTTAGTTTGTACTTAGTACAAATATTGGATAAGGTGAGCTTTTGGCCACAAAAGAATGCACTTGTGTCAGCAGACATCTAGAACAATTCAGCCGCCGGCCTCCTTTATTAGAAAGTAGCAGGTGAGCCCGCAGCCACGCACCAAAGGTTAACTGAATGATTCTTTTTTTTTTTGGTTAACAACTGAATGATTCTACAGTTTGACTACAATAAATGATCAGGAAAATTTACAGATAAGCCATGTTTTTCCAAACCCTTGAAGAAAAGGGTCGCATGTAAAGACCTTGCCCCCCAAGTCATAGCAATAGCTCTGTCAAAATGGGTTAAAGTTCGTTAGATCGGTTCGATCTATTTATTTATTTAAGGCTTAAGTTTTTTTTTTAATTTATTTAACAAAGAAGATTTTTTGGCCGAGTCTAAATGGATTTAGTTCGAGCTTAAATAGGTCAGCTCGTTTAAGTTTTTAATATTTTTAATTATATTAAAATTTTATTTTTATTTGAATTATTTATATGTTTATCATTTTAATTAAAGTAAAATATATAAAATTAATACTATTTAGTATTACTAATTTACTTCAATCAACCTAATGACTCACAACCTCTTACACATACTAGTTGGAAGGGAAAGAGTACATTTGCTTTAAGTGATGTAAGTTCATTTTTGTTTTTTAAGTATATACTTTATTTTAAATTCTTTTTTGTAATGACAATTAATTTATTTTTGAAATGTCAAAGGATATAGGCTTTCAAAAGATTTGAAACTATTCAAGTGAAAAAACCAAAATCTCAATTAGATCTTTATTTGGAAGATGTAAGGATTATGGGTCGCATGATTGAAAATTTAAATGTGCTGCAATGGTAGAAAGATCATAAGCCAAGATTTTCAAAGCTTGCAAGTATAGCTTGTGATATCTTGAGCATTCCAATAACAACAATAGCATCAGAGAGTTTTTTTAGTATTGGTTCTTGTGTTTTAAATAAGTATTGAAGTTCTATAAATCATGAGAATGTGAAAACTTTCATTTACATCCGAAATTAAATTCTTGGTTTTGAAAGTAATGTTATTAATTAGTTGACAATTTTTAATCAATTCACAAGTTTAATTCTTGTGAGTTCTTATATTGTTCTTTATTTATATTTGTAAATGGCAAAGTTGAAAAAGAATTGATTGAATGTGATTGACACTATGGAGGAGATGGATGAACATAGATCTATTTATCATGTTTTTTATTTTTAATATGGTTGAGACATGTTTTTAAGTATCTAGGTTTGTTAAAACAATTTATATTATGCTTGTTAAACTATTAATATGTAATGTTTAAATGATATTGAAGACTTTATGGATTTGATGTGAATTTATTTTATGTTTATTTAATATTTATTTCAAATTTTACTCTGTTTATTTACTAAAAATGAGATTTTAATATGAAATTTAATTTTTTATACGGGTCTGTCCATTTAGGCCCGTTAGCCTTTAGGGTTGGCTATGAGCTTGCATTTTTAGGCCTATTTAATTAAAAGAGTTTTTTGACCCGACCCATTTAAGCCCTGACCCGTTAGGGTCGGCCCGTTTTGATAGTGCTACATAGCAATAATCTGTAT
Source organism: Heritiera fomes (assembly GCA_032173925.1). Lineage (NCBI taxonomy): Eukaryota > Viridiplantae > Streptophyta > Magnoliopsida > Malvales > Malvaceae > Heritiera > Heritiera fomes. Next base: position 571,862 of record JAPDPM010000005.1, on the reverse strand, counting down.
TTTGTGTTAAAAAGAAAAACCATTTTTCATTACTTTAGTCAAAAGACTCTTTTAAGTGCAGCAAATTTGGTTGGTTCATAGAATCATTTAAAAAAAAATTGAATTCAAATTCTAACGTATGTAATCTCTATACGAAGTTATGATTTTCTTTGTAATGGAAGAAAAAGGTGCAGCAATTTTGGTTTGGAATTGATGGCACTAGTCTTTACTTTAATAATTGATAAGTAAAATCCTTTCTTTTTTGAAAAGTTGATCAGTAAAAACTTATGTTAGAACTTTAGAATCTATATATAACTTATCAAAAATAACTATAGCAGACAAAGATTTGCAATTATGCTGATTTTTTCACCTTTTGGATCATGTCATCAGTCAACTTGTTTAGATAAATCACATAAACCAATGAAAACAATGAAACATGGGAATATACAGCATGACACGTTAGCCATGTCATGTTTGGAAAAGAAAATTATTGATACCTTTTAATGTTGACAATATATATATCAATTAACAATAATTGAACAAAACATTCCGGTAGATTCATTTGTAGGTCTTTTTCCCTCCAACTGTGACTGAAATATCCAGGAGCACGTTCATTAATCAATCAATGCAAAATTCCAAAGAGCCCAGGCTTTTGTAATGACACAGAATAACTCCAGAAACACGAAATTTCTACGTGCTTTCTTCTAAGTTCCATTCCAGGGAAAAAAGAAAAATCTGATTCATACAAAGAAATCCAAAGAAAACAGTCCCAGGAAGACAAGAACAAGGTAGATGCTCTTGGATTGTTGCATCATCCAACAATGATGCAATCCATTGAAATAACCAGTGCAAGAGTGTCCTTTCTAGGAACGTCACATACTTCTATTTAATTTTAGGCATTCTTATTTTACTAAAAAACAGTTTCACTTCATCACAAGTTAGGTTCCATAAGATTTAAACAATCAAAGGGTTTGAGTCTGTCTTGGGTTTCTGAGAGCGAGCAACGACATATGCAAAATGGTTTCCCGTTAGGTGCATTTTGATGATGACGATGCTGAGCATTATACAATACAATACAACACAGGATTATGGACGCAAACGCAGACAGCAAACTTAGTCTGAACGGCTTGCTTGCTTGCTTTAAATTCTTCTGTTTTTTTAAGCCGAACGTTGGCAAAAAAACCAAAGTTCATGAATTACGTACGTTAGTTTATGCAGTAGTTTCGGAGCAGAAATCTAGAAAATTCCACTGTTGCGGTCGGGGCCTTTGCTCAGCGTTTAGCACGCGGCAACCCACTGCATTGAACGGATAAATGTGCGTATCTAAGCAGCTGATTAATGGAGAAAGGGACGCCTCGCCTGCTAAATAATATACAATTTATATCCAAAACCATATGTCCGGTCCGCACACCCAAAGAGTTTATAATAATGATACACAAAGAAAAGTTGACTATGCAATAATTTCATGTTTTGATTTTACTTGTTAGATTCAATAATTGATTCAACACTTTAATTCACAAGCAAAAAAATTATTCATCTCAATTAACATTTTTTATTGACACTTAAAAAATATTTGGCATGAGCGACTTGAAATGCATTTGATGAGCTCTACCATGTAATAATTTTAAGATTTGATTATATTTATAAGATTTAATAAACAATTCAACACATCAATTTACAGATGAAGAACAATTGGTCTCAATTAACACTTTCAATTGATACTTGGATGACATAAGCAATAGTTGTGTAAAAGACCTTAATTACACCTAACGAGATTCATTATATGAAATTTACAGACAAACACTAGAGAAGAAAACTTCATTCTTAGTCTTGGAATTAAAAATCTAACATCTAACTTTTTTTTTTCTCTTGACCTTCTTTCTTCATGATAATATCTCGAAATCTTAATTCTAACGCTTTTGATTATTTTAAGATAGATAAAAAAAATTCACATCTTCAACATAAAAAAGACAGTAACAATGTCAATACTACATAATTAAGTTTTGTTTTTTCATTAAAAAAATATAAGCTTCAATCAGTATAATTACTGATGGGATAAGTGGTGGAATGGGACTGCCCTCCATTTGTGACCCATATATACATATAGGATACCAAAATGATACATACTACTAATATTATTTTATATTATATTCATAAAAAGTTATCGATCAGTATTTGCCAAATCCAAAGTGACACACAATAAAGCCAGCTGCGTAATTCAAAACTGGTAAATGCCAGACAACGAAATTTCTATGTACTTTCTTTCTCACGGCAATTCTATTCCGACTCGGACCCAACCCTGACACGGACAGCCTGCCTGTAGAACGCCAAGTACGAAGGATCTCCAACTCCACGTGTTCTCTCTTCCTGGTTTAAATTTCCCTCCTTAAACATGGTCCAAGAGTCATGCCACGTCATTTGGCGGTTTCCCACGTGGCAATTGCGGGTCCCACGCTGCTCTTTCTCAATCCCAACCGGAATGGAAAGGATATTCGCTGCTGCACGTCAGGAATGATTCTTCTTGATATGCGAATATGCTTTGCAAATTGCCAAGTGCCAACCAACGTAAAAGAGAGTATGCTTTGTCGACTCCGCCCGCCCTTTCCAATCCATTATCACGCTCGCTGTGGGCTACTGGATTGACCGAAATATCCCAATCGTTTTGCAGAAATTACGCTTGCGCCACATTGAGCTCTTGTTCTTTTTTGGACAGTTTGACCGAAATGACCTTTTCGCCATATTTCCTGAATAGCAAGCCTAAAAAAAGTTGGAACGTCAGATCTTTTCAGATGATGGATCCAATGGTGTAGATTTATAGATAACATTCATTGTGCAAAAGAAGTTCATTTTTATTAAGCCTGTAGAAGGCTCAATGCATATACGTTTAAATTTATAGGAGATTTAGGGTCTATTCATATTTAAGTAACGAACAATAAAATCACGTGTATAAAGATGAATTGTATGCATGATATCTGATAAATCAGCTAATAAAAATATAATATAAAAAACGATAAAAAAATGCACCATCCCTAATACTCTTAATTATTTTTAAGAAATACAGTTTGATATTTCTTTTCTTCTCATATTTCTCTTTTCTATCCTTGAACTTAATTCATTCTTTAAAGTTTAACCACTTTTTCATCATTAATTACATTTTTTTATTTGGTTAGTTTGCCAATTATTTTTAATTTGACATGGAATTAAAAATTTTACTTACTATTTTTTTATAAAACACGTGACATGATATGATTTATCTTATTTTTTGACGTCTTTATCACGATTAGTTCACTTCACTTACGCTCACTTGAAGGGCTCGGCATGAAATCATTGATCCATCTTTCTCTTGTCTACCATTGGAATACTTGATATGAAATAGTAATGAGGAAGCTTGAATTTTATATACCAAACTATTTTTTTATCTTATAAAATCAAATGCATCTAATAAATTTTTTTATAAAACGAATGTGAGGTGCTATCTTGTTGTACTTGTAGTGGGAATTTGGTCCACAATTCTTCAAATGAAGTGTATTATCAGTTTTCACTCTCTTCTTCTGCTTTGAAGATTGCGTGGCTTAGAAAGCCTAAATCCAAGCTTCACAATGATCTTTCCACAGGAGTGTTCTCGAGGGTAATTAAGTCAACGCATATAAATGAGTAGAATGCTAATGGGAAATCGAGTAGGGGTAGGATTGGCAATTCGAATCTGTAAATTATTATTTGTGTCTACCGTCCAGCGTCTTTAAGAATCCTCCCGCTGGGAGCTTATTGAAAGCCAGAAGAGAGAACAGAAAGAAAAGAAAAACCAGAGACAAGAGAGTTAGAGAGGGAGAAGAGGTTGACACTGAAAAGAAAAGATTTTTGAAGAAAGAAAGGCAGATATCAAAGCAAAGTAATCTAGTGAGCTCAGCTAAACCAGACGTAATTATCTTTTTCTTGCTGAATTTATGTCTTCGTCTCGTGAAAGTTTTAATTATGGTAAATTGTTTTTTTATCCTTTTTTTTTAATATTTTTTGTGTTCTCTGTTTTGACTATTTGGGGTAGTTAGTTTAATACTAAGGGAATCTCCCCAGGAAGAAATTTTGACAAACTGGATGTTTTCTTTGTCGAATGGTCTGAAAAAAGCGTTTTCTTTGTCTCTGTTTCCTGGTGATTCTCTGTTTTTTCACAAAAGAAACAGTATTTAACGTTCGATCGTGTTTTGTTTGCTTTTTACGCGTCGTTTCTGAAACATGTTGCAGTTCTCTATTGAATCCTCATCTACATAGCATCGTTAACTATGAATGCTTTGGGTACAATCTATCCAAGGATTCAGTTAATTTCTATGTTAAGTTTGAGACTGTTTCATGTATGAACGAAAAAAAATTTGGGTCTTTTCTTTTGTGAGGACAGGGAGAGTTTCTAAAGGACTGTTTTCCCTTTTTCCCCTTTGAAATTATTTTGAGCTTCTACTAGAATTTGACAGAGTTTGTTAGCACCGTGTATCAATCTTTTGCGAGGACAGTGAGTTTCTAAGCGATGTAAATCAAGTAACTCTCTTTGTTTGATTCAGTATGAATCAACTTTTAACTTGATTGTTTGATTGTAGTATCTTTCACAATCTAGAATTGTATATGTTATTTACTGTTTTATTTCACTAAATTCTTTTGTTGATTAAGAATTGGTTTTGAATTGCATATTGAATTACAGTCTCACGTTGCTTATTAATTTTGTAATTGTCCAGCTTGCTGCTTTTGGTCTATAGGGGAAGTTGGAGCTCTGCTTTCTCTTTAATTTTTCTGAGAGAATCAAAGTACATGGGTACGCTATGTGAATTGCCAGCTGAGAGAAGTTCTAGCGAGCCTCTTGGAATTCGATTCTTAGAATACACTAAGAAAGCGAAGCTTTCCTACAAAACTCATCAAGCTATTGTCTTGATCGTAACATTTTTTGCTTACGCTAGCTACCATGCGACAAGGAAAACCACCAGCATTGTCAAGAGTGCCCTGGATCCCCAATCATCCGATGTAGGATTGAAGTTCCCATGGAGGATAACATACCTTAGCTCACCTGCTGCAAGCAGAAGGCTCTCGTGGGTTCTAGGAGATGGATGGGCTCCATTTAATGGATCTGTTGGGACTGCCCTGCTTGGTGAACTTGATTTGGCCTTTCTCGCAGTCTATGCTTTTGGAATGTACTTCTCTGGCCACTTGGGTGATAGAATGAATTTAAGGATCTTTCTGACGGTGGGAATGGTTGGAACTGGCTTGTTTACTTCACTATTTGGTGCTGGATACTGGGCTAAAATGCATAGTTTCTACTATTTCCTGATAGTACAGATGATTGCTGGTTTATTTCAATCAACAGGATGGCCTTCTGTTGTTGCAGTGGTTGGTAACTGGTTTGGGAAGAAAAAGAGAGGGCTGATTATGGGAATATGGAACGCACACACATCTGTTGGGAACATTACTGGTTCTTTGATTGCTTCAGCACTATTGAGCTATGGATGGGGTTGGTCGTTTGTTGCGCCAGGTCTGCTTATTGCTTTCATTGGCATGGTGGTTTTCCTTTTTCTGCCTGTTAGTCCTGAATCGGTTGGAGCTGATAAAGAAGAAGATGAAGTGGATTCTCCTAGGAAGATTGGAGAGGAAGTCACAGAGCCTTTATTGAGCTCAGATACTGAGCTCAAGGAAAAAGCTGTGGGGTTCATTGAAGCATGGAAAATCCCCGGGGTTGCTCCTTTTGCTTTTTGCCTCTTCTTTGCTAAATTGGTCGCTTACACATTTCTCTATTGGCTTCCATACTACCTCAGCCATACAGGTAATCTAATTCATCCTGTGTTTTGTGCATTGATTTCTGTTCTTAATTTTTTTTTGTTCTAAATTTCTGTTCTTACTTTGATGAAAATTTAATGACTACGTTTTAAACATGCTGAATTCATTGATTCTGACATGTTTTTGACCGATTATTGATGGTTCATTACTAATTCTCTCTGCTATTTGCAATGTTGCAGCAATCGAAGGGAAGTATTTATCGAACGAGATAGCCGGAAATTTATCAACATTTTTTGATATTGGAGGGGTGCTCGGAGGAATCTTAGCTGGGCACATTTCTGATCGCCTGGATGCCAGAGCCATAACAGCAGCAACTTTTATGTATTGCGCTATTCCTGCTCTCTATTTCTATCGTAGTTATGGACACATTTCCATGGCGATGAACATAGCTCTTATGTTCATCTGTGGCATGTTTGTAAATGGCCCCTATGCTCTTATAACAACTGCTGTCTCAGCTGACCTGGGAACACACAGTTCACTGAAGGGGAACTCAAAGGCATTGGCAACTGTGACAGCAATCATAGATGGAACTGGTTCTGTTGGTGCTGCAATTGGACCATTGTTAACCGGTTACATTTCTGCCAAGAGCTGGAGTGCGGTTTTTACCATGCTCATGGCAGCAGCTCTAGTTGCAGGGCTGCTGTTGACAAGGCTTGTTGTGGCCGAAGTGGCTGCAAGGATTTCTGAATCAAGGTCGCGAAGAGGATCCCAATCAAGATCTCAAGCTGCGGAATTGGATGTATGATTTATTTGAGAAGCAATAAAAGCTTCATATCTGTACAACGTGTGTGATTTTCATAGTCTTTCTTAGCTCTAGGTATAAAATGAAGAGGGAAGATCCTTTGATTATGGCTTCGGCAAGGAGAAGATTTTTGTAGCCTTATCCATGGTGTTAGTTTGATCACTTTTTTAATGTTGGACAAAAAGAAAGAGAATTTTATATATACATTTTGTATGCTATATTATTCAATTATTGCTTGTAGGCTAATCGATGAGAAGCGTTTCAGCTTTATCTGATTGGAGCCACAATTTCTGTGCACTCATAACCTAAATAGAGTCGCTCATACTGTTTAAAACAGAAGAGTAAATCAAACTATCCACCAGTTTGCAGTGAAGAAGAGTTGTCTATGTTTCTGTAACAGGATTCAGGAAAAGGAAATCTGAAACAACCACGAACGCAAGTTTGGAAGGGGAGTCTCCTTTAGGCTTGTTCAGGATCCTGATAGACAATGTAAGACAACTTTTTCTAAAACTGGTCCACAGTGGTGCCCATGTAGATGTGTGAAAGCTGGAAAAGTACAATATGTGAATAATTACAGGGATAAATAAAGTGGGAGAAAATTGGTCCACACAAAAGGGTCATCAGCCTGTGGCCAGACGATTGAAAATAGGTCCACGTCCATGCATTTCTGGACCGTTTGACATTTACATGACAAATGATCTCGACCAAACGCTGGACCAACCCACTTGAATGAATTTGAGAGAGCTAAGCATCTACAACGGTCGCTTTCAGATTTGCGAAAAAGAAAAATGATGGGTCTCTTACGGTTGAAAAGCAGGCTGGTCCATTTGTAATTCACGGGAAGATATTTTAAGGGATAATCCTGAAAGAAGGGCTTGGTAAATTGAGAATAATGCTATTTCCAGGAGCTCTTTGCCACAAGTAATATTTGGTATTGAAGGCTATTGCGACAAATGAAGAGGTTTTCTTAGATGCCCCCACCATTCATTTTTGCGTATAAACCACCAACTTTCATCTTGTGATGATGTTATGATTTTTGTTTGATAGGTTAATGGTGGGTTTTTTCATCAAAAGTAAGAGAGTAAAGCAACCTGGCTTGGCCGGCTTCTGAATGCTGACAGTAGCAGATAGCAAGACCAGTTGGGAACCTACTTTAATGAACCTGCCATTAGCCTCATGAATACCACCGCCCAAATACAAAACTAATGAAGAAAGCTCCAAACATTTGCTTTGTGTAGAGAGTTTCATGGGCCGGCTGTGGAATCAAATGAAAAACAAAAAATAGGAAGGACAGAACATCTTAAAGCCCAAAGAGTAAATGAAACTTGGTACATATGACCCGCTGCATGAATCTACAAGGCCATTTGAACATACGTTTCTACTTTCTAATCTAACAAGAACAAATGACTTGATGGACTTTGATGCATTCCATGAAAATTGAAAACATATAATAAATAAATATATTATGAAAAACTTGATGATATCTAATTGCCCAATCTATCTGCAGGTTGTGACCACAACTGGAAGAAAGCTTGGAAGCTATATTCGACCTTTGCATCACAGGACAATGGGCAGCACTGGATAATATAAATGCTTCCCTAGAACATATGACCACTACAACTTGGAAGCTACACTTTTCACAAAAACAAAAAAAAACTTGGAAGCTATACTTGACCTTCATAGCACAGAACTAAGGACTAGGACAGTCTCGAGAGAGCGTCGCATAAAAAAGGCCTCGCAAAGTTCTCCAAACCAAGGAACAAAATGCAACCAAATTCACACCATAATTCAACGGAAACCAGATTTCAAGGATAAAAAATCAGCTTAAATCTAAAAAATTCTAAAATAAAAACTGGAAGCCGTACTTAGAATGATTAACCGGCAAGCTGGAGATGTAAGAAACCGACAACATTGAGACTTTACTTAATAGAAAAGAAAGAAATGAGTAAGGATTAAAAATTTATTAATTCAATGATTAGATTTTATAATCATTTTTTATTTTGTAGCTTAACCATTATATTAATAAATTTTTCATCTTCGCTCATTTCCATTATTCTTACGAAACAAAGCCTAAACGCCAAATAAAGTTAAGAAGCTAAGGTTCCGTTTGGTTTATGAAAATATCTTTTGTTTTCAATTTCTTAAAAAATTTTAATTTTCTGTTTTTTGGATTATGAAAAACATGTTTGGTACATGAAAATGAAAATCATGAAAATGCGTTTGGTATTTACATTTTCAAAGCAAAAAAAGAAAGAAAACAATGACTGAAAAATTAAATTAAATTACAATTTTTTACCCAAAAAAGTAAAATGTAACAATAATAAAATAAATTGTAAATGATTTAAGATAATATAATGAAAATATAAATTGAAAAAAAATTACTTAAAAGGTTGTTCTTAGATTGCTTATTACTATACTGTCAGTCATGGTCATTCTATATGAGTCCTTATCACCATCTATATTATATTCTTATACCAAGAGAAAGTAGTAGGATAATGAAAATACAGTACATTGTATTGTAGTATGGATAATTCATTATTTTTTTTATTTTTAACCTACAGGAGTAAAGAAATTGAAAAAAATTGATTTTTTTTAATTTCAATCTTATCAAATAAAATGTACATCATTTTTGGATATTTTATTAGTAGTACATTAATTTAAGATAAGATATTGAAAAAAGATATATGATTTTTTAAAATTTTAATCATATCTAAACAAATTCAAAAAAATAATTGGTAATTTATGTAATGGTAATTTTTTCTTGATATTGGCAATTTAATTTGTTAATTCTTATTGATGCTAAATTTGAAAAAAAAAAGTGAAATAGATAATTGATTTATTTTGTAATTTTAATGTATATAGATGTCTATATTAATTTTATAAAATTAAAAAAATAATAATGATTTTTTATTTTAATTTAATACATGTATTAAACATTTGGATTTTCTATTTAGGATATTTTACTTTTAACCAAAAATTTTGATTTTTATAAATTATATAAGATTTTTAAAAAATCATTTATAGTATAACAAAAAAATGGTTTATAGGGATATTTCAACTTAAAAAAAAATTTCAAAATCTTGTGTCTATTGTAAATCGAACTCGGATTCTAAAGTATTTAAGAACTATATGAAAAAAATTTTAAATTTTTGTGTCTACTGTGAACCGAACTTGGGTTTCTAAGTATTTAAGAATTATATTAAAAAATTTTTAAAGAATACGTTATTTTCACATTTTCAAATTGTTCTCCATATTTTCTTAAAAAACAATGAATCATCATCATCATCATCATCATCATCAGAGCCTTTATCCCAATAGATTGGGGTAGGCTATATGAACCAATATCTAAAATCACGTTAGATCGTCCATATGTATTCTTTGCCTCCATAAATTCCTATTCAAGGCCATTTGCTCATCTAATCCTAAAACCTTCATGTCTTTCCAAACTACTTCCTTCCAAGTCTTTTTAGGTCTTCCTCTAGTCTTAACCCTTCTCTCAACATTCATAGCCTCTATTCTCCTAACTGGAGCATCTACAGGTCTACGTCTTACATGTCCAAACCAACGTAAACGATTTTCACACATTTTGTCTTCGATAGGTACCACTCCAATCATCTTACGAATATCATCATTTCTCATTCTATCCTTTATTGTATATCCACATATCCACCGTAACATTCTCATTTCCGTTACACTCATTTTTTGTGTATGTAGCCGCTTAGTCGCCCAACATTCACTACCATATAACAATGTTGGTCTAACAACTGTCCTATAAAACTTGCCTTTCAACCATGTAGGAATTCCTTTATCGCACAACACACCTGTAGCACTTCTCCACTTACTCCATCCAGCCTGAATCCTATAGGTCACATCACCATCAATCTCTCCATCCATCTGTACTATTGATCCCAAGTATCGAAAATGATCCCGCTTAGGTATCGCCACCCCATCTAACTTCACTACATCATGCTCTTCCAGTCGGTTAGAACTAAATTTACACTCCATGTATTCAGTCTTCACTCTGCTTAGTTTAAATCCTTTTGATTCCAACGTTTGTCTCCATAATTCCAACTTTGTATTGATCTCCGCTCTAGTTTCCGCACATAGGACAATATCATCTGCAAACATCATACACCAAGGCACCTTATCCTGGATGGATTTTGTTAGTTCGTCCATAACTACCGCAAACAAGAATGGACTCAACGCTGACCCTTGGTGTAATCCCACCGTGATAGGAAACTCATTTGTTTGCCCCCCACCTGTCCTTACATGTGTCCTTGCATCTCTATACATGTCCTTAATTAGTTTAATATATTTCAAAGGAACTCTTTTCTTCATTAAGGACCACCATAGTACCTCCCTAGGCACTTTATCATATGCTTTCTCCAAATCTATAAAGACCATATGGAGATCTTTACCCATTACTCGAAAGCGCTCCATAAGTTGTCTCAGCAAATGTATTGCCTCCATAGTTGATCGACCCGGCATAAAACCAAATTGATTCTTCGATATCTCTACATTCTTTCTTAATCTCCGTTCTATCACTCTCTCCCATAATTTCATCGTGTGACTCATTAATTTTATGCCTCGGTAGTTGGCGCAACTTTGAATATCTCCCTTGTTCTTATATAAAGGTACTAAGACACTCTTCCTCCATTCCTCTGGCATTTTGTTAGTGTGCCAAATCTTATTAAATAGATTTGTCAACCACCTAACTCCTACATCTCCAAGGCATTTCCAAACTTCAATTGGGATGTCATCAGGTCCAACAGCTTTTCCATTTTTCATCATCTTTAGTGCCTCTTTTACCTCTGTCTCTTGGATTCTACGCATAAAGCATCGATTTAAATCCTTGAGAGGCACCGAAATATTATCCAAAACTTTATTTTGTCCGTCATTAAATAATTTGTTAAAATAATCTCGCCACCTGTCCTTAATGTCATTATCTTTAACGAGAGTTCTTTGATGCTCATCCTTAATACATTTCACGACTCCTAGGTCGCGACTCCTCCTTTCTCTTGCTCACGCCAATCTGTATATCCTTTTCTCTCCCTCCTTTGTGTTCAACTTGTCGTAAATCTCTTTCGCAACCTTCGTCTTAGCTTCTGCCACAGCCTTCTTTGCCTCCTTTCTTGCTACCTTATATTCCGAAAAACTCTCTTCTGTATTGTTCTTCTTCAAAGCCTTGTAACGCTCTCGCTTACTCTTTATAGCATCTTTTACTGCTGCAGTCCACCATGTTGCGTCCTTTCCAGTCGGCACTCTTCCGTTTGATACTCCTAATGTCTCTTTGCCTACCTCCCGAATGCATTTTGCCATCTTATTCCACATTACATTTGGGTTCTCTTCTGTTGTCCAAGCCTCTTTTTGAATCCAACTATCGCTACATGTTGTATGGCAATCTTCTTTTAGCTTCCACCATCGAATCCGTTCAATTCCTTTTTGTTGGTTCCTTCGATGTCGTCTATCTATCTTCATATCTAGAACTAAGAGTCTATGTTGCGCGGTAACACTCTCACCTGGGATAACCTTACAATCCAAACATCTATGTCTATCCCTACTCCTAGTTAAAAAGAAATCTATCTGACTTGCTCTTAGTCCACTTCTAAAGGTTATAAGATGAGAATCTCTCTTCTTAAACAATGTATTTGCTAGGATTAGGTCATAAGATAAAGCAAAATTTAAGATAGCATCTCCTCCCTCGTTTCTTACACCATAACTAAAACCCCCATGTACTCTCTCAAAACCCTCTCTACTTGTACCTACATGTCCATTAAGATCACCGCCAATAAAAAGGTTTTCTCCTATGGGTACTTCTTGTACTACCTTATCTAAATTCTCCCAAAACTGTCGTTTACTAACCTCATCAAGTCCTATCTGGGGTGCATACACGCTAATGACATTCAACACCTCTTCTCCTAAAACTAGTTTAACCAAAATAATCCTATCCCCTTGTCTCTTAATCTGTACAACATCTTTATGGTACTCTTTATCTATAATGATACCTACTCCATTTCGGTCTCTATCTTTCCCTGTGTACCAAAGCTTATACTGCCAAGGTGCTATCTCTCTAGCCTTTTCCCCAACCCATTTGGTCTCCTGGAGACACAAGATGTTAACCCTCCTCCTACTCATAACCTCACAAATCTCACCTAACTAACCACTAAGCGTACCTATATTCCAAGATCCTAACCTAAGCTTATGGTTATGGACTAACTTCTTTACCCACCCCCGTCCATTATGGTGTGGGAACCTTTGCCTATTTAACACCACATCCAGGCGTCGATGTGGCGCGTCACTTCCGGGCGACGACCTAGCAACCCTTGCCCACTTTTCACTACACCCGGGTTTCGATGCAGCGCGTCGCTGTGTAGGGGATGCCCCAACGATGTTTTGATATTGGTTCATTTCATGAGATTGGACTAGTTTTTAAGGCTGGTTGTCCAAACCTACCGCCACCCTCCTCCTTTACCTGGGCTTGGGACCGGCTGCATTAACTCACACAGGCGGAGTTAAAAAACAATGAATACAATTTTTTTTTGTTTTCTAATTTTGGTCCTTTTTTTTTCAAAAACTTGTTTTCTATTTCTTCAACCAAATATTTATTTTCAATTTTTTTTCTTCACAAAAATGAAGATAAAAATGAAAAACAGACTTATTTTGAAGCAATCGCGCACTAAGCCTATGTTTAGATTGAGGGTAGGGAAGGGAAAGGAAAGGAAAGTAAAGTAAAACAAAAGAAGGTTGTAAACCTTTCTTTTGTTTGGGGAGATTTTTTAGTTAGGGAAAGGAAAGAGAGGAGGAGTGAGCACCCCTTGCTTTCCCTTGACTTACTCAGTTTTTTTAAAACCCCAATTTGGAGTAAAAGGGAAGGAAAGGAAACTTGAAAAAAATTATAACATGTAGAATGTCAAATTTAACCTTATTATCTTATAAAATTTAAAACAAAAAGGGTTATAATTGGAAAAAAACATTATAATAAATCATTTCCTTTCTTTTCCATTGTTTAACCAAACAAGGGTTGTTAGGGTTACTTTCCTTTCCTTTCCTTTATTAATTTTAGCTATCCAAACAAAGGGTACATGTACCCTTTCCTTTCCTCTCCTTTCCTCTAGTTTACATTTTTTTTCCTTTCCATTCCTTTCCTTTACTAATGTTTATCCAAACATAGGGTAAAAGAATCGTCTCCATCCAGTAAAGCATAGCCAAAAGGAGCTTTTATTATTTTAATATAGAGTTTGTATATGATACACTAACAGTGTATAATTTTTATACATTATCAATGCATCAGAAGTTGACATCTCATTAATAAGCCTTTATGGGCAAATTAAAAAAATTTATTTATATTTGCATATAAGGGTCTATTGATGAGGTGTCAATCTGACAGTGTATAAAAACTATACACTGTCAATGCATCATATATATATATATATATATATATCCTTTAATATATATTTTATTTTATTATGAATTTACGTATTTACCTTTTATAACTTTGAATTTTAGAAACCTACGTCACTGATAGTACAACAGTCTTCTTCATTTCCAAATTACCCGCCCATGCGCACGTCCCAGCCGAAACCCAAAGGATCCAGTCTCAACGGTCACCGGCCGCCTCCACCCAGCCGTCACCGGCCTCTTCCGTTTCCTTCTTCCTTTCTTTCTCCCTTGCACCGTTCGCCCCCCGTTCCCTTAAAACTGCTTCTGCAATCTACAACTCCTCAGGTCCAGTGCCCCCACATCCGGTCTACCCTTCCTCACGCTCGCCCAGGCCGCGCCCTCGGTCCTCCCTTCTTCAAGGTCGACTCCTCCTGCGCCTGGTAATAATTTTCCAAGGCAGATATTTATTTTTTTATTTTTTATTTTTTTTCTTGAAAACCTTGATTCATGATATTTTAGTAGGGATGACAATGGGTATAAATTGGTACTCGGTACTATTTGACACGTTTAATTAGAGTTATGGTAGTATAGAATTGGGTTCAAGTAAGGTTCGGATAAGATTCGGATAGTTATCTTACCCGTTACTCAAATTCGATTATAAATAATAATTAATTAATACAATATTTATATTTTTTATATATAAATTATTTATTATTAATGTTGTATTTAATTAAATTAAGTAATTAAATATCATAATTATGATTTTTAACTTTAATTTATTTTTATGAGTTAAATTAAATTTATTAATTTAATTTTTTTAATTAAGTTATTCCAAAATCAATTTTAAATTTAAATTTAAAAGTTAAATTTTGACTTAATAAATGGATAGATAACGGATTCGAGTAGTTAAACGGATATTTTTTTATTTTATAAGGTTAGAGTTCGGATAACATAAATTAAAATAATTAGGTAGTTAATCAGGTTCGGATATTATACATATTAATCGGATTCGGATTCGGATTTGGGTATCCCAAATTTAACGAGTATCCAACCCGTTAACATTCCTATATTTTAGTATAAAGTATAAATGGCTGTAGTTGAGACACATTTTTAGGATATATATTTTCCTGATATTTTTAATGCGTATAATAACATTTAAAAATTCATTGCACTTTAAGTAAAACAGTTCTTTTTCATCCATAAAAATCACAGGTTTTCATATAACACTAAAATTGATAAAAAAAAAAATCAAGTTTATTTTGGCAAAAGTTACTAATATTTTTTTTGTCATCTCGGTAGATTTAGCCATTTTTCTTAGGGATCTTGAATTGATAAAAAACAAAAAACATTTTATTGAATCACTTGGATTAATTGATTAGGTACAATATTATATGAAAAAAAATCTATTCCCAATGTAATTCTAGCCAAGCAAAATTTGTCTAGATTGTCTCTAGTTGGTGATCAAATTTACTAATTATGAGCAGAATTTCTTTCTATTCAGAGTATGAACAGAATTAGATGGTGCCTTTAGTCGTTACATTGTGTGAAGTATCCGTGGAATTTAGATCATATACAACACCCTTCATTTGTTCTTCGCAGAAATAACTCATCAATTTGACCAAGTTTGGATGAGTACTCATGCTTGGAAGAGTCAAAAACTTCAACTCTTGTTGGAAGTCATAAAATTACTGATTATAGCCTCTCACTCTGTAATTAATTTATTACTAAAAAAAACTATAATAAGAAAAAGTTCATCTCAGAGACATACATTGTTTGAGAAATAAGAATATTTATTCATAACAAAATAAGGACGAAAAGGCTTCTAATTTATTAATTCATAACAAAATATGTTATACTTTTTAACTCAATCTTTTTATGCAAACTTTTATTCTTCAATTTTGCTTTTCATCCTTAGAGATTTTGGCTTGAATGTGTTGTTGCAAGTGTAGTTTATGATAATCATGCTATTTTTAATGTTGGATTATTGTTGATTTTGTTTCTTCAAAATTTTGCTAGAAGGAATCATGTTGCTCATACATTAGCAAAATATGGGGTTGGCTGTAGAAGTGCAATGTATAGAGTTAAAAAGATTCATGAGATGCTACAAACTATTATACAATCAAATATGTAAACTCTATTAATTCTATTAATATATGATAAAGATTTTGTTTAAAAAAATTGTTTTTTTCATCTTTATTATTATTATGATTATTATTATTGATTTACTAATATTATTAGTAGTTAATTATGTGAATAACACTTTTTGAAGAGAAATATGAATTTTCCATAAAACAACCAAACAACAAAAAATATCAATTTTTTCAAAAAAATCATTTTTCAGAAATTATTTTCTGGAAGCCATTTTATGCGAACCAAACAAAGCCTATTTTCACCTTCTTTTAGTTTCTGTGCTGTTGATCTGAGTTGTAGTTGATTCTTTCCTTTTTAATGTGCAGAGATGGGTGATATTTCTCCAACAAGACCAAAATGAACATTTGTAAGATGATTTAATTTAATTCAGCAATTAGAAAAAATGAGAGAGTAACAGAATAGGAAGATAGAAGTTTCGTGTGAATATTTTGTTTGTATTCATCGTGGTAATCAGTTGTAACAAAATCTGAGCTAATACATAACTCTTCCTTGTAGAAGTAAGAAAATATCAACAATTAACAGCTGATTAACAAATTAACAAATTATTTTTTTTCGATTTTTGTTTATTATCGTTAGGGTTGTAAACGAATCGAATACTAACGAACGAATTGATGTACATGTTTGTTTGTTTGTTTTTTAGAGCCGTTTGTGTTCATTAAAGAATTTGGTTTCTTTGTTCGTATTTGTTCATTTGTTTAGTAATGATTGTTCGTTAAATGTTCGTGAACAAGGTCGTTCGTTGTAAACGAACGCGTTTGCAAACATGTAAATAAACATGTAAACGCATTCGCGAACATTTAAACGAATATGTTCGCAAATAAGTGTTCATAAACCATTAAACAAATACATTCATGAATACACGTTTAGGAATACATGTTCATGAACAAGTGTTTATGAGAACAAATTAAATATTTAATATTAAAAATCCTATATAAAAATTAAATCTTACATGTAGATTGAAATCATCCGACACGAAATCTTAAATATGACACAATTTAAGTCAGCAATTTTTATTAAAATTGATAATTATAATTTTAAGTACAATTTGTATCATTTACATATACATATATTGGTATTCATATATTAAGGTATCATATATATATATATATATATATATATATATATATATGTGTGTGTGTGTGTGTGTGTGTATACTCATATGTGTAATGTATATATAAATGGCCAATGGATAAGAAAGAGATCTTAACTTATTATGAAACTCTTACTAATTTAATTTCAGTACATTATGTTTAACATTAAAAAAATAATTATTTTAAGCATAATTAATTAATTTAATTTTATGATTATTTTATTATTATATTTTATTAATTTTTTAAGCCAATAAAGTTGTATTGTATAAATATGTTTAGAAATTATGTACTAAATTTTTAGATTAATGTCTTAAAAATAGGGTATATGTTATATAACTGATATAATAGAAGTAATTTTAGTATTTTAGTAAATAACAAATGAACAATAAACTAATAACAAACGAACAACAAATAACATTTTAAATGAACGAGTTGTAAATGAACAGAAATGAACAAACAACAAATGACATTTTAAATAAACAAATAATAAACAAACATAAACGAGCTTGTTCGCTAACAAAAATGAATGAATCACAACTCTGTCCATGTTCGGTTTGTCTAATAAACGAACACTAAAATATTGTTTGTGTTCGTTTGTTAAGTTTAATAAATGAACATAAATGAATAGAAACCAAACGGATTCACAAACTGTTCGTTAAATGTTCTGTTCGTTTACATCCCTAATTCTCGCAAATCAATCAATTTTGTTCCTTCGTCTTTGGCACTGTGATTTTTAGCAATCCATTATCCAATTAGGCTTTAATTTGATCAGCCTGTTAAATCGTGCTAGACAATTGCATTTTTTCCCGTGTATATCCCAGCAGAAATTTTATCTTCAACTTCCATGGTAGTGGCACGCTAGTGATAAATCCGCAAGATGTTCTACTTTATAAAATTTTTTACGTATTCTCTTCCTATTCCTGGCATGTCAAAGCTAAGAGTTAGAAGCTCTTATGTTTCTTCATAATTCCACCTTGGGCGGCAACGATCTCATGAGGATTCTCTAAGTTAACAACAATCGTAGCACAACGAACTCATTCTCTGAGTTGTAGGCTGATTCCTTCCTTTTTAATGTCGAAGGGTTGGTTTTGTTCAAGGTGTGACTATAAATAAACAGTGAAGGCGTTGACACTTGGCTTTGACATGCCAGGAGTAAGAAGAGAGGATGTGAAAATTTTTGTAGAGCAGAACATCTTGTGAGTATATGACGAGAGTGTCACTATCAAAAAAGTTGAAGTGAAATCTCTGTTGGATATATATAGGAAAAATGCACTTGTTTGGCATGATTTACCAAGTTGATCAAATAAAGCCTAAATGGATAATAGATTGTTGAAAATCATTGTGCCTAAGATGAAGGAAAAAAATTTATATGAATGAAGTAAAAATATATATCATGCTCCCCTGCCACGATGTGTTTCACTGCAACATGCTGTTGATTTGACAATATGCCGTTATGCACCTTTCCTGTTACAATAAAAGAAAAACTTGTTGATTAAAATCCAGAATTAACCTATGAAACTATACAGTTTTGTTTGAGTATATTGTTCATCAATCCTATTCTGAGATGCAAGTCTGATAAGCTATTCAATCTATGTTGTTCCATTGCAGAGTTTTGAACGATGCAATATGTAAAAGTTTTTCACCAAATTTGTAGCTGTCACCATAGCATATTTTACCTCAGCATGATGGTATTTAAACAAAGTCAAGTTTAAACAAGGCTGCTAGACACACATAAAATAAGCATATTCCTTTGTGGTTCTTTTTATTTGAAGATAAAACAAAGTTTGTAAAGTTTGAGGATACAAGAAGTTTGAGTTTTCAAACTTTTTGCTTATACGGATAAACATTTTAGTATAATATCTATACTTTATGACAGCATTAAAAAAAAGTGTCTTGAAAGTTCAATATGGTTGCACTATATATAGCTATGATGGTTTTTGTGTTTGATGTATAACCCTTTTTATGAATGAGTGTTTTTCTCCATAATTCTGCTTAGATCCATAGATACTGTTCTGAATAAATTGTGCATGCCCTGCACATATCAACTATGTTCCTTCAGAGTTAGGAGTTTGAGAGAGGAAATGAGGAGAATAGTATCATGCTTATAGATCGTTGAAACTGATTGCATGATTGTTATTTTTTCTTGAAATGATGTCAAGGGGTACAAATAAATAGTTTTCTTCTTCTATGACATGATAATAGCTCCTAATCTCTTTGATTTTGATGTTTCACTGTTTCAATCAATGTAATAAATATTTCTTTCTTTTATCTTTTCTTTTTCAGGCATAATATATGTTATAGGTATTTCAAGTTTTGATTTTCTCCCATTGTGATTGATGTAATTACCCTTTGCTCTCTTTTTATTTTTTGGCTCCCCATTGGTTAGATTGAGTGGCCAGCATTAATGTAAAGAATATGTTTTTCAAAGATGGTTAAGAGGTGATTTTGAGAGATTAATGTCATAGATTTCTCCTTCATGAGTTAATGAATGCTTATTTAACATGTTTTTTTTTCAAAGCAGTTCAGACCATAGAATTGGAATGATTTCGATGTTAGGATAAGCTCTCAGAAGAAGACAAGTTGCTTCCTGCCTTTCGCAAAAATATGTTAAAAAGATGGTTTTAAACTGAAAAAATGGAATACTTTGAGGCTAAAAGGTTTATTTGAATTTGACCTAGATGGTCTATTAATGCTTGATGCATTGCTTCGCTTTAACGTGGCCGTATTTTATTCTTAAATCAGTTTTTGCTTCAATGAATCTATTTGTCTGGTGTAGAACACTTTTTCTTTTTCTCATTCGTGCTGCATCGGGTTCCCATCTTTGGCGGTCTTATCCCTCATTTCTTTTGACTGTTGTTATTTCAATTTGATAAGATGTTGTCTTCGGTAATAGGTTATTTTTTTGATGCTTAATTTGTTATTCCATTTGAGAGGTGACTTGGCATATCTTATTTGATATAATCTGCCCTGTTTGACCATGGATTACTTATTCCTTTTATAGTTAAATATCTTATATAATGCACCTATGAAACTGTTATTTTTCCTGTTTGCAATCTGTTCTCCTTTGAATAATCATTGTTTCTCTCCGTTGTCTTTCGTTGACACACTCGAACGACACACTCTCGATCGATCTGTATGTTTTCTGTTAAATTGTTATGCTCGCATATAAATAATTATCTTCTCTCTTCATTTTTCTTTCTTAACAAGGCTTCGTCACTTTCTCATTTGATGTGTTCTGTCTTCGCTTTTATTTACTTGATTTTGTTATTAAACAAGCTTTACACTTTTTCATTTGATGTGTTCTTTTTCTACTTTTATTCCCAGTCACTTCTTTTATGTTTGTTCTCCCCGTTTCATCTTTGCTTGCAGCCTTTTTGCACTTTTATTACCAAATATGGAACACTTGAATACCACCTTACCATTAAATATGAAATGTGTAATAATATATGGTTTTTTTTTTGTTCATAATAGGTATAGGGAAGAATGGGAAATCGAACATTGGACGTAATTCCTCTTAAAGAAGGATAACAATTGAAGGCTAAGCCTTGGTTGTTATAATATATCGTTTTGAATCTCTTTAGCATTTGTGTTAATTTAATTTCACAAAAATTTTTGTTGTGTGAGAGTGGACATTTTGGATAATTAATAATAAATAGCAACAGATTGCTGGATGTTTACCTTAGAAGCACAAATGTTCAAATGGTATTTGTTTGCTTGGATTTTGGTTGCATATGCTCGAGGGATAGGAAAAGCTTTTGCTCATCATAATCAGAGCTTTATTTAAATAGATTGGAGCATGTTGCATAAATCGATATTTGGAATTACGTTAAATTGTTCCTATAAAGTATAAAAATGCTCCAACAATATTCTAATATTGGTTTATTTTATGAAATTAGATTAATTTTTTATAATTGATTGTTCAAATTTATTGCCACCTTCTTTCTTTACCTGGGTTTGAAACCAACTGCATTGACGCTCTGTGTAAGCGGAGTTAGTAAAAGCCTTTGCTATAACAATTAAAATGAAGAAATATGTACATATGAATACGTGTCCGTGTGCGCGTGGCCGTGCGCATTTCTCCGTTTAGGAGTTTAGCTTGTTTAGATGTTTAGCTTTGTTTGGGAAAAGTAAGCATTGTTACAGGAATGTTAGGAAGATATTTTCTTTTCTCAAAAAGTTTATCCATTTTTTTACAAGATTTATAAGAAAATTCATTCATTTGTTAAAATCCACAACCTGCCTTGGCAAGTTTCTGAATGTTAATAGTAGCAGATTTGGGAACCCACTTGAGTGGACCTGCCGGCTGCTATTAGCCTCATAAATAGCACCGCCCAAATACAAAACTAAGGAAGATAGTACCAAACATTTGCTTTGTGAAGAGAATTTGATCTTCTAATGGATGTATATTTCTTGGGCCGCCAGCGGAATCAAAAGAAAAACAAAAAATAGGAAGGAGAGAACATCTTAAAAGCCCAAAGAGTGAAGGAAACTTGGTAACATGATGACCTGCTGCATGAATCTACAAGGCCATTTAAAGATACATAACAACACTATTCCACGTCTAATCTAACAAGTTCAAATCACTTGATGAACTTGGATGCATTCCATGAAAAATGAAAACAGATAATAAATAAATAAACAAGTTATGAAAAACTTGATGATATCAAATTGCCCAATCTATCTGCAGACTGTGACGATAACTGGAAGGAAGCTTGGAAGCTATGCTTGACCTTTGCGGCTCGGGACAATGCCGGCACTGAATAATATAAATGCTTCCTCATAACATATGACCACTACAGCTTGGAAGCTATACTTGACCTTCATGGCATAGAACTAAGGACTAGGAGAGTTTGGAGTGAACATCACATAAAAAAGGCCTCGAAGCACTCCAAACCAAGTAACAAAATGCTAAAAATCCACACCTTAATTCACTGGAAACCAGATTTCAAGGATAAAAAATCCGCTTAAATTGAAACAAAAATTGAAAGCCATATTAAGACGCAGGATTAAAGACCAAGCTGCAAGTGTAAGAAACACACAAAATTAACATCAAATAAAATTAACAAGGTAAGAATCTTCCTTCAGTTAAAGCAAGGCCTAGAGGTAAACTCATTTCAGAAACTCAAGAGGCTAATGCTAAGTCAAAAGTGTTAACCTAATTGGCAGTTGCATCACAACTGATTGTAATTGTCATACTTTCAAATTCATAACCATTGAAAAACTACTACCAGTTGGTAATTGAACAGTATGATCAATGACTATGGAGTAAAATCTAACTAATTTAATAATTCTAAGACCTGCAGAAATTCCATATGCAAACTCACGATACCTCAATCATTCAACAAAACATTGAACTATGCGAAGCCTGCCTTAATTTCGAAGCCAAATTAACTGTAAATTGTCATTTATCAAGATGTGAAAAGAACTAACGCCCTTGTGAATAACTGAATATGGACAGGTTCGAGCCTTTTTGAGCCCTGTTGCGTTCATTCACTGAACAAGGAACAACCCAAATTCAACATAGTCTCAAAATCACACTGAACATAAGGTTCCAGCTTCCAATTGCAAAAACTAACATTAACACTAAAAAAAAAACAACTTATCATTAGGCATCAATTCTGTCACAAATTTATCTTTTTTCTCTCGAACAAAATCCCAATATTGTAATTGATCCAACAAAATTATCTTTTTTTTTCTCCCCCATAATCAAGAAGAGTAAACAAAATTGAACCTGTTGATTACCGTATAGAGCTAATCGTCATCCCTTTTCTTGGGCTTGCGGTACTTCTCCTCGACATGCTTGGCCATGAAGAAGGCGGTGTCAGTCAGCTTCTTGATGTTGGGAACGTTGTAGTTCTGAGCAACGTAAATGCCGCAAACTGTGCCTACGATGAACGAAAAACTGCTTCTTATTATGCCCATGATTTGCCTTAATCACACTGAAATTTCAAATTCTGAAAGGAGAGAAATTGTATTTTTGGGATTAGGGTCTGAGATCGGGGGTTTTGGGGATTTTGTTGCTGTAACAATTTTTTTTTAAAGTCAAACTGTAACTCTATTCTTCTTTTTTTGTTACAACTCTATTCTTATTTCGTTTAATTAAATTAATAATAATAATAAAAAAATAGGAGGATATATATAATATATATATATATATATATATATATATATTTGCTCTGAGGAGGATATATTAATATATGATGACGTAAGTAAATAATATAAATAAAATATTGTTTACTTTTATTTTCGTTTCCCCATTTAAAAAAAGAAAGAAAGAAATGCGATTGCCGGTGAATATTTGCGGACACCTCCAGCGACTTGTCAAAGCTTTTTCTTTCTCTTCTAAGATCGAATCAGGTTTTTGGTTCTTTCGATGAGTTCATTACATCTATTATTCACTTGAGGAATCCATGAATTTATGACCATGTTTATATTTCCAATTCGCTAAGTTATTACTTTACTTTCCGTTCAATTTCCTTATTTATTTGTTCTTTGATTCGTTCGGTTTTGAATATTTTCCCTAGGATTTGACTTCTGTTATCATTTGTGGTTGTTGACTGATTCAATATAATTTTGCTCAATTGTTATGAATTTCGTTGATTTTTTTTTAAGATCTGAATGGTGGCTGTTTGTTTCGTATTCCATTTCTGTCTGTCTTATATCAATGGAACCGATTATGAGATGAGAAAATCACATGATCTTTTGGAAGCTGAAAAAACATCAATAAATTCAAATATTGCTACTATTTGTTTTGTTTTGTTTTTTTTATGCTGTTTATTGTTTCTGTGCATGTTTTTTCAGGTTCTCATGGTTGCAAAGTAACCTCGGTAGTTGAATTCATTAACATTGAACATGCTGATTGTGAAGTCCGGCAGCTCCTTTCCTTGATTAGTATGTGAACTTTGTCATTATTGCCCGTGATAAGTGATGTTGGTTTGGTTCTGATGAAAGTTTGGAAGTTTGTTTTTGGTGGAAAAGTTGTATTTGTCACCGATGGGTGTGAAGTACTTGGCAGTCTCAGCATTCTCTACAGCTTTAAGTTTCGTGGGCCTTCAATTTTGGACAAAATTTTCACTCGATAAACTTCAAACTGATGGGTTAATTAGTGAGAATTTTATTCATACGGGAAATGTCAGCCATGCACTTGATCTTCTTTTGGGTTCTTATGCCACCGTGGCTTTGCTGGCAAATTTTGTGCTTAATGTATTTTTTCTACTCATCCTTTCTCTAAAGGTTAGTTTAGTCTCTTTCCATGAGCCTTAAGGTATTAATGACTTGCAAATTTGACTTTATGACAAGAGATGAACACCATGTAATTGTTATTTGTGTTAAGAAATGGATTTAGCAGTTGTTTCTTCTTCCCTGTGCAGATTGTATTTTTTGGCGAGTTATACCCATCAGAAACTCGGAAATTATTAGAACGTCTTATCAACTATATTATCTACAAGGTAAAATTTCTAACTGATTTAAACAATATTAAACTGTAATGGACAGTATCCTGGATTTGTGATATTTCAGTGTGTGTCATCCTTGAGGCATATAAACACTCGACTTCCTTCTTTCTTCCCAAGAGCTTATGGTTGTGGAGAGAAAACTTTGATGATGCAGCTCGGGAAACTGGCAAAGAGATGACAATTTTTAAGGCAGATTTAAAATAAGGAGCTCTTGGTGAAAGGTGTAATTGAGGATCTGATTGTGTGGATAATTACATTTTACTGAACGTGCAAAAGGTCTTAAGTTCTTTCAGGGTTTCAACACAACTACTAATACTTTTAATGAGAAAATGATGCTTTTGTGTTGATGAGTATTGGTGTCTTGTATCAGAATGTTATCAGATTTGAGCTTCTTGGTGGCTGGAGACCACCAGCTGAGGATTGAACTACTGGCAGTTGTGAATTATTTTTGGGCTGGCTCAAGATTTGGTTTCATGAGACACTACTCAGGAAAAGATCCTCTGGTCAATTGGATATGACTGGGTTGGTTTTCTGAAGAAATCTAGTACGCCGCTGAAGTTATGGTTTGTACAATGCATGATGGCTAACTTTGATCTCTATTTCTTTCTTCATTAAGTAAGGAGAGTGTCTTCTCATTGGTCGTGGCTCATCTTGATGGCTACTTTCTGCTCAAACTTTAATGTGCTGATGGTTTTGCAATATTATGGATGCACCAAAGGATGGTTGGATTAGGAAGTTACATATAGATAATAAAGGATGGTTGGACTAAGGGATTAGATGGAAGATACACATAGATAAATAAGGATATGCATGGTTCTCAGAGAATGGGAACCTGGCAGTAGAAAAAAGAGTAAGGAATAATAGGAAGCCCCTAGAGGAGGAAGAAGATCAATGTACACTTCTTTAGTCAATTATCAGTCTCTTTGCTAGTAGAAACCTCCCCATTCCTCCTGAATATATTCCAGGAAGTCAGTATAGTATCCCTATGTTTTCCTTAAAGGACTAGTTCTGTTCATGTAGTGTATAACAATAGGTACTGCTGTGCTGCCAGCTCTGAATTGATTAATTGAACTAAATACTTTGTGTAAGTTGGCATAAGTTGCCTGTGGTTGGATTGGTCTTAGTTTCTTAAAGTGAAACTAAGTTAGGATTGAAATTGCTCTATATTTTGGATCAATTTGAGCTTAAGTTATCTTGATATATTTCCAAGGCTTTTTTTTGGTCAAGGTTTATGTTTCAATTTTTTCTTTTTCGCTAATGCTGGTATGCATATTGATGAATTTTGTGCAGGGAACCTTTCTACCATTAGTTATCCCACCAACGGTATTTCAAGCAGGTCTCTGGTCAATCTGGTTGATTGTCATTTGTTGTCTAAAGGTATATTATTTCTGATAAAGATCTTGTTTTTAGCTTAATTGGAAGAGATTGAATTGCTTGTAAATTGTAATGCATGCTAACATTTTGTTGAGCACATGCCACAGATGTTTCAAGCTTTGGCCAGGGATCGACTGGAGCATATGAATGCGTCTCCTTCTGCTACACCATGGGCATACTTTCGTGTCTTTACGGTGTTTCTCTTTGTCCTCTCTTTCAATTTCTTCTGGTATGCTCTATGTCTTATTTGAATTATGAAATACATTCATAAACACCTTTTTTTATTATATGAAGAAAATTTACTAAAAGAATTTCCTTTATTAAGAAAATAGCATTACCATTATTTTAGAATGCATAGCTGTCATTAGAACTTTAAGACAATGGTGATGTAGTCATTTTGAATAGAAATATGAATTTTGATGTTGATTTCTCAATCATTTAGGAGAACAAGCTAATATGGCCTAAAAGTTCTGCCTTTATTTTTCTGGCCTGGTTTTACTGCCACTTGAAATCCAAAAGAAGAAGATGGGGGATGGAAAATATTATTGGAGTATGTACAATATTGTGAAGTCTTACACAAAAAACCTTGTTATCGGATAGGTCATCACTCTAAAGGGCCTCAATCCAAGTGAATAATTGTGTCAGAAATTGAATTGCTTTCTGCCATGTGCAATTCCATGACATAAATTTTGGAAATTATAAATTTGAGGTAAACAGTATTATACAGAAACTGTTTTCTGAGTTGCCTACCTAGCCTCTAGGAATGAATATATGATCTGTTGATTTCTTTCCTTTCTGGATATTCTTGCAAATGAAGTGACTGGGGGCTGAGTTTTCTTTTATATTCCCACTTTAGCATTCCTCGTTAGAAGCAGGCAGTTCGGCTTTGCAGAAGTTCATAAAAATCTGAAATATCCATATTTCTTTGTGGGTGCTTTCAGGATATGGCTGAGCTTTATGTTATATGTAACACTGAATTCATCTATGTTTCTGCTGTTGTTTTTTGAGCCTCTCAGTATTGCTTTTGAGACCATGCAGGTATCTTTGTTGAATACTTATTTGCAGTTTTTATGATAAATATGTTCATTCTTGATGTTCTTCTGTGAAAAATATTGGATCCTGGTTTGATGAGGTGGCTTTGTTATATCTACTATTATTTGCAGGCTATTTTGGTTCATGGGTTTCAACTACTTGAAATATCACTCCATTCAGTGGGGAATACTGCAGATTGCCAAAGAGCAAAACTTTTTGATTTATCAGCTGCAGGTATTTTTACTTTGTATATAATGATGCATGGATGTGATTATTTTGTTCGTTGATAGGTTGGCTGGGTGTTCTCATACTTGATGGTTCTCCGATTTAGAAGGTCATGATTTGTAAGGTCCTGTTTCCTGAGATTGCTAATGCAACTAAGCTGCAAATTAAAGGCATTTCATTATACTGTTGTCATTACTATCATTATCTTCATCATCACAATTCTCATCAACATAATCCTCATTACTGTAGATTTTCTTATATACTAGGTAAGGCCATATGAATAATTGAAAAAAGCACCTTTCTTTGTTGCGTGTGTTAATGTGACCCATTTATCAATTTCAATATCTGACTTGGTGCTATTTTGCCCAAGTCTTTGAGATTTGAATGTTTATATCTTTTGGTTATTTGTAATGGAGTTCATGATTCTTGTTGAAATTTTAATGGCTTGCTGGTTATTACTGTTTAATGAGTTTTGTTCCCTAGTAACTCTTTAAGCTCTTTGCATTCCTTTAGTGTGTGATAGTTTTTCCCATTTAGTGTGATTGTTGTTTTTTTTATTTGATCATCTGGCTGAAAGACAAGGTTCTTTGTTGTTAGTATTCTGCTTGTTCTTTGCTTTATCTGCCTCTTCTTTTCTTTTGACAATTGCGCATGACTGCAGGTTCATTTTGGGAATGGAAGAGCATTCTTATTCGCAATCTAGGTTTCTTCCTGGACATGGCGACTCTGTTAATGGCACTTGGACATTATGTGCTTATTTGGTGGCTCCATGGCATGGCGTTCCATCTTATGGATGCGGTTCTTTTCTTGAATATACGTGTAAATATTCCATTGTTCTTTGGAGCATTTTACAGCCCAATATATCGATAATTTGACATCCCAATGCATGATCCTTTCGTTCACCAATTCAATCTTTTTGAGCAGGCTTTACTAAGTGCAATTGTGAAGCGTATAAAGGGATATATTAAATCGAGAATGGCATTAGGGGCTCTTCATGCAGCACTTCCTGATGCAACATCTGAAGAGATACGGGCTTATGATGATGAATGTGCCATATGTCGGGTATTCTTTGTTTTTTATTGTTGCCTTTTTGTTTTCCACTGATTTGTGAAGGTCTAACTAACTTTGCAAAGCTCAGGAACCTATGGCCAAGGCTAAAAAACTTCATTGTAATCACCTTTTTCATCTTGCTTGCTTGAGATCTTGGTATGGTTATATGATATTATCAAATTTGGTTTGTGTATTTTCTAGCGTGTTTAGCTGAACCTTATGCTGGACGCTAACATACCATGCCAGGTTGGACCAAGGCTTGAATGAAGTTTACTCATGTCCCACATGTAGAAAGCCACTTTTCCTGGGAAGAACTGAAAATGAGGTGAATTCCCGTATAGAAGAAGCTTTAAGTGATGAGCAGTTGGCCCGTCAGATAAGTTCCAGACTTGAGCGGCAAAATATGCCTGGTCACACCCTACCTGCAGGAATATTCCCAAATCAAATGCTGAACCCAGTGGAAAGCAGCCATTGGAGGTTTGGTTCCTTTAAATTAGTCTCCCTAGCTTGCCTTGAAATAACAGTGTGTTGTACCTTCTATTTGAATAATCATTTAATTGATAAGTTATTTTTTTGGTTCCTATAAATTAGTCTCCCTAGCTTGCCTTGAAATAACAGTGTGTTGTACCTTCTATTTGAACAATCATTTAATCGAAAAGTTTGTTTTAAAGTATGATAAGTGTCCTGATTATTTAGAAACCAGTTTTTGGAAGTGAGTTGAAATTCTTGTTCTCTTTATTGTTCCTCAGGGTGCTTATTGTCATATGTCATTTATTTGTAGGAGTGCGGGACTGGATCCAGGATGGTTGCAGTCTTTGCCAAACCAGAGTGTTGATGGAGCCGGTCCTTCTACCGGTATCAGATCTGTTGGACTTGAGAGAGTTCATATGATGATGAGGCAACTTGCATCTGTTGGAGAAACTTATGCCCCGACTGCTCTTGAAGATACTGCTTGGAGCCCTTGGCCCATGAATCCATCTCGGGCTGCTGCATCTGTTCCATCAGTTCCTCCAAATGTTGGCGGAAGATACCTTGGAAATGCTGGTAGTTTACGTATGAGGACTGCCTCACGTACTGCGAATGACAACATAGCAAATATACTTGCTATGGCTGAGACTGTACGAGAAGTTTTGCCACATGTCCCCAATGAGATGATTTTTCAGGTATTGTTAGGATTTAATGCAGCAGATTAAGGTTTTTAACTTGCAGCTTTTACTTGTTCTCTTTAGTAGATCTGTCACATTATTTTTTTAAAATATTATTCCGCAAAAAGAAAAGCTTGGCTTATTGAATTTATTCTTATTATATTTTTTAGATTTTATCTATTTCACTGCACAATGCACGGAATTTGCAGGACTTGCAGAGAACAAATTCAGTTACTGTTACTGTGAATAATCTTCTCCAAATGTGATGATGCACTTTGTTTCCTTTGACACGAACTTCCAGATCATGAAGAGATCCTTGGTCTTGTATAATGCTGATCTTTTTCGAGGTTTTGGCTATAGGCAAGGCTGTTGAACAAACACAGATTTCCTCTTATAACGATCATTTTCCTACAAATATTCCGATGGTTCTTTCCCTGTATATAAAGGCAAGTTTGTTCCAGCAGATGTTGTTATGGAAAAGATCAGAAGGTGAAAATTATAGTTTTTGTTGTTTTTCTATGAAAAATAAAGCTTCTACGATAGGCGGTCACTGATCAGGCTGGTGTTGGCACTTCAGTTTTGATCCTGCATTTGAAGCCGGGGAAGGAAGAGGATGGTGGCAATGGAGCAGCTGCTTACCCCTCTGAATTTCTAAAACTTGTAGCGTTATTATGTAACTATCCACTAGTGTAAGATAACATTTTAATTTTGCGATTACTGAAATGTACTTTCCTTTAGCAGAATGAATGTTTCTGATTTGATATCCGCGAGAAAGAAAAATGCAGGTGTAAGCATCGAACTTTTATTTTTCATAATAAAACATAGAAGATATTATGCTTTAGTCAATGATATTCTCTTATATTTTATGATAAAAAAGAATAGAAACCTGTTATCGAGTAGCTTTTGTCTTTTTTATAATTTAAGGCTAGGTTGGGTTAGACAAGGCTTTTGAACTTGAAGTCGACAAGTTCGGACGTTATTGTTAAGTATAAAGGTAGTTTTGTTGACCCAAGATCGGGGATTTGTTAGAGTTAGAAAACATTGTAGTTTAGTATAAAACGAAGCAAGCAACAAACATGGAGTCAGAAATCATGAAATCAGGCGACAAGCGTTGGAGCTATTCCATGGGGAAATGTAAACAGGGCAGCCTCTTCTTCTTGCATTGTAATCCTCCATTACTTTCTGCTCTTTTTTGACTCTTTGTCACACTCCTGGACAAGGTTTTTGTCCCCCTCTTACAATTTTTTTACTGTCACCTTTTTGACTACACTGATTCCTTCCCTCGTGTTCTACAATTTTGCTTCACAAATCACGAGGCTGCTGTTTCATTGTACCTAATTAACTTAACATGGATTACGTAGAAAGTTCCGAACATCTCTGAGAACATTTACAATCACAATAAAAAAAAGTATGCTGTTCTCTTACGCTGCCTGTAATGTTGTAATTCTACATTGGGATATTGTAATATTGTATTATGATATATAAGTAAATATTTGAATTTATACTTGTAAGATGTGTTTTATAAAAATATTGTGAGATTATAATATGATGTGTGAGTAAAAATTTGAACCAATCTTGTGAATCATATTTTGTGAAACAAAATTTTAAAAACTTTCAAATTAAAAATTGAATGTTGATATTCACTCTCTCTCTTTTGATAGGGTAAATGGTCATTGTCTTTTAGAGGCAACCCATGCGGATGATATGCTTTTTAATGGAGATAAAAGAGGCCATCTTTACTTCATTTTGCTCTTGCATTAGTCTTCTCTCTCGTTATATATCTTGCATGTTCTTTTTTAACAGGCTCTTTTCTGCTTTTATGCAAAAGTTGGCCAATTTAAACTCACAGATTAATATATATCTACTTTCTACAGTATAGTTCCCGACCCTCCAGCATTCATCCAATCTTCTCTTTTCTTACTTGCTTATTCTCTCTTAATCCTTACAAAGATTTCATTGGCGGTCTCTTTCAATCATGTCTACAATCATATCTTCTCTACTCATCTTCTTCTGCTTCTTGTGCCTGTCCACGCATACATGCATTGCACGGCATCTAGGAGTACTCATGGACGACAATAATGCTTCCCATAAAAAACATCTTTTTTCTACCGAGGTAAACCTATGTTTTCTATTCTTAATTTGTTTCTTTTGCCAAGAACTAGTAAATCAATATCTGGTAATTCCTTCTTATATGTAGGTTTTGGAAAGTGTTAGGCAGCTGAACAAGGACGACCAAATATCATCAGTTGAAGAGGAAGGGAGCAGCGGAGACGGCAGCATTTTCAATGAAAGTCATGCGGTGAAGCCAAAAGACTCAGGCAGCCTCCTCAGGGAAACGAAACAAAACAGATAAATGTCAGCAGCTCCTGATCCGATCAAGCCTTTTGTCTCAGAATTTTCTGGACGTGTGCCTCGCAAGAACTTGGATGAACGTACTGGGTTTTTCTCTGACTATTCTAGACCCAGAACACGCCCTCCTTCTCATAATTGAAGTTTCCATTATTCCTAGAAAAACTTTTTTTTTTTTTAATTGTTTTTAAGCTCGAAGCTGCCAGATTGATTCTTATATACCTAACATACGAGGCCAATTACCTCGTCTATACAAACTGAAGAAAACTGCATGCCCAGCATATTTATCTCTACAAAGCCTTTCTTCTTCCACGCATCATTAACTTAGTGCTACTTTTAGTTTATCATGAAGTTTTCTTCTTTTTCTTTATTATTCTCTTTGATTTTAATTATTCCTCCGAATTGGAGGCGATGATGCTACTGTTATCCAGTACTGATTGGGGATGGAACATGCAGGAAGTGCGAATCCTAAGCCCTCGGCTCACGTGGGTTTGCTTAGGGCTACAAGCATAGAGGTACATAACATTGCTTGTGTGTTTTAGTCAATTGTCAATGGTTTCGGTTCAAAAACGGGTAGAGGAATGGAAACTCACTTAATTCCAAGTTTAATGACTCTCTTTTCAACATCATATATAATTGACAAGAGCCAGCCATAACAAGAGAAGGGCTATTACTGATGGAATTTTTGCCGCTAATACTCTAACTCTGTCGTTAATGATTTTAATGACGGATCTTTATCAAATTTCATGTCCGTAAAAGTCCCTCCGTTATTTGGTATATTGAAATGGGATTAGTTGAGACATCTTCTTCATACGGAGCATTAATTAAGGATGGCTTGAGTTTTCAAACTACTATATATAGCATTTTTTGAATCAACCCTTTCTAATTAAGAGATAAACACATAAGAAATGATTTTGGAGCCTCTCAATAATTTTAAAGTTTGACGTTAATTAAGCACTTCCCATTCCATTTTCAATTGTTTAAATTTGGGATTTTCATAATTTTAATTAACAACCTTGATAAAAAAATCCAAGGCGTAATTATTATAATCCAAATTACTTTATCAAAATTAATTACCAATATGAATATCCATATATCGTATGTTGATTATTTATGTAGGGCTCAAGGAGGCGAGTTGTAAAGCATGAGCAGCATGGTTCTCAATCTCATGTTAAACAAGACAGAGATCCTTACAAAGCTCACCATGATCAGCAGGAGGATGCATCAGTCACGGATTATGATCCACCCCATCAGAAACCACCTATTCACAATAGAAAAACCTGAATGTACGATACTATTAGATTTAGTATCAGCCACCAAGCTAATAGTAATAATTACTTCGTATTTTCTCAGTGGATTTTAATTTTCTTTTCCCTCTCATTTGAGATTGTTTTCATAGCTGTAATCCTGTAGAGCCGTAGAGCTAGCTAGCTAGGTAATTTGCTTTTCCCTCTCACTTGTAAGTTTACCTCGCTTTTTTTTTTGGTTACAAGGAGTTTACCTCGCTTTTGGATGATATATATATATATATATATATATATATATATATATATATATATATATATTATGTTTTGGCCTTTAATTATTTGCCTATCATGTGCATATTATGAAAATATATAACTTTCCTCTCAATTATTAACCCTAAACCCTATATAATATTTTGATACTTATAGTTTGGAATAAAAAAAAGATTGCAAATGTTAAAATTTGAATATCAAACTTGAATGTTGCCCCTTTAGTAACTACATATGCATATACATATGGCCTTAAATTATAACCAACAAATTAACATTAATTGAGATTGAGTGATAAGAAACTCATTATTCTTTAAGCATGACGCGGGTTCGAGTTATACGTATAAAACAAATTGTGTTGGGAGGAAAGTCTCATTTTCATGTGATCTGACAGTTTCTCAATTTCAAAGATAGGGAGGGTCAAAGACTAAAAAAAAACTATGACCAACAATCATGGTTAAAAGTACTGAAAGAAGGGTGTGAGGTAATGGTAATTTCCATGAAAACAGAAGCTAGCAACTCTTGAAACAAAACCAGTTCATATAATCATGTCGACTAAATATTAAGAATGTACAACTCTAGTTCATGTAGGAGTAATTTGAAAGACAGTCCTTATCAAGTACTAAAAATATCAATCCTAGAGCTCGATGGGAACTTGTTTTTTTGTCGTGACTGCCCCAATCATGTGCAGAAGTGGGGAAAATTTACCTGCAAGTCATCTTCAATCATGTGCAGTACTTTAGTCAGTAACACTACTTTACTTTACTTAAGATCCTCGAATTGATCACCCATCAGTCTAGCCATGAATTCTTTGGTTTACACAGATTCCAAGGTTAACTAGGTAGCAGGTAGTGCTGTAGGGTTTAACTTAGGCTGGCCTCTTAGGAGACAAGTCAAACGGTTGCTACCATTTCAAGAATGTCCCCCGAAGAAAAATCTGACATGCTGAGAAAATTCTAAGACAAAAATCAAGAGGGAAGAGGACAAACGGCTATGCTTTGGAAATTCATCAAGTTTTGAGCAACTTGAATTAAAAAACAACTACCCAAATCCCAAGAAGAAAATCCAAATAGAAGAGAACATTGATGTTGACAAACTAATCGTAGAAGATCTCAGTGCAAACCGCAATGCCACCAGTTACTTATGTCGTATGCCGCGATCTCCGCCGATGTAGCAAACATGCCTAAATAAATTTTGGAAAGATGCACCAGTCCTGCAGGCATTTGAGATATAATACTTTATATTTTTATTAGTTTGAGAATTGATTTAAATGATCGTATTTCCGTCAAAAGTTTTATAATTTTGAGAGTTAAATATTAATTTTTGCATCTTCTCAATAGTTAATAAGAATATATTCTAATTTTTTTTTCAATTTCTAATTTAGGATAAACATGATAATTCGTGTCTGTCATGTCATATAAAATTATATTCATGTTATTTAAAACACATAAAATTTAGTATCAAAATTTATATAACTCATCAAATGCAAGAGATTTTTTAAATTTTTATCAAATATATATACAATTGTTATTAGATTTTAATCCGTATCGGTTTTTGAATCATTTTTATGTCCATTATAGTAAGTGTTTACTGTTTAAAATTTCGTGTTTAGAATTGCATGTATAGTTTTGGGCTACAGCAAGCATTTGTAAATTAGTTTTGGAAATCGTAACCGTAACAAAGATTATAACTTCTCATCCAAGTAAACGACACATCCCATGATCACCAAAAGATAACTACTACTCAACGCCCTCTATCCTCTTTGTTCATCCTAAGGATACCAAAGAAAGCAGAGAAGCCATCGGAACATGACGAAGCGATACGCAATTTTGCAGAGGAAACTGAAAGAACTAGAATCCGAACTCAACCAAGTATTTTCTCTTCCACCGGAGACTCCATGCCACCAGCGTTTCTCCCAAGACATCCAACAACGTTTCCTGTTCTTGAAAAATCTTCTGTCTGCCGAAATCGCTTCTCGCCCAAGAAAGCCTTACCACTTGCAGCATCTCGCTCAAAGGTTGTTGGATCTGGAGGCCGCTTTCCAGGAATGGGATAATTTTCAAACTTCTGCCCATGACCATGTTGAAAAGGGTTCAACGTGTTCTTGCACAGAGTCCTGCCGCAATGATGATGGCGAGGCAGCCGAGGGTTCTTCCGAGTTGATGAGTTTGGCTGATTCAGAAAAAGTACCCGAGGCTTCTAAAGAGTTGAGTTTGTCCGGTCTGGGTTTGGAAGTGGCAGGGAAGTATTCGGAAGGCTTCGATGATGAAGGTGCGTCGAGGCCGGTACCTGCGTCTGTGGGGAGCCTTGAGAGCACTAGAGTTAACGAGACTTTGACAGAAAAGACTAATGGGTTTGGTTTTGGAAAGTGCTTGGGGACTTTGGCGAGCGGCGTAATCATTGGTATGGTTTTCATGGCTTTTATCATGGTAAGATATTCTGGCTGCTTTCATTGTTATGCCAGTGGCAGTGATTACGCTTTCTGTCTTAGTCCTACTTAAAAACTTTGGCCTTGATCTATAAGTAGTTTTGTGAAGATTGTGTAAAACTAACAGGGATGGTGATTTATGGCTTGATTTGTACATGTTTTAGGGAAATTCTTACGTTCGGTATTTACATGCATTTTAACCGCTTGTTCATGTTTACGTTCTCAACAACGGTACAGGACACATAAATTTATAAAAGAAAAAAAAATGTTTTCTACTACCTTTGATAACAAAATGTTCGTCTTTTAGGTGAAACGAAAGCGATTCAATACAATACAAACTTGAATTATCAAATATTATTCATCAGGATACAAATACAAATCGATATCAATTATCTATACAATTGTTTAGGTTTAAACCAAAGCATAGTCTAACGATTGTTACCTTTTTTTAAGATAAATTAAATCTAAGATTCGATTCCCTCCGTTTTCTTTTGTACCTCCTATGAATAAAAAAAATTGTTTAGGTTTATATTCTCTAAAAAAATGGTACCAACAATATCTTTAACTAGTGATTAAAGATGAATTGTAGTATATTGTATGAGTTTTGCTTAAAATCTAAGTACTCTCATTTTTAATTATTTAATTTTTTTTCCTTAAAAAAAAAAAAAAGAAAAGAAAGAAAGAAACGGTGCCAAGAGAGGAATCCCAGGATTACGGATAAATTTGGGCTACATCAGCAGCTGCAGTGAAAAACCAAAGCCCAATTGAAAACATTAATTAATATTCAGTGCCCAATGACTGCCGTGGGGTCAGATCTCAGGCTAAACGCGCATGGCCTGCGCCACTCTATGTTTTAACTCGTAACTTTGTCATGCACCATCTGATGATTCTCACGTCCTCGTAATTCTTCGCCAGTCATGCCTATTTCCGTCCATTCATGCTCCTCCAATATGCGGCGAAACCTTGCTTACCTTCGTTGCTCAATTTCCAGTTCCATGTAACTCTATTCTTGTGCAAATATAAACGAGTTTAGATATAAATAAATTATTAGAATTCAATTCGATAATTATTTAAAATTATTAGAATTCAATTCTATAATTTTTTATTAGAATTCAATTCGATAAATTATTAGAATTTAATTCCATAATTTTTTATGAAAATTTTCATTTGTTATATATTGACCTTGATTCTATTTATTTTTTACAAAATTCAAATTCAAATTTGTATTCAACTCACACGATTTTTTTTTTTTGAAATTAACTCACACGACTTACACTCTTGTTATGATTTTCACGTATCAAATTCCCGAATCAACCCTCGGTGCCACCTTTTTTACCATCTACCCCCTTCTCCCTCCTACTCTCCTAGTTCACTAATCTCTTTCCAGACGATAATCAAAGGGTTTCCCTTTTAAGCAAAACCTTATCTCGCTCCTCTTTGTGCCGATACTGATTCACTGAGTTCACGATTTCAGCTCCTTCATCAACCATGAGCCGTTTCAGGAGAATCGATATTCTCGACCTCCACTCTCCACCTCTCTTTGTTAAAGAGACCTCCATTTTCGCTCCCAAGCCCTTAGCTTTTCCCTCATTTTTCGAAGAAGACCATGACTTTAGCTTCGCTCTCGACGTACTGAGTCTTTTCCCTTGCTCTAGCACCTTCGAAATCTACGACGGCGTCACCGATCTGCTCCAAATCGAGAAGACGCCGTCTTTTTGCTCGTACAAGAGGATCCAACGTCGAGTCGAGCCTGAGTTTTCTATACATACCCTGTGCGACCGAGTTACCGCACTGGAGTCCAAATTCGACCGTCTCGTTAACGCCAGGACCAGCGGAGGGGAGAGGAAGTACACGTGGACGGCGGAGACGAAAGGGCCGGTAGAGAGGAGGTGCAAATGGGTAACGGAGTTCAAAGACGGGAAGAGGAAAGAAGAGGAGAAAGAGAAGAAGTATAAGTGGACGGCTGAGATTGAAGGTAAGGGAATCAATGGACCGATCTCGAGGAAATACACCTTCACAACATCAACGGGCAATGCAGGTGAGTGTATTAAATCGGAGAAAATGGAAAAGAATGAGAAGAAGCATCATAAAAAGGACAAGAAAGGAGAGAATGGGACGCGTATAGTGGAGATTGAAGAGTCGTCCGATCATGGCGCTGTCGTTTTGAGACAGGTTTGGTATATATACATTTTTGTTCTTCGGTTATATGAATATAGTTTTAGTTTGGTTCATTTGAGTTCCGTAATGGTGGATTGCTTTGTCTCTGTTAAAAATTCCTTTTGACTGGATCCTGAAAGCGACATTTTTATTTTTCGTTAGCATGTGGACTAAGCTGTCCCCTTTAACGATTCACCAATAAAATCTAAGATGTTATTTAACGAAAGATGATGTCTTATCTTATCTTCTCAGTACAATGACATTTGCTCAGCTATGGAGAGTTGCAAACAGTAATCACTTAATTTTTGTCCACAGAAAACTAGTACTTGGTATCAAAGGTTATATGTGAAGTTTGAGTCATGAATGTTAAGTAAAATGCTCAAGCTCTAAAAACTGTTCGTTCTGGCATGCTTCAAGCTCTAAAAATGTTCTCCCTTAATGATTTGCGATGTAAACATTTGGTGAAAGGTACATAAGCTTAATAACTGAATCAAAAATTCTATGATTTCATTGAAAGTAATGTTGGCAAAGCATTTACTTGGAATATACTTAGAAGCTTGTCGTTTATATTTAGACTCTGCCTTCTCTGTTTTATTGATAGGCTTTTGCCAAAAGAGCTGGTGTTGTTAGGAATAACAGGGGCAAGAAGAAGGAATTGTCTCCTCAAGTTGCTGCTTTGATGATCCAAGTAGTTTTCAGAGCTTATCTGATTCGTAGATCACAGGCTCTTCGTGCCCTTAGGGAGTTGGCAGTTGCCAAGACTAAGCTGAAAGATATCAGAGCTTATTTTAGTAACTTATCCTACCGTCGTCGAGTAGCCCGGGATGCAGAAGAACTTCAAAGGTTCTCTGAGAAAATCATTGTCCTGCTTCTTACTGTTGATGCCATTGAGGTACATTATCTCTTTCTTTGGACTTTTTCATTTTAATCTGTCTATATATCTCTTTGTGAAACTCTAAGTATGTGATGGTCGTCCATTGCATGGGTCCAACAAAGATGAATTTGAAATTCATTATAACTTCACTTATACATGTCCTATGAAAATTTAATCTGTTACAATGTTTTTGGATCATGTGACTGGCTTATGTTTCTCTGTTTTCTCTTCAATAGTACTTTGAGTTGACAGTTATTACTAATTGCACTTAGCACCGAATGATGGTGTAAGTAATATGATGGTATAATGATGAACTGGTGGATGCAGTCATGATGTTGAATGCTTAACTGTTTTCTGAACTGGCTTCTGGTACTGAACTGTGTGGTCAATTAATACGAGAAAGGGTTCAGTAAAGATCAGGGAATATCGTGCTATTTTAAAAGATTGATTGGATTATAGTTTGCCCCAATGAAAATGGCCCCACAATCTGTTGCATTAAGTTATTGCCATCAGTGTTTTAATCATTCATGTCTCAACTATAAGCTGTCCAGAGGATGCTATCTGTTAGGAACTTGCTCATAATAATTTTTTTGAATTGATAGTATGCATTTGAAATGATCATCTTTTTAAAAAAAAAAAAACATTTTTGAAAAAACTAATTCTTTCGTTAGAGATGGCCATGCTCTCAGGATAGCATATATTAGTATGATTTTGGATTCTCATCTATTCTCCTTAAGATATACAACTTACTAGTCAACTTGAATATCATCGGAAAGTGTTAACCAATTCAAATTGGATGTGTGTGCTGTGTTGTATCATATATAATAGGGAGCTGATCTAATGGTGAGAGCAGCAAAGAAGTCAATGGTAGATGAACTGGAAGCAATGCTTGATGTGGTGGATCCACAGCCCCCTGGAAAATCACTTTCAATGAGGAGGACATTTGATATGCCAGATAGCATCATCCAGAAGGAAATTGCTGAGGGTGTGGCACAGGTTGTTCAAATGATTGAAAGTGAAGAGAAAGCTACTGCTGTTTGAGGCATTCTTGTAAAAATGTTGTAATATTAAAAATCACCCATTTATGGCTTCTTCCCGGTCTGATGCTTGGAAGACGCAGAGTTGATTATGATGTGTGGACATGAATTTCTGTTTGCCTCTCTTTCTTTGGTGACACTTGTGTTCTGCAGTCGGCTTATTTCCCTCTACTACTAATGCCTCTTCCTTCTTGTTCCTCTACTACGAATGTTGATCTATGAATGCGTTCTCAATTCATTCCCGCAATCCTCTTCTTAAGCTAGTAATGGGCAATGCCCTGCCATAATGACGGAATTGCGTGGTGGTCATGGTGGTTTAAGAAGAGTTGTTGGTAGTTTACTGAATTAGCAAGGGAAAAAGAAATAATAGAAGGAAATTCCTTAGGTTCAATCCTTCTTTAATTAGCCTGGACGGATTACATTCAGCCTATAATAATATGCAGCAGAATTGGAATGCAGGGAGTTTTAACTAATAATTCTGCAAATGAAGCTGCAATTTTCATCAGTGTTGCTAGGGGCATTAAAGAAAAGCTACGCAGCTTGGCAAATTTTGCTGCCAAACCAATGAACAAGAGCTGATATCGAAGCTGGTGCTCATGACCCTTATATCTGTCATAACTCGAGATCTCGAATAAATCTAGGTTTAATCTTGGATATTCTTTCTTCCTTGGACATTGTTCTAAACAATTTGTACCATCATAACGAGTTATACGCTGTTTCTTTTGGATGAATGAATTTACTCACTTGTTTTAGAAGTAATTAATTCAATCATTGAATTAAATAATTTTCTTTCGTCTTTCCTTTTAGTTCGTTCCAATCACATTAAAAAAACAAAGCAAGATATGCAAGGATGTAAGAACAGAAATATAGATGAATGGGATTAAGGAACCCAGTGTCGCTCATGGCCCTAGGAACCCGGAGTTCTTTGGGCATGTCCAGTTACATTTACATGTCAGAACTTCTTAAATGAATCCACGTCAAGTGATCAACTTCACCCCAGTTGTCCATGAAATACGTTGAAAAATAGTGTAAAACATAAAACATTTGTTTTCATATAATTTTTCTCAAATTTTAGCATGTGTAACTTTTATTAGATATATTACTGTACTGTGTCTAAAATTTTCATATCCATAAACAAGCTAATGGTTTGTATTTGAGCACTAATTAACCTTCTAAAGGGAGACAATATTCTAAACTATTGCAAAACAATGACACTACCGTGAAATTTCGGACAAGAAAATTTTCCAGGAACCTCAGCTCTTTCCTGGGAAAGTTCCCTCAAGGGAAAAAGATATTTGCAACTTTTCCAAGTCAACACGTGGTACAATTGGCCATGACCATTTACCAATAAAATAAGCTTCCTGCATGAACGAATGAACTCTTTCATTAATTGTTATAGAACTCAGTCATACCTACTGCCATTAAACCGAATAGCTTTTAAACTTCTGCAAGTTTGGGCCATCACCATTGACTCTCTAGCTCAGGAAGCAACCTGGAAAAGATGGGTGTGGAAAACTAATCGATGTCCTGGAGGACTGTCCCCACGGACAAGCTACCTTGTTTAACATGGAAGATTTAGTTCAGATTCTCCATTAACGTGGTTGCAATAAACAATGCATGTCTAAGTCAAACAAAGATGATTAATTAGGAATTAAGATTTCAGCTGAGGGAAAAATATATTTAACGAAGTTCGCTAATCATCAATTTCATTGGCTAGCTGCCTAATTCGAGTGGTTAATCAGCCACGGATTTGAAAGCAGCAGTCGAGCTTTGTTCATTGTTATTGCATACGAATACAACGGTCGACTGTTGGAATACATAGTATATTTGCAGCACCAATGAATGGCGATTCGTTAATATGAAAGGGCAACTGTTGCTCATATAATGAAATAAAACAAGTGAAGATGACGCTGATGCTGATGTTGATGGTGACGACAATGATCACAACAGCGCCGAAAATGACAGACATGATAAATATTTTGCTAAACGGAACAGTGATTTTGATGGGAAAATTATGTTATAGTCTTGTGAATTCTGTTTTAGGTTAGTTTTTACACCAACTGCTAATTACTAGTAATTTTTACGTAGTATCTTAAATTAGAAAGAAAGATTCAAAATTACCCCGTGTGGAAATGCATGATTTTCTTCGATTTCTAATTTATTGCCGCTGATTGCTAACACAGTACTGAGTTGAATTTGCTGAAGTCTATTCTGTGGTAGGGTTGGGAAGCTGAAACTACTACATTGCGAAACTTCTTCACGACTTCCCTCAATTTGATTTTCTATTCAGCTTTAATGAGTTTTGAAAATAAAGAAATCCTTCCAGAAAACAAGAAGAAAAAATGTCACTCTCTCCCACCGCCCTTTACCTTTTCCTCCAAGAAATTTTGAAACTAGCAATAGATCTCAATCGTGTCTACTTACCTTTTCCTTCGATATATTTTGAAATTAATAGTAATAAATTTTAATAATTCGGGTTTATATTGTGTCAAAAACATTAAATACTAAATAAAATTTTGAGGTTTTGTCAAATGTATATATAATTTTTTATTAAAATTTTAACACTTGTTATTTCATATTAGCTGTATTTATTGTTTTTATGTAATGTCGATGTAATATGTCTGAAATTATTAAATTTAATTAACATTAATTAATTAGCTAATAAATAGTGTTAGAAGTATTTAACTTTTAATTAAAGGTAGAGTAATGAAATTTGTTAAGTCCCGCAAGGAAATTGGGGAGCTGATATTGTAATGATCACGAAATTCGTTGTGACATCCATGTCCATTCTTAACCTTTGCAAGAAAATAAAGTTGAGTTTTTTATTAATAAAGAATTGTTAGCGTGGGGGAATAAATTAATAGTTTGTTTATTTATTTTAATAATTAATAATGTGAGTATAGGAAAATATAGAAAGAATCAAGTAATCTTGCTAAAAATAACATAAAAAATATAAAATTATATTAAAGGGCACTGGTGAGGGTCCACAAACAACGGCGTAGGACAGGAAGATTCCGTTTTGGAGTTCTCAGCCATTTCCTAAAGACGCGGCAGTAAAACAACCTTGCTTTTCTGCGTGGACTAACGCGCCACCGCACCTTGAAAACTGAACCCCAATTCTCCCCGTTACCTGTTCTACTACTGGTATTTTTATTATTGTTTTTCTTTTTCGTTATTTCTATTTTTTTACTTTCATTTTTGGGTTTTTTTTTTTCAGTATCTTTGACCGACCTGGTAAACAATTGAAAAACAAAATTGCCAGCTTCGAGTGCTTTCCCCTTTATGGAAACATTT
This sequence comes from Heritiera fomes, assembly GCA_032173925.1. NCBI lineage: Eukaryota > Viridiplantae > Streptophyta > Magnoliopsida > Malvales > Malvaceae > Heritiera > Heritiera fomes. The sequence goes on along the minus strand of JAPDPM010000005.1, from coordinate 528,775 downwards.
GGTGGTTACAATTATTCACAGTTTTTATGTCTTATTTAGGTTTAATTTTAGAAGAAAGAAAATATTTTTAGTAACGTTTTGTGCGCATAACCTATCAAAATTGTTTTAGTAAGGTTTTTTTGACTAATTAAAAATGATAAAGAAAATTATGAAGACATATAACTAATTAAATATGAGCGAATCTACCCCCACGTGACGGAAAAGTCCCACATCACAGCCACGTCAGTTGTCATCCTGTGGCCAACGTTTCTTGGATTATGGGTCGCTACGTGGGACCACCTGTTTGGTTTTGGCCATAATTCAAGCAGCGACCGTCACCGACCGACGACCACCCAGCTGTGGCTGAAAGTGACGAACACGTCCAGCACGGCAGCACTTACGTGCCGGGTCCCGCTCCCCAACGTGACCACGTCAGACACGAGTAGATCAGAGGTGTTTACACACGCATTGGCCGCAAAGTCTTCTCGCCAAGAGTGTCACCCGGTTTCCCTAAAAAGGTCACTAATTCTAAACTACCCAATTATATTAACCAATGATAAAAAAATTTCTGGTTCTTCCGTTAAACACAAAACCTCAAAAAAACGCGCCTTGCTTCCTCTTTCCCAAAACACTCTCCCATCTAACCCCCTCGTGGAATCCACGTACAAATAAAGAGTGCGGAGAAAATCCAGACTAAAGGCCTTTTTTTTTGAGTTTGAGATTTGCCGGAGCACAGTATCAACATCCCAACTTCCAAGCTGTTTGGCAACCGAGAGTCTATAGATACCCAAACGCTATTTAAAGCATTTCCTTCTTTCTCTTTTTCCATCATTTTCATTTTTGTTCTTATCTCTCCTCTGTTTTAAGCATCCATTTGGTATTATACGAGTTTTAGCTTGATTCTAGTTCTCCGCGATTTCTTCTCCTGTTCAGGTGATTATAATCTTCTCTCCTTCCCTCTCCTCGTTAACCCACATTTTGTTTGCTTCTATTTTGGCCGACGAGAAGGTAGAATACGTCGTCGCCACGTTTTTTTTTTTGATATATTTTACTCTTGCGCTCTTTTATTTATTGCGCAAGGAAATGGAGCATAAACCTTTTTGTTGACTAGTTTTCTCTCTTTTGCGGCTTTTGCTTTCATAGTTACCTGCATTTCTCAAGCCGCGTTTCTGTTTCGCGTTTGGTTTCGTTTCTTCGTTGTTTTTTGATTCGAGCTTGCTAAACTAGGTGCGGTTTTACAATTCTTTTCCAAAACCTGTTTTGCTTTTGTACACGATGCTGTTTCGTTGACCGACTCTTCTTCAAAGCTCGACAAATTTCTTTCGCTTTCTTAATCTGATGAATATGCAAAAATCTCTGCTTTTCAGATGATTTTTAAAGATTTTATGTGGATGTAATAATTTTCAAATTAACTTCTTTTTTCTTTTAATTTGATTTCTTTTCTGCTCTGTTTTCTTCTAGATTTTATATTCTCTGCTTGGTTCCATTGTTGAATAGATATATTATGTTATTGGTTACTTCAGTTTTTTCAGTTTTTTTTTTCCTAACCGCGTAACGTTTGCTGTCAATGTCTATTCCAATCTGTCAGCCCCTCATAGCCGTGTTTGCTTAGGCCTTTTGCTTTCATCTCTATTTTTTTTTTCATTTTCTTATAATATAAAATTCTAGCTGCATTGTCAGCCTCTCTACCAATTCCATGAATGATTTTGTCAAAGTCATATTTTCAACATTTGAATCTTCAAATCAAAGAAAAAAAAAACTGCTTATTAGAGAGCTGGTGATTGGTTCTCCGGTAGTATTCTAAACCTTACTGATTAAACAATATTAAGAAATTACTGATCTTCCACATACTTGATGCTTTTTGAGGTAATTTTGATGCTGATTTATGGAATGTATAACAGCAACATAAGAACGATAGAACCTCAATATTTTATGTGCTTGGGTCCATTCTGTTTTGATGTTTTTTCCCATACTTCATTGTTGGCCCGTGGTGCATGGTTGTTTAACGTGGTTTCCTTCTCCACTATGTGGGGCAACATAGCTTTTCCATTGAGACAACTTCCATTTACTTGCATTTTTCTCTACCAAATATCAGGTTTTTTGTGGGCCAGTTATATTTGTGAATGAATGCTGCTGTTTCAGTTTACTCTTTTTATGTTCATTGAGAGGCTTTGCTGCTTTTTGTATGCTTAGTTTGAGTATGATTTAGGTGGTTGTGAATCTTTTTCCCTACAGTTACAGATGTTCGGTTTCGTGTCATTTCATGGTGTTGTATAATTATTGACTTTTTAGTTTATGATGCTGGTGATTTTTGTGTATGCTTGTTTTTGCATTTCAGCAGTAAGAAATTCTGTGCTATTAGCATAGGAAGACTGTAAGAAAAAATTCATGTATCAAATATTGAATCCTGTGATGCATCTTACTCTACTGATATTGCTAAAGGATCAGATCAGTCATGTTTTTGCATTCTATTAATTCTTGTCATTGGAAGTACTAAGATTCTTAAGTAACAAACTTCATCTTGTCATCAACAACTTGTGGTCCTGATTCTTTTCAAGTTATTCTGCATCAATCTGATTAGTGCTCTGTGCTTAATTTAATCTTTTCTTAAATCATGCTGTTAAAATTCAGGCTTGGATCTGTAGTTCTGCATAATAATAAAGTCATCAATTTGTTTTCTTTTCTTTTTTGCTTTTTTTTATTAAAGTTCCTGAATGTTTACTGACTCTTCTTTTATCTTTTGTTTGCTTTCAAATATTCCCTGGATATTTTGTTGAGCAATATGCTTTTTAATCTATTTTTAGGTTCTGCAATTTTTATATTTTAAGTGGTATAATGTAGACAATAGATATTCTGAAAATTAGATGAAAGTGGGTGTTTTTGAAGTAAAAATTTTTCAATTAGGTAGCATTTTGAAACTAGATAAATAGTTAGGATCACTGAATAAGAGAACTATTCATTGGTGAAAATTTGTCTCGAATTATCAGAATTAGGGTGTATTTAGATAAATACTTTATCATGATATGTAAAATTATAGTCTAATTGTTTGAAAAGAAAGATAACGACACAAGTCAGCGTTAGATGCTAGTGCCCAGCACTTTCGCTCTTTGCAAATTAACTTTGTCTGGTAAGAATAAGACTGAACTTTAAAGGAATCTAAGGCTGTTAAAGTGGAATTTATTGAGTAATGCCTTGGTGTTTGTTTAGGAAATTTTCAATCTTATAAAGTTCCTTTCCTAGCAAGTTGTGAGTCAGATGTCGCAAACCTATTCTGAGTGATAATATATTTCCCCCCCAAAATTGGTTTAGTTCATCTGAGCTGATGGTTTTCATTTGTGTTTCATCTTTGCTTATTATTTTCCTAGTGATTCCTATGGCATATATTTGACACCATTGGTGTCGAAAGATTTAAATATTTTTGCTTTCCTGTGCCTCTTCTGCCCCCAACGGTTTTCTGAAGTTAATTGTGTGTAATTTGTTTGGTGAGGCATATTTCATAGTCTTGCCTTCAAAATAAATCAGTTTGTCAAATTTGTTAAGTGGTTACCATTATTCATTCTTAGTCTTAATGGACTATAGTCTGGATCTGTCTATTAATCATTCTTCTTAAATCCATTACCTGCAGATATTGTTTACTCACATCAGTTTTAAGCAGTGTAACAAAGGGCGGTGAACAGGTTTGGTTCTTATATCTTTCTCTTTTGAAAATATTATAATCTTAAGCTTCATTTTGTCCATTTTAACACTTTCTTTTGATGTCAGTTTTCAGGGCCTTTGTGCTTGAGGGATTGCTTGCTGAACAGCAGTGACAAGAAACTTTGAATTGGTGGTTCTTCTCTTTTGAAAAGGGTTGGCTCGACAGAATATCTGAGTTCAAACGCTAAAATTTTGTTTCTTTGCACTTGAGTTGGTACTTTGCTAAAGGAGTCTATTAGCTTTTACAATATGCCATACTCACCCACAGCGGCAGCGCTTTCTCCAAAGCTAATTTTAGATGTTCCTTGGAAGAAATCTTATGATCTTCGTATCAGCAGCTGGCTGGATTCTATGAACTCCTCATCACCTTCTCATAAGAAAACCAAGGATTTCAACAATGAGCTCTTATCAGCTGATACGGATGTTGCATATCTCACATGGATGGTAGTTGTTTCTCTTTACTTATCTGAGTTTAATTTTGATACAGTTGGATTGGTTGTTAATCTGCTCTATGTACTTTACGCTCTGGTTTTATAGGTTAAATATCCTTCTGCCCTCATATCTTTTGAGCAAATTACAAATTTTGCAAAAGGCAAGAGAATAGCATTGTTTTTGGATTATGATGGGACTCTTTCACCAATTGTGGACAACCCGGATTCTGCCTTTATGTCTAATGATGTAAGAATTTCTTGTCTGAAGAGCGATTTGCGAATTTTTTTAGTCAAAATTTTCATTTTTTTTTTCTTTCTTCTGTAATATTATGCTAACAAAAACACTTTATTCAGATGCGAGTTGCTGTAGCAAAAGTGGCAAAATACTTTCCAACAGCAATAATTAGTGGAAGAAACCGTGACAAGGTGATTTGAGGACATCTTCCTTGCTGCTGTCTTACGTATATACACATCAGATTGCCTCCTTGACAATCTTCAGTTTATTTATGTGATTGACTGCCTCTTTGTTGGATTTTAATTTTGATTGTATCTTGTTATATGCCCTTGTTTATTCAGGTATACGAGTTTGTAGGACTAACAGATCTCCACTATGCGGGAAGTCATGGAATGGACATCATGGGTCCTGTTAGGCAATTATCCGATGATTGTTCTAACGGCATTAGATCTACTGATAAGCAGGTTTCTATCTTCTTACACCATTCCCTGTGTTCTGCTCCTCCTATCCTTTTGTAAGTTATTTTTTAATCTTGTTTCTCTTTAATGCACAGGGCGAGGAAGTTAATTTATTCCAGCCTGCTAGTGAATTCTTACCTATGATTGATGAGGTATGTAAATGTCATCAGAGTTCCATACTTCAAGCCCTGAACCTTTTCGACTCTGTTCTAATGTAGAATTCTTATTCATCTCAGGTTTTTAACTCGCTGGTCAACATCACCAAAGAAATTAAAGGAGCAAAAGTGGAGAACAATAAGTTCTGTGTATCTGTCCATTACCGTAACGTAGATGAGAAGGTGGAGTATTTTCCTCAGCATTAGAAGCCTTTAATTATCTTTTGGTAATGATTATCAATAGTGTGCACATTTTCATTACATAATTTATTAACTTTTGGGCATTTTTTTAAATTCATTTTCAGAATTGGACAACAGTTGCACAATGTGTCCATGATGTCATCAGAAACTACCCTCGCCTCCGATTGACTCATGGGCGGAAGGTGATCTTTAAAGACAACATAATTCTATTGTCATTATTTTTCACTGATTTTCTGCTTGTGGCTTGTGCTATTTTGATGTTATAGTTTCTGTTTCTGTTATTTTACAATATTATTAATTTATTTCTTAAAATTTGTGTAATTAGGTTTTAGAGGTTCGGCCTGTGATCAACTGGGATAAGGGGAAAGCTGTTACATTTCTACTTGAATCACTTGGTAAGTATTTTTTTCTAGCCTGTCTTTTTTCTGTCACGAGTATATGTTGTTTTCTATGTGTGATAAATTAATAATGTGACCGAAACAAATGATTTAGGGCTTAGCAATTGTGACGATGTGCTTCCCATTTATGTTGGAGATGACCGGACAGATGAAGATGCGTTTAAGGTACAATATAAACCACAGTAATATCAATGTTCTTGAGAATTCTTTATAGTTAAAAAAATATTAACAGAACCAAATTCATTGGTTTATAACAGGTTCTGAGAGAGGGAAATCGCGGATATGGCATTTTAGTATCATCCGTGCCCAAGGAGAGTAATGCATTTTTCTCCCTGAGAGACCCCCAAGAGGTAAAAGTTTTATTTTGCTTTCTAAGATCAGTGATGCTTGATGCTGCCATAGATGCACACAAAAAAAAGGGTCAATTTCTTCCTTTAAGAAAACTTGATTCTTAATCCATCCACTCGGTTTTTTGTATGCTACAAGTTATAGTCCAACGACTGTCCGGATTTCTGTTTTTTCAATTTGGATTACTATCTTTTTTCAACCTTTAAATTCTTGATTTGGTTGGATTCTGAAATTAAATATGCTGCTGCCTGTGAATGATCCAGGTGCTGGAGTTTCTTAAATCACTGGCGAGTTGGAAGAAGACAAGTGCTCTCTGAATACAGCAAAATGATACAGAGAAGAAGAAAAAAACTCTGATACAAACATGGAATAAGATAGCCTATATGTTTTCTTAGTTAACACACGGAAGCTTTGAAGTGGAATTGCTGGGAGGAATTCCAGTAGCCTTACTGTTTCTGCTCGATGCTTCTTGTCTTAAATGTACATTCCAGCTTTAATTATCTTCCTGACTGGTGCGCAAAGGATGCTTCACTTATCAGATCAATCATTCAAAGTTTCCTCTTCTTCGCCTTCAGTTTTGGTCAGCAGCTCTCTTCCAATGGAAAACGATAAATATTTTTTCATTCTTTTAAACAATAGAAATGCTTGTATGTATAAACTCCTCCTGGCTATATTTTCATATATTCTTCTCTATTATTTTTTCCTTAATTTAAGAATTTTTTTAATGGAAATGCACACCCAAGTTTCTTGAAGTTGTCCACGTGGTCCAGCTGATACTTGCAATTCGATCTTTTTTAATTTAATTAATATTAAACTTTTGTGAAAAATATTGTGCGTTAGTCCACTTAGTTACTAAAGCGAACCAAAGTGACAAGTACCTTGTCTAAATGAGGCAGAAGCTTAACAACAAGTAGACGTGTCCTGTTTTTGTCTGACCGTCTTTCAGTCTTTCTCCCTCCTTTACTCGTTCTTGGATAAGCACATTCAATGAACTACTTTTGTCTTCCAATTTCAAGTGGCTGCCTCCATGATTGTGGGGAAAGGCGAGAAGAAATCAAGAGGACAGCCGACATGGGTTGGTAGCAAGGCGGCTCCCATCCCGTCTTGATGAACTTGGTCAGCAACATTGAATGACTACTGTTGATACATCTTTTATTGCATCAAGTCTCCATTTTTTCCGAAAGCCAATGATCATTGCTGAATCCTGATTGTTAAAATACTATCTTCGGATTGCACATGATTCTGGTTGGTGGCAAATTCAATTATGTAAGGTTCTAACAGCAAAAGATTCGATTTTCCTAATGGCTGAGTAATCACTGTTGGGAGATCCAAAAGTTTGAATTTTGCCTGGCTAATGCTCGCTTAACAACAGACAAAAGACTATGCAAGATTTGGAAAGTTTTCGCGGTCTCATGGATCTAACTCTCATAAAGTCAAAGGTCATCCGCACCAAACATTCTTCTTCAATGCTTCATCTGCCAATTTCCAGTCTCGCAATACATGCTTGACATAAGACAAGAGTCTAACAAGTTTAAGAGAGTCAGAAGCCAGCCCCAGCCCATCAGGATTGGATTAAACTGATTCTAAGAAATCTTTCATAGTCTATTTAGTTGATTTAATTGGTAGATTTCAGATTTAGTTGTTAGTTGATGAGGCTTGATATGAAATTCATATCCTCAAGATGTTGATTCTCTAACCTTAAGCTTCTGCTGTGACAGAGCTGCATTTGACAGAAAGTAAGAGCGAAAAGACCACCTTCTAAAAGCTTCTGCAATTAACGCTCACAGGCTTATTCATGGGCTAGGAAAGTGATTACTCAACGAGTAACGCGTTAAGAACGAATTTGACAAGCAATGTTCACAGCCGCTGCTGTATTAGTTCTGCCTAGATGTCATATGCACAAAATCTGTTGGATATGTTGATATTTCTAAAATGGTTTTTATCATATTTGTTTTTTATTTAATTATTTTTTAATATTTAATCTTATTTGAAAAAATAGTGTTTTGTTTTATCTAAAATTTTAACAAGATTTGTTTCAGATTTAATTAAATTCTGTCTTGATTTTCTCCTAGATTATGTGCCGATTTTACTATGATTTTATTACGATTTCCTCTAGATTTTCTGCATCTATTTTTTACTATAAATAGAGGACTGTAGAACACAGCTTCTTTACCCCTCACAACTTTCTCTGCTTCTTTGCTCTTTTTTCTTTTCCAACTGGGTTAGAATAATATTCTTTCTTGTTGTTCCTGTTTCCTGGGCAATCCCAGAAAAGCCAGTTAAATCTTGGGGGATTACACATGATAGTGAAATAATCCTTAAGGACAGTGCGATCACAGCACGCCTCAAGCTGTTTTACTGCTATTTGTTCCTTCTGAGTACAACATTCTTAAGGATTATTTTCCAAAAAATATCAGCAAAAATCTCAAATTTGAAACACCTCAATTTTCAACATTGCTTGCTTATTTTGGAATCTTTTCTGAAAGATGAGTTTCACTAGAAGCCGAATCCTAACACGTTGCAGGAGAGTTCGAAGCATTGAACGTATTTCTTATCTTAGTGGATCGTACTCTCGAGACTGCTGCAATCATTGTGGTAAAAAGTACAAATAAGTAATGTACATTTATGTTAGGTGGCATATTGTTAAATTAAATCATTAAAAGTTGTATGATTTAATTGTAGAGTCTAAATGTCTTTGAGGATTAAATTGATTTACGGTATGAAGAAAATAAAAAAAAATATATGATTATATTTTGTGAAAATTGGGATATAATCCCATGATCTGATAATACTTAATATGTGATAATTTGCATAGATTTGAGATACTGAGAATTGATTATGAAATGATGGAATTTAATAAGTAATGATGTTATTGTGATGAAATGAATATAGGTAAATCCATAGATTAAATAATTTAATAATCGCTTGGTGTTTTGTACATTGTGGATTTACTGTGAATATTTGTTGAAGCCATTTTAAAATGTTCATGGGATACTGAGAGGACCATAGTAATGGTAGGAGTCTTCGCATCGGCACTTAGATGTAAATGTGATTGAAATAATATTAATATATTGTGAAATAATTGTCTACAGCTAGAATTGGATGATGGTGCAAATTAATAGGTCACGTGATTGTGGCATTAGAGAAAATTATAATTACACCATTATAATGTCGGATTTTAGGTTAGAAATTACTCTAGGTAGACTTCCTAAGGCTAGCTAGGCCTACATTGTGTGTTAATCTCATTATGCATTTCATTAATGCAACTTTGCATCGAAATCCGCTTGTGTTTTCTAATATTGTTTTATAAAAGTATAAAGTCCAATCTATATGTGATGTGAAAGCAATTACTCTGACAGCTTTGCTAAAGTGTTTTGATATTATGTGACAACTGTATAGAGCATGTTTTACGCACGCTAATGCTTTCAAACTATATGTGTTTGCATGATATAAGCTTTGACTTTACAAACTTTGTTTTAAAGCTGTCTGTGCATAGATTTTTATACTTGAGACATGTGGCACTATATTATGCCTATGTGGCATTGTGATGTGCTGTATGGTACTGTGTTATGCCTGTGTGGCATTTAGGTGACTGTATATAGGTCTGTGAGTTGTCTAACAACTAGTCGAGATACGTACCTCAGCTACTAGATGATCGTCGGTGCTGAGATGATTAATGATTATGAGATATTTGAGAGGTATCATGAATTATGGTATTTTATAGTGGATTTCCCGCTGTATGGGAAAGATACAGTGATGTTAAGTAGATTTTAGATTCAAATGAGACGAAATTCACTAGTGGTTATGATTTTAACCTCGGTGGGGGTGTTGTTGCATGGAGATTAGCCAAAAAGACTGTTATAGCTAAATCCATTATAAAATCCAAATTTGTAGCTATGGAATTGGCTGGTGATGAGGCTGAGTCGTTGAGAAACCTCGTAGCTAATATTCTGTTGGGTTTAAAACCAACATATTTTGCCTATATGTATTGTGATTGCCAAGTGGCAATAGCCATTGTAAAGAACAAAAGTTTCAATGGTAAAAATAAACACATCTATTTGAGACATTATATGATTAAGCAGCTGCTGAATGATGGAATTATATCAGTCAATTATGTGAAGTCAGAAGTGAATTTAGCCAATCTTCTGACTAAACCTTTGGGGAGAAAGTTCTGAAACATTGAGGAGAATGAGACTTAAGCCAATTTGAGAATAATGATGATGGTAATCCAACCTTTGTGATTGGAGATCCCATGAATAAGGTTCAATGGGTAATAACAAGTCACTATTATTCCTGCTAGCACTAATAAATTTGTCCATTCCTATGATGTGTGTAAGTGCTAGATTGCATGAATTTGAAAAGATGAGCTAAAGCTATTAGTGTTTTTCATATCCCTTATGGGTAGTGTATATCATTGCAGTATACAATTGATGAAAACACCTATGTGAGTGTGGAGTGGGGCCGCTCCTATGAAATTGTGGCATAATTTCTAGAGCACTCATGAAATAACCAGACGCGCGCATGGCCTATTAGCGCAAAACAGCGTTGAACAGTAAAGAATTGTGAAAGTATAATGTGATTAATAAGATCTCTATTTTACAACAATGAGTTATTAGTTCAAGAAGCTAAAACTTTCACCAATTACTCAGTAAAATAAGTTTTATTATTCTAGGTCTGGTTCAAGTCCAAAAGACACCAGATACGAAGCATTATACTTATAATTAACTCAGAAAAATATTTTCTCTTTCAAAAGTTTTTTTTGAAATAGGTGGGGGATTGTTGGATATTTTGATATTTCTAAAAAGACTTTTATCATATTTGTTTTCTATTTAATTATTTTTCAATATTTAACCTTATTTGAAAAACTAGTGTTTTATTTTTATCTGAAACTTTAACAAGATTTGTTTTAGATTTAGTCAAAATTTTGTCTTGATTTTCTCCAAGATTATGTGTCGATTTTACTATGATTTTATTACTATTTTCTCCAGATTTTCTGCATCTATTTTTTTACTATAAATAGAGGACTGTAGAACACAGCTTCTTTATCCCCTCACAACTTTCTCTGCTTCTTCGCTCTTTCTTCTTTTCCAGCTGGGTTAGAATAATATTCTTTCTTTTTTGCTGTTCTTGTTCTCTGGGCAATCCCAGAAGAGCATGTTGAATCTTGAGAGATTACATTTGATGGTAAAATAATCTTTAAGGACAGTACAATCACAACACGCCACAGACTGTTTGTTCCTTGTGACCATAACAAAATCTAACAGCAAGATAATTAATCCGGATTCCAGGCTTTGTTTACTCAAGTTATGTCACATGATGTTCCAAATTATGTCTGAGATTTTAAGGTTTGTGAATCTGATACCTACGACTCCAGAGGGTTGAAAGCTAGTTGCTTTTATGGTTTTGTCAGGACATTAGTTAATTGCTTGGACCCTGGAATGGTAATTAGTAGCGTAACTTTATTACATAATATCACATGGGATTTCAAAGGGAAACCCTTTACTCTTAAGAAGAGACAAAGCAGTGTCAATCAAAATCATCTACCCGTTACAGCAACATCAGGATTCATAGCCTTGGCCTATTGCCAACCACTATATTTATAATCTCAGAACTGAAATTCACTGATGGCTGAATTGTGTTATTTCCCTCAACGTGATTGCCAACCACCCAACTATCCAGAAAAAAACTAACCATATGAGCGGTGATCAAATTGCCAAATGTCCTGTTTCATTTCATAGTGGTCCCCTCACACATGCCCCTTGTCGTTCACCTCTTAAGTGTTAACCCCTTCGTCTGCGTTCTGCCCTGGTTCAGCTGTGCATTAGCTTCATTTATTTATTTATTAATTTAGACCATCGATTGTGTTAATTGCTAAAGAAAGACAAATTAAAGTCATGCATCTTCAAAATGTAAGTCCCCATTTATCAAACGGAGAAGAAGAAAATAACCGGTATAACCTGTCACGGACACATCCTTCTTAACCTATATAGATAATAGTTATTTTGCAAGTGTTAAGAGCAGTGACGGTGTCAAAAAATTTATTTATTGGGGACTTCATTCAAATATATTAAATTATAAAAAATTAATAACAACAATATTGATAATAGTATTAATTAAAAAATTAAAAATTTTTGTATCTAGCCATAATTGTAAAAAAAAATTAATCATTTTTTTGTTCGATTTTATATTTTCAAAATTATGTACAAAAATTTCGTCACTAATACTTTGGAACATATATATTTTAAGATACACAACTAATTTACCATTAAATCATTAATCTCTCATTTCGTTACACAAACAAGTTTTCAACATGTTGTTAAAAATATATTATATGTTGTTATAATAACTAATAAAATCAATGTTAACATTTACAACAAATAACTAACGAATACATTTTTTTTTCAATCTCTACCATTTTTACTATAAAATTGTTAATTCTTTTCAACTTTGAAAACTCAATGCAAGTATAAATAAACTTAAACTTTATCTACTAAATATTTCACTAAAAATTTTTTTTTGAATAAAATTTAATAAAATATATATATATATACACACACACATATGTTGGGGGTCAGTGGGGCTTGAGCCCCACTCGCCCCCATGGAGCTCCGCCCCTGGTTAAGAGCTAATCAAATCTAAATCTTATTAAAATTTTACTCTCGATGAAAAAGAGTGAATCATTCGCGTTAAATTTTAAGTTATAGGTAGATAAAATAACATGTTTTTCCTGACAGAAACGACTTTAATATGTTTCCAAGCCGTGTGCTCTAATCTCCCAAGCTAACAAACGAGATTCATCTTAGTTTTGCCTACCCGGTTTGACCTTTTCACCTGTCCTTCTTTGTTTCACAGCATTTTATGCACGAGATCACAATTCAGACCACCTCTCTTCTCATTTTTTAAAAAAATTTTTTCCAACTAAATTGAACAACCACCAATCCAAACTCAGCTATCTTTTACCCGCTGCTGAGAAATATAAATCTCCTTTCTCATTGCTCATTGTAATTGTAACATCTCTTGGCCAAGAAACCATAAAACAAGCTTGCTCTCTTAGCATGGAGGGCAGCATCTCCCATTGCTCCGCATTCTATGCTCCCTTGCAAGACCACTCCTCCGGCGGAGCGCCAGTGAGTGGGGGGAAACCCTTGAAGGGTTTTGCTGTGATCATTGCCTCCGTCATTTTCCTACTCTCATTGGTCATGTTAATCATTAATCAAAGCCAAGAACCATTACAGACGCCCGACAGGGAACCGTCACCTTCGCCCACGTCAAAACCTGCTTCGTTTTCAAAGGCGCTGCCAAGAGGGGTCGCTGAAGGTGTCTCGGCCAAGTCAAATCCATCTCTTTTGGACGATGTTTCCTTTAATTGGACAAACGCTATGTTTTCTTGGCAAAGAACTGCTTACCACTTTCAGCCCCAAAAGAATTGGATGAATGGTAGGTGGCCAAGCTTTTTGTTTCTTTCTTTCTTTCTTTCTTTCTTTCTTTCTTTCTTTCTTTTGCTTTTGCTAACTAAAGTTCTAGATATCACGTTTATTTAAAGTTTAATTTACTAAGGTTTCTGTGTACGGAAGTTATTCCCGAATTGAAAACTAGACATTTATATTATTATATTCATGTCTTCTTTTCTTGTTTGTTTTCTAATGATCCTATTCTGCTGTCTTTTCTTTTTATTGCACGTTGGTTTCGGGAATTCGATATCCTGCTTCAGATCCTGACGGTAAGTTTCTCGTCATCTCATAATAACACTATTATTTTTTTGGGGGGGAAAATAACACTAGTGCTTTAATCCTAGGGAGGAGCATTGTTAGCTCTATATGATTATCGTTAAGACATTATTTAATCACTAAAACTTTTAATCAAGTGCAAATCTGCTGAGTTTAAAAGCAGCATACATGAACTAAATTCACCATCAACTTTTCTTTATTCTTTTACTATTTTAATTAACTTCATACTACTAATCATGGACCTTTTTACTTATTAATTTTCAGGTTAATGTTATAAGTCGAAAACGTTTGACTTTTTTCTAAGTTCAAAAGAATACGGAATCAAATTGAACTAATTTGTGTTTGAATATTGATACATTGTTATCGTTTGATACACTTTCATTGATTTACGTTTTATAAAGCATAAATATATGCGTGTACGATGCAATGTGATCTTTTATTAATATTATTTTTGTTGGAAACGATAATTCAGAAGATAAATTGTTATTAATCAAATAAATCAGTACAACTCACAAATGATAAAATTTGGTCAACATAAAATTTCAAAATTTCAAAACTCTTCTTACTGATTATATAATAATAATGTTAAGGTTAAAGAAATTGTTCCTTTGACCGTTTGGTTAGGAGTTGCCCCAGTGAGTTCGTTATGCAAACTAACCAAGAAATAGTTTGATGGCATGTGATGTGATTTTATGGTGCAAAAATGTGGTGGTTGCAGGTCCATTATATCACAAGGGATGGTACCATCTTTTCTATCAATACAATCCTGATTCAGCTGTATGGGGCAACATCACATGGGGCCACGCTGTGTCAAGGGACCTCATTCATTGGCTCTACCTCCCACTCGCCATGGTCCCCGATCGCTGGTACGATATCAACGGTGTGTGGACGGGGTCCGCCACTCTCCTGCCAGATGGCCAAATCGTGATGCTTTACACAGGGAGCACCAATGAGTCCGTGCAGGTGCAAAACCTTGCATACCCCGCCAACCTATCTGATCCCCTCCTCATTGATTGGTTAAAATACCCGGGTAACCCGGTTATTGTTCCCCCAACCGGGATTGAAACCGATGAGTTCCGGGACCCGACAACAGCCTGGCTTGGACCCGATGGTACCTGGCGGATCACGGTCGGGTCAAGGTTCAATACCACCATAGGAATTTCCCTTGTATATCAAACTACAAATTTTACAGATTATGAATTATTAGATGGGGTTTTACATGCGGTTCCGGGTACAGGTATGTGGGAATGCGTAGATTTTTACCCGGTTGCAATAAACGGGTCGGCCGGGTTGGACACGACCGCGCTTGGGCCGGGAATTAAGCATGTGTTAAAGGCTAGTTTGGATGATACGAAGGTGGATCATTACGCGCTGGGGACTTATGACCCGGTAATGGATAAGTGGACACCCGATAACCCGGAAGAGGACGTGGGCATCGGTTTGAAGGTGGATTACGGCAGATACTATGCATCAAAGACATTCTTTGATCAGCATAAACAAAGGAGGATTCTTTGGGGTTGGATTAATGAAACTGATACTGAGACTGATGACCTGAAGAAAGGTTGGGCTTCCCTTCAGGTACTTTCTTTGTGGTTGGCTTGTTTGATTCTAGAGAATGGAAAGAACTAACTTGAATCTTATTACCATGAAAGCGAAAGTGATTCCCACGTTTGTTTCTTTATTCTTCAGACAATTCCCAGGACGGTTCTGTTTGACAACAAGACCGGAACCAATTTAGTTCAGTGGCCGGTCGAAGAAGTAGAGAGCTTGAGATTGAACAGTACAGTGTTTAAGGAAGTGCTAGTTGAAGCAGGATCAATTGTGCCCCTTGACATAGGCTCCGCCACTCAGGTTTTCATCGGCACTCCATAAAAATGGAGTCCTTGAATTACTTCTGTCTTACTGCATGCAGTAACTCTCTAACTCACCGGTGTTTTCTGGAAAATATTGCAGTTGGATATCTTAGCAGAGTTTGAAATAGAGTCATCGGCATCTAATACGACGGACGAAGTCAGTGATTGCGGTGATGGTGCGGCTGACAGGAGCACTTTCGGGCCTTTCGGACTCCTGGTGATTGCCGATGATTCACTTTCTGAGCTGACTCCGGTCTTCTTCCGTCCCGTTAATTCATCCGATAACAGTCTCAAGACTTACTTTTGCACTGATGAAACAAGGTTTTTGCTTATTTATTTTGTTTATGCTTCTTTTTTGCAGCTTTCAGCTAACAATAAACATGTGATCAGCCAATAAATTCTTTGGTGCAGGTCTTCTAAAGCTTACGATGTCTTCAAACAAGTGTACGGAGGCAAAGTTCCAGTGTTTGACGATGAAAACTACAATATGAGGGTATTGGTAAGGAAGCATTAAATATTCCGTCAGATTGATTCACTTACCTTTTGCTCGGTTGGAAAACATGGAGTTTAAAGATCAAATTTGTGTTATAAAATGCTGATTCAGGTGGATCATTCAATCGTGGAAAGCTTTGCCCAAGGAGGTAGGACAGTGATTTCATCAAGAGTTTATCCAACGGAAGCCATCTATGGAGCAGCTCGGCTATTCTTGTTCAACAATGCAACTGGAGTAAACGTGAAGGCCACACTCAAAATATGGCAAATGACTTCTGCCTTTATTCGTCCATTCCCTTTTGACGCAGCCTTGTAGAAATGAACGTTTGTCAATCCTACAGATCTCCTGGTTCCCAACAGGGCGGAAGTATTGGTCGGGGTAGCCATTCAGTTTTATTTTGTAATTTCCAGCAAGCATCCCCCCACTGCGCTATATCTCTTGGTTAGTTTCATTCCAGAATATAACTTAATAAAATTTGAGATGAGGGTAAGATTCTATTCCCTTTAAAGCTGTTTCTAGTATTCTATTCTAGAAAAGAAAATGTTCTTTGACCACTTTGGTGTTTGGTTAAGGGAACTAATACCAAATGTTAGTGCAAGAATCTGTCAAAAAAAAAAGATAATATAGAAAAAAAGAATCGGGATACTCATGTTTATGCTCATCCAGTCAGTTATCAGGTCAGGCGTTGGCTTCTGGGTTAAAACATCAAAGTGTTACTATACAATTAGGTGAGTTTAAATTATAAGCAGAAACATGAAAGAGAATTGTAACCAAAAAAAAAAAAAGAAACATGAAAGAGAACATCGTACAAGGAATAACATGAAGACAATGTCTACGGGACACTCATCGTCTCATCTCAATCATGTTGTCTCCAAGTTAGAAAAAATAGCCATGTGAATGACTCAAAGCTGTTAGATAGGAAGTATTGTCAGTCAACTTAGCAGACTGGCAGTTAACGTTTCGATCTTTATTTAGGCCATGATTTAAAGTAGCCCAAAAGGTAAGCAAGGATCAGCCAGGCCCAAATTAGACGCAAACAAGAAGATCTAAAAGTGTGTGGTTGAGCCCATTAATCAATCGAGCTGCAAAAATAGGAGAGGAATCTGCGAGTTTTGGAAGGAAATAAAATCCTTAACAAGGACATAATGCGGAAGGAAATCTAATATCTTCATCCTGGCAATACTTAAAAGGAAATATTGAATCTTCACTAAGTGCCTTAAGATCTGATCATTGAAAATAAGAATTGGGAGTGAAAAATGTGTGTCTTAATATTGTTTTCTTGATACTGATAGGAGGTAAACTATTCAAAGTGAAAGTGATACAGGAAGTAAATATGTGCCCAATAATCCAAAATAAATAATGTCTATTGCTGTGTTCTTTCAGAACATCTTTTTGAAAAATCTATAATGAAATGATGCATTATTAAGAAAGAAAGTTCACTACAATAATTCCATTTGCAAACGAAAGAAATATTGAAGCAGAAAGGGAACAACAACCACTTACATTGCATTAGATGGAGAAGGAGATGAAAGAAAGAAACATTAATAAGGTGAGAGGAGTGTCAAATAAGCCATACTAATTTTTTTTTATTTTTACTTCTGAGATCAAAATTTGAAAATATAATAAGAGTTGTTGGTGATAGGATTTAAAACTTCATTCTTGCTCCATAGTCCATATAATTTTTGAAGAGTGATTGCATGAATCATTTGACTTTAAATTTTGTAATCAACATACTTTGATTTGAATCAAACTTAATGCTAACTCTTAAACCCAAATAAATGGATCCATTGAATTTGATTCAAATTTCCATCATTTTTGAGAGCGTTAACACCTGAAACACAGGAGGAATATGAAAACCTTCCATCTGAAAAATATGAAAAAAAAATGGGCCAACCAACCAAAAATTACTATTGTTTCCATAGCAGAAAAAGTGAATGGAAACAAAAAGAACTCCAGAAGATGGTGGATTGGTGTGGGACTCCACCTTCACCGAGGAGAGTGAATGGCATTGTGGGGAGTGAAAAGGGCTCTTAAATAATCAGAAAATTTGGTGTCGACTGTGGAGCCGTGGGGCGTGCATGTGAGGCTGACACTTTCTCAGAAAAAATGAAAATTTGAACGTTAGAAGGTCGAGTAAGGAAGAAATCGTCATTATAATAATAATAATAATAATAAACATATTAATGGAGAAAAAGAAGAACGAGACACCGAAACTTGTGCACTTCTTTCCTGATCTTGTCCTGAAACATGGCTGTCTGCGTGATCCTCGCTTTTCCTTGTGCCACCGGCTGCAGCCAGTGAAACCAATGCAGGTTAATAAGGGTATTAATGTTTGACAAACCGGTTAAGGGCGTTACCGGTCTAAGGGAGTGTGCTATAAGACTGCAGGGCAACCCTGCACTTCGTTGTTTTCCCACTGCATTCATTCATATATAAAAATATAACAAAGATCCGCGCTTTCTCTTTCTTGTCTCCTTTTGTTTTCCTCTTCAATTTGTGATGTAAATCTCCATAAATATTCCTTCTTAATTACTTTCATTTCGTTTATATCCAACCCCTTTGCAACAAAGGAAAAAATCGATTTTTTATGGCTCTGTTTCGGGTTTCTCTTTTTCTTTTGATTCATATTGCTCTGCTTTCAAGTCTCTGTTTTGCTGAAGACCCTTATATCTTCTATGATTTCAAACTCTCTTACATCACCGTCTCCCCTCTTGGTGTTCCTCAACGGGTTAGTTTTGTCAATACTCTCTGTTTACACTGTTTCTTTCTGCATATACAGTTTTTTTTTTTTTGGGGGGGGGGGGGGGGGGGGGGGTGGTGGGGTTTTCTGTTTTTAGCCCTCTTAGTTTTTATTTTATAGCTTTGGATCCACAAAAATTTTGCTTTGAAGGCAAACATTCTTAACGTTTAGTATAGGTTCTGCTTCACTATGTACAGTTAAGCAGTGGTAAAAACCGTGGTGTTTTGAGTCTGCAACCACTATTCGTGCTTTGAGTAACAGTTTTGAATCTGCAACTACTATTGCAGTGTTAATAAACTATTGATGATTTTCCAGTAGTATCAATTCTGTGTTCTTTTACTCTTGTCATTTCCAGTAGTATCATTCTTCTTTTTCTAGGATATTCTTGTTCTTTGATTAACTTTTGAAAGAAAGTTCAATCCTTGGTGTTGTTTCAACTCTTATAGTATATTGTACATGGCTTCGGACCAGAAGAGTGTTTAAAAATAATAGTTTCTAGGCATTTGTTAAATATTCTCAGGGATGTTTTTTGTATGTTGATCAAATGTTTGGTTTTAAGGAATTCTTTATGTTTGATTCTTTCGTTTGCAGGTTATAGCAGTTAATGGGGCATTTCCTGGTCCCGTTGTTAATGCCACTACTAATTACAATGTGGCTGTTAACGTTCACAATCAGTTGGACGAAAATCTTTTGATGACTTGGTATGTTTTAAGATAAAATCTTTGTTCTTCTTCTCTTTGGAAATTATTTGTCGAAAGGGATGTTGTGAAGTTTCTGATTTGTGGTTTCTGCAGGCCAGGAATTCAAATGCGGCGAAATTCATGGCAGGATGGTGTTCTTGGTACAAATTGTCCAATTCATCCCAAAAAGAATTTTACTTACCAATTTCAAGTTAAGGATCAAATTGGCAGCTTTTTCTTCTTCCCCTCCCTCAATTTTCAAAGAGCATCTGGTGGCTTTGGTCCCATTATTATTAATAACCGGAAAGTTATAGCAATTCCCTTTGCTCAACCAGATGGTGACATTGTCATCTTGATTGGTGACTGGTATACTCAAAACCACACGGTTAGTAACTGATGAAGGGTTGGGATTTTGATTTTATGTGCATTGAAGTTCTTCCTTGTAGAATTGTAGTTAATAATTGACAAACTCTTCTTTAGGCATTGCGAACAACTCTTGACTCTGGTGAAGAACTTGGTATGCCAGATGGAGTTCTTATTAATGGGAAGGGACCTTACCGATATAACACATCTCTCGTTCCTGATGGTATTGAATATGAAACCATTAATGTTGATCCAGGTATACCTTTCTTTGGCCTTGATGGTCATTTGAAAGATGTGATTTGTCTTAAAGTTCAAACAAGTTTGCTTTGTTTTTCTCTTTATCTGGATGTATAGTATCATCAATTACAGTCTAATCTTCTGAGGATGATTTAAATTGAATGATTTCACCCTTAAATTATAGGTTTCTCATGTCTGCATTCAGTTATTAATAATGTTTTATGTAGTCAGAGAAAGGGGTTTTTACTGTAGGAAGTCTTAATCTGCAATGGCATTGTGTTTTGCAGGCAAAACTTATCGCATTCGTGTGCATAATGTTGGGATATCTACTAGTTTGAACTTTAGAATTCAAGGCCATAATCTGCTTTTAGTCGAAACAGAGGGACATTATACAACACAACAGAATTTCACCAGTTTTGATATTCATGTAGGACAGTCATATTCCTTTTTAGTTGCCATGGATCAGAATGCAACTACAGATTACTACATTGTGGCAAGTGCTAGGTTTGTGAATGAATCAGTTTGGGAAAGAGTAACTGGTGTGGCCATCTTGCATTATTCCAATTCAAAAGGACCAGCAACCGGTCCTCTGCCTGTTCCACCAACTGATATTTACAACCAATGGTCCGCAATGAACCAGCCAAGGGCCATCAGGTTTGTGATCAAATTTGTCTGCACAAGCTTTGTAAAGTTTCCTTTTACTACAACTGAAAACTTCCTTGAATCTATCTTATATTAGATTCTCTATTTTCTAATGATCAGGCAAAATACTACTGCAAGTGGAGCTCGGCCAAATCCCCAGGGCTCCTTTCACTATGGTTCAATCAATGTGACTGACACATATGTGTTACGGAGCTTGCCTCCAGTTATGATTGATGGGAAGTTTCGTGCTACACTAAATGGTCTCTCTTTTGTCAACCCTGATACACCAATCAGACTAGCTGACCTGCACAAAGTAAAGGGTGCTTATAAGCTCGATTTCCCCAATAAGCCACTTGATAGAACTCCCCAGGTGGACAGATCTGTAATTAATGCTACATACAAAGGATTCATAGAGGTCGTATTGCAGAATAATGACACCAGAATGCAGAGCTTTCACATGGATGGCTATTCATTTTTCGTTGTTGGGTAAGAATATTAGACGTACAAGTCAAGTGTGAACTGCTGTTAACTTGTTGTATTTTAAACAACCCTGGGTGTTTGATGCAGAATGGACTTTGGTCAGTGGACTGAAAACAGCAGAACCAATTATAATAAATGGGATGCGATTTCTCGCTGCACAACAGAGGTTTGTTTTTCTAACAAACACACTTACCTTGTACACTACAATGGCAAGGGCTTAATTTTCTGACTTGGGAGATTTGATCTTTTTAGCATATCAAAAGAACATGTTTTGCCATTCACTGTTTGTGTAGGTCTACCCTGGTGGATGGACAGCAATCTTTGTTTCTCTTGATAATGTTGGAGTATGGAACCTTAGAGTGGAGAACTTGGATAGATGGTACCTAGGCCAAGAGACATACATGAGAATTACCAATCCTGAGGAAAATGGCGATACAGAGATGCCTCCACCTGATAATGTTATTTATTGTGGTGCCCTTCAGAGCTTGCAGAAGTATATCTGAAACCTTATCAAAATTTCTCTCGCTGTCTTACTGTCTTTCCTTCCTATTACTAATGGGCACTTGTATTTGCAGGGAATCACAAAGCTCTTCTGCAATGAAGTTGCTCAGTGGGAGCTCCAAGTTGTTTCTAACTATGTTGGTCACAATTTTAGCTTCAATTTTCACTGTTAGGTGACAGTCGAAAGCTGATAATTCATAGGCTTTCTGTATGTTGTTGTAGGGGTTTGTACGTATTCGCTGTTATTTGTGTTGCAAAATTGATAGATAGATTAGGTGTGCAAGTTAAGTCGCTAGACATTTTTTTGATGTTAAAACGTTTATTCTTTTTCTCATTAGATTTATTCTTATGTATTTCCAAGTCACATACTGATGATGCCTAACACATTCTCAATACCATTGGCTTTCTGTGCTTCCTGAGTTGAAGTTTTGTTTTCTAACAGAACAATTGTTTGATTTAATAATGATTAATACTTTGGTTTTGTGCTGACATGCCTATGTTCAGTATCACTCGTATTGATCCTGTAAGCAGAACATATAAACAGGAACCTTTTCTACTAATAAAAGATTAAGTACTTGTGATAATTGATTTTAACAGTGTTCAAGTTGATTCTCTTGAACATTTTAATTTTCTTGATTCCGCAACATGTAATCATGAAATGATGGTATCATAATCCTGATTTAGATCTTCACAAAATGGATTAATCATAGACTTTTAGCAGGTGGCTGGCTAAAGTAGCTTTTGTACGGATTTGGGATTGTTATATTCTGCTAGCCAAGAGGTAACCTTAAGAGCAAAATCTAGCAATGCAGCAGATCGTTGGCATTGAGAGCAGAGAATATATCTAACTGCGATTGGATCAGCAAATAGTATGCAGATATCATCAGGCGGGCCGTGTCAAATTCCCGGTCCAAAATGTCATTCCTGTAATGCCATCGCCTACTATTTGAGGACCTTGATTATTTGTGAAGGTACCAAAGTACATGGTTGTTTCCTTTGTTGCGGCTCGGAAACATACATTAATTATTAGCTAGATTAGTTCATTTATGGCTCTCCCTTTGACACTACTCCTGATCTTTTGCATTCAACATTTCTTTCCTTTTTTTTTTTTTAATTTTTTTTACATCCTTACCATCTCAGAAGAATATGTTGAGGGAGATTTAATTATTTTCTCATGGTGTGGGAGACAAGAATCGGTTTAAACATTTCAAAGTGTTCAAACAAATGAATTAACTGTAGAGTTGTCAGGAAAAAAGAAATTAACGCTTTAAAGTTTATTAAGCATATGGTTACGTTAACCAACCAAAAAAATAATGACATTCTAATGATTTATTGTACTTTATTTTCTCAGAACGCACACCAAGTGGTCTCCTAATCCTTAACATTAATTGTTGGGAACATCTCAATGTTTGATATCCTACAAACTAAAGAGTAAGTCATGTCTGTAGGTCTCAACCTTGCTGGTCTAACCTCTCCTTGATTAGATCTCATTACACTGTTTGAAGCAATTTTTGGTCTCCCTGGTGGGACGACAAGTTAGGTCGGGGAAACCTTTCAATTAGTTAAGCATATGGCATTGACGAGAATGTTTGTTGATATCTATAGACAAATTTAGTTTTAAGCAGATGGAATTGATAAATTTGCTGATATATATAAATATGTATCAAATATATATATATACATCCCATGAATTAAATTGGTGTCTGAAAAACATATAAGATTGTTATGAGGACTTTGAGAAGTCTGCACTGTTCTGACCTCCATCTGGTTGCTTCTAGCAGTTATTTTTTCGGGTTGATGGTTATCGGCCTCACATTTCATTCCGATTAAGCTTATCTATGAGT
Source organism: Heritiera fomes (assembly GCA_032173925.1). Classification (NCBI taxonomy): domain Eukaryota; kingdom Viridiplantae; phylum Streptophyta; class Magnoliopsida; order Malvales; family Malvaceae; genus Heritiera; species Heritiera fomes. The sequence goes on along the minus strand of JAPDPM010000005.1, from coordinate 505,314 downwards.
TCGCTAGCATAATTTTCTGGAAATTATGCTTTTAGGAGTTTTTTTGGATGTCTTTTGTGGTTTCGAGATTTTTATATCAATGGGTATTTTCTGTTGTTTTGTTGTTACTATGATATCGTATTTATGCCTTCTTTTATTGTTCTAAAGTCTAACTTTGGTGCTTGCGAGTAAGCACAGTATCCCTTTGGGAATATTAATGAAATTTTATTGGCCTAGCATCTATGTGTATCAAGTAGCTTGCTTTAAGGCTTCTCAGATAGAGCTACTGGTATATACTGGTTCTAGCATGCAATACAGCCAGTAATGTTTCGAAGTTGAGCAGAAACAATAGAAATAAGAAGTAGAGGAAGATAGAAAAGGTTATGGTGGGGAAAAGTTAATGGAAGTTTTGGATACATGTAGGGAGAAAGATTAGACATGATAGCAGTCACATGGACTTTGTTTTGAAATGGTACTGGTCTGCCTAAATGATGCTTTCTTTCCTTGTTTCACAAACAACATTTATTAAGGTGAGCTTAATTATTCATTCTTTTCGCATGTGCTAATTATTCAGTCTTTTCGCATGTGCTCTTCCTCCATCTGTTTTCATGCGTATGGCCACCCTCACTTTTGACTTTCCTAACACTCTGTCTCTGATGTTTTCATTCTAGCATACGATAGCCTTAATGAGAAAAGAAGGAAAATTGCACCCAAGACCACATACATCAATTGATAAGGAGTTGTTTTAGTTTAATTAGAAGTCTCAAGTTCGAGTCCCTGAATATGTAGCTGTGTTAAAACTTTTAGGAGAGAGTTTTGCCTTCTTTTGGGTCCTGTCCGACTCGAATTCGGATTAGTCCTATACCAAAGGTATGGAGATACCGGATGATCAAAATAAAAAAAAAAATTGCAGCTCTGAATCGTCAAAGAGCACAGCTGACTTTCCACTAGATTTCTTCTCTTTTTTATTTTTCCAACCTAGGATTCCTGGTTAACATCATCTCTTTGTCTCTCTCTCCCTCATGTGCAATATGAGTTGAGAAGAATGAGCACAATGAGTATGTCCTTGGGGAGATCTCTATTTGCTTAAAGGGGACTTTCATTCTTTCAAGCCTTGACTACTCATACAAGTGGATGAGTTCTTCTTGTAAGAGCAAACCCTGTAAGCTTCTATAGAAATGAATTCCATGCCAGAGTAATTCTAAACTTTCCCTACTCATTCTTCTTTGACGCTTGTTGATCACTGTCTATGCCCTTTCTTGCAGTCTCTCCATCATCAGTTGAACCAAAACGTAAATGTTCAAGGTAGGTTACTGGTTCTTAGTTTTACTCTACATGAAATGACTTCCCTAAGTTCTATTACATATGCATCTGCTATGCTTCTTTCTCATCATCCAGACTGCTCTATCTTGCATTTGAATGCTTTTAAGGATGAGTTCGGTGTTTACATATAAGGTTGTAATTCTCTGGAGGTCTGAAAACTTGCTTTCATACTCGTACGTGTTCAAGCCTTCCCAGTCGCTTTTGGCCTCTATAGTTTGCTAGCCACAGCTAGGTTGCTTTAATATATATATATATATATATATATATATATATATATATATATATATATAAAATTATATTATGTGCGATTAGGTAGCTGTCTACTATTAATCCTAAACATATATGGGAAAGAAGTTGTAATCAATATTCTTGCCTTAGGGTTACATATTAGCAGAAACCTATAGCCTGCAGCACTAGAAACTCAACTTCCACTTACATTTTAGGCTGATTGAACTATTTGAGTGCCTTCTACGCTTGAAAAGAACTATACGTACGCATTTCCGTGCCTCATTTGCCAAACTTTCCAGCAAAGCTAGCATTCGAGTAATCATTTAGTTTGCTTTTTCTTGATTGCATATTGTGCGAATAAATCCTTTTCAGTCTATTGTTTCCTTCAAGTAAAACCTGGATGATATTTTATACAAGCTGAGACATTGATTCTGGTCCCATAGGATGTTTGTCTGATATCTAAAAATCAATTAGAAGCATATTGTTGATTAACTTATTAGAAACAAACATTCATCTAGGTAGAAATTCAGAAGCCTAACAAGAAGAAAGAGGCAAAGAGAAGCTTTTCTAACACAACTATTTCATTATTAACATAAACACATAAATATCTGATCAACTGCCAGGTCGATCAGTAAACAATAATATGCCTGTCTTTTATACATAAACCGTTGGCCATAATAAAAAGCCTTTACTTGCAAACAACAATGCTGCATGCAATTAACTCAATTCCTCACAGTAACGCTCCACCGAGCTACCTATACCAATATTGCTTCTTGATAGAAACAAGTTTTCCTTCACTGACTAATATATATGTATTAATTTAATACTACTAGGGAAGAGCTTGGAGCTCACCAGTTAATGTCAAGCTTTTTTATATGTTTTATTATTTACAGAAAATTTAACTCATGACTTCCCTTTTTTCTTCTTTGAAACTGATGAATACCCTATGATCAGTACTATATACTGTATAAGTTTAAATAAAGGACCGGTCACTTCCACAGATCAATCTGACAACTGGATGTTGATGTTGAAGCATTTTCCGGTACCATTTCTTGTTTGTTCAAGTGTCTGATGAGCAAATTTGTCTGCTCCGATGAATGGAAGACGTTATTGGCTGAAGCACTTGAGTAGTTATTTTCCTTGGCAACTTCTTCTTGACTGAGCTGAGAGGCCACAAACTTGTGAAGGACGCGCCAATCAGTCACCTGATCCACCGCTTGCTCATTGCTGCTGTTACCAAAGAGTGCATGCAAGTGTTGCTCATGAGTTTGTTGAATATGATCTTCCTGTGTCAGAGATGAAGACTGTAGAGTGCTCGCATTGTTCATGTCTAGGCCAAATGCAGCCATGGAATTGCAGCTTAAAGCGCCTGGTGTCTGAAGTAGTTTTGGGCTCTCTAGAAATGGTAGCTGGAGGTAATGCTCATGTGGAACTTGGTACTGCAAATCAAGCTCTTTCTTGCAGCAATATGGAATGTGGTAAGCCATATTAGACTGGGATGTTTGCTTTGGTGAATCTAGATCTGGAATGAAAGAGACTTGATCATCATACCAACAGGAAGATTCATGCTCACTGACTTTGCGCATAGTTGTTATTCTCTTCCTGAATACTCTACACACAACCCATCCTTCTTCCTGCTTCATTAATCAGGAAAACAAAACCCAAATTAATAATTTTGAATATAATTTCATCTCATAAAAGTACAATCTATGAACTTAGCACATAGTTAATACTATTTCAATAACCAAAAGTTAGGGTTAGGGGTTTCTTGCATCCCTTTCTAAATTAAATAGTAATTGAAAAGACTTGCCTGTGGAATCCCATTTTCATCTGTTTCAAGGCGATACTCATGCATAATCCAGTCTGACTTCTGTCCATTTGGGGCTCGACCTTTATAAAAGACTAAGGTTTTCCTCATCCCAATCAAGTCATGCTTAGAATAAATAGCCTTGTCTCTACCCGTTGCTTTCCAAAACCCAGCTGCAGTGGCTCTATTTGTGCGAGTTCCTGTTGGATACTTCTTATCCTTGTGGCTGAAGAAATACCATTCATTTTGCTCTTCTGTCCCTATTCTGCACAACTCTGTTCAAAATTCATGGCATAGAATTAATATATTTACGGTCATTTGGCCTTAACTTTGTACATTCTATATACTTTTTGATAAATTATGAAGTACTCATAGTCATAGATACCTTGAAGATCCCATGGCTCAATCTTATACAGATCAACATCTTTAATTACATCTAGGTCAATCCTTGATGTAATTTTCCTCCTAAGGTAATAGTCCACAAGTTCTTCATCAGTGGGATGGAAGCGAAAGCCTGGAGGAACTTGTGAAAATGCATTCATTTTCTCCTGCTTAGGCCTTAAGTCCTGCTAACCCAAGAGAATATTTCCTATCAGCACATTATAATCATTATAAGTTTTTCCATTTACTATGACTAATCAGCTTAAAATATTAATTATCTTTTGCACAGATTCAGAAGATATATATATATATATATTATATATTGTATTCCTCTTTTGGCTTAGGTGCAGCTATGTAACATTCATGCAAAAGAAGGAATGAAAATGCATAGATCAAAGAATTGATTTGTTTTGATGTATATATACTTTTTTTGGAAGGTATCTTCATGATATACTTAAGGTCTAAAAATTGTGTCTAGAAAAACATCTGAAAAGGTTTCTTTCTTTCTTTTGTAAAATTTTATTTATAATTTATTAAGCAATTATTTTATTATAGTCAATTAGTTTCAAATAAAAAGAATTCATGGTTTAATTAATTAGCACTTGGTCATTCCACTTGTGACATGAAGTTCGCTTACAAATTTCCTGCAGTTTCCACAAGAAATCACTTTTTTGGCTGTCAGCAAAACCTAGCTGTTACTACTTTTTTGCTAATTAGAAAAGCAAATATCAAGCACATGTTGGAGAGAAATTACTCAACAACATGCAAACATCACTTATGATAATCATACAAAATACATTACAGAAATTATGATTGTTAAACATCATCGATCCGAAATAATAATGTGCATACAAGCACCAAGTAGTGAAAATTCCACTATTTATTTTATTTTCAATTAGGAAGCATGATGGATGTATATGAAAATATGAATAAATAATCATATAAATAGTAAATTTCGTGACTAAGAAACCTCCATGGGTTGACGAAAACAACAGTTTCTAACGTGTAAGAGATATAATATGACCATAAGATATATTGATGAGAAGAAAGAGATCGTCTAAGGATTAATCAGACTTTGAAACTATCATTAGAATCCATCAATATATTGAAAGAAAAAGGTACTTTTTGCCATGTTTTTCTTATCTCTTTTAGAACGGAGAAATATCATGACTAAGATCATCTTCGACTAAATGAAGAAGTCTAACATAAAAATATCTCAAATAACAGGAGCAAGAACAGTTTATGAACTTGCAAGATAAGTCTGGTTTCCATGAATTAAATGAGCAGACTGTAACTTATGTTTGCTTTTTCTTTTCTTTCTGATATAATTTCCAATACTAGATTGCAATTAATTAAATTTAAAGGCATGTTCCTTGCAGATTAAATGGCCTATATTATCATTGTAAGAGATATAACTACAATGAAGTGATGAACATTTCGATGCAGGTCAATAAGACAATAACATAATGAAGACAAGTGGACAAAGTCATGTTTGTAACATTATATAAGCATATGTAACTGTCCTTTCGTTCCTTTTGCTTGTTTTAAGGAAATACGTTCCTTTTTCTCAAGGCTAAAAGAGTGTAGCTCAGGCTTTCTTTGTAGGAGACTGTATAGGTTAGGTAGATGAGAAGAAAATCTTTAAACCCGATTCATGCTCTCTTAAATAGATATTAATGCTATTTATGTTTTTAAGCCAAAGACGGAGGGCAAAATATAGTAAAAGCAAAAGATATTTGTCTCGTCAGTTTTTGCATAGTTTTCATTTAATTAGAATGTGAGGAAATTAAAAGCTATGAATTTTCAACGTAATAATGAAAAAGTTGCATATAATCATGATAGTTTCAAGTAGTAGAAGCCTAAAAGCAAGAAAATTAAGTTAGCTTTTTCTTTTTTCAGCTTCCTTCGCAAAAAGGAAACAGATAGAGTTGTCTAACATAGTTTCTCAGTCTTCTATTGTTATAGTAACATGCTAAACAAACAGAACAAGGTTGAATATATATAGATGAACGATGATGCAGGCCGACATGCAATGAAATTGAAAGAAATTACACAGGCAAGTTCTCATAACGTTGAAGGAGAATTTGTTATGGCATGCATAATAAATTCTCCATGCCATGATTATGCATGTAATAAAACCTTTATGGTCATTGCCATTGTAAAATCATGACATTGCTTTAGGGTTCATTGCAAGGCTCTCTGATCCCCAAGAGATAGTATTTGGGCCGATGAAACTCGTGGAACATGCGTGCTTTAGCAGTCTTCAAAAGGTAAACTAACAAAGTCTACAAGAACATATTAATGGTAGAAAAAGAAGTATATGCGAAGCAGTGCAAATTAATGTTTAGATTTTGATGAATGAAGTATGATAATCATGGGATTAATGCAAGTTGTAGTTATCCGAAAATGGTTTTAAGTATGCAGTCATGATCATGAAATGGATTAAAGGATCACAATTCATTAGCAAAGAAAACCTTGTAGATCTGCTGAAACAAGGTTTTCGACCGAAATTAACACCAAACACAGAGTATTTAATATAGAATTGTGAAAGAGAGAGAGCTCACGGATCAAGCAGCCAAAGATCTCTAGCTCTTTAGAACCACAGATCTGGGTGGAATGAATCTTCCAGCAAGAATCAAGAAAACCCTTTTTTGACAGTATTCTCAACTGTTAAGGAGACCCCAAATTTGGACAAGAAGACAAACACAAAGAAAGAAACAAGTGACAAATTAGGAGTACGTACTAGATATTATTGTGCCTCGGGAATTGAACCAAGACTGCTGTTTGTACCTTCGGACAAAGCGTCTACCTGAAAGACTCGGTCAAGTTGTCGGATCGAATCCCGAGGAAGAAGAGTGAAAAACAAAAAGTAGCACGAAAAGGAGAAGGCTTGGAGGAATGGAAGAATGGAGAAGGGGTAGGGTTAAATAGGAAGCAAAAGAAAAAGAAAGTGATAAAGAGAGAGAAAGCCTAATGATCAAGAATTGCTATGATCTATCTTAGCAAGCTAAATGTTTTCATTATCATAAGCTTTCATTGTCGTCTCTCACTGTCGGTTTGGAGCTAGATTGGTGCAAAAGCTTAGGGCGGGAAAAAAGGTGGCGCAAAATTGGCTGGGACAAAGAGAGAGAGAGAGAGAAATCCCCACTCTACTGCCACCTTCACCCGCAACTGATAGAGACCCAAAGGAGAGAGAGAATGTTTTTCTGTTTCAATGGCGTCGTCTGTAGCTCTAGCTCTTGTATATGATGAGGAGAGGAATGAGGAAGAGAGAGAAATAGAGAGAGAGAGAGAGAGTAATGGTGATATTGGTGGGGTGACGTAATGGAACAGCTACCAGCCAAGAAAATCCCGCAAGGCAAAAGGTCTACTCTGTGTTTGCCCAAAATCCATTCCCAGTCCCTACCATTTCCTCCCTTTCTTTCAAGTCTTAACTGAAATAAAATCACAATGATGATGTTGGAGTCACCCTCTCCCCCATGGCCATGGTCTAATCCATGTTTCCATCACTTTTGTGGTCCGCTTAGTTAACTCTAATATCGTTCCATGCAGTTTACTCTTCATTTGGCTAAGCAAAAGATCAAGGACTGCAAAACTTGCTGCCTTCTCTTGTTAAGAACAAATATGGTAAATAAACATAATAGAAAAAATCACACATATAAAATAAAATTTATATGATTCGATAATTTATTTGCGTGTACGCTTTAAGTTTTTTTTTTTTATTAATTTTTTAAAACAAGAAAAAAATTACGTATTTATAGTATTTTAGCTCTATAATAACTTAAAATAACTAAATTTTATTGAACTTATATTTTGTGGACCCTTTAGGAGTTCTCCCTTGATTTTTTTTACAAAAATCTTTATACGTACCAACCAACGAAATCGTCATACTAATTCTAGGTAGGAGTCATATAAACTAAGTACTATCATACTCCAAGGTCCAGCAATTACCTTCGTTATCTATCACATTGTGTGCAAAACATTAAACATGTATAAATGTATCATCGACATACAAAAGAACTGTCTTTAATTCTTAATCCATTTTAACTAGCTACATATTATTATTATTATTATTATTATTATTATTATTTCTTTAACTTTTACAGGTTTCTTCTGCTCGTGACTGATAAGCTTCCTCTCCCACTTTCACTGTCATTATGATGCAGCCATTTTACAAAAAATCTACACTCCCTTTCTCATCGGTTTACACCATTGTTACGAAACTGCTCATATATACTTTTCTTTTTGGTTACAACATATATACTTTTTTTCTCCCTCCAGCCCGAGCCCCTTCTTTGTCTTCAAGGGGTTGTTCTTTGGGAATTAACATGCAAATCACGCCCACCAAACAACCGTACGAGCACCTAACGTGCCTCCCTTAGGTTGCTCTGTTGTTTTCAGAACCATTCCGGTCTCCGTTTCGAGTGGAGTGACTTTCTTGACAAAACCGGCTAACGAGACTCGACCCCGAGCTGAACCCAGCTGTCCTGGTCTTTGCACGGCGGGTGTGGTGGACAGTGGGTCCCGCAAGATCGTAATTGAATGAAAATACGAAATGATGGCCCCTCTGGGGGCTGGGTCTCTGTACGTGGCGGCTTGCGGTCTGGCGTGGGCTAGCCACTATCATTAAGCTCGCAACTTGAGGGGTGGAGTTTTAGCCAAGGTGTGCCCTGGGCTGTGGGTCCCTGCATGTGGTCCGTTTCCTGGGTCCTGCTCGATTGTCTCAACTGGCCTGCGTGGACGGTTAAGGTGGGTCCCTTAAGGTGGCCCCACGTCCTGCTCTTTTCTCCCAATTTTCGGTGCCACGTGAAATTTAACGAAGCTGCCAGTATTTTATTTTTTGGTCAGAAAGCCGCAAGTGTTGATTACCAACCTTGTAGGTTTTACTAATTCCTATATGTGAAGGCACCTAGCATAATGGTGGGAATGGTCTCTCAACCGTTGGATGATTAATACTATGATTTGGTTTTACAATGTGCTTTTAAGGTCCGTTTAGAATTGTCATTGAAGTTACGTTTAACTACTATTGTCAAATTTGATTACAAACATAATTATAGAATAAAAAGTTACAATTAAAAGTACTGATACAGTAATGAATTTATTCAAAATCAGGAAATGTTACAATTAGGCTTTTCGAGAGGCTTTTTTTTTTCTCTTTGTGAAAGCTTGTTAATGAGTTTGTTTAACTTATCAAAGAGGCAAAGAGGATCAAAAGATGCCGAAATTAAAATTTTAAAATGCATTTTTAATTCAATTTAATATTCATTTCACAAGAAAAGTGAAGAAGAGAGTTTAGCCAATTTCTGTAAGTACATCAGACAAGCATAACATACTTTTCAATTTAATATGAAACATGTTAAAACAATCAAATGCGGAGGCGATAGGATCTAACCTCCAACCATTGCACTTTGTCACTTTGCTGTTGAAGCGATTCCTCAATCTGACAATCTTCTCTTTGTCGATCACAGGCCTTCCAAGCACTCGAATGCTCACTAGATGGTGTATGATAAAGCAAGTGATGCTTGGTGACCGGATTCTTGCTCTCTATTTGTGAACTTGAGCCTCTCCTCTTCTGACCAACTCAAAAATCGATAGTTCAAACCATCACAAAACATCTTTTTATGGTCAGAGAATCAGTGAAATAATGGACCATTTATTTGGCATTGATTATCATAGGTTATATATGGCAATAGCCAGATTTTGTCAACCAATGATCAATGAATATGCCAACATTCTCCCACTTGATCCATATATTTCACTCACAGAAGAAACAAATCACATGAATCATGTCGATTGTTCCTCTAATGGTGAGTATTATCTTCCATGTATTACTATGTAAAATGTTTCTAAATCAACCCATTTTTACTTAATGAATAAACCTTATGTTTATTCTCGGTCCAAACAATAAAGATATTTTTCAAATAAAACTTTAGTGTATACAAATCAAATAAGAAACATCATAATATTAATAAGAGTTTCAATTACAATCAAAATGTGGAACCAAGTCTCATTCTCTCTACATGATCCTTAAATTTAAATTTGATTTTTATACCATGAAGTGACAATCAATAATTATCTCAAGTGTTTCACATGTTTATCTCTCATGTGAAATGAATTTATCATTTATGTCAAATGTGGTATCAAATATTAATCAAAGATGATAGTTATGGTAAATCGTTTTTCACTTATGGAATTGATTCTGGATCGATTCATTGTTAATTTCAACAAAAATAAAACCCTGACTTGTGCATATTAATCTCTACATTTACTAATTCCGAATGAAATATATAAAAAAAATTCCCATCATTATAAATTTGGAGATCTCTTTGGTTAATGGGAGGGGATAAGTGCTCTCTAGCTGTACAAAAGTGAAAATTTCAATGATGATCATGATTTTATCACTAAAATATCACATCACCATCTTGTAATCTTACATCATCTCACATTTCTTGTTTCTTGTATTCTTTTCAAGCTCACATTTTAATTTTTTTACTAACCACGTGCAGTAAAAACCATTGGCCCCGATACTGTGGCGAAGCACCTAATCAGAAAATAAAAAGCAATATTGCCCTTGTGCAACTAAAAATTAATAATGACAAATGAGAGATGCTGCATATAAATTGGAAAAGTGCATAGCTTGGACTTTATGATGTGGGGCTGTGGTTCAATTAAGTGGGGTCCAAAACTTCAATCATGACGGCTGTGAGACATCATTCGTTTACCGTTCCGTTAGATGCTGGCGTGGCACCGTTTCGATGGCTGAACTTGGCCGCAACCAATGGGGATGCGGCTTCTCTAATACAACTTGGGTCCCACTTAGATGTCGCAAAATTTTTTCCCCATCATCGCAAAATCTTGCAGGCGTATTGTTACTGATAATTTGTTTATAAATTTTGTGTTAGCGTAATATAAAAATTATTGTGTTGTTAAAATTTATGTTAGCATAAAAAAAGTAATTTTTTAATTTTTATTAAATTTATATATAATTTTATTGATATTTAATGGTATTAGTTTCATACTTTTTGTTTATATAATTTTTTAATCATTATGTCTTATTTAAAATTTCCTATCTATCTGTATTCCTTGTAGACTCAAAGGCTCAAATATATCTTTTTTTTTGGGCTGGAATTTTTTGATATTCAAAAGTCATTTTGAGCTTCGATAAATTTGGAGTCGGATTACGGTTAGACTCAATATTGAGAGAGTTTTTTTAATATTGTTTTCTCTATTTATAAGACTTAAACTCGAGATCTTACTTAAGGGACACCAAACTCTTTTTACTCGATCCATCAGACATTGACATGTATATCTTTTTCTGATCTTTGAAAGTGGGACCATATGGCCAATCTCTATTCATACAATCTTTACTTGGTTTTTGGAATGACCATAATTTCCTTCATTTCCTTGCAATTTCATATGGAATGGTATTTGACTATGTGCTCTAATAATCTTGATCTTATTTAATTAATTTCTACTTAGATGCTATTATAAATAAGACTTTTAAAATGATATTAAATATTGATTTAAATTATTATGTTCTCATCTTTAAAGTACGAGAGTTGTTAGGTTAGTCTGAAATTTGAGCCCCAACACCTACATTTTTTTTTCTTCCACTAAACACAAAACTACCTTTGCACCAAAGAAAATGACTTTAAAAATAGTCATTTTGAAGATCATGGATATACATTGGTCATTAAGTAAATATCTGTATATCTGTTTCTTTCAACAGAGAATTGCCTTCAACATCTCGAACTCTGTAATGACTCTCCAAAAGTTTTCTTAAATGTTTTAGTGTGAAAATCTATTTGATGATGCAATATTTCCTCGGAATGTGGGGTAGTTAGGAATTGATGGATAGCAAGAGAAATATATATCTAGAAAGTATATATAATGTATAGCAGCTGCCAGGAGTAAAGCTTACTCAAACTCGGAGTATGAATACAGATTGCCCGAAGGCCATATGTGAAAGAGATATTGACATTGTGCATATATAATATATAAATCAATCACTTTGTGTAGAGAATTGTAGGAGATCAGACTCTACCAGCTTTGAAAATGAAAACCCTTCAATATTAAAATATGAAACATAGCCCTTTCAAAGTGCCTAAACTAACTATCACCTTTTCGCTCTATGTAAAGGCCAATTCCCCAACCTAAATATCGATTTGCCTTAGCCTTGGTGTATATACATTCTTTCAGTGTAGTTTTTAGTATGGGCATATTTTTTTATCACTAGGTTTTTCAAATTTAAGTTACAAATTTGAAAAATCTAGTGATGAAAAAAAATTAAAGTGAAAATTTTAATAGTTTTATGAAGGATCCTAAATGTGTACAGAACCATAGGCTCTACAAATTAAGAGTATGGCAATATTCACTTATCATGTTATTTGGCTTTTGTTTCTTTAGGGTTTTTGGTAAACCTTAATTAGTTCGAATTCATTTGTCTTACAAAAACGAAATTTGCGTTGAAATTTGATAACAAAGTTGTGCTACTCGAAATCAAACTGTACGTGAATATTGCATGGGCAAGCTACGCCATTTAGATGATAAGGAAAGTCAACCACAATTCAATTAAGAGTGATCATCAGTGCTGGAGTTCTCCGGCCTTAGACTGAAAATTAACTCACACTGTAAGAGAAACGAATATTTGACGGTAATTTTTATTTGACAGCAATTTTTAGCGTCGTTTCATTAACAAATGCAGTCAAATTTTTTATTTTATATACGTTAGTAGTGATTATTTGACTGAAGTCATGAATTTTAAGCTAACAACGTTTTTTTAATGATATTTTGGGAAAATATTGAAATACTTTTAGATACATTTATAAACACAGCCAGTTAGCAAAAGAAAAAACGTGGTTGAATATCTTATTTTCTGCTGTATTGACGTCACAACACTTCTGAAATGCATAACGTTTTCGATGGGCAATGAAATTAGGAATTTGAGCTTGACTTTTTCCGCACTCTCATTGAAACGTTGGTGAAACTGGGTCTTCATATATTAATCATTCATGGTAGACTAACTACTAAGGCAAACTGCAGCGAAAGTGCCTAGAATATAACAATAACTCAATGACATTTCAATCATTTCTATTCCTCAAATGATATGGCCAATGTCCAATCAAGAATATTCATTAACCACGGCTCAAAATATGTCACCATTGAGTGTTAGTATTACGCAAATCTTACACAAACCTGACACCATAAATTATTTGGTTCTTAGAGCTGATTCTGGTGAAATCAAACATTTTATAATCCTATATATACAATTTCACCATTTTATTTATTCAACAAAGAGAAAAAAAAAATAAAGAACAGTGCCAAAGGCTTAGAATATTTGCAAATTTAGATATAAAAAGATGTTGACAAACTATTGTGTGGCAAACGTGTGAAGTTAAGAATTGTAAGTTGTGGTCGATTTAGGGTCCGTGAAGCATAGTTTTTAGTTGCAAAGGTGCTTTTATTACCTTATTGTTACCTTTTTTAGAGTTTTATTGAAATCTTGTTTTTTCTTTTTGTTAATTCCGCAACCTTCGGATTGTTTTAAAAAAATTTTGACTTATCAAAAAATATTGCATGTTTTGTCTTTCAACTTCCTTTGCCCATTTTCCTGTTTATGGGCTAATGAGATAGCAAATCTCAAGTATTGGCTTCATTAAGGTTATCTTAATTTGATTGTTACTTTTTTTAATGATAAATAAATAAACAAACAGCAAATAACAAAAAGCAAACACCAAAGACAATAATTAAAGAGAGGGTAAGTATTTTTTTTAGGATTTATATATGATGCACTGACAGTGTATAGTTTCAATGCACCAGAAGTTGACACCTTATCAATAGACCCTTATGAGCAAATTAAAAAAAATTATTTATATTTACTTTTAAGGGCCTATTGATGAGGTGTCAACCTCTGGTGCATTGACAGTGTATAAAAACTATACACTGTCAGTGCATTATATACAAATTTTTTTTATCATAAATTACTAGTTAATAATTTGTGTTTTCTAGCATCTAATTGTTAGTTAATATGCGTTTAGCTTTCATAAAAGAAGCTAATGATAATTCAGTTGTTCACTTTTATTTTGCTAAATAAATGATAACTCTTACCTAAAATTAAATAATAATTTACTAGAACAAGACATGGGTAGATTTTATGATTGCATTTTGGTTTATAAGTCACCTTCGAAATTATAATGCCAATTATAACTACGATAAGATGAAAAAGATATGAGAACAATTAAAGGGGCAAATAAGTGGGTTGAATGATTAACTAGGATCATTACCTAAGACATAATATGATATATAATTACGTTTTTAATTAATGCGCAAATTCTAACATTTACAATTTGCTTCTGATCAATTCAAACATATAAAAGCATAGTTTTTTTTTCTTATTAATTGTTATTTTATCATGTATAGAATTAATATATATACACTTATTATTAGTAAAGTAACCGATATTAATTAGTAAAAGTTTTAATTGAAATTATTCATATATATTTTGAAATTTTCTCGATGCCATAATACTTGTTAGCAAAATGATAATCGAACATGTTCAACTGTGCTAATCCCGTCAGTAGATTTTGAACACCTGTGATGGAAGGCATAGTTATCTGTAATAGGATTATAAATTAATACTAACCTAACCAACAATTGGTTGGCGTGGGTGGCAAGCGGCCCTCGTCCCTTAAGTAAGGTCAGGGTTCGAATCCTGACTTGTGTATGGAGTGCTAGTGTTGGAAGGGGGACAAGCTTAACCACGCTCTGCTTCTCCCGACTCCGGAATAGTCACCGAAGGTTCGACCAAAAAAAATTAATAGTAACCTAGGCCCATGCTATTGTGAAGGTTAATATAACTCCAAATTTAGACCAAGTGTTGAATAAATTGACGTTGTAAGCCCACAAAACCTGCTGTTTATTGTGCTTAGAATTAGACACAATCAGACAAAGCCCAATTCAACACAAAAAGAAAACATGGTAAAACCCTGTCGAGGGTTTTAAACAAAGACGGCGGAAGGCAAGTGTCTTAGTGCGGTTAAACAAACACTTTCGACATTGCAAAAGCAGAATGGGCAAAATTCTCTTTCTTCTTCTTCCTCTTCCTATCTCTGCACTCTCCTTGGCGACCGCAGTCAAAACTTGGTGCCCTTTTTAGTTCTGCTAGCCTGAGTTGGGCTGGGTTAATCTCAATAGTGCCTAATTTTCCTTCTTTGTAATTCTTTTTAAACGATCTTTCACAGCCCCTAATTGTTTCTAAACATGATGAAGAAGAGACTTCTCTCGCGTCATTTCTTCTTCAAAACCAGAAGAGCAGTAACAACCTCAGCTGCTGTTCCACTGGACCCCTCATACGCCACAGTTTCATCCATCCCCACGGACCATAATTCCTTTTGTCTCTCCTTGACAGAGCAACTCATTAATCGCGGCTTGCTATCCTCTGCGCAGAAACTCATTCAACGCATCATTTCTCAGTCTTCTTCAGTCTCTGATGCTTTGTCAGCCGTTGATTTCGTCACTGCTCGTGGTTTGGACCTTGATTCATCCTCATACGTTGCTCTGTTTAAGAAGCTTGTGCAATCAGGGCATCCCCAATTGGCCCACTCTATTTACTTCGATAACATTATTGGTAGAGGTATCTATCCCGACTCCTCCATTGTTAATTCCATAGTCATATGTTTGTGTAAGTTAGGGAAGTTAGAGGAAGCGATAATTCTTTTCGACCGGCTTAAAATGGATGATTCTTGTGAAAAACCTGCCTTTAGTGCTCTTGTTAGGCAGCTTTTCGTGCAAGAAAGATTTTTGGATGCGTTTGATTACTTTGTTACAGAGAATTATATTGGTATTGACTTGGGTTGCTGGTATTATAATGTGTTGATCGATGGACTCTGTCATAAAGGGAACTTAGAAGAAGCTAAACAAATGTTTGATTTAATGAGTGAGAGAACGGGATTGTCGCCCAAGCTTCATTCGTATAAGTCTTTGTTTTATGGTTTTTGCAAACGAGGCTGCTTCTTGGAGGCGGAGTCCTTGTTTGGAGAAATTGAGTCACAGGGTTTCTTTGTGGATAAGGTGATGTACACTTCATTGATAAATGTATATTGTAAGGATAGGAAGATGAAAATGGCAATGAGAGTTTACTTGAGAATGCTCAAGACGGGTTGTAAGCCGGATCATTATACTTATAACACGTTGATCCATGGTTTTGTTAAGATGGGTTTGTTTGATCAGGGCTGGGTGTTATACAACCAGATGGTGGAGCAGGGACTGCAGCCTGGTGTGGTGACGTATCATGTTATGATAAGTAATTACTGCAGGGAAGGTAAGGTAGATTGTGCTTCTATGCTTCTGAAAAACATGGTCAGCAACAATTTAGCTCCAAATGTCCACTGTTACACCGTTTTAATCACTTCCTTTTATAAGGAGAACAGGCTAATGGAAGCAGATGAACTGTACAAAAGCATGCTGACTGGTGGCCTTGTCCCAGATCATATTCTGTTCTTCAAACTTATGAAGATGTACCCAAAGGGGCATGAGCTTCACGTTGCTCTTATGATTATGGATGCAATAGCCCTTAATGGGTGTGGGTTTAAACCACTATTGCTCCCAGTTTCTTCTACTGAAGGTTTGGAGCAAAAAATTGAGCTTTTGATTGCCGAGATTGTGAAAAGCAACTTTAGTCTAGCCAACATTGCATTCAGTATAGTTATCAGTGCCTTGTGTGAGGGAGGAAAATTAGATACTGCATTGGATTTCATGGATAAAATGGTGAATCTAGGATGTGTGCCTCAGCTTTTTACTTACAATTCCTTGTTGAAGTGTCTTTCCCAGAAGGGTCTTTTTGAGGATGCCAAATCCGCACTTGATCTCATGCAAGATCAAGGTATCTTTCCAGACCAGGCAACTTATTTGATAATGATAAATGAACACTGTAAACGTGAGGATCCGGCATCAGCTTTTGATATCCTGGACCAAATGGAGGAAAAGGGAATTAAACCTGGTGTTGCTATTTATGATTGCATAGTAGGTTCTCTATGCCGACAAAAAAGGATGTTTGAAGCTGAAAATATGTTCATAAGGATGCTTGAGTCTGGAGTGGATCCTGATGAGATTGTTTATATGACAATGATTAATGGCTATTCAAAGAATGGGCGAGTCACTGAAGCCTGTCAACTATTTGAGAAAATGATAGAGGATTCTATTAGGCCGACTTCTTATTCTTACACCGCACTGATTAGCGGGCTAGTGAAGAAAAACATGACTGATAAGGGATGTACGTATCTTGATAGGATGTTGGGTGATGGTCTTGTGCCAAATGCTGTACTGTACACCTCTCTCATCAGCAATTTCTTGCAGAAGGGAGAGTTTGAATTTGCCTTCAGATTAGTTGATTTGATGGACAGAAACCAGATCGAGCATGATGTGGTCACTTATATTGCACTGGTCAGTGGTGTTTGCAGAAACATTACCAGCAGGCCAAGATGGTGCTCTACAAAGAGAGGCTCTGAAAGAGCAAGAGAAATGTTGTTCCAACTGCTCCATCATCGCTGTCTCCTGCTACGAGAAAAGAATTTAAGAGTTTCTGATAGTTCTCCTGAAGCAATGAAATGCTTTGCATTGAAGGTCGTGCAGAAAGTTAAAGAAACAAGGTTTATGCCAAATTTGTACCTCTACAATGTTATAATTTCTGGATTTCGTGAGGCAGATAGGATGCAGGATGCATATGATCATTTTGAATTGATGCAAAAAGATGGTGTCTGTCCCAATCAAGTGACTTTTACCATACTTATGGGTGGACATATTAAAGCTGGTGAAATTGATCATGCCATAGGCTTATTTAATAAAATGAATGCAGATGATTGCACTCCAGATAGAGTTGTGTACAGCATTTTAATAAAAGGCCTTTGCCAGGCTCGTAGATTACTTGAAGCATTGTCACTTTTACATGGAATGCACAAGAGGGGGCTCAGTCCTTGTATGGCTACTTATAAATATTTACTTGCACATTGTTGTGCCAGCTATCTCAGCATCCCCGCGTTCAAGTTATTTGAAGAGATGCTTTCTCATTATGTTGAGCCTCCACAATATCATTATAACTGGTTACTTTGTATCTTATGTGAACAAAAGAAATTGCAGGAAGCTTATATAGTATTTGATGCAATGAGTCAAAGGGACAAGTTTCCTTTTAGATCAACAGAATAGTTTCTGCTAGAAACATTTAAACAAACAAGGAGAACTTGACTTTGGTTTTATAATTCAAGATGATATCCCTGCATAATTGACATAGTTGGTAAGCAAAGTGTTTTCTGTAGATTTCTATTGTACTTTTTCCACTGCAGCATGGTTCTCTAATATGTTCTTTTATTTAAAATGTAGCTTAATTAACTTCCGGCGCAAGCATTGCTGTATACAAGTCATTCATCCCTCTTCTGGCGATTGCTGGAACAAAGACGTTAATTTGCTGGTTACAACAACCATGTAAGTTTTGCTTCTGGCAAAAAAAAAAGTTTACTTTCTAAAACTTGTACAAAATTTTCATATAAAAGAAATTATATGTAATAATTCGAAACTTCGAGTTCTTGCCATGTTGACAGTAACATGTTTGAAAAGGCAAAGGCCTTAGGTTAGCTCATTTGAATTTGATGTAGCTATGTGGTAATGCCTTGGCCTGTTCAACAAAGCAATTTTTTTTTGAAGGAATAGCTAGGATTCTATGTATTTCTACCTAAAAACTTTTTCAAATAAAATACTTAATTCTGAGACCATTAATGAAAAACTTGTCGTTGAATAGCAGTCTAAGCGAAGGCTTGTGCATAAGTCATTCAATGTTTCATTATTTTTTTTTAATTGGATGACTAATATTTCATTCAATAGTTCATTATAACGAATAGCTCTGATTCCATTCTCTTTTGCTGTGGCTAAAGATTGCATGGTTCTGCAGCAGAGTAATATTGAAGACACATTGAAAGATGTTAGTTCATTCAGGAGGATGGAATGTTGCCCAAGGTGAATAATTTTATTTTCCTTGTTGCTTTATATTTTCTATAATATTTTCAAATGCTTGTAGAAATGGTATATATCTGTCTTATTGATTCTTTAATACTTGACAATTTTTGGTGTGTTTGCAGCCCTGAGATCAAGGGGGAAGTTTTAAATTTTAATGACAGCCATCAAAGTTTGTACTTTGTGTTTACAACTTGTACAGATTCTTTCAGATTCCTTACTGTGCAACTTACGGGTAATCCAACATGAATGTTGTATTTAAACATTAAGGAGTTTGTTCTCTTCTTTAAAATGCTTTACTTAGTGATATATGTGCTGATGGCTGGGTTCCTGTTGTTACAACTGTTGATATGGTCAACCTTAAAGTAGAAGGTGAGTAAGATGAAGAGCTTAAGAACAGCCATTTTACTGGCCGTGAAGAGTCACAAGTGTTTTTTATTGCTGGCAAAAATATGATGCTGAGTGCTGGCTCTCGTAAACATCTGATAAAAGGCATGTTTTAGCTGCAGCCTTTGCACTCTGCAAGGGTTCAGATTTTCAACGCAAGTTGATGTTGGCCATAGATTGTACGGTGCGAAAGACTGCTGAAGACAAGTGCTTTGCTTTGGCTAATCATTTAACATTATTTACTTTGGGAGGCAGGCAGGTGTGTGTTGATTCTCAAGCTTCACTTTTACGGAAGGGAAGAAAGGATTTAGCTGTGAAATAACTGTTATACTTCGTGTAATTTAGATGAATCTTTCCTGCAAATTTGAGGCTGATTATATGCATAAAAGGTGAATGATACCCTTTGTTCTCGTCTTTTACCTTTTCATTTGGTTAGCAAGAATTTTTCTTGATTACTGGTGCATGCCTCTGCATCTAGGGCTGGTAATCGGTGTATATAATTCGTATAGAGTAGGGAAATTTCATTTCACAATTCATGTTGACATAGTAAATATATTTTTTTTAGTTTTTGTATTCATGTGTCACGTGTTTTTTATTTATTTCATTTTTGTATTGTATTATCATGTCATATTTAGGATGGTAGGTTTGCATCATTTATATTGTAATTTGAAAACGATGGATAGATATTGAATTCACTTGTATCCATGTAGTCAATGGTATCTCGAATTGAATTTTGAATGATGAAATTACTGCTATTGAGATCAAAGTTCTGATGATGATGAAATTACTGCTCTATCTTCTATTATTTTTAGCTTGCCTTAATAGGATGGGATTTTCCGGAAATATGCGCAAAAAGAAAAAAAAAATACATTATGTAATTATATATGTATGACATTGAAGAATTCCCTGACACAATCACGAGGATCTCCCAGTATTACAAAGTATTGCAGCAATGAAAGAACAAAACAATGTTTGAAACAAATTGAAATTAGCGATGCAATGTGATAAACTCAAAGGCCAGGAGTGAAAGGCACACCTGAGTCTGGCAGCCATGATCTTCCAGCAATGAAGTTAGCTACTGTGAACTTTGACGCTTCAGTAGCGCTGGTTATCACTCGATAACCCATCCAATTCACCCTTCTGCTCGTCGAAGCAGCTGGGCCAATATTTTTGTACTCTCCATAGTACAATGTATTTAGAGCGAAGTCACCGTCCCATTCGAGCCAGCCAGCTGGATCCACCAAGGAATCAAGATAAGTCTGCATGAAAACAGTACGGGAGTACTCCTTCCATGGTCGTCCTAAGAACGTTTGGAATGAACCAAGCTGCGGCGTAAGGTCTGCGGCAGCCATCACTCGAGAATTATGGATTGAAATGCCTGTATTTTGGTTAGGGTCGGTCCTACCTTGGGCAGTTACTGTATTCTTTTGCTTATCCATTGGCCTTCTTGCATAAATCATGCAGTTTTGCAAAACCACAGCTGCATTACCAAAAATGAAGTCCACGGTGCCATATATGTAGCATTCTTTGTAGAACTGTCGCTGGGAATGAACGTAGAGCGTGTCTTGGTATCCCTCAAAGCCGCAGCGGTAGAAGACGGAAAGATCAGAGCCTGATCTCAGGGCCACAGCTTGATGATTCTCTGGTCCTGCGGAGTTGCGGAATGTTATGCCACGGGCAATGAACCCTTCACCAGTCACCGCTGAAACCATAACATTCATCTCAAGAATCAGTTATGCACTTACAGATCATCAAAATGATAACTAAATTAAGTGTTCTTACCAACAGTTGCAGAGTTGAAAGTGGTGAAACCAGCTCCAACACTTCTGCTGCCAGTGATAATGGTGTTTCTCAATCCATCTCCAACCAACATAATATTCTTCAGCTTGTTGCCAATCTCAAAATTTTCCCTGTAAATCCCACTCTTCACACGTATCGCAAATCTCCCATTTCCACTCCTTTTCGAAGCTGCATCAAGCGCTTCCTGGATAGTCCTATAGTTCCCTGACCCGTCTTGAGCCACCACAAGGTTTGGTGTCGGCGAAGACGACTGCAAGAGCTTTCTGTCACCGGCCTTGAGCCAGCTGGGAAAGCCGTGTTTATAAGTTCGTGGCACAAATGAAGCATTCTTGTTCAAAGCCAAAGTATTGCTTATCAGCTTTGAGACATTGTTGGACATAATCAGGGGCAACATAAAATCAGAAACTCCAAGCTCGACGAAGCCTGTCCGACAGGTCTCCAGGTTGGTCAGGGCAGTACTTAGCCAGGTTTGCACGTCGAAATCGGTGCATTTTGTGGTGTCCAACGTTTGGTTGAGTTGAAGAATGGTTTCTTCGTAAAGTTTCAAGCAATCGGCCCATGCAGCCTTCTCCTTGTCATTTCGACATTTCTTCCCGAGCCACCTGTTGTGACTCTGAGCACTAAGTGCACGTTCTAAGGCTATTTGAACTGCCATTTTGCGGAACTCAGATTTTTGTTTAGGCGCGTTGCTTTGGGCTTTCTGGCGCATGAAATACTTGCAAGGTTGAGGGTTTGGGGTTTTGTCGCACCAATGGTCTATTCCATTAGTGACTACAGAAGAAAGGGTTGGCGAAACCAATGAAATGGACATGAACAACAAAACTAAGGCAAGCTTAGTCGCCATTGATCGATCTGATTATTTTGGAACTCAATTTGCTGATCTACAGGTTGCAATGTCGTGATCATGCATGTTAGAATATTGTAGTTTATATAGAGGATAAAGGAGACTACCTGTGCTCGCTTTGACAGGGTGGCATGAAGTATGAAACTTGAAAAATGACAGTAATCAAATTATAGCTTTCCAAGCTTGTAATGAAAAATAATAATGATTCAAACAATCTAAACTGTTCTCTTACTTTTTTTGAATTATATCTTATTCAATAATTAGTTTGTGCATTATCTGATAACATGATCTGTAATAAATTTATTGTAATTTATTGTGCGACACGTTTGTTATATATATTTGAGTAAATAAAGTGTTTTATTAATCCAAAAGTAAAAGAATCTGTGAATTGATTATGCTATTCGAGAGCTTGGGATGATTAATGATTCATGGTTTAATAATTTCATGATTTGATATGTCAAAAATGTAACAGTACGTTGTATTATTATTTTATGGTATGGATATGGAAAGAGTCTGTTGGCTGAAAGTTGCAAAGATTTTCTACCCCATAAAATTTTATATATAGGAGCTGCGCATGTCTCCATTCTGGTTTAATCTTGAATTGTTCATAGATTCATCTAAGCTGGTTTTTTGCCCCTTAATCAGCATGAAACTTCTCTACTGCCCATGGGAAGCTGCCGGCCAGTAGTACTCTCTTCTCCTCCTCTTCTTCTGAAATGTGTGATTTTAGCTGGCGTTGGATGTAATTCTGACTTTCATCATGCTATTGCTGCTGACTTTGAATGGTCGCGAGCATGCAGCGACAAAACGCGTGAGTGAGTTCTGGTCAATCATGACAAGAACTTTGATTCTGTCAAGAATTGGAAACTTGGCTTTCCCATAGGTGGAAAGTTGACATAAACGGATGATCAACCCTATTCTCTTTATTTATCGTTTATAATTTCAAAGGCAGCAGAGATGTTGGTGTTGGTATTTCTTAATTCATTAATGTAGCATGAAGGATATATGAGATCAAGATGGTTCCATGAAAAACCAAGTTTTTCAAAGACATTATTCTGAAAAAAAGTCAAATATGTGCCTTTTGTCCTCTAATCACCATCACAAATTACAATGTAAGGTTGTGATTGGGCCTGCTTAGATAGGTCATTGGCCTTTGTGGATGCTTGAATAGAAGCTTTCTGCTTGTAAATGTGTGTCCAGTCTTTCTGTCAAGGACAAAAGCCATACCTATTTAATTGGGTTTAGGACTGCTCTGTAATTGGTCTCCACGACCCTATTTTTTGGGTTTTATAAGGTCTTCAAGTCCTTGTAATTGGGCTCTGCGAACCTGATTTTCTAGTTTCTTCAGCTCTTCTCAGTCTGTATTTTCTGGGCTAATTCTGCACTGTAATTGGGCTCTACTTTCTTGAAATCTTCCTTGTCTGTGTTTTCTCGGCTAATCCGGAAGCATTTGGGACATGTGTATTGACAATGAACAAAAAGCAATTAAAAAAAATAAATGTAATGAATAATGATAATTCTGCCATGTACATGTATAGGACATCTTCAGAGGCCAGAGGTGAATGGCACACCAGTTGCCGGTAGCCATGACCCCCCAGCAATAAGGCTTTTAACAGTGAAACCTGACGCCACACTTGGGCTTGTTATTACATGAAAACCACGCCATTTTACCCTCCATTTAGTTGAAGAAGCTGGTCCATAATTCTTGTACTCCCCATAATACAATGTGTCAAGAGCAAAGTTAGAATTGCCCCATTTCGACCATCCTGCAGGACTAACTAAGCTGTCCAGATAAGTTTGGAGGACAACGGTTCGAGAATATTTCTGCCATGGCCTCCCTAAGAATGTTCTAAATGCACGAACCACTGGCTTAAGATCACTTGCAGCTAAAATTCTTGAATTATGGATTGCGATCCCTGTGTTCTGGTAAGGGTCACCGCGGCCTTGTGCAGTGATCATGTTTGCCTGTCCCTTCAAGGGTCTTCTAGCAAAGATTGAGCAGTTTTGTAAAACTACTGCTGCATTCCCAAATATGATGTCTACAGTGCCATAAATGTAACATTCTCTGTAAAATTGCCGCTGCGAATGTACCATGAGGGTGTCTTGGTATCCCTGGATGGCACATTTGTAGAAGACTGAGAGATCCGAGGCTGAACGGAGGGCAACGGCTTGGCCTTTTGTCGGACCGGCTGTGTTGCTGAATGTTATATCCCGAGCGATGAATCCAGGGCCATCAATGCCTACAGTCAGGAAAGTTCCAGGATTTAATCTCCTCATTGCATTATAATTACTGATAGTACGGTTAGAAAAAAATCCTTACCAGCAGTAGCTGAGCTGTAGGTTGTGTAGCCTGTTTTAACACTCCTGCTGCTGGTGACTATTGTATGCTTGATGCCATCACCAATCAGCATAATGTTACGGTTTGTGTTGGCAACCTCAATGTTCTCCCTGTAAACACCTCTTTTTACATATATAATGAATCTGCTAGTCCATTTCCTCTTTGCAGCAGCATCTAGAGCAGCTTGAACGGTCCTAAAATTTCCTGAACCATCTTTTGCCACCACAAGATGTGCCTTCACTTTTGTCAATGAAGATTGCAGCAGCCGCCTGTCGTGCCTCGAGAGCCAACTGGGAAAAACTTCTGTAAGATTACTTTTGTGCAAGAAAACACCATTCAGAGCTAAACTGTTACTAATCAGCTGGGATATGTTATTGGATGTCATAGGCGTCAGAAAATCAGAAACATTGAAATCCATGAACCCTGCTTCGCATGTTTGGATATTGGTCAGGGCTGCGCTTAGCCACGTTTGTGCATCAAAATCAGTGCAACTCCTTCTCCTGGTCTCTAGGCCTTGTAGAGTAAGGTTGAGTTGAAGAATGGTATTATCGAAGAGCTTGAGACAATCTCTCCATGCCGCCTTCTGCTGCCAGTTCTCACAACTTTGTCCAAACTCCAGGACATTCTTTTCGGCCATGAGGGCTGTTGGATTATGCCCTTAGAACCATTCATTAGATGATTGACTTTGGCATTTTTTTATGTATCATGACATTTTATTTATCATAGTTCATTATTATATTTGTCTTATAACTGCGTAATATAATCTTATATAATAATGTCCTTAGAATAGTAATAACACACTATTCTTAAAGTATCCCTAGTCAAGTATTATTGTGAACAAGGATAACAATGATACGATAAGACTAGTATGTGGTTGACTGATGACCATTGTCATAGATATAGGATATCAAGTCATCACATAGGTACATGTTAGAGAACTATGTACTGGATCGACCCTCCATGAGAACGCTACATGGATTGTTATATGAATGTCATAAGCGATTCTCATAGTGATGATGGTGTATGTGATCCTTTGACTTGAGATCATCAGAGATCCCAACATAGAGAATTGCATACTTTAATGCTGCTAGATGTCATTCGTAACAGGATGGACTATAAAGGTAGTAATTGGGTATGCCTTGATCTATGTATAGGGATGTTGAGTGATCAAGATAGGATTTATCCCTCTTATATAACAAGAGTGATGTCTTGGGCCCTTTGATAGAGTGAGACTAAGAAATGCATGGCCGTGCTCGAATAAGTCGATATGAGATATTGATTTTATTTGTTTAATTAGTCTACTCAGGAATCAAGAAACGCTGATTAGACTATACAAGTGTGACACATTCCATGACTTGTGTCTAATCAAGACATCATAGGATAAAGGGATTAGACTACACGGTAACATCTATCACGAGTAAGGTTATGTCGAGTCATTGACATTCTCGTTACATGGGTAGTAATGATGTGTTGCTAGATACCGCTCATTGCCTATGACAATTTTGTCATTGCCATTGTTTTGAGAACCTATTGGGTCGCACACTTAGAACGGATCAATGAGGAGCTTAATTAATCCTATTCTGAATTGGATTAAGGATATAACTAATCCTATTCTGAATTGGATTAGGGATATAACTAATCCTATTCTAAGTAGGATTAGAGTTTTGTTTGGCAGTAAATTTTAGGGTAAAATTTACTGCCTATAAAAAGGATGTTTTTCTAAAACATAGCCGCACTTTTTAAAAACAAAAAAAAAAAAACATTCTTTTAATCGAAGCTAGCAGTTCGGTTAAAAGAATCAAAACGCTCCTTAAGGCATCTGATCGTGAGACGTTCAAGAGTCGTAAGATCCGTTCGTGTGGATACCATAGAGGCAGGAACGAAAAGTTGCTGCTTGTGATTCGACCAAAGACAGAAAAAGCAGAGAAAAACGTTAGGTAAAATCTCGAAACCCTAATCAGGCAACCCTCCGAATCGATTCTGGTGGAGGCCGAATGTTTTATTTCCGCTGCGTGTTTGTTTCGGTTTCCTTCACTGGTATCCGAGCCAGATTCGGAGTCCCTGATTTGTTTTGATAAAAGCATGATCTCTGGTTACTTTCTGTTTATGATTACATGCAATCGTTTTAATGAGATTAATACGGATTAGAGTGTATATGATATATTCAGAGGCTACAAATCGAATTGTTGAAATTATATATATGATATATATCAATTTCGATTCAACTTATATGTGAGATATAATCTGTGATGCGAATTAATAATGGCGTTTCTGTTTTGCATAAACGTTATGTATAATCTGTGATGCGAATTATTAATGGCGTTTCTGTTCTGCATAAACGTTATGTATAATCTGTGATGCGAATTATTAATGGCGGTTTCTGTTCTGCATAAACGTTATGGAAGAACAGAAGAATGTCGAAAGATTGAAACACTTTTAGATAAGAGTTCTAATGCGACTAAAATTATAGTCAGTATGAGATACTGGCTGGAACATCCTGATAAGATTAGGACACTTCCGGATAAGGGGCGTTGGCAGTATGAGATACTGTTGACCTTTTTTTTTTTTCGGGGGCTCCGCCCCCAAACCCCCGCAAGGGGCGCTGCCCCTTGACCCCGCCCGCTGACCTGCCAGCGGGACCGCAGCCCAGGGGCTGCCGCCCCTGGGAACCCCGCAGTCAGGGTTATAATTCGTTTCAAATGTGCCTCATTAATAAAACTAAAAAATTAAAAATTGCATTACACTTGTTTGTATAACACGGTGGTTGATGTTTGAGCATGGTGCATAGTTATAGCCCTAGCCCAATATGATTGTATTTTGGTGGTTGTAAATTTTAATAAATACGACCTGCGTGTCGTGCCTTGTTCTTGAAATTCTTGTTGTACATTCTTTTCTCATCTTACTCCCCTCGAATGTAACTCGAGGTTTCTCTTAAACTATGTAATTGGAGCTGACAACCATGCAAAGGATGACCGAAGAGGCACTTGGAGAAGATGCTATTACCCTTAGGTTAACCCTTAGGGTTTCTCATTGGCTTGGGAAATCCATTTAGTTTGGGCTATAACTATGTCACGTTTATTTTATTGCTTAATTGCATGAGATGCATGGTTATTTTGTACGTTTATGATATGAAAATCATATGATAATTTTAGAAAAGTAAAATTGGTGAGATCTTATTCAATAAACTAAGAAAATCCCTCAAATTAAATTAAGTCAATAAAAGATGCCTACCAATGAATAGCACTCGTCAAGGCTAGAATCGATTTTGTTATGTTTGCCAAAGCAAAATATCATATCTATCTTAGTAAGACGCGATGGGATAATAGTGATATCCAAAGGCTATAAATTGGGTTGACTTAACTAAATTTCCTCAATGTGATTGGGAATTTAGAGGCATAAAGTTGGGCTTCCATTCATGGGATGAATTAGAACAAGTGTTGTTCACCCAACTATCCAAGAGTTACATGAGATGTAATTGGTAAGTGTTGCCTACCTAAATAGCCAAATCTTGGGCGATTAGCCAAAGCTAACTCTAGATAAGGTGAAATATGGATCTTGGCCCACTAGAGAAATTATGTGATAATTTTTCCGAATTAATAGTGAGGGTTGTTGATTCGATAAAAATAGTGGGAGCATCATTTAATAAATATTTAATTAAATGAATGCATTCATGATACTTATATTTTGCATAATTTTGTTGTAGATTACCATGGCATCAAACACAAATAACACACTTTCACTGCGATCTGTCCTTGAGAAGGACAAGTTGAATGGGACAAACTTCCTGGATTGGTACAGGAACCTGAGGATAGTCCTCAAGCATGAAAAGAAGTTGTATGTCCTTGAAATTCCTTTACCTGAAGAACCACCCTCTAATGCTCCAAGGGCAGAAAGAGATGCTTATAAGAAGCATCAAGATGATGCATTGGATGTTAGTTGCCTTATGCTTGCCTCCATGAATCCTGAGCTTCAAAAGCAACATGAGGAAATGGATGCGTTCGATATGATCGAGCATCTCAAGCAACTCTATGAAGAGGAAGCTAGGCAAGAAAGGTACAATGTCTCTAAGGCATTGTTTCAGTGTAGGATGGCAGAGGGGACTCCCGTTGGTACTCATGTGCTCAAGATGATTGGGTACACTGAAAACCTTGAAAGATTGGGATTTCCTTTGGGCCAAGAGTTGGCCACTGATGTGATTCTGCAATCGTTGCCAGACAGCTACAGTCAGTTTGTTGTTAATTACAACATGAATGAAATTGACAAGACTCTGCCACAGTTACTTAGCATGTTGAAAACAGCTGAATCCAACATGAAAAAGGCCAAGCCCAAAGATGTCTTAATAGTTAAGAAAGCTAAGGGCAGGGCTAATGCAAAGGGCAAGAAAAAGGGTAATAAAACCAATGGCAAGTTCAAGCCCAATGATACTACACTGAAGCCTAAAGGTGGGGTTGCCAAAGAAGGGAAATGCTTCCATTGCGGTGAGACCGGACATTGGAAGAGGAATTGCAACAAATACTTGGAAGAGCTAAAGAAGAAGAAAGGAAGTGAGACTTCCACTTCAGGTATTTATGTTATAGAAGTTAATCTATCTACTTCTTCATCATGGGTATTAGATACTGGATGTAGTTCTCACATTTGTGTAAATGTGCAGGAACTCAAAAGGAGTAGATCGTTGACTAAGGGCGAGGTCGACCTGCGAGTGGGAAATGGAGCAAGGGTTGCTGCATTAGCTGTAGGAACTTATATTTTGACATTGCCCACAGGGCTTGTTTTAGAATTAGATGATTGTTATTATGTGCCTTCCATCACTAAAAACATTATTTCTATTTCTTGTTTGGACAAGAAGGGTTTTTCATTTATAATAAAGGACAACTGTTGCTCCATTTATTTAAATGATATCTTTTATGGTAGTGCACAACTAATTAATGGTCTTTACATTCTAAATCTTGATATGCCCATTTATAACATAAATGCTAAAAGGATTAAATCTAATGATCAAAATCCAACATATCTCTGGCATTGTCGCTTGGGACACATAAATGAGAATCGCATTTCCAAACTCCATAAAGATGGACTTTTGGACTCATTTGATTTTGAATCGTATGAGACATGTGAATCTTGTTTGATGGGTAAGATGACAAAAGCCCCTTTCAAAGGACATAGTGAAAGGGCAAGTGATTTATTGGGCTTAGTACATACAGATGTATGTGGACCTTTAAACACACATGCCAGAGGTGGGTTTATGTACTTTATTACATTTACTGATGATTTCAGTAGATATGGCTATGTGTATCTTATGAGACACAAGTCAGAATCTTTTGAAAAGTTCAAAGAATTTAAGAATGAAGTACAAAACCAACTTGGCAAGAGCATTAAGGCACTTCGATCAGATCGAGGTGGTGAATACTTAAGCCAAGAATTGCTTGACTATCTTAAAGAGTGTGGGATTGTCTCACAACTCACTCCTCCAGGTACACCACAATGGAATGGTGTATCTGAAAGGAGAAACCGAACTTTATTAGATATGGTTCGATCAATGATGAGTCATACAGATCTTCCAGAATCCTTTTGGGGACATGCGTTAGAAACAGCTGCTTTTACACTGAACCGTGTTCCATCTAAATCGGTTCCAAAGACACCATATGAGATATGGACTGGTAAACGTCCCAGTATGTCTTTTATGAAGATTTGGGGTTGTGAGGCTTATGTAAGACGTCAAGTCTCTAACAAACTTGCACCTAAATCTGATAAGTGCTATTTTGTGGGATATCCTAAACTAACTAAAGGATATTATTTTTACAATCCCACTGAGCGCAAAGTGTTTGTAGCTCGAACAGGTGTCTTTCTAGAAAGAGAATTCATTTCTAGAAGAACTAGTGGGAGAAAAGTAGAACTTGAAGAAATTCAAGAGCTACAAGATAGCGCACCCGATGTTGAGATGGAGCCTGAGCAAGCACCACAAGTTGTTGTGGAACCAGAACCACAAGATGTTGTGGAGCAACCGCCTGCTCAAGAGACACAAGCCTTGCGTAGATCAGTTAGAACACATCGTGAGCCACAGAAATATGGATTTCTAATGACTCAGAATGGTGATGTTTTGCTCATGGACCAAGATGAGCCTACTACCTATCAAGAGGCTATAACAGGGCCAGACTCTGAGAAATGGCTTGAAGCCATGAGATCTGAGATGGAATCCATGGATGCCAACCAAGTTTGGACCTTGGTTGACTTACCCGAAAGGGTAAAACCTATAGGGTGTAAATGGGTTTTTAAGAAGAAAACCGACATGGAAGGAAATGTTCATACCTATAAAGGGCGATTGGTTGCTAAAGGTTTTAAACAAATTCATGGTATTGACTATGATGAAACTTTTTCACCAGTCGCGATGATCAAATCCATTAGGATCTTGCTTGCGATAGCTGCATACCATGATTATGAAATCTGGCAAATGGACGTCAAGACTGCTTTTCTTAATGGAAAGCTACTCGAGGATGTGTACATGACACAACCTGAGGGTTTTGTTGATCCAAAAAATGCTGGAAAGGTTTGTAAGCTACAACGTTCTATTTATGGACTAAAGCAAGCTTCTCGAAGTTGGAATCTTCGTTTTGATGATGCAATCAAAGAGTTTGGTTTCATCAAGAATGAAGATGAACCTTGTGTCTACAAGAAGGTCAGTGGGAGCACTATTGTCTTCCTGGTGTTGTATGTAGATGACATACTACTCATTGGGAATGACATCCCTACCCTTCAGTCTGTAAAGACTTGGTTAGGGAATTGCTTTTCAATGAAGGACTTGGGCGAAGCTTCCTATATACTGGGTATAAAGATCTATAGAGATAGATCAAGGAAATTAATTGGCCTAAGTCAAAGTGCATACATAGATAAAGTGCTAAAGAGGTTTAGCATGCAGGATTCCAAGAAAGGATTCTTGCCTATGACACATGGCATTTCTCTCTCAAAAGAACAGTGTCCTACAACACAAGAAGAGAGAGAACGTATGAGTAAAGTTCCATATGCATCTGCTATTGGATCCATTATGTATGCCATGTTATGCACACGTCCCGATGTCTCGTATGCCTTAAGCATGACGAGTAGATATCAAGTTGATCCTGGTGAACGTCACTGGATCACTGTCAAGAATATTCTTAAGTACTTGAGAAAGACTAAGGATACATTCTTGATATATGGAGGTGAGGAAGAGCTCATTGTAACAGGTTACACTGATGCTAGCTTCCAAACTGATAAAGATGACTATAGATCGCAGTCTGGTTATGTGTTTTGCCTTAATGGTGGTGCTGTGAGCTGGAAGAGTTCAAAGCAGGCGACAGTGGCCGATTCTACAACAGAGGCTGAGTATATAGCTGCCTCTGAAGCTGCTAAGGAGGCTGTTTGGATCAGGAAGTTCATTACTGAGCTTGAAGTTGTTCCTAGCATTGTAGATCCGATTGAGCTCTATTGTGACAACAATGGAGCCATCGCACAAGCTAAGGAACCTAGATCTCACCAACGATCCAAACATATACTACGGCGCTTCCATCTCATTCGAGATATCATCGAGAGAGGAGATGTGAGGATATGCAAAGTACCAACTGACGATAACATCGCCGACCCACTGACGAAGCCTTTGACGCAGCAGAGACATGATCGTCACACTAGGTCACTAGGTATTAGATACATGAGTGAATGGTCTTAGTGCAAGTGGGAGATTGTTGGATTATGCCCTTAGAACCATTCATTAGATGATTGACTTTGGCATTTTTTTATGTATCATGACATTTTATTTATCATAGTTCATTATTATATTTGTCTTATAACTGCGTAATATAATCTTATATAATAATGTCCTTAGAATAGTAATAACACACTATTCTTAAAGTATCCCTAGTCAAGTATTATTGTGAACAAGGATAACAATGATACGATAAGACTAGTATGTGGTTGACTGATGACCATTGTCATAGATATAGGATATCAAGTCATCACATAGGTACATGTTAGAGAACTATGTACTGGATCGACCCTCCATGAGAACGCTACATGGATTGTTATATGAATGTCATAAGCGATTCTCATAGTGATGATGGTGTATGTGATCCTTTGACTTGAGATCATCAGAGATCCCAACATAGAGAATTGCATACTTTAATGCTGCTAGATGTCATTCGTAACAGGATGGACTATAAAGGTAGTAATTGGGTATGCCTTGATCTATGTATAGGGATGTTGAGTGATCAAGATAGGATTTATCCCTCTTATATAACAAGAGTGATGTCTTGGGCCCTTTGATAGAGTGAGACTAAGAAATGCATGGCCGTGCTCGAATAAGTCGATATGAGATATTGATTTTATTTGTTTAATTAGTCTACTCAGGAATCAAGAAACGCTGATTAGACTATACAAGTGTGACACATTCCATGACTTGTGTCTAATCAAGACATCATAGGATAAAGGGATTAGACTACACGGTAACATCTATCACGAGTAAGGTTATGTCGAGTCATTGACATTCTCGTTACATGGGTAGTAATGATGTGTTGCTAGATACCGCTCATTGCCTATGACAATTTTGTCATTGCCATTGTTTTGAGAACCTATTGGGTCGCACACTTAGAACGGATCAATGAGGAGCTTAATTAATCCTATTCTGAATTGGATTAAGGATATAACTAATCCTATTCTGAATTGGATTAGGGATATAACTAATCCTATTCTAAGTAGGATTAGAGTTTTGTTTGGCAGTAAATTTTAGGGTAAAATTTACTGCCTATAAAAAGGATGTTTTTCTAAAACATAGCCGCACTTTTTAAAAACAAAAAAAAAAAAACATTCTTTTAATCGAAGCTAGCAGTTCGGTTAAAAGAATCAAAACGCTCCTTAAGGCATCTGATCGTGAGACGTTCAAGAGTCGTAAGATCCGTTCGTGTGGATACCATAGAGGCAGGAACGAAAAGTTGCTGCTTGTGATTCGACCAAAGACAGAAAAAGCAGAGAAAAACGTTAGGTAAAATCTCGAAACCCTAATCAGGCAACCCTCCGAATCGATTCTGGTGGAGGCCGAATGTTTTATTTCCGCTGCGTGTTTGTTTCGGTTTCCTTCAGGCTCGATCCAAGGCCAGTCGCACCATTTTCATCCGAAATTCAGTCATGTGTTTGGGAGCAAAAAGGTAGCCGCCATGGCTCATGAAATATTTGCATGGTTCAGGGTGAGGCGTTTTGTTACACCACCATGTTATATTGCTTGGAGTACCCCTTGAGAGCGCAGTGGATAAAATCGAAGAGAATGATATGAAAAAGATTAACAATATCTTGACCTCCATGGCCAATGTTGAATGGCGTTTTACTGTCTTTGATCTGGTGACTGAGTATTTAAGGTCATATCTTTAGCAAGGGATATCTTCAACTAGGAGAAATGAACATGAGCTGATAGACAGGATTGTTTGCAAACCAAAGAATGCATGACATAATAATTGCAAATGCAAGATACAAAGAAGATGCACTCAAACGTTTTCTTTACTTACCAATTATGAAGTAGTATTAGATTATGGCATTATTTTATCATTCTTTACGTAAACAGTAAATAACACATCAATATTGTTGATCAAGGAAACCAGAGATTGAATGGACTTTCTAGTTTGCCATGTCAGATTATTTGAGGTCGGTGGTAACTAAAATCTTATATAGTATAACATTTTGACCTGTGACAATGTCATATGAGATTGCTTCAATTCCTCGGCTTGCTTAGTGTGTCAACTCAAGGACCATTTCAAAGATTTTGCTTTTTCTACTACTTTGACATAGGTAAAGAATGAATGGTTAGAACTCGGAGCTTAACTCATTTGCTTCATGCCGCCACTCTTAAGAGGTAGTTTTCCGTATATTTTGCTTCAAATCTTAGGATCTTCGACCCCTTTCCCTAAGGGCTACTGTCAATTAAGCTGCAAACTGAGAATCATAGCTGTTAAGCAAATGGTTGAGTGGACTTCAGATATTGAGAACATCTTTCTTTACACAAAGAGGTACAATACGAATTAGTTAATTATTTTTTATGTTTATTTCCTTTGTTGAGTATATTGAGCTCATGTAATTTGGAAGCAACAGTTCCTTGGAAGGAAGTAGCCATTATTCTTCAATCATTGGTGTCCACACAACCACAAAAGCTGGCCGCACCATGTGCTTTGTAAATTGCAGGTTAAGCAAACTGTTCACTTTACAATTCAATCAAAGAAAACTCAAGGAAAGAGAAAGCAGGAAGGACATGCTAAACTTCGGGTCCATCTGAAATGTCAAAATAATTCAGGGTTTGAGAAGTATTTGTGATCTGCAACGATGCAAATAAGCATTGTTCACTGAAGCTTCCTTAAGTTTTGCCTGGTTGACTTGACTCTTGATATATATACTTCTATTCAATCTTGTTTGAGAGGCAATTGTGCTCCTTGTGTTATGCGCAAAGGCTATGAATTTGCTTTGAGCAAGAGCAATGCCACCAAAATGTTGAAAACTAAGGATTTGTTGTTGTCAATTTTGTATTTTATGTTTTTTGTTTTTGAAAATATTATTTTTGTTTTGTTTTGTTTGTTTTGAAATTTTGAAAATAAAAAACAAGTTTGGTGAGTTAATGCTATTATATAATTTTAAAAAGTAAAAACAGAAAATATGTTTAGCGTTAAATAAGTTTTGAAACAATCTTTTTTTAAATTTTATAATTTATTAATGTTGAACATTAAAATATTTTTAATAAAATTATAAAACATTAAAATATCTTTATTAAAATTTTTTTTATGTTGAATAGAAAACATATTCTTTGCCTAAGAAGATAATAGATATGATGAAGATGAGATGACTTTGAAAGATGAAAATTTGAAGTTGAAAGAGGAGCTTTGAAGCAGAGAAGAGAAGATAAGAACGGCTGAAAGAAAAGAATTGAAAAAGGATGGTAAGGTTAAGGTTTTTTGTGTTTTAAACGAAAAAAAAAAAAAGTAAATTTGTTGTTGGTAAGATTCGAAAT
The DNA here is from genome assembly GCA_032173925.1 of Heritiera fomes. NCBI lineage: Eukaryota > Viridiplantae > Streptophyta > Magnoliopsida > Malvales > Malvaceae > Heritiera > Heritiera fomes. The sequence continues at coordinate 470,219 of JAPDPM010000005.1, read as the reverse complement.
CAAGATTTCATTAAAGTGTCATTGTTAACCCGTGTTTTTAACCAAAGTTTGTTTTCAAAACATTTTGGAAACACTACAATTTTGAAAATAATGTTGTCAAATTTTGAAATTATAAAACAAAATAAGTTTATCAAACAAAATTTATGTTTTATATTTCAAGTTTTTTGAAAATAAAAACACAAAACATAAAACAAAATCATTAACAAACAACCCTAAGATAGTAGGATTCCGTTTTAACCACCCTTCTCTAATCCTGAAGGCGCATGTGTTAACATGTTACCTTTTAGAATATATTACTACTATAAAGAAAAAGGTTCTTCAATGCGATATATTTTGTACTTGGGTAGGAACATTGACATTATCTCTGGTTTTTGAAATGTCTCCTAAATTTGTCTTATTTACTAATCTTTGTACATCAAATACTCTATGATATATTGTAAGAGGCATAATGTAACTTAGTTCTAATCACATTATACCTCATAAGCTAATCTAATTTAAATTCAAATTTCCTTTCTCCTAATTACCAATTACTAAGAAAGAAAAACATGATTGAACTTTATTATGTCCGTGATGTTTTTTCTATTTAATTTAGAGTTGCTTGAGATCGACTTGAAATCGGTAAGAATTTTTACATTATGTTCAAATTCGGTTTGATCATTGAAATATTAAATTGTTCGGGATTGATTTAGAATCGACTCTTTTAAGTCAGATGAGTTCTCAAAAACATTAAAAGAATCTGCTCACAAATAATTAAAACGAAGTTCATGAACAATATATGAAATATAGCCAAAAAATTTTAAACAAGTTAACAAACAATTATAAATTTATAATAATATTGAGATACATGGATAATATTAAATTTAATATTTTGTTATTATCCAACAGTTTAAACAAATATATAAAAATAAAATTCAAATAATTTTTAGTGAGTTTATTTATAAATATAAACGAATTAAATAAATTTTTGTTCAAAAATATTTCGCTTTAAAAAAAATTCATGAAATACGTACCTTTCGAGATCATTTATTAAACTTAATAAAGGTTTACAAAGGAAAATAAACAAACAAAAACCGATCCTATTCACAAATTGTTTACCTATGTTCTCTTTACTTACTCTCCTAGTCGGATTTATCTCTAACCTCTTTTTATTATGTTATACCTTGCTTGATTTTATAATAATGAATTAGTTTCAACTTCGATTTTACAAAGCCAGAAACTCCTGAGTGGTGGGTTGGGCAACATTTGATATCAGATGGGCATTATAGTCTATTGGTGCAGGGCCCAAGAACATTGGGCCAATCTTTTCCCAGACTTCAACTTCAATGGTTATTGGGCTGCGAATGGAAATAGAAAGAGACTATAATGGAATAAAGCTAAATTTTTGGGGATTAGAGAAACTTAATGGGATTCTTGGCATAACTTAGCATAGTTAGATAACGAAAATCGAAGCCAACAACCTCTTGATCTAGTGGTTAAAGATGAATTGTGGTATATTGTAAGTTTTGGATTCGAATTCAAGCACCTCCATTTCCAATTATTTAATGTTACCCTTGTAACAAAAAAAATCAGATAACGAAAATCGAAACGGAAAGGCCACCTGGCATTTCCATTTAAAAGCTTGCATAATTTAGTTAATCCAATAACCTTTTCTTGGCTTTCTTCAAAAGCTTTCCAATTTAGAGAAAACTCTATTTCTTGAAAACATTGACATATTTCTGGAAAAACATCAAACGCTGTTTCCAGTAAGAAATAAGTATATTGGTTGCGGATCCTTGAGTAGCCAGAATAATTCTATCAAGGGTAAAACAAATTTACCAATGTCATTCTGCTGTAATTAGAACATAGAAATTTGTAAAACAAATAACCAGCATTGTTATCCAGTCTCGCGCCTATGTGTCTTGTGCGGGTGTGCTTGCGCGAGACGATCACTCTTGCGTACGTAAGGTTTTTGTGAGACATTAACCTAACCAAATAACACATATCAGATGTAAAAACCCAAAAACATAGAGACTACAACAAAAAATGAACTTAAAAAAAATATTCTTACTGATTTTGCCTCTGATTTTTATTTAGGATTTTCAAGATTCTGTTTAGGAATTTTAAATGAAAAGGATAAGAACTGTGAGAGAGAAGAATATTTTATTTTAGGAGATTTTAGTGTGAGGATTACAGGGGGATTTAAAATTTTTCTAATTTAAATCCCAGACCATATATTCAAACCAAGTCCATAAACTAATTTACCGCTTATATCCGTTCTATTATGCTTTACGTACGCGGCTTACTGAGAAAAGCAATTCCAAATCCAGATACACTGAAACTAGCGCTCCGCTTTCTGCATTAATCTTTTGTTTCACAGATTTTAATCTGCCATTCAAGGAACAAAGCAAATGCATGCGTGCTTCATTACAAAGTGATTTGGTCATCCGTCATCTTTAGTCTTTGCTTTGCTTCATATTCATCTTTGAAATTGAACATCTAAGCTAAATCCCTACTTGCTTATATTTATTTCTTCCTTGGACATATGCAAGTGGGGAGAAAGAGGATAGAAAAACGTTTAATCATGAGTTCAATGCAAAGGTTATTAGTTTTGGGAGTGGCGGTAATGACGATGGGGTTGGTGGCAAGGGTAGCTTCACATGATTATGGTGACGCTTTAACGAAGAGCATTTTGTTCTATGAAGGCCAGAGGTCGGGGAAGTTACCTCCTACTCAGAGGATGACCTGGAGGAAGGATTCTGGTCTTCGCGACGGTTTTGAGACTGGTGTAAGTCTGTATATAACTCCGTCTCTGGCAAAGACCATAAAAATTGCAGAAATAATATCAGATTATATGCTTTTTCATTCTCAGGTTGATTTGGTGGGAGGTTACTATGATGCTGGTGATAATGTTAAATTCAATTTTCCAATGGCTTTCTCCACAACTATGCTAGCTTGGAGTGTGCTAGAGTTTGGCCAATCCATGGGCTCAGATCTTCAACATGCATTGGAGGCAATTCAGTGGGGAACCGATTACTTCCTCAAAGCCACAAGCATCCCTGGCTTTGTCTTCGCTCAAGTTGGCGATCCTTACGGTGATCACAAGTGCTGGGAGAGGCCTGAAGACATGGACACTCCAAGAACCCCATATGCAGTCAGTAAACAGTTTCCAGGGTCAGAAGTTTCGGCTGAGATAGCTGCCGCGCTTGCAGCTTCTTCATTGGTGTTTAGACCTAGTAATCGTGAATATTCCGCAAGGCTCCTCCAAAGAGCAAGAACGGTAAATGGCAGTATTAATTTCTCCAGTATATCAACATGTTCAATGAGTAACAATTGTGCTCGGATTAGGTTTTTGAATTTGCAGATAAGTACAGGGGATCGTACAATGATAGTCTTGGACCATGGGTGTGCCCATTTTACTGTGATTACAGTGGATATCAGGTTAGTCTCTTATTTTGTTCAAATTATCAGTGTAAAGTCTGAAGCTTCAGGGTGGAACTGGAAATGCATGCTTTACAGGATGAATTGCTTTGGGGAGCAGCATGGTTACTCAGGGCAACGAACGCTACCAATTACCGGAATTATGTTTCGGACAACATTCAAAAACTGGAGAAGGGTAGCAGCTTTTCGGAATTCGGATGGGATACCAAACACGCTGGCATCAACGTGCTTGTTTCCAGGGCAAGTATTTACCGACTTTCTGTTATTGCATCTATGAAAATCTGAAAAACTTTGAAACCAATGTAATGATTTTCTGATCTGCTGGCAGTTGATTGAGAATACTGGACCTTTCATTACCAATGCAGACAAGTTTGTATGTTCTGTGTTGCCTGAATCACCAACTGTATCAGTCTCCTACTCACCAGGTTATCAATTTTCTCCTACCAAAGCCAAAAGTATTTGGTATTGGATTTTAAATTTCTTTCTTAAACTCACCAATTAATTTTTTTGAACAAAAAAAAAACTCACCAATTAAGTTAAGATGCGTAACCTTTCTTGTCATTTAAAATAGTTGTCCAACGCTTGATAGGACTTGAACACGAAGTCTCATAGTTTCATGGTTTTCTCCTTTCCACTAAGACAAAACATCGTAGGCTGATTATTGTTTGTTTTTCTTGCAAATTCATGTATATCTCTCCAGGTGGGCTCCTTAATAAACCTGGAGGAAGCAATTTGCAGCATGCAACTGCTTTATCCTTCCTTCTTCTTGTCTACAGTCGCCCTACGAGTAAAGACAATCGGGTGATCCATTGTGGCAATGTTGTAGCCAATTCTACCAGGCTCATACAAGTAGCAAAAAGCCAGGTACCAAATGAATGTCTAAATGCCTGTCTTGCTGTTTAAATTCATGAAATAGAAAAAATAATGAAAACCTTTGGTGCAGGTGGATTACATATTAGGAAGCAATCCATTGAATATGTCATACATGGTGGGCTATGGCCAGAAGTTCCCGAAAAGCATACATCATCGAGGTTCGTCTTTGCCTTCCACTAGTCAGCATCCTCAACAAATTGATTGTGGAGGCGGAGACACCTATTTTTCTAGCAACGATCCTAACCCTAATCTGCTGACAGGAGCTGTTGTTGGAGGACCTGATAATCAGGATTCTTATGCTGATTCCAGAGCCGATTTTGCGCACTCTGAACCAACCACATACATTAACGCACCTCTCGTTGGGCTCTTGGCTCACTTCAAATCACATTAGCCTTCTTCAAATTTCTTGCAACTGGTTGTGATTAATAAAAACATTTAGGAATTTTCATCAGTACATATGGAATTGGATTCATTTCCAAGGAACTTGTTCATTTTTTTGAAGGGGCTGCAATTTTACTTTCAATGCTATCAAAATGAAATTAAATTGTTTTGCATTTTTTAGCTGAACTTATCTCTTTTTTTGTACAGAAAATGGATCAAACTTGATAATGCTTCTGTAGCTAATGAGAACCTTTCATGAAATAATCACTGCCTGACCCTCCATAAAGCATAAGATATATAGCAGATCGCTAAAGATAGCAAATTCCAGGTTCAGCTGTGCATTTCTTAACTCATTTAACTACATATAATCAGGGTTTATTAAAACTGTGTAGCTATCAGATTGCTAAAGATGAGTTTGTCAGAGCACCAAGAGTGTGATGCAGTAACCCTTATAACCTATGTTTATTTTATAAGTATTACAAAAGCAAGAAAAGTACTTGTTGTGACTTGTGACTATTAATTTCCACCACAAAATCAATAAACCAGACAATTAATACTTGAAGTATCTTTGTCAAGGGAACATGTTTTGATTAGATCTAATGTTTCTACATTTATGATTGAATCAACCATTTAGTTTTCTATTAACAAGCATTATAGATCACTTTTTTTTTGCTAAATCAAAATGAGATTTCATTAATAATCAGAACAGACTTACAACCATGAAATCCCTGAAAAAACAGAGTCTAAATCAACATGAAAAATGACAACAATCTAGCTCCCATATCAAGAGTAGCTTAAATCGTCCAAAACCATCTTAAACATGTCCCTTTCATATAATGCAATGTACTGTAATACAATCTGCACAGATTACAGACAATTAAGAAATCTCCAAGCTAAAATCACTCCCACACTATCTTAAAGATCAGGCGCCACATAAATTTTACCATGTTATAACAAGATCACATATATCCGTACTTCAAAAGCACATCCAGACATGCTTAGATTTTACATTTAACACGAAATTGATGCGCAGTTTCTAAGCTAACCATGAAGAGAAGCATAATTGTTGACCAAAGCCAAGGCATTGCTAGTCAAATGAGCGATTCTTACAATCTTGGCTCTCACAGCAGTCTTCACATTTCCGTTCATGTTATTCCCTTGAAACCCATCACTGCAGGTGTTCTCGTCTGTCAGAGCAGCGCTGACCCAAGTCTGGATATCGTTTATCATTAGAGCATAATTGGAGTCTTTTATCTGACCCATCTCGCTAATCGATTTTCTGAGCTCGTCTATTGTGTCGCTCAGTTCCTCCACGCAATCTTGCATGGCTTCCACCTCTCTAGGCTTCATTCCATGGCTTTTGGAAAGCGTTACCATCATGGCGCAGGTTGATTTGGCGGTTGAAAGGGTCACATTGAGGGCAGCATGTGCGAGGAGCTGAGGGCTTGTTTGGATCAAGCTAGCGTGGGTTGACAGAGATTCAAAACAAAGTTTTGGGTAAATTGTTGAACTACAAGATGTTCTGATAAACTCGGTGCTGGTTTCTGGGGCATTTTGCCTGCCAGCTGAACTAAAATTTATGTAGGAATTAATGGCGAGAAGAATAAGAAGGAATTTAAAAGAACGATGATTAGAGAATGTGCCTTCCATATCTCTACTATATTTCTCTCTTTCCTAGCTAATGACCGAGGAGAGCTGCTGGAATGCGATGAAAATGGCGACGGAAAGCCTCCAATTTATACACCCCATGTGGGTTATTCTTATATTCGTGATGTAATTGGTGGGGTATATCGACTGGGGTCCTCAAAAGACATTGGGGAACCGAAACATATGGCTTATATAGTCCGTGATCAGAGATATTTAGAGTCAAGTTGTGTTCACAACCATAAACTTTCATCAAAACAATTGCTATCTTAATCTTTGCTCTACAATTATAAAAAAGATTAAAAAAGAAAAAAATACAATCTCCTTTCCCATTAAAAAAGCGTTTTAGCAATGGCCATCATAGAGTATGGCCCTTTACTGTCTTTTAGCTAAACATCCAAGAAAGGTACTGTTTACCAGATTCTGCAATAGTTTCAGTCCCCGTTCTTGACTCTTCTTAATCATAAACTGTTGAAGATATTATTTTTTTTTTCAGACGCCAGGAAAATGTCTGAACTAATTAAGTACGTTGTAATTAGCATCTCTAAATTAATTTTAAGTGGCCCGGTTTTCCTTGTCAGATTGCAGATCAAGTGGGACAAAAATGAAAAAGGCATTCTCACAAGCAAAGCAAAATTGTGATTGAATGACTAAATCAACTGTATTTGGAACGGAAAGATCGAAACTGCTTACCTTACATGCATGTTTGTGGGGTCTTAAAAGCCGGGTTCACACACCCACTTGGCCAGTTGAGTCGTTAATACTTTCTTTTGCAATCTATCAAGTCGGCTTCATGAAAGAGTCATTATCCAGACTGTTATGGTAGTCTGATTGGTTAAACTTCACTTTCCATTGCAGTTTACTGGTTTCCAAGATTAACATCGCTTTGGTCAAAAGGATTTTCCAGTTTTCCTGGATTGTTCTAATACGCAAATCTTTGTCTGCTTGACAATTCCGCAAGAGGGTTAGATTTAGAATATATCCTCATTTTGGTAAGGTGTTGATTGACAATTTAATCTACACGGTCAACATTCATGCTCTTTAATTGTTTAAATTAGAGATTGTTTCTATTGGAATGCTAATCTTTTATCAGAGCAAAGACATATATAGGCACACAATTTTGATGGTAGAAAATACTAGTCCACCTTCCACCATAGAAGTCGTTTTCACTATAGCTTGAATATGAACATTTCAAGAATATCTATATTTATATCTTGATTTGAAGAGTATGAATGATCTATGATAATTCTTTTTAACAGAAACAAAAAATTACATAGGATCATAATCAAGTATTATATCTATAGAATTAACTTAAATCAATCAAACAAACTAGTAGTATATTACTAAACTTACAAACTCACACATGGATAAATTTAAACTTAAATCTCAAAATTTCAGAACCTTTTCTTTATCACTAAACCAATGTCTCATTAGCATAATTTTTTAAATCATCTCTCTGTCTCTAATAATCCCCTCATATGCAAAAAGTGGTTTACTTACCGTTTATCACTCCCCACTAGAATAGGATTAATTTTAAATCGAAAATGGATGAGGATACCTTTGCTTACACAAAAAAGAGTTTTAAAGAACAAACAGCGAAAATGAAAATACAAATGGAGCATTGTTCTTTTATAATAGTAGTTTGGATAAGAACTTATTAGACACTTTAGGACCATGCAGGGATGGAAAACTGGCCAACTGCTAGTGTCTTTTTCTTTCCTGGAATTACATTTTCCATGATTTTTAGATTCATGTGTGAATCGCCCCATTCGTTCCTATCCTATGCTCTCTCTTTGTTTTCCAAGCTAGACAAGTGGACTTCCTTTTTGCAATTAAATAATTGAAGCTACTCAACCCTACTTGCCTTTCCCAATATTTGCATTTGCAACCACTTTAATTTGGGTGGTTGCCCTTATATATCAGGACCCCTATCTCTCCATGCTATCCACATTGATTGAAGGAATTGAGCTTCTACTATTACAATGGAATCTTTGACATTTTCACAGCCATCCTTTTTTCAATTACATGCCCTTACAACCACTATCACGTTCACACTCTTTCGCATTACAATTCCCTCCATGACTGCTAGAGTAAAGCCCCGATTGAGAGGCAATCTTGATTTTGTTAAGACTGCCTGCAAGTTGACAATGTATCTAGAAATATGTTACAAGACTATGTAGGCGTGTGGAAGCACCATCTAGATGAGCCCAGTGAACTTGCCAATGCTGCTCTATCCTGGAGCCTAAAAGGTATGCAATCAACTTCAAACCTGGTGTTAAAGTTGTCCAAAGAGCATGGATTGAATCTTGGAGAAGCTGGTGCCATTACAGATTGTGTGGAGACCACGAGAGACTCAGTAGATGAGCTACAACAATCAATGGCAGCAATGAAGGATCTAGAGGGCCCTGATTTTGAGATGAAAATGAGCAATGTACAAACTTGGGTTAGTGTTGCTTTAACAAATGAGGATACATGTATGAACCGGGTTGAAGGGAAAGCAATGAATGGCAAAATCAAAGAGACGATTAGGAGTAACATTGCCAGAGTTTCTCAATTAACCAACAATGCATTAGCCTTAATCAATAGAGTCTGCAATTAGGATCTTATTAGTCTCCCAAGTTTCTCTTGTGAAATTGTCCTCTAAAGTTTCTGGTGTGTTAGACTGTGAATATTAAACTTATTATTGAATGATAAAATGGAGTATATTGCCTTTGCTCAAATCTAAATTACTATTTAGGGTGGTTACGCACAAAGTATATATTTTTCTTGTTGGCTGTTGTTTTGTTTTGTTTTGTAATGCTTTCTTCTTTGAATAGACAAAATCTTTATATTTATTAGATCTTAGCCACTTTAGCGATTAATAGTGTAGGAGGGAAGTGATGTTAATCTATGATAGAATTACCAGGGAGAACAGTAATAAGAGAATAACAAAAAGAGAGGAAGAGAAGAAATCAAGAAGAAGTAGTGATGCATTGGATCTTCATTAAATCTGTAAGTAATACAACCCTTCTATTTATAATAGAAGTTCTAACAGATAGCCACTCAGCTCAATAAGTTAACTTCCTTGGTTAACTAACTCACAGCTGTTAACTAACATAACTGTTAGTTAACAAGTATGTCATTACTCCCCTTCAAGCTGAGCTCTCTGCCTCCCAGCCTTCTTACCTCTGTCAGATCACTAATAGGTAGGCTGTGAATTGTAAGTTGAGCTCTCAATCTAGCAAAACTGATAAGAGACAGGGTCTTTGTGAAGATGTCTACAATTTAGTCTGGAGCTGGAACATGACTATCTGAGATCAATTTTTGCAAAACTTTCTCCCTAACAAAGAACATATCAAGTTCCATGTGTTTGGTCCTTGAATGTTGCACTGGATTGGCTGACAAAGCAACTGTAGATTGATTGTCACACCATATTTGAGGTCTAGCTGGTAGGACTACCCTAATTTCAGTTAACAAAGACTGAATCCAAGTAACTTCAGTAGTAAGATTTAAGGCTCCTAAACTCAGCCTCTGTGCTAGACCTTGAGACAGTGGTATGTTTCTTAGAGCTCCATGAAATCAAGTTCGAGCCTAAGAAAACACAATAGCCTGGAATAGATCACCTATCATCCGAATCTGAAGCCTAATCTGCAACTATATATCGTGTAAGAGTAAGAACTGGAGAGGGTTGAAGGAAAATCCCATGGTGCAAAGTGCCACACAAATATCTGAAGATCCTTTTTACAGCCTTCTAATGCTCATCCAAAGACTTATGCATATATTAAGATACCTTGCTCACACTAAATGCTAATTCTCGTTTAGTAATGGTCACATACTGAAGTGCTCCCACAGCACTCCTATACTGCTGTACATTGTCAAAAGGAGAACCACCAGTAGTAGATAGCTTTAAGGAACTAACCATAAGTGTTGGCAAGGACTTGGCCTCAAGCATGTTGAACTTGCTAAGATCTTTGATATATTTAGTCTGAGTAAACATAATACTAGTAGGCAAATGTTTAACTTCAACTCCCAAAAAATAACTCGGATTACCAAGGTCTTTTAAAGAAAAAACATTGTCTAGGTTGTGAATCAGGTTATTAATCTCACTATTAGAGCTACCAATGATAATTATATCATCAACATAAACTAGAATGAAAGTGCAATCAGTTGCTGACTTCTTTACAAACAGTGACTGTAAACGTCTAATTTTGTCCGAATATTTTTATTTTATTAAAAAATAAAAAAATATTAAAAAGAAACAAATCAACTTTGGTCTTCATGCAATCTCAAACCTTAAAAAAAAAAAAACCTCTCCATGCATACAATGCAAAACACTAAATTAAACCTCATGCAAATTAAATCAATAAAAGTTGACTAACTTGATTTGTTGTGTAAAAAAGGAAAAAGAATAATCAGCAATTAAATCAATAAATCAGAAAATAAAAAAATTGTTAAAGTCAAACAAAAAAAACACAATAATCCCGTAACTATAGCAATAATCCTAGGACCTAAATTAATGGACATGGAATGGCTTTAAAAGCCTACAGATAGCTACGGTGGGGGATCGGGAATTGAGTTTCCTGTACATTTCGGTGGCCTTGGCTGTCCCTACCTCTTCAAACGATCTTCACGGTCCTTAGCCACTACCGACCCATCATCATTTTCACCTTGATCTTCCTCTTCGGCCTTGCCATCCCTGTCGTCGCTGCCACTCGTTTTTTTTGCACCTTGAACCGCCCCTGTTCTGCTGTGTCCACTTCTGTCAACTGGTGGTCGGCCTTTCTTGCGCACACCCCTGCACCGGTGTGATCTTCATCATTTCTGCTGTGCCTCAATCCATCTCAGTCCGTTGATCAGTACTTGCAGCAACGCACAGCAGCATTTTTTTCTTCACCCTGCTCTTCCTCGATCTGCTGCGTTTTTGCTGTTACAAAATCTCGTTGCATCGTTGCTGTGAAGATCCTCTAAGCTGCTACTACGCCACTTGCTCCCACTATCATTGAAAACTGAACGAGAATAAAAAAAAAAAAGAAGAAAAGGCTGTTTTGTGACTGCGTGAAACCATCAAGGTATGTGCATGTATATTTATTTATTGTGTTGTTTTTATTTTAGATTTATATTTGTTAAAAGTAGTAGTATTGAAGGTGACGTATTGAAGGATACTTCCATGGAAAAACATGTTTAGGCACACATGCTTAATCTTATATTCATTATTTTTATAATAAAAGATTTCAAAAAATATATAATGAATAAAATAAAAAAAATAAAACTTTATGGAAGAATTTAAATTAAAAATTTTTCGATGATAAGATTCCAAGGAAATCATAAGTAGTAATTCTTTGATTATCTTTAGGATTGAGAAAAAATTATTGGATGTTACCAGCGTATTGGAACATCTAATTGATTTTATCTCGATATCGAATTATCATATAAGCATAAAGATATATAATAAAGAAGTGTAAAATCAATAACTTTAAAAAGATAAGACTAAATAAAAACAAATGAACAGAATGAAAATTCTAAATATTAAACGAAAATTTTAAAAAGTACTAAAATAATGAATTATTAATAGTATACAAAGAAACTAATAAAAAATATAAAATTTTAAAGGAATTTCCGATGATATGATTTCTTAGAAATCGCAAATAGCGATTCTTTAATAATTTTTAGGGTCGAAATAAAATATTTAATGTCACCGGTGTATTGGGGCATTTAAATGATTTTATTTCAATATAAAAAAATATTAATAAGATTTCTTAGTATAAAAAATAAATATAAAAATGGTAATAAAAAGGTAATAGTAATATAAAAAATAGGTAAATATGAGAAAATAGTAAGTGAATAGAAATATAAATTTTAAACAAATAAAAATCTAAGAATTAAAATAAATGTAAATACACCGATAAATTTAAATATAAGTATTAAAATAAAATATAAATAAAAATATATACTTTAAATATTAAAGGACCCCTAACGATATGATTTCTTAAAAATCACAAGTAGTGATTCTTTGATTATCCTTAGGGTTGAAATAAATTATTTGGATATTACTAGCGTATTGAGGTATTCAAGTAATATTACTTCGATATTAAGATTTCTAATTAACTTGTATGAAATAAGCTAATAATAAATAAATCAAATTTTAAACAATTAAATAAACAAGATTGCAAAATTGTTTGGAAATAAAGAGTAATAACAATTAAAAGTAAATAATTTCCGATGATGAGATGTTATGGAATTTACAAGCAATGTTTCTTAACTGATCTCTAGGTGAGAGAGATCTGTTGAATGTTACCAGCGTATTGGAATATTTAGTATGATTTTTCAATAAGATTAAAATTTTATAAAATCAATAAATTTCAAAAGCATTAATATAAATATAAAAGATAATAAAAATAAAATAAAATAATATATTTCTCAAGTGCATCATATCTATTTTGTTTGCATCATTTGCATCCATGAAATTTCAAAATAAGTGCGAATCTCTCGAGGATGGGATTCTATAGAAATCGTAAGTAGTGATTCCTAAAAAATCCCTAGGTGAGAAAATTATCCGAATTGCGACCAAAAGTATTGGGGTATTTCGAAATAATTTTCAATACAAAAGATTCTCATTTATTTCAAATAAAAGTAAAATTTAACATAAATAAAAATAAATTTTAATATTTCAAATAATAAATAAATGATTTCAAAATAAATGGAATTCTTTTTAAATGTTTAATTAAGACCATTTTATTAAGATCAAAAGATAATACATGATTAAGTGATACCGTTTTTTAACAGGCGCTGTGGGGGTGCTAATCCTTCCCCACGCGTAACCGAACTCCTGAACCTTAACTTTGTTTTCACAGACCAAGAATTATCTTTTTAATAAAACTTAATTAATTTTAAGATTTTGTTAAAAAGATAAATGATTTAGGTGGCCAATCACACCTAGTAAAAAATAAAGATTGGTGGCAACTCTATTTTGTGTTTTTCAAAATCGTCTAGCGATCGAGTCCCCAGATGAAAATCATTACGACCATGACTGATCAACTTTAGAAGAAACAAAGCCTTGCTTATGAAGAAAACATTGTAGCTTGTCATATCAAGCCCTAGGTGCCTGCTTTAGACCATACAAAGCCTTATGTAACTATAAACTAGTTGCTAACACTCCCTTGAACCTCAAAACCTGGTGGCTAGTGCATATACACCTTTTCTTGCAATGAACCATTTAGGAAAGCATTGTTCACATCAACTTGTCTAAAACTCCACCCTTTAAACAAGGTTAAGGTAAGAACAATTCTAATGGTGGTTGGTTTAACCACAAGGCTAAAAGTCTCTCTAAAATCAATTCCAGCCTGTTGAAGATAACCCTTAGCAACCAAGTGTGCCTTGTACCTTGCTATAGAACCATCTGAATTTCTTTTTAGCTTAAAGACACACTTGCAGTCTACAACAGATATGTTAAAGGGACAGGGAACCAAAGACCATGTATTATTCTCCAACAAGGCATTATACTCTTTCTATGCAGCTGCCTTCTTTCTATGCAGCTGCCTTCCGAGGCATTATACTCTTTCTATGCAGCTGCCTTCCACTTTTCATGCTTAAGAGCTTAAGTAATAGTTGCTGGTTCACAGCAATCAAGATTGGCCTAAAGAACTTTATACTTGAAAATCCCACTTTTGGACCTTGCTTGCATGAGGTGATTGTTGCATACAGAACTTGGAGTTGGTCCTAACGAAGAAGGCAGAAAACTCTATTGTGGAGAATGAGACTCATTTTGATGTGAAGAATGTGAGGAATCAGAAATAATATAGGGTGAATAGACATTTGCAGATGAAGAAACAAGTGGAATTGAAAGTGGACTAGAAAGTAAAGGATCAGAAGAATTTGATGAGATAGAAGTAGGAATAGTATTTGAAATTAACAGTGGATGTGATTTCTGTTTCTGTTTTTGATTCAGAACCAAAAGAGTGAAGGAAGTTGGGATAAGGAAATATATCTTTATTAAAGACAACATGCCTAGATATAAAAAGATAGTCATGCTTATCAATGCATTTATAATCTTTGTGACTAGGACTATAACTAAGAAAAAAAGCATGGAGCAGACCTAAAATCCATTTTGTGAGTATTATAGGGTCTAAGAAATGGAAAACATAGACAACCAAAAGTTTTGAGAATAGAATAATCTTGTTTTACCTTGTGTAAGGCCTTAAAAGGAGATTTTGACCATAAGGCAGTAGTAGGCAACCTGTTTATCAAATGAACAGCAAAAGAAAATGCTTCAGACTAGTACTTGAATGGAAGTGAGGCTTGAGAAAGTAAGGTAAGACCAATCTCAACAATGTGCCTATGTTTTCTTTCTACAATCCCACTTTGTTGAGAAGTATGAGAACATGGGTGTCTAAAAATGATTCCCTAAGAATAAAGAAAAGAAGTAAAGCTTCTAAACTCTTCTCCCTAATCAATTTGTAGTTTTTTTATGGATGAAGAGAATTGTTTCTCAACTTGCTTTTTAAAATGAATGAATGAAGGTAAGGCTTCATCTTTGGTCTTTATAAAATAGATCCAAATATATCTAGAAAATGTATCTGCAAAAGAAATAGAGTATTTGAATCCATTTCCAAATAACTAAGGTGAAGGTCCCCATACGTTAGACTCAATTAGTTGGAAAGGATAATAGGAAGTTTTAGACAATGAGAAAGGAAGTCTATGACTTTCAACTAACTGACAATGGGAACAAATGTAGTTTTTTTTTATTTTTGCTGAAATATTACAAGATGATAACACTTTTGAAACAATAGCAGTATGTGGGTGCCCTAGTCTTCTATGCCAAAGTGTGAAAGAATTTGATTTAGGAATAGACTCTTCTTGGAGATTCGATGATATTGAGTATTGTGTTACAAGTATCTCTTTATGGTCTTGACTAGTGGCCTGATGAACAGAAGTGGAATTGGCTAAGGTCAGGTTAAACTTGTACAAGCCTTGGTCAAGTATTCCCTTTAGAAGTACCTCCTTGGTAATAAGATCCTTCACAAAGCAAGTGTCAAAATAGAATTCAAAATAAATTTTCTTATCTTTGTAGAATTGAGATACAAATAATAAGTTCTTTGTGATTTGTGGAATAAGAATTATGTTTTTCAATTGAAAAGATTAGATAAAGAGCTACCTAAAGCAAAAGAGTTCCCAATACCTACAATGTTCAAGCCAGCTCCATTTCCCAGATGCACCATACCAGCTCCATGGTAATCAGATTCAACATTAAGGTTTTCCATAGCATGAGTGATATGATTGGTGGCTCCTGAGTCTGGATACCAAGACGAATCAAGAACAGAACTAAGTGTGGCTAGCATGGCTTCTGTAACATTAGCTTGATGCTGAAATATAGTATTTGCGTTTCTGAAATTGGAGCTAGACTTTCTAGGATCAGGGTTGAAAGCAATGTTAAACTGATGGTAACACTTGTGAACTATGTGTCCAACCTTGCTGTCGTAACGGCTTCACGCTCGACGATTTTGAAAAACATTTAAAAACAAAGGGAGTCGCCACCAATCTTTTTTGACTAGGTGTGATTGGCCACCTAAAAATATTTATCTATTTAACAAAATCTCAAAATTAATTAAGTTTTATTAAAAAGACAAATTTTTGGTCTGCAAAAACAAAAATCGGGTTCGGGAGTACGGTTACGCGTGAGGAAGGATTAGCACCCCCACGACACCCGTTAAAAAACGGTACCATAATAATCATGTGTTATCCTTTTTGTTTTAATAAAATAGTCTCAATTTAATATTTAAAATTAATTCCTTTTTATTTCATTTTTGAAGCATTTTATTATTTATCAAAATTATTTTTACAATCTTTTTTAAAAAAAAGTGTTAGATTTTTATTTATCGAAAATGAATATGAACCCTTTTGTATTGAATAATTAAATCAAATACTCCAATACTTTTGGCAGCATTTGAAATAATTTTTCTCACCTAGAAATTTCTTAAGAATCACTACTTGTGACTTCTACAGAATCTCATCCTCGGAAGGGCTCACACTCATTTCGAAATTAGATGAATGCATGTGGTGTAAACAGATAGTAAATGATACGTATGCATGTCTATTTAATGTATTTAATATTTCTTTATTTTTTTATATTATTTGTTTTTTTATTTTTGAAAAAATGAAAATTCGTGTATTGAAAAATCATACTAAATATTTCAATACTTTTGGCAACATCTAGTAGGACTTTTCTCACATAGGGATCAGTTAGGAATCACTACTTGTGACTTCCGTAGCATCCCATTATCGGACTTTATTAATTTTGAAATTTAAACTTTATTGTTAATTTCCTTTTTCTATCTTTCCCTTTTTTAAAAAAAAACTTATTTATTTTTATTTTTAACAAAAAATTAAATTATTGAAAAATCATACTAAATATTCCAATACTTTTGGCAACATTTAATACGACTCTTCTCACCTAGGGATCAGCTAGGAATCACTACTTGTGACTTTCGTAGCATCCCATCATCGGACTGTTATTAATTTTGAAATTTAAACTTTATTGTTAATTTTTTTTCTATTTTCCCTTTTTTAAAAAAACTTATTTATTTTTATTTTAACAAAAATTAAATTATTGAAAAATCATACTAAATACCTCAATACTTTTGACAATATTTAGTAGACTCTTCTCACCTAGGGATCAGCTAGGAATCACTACTTGTGACTTCCGTAGCATCCCATCATCGGACTTCATTTACTTCACTTTATTTAGATTTTATTATTATTTTCCTTTTTCTATTTTCTTTAAAAAATTATTTATTTTTATGTTTAACAAAAAATTAAATTATTGAAAAATTATACTAAATATTCTAATACTTTTGGCAATATTTAGTATAACTCTTCTCACCTAGGGATCAGCTAGGAATCACTACTTGTGACTTCCGTAGCATCCCATCATTGGACGTTGTTAATTTTAATTTACGCTTCCTAAGATACACATTTTTTATAGTAAACACTTTTTTTAGTAGATTGCTTAAAAAGAATTTTATTTTATAAATTTATTTTATGTATGTATTTATATATATATATATTTACGAACTATATGATTATTACTTAAACTAATTTCATGCAATTAATTTAACTAAATTTAAAATTATTTTAAATCCTAGAAAATTTGATATACAAATATATATTTTTTACTAAGAGAATATACTGAAAACACCTAAATTAAATAATTCAACAAGCATAAAATAAATAAATATTAAAAATGCAAATATACCTAAGCTGATTTGGGCTTAGAACCCAAAGAAAGCCTTCAAATGGGCCAAAAACCGAGCCCAATAACCCCTTGGAGTGGGCTGGAGCTGATGGGTTGAGCAGGTCGAAAACGGGCTGAATCGCAATACGGGTCGGGTCGGGTCGGGTCGGATCAGGCTGTGGCGCGCGGATTTTCCTCCCTTGGCAGGTCGGACGCGCGAATCCTGGACCCGGGTCGGGTCCAGGCGCGGGTCACTCCGTTCTTCTATATAAAGCTAACTTTTTTTTTTCATTTTCAACCGAAAAAAGAAAAAAAACAAGCCTTAAAGGCTTCCCCGGCCAAGCGATTTCCGGCCGTCGCCAGACCGTCGTGCGCCGCCGCCGGCCTCCGTTGCCGGTGGCCAAAAATGAAAAAGCTCACCGCTTTTTGAAGCTTCTTGACCCCCTCTTCTCGTTCTCAGCCTCCTTTTCCTTCGAAAATGCCTCCAACCCCACGAATCTGAGGTCGAAACCTTCGGCCTTTCCGTTTTTTATTTTTATTTTTTTTCTTTGCAGATCTGGTTTTGAATATGTTTGAGTTTATGTTTTTGTTACTGTTGTGTTTTTTGCAAGT
Organism: Heritiera fomes; assembly: GCA_032173925.1. Taxonomy (NCBI): domain Eukaryota; kingdom Viridiplantae; phylum Streptophyta; class Magnoliopsida; order Malvales; family Malvaceae; genus Heritiera; species Heritiera fomes. Next base: position 452,086 of record JAPDPM010000005.1, on the reverse strand, counting down.
GGGGGGTTCTAAGGTTTGAGGGGCTCTCGAATTTGGGATTTCAGGTTGCTGTTGGGGTTGCCTAGGGTTCGGGTTTCAACCGTTTAGGGGGTTCACGGGTTGACGTTGGTTAGGGTTGAGGTAGTGCATGACGGTGGTTTTGTGAGGATGGGGGTCTCGGTTCTAGTTTGGGAATGGTGGCCAGAGGTGGTGCGGCAATGGAGCTTCGAATCTGGATTTTTGGTTTTGGCTCCCTTTTGGTCGAAAATGGCGAGGTCTTTTAGAGGAGTTTGCCCTAGGGTTTGGTGTGATGGGATGGGGTAGAGTAGCTGGTGGTGGCAGCCGGCAATGGGATGGCCTGGGAAGTAGGGGACCGGCGGGGACAGGGTGATGGACTGATTGGACAATAAGCAAAGAAAATGAAAAATAAAAAATAAAAAAATAAAAACTAATAATAATAATATAAAACTAATAATAATAACATAAATAATAATAATAATAATAATAATAATAATAATAATAATAATAATAATAATAATAATAATAAAACAAATGAAAACAAATACAAATATATAAAAATAAAAATAATAATAAAAATAATAATATTAGACAAAATTAGGTGTCAACGCTTGCCACAAAGCTGGCATTGTGGCTTGGAACCAAAACTACCTTTTCCTTTAAACCTTCTGTAAGACCCGATTCTACACTACTATAGAGTCTAATTTCATAAAAAGTGAAAATGGAAATTAAATAAATAAAGAGTATTGATTTCCACTTAGTTAAAAAGCTCCTTATCATGAGATGAGAATGGAGCAATTTCGGTGAAATAACGTATGGGCGAGAATACGGAATAGCTCGCCAACGAGTGAGCAAGAAAGGACGCTCGCCAATGGGCTAGCAGATCGCCAATGGTGATGGCGAGTTGAATGATGGTATGGGCGAATAGGTGAGTTCGCCAACTAGTTGTGTGAGGTGATCGCCCGAATGGGTGAGGAAATTGTGATCGCCAAGTAAATGAAATCCGCTCGTAAATCACTAAATATTATTGGCAAACTGAAATGGAAATACAATGGGCGAGCTGAGGTTTCTGGTGGAATAGGCGAACTGGAACTGGAATCAGCACGACCATTGCAGCCAAAAATTGATTTTTGTAAGTTATGCGGTTGAAGACAATAAATTGAGAAAGAATAAAGTCAACAAAAGAAGTAATCTTATTGGTTGAGGAATAAGACAAATGGTGTAATAAGTCAAGAAAGGAGGCTGTGGACTTCACGCCATTGGCCTCTCGATTTAGATAAGTAATAGCAAGTGAAGTAAGTCAAAATATGCAGAGAATGGCTTCTTATAGCCGTTGCTTTTGCTGTAGTTTTTCTTCATGCATTAAATGAATGAAAGACGTGAAATGAATGAAGGAAATGGGATAAGGCCAAGTGATGAGTTCTGATTGGATAGCATGCTTATATAAGAAGAAACATTTGAGGAAACCGACTTAGCCATATTCATCTTCTTCACGAGAGCTATGCAACTGCCAGTTTATGCTCTGATTTCCTCCCACTTCTACCATGCCCGATTTACTATATTTCATCCATCAGTTGGCTAAACATGTAAACCACCTTGCAAACCTTTCCTCCTTAGTTGGATGAGCTAAAAGAATAAGCAAAGGAAAGCCAACATGAGACAGGAAGCAATCTGTCCTGGAAGTGCAGTTGGTTGAGGTGAGTTTCATATTTCTGAGGTGTTCTTGATATTCAATAGTAGATTTATATGTTTATGGTATAATAAACATAGAATGCAGCCTTGTTTTAGTTAGATCTTTAGAGAACATGAAAACAAGGAAAATAATGGAATAAGTGACGAGAATGGCGACTATGGTGATCGCCCACGTTGAAAATTAGTATTCGCCAATGAGGCGACTAGATAATAAGGAACTCGCCAAGGTAAAGTCTGTATTCAAAGGGCGAGAATGCCCAATTCTAGTGAAGTGAATTAATGGGCGAGCTCAAATGCATAAGGCATTGGGCGAGTAGAATGCTGGGCGAGCTAGTTAGAGCTCTGTTGGGCGAGTCATTTGATATATCTCAATCTCGCCCAGTGATATGGAAATATTAATGGCATTTATATATTATTTGCAGCCGATAATTGGGAATGGCTATTGGCGAGCAGGAAGCAGGGCGAAGCAAGACTTCATTAAACCAGCTAAGGGATATGTGTGTAAAGTGAATGCATGTCCTGTGGAGTAAATTTCTTAGAAATTATCGAGAAATTGTTTTTTTTATGACATGCATTGTTTTGATAATTGTTTGACTTGGGCGAGCTAAAAGCCGACCCTTATGATATTTCTGGGCGAAATAATATTGGCGGGAGGGCCAAACTTTTATGATTTTTGGGCGAAGGTCCCTTTTATTACATCTTGGGCGAGTAACTCTATTTGTAAATTAAAGGCGGGCGAGCCAGGCTGGGCGAACCCCTTTATATTCTTTTGGGCGAGCCGTTAAGGGCGAGCCAGGTTGCTTTGTTTTGAAAAGCTAAGTGGGTGGCGAATACAATTTCCCGCTCTGATGACTGACCATGGGTGAGCTGACCATGGCGAACAGGTTTCATGTTTCCAAAGTTTCTTAATTGAAAAATAAACTGATTTTAATATTTTTGAAAATAGAAATTATAAACCCCTTTTGGGCGATTTGACTATTAGGCGAGCCACTGAGGGCGAGCCAGATTTGCTTAATGTTTTAAAATGGTTGGCGGGCGAACACAAGTTCATCGCATGGGCGAGCTGCCATGGGCGAACCGATTAGGTGAGCAGACCATGGGCGAGCAGGTTTTAAAAGGTTAATATTTTGAAGGGTTGTCGAGGTGTTTTGTAAACAGAAACCTAAACTTTTTTGGAAAATTAAATCATTTTGAGAAAATGATAATATGGGTGAGATAATTCCATAAAGGTTTTCATGAAATATAAAAGTGATTTTTGAGACTTTAGGCCCTGAGTTCATGCAGTATTATTCATGTAGTTGCGTGACCCGCCTGGGGCGGTGGCTCGGTCGATGAACCAATGAGTGCACCCCAAGGCGTCACAGGGCTGATGGACCCGCCAAGTCATCAACGGTCTCGAGGTCACTTGGCAAGTGGACCCGAGGACCACTTATAGATTATGGCCATAGATCTAGCCGAGATAGCCGTGAGGGGCGATGGCCTACGAGTGCACCCCAAAAGCGGAGGACTTGTGTTCCTGGGGGAACAATGAGAACATGATTTAGTTGATGCCTAGTCTCAACTTGTTGATTTCTGTTTATTAAAAGGATTTGCAAAATCCTATTTACTGTTTACTACAATTTAAAGTAAACTGATTAGCCAGTGATTTGAATGCTGTTTTGAGAGTGTTGTTTACTGTATACAATGTTTTCCTATTTGATTTAATGATATACAGTTTTGCTTTATTTAAAGCAGCATATGTCTCCTTTACTGAGCATATGAATCGCTCACCTCTTTGTTTTAACTCCACAGATAAAAGACACGAAGTTTGAGAGAATTAGCTTCCACATAGATAGCTACATATAAAGCGCGGAGGCAACTTATGTCAAATATGACAGGTACAGTCACTTCTCTTTTACATTTCAGACATATGTATACAGTACTACTTTATTGAGACAAAGATAATAGGGAATGTCAGATGTAAGGAATAATGAAAAGAAATTTCATATTCCGTACTTGATAAATAAATATTATTATTTATCACTATCATTGTAGAATGTTATTGGCATCGCAGACAGCCCAACCGGTAAAGTTGTATGGAAATACGTGCAAAATGTGGTAACGGGATGTTACACTTTCCCCTTCCTCTAGAGCTCCTGCCACCATCATTAGGAAAGCCTTTATAACCACGACCACTATTATCATTCTGAAACCTTCTCTATTGCATTACCAGATTTGCAAAAGATACCAAATTTTTTTGTAAATGAGGAATTTTGTAAATTCCTTGACTCTATAGCAAATAGTAGAGAAAAGGTAGTCTTCCAATTAGGTAGTTCCTTCTGTGTTGAAATGGCTGCCACAATGGCATCAAATTCTAGGCCAAGACCAACTAAAACAATATGCACTAGCTCACTTGCATTTGACAGCCACATGATAGAAGTGCATTCCACATATTCTTGACTTTCATCAAATACTCTTTCATACTCAAAGAACCCTTTTTTACACTTTGTAACTGCCTTTTTAATTGCATTATTCTTGCATTGTTTCGAGAAGAAAAATAGTCTTCTATGGCTTCCCAAAGATCTTTGGTAGTTTCACAACCAACTAAACTAGGCAAGATTTGGCTGCTAATGGAAGAAAGAAGCCAAGAAACAAGAAGTTGGTCTTGCCTATCATACAACTCGTACTCTGATGTATTGCTCAAGGAAGGGATAGGTTGTTTACCATGAATAAAGCCTTATAGTCCATACCCTTTGAAAGTTGTAGTTACCTACTGCTTCCATAGCAGATAGTTACGATCTTCAAGCATCACGATGATGCATTGTGATCCAGGATTGAGAACCAAAATGGATGAAGAATCCTTGAAACTTGTTGAACCATTCTTGATAGCAAGTTCTAATGCCATGACAGAATTACCAGAGAGAACAATAACAAGAAAATAACAAGAAGAGAGGAACAGAAGAAATCAAGAAGAAGAAGAAGAGGTGATGCATTGGATCTTCATCAAATCTACAAGTAACACAACCCTTCTATTTATAATAGAAGTTCTAACAGATAACTACTCAACTCAAATATCTGTTAGTTAACAGCTCTGTCATTAATCTGTGATAGCATTAAATAAAAAAAAGATTGCGATGTCAATCAACTTAAGCTTTGTTAATCACATATATGTACTTTCTGTCATCTCAAGCTCTATTACCAATCAATAACTTAAGCTATCACCGTTGCCAACCAACTAAACAAAGCCCTTTAGCAATGCCGTAATAGTTAATTCATCGAATAATTAAGCAAAAGGAATGTCAATATTCTTTTCATCGGGTGATCATGAAAGAATTATGACATACTATAAAATTTAGATAGTAAGAAACCTTAACCCCATTCCGATCATAAAAAAATATTAGGCGAAAGGAATATTGGTAACTGATCTCACTTGTATGTTCCGCCAAATATGCCATTGCTTCAGCATCTTTTCACGCATCCTGTAATCCCAAACACGTGCAATGTTCTCCGTACCATCTTCAACTTCAAGAAGGCTTACTTTGTTATGTTGTCCAACATGACACGTGCTTCGATTTCATCTGCTAGCCACATGGCTTGCCTTGCCTCCCCACTCACATGGAAAATTACTTCACTTTTATCTTTTTACAAGTTATTATCAAATATAAATCTTAACAAAAACCTATTTAATATGTTCTATTTATACATTAATTTCCTTTCTTCTTGTAATTATCACTAATCTTGAATCTGATTGAACTAATATATCAAGGCAATTAATTATATTATGATATATACCACATTTTCTCAACCATTTTAAAATTGATAAATTAAATAAAATCTCCTTATTTGAATCACTAAATATCTTATATAAGACATATATATACGCACACTCAACCATAAAATATAAATTGAATTCTAAATTAATGTTCAATCAGATAAAAAATTCTCGTAAAATACAATATAATTAACCATTTTATTTTAAAATTCATAACAATAAATATTTTACATAGAAACCAACATAATTACACAACAGATGAGAATACTAGACGAATACGTCGTCAATGGATTTACTAATACTAGAATTTACTCTGTTTTGTTGGAATAATTAAAACTTATTTTATTCGGTAATTAATTGCCTTGATGCGTGTAGCTTCCTGTTACCATTATCTCATCCAAAGTGAGAACATTTGCTTTTGCCTTTAGTTTTTTGTCCGCTGAATAATTGTTGAATAGGTTAATGAACTGCAGGATGATGCATGCATGCTGTCTCAATATTAATTGTCTGTATTGGACAGGGAAATGCACGTGTTTCAACTTTCCAACCAAGCAGAGCCGACTGAGCCTGTGCTCTGCAACATCTTTAATTAGCAAATTTAACTGGATCGGTCGTAGATCATAGATCATAAATCATTATTGCCCATCTCACATTGTTTAAATTTATTAAAAGAAAAAACACTGCTAACCTGAGTTGACTATATATAAATGTTGAGAACCTATATATATATATATGTTATAACCGCAACGCAACAAGTACAACATACAAACGATGGAAAGAAAAAGGAAAATGGAAGCTGCTATGAGTGTGAGAAGAAGATCTGCAGTACAGTTTGTCCAATTCTTCATATTTTCCCTTGCCATTGTTCTCTTTCTCATGTCTAACATTCCGACCGTCTCTGCAGCCAACAAATCTCGTACCAAAGCCTACAGAAGTTACATAAAAAAAGCCTGCAATTCCGCCGCATATCCCAAAGATTGCTATAAATCTCTCTCTCTCTATGCTTCCACCATTAAAACCGATCCAGAGAAACTCTACAGGGTTTCCTTATTCATCACTATAAAAGCTGCTCGTAGAACTTCCTCCTCCATATCACCGCTGTGGAGACTCAAGGTTCTACAGGGTTTCCTTATTCATCGCTAATTTTATACACACACACAACAAAGTTCAAAGTAATTAGAACCTCATATAGGAATGCAAGAAAAAAAAAAGACTATATATATATATTAATGTTAACGTTAAATTAATAAATAATCTAATCTCTATTTAATTTTTTAATCAATTTTTTTAATTGGATGCATGTTCCATTTTTTTTTTCATTTCGTAGTAGCTAATTATATATATATATATATATATATATATATATATATATATGTATATCCTTACTTTTTTATATTCTGGTTTGCTAATCATATTTTTTCTTACTTCTTATTATTAAAAATCATCAAATATTAAGAATATTTAATATCTTAAAAACCCATAATCTTTGCTCATCAAACATATATATTACGAAAATAACTTATATTAGGATATTCTAAAAAGTGGAAGTTTTAGGCATCAATAAAATAATAATAACTCATATTTTTTCTAAAGACATGTAATAACTATCTTACACTCATTCACACAAAATAAATTCTGATAAAATTAATTTACTTAATAATCAATTCTTATTAAATTAATATTCTCACCTATTTAACTCAGATTAATAGAAAAAAATTAAAAACTCACATAATTAACGATACCTATTAACATCTAACAAAAAGATTAATTTAAAAGTAACAGAAAAATTAATTTGATGAATTAAAAATTGTGTGTTTAATACTTCCAAAAAAAAATTTGCCATTAACATCATTTTTTTGGTGATCGATAATGATGAACAAAACAAAAAATTGTTGATATTTTCAAAAGCATTATGTTAAACACAATTTCTTTTTGCTCCCTACAAATTAATTTTTTTTGTTATTTTTTAAATTAATATTCCTATTAGATTTTTTTTTGTTTATAAGAAGTACAAGGAGGAGTGGGGAATCAAACATTGGACCTAATCTTTCATAAGGAAGGGTAACAATCACTAGATCAAGCTTTGGTTGTTAATATTTCTGTTAGATGTTAATAACTATTTGTTAATTAAGCTAGTTTTTTAATTTTTCCCATTAACTTGAGTTAAATAGATAAGTAAACACATTTAATGAGAGTTGACTCTTAGTAAATGAATTTAATAAGAGTTGATTTGGTGAAGATGAGTGTAAAATAATTATTACATATCTTTAAAAATATATAAGTTGTCATTATTTTATTAGTACATAAATCACTTATTTTTATGATCATCTTAATATAAATTATTTTCATATATTAATATTTCATGCTAGTGTGGAGTATTCGTAACTATGTTGGATATATTAACAAATTATCTTATACGTACGTAGTATATGTTTTATCAGGTTTCAAGCTCAAAGTCAGAAACGGATAAAAATACACACTTAATCTGCCCCGAGATCTTGTGCATGATATGTTGCCAAGCAGAGCATCCAAGTAATTTATCTTCTGCCATCTCATTTGACATGTCGTATCGAATTCCATTGATTTTCTTCTCAAATTAAAACATTACGCACCTGACAGTGTTTTTTTTCCTATAAATTGTGACACTAAGCCTAACATCTCCGACTACACGCCCACCAGTATACCACATAGAAACACAGAGAAATTGGAAAGCTAAGAGTTTGACAATGTCAAGGTCAAGCTCGTCTTTGCATATGTTTCAGTCGGTCTTCATGTTTTCTTTTTCCATTCTTCTTCTCATGTCAACCATGCAAATAATCTCAGCCGCTACTACTAACAAATCTTCTGCCAAGACTTACAAAGATTTCATCAAATCAGCCTGCAATTCCACCAGATACCCCAAGGATTGCAACAAAGCTCTTCCCCCTATGCTTCCACCATCAAAACCGATCCCCAGAAGCTTTGCTACACTGCCTTGTCCGTTACTCTGAACGCCACATGTAATATTTCTGCATCAATAGAATCGCTGACGAAAATAAAGGGATTAAGTCCTTCAGAGAAGGAAATCATCAGTGATTGTGCTGAAACTACAGGTGACGAAATCGACGAGCTCAACAACTCCTTGAAGGCAATGGCCAATTTACAAGGCTCGGATCGTAAGGCTCAAATGAATGATATAAGGACTTGGGTTAGCGCTGCGTTGACGGATGAGTACACATGCACGGATGAATTTGAAGGCCAGAAGGTAAGCAATGCTGTGAAGAACACAATCAAGAAGAGTGTGTTGTATCTTGCCAAACTGACTAGCAATTGTTTGGCTCTTTTCAATCTTCTCGATAATCACTTAGTCTTATCATTTATTTGCAATATCTTTGTAATTTTTGTTTAATACAAATGTATGTATGTATGTATGTTAATTGTCTAAGTTAATTCTATTCGGAGGGTGCCATTTCGTCTGAAAATATATTTCTAATCTTTTAGATAAATGGTACAACTTGTTGCAATATTGCATATATTTTGCTCTTATAGACATTATATATTTTACTTCTTGCTCAATCCAACTTTACCGTCCATTTTTACTAAATGTATATTCTCTTATCTTTTAGACTACAATTAAATGTAGAAATAACTTTCAGCATTTGTCATCTTTTTTTTTGTCTTTTGAGTTTCGGACAATTAAGGTTTGAATTCGAGATTTTTAGTTGTAATAAAAATTCGAATTTGACAATTATTTTATAGAAAGATATTAGTTTAATAGCTTTTAAATCAATATAATTTTGTAAATTTGAATAATATTCATGCTTAATGGTAACAACTAGTAATATTTAGTAAAATGAACCATTTAAAGAAGGGAAGAAACTAATTAATCAAGGTTTGCCCTACAATATTCATATACTTACCCTGATTAGTTCGCAATTATTTTTCAATAATATTATAGTCGATACTTAAATGTAAAATTGATCCCATGTGCTGATAATTAGACAATTCCAAGTTAATTACATAACCCTTGTCTCAGCAAAATAGGAAATTAAGAATTAAAATAATGTTGTACCATGTGCCCCTCTCTAGTCCCTGACATGTACTTACCAAGAATCATCATACAATGAATTTTGGAGAAAAGGGTGCTCACTGGTGTGGCCACGTTTTTATCTCCATCGTCGAACACGTTTTTCCACTGGTTTCATGCCACGTTGCTTGTGGCCTGCTCTCCTCTCCCTCATTGCGTCCGTGCTTAACCTTTTTGCCCTCCTTTAGCGTCTCATTTCTTTCTCTTTCGTTGTCTTCTACTTCACGGGTGTTTTTGAAATTCTATCTAATTATCTTTCCTTCCCAAGGTTCTGTCTCGAATTTTCTTTCAATTTCAATGCTTCACTGCCGTGTAAGATAGACCAAGACACAACTCCCAAAAATTCACTCGTATGTCTGCCCCTTTCTACCGTTTCTTCTCCTAAACCGACGCTGCCCCAACACCATCCCTTCTCCACTCATACTCGTCTCCTCTTTACTGATTGTTGCCCCGTTGTCATCTCCCATCACCCATTTCCCATCCCTTCATTTTCCTTTTCATTTCTTTTTCCTTTTTCATTTTACTCCTGAAACGCGAGAGAAAGGAAAAAGTGAAAGCTAGAAGAGATTTCAACATTATCTTCCATGGCTGAAACCTTTACTGGTAGATGAAGAGCATGCAATTGAGGTATATGGGAATCTGAAAGTTAGCTGGTATTTTCTTTTTCTTTTTCCCTAAATGCCCATTTTCTTTCCCCTTCAGGTTTCTACGCTTTCCTTGCCATTTTTTTTGTTTATTTGATATTATACATACACTCCAGGTCCAAATAAAATCAGATTTAGCTTGGAATATGTTCTCCATTCGATGGGTGGGAACAGGTGGAGAAACACAACACGGTTGCTAAGCTCCCAATAGGTTATATACTCTAAGCTTTTTACTGATTTTTTCCACTTTCATTCATGGTTAATGCCTCATTTAGATATTACCTAGAAGGGACTTTCATTTCTTTTTAATGTTTTTGATTAATGCAACTGCTACAACTTTTCCTTGTTTTTTGCTTCATTTTGGATTTAATGAAATGGGCCTTCTTGGTTTTCTGCTTTCTATGTTAGGTACTTCATGTTTTCCACTTTCTATGTTAGGTACTTCATGTTTTCCACTTTCTATGGGTTTTCTTGCTTTTCCACTTTCTGTGATTTTGCTTTTCACTATCACTGCTTAAGGGTCTGTTAGATACACTCACAGAAGTATCGTATGTTCATGGTTTTCTATTTTCAGGTTGAATAGTCATGGGCTTATTTGGGAAAACTGTTCCTAAAACTAGAGGTACATTGCTCAAGAACCTTTGTAGTCCTTTTTGATTTTCAGTTTCCTGAAAGAATAGTGCACTTAACTAATCATATCATTTCTTGCCTTTTTCTTTTTTGGTGCAGAGAACTTCCTAGCCCTTTGCACTGGTAGCCAAGTAACTTTTGCTTCCTTCTTTTATTATAACTTTTTGGCTTTGCACGTGCTACTACTACAGTTTCTTAAATCATGTGCTCTAAGTCATGTGGTTTGTCTTAAATATGAAGTAGGCAGAACAATGTCTTGACAAGATTGTGATGATTTAGAAAGTATGCTGTAAACAATCTTTCATCAGTTGTAGATATTTGATTAAAAAAGCAACTTATTTTGCTTAATTTAGCAATGTAAAGTTATTGTGACAATGTCGGTCTGATCATCTAAAAGCAACTTATTTTGCTTAATTTAGCAGTGTAAACTTATTGTGAAAATGTTGGTCTGATCATCAAAAAGCAACTTATTTTGCTTGATTCAGCAATCTAAACTTATTGTAAAAATGCCGGTCTGATCCCAATAGTCTTTGGCAATGCCTTGGCCACAGCATATCACTTTCACTTTGCTTCATCATCTTCTGCACCAAAACATGCTAATAACTTATTTGTTTATTTTCACCTTTGGATTTTAGTTTGTTAATATAAGTACATTATTTGTTTATCAGTACTTGCTTTATTTGGTTATATTAATAAAAAATAAACAAAGAGCTTTATTGGAAAATCTTATGGCATTAATTAACATGCCTTAATAACTATAAAAAGCTTGTGGAAACACCATGTCAAAATCATCAAACTGCAATGCTATATGATATTGTCAAGATATATTCAACATGCAGGAGTTAAAAGTTTAGTTTGAGAAAGAAGGATGATTGCTTTAATTAATAAAAAAAGTAGATTAGCTTAAATATTGACGCCTGACTTTTCTTTGCTTTGATCAATCATATCGAAGAAACTCGCTACTTAAAGTTGCCAACTTATTTCATCCCTTGTATCACAAAGGAGAAAGGAACTGAAAACAGTGGGAAGCCTCTCCATTACAAGGGGAGCACATTTCATAGAATTATTCCCAGCTTTATGATCGAGGGTGGCGACTTTACTCTTGGCAATGGAAATAGAGGAGAGTCAATCTATGGTGAAAGGTTTGTTCATGAGAATTTCAAACTCAAGCATGCCGGGCTTGGTAAGTTGTGATCCTTTTATGACTTATATATTTCGTTAAATACATTCTTTCTATAAGAGGCTTTTGAGTAATTGGTGTTGCTGTGAACTTGAACACTAGAAATCGGTAAGGCTTGTAGCAAGTATGTTATTTACTCTTTCAAATTTTCCGTCATTCTTAAGCAGGACTACTTTCAATGGCCATTGATGGGCCAGACACCAATGGATCACAATTCTTCATTAAAACCGTAATAACCAGCTGGTATTTACATTTTTCATTTATCTCTATACCAAAATGTTACGTTGTCAAAGATGTGGAAATGAGCAAAATCAGTTTTTTTATCTTGTGATTGATCAAATGTAAACAAAAGTAGTAGAAATAAAATGTTGTCAGAGTCAATCATGTTGCTATTTAATTATGCATGAGCTTTTCATAATTCTATATTGTGTTTGAAGCATCATAAATTTGCAGTGGCCGGTTCACATTGAGCATTGCCCTTTGTTAAAACTACATTTCTAAGGCCATTCGAGATTTTCTTAAACTTACACCTATGCTATTGATTTCCTTAAAAGGTTGGATGGCTGTCATGTTGGGTTTGGCAATGTGATTTTTGGAATGGATGTTGTCTGCAAGATAGAAGTCGAAGGCAAACAAAGTGGGGTGTAGAAAGTAAAGTTGTCATTGTAGACAGTGGTGAGATGTCTTATATAGTTACACACGTAGGTTTCAAGCAAATGTAAACTTAGATTCCATACTTCTGTTTTAAGATATGAGAAATATGAAGGCTTTTAACTACTGTTGGGCATCCAATTCTATTTGCTTCCTGAAACACCATTCTCTGATATCTCTGATATGTTACACGTTCCTTCCTTTTTCTGGGATATCATTCTCTACAATCTTATCAAGTAGCACATGCCTTATGGAAGAAAGGGCGAAAAGTGTTGGCACTTGCATTGCAAAGTAAGATTAGTGAGGTAGAGTTTTGCTTCTGCTTCCTTGATTAGGATCATGCCTTTTGGGTTTGCCATTTTAACATATCTTTTACATACTTTTCAGGTTTTTGGAGTTGACATACATCTAGGTGTATTGCTTTCATACTTTAATTGTATCATGTCTTTCATGCTGTTTGCAATATATAATGTCTGGCTATTAAGTTCTAGTGGGAATTATATGAACATCTTATGCATAAAAGGGGAAAAAGTGTTGTAATCAGTGGTTTTGCTGTTTGAAACAGCTTATAAGATCTCTCTTCTTGAGGGTTTACATAGTGATTATTGCCTATTCAGTTTGGTGTCCGTGAAGATAATAAAGGTTTTTTCTGGAGTATACTAGCTGTTAACTATTCAATGATTAAATGCACTATGACTAAGACAAGCGTTGAGACATCTTGTGTTCTGACGTATTTTCATCAGCTGAAATCGTACTACACTGTCATGGCTTCCTTTCCAAGTTGCAGCTACAAGGGCAGTTACAGAGGATGCATTCAAAGCCATCAACAAAGGTTATATCCACTTTTCCATTTTTTTTTACCCAAATTCAGTTTGAGTAATTGTCATTTTTATTTTGGTAACAAGTTCTTGAGTTTGAGCAACTAACATTGCTAGATTCCTGAAATTTCAACTTAAGAATTTGTTAAACTATGATCAGATCATATCTGAAATATGGTAGTTGTCATGTTTGCAGGGAAGCTATCAAAACACTGTATGAAGCACTTGGTAAGTATGATTCCTTTTCTGTTTTTAGCTACCATCTTAAGGATGCTTAGGATCTCCACTTGTCATTGTCTTAGCATGTATGGCATAAGCAACATGATTGTATCTCGCTAATATGATGCATTTAGACCTTGCTACAATTGATGTTGCAGTGATAAATGATTGGTTTTTGTTATAGAATTTATAACTGCACATGAATTTGACACAATCTTCTGTTTTTCCTTGTGAAAAGTTGGCATTGCAGATCAAGAAGATGTGTAAAGAAGGCTTATAAAAATTTCACATTTTGATTTGAGTTCTATCAGATTTTCTAAGTTTATTACAAATTAGAGAACATTTATAAATTCCTTTGTTGCAAATAGGAACTGTATATGGAGTATATATGGGAATGGAGCAAGGGGTACAGTGGATTCGTGGCACAAGAGACTAGGTATGTTGTCATTTTATTTTAATATTTTGTTATGTTATTTTAAAATTTCTGATTTTTATTTTGAAATTCAAAAGTTAAAGTCTTTTAAACATTGTTTGTCTAATTTTGTTAGATCTTTTATTATTAATATTTATTTTTTTATGGATTGTGATTGTTAATATGTTTTAGTTTTTCTGTATACTGTGGGCCGCTTACGTCTATGAATATGTGTTTCTCCTACATTCTTATAGTTGATTTCTTGTTGTTAGATGCAAGTTTTTAGTTTAAATTTTCACTTTTTTATCTCTTTTCTATATTTTCCTCTGGGTTCATACCTGTTTTTGTAATATTGCCTCCCAATATCATATCTTTCTTCAAAACGCACTCCAACTCCCCAGTCATATACCTATATTCCCAATACTTTTGTCACGGATGGCCAAATTCTGCATTTAAATTGCATATGCATCATCATTCATGACTAATAAAAGGAAAGTGTCACAATGATCCCCAAGATCTGGATAATTTGTTTATAAATCATCTACTGTAAATCAGAACAGATAAGAAGGATAATTTACAAATGTATTTTATGTCTTAACTCTTAAACTATGTATGAAAATGGAAAAAAGAAACATTATATGTGATTGGCAACAAACTGGGTTACTGTATTATCTATAAAAACTAGAATTACAGTGAATGTTTACACTCCACAATCTTACTTCTTTAGATTGAGTTGCAAAAATAGAGTCCTTTAAGTAGAAGTATACTGTCATTTTGAAGTTGAGTCGATAAAGAATGAATAGTTTTATGTCTAAAAGCACAAGATAAGGTCATTGTTGTCGATTTAACTGAAACAGCAAGAGAAAAGCAACTCATGGTCCTATAGTTTTTGTCCATTTGCATAAAAATCGATGCCTTACTCCTAAGCAAATGATGCTTTATTTGTAAAATATGCAAGTAAAATTTTTTTTCCCTCAATTTCTTTTTTCTTCAGCTAAAAAAGTAATCAGAACATTGCTCATGATCAACCGGTGATAAAAGAATTGAGAACCAAAACGATCCAAAACAGACCAAAACACAATTCTATCTTTCATTACTTCTCTTCATTAATCCACTCTACTTTTAACTCTATCTTTTATTTATCTACCCTTGATCTATTAACATTCTAATTATTAAATTTTGTATCTTTATTTTCTGGCCGAAGAAAGTTGGACCTATTTTAACTCTCTTCAAATCTAGAAGGTGCTGCTAGATTCCGCATTAGTTTGATCAGGTGAAACATCAATCTTTTTTTATAATTTGCATCTTTGTTTGAATACAATTTGTTTTGGGCTTTTCAACCATTAGTCAGGAAACATAGATTTGTAACCAACCAACTAGAAATATTTCCAAAAGTAATTTTGGTTTTTTTTTCCTGGGAAATCTTACTTGAAATATTTTGATTATTTCACTTAGCCTGGAATAGAATATGTAGTAAACTTGCCTATTTTTATTTTGCTAATTTGAGTATTTGGTTACTAGTAGAGCTGTAGTATGGAAAATGCATAATTCTGGGGTATGTTTGCATAATTATGTTTGCTTGATCATTTTTGTTCATTTTATGCACCAGTTCAATTCTGGAGAAGCCTTTGTGGTATCTATTGAATATTCGCTTAGTAGCATGAGAAACGAACAGTGTTTGACAACAAATTTAGGCATCACCAATTGTAATAATTCTATATCATCCTTTTAATTTATGAAGTATTCTTTTTTACTTACCGTGTTGAGAGTTCACTTAATATCATCTGTAACACTTGAAACTCAGACCATACATCAATAATCTATATGTACTTGTGTCATTGCTAGCCAACCTCTTAATATGATTTGTAACAATTTTGTCCTTAAAGATTCTAAATTCAATATAGTCCATAATACCTGCTTCCTTTTTCATTTGTTAAAAGCTACAAATTCTTGGGGGTTTGCTACCAAGGGAAGGGACTAGGGAGACAAACATGCTTTAGTACTATTGATATAGAATAAATAGGGGCTGGCTTTTCATGGTAATTGTGTTATAAATTCTTCAGAATTGAGGGACACAGGGAAAATGGAATGGAGAAAACAGAATAGAGCTTCAAACCTACTGGATGTTGGGAGTTACAGTCAGCGCATCATACAACTGCAAGAGCACCAATGCTGAAAATTCCTTGATGATATTCTATATCTCAATAGAAAGAGTACATAGATTTGTTTAGACTCCTAACATTCCTAATCCTAAAAGAACTAGAAACTTTTTTCCCCCAATAACTTTAAGAAAAATACTTGCACTCCAAATAAAAACTACAAACTTAATTTATCCCATTAAGCTAAGGTACACCAAAATTGAGATTCTAAATATAAATTCTAGAGTTTCCAACATACTAGAGGATTAGGAAGAAACTCTTAACACTTGAAACTCAACAAACCAGAAAAATAAAATAAGATTATACAACTTAAAGAAACATAAATTTAAGACACAAAAGCAACTGATAAGGCCTACAAAATACTACAAAATAAGATAACAAAATCATAAGAAGTAATTTCTTTACATTCTATATTATGCATCTATCTGTTTTTAAACATGCTGCATCATTTTGCTTAATCATTTTAAGTGCCTTATGAGAAGGTCTAGATATTTCTTTCTTTAGATTGAGCATTCATCACTAGCCGTACTCACAGCTTTTTATTTGTTTATTGTTTAAAATAGTTATAGATGATATACATGCCACATTTTGTAATATAATCTCTCTAATCATGGCTTTAGTCATGACATTGTCTTTTCCATAACTGAAGCCTTACTTCATTATAAAAATATTCGACAAATCCGAAGTAACAGAAAATTATTTTTGAATAATAAGGCATGAACTAAGTTGCAATGTAACCTGCAATGTAGTGCCTAACAGAATTTTTGGTTTGATTCAATATTAAAGGATATTCAATATATAGAAACTTGCTTCAGAACATTACTGATTTTACTTCTTTTTATTCAGAAATCATTTGAAGAAGCCATGGAGTCACTTGAAAAAGCTGAAGCACATTAAAATTTTGTTAGAAGACTATAGCTCAAATTCTATCTAGGTTCTGCTGGTTTGACTTCCAATATTTAATCACGGTACCACTTGTCCCATAACTTTGTGAAATCAAAAGTATTGTTGTATAGTTCCTTATATTTATTGTTCATGTTTTATTCTCCTTTCTATGGGTTCAAATTTTGTACCAGCTTCTATCCAAGTATGAATAGCTAACATTCTTTTGAATATATTTTTGTATTTTTTTCTTGCGTGTAACATGTCTTCGTATTTCTCATATGATAGTTTATACTAGAATATACTTCTCAAAACTAAATCATGCTATTTATTTATTTATTATTTATTTTGACTAAAGAGTACTCACCTCGACACATTTCAGAGGAAGTGAAGGCTAAACATTCCAAGATCACATAAGCAGACCAATACTAGGTGATTATGGAATGGCAAGCGTTTGCATGCATTTTTACTTGAGATTTAATAGTATAAGTGGGGAATTAAAAAGTATGTAGTGTTTGTATTTGATATTTTAGAAAGAAGTCTGATATGAGGAAATTAAAGACATACTAAGAGCATTAAGAAATCATGATGATGTTGGTTTAAGAAGTTCTTAAACAAAATTTATTTAAATCTTTTGCCTTTCAAAGGATAGGTGTGAGCTGAGTATGTATTTAAGTTTGATTTCTTTGACTATATGAATTTTTGTATCTGTGTTTTAAGTTAATGTATTTGATTATATGTATCTATGTATTTAGGATTATTATCTTATCCACTGCCATTGGAGTTTTTTAACTCCACAAGCAGAGTCAGGATGATTATACATGTCCCATTTTGTTTATTTTTTATTTTCTTAATATTTTTGTATTTATTTATATATTGCGATAAATGATGAGTAAGATTATATAGTTATGATTTGTTTGAATAGTTATGATTTAATTGAACTGACTATGCATATGAGCTCCCTCTATTTTTTGTTGGGAGGTATTTTTTATATGTTCATGCACATAAACAGTTACTAAACATTCTGTTTAGTACTTTTTAAATGCTTTTTTTTATACAGAAATTTTGTTTAATTTATCTCACAGTTGATCTTTTAATTGATCTTCCCGCATCATAGAGCGGACACTATCTAGTATATATAAAAATTGTAGATCAACGCAACTCACGGTTCAGCCACGTTTTTCTACACCGTTTTGCCACTGTTCATCCAGCATTTGGTTTCCGTTCTTTGTTCGTTTTTGGGTGAAATTGTAATTTTAACTTGGGACATGGATTTCGCGCGTGGGGCAACCTTCAACTTTGTCCCTCTGTCGCACTCCTTTGTTGCAGAAATCCTCCTTTATCCCATAATGTTTTTTCTCTTCTATCCCAACGTCCTTCCTTATCGACACTTCTACTCACTTACTTGTAACTTGACACTGTGCAACCTTCATTTTGCTTGCTATTGTTTGTTCGTTTGTTGGTTTGAAGGTAATTACCGGTGGGGTTTTTTTAGCTCACGTAGTTTTCGCACATCTCTGCTTCCCATTTCATTTTCTCCCCCTCACCTAAGCCCATCCTCGAGCCCCTCCAAAATCCCCAGTTTGGTTCAATCGTATTTTTCCTTTGGGTTACGTCCTCTTGGAAAGAAAAGCAGGAAAAATTGTTTCCTTTGGATTGTTCCTTTTGCTTGCCTAGATGGGTTTGGGTTTAGTTTAGGGGAGGGAAATCAGAAGGAGGTGGCCTCTGTGAAACGAAAGACTACGAGAAGTAACGTGGGTAAAGCCAAGAAGAGCCGTAGTAAACAGAAGAAGACGGGAGTCCTTCAATTCTGATCAGGTTTTTTTGTAAATTAGGTTAATTTCAGTTAGGGTTTTACGTTTCTTTTTTTATTAAAGTTGTTGATTTGGTTTTTGACTTAGATATGATTATTGAATGATTAACAATGTTGATTAAGAAATGAAGACAATTTTGGGCTTTTAATTCTTTTTTGCTATTTACTTTTTATGAAAAAAATGCCATTCAGGTTGCAAATCTTGAGAGCTTTCCATTGCTGGAGTCTAGAAAATTGGAAAAGAAACTTTTTTGTGTTGTATATGCTAACTTACGTCTCCAACTTGATGCTGTTTGCAATTATATGGGGTGAAACACATCATTTTTTGGATGATTTTTATTATTTTCAACTGATCGAAACCGTCTTTAGCCACAATTAACTTTTTAAAGTTTGAATGAATATAGGTGATTGCAAGAAACAATGGCAGAACAAGAAAGGAAGACAAGGTTTGTGCAGAGAGAAACCACCTGCAATAATATACCCTCTATTTTTTTTTTATTTTGCTCTTTGCCTGACTCATTTTCTACTTCCTGCTAATATATTTGTTTTCCCTTTTCCTGAGTGGATATTTTTCTAATGAAATGATGGTTCTCAGTTTATTTAGGTAAGCCCTTCTGCCATTGTTTAATTTTTTATGTTTGATATGCTAATGCGATTGAGAGATTGAGTTGAAAGGTTTAAGATGCGGCATTTTACTTTTACTTCTGTTTTTTACCTTATTTCGTTGGTTTGGTTTGTGCCATGTTAGAAGTTAGAACCTTCTTAAAAAATTAGCTGATATTTGTGTTGTTATGCATTATATCAATTATAGATTTTTTTAACATTTTGATATTGTGCTGCATAGATAAAAGTAAATCATAAAGTGTCATCATAGCTAATGTCTCTGCATCTTCTTCTACTTTACCCCTTGAACGTGTCAATTAGAAGTTGCGTTTTGATTTCCCTCCCTTCATGATGCTGATTGTAGCTATCCTTAATGATTGTTTGCATTGCTTTTATCTATATGCTGAGACTGCGTCTCTCAATCTATTTATATGCTTCAATGAATTGGATTCTTAATCCTAAGGTAAAAACCTCTTATTTCTCAAATTATCTTTAGTTTTAACTTCATTTTCTTTATTTGATCATACAAATATATTCTGTATTTAAATTGTGCAACATGAGAATCTGATTTTGATAGTACGTGATTTTGATCATTTTAGGAAAATCAAACTTTTTGTATTAGTTAAATATCAAATTAAAAAATCCAAGTGTGTGTTTGTTGACAAAAAATTATTATAGTTATTGATAAATGATATGAATTTGTGTATAGAAGGCTGTTAGTTGTTGAGAAATTCCAAATTTATTTATTTATCATCCCAAAATGCAATTAGGATTTCTAGACCTAAGAATGTTAGACAAATTCCAGATTGTTTTCTCCTTCCTCGAATGTCTACATCTTTTACTATTGCTTTTTATAGAGTGTGGTGTTGGTGGGATCGGCATTGTTGATGTTGTTGGGTTTTGTTTTTGATATCACCTGTTGGGTTCTTTTGCTCTTTTCTTTACTAAAAAAAAGAAGATGGTTTTTAAGCTTATAAGTCATTGAATGGAGGAATCTTAGTTTGTAGTCACCTTTTTACAATTAAAGCTTGGATTGTGAAAATATGATACTTTAGATTCAATTTTTTGTCATATGCTATTAAATATTTGTAACACATTATCAATTATGGTTTCTACAGGAAAAAAGAGAAAAAATGAAGAGCTAAACATTCAATGTTTTCTTGGATTTAAAAAACGTTTACTCCAGCATCAAAGAGTGGGCATTTGAGTGAGGAGTAGCATTAGGAGATAAGTTCTTAACATTTAAAAGATAACATTCATTCCTGACTTGAGACTTCGTTTAGTTCTACTGTCAAAATAAGAAATTGAGTCAAAATTCTAAAGTGGAAATGATGGAGTCAGGACGCCAGCTTGCTTCTTCTATTTTACGTGTTTACTGGTTGATGATGAAGATAAACGTAGAAACAGAAAGGTCTTCCCTTTGCCAAGAATTGACTTTGAATAATACACTGTGAAGGAAACATTGTTTTGTTCTTCTGCATTTATAACAAACTATAAGACAAGGTAGGAAAAGTTCAAACATCAAATTTTGAGATTTAATGTTCTTTTTTGCATGTTTTAAATCCTTTTTATGATTTTACTTTCAGTCAAGTAATTTGTTTTTTTATTAAATATGATTTTTGCCCCGGATTTGATCTTATATGGCAATGCCTCTTTGGATTGGCTATGGTATTTTCAGTTATTATAAACAATGGTAATAGAAATGTAAAATTGAAAATCAATCCCAATGAACCAAAAATTTTACTAAGCTTTGCTTTCATAGTTGATGATCCTAAGGTATGGATTCTGCAAATTTATGTATACTTTTATATTCTTTCATATCTTCATTGATATATATTGTTATGAATGTTTGATACTCCATCATGATCAACTTTGATATTATAAAAGATACTTTACTAACTTGCAAAATGTTTGATGTCAAGCAGTACATTGCTTTGTAAATGTTGGATAGTCTATAATAATCTCTTTTTTTTTTCCATTTTGAAAGCATTCAATGCCCGTATAAGTTATTGCTATTTTGTAAATTGCTCTTACAAAACTATAATATACACTAATAATTCATTGTCAATATATCAATAACTTACAACCAGCAGCATCGCCCGGGCACAAATCTAGTGGAAGATGAAGACCATAAAATCCATACAGTACAGAACAAGCATGAACTCAGCCTCAGTTGTTGAATTGCTGCATGGAAGCAGAGATTTTTCGAACTGCACTGAGGCAAAATTCCGAATAGTGGAGTGCCAGAATTAGAGATAAATCTTCAGTCATTCATAGTTTGTACATGGGAAATTCGTCTGACAATAGTGCTGTACAGATTGACTATTTCCCACCTAAATCAAGCATGTTCAATACTGGGAAGAACAGTTTGTAAGGAGGAACCAATATAGAGTTGTCTAATTCAGATTCTGCACCCTAACCATCAATCAGCAACCAGTTTCAGATGCTATGTTATGAACAACAAAATCTGTCCCGGCAGTATCCTTTGAGGATTCAACCGCTAACATTTCAATTAAGTGCAAGCTATGGGGAAACTGGAGAGAAGGGGCTAAAAGGCAGCCATTGGCCACTTCAAGGCAGTTAATTCCCAAGTTGATCTACTTGTCCCCCAACGAAAGCTAACATGCAAATATTATTAGAAGCTAGACAACTACAGCTATGAGTTGGTTCTTGGCAGGACAGAAGACACCTAGAGAGACCAGATAAGGATTTTTGAATTGCATGCAAAGAACCCTGAAGGGATCGATAAATACACTAACACTGAATAGCAGGAGACAAATCCCAGCAATCAAATACCTGCAGAAAATGAAAACCATATAATCAAACGTTGCAGATTACAATCAGAACCCAGAAGTATCTGTCAAGGACCAGGCTGCTTTTCGCCCTCAAATTGAGCAAGAAAAGGAGATGAAACCCGTCAAGCAACTTAACAAAACTACTACATTGAACTCAAATATCATAACATTACAATCAAGATTGAACAACAAAATTTGAAGTGATTGAGCCATCTATCGCCCGTCTTTGTAGACAATATTGGCATTGAAGACAATAACATAATTTGAACTTTAATGGAGGTTGGTTCTTCACTTTTCAACCACTTGGCTTCGGTCGAATTTTTCAGTTTTCAAAAACCGGATGTATAAAAAATAAACAAACAAGATTCATAAACTTCCTTTTGTTTTCCATTACTTGCCTCAAAGATTCCACTTTAACCGACATAGACATACCCTTGCTTATATTTCTCCCTATGGTGAAATTTTATTATCATATGCAAACAAGCCAGAAAATTCCAGTAGCAGGTAAAGATATATTTCAAAAGTATCTTCTGTAAAGTAAATTGAATATAAAATTAGAGCAGAACAAGCTTTGCTTCAAAATTTTCAACAAACTGCACTCATGAGAACCAATCAAGTGTGATAGTTTCATACAAGAAATTGGGAAAGGATATGCAGAAGCAGTGTCACAGCAGGCAATTTGTCAAAAGATACACATAAGCTACCCCCAATAAACTAAAATCTGTAGTTTCATCAGAATCTTTGGACAGTGAATGAAATTTTCACAACCAAGAACTGAAGAGCAACAACTACATTCTTGGGTGGGACTAGGAAAATATTGGGAAGAGCCTGAAATTGATGACATAGAAATCACTAGACTTACCATTGTAAAAAAATGTAGAACAAACTGACAAGATATTTATATATTTACAAAACAAAAATTTCCAAATTCAAACATCCAATTCCTCATAACTATTCTATATAGAGATCACTAGAACTCATAAGACCAACAAATGAGGAAGATAACAATTAAATCCCCAATTTAAAGGGAATTTTATCATCACTATCACCATACTCATTCAATTTTAATAACGGAAATTTCAGCACAGAGAGAAAAACAAATTCTATATTTATCATCCTTGCTTCTTTCTCTAAGCCTTTTTGATCAAACACAAAAAGAAGCAGCAAGTCTCGGCCTTCTGTCTAAAGAATTGTTATAGACAATTCCAACTCACCTAAACCATCGAGATTACAGATTACAAAACAAAACAAAAATTAGTTTTGCCTGTAAGCTATATAATTAGCCAAAGCTACCAAAGGAGCAGCTTTCTCGGGATCAAATCCTTGGAGCAACTCTAAAGCATCACACTTCAACTTCTCTGCAAACTCCCTTGACCTCTCTATTCCCATCAGCTTTGGATAAGTTACTTTATCAGCCACCAAATCTTTTCCTGCTGTCTTTCCTAATTCCTTGGATGACTTTGTCACATCAAGAATATCATCCACAACCTGAAACAGAAGCCCAACATACCTTGCAAATTTCCTCAACTTTTCCACATCTTCATCACATCCACCTCCAAGAATTGTGCCCAACACTACAGCTGCTTCAAGCAAAGCAGCAGTTTTGTGAACATGAATAAATTCTAAATGATCCAATCCCACATCTGTTAGTCCCTCACTATTTATATCCACAACTTGACCAGCCACTAACCCCTCAGCTCCAATTGCTTTAGCTAATTCCCCAATTGCCTTTACAATCCTAGCAGGCGTAACACCAACTGTAGAAACAGCTATATGTTCAAAAGCAAAAGCTAAAAGAGCATCCCCTGCTAACACAGCTATATCCTCACCAAAAACTTTGTGGTTCGTTGGTTTTCCTCTACGAAGATCATCGTTGTCCATGCAAGGAAGATCGTCGTGGATTAAAGACATGGTGTGGATCATTTCAACAGCACAAGCAGCTGGCATCGCCATGGGTTCTTGTATTAGCATTAAAATGTTAATTTTAAAAAAATCAAAATATCGGTGACTTGGTTTATTTAATTCCATATTTCATTTATGTATGTGTATATATATTAGGTATTATATTGAAAAAAAAATCTTTAAAAAAAATTGAAAGAGTAGAGCATGAAGAATATTAAAACAGAGAGAAATGCATAAATTATGAAGAATGATCATGCAAGGATGATCATACGACTTAATTATATGAACATGAGCAAAATGAATATTTAAATCTTAGTTAATTTATAAATATGATCATGATTCCGTATGAATGTAATCGTATGATCATACGCATTCTTGTATTTATAAATAGTTTGTGAAAAGTAAACCTCTTTCCCTATGCAACACGCGTTCATAAATCAAGCAAGGGGAGAAAATATAAGGCATTTTTTTCTTAAGAAGCCAGCAAGTTATAACAAGCAATCAGTCAACCTTTAGAGTAGCATTACGTTCAATTCGTTATGATTCTTGACAATTAAGAATCAACAATTTAACATTTGAATTTAGATATTAAAATGATATGTGCCCTAAATTTTGAGAGCGATAGGTTAATTTTCTCTGATGGCTATAAGGTTAAAAAAAAACCCCTTAAATTATATCAAAGAATTTAAAAAGGTCCATATTCTTTCATTGCATCTAAATAAACCCCTAAAGTATTATTTTTCTTTGTGCAAGTCCTTTTTGGATGAAATCTGTTAATCATTGACATCTTGGCTTTTATAGGAAATATGAAAATCTGACATGGCAAAAATAAAACAGGTGACATGACAAACCCATAAAAAAGCAAAATAAAAATGATATCACTTTTAAGAAAAAAAAACCTGTAAAAGACAACATGTCAATTATTTAAAGCCAACATGTCAATTGTTTAACAGAAATCCATGTCAACTAATAGATTTCATCCAAAAAGAACTTATATTAAGAAAAATCAAACTTTAGGGGCTTATTTAGGTGCAATAGAAGGATATTGGCTTTTTTAGATTCTTTGATATAGTTTAGGGGCTTTTTTAGCCTTTTAGCCTTATCTGATATGTACAATGATTCAAAATTTAATTTTATCATTTAACTTTAATTGCATTGGATTTTTATTTTGATTGGTTTCTTAACTCAAAGTAATTAATAATGAATAAATATTTTGGAAAAAAATCATTTATGAAATTTAAATAAGTATTGGAAAAAAAATTTAATGTATAATTTCATGCATTATATTTTAGGCTTAATAACCAAATGTACCACTAATCTTTTGTATAAAATGGAACTAAGCTCTCAAAGTTTTATCACGTAATAATCAGTCCACAAACTTTTATTTTACTGTAAGTAAACCCACAATCTTTCAAAATCATACAATTAAGTCCAAAGCTATTAAATGACAATAACTGTCGTTAAAACATCCTACGTGAAAGCTGACATGAATAGTTTAGTTGGTTATCATATGACATGCCACAAGTGCAATATTAACAGAAGTTATTATCATTTAACAGATTTGGACTTAATTGTATGATTTTAAAATATTGTAGGTTTGTTTATAGTAAAATAAAAGTTTATGAATTGATTTTCATTTGATATAACGTTGAAGACTTAATTCCATTTTATATAAAAGATTGAAAGTATATTTGGCTACTAAGCCAATTATTTTATGCGGTAAAGTGTCTATACACTTACAGTAATGTGTCATTTCACTAATTCACAAATTTTATAATAAAAATATTTCAAAAATAAATATTCTTAAATTTATTATTTAATAAAGTGTTATTGTATGATTCAATTATAATGCATAGAATTTATTCATGAACAACATATCAAATATGAATTCATACTTCCATTGAGGTTAAATTCAAAGCAATTGAGAAATTTCAAGTCATGACTTCATAAAATATTCCTTCATAGTTAATTTTATTTTTTTGTACAAATTCAAAAATAATCAAAATAAAAAATGATAAATTCAATATAATATAAATATAATGACAAAACTCATAATTAGAAATATTGACAAATGGTAGTATTTATTTTAAAAAAATCATATGTTAATTGTTACAGGATTCGTTGCCGTCGAAACGTAGGATCTGAATCAACAAGACACCATAAAAAACTAATTGAATGCATAGCTTAGTATAATATTATTATTGCATTATTGCAGGCAGGCATGTTTATCCTTACCGGGCTTTAGTCCCGATTGTCAAAGATGGGCGCCCATCTCATGAGACTTTGGCTGGAAAAGCTGAAGAGCTCACATGGGCGGCGTCAGAGAGTGACCCCATACGCCAGCTACCCAGCCCCACCTTGGCAGGTCGGCTGCTGCTCTTTACCATCTTCTAGCCTTTCACACCCAAACACGACAACATAAACTAATATCTAAAGGGCAAAACAAGATTACAGAAGAATTGATCAACCTATCACATGTGATGTGATCTCTTTACCAAGCAGGTTTGGCATCAAGTTTTACAATTTCGTGTTTCGATGCTGGGTGCATGCAATAAAAGCTTAAGCAGAAGGATTTGATCGCATGGAGCGCCTATCTTTATTTTGTTAGGATTGAAAGGAATTCTGGTTCAGCTTTTGTTAGATGAAATTGCAGGCTTCAGCATAAACAGGATGCTTGTTTAGCAAAGAAGCATCAACAGGATGCTAGAAATTATTGATGGTGGTCTGGTCCAGCAGAACATGGAGCATCCAATGCATTGCATTAACAAGGAAAAACGTACCCAAACCGCCTTAATTAAGAATCCACCTACAGAAATTTGGGAAACCTAATTAGTTAGATTCTTTTGCACAAACCATACTCAGATTTAATACTTGAAAGTGGAACTTTCTCTTCAGAACACGGGAGAAACCCTTACCTCCCCTGCACTGATCAGATTTGATATATGGCAACTAAATACATTTTTTTTAAAAATTACAATCACAATCAACGTATTACATTTTATGAACAGATAACTATAAAAATCACATTACTCAAACTAAATAAACTAGTAAATAACTCTAACAAACTAAATAAATTAATAAATAACTAGACTAACTCAAATTCGTATTTTGTGAGACTCGAACTTTGAGACCTTAAAATTTTAAGACCTCCTCTTTGTCACCAAACAAAAACTCAAGCACGGTACTTCTTGTCATACGATGTCAATGTCATTTAAGGTTTTTTATTTTAAAACTTTTTATTCCTTTAATCTAAAATAGTTGCGCAGAAAAGTGCTACCTTTAGTCCAAGATTTCTCCATTTGCCTTTTGGACGAAAAAGAATTAGGTCACTTCTTCAATGTACCCGTAAATCACGGCGATTAACATGAAAATCCCTTATGTAACCAAAAAAAACAACATGAAAATCCCTTAATTCAAGGCTCTTTCCGGACTCCAACAAGTAAATTTAGTATTTACTTACCAAAAGAAAAAGAGAAATCAACTAAAGTGATCACAAAGTCTGAGCACCATCAAGTAAAGTAATCAGAATGCAATCTCTTTGCAAGAAAACCTTTCATTTATAATTTCATATTCATTTACATATTCAAAACCAAACCACATGACAAAACCGACCAAAAGCCAATCCTCCAAAGAAAAGCACGACCACTACTCCAACAGTCTGCAATCAGTGCTTTGAGGCAAATTGGTTAACCAAGGACAATGCATTGCTAGTGACCTGAGCAACATTGATGACACGACCTTTAATAGAGGCCTTCACCTTACCATCCATGCTCCTCTTTGCGAATCCATCAACGCAAGTGTTCTCATCTGTTAGTGCAGCACTAACCCAGGTCTCCACATTGCTAACGTGCCAGAGAAAGTCTTGACCCTTGGCTTGACCCATGTGCTTGAGCTCCTGCATCGATTTGCTCAGCCTGTCGACGCTATCACTCATTTCCTCGATGCAGTCTTTGATTGCTTCATATTCCCTCTTCTTAAGTCCCTTGGACATTTTCATTTTGGACACGAATGCCTGAGCCGACGTAACCCTGTCTAGGCTTACGGACAGGGCAGTGAGAGCCAACTGGCGTGGGCTCTGCTGGATTGAAGGGGCAAAAGCTGCGAGAGATTGGACGCAAAGTGCTGGATATTTGGTGGCACTGCAAGAAGCCTTGATGAAATTGGAGGCACGAGAGCTTGCAGCAGTTGGAGAAGTGGCCAGACAAGCAATGTACAGAAGGGAAAGCCAGAGGAAAATAAGGGAGGCTCTTGCCATTTTTCTTGGAGAGCTAAAGCTTAGTTGTTAGAAACTCAGAGACGAGGGAGACTCAGATAAAAACAGACAAGACAGGGCCTATATTTATAGGGGGTTTGAGTTTGATAAACTCGACAATCTAGACGTAGGCAGTTGGGCTTTGGCACTTTGCTTTAAGTCTAACTTATGGAATTAGTGTTGGATTTTCTACTTTGCGAATGGCCGATGGGGAATTTAAGATCAATTAAAGTAATTTTGTCAACTAGATCCACAGGTACCAACGTGGCTTAAATATAAGCCGTACAATTTGTTTTTGGCAGATGGAAATGGTGAATGAGTGGGGTTCATGCAATTCCGCCATTGAATTTGTGTAGGGGTAATAAAGAAAAAAGGGAGTGAAACATGCGGTCAATAAAGAGATGTGCAAGGTAAAAATAGACTTTGCAAAAGGCCAAAGATCAATATGAAAGGCTATTTAATTAGTTGTAGATTTTAGTGCCAATAAGATCTTGATTTAGTGACAAAAAAGAGACTTTGAAATTTTGAAGTTTCAAGTTCGAGTCTCATCAAATGTGAGCTTGAGTTAATCTATTTATTTATTAGTTTATTTAGGTTGTTACAGTTATTTACTAGTTTATCTAATTTGAGTAATGTGATTTTTATAATTACATGTTCATGAAATGTAATATGTTGATTGTGATTGTAACTTTTAATGAAATTGTATTAAAAAAAAATTAGTTGTAGATTTTGGTTGATAAGCATGTCTCGAAGGAAAATTTTGACGAAGGCATGTTCAGATTTGTTATTTTTCTTTCTTTTTTTTCCCTGTTTTGTGAAGCATAATTTCATGGGCAACAGTTCGGCAGGTGGACCAATTTTCACGTGAAAGTGTATTTAGTTTGTGAGAAGGCAAGTGGGCCCTTTGAGGATGGCGTTACGCAGTGATCAATGCAATGCGAGAGACAGATTCTAGATAATGGAAAAGGCCGGCATAACATTTAATGGATTTAAACTACTCCTCTCTCTATAACTCAAATACCATGTCAACGTAATGTCTACTGATTTTTTCAAATGCTGCAAAAACATATACTTTCAGTAATTAGATATATGTATATATCCATTTGTTAATTGAGATAAAAGAATTGCATTGAACTTGGGTATAAGACTATGGATTGCCATGCTGTCATCGATGGATGATTCGCATGTTATTTAAGTAAAAACTTAAAAGGAATAACTGAAGGAAAAGCTGAATTAAAAAGTAAAAGCATCTGTCTTCATTACTGTAATACATAAGCCGCTCACACACTCTATATAGACAGTTGAGCTGCAACACTGCACAACTTGTCGCTGTTGAGAGGAGGTAGGTGAGCTAATGTACATGGAAGGCAGTAAACAGGATTGTGGAAATGAAAAAAATAATCTCAGCTCCGTTTAGCTTTCACTGCAACCAGCTCACCAACTCTTCTTTTTCTGTAATTTCCTGATATTACTGGAAACTTTTGAACGTCAACTGTCCTCTAGTCGTCTTTGGTCAGAACAAGCTAAAAAGGATCTTTCTGTTTCTGTGATGTTCTTGTTTCGTAATAACCTCATCCAACAACCTGCCGTAGAAAATGAACATCACTCCAACACTCATACCTTCCAGTATATTGTTTTAGACAGTACAATTGCAGAAGGAACTAATTTTTCTCGCCACTACTCTCGCTTCTTTAGCTCACATCAAACCACTAGGACAAATACGTCCCACTGCGTAATTAAGGGATGGACTTTTCTATTCTTTCTAGTAATAATATAATTCAGAAAAGGTCACAAGAGTAATAACCCTACTACAAGAAGCATATGAGAATGACACAGAGAAGTTGAATATCAAGGTTTTTTTTTTTTAAATCAGTTAAAGCCTGACAGCAGGAATAGTGTTTTCAGATTCAAAAATGAAATCAACACAGCTGGATACAGAGGACCGTTGTGCTTAAAGAACATACCTCAAAGGCACTAAAGATTGGACGAACTTGTTCAAATATTTCATCTACTGTTCCTATTGCATTGATCTGCATGTATTTGCCTCAGTTACTATAAACAATATAGAATTTTGAATCTGTATGCTAAGTAAGCAATAATAATTTAGAAAGGGATAACATAAAGTCCAAGAAGGAGACATAGTATAGATATACCGTATAGAGCTTTCCTCTCTGAGAGTAGTAGTTAATGACCGGAAGATTCAATGCCTCAAAAACTTTAAGGCGTTTTCTCATTGTTTCTAAGTTGTCATCAACTCGACCCTACAATAATAAAACATCATATTTCAAATAATGGTTTTCACATGATTTAACTAAGGCAGAAAATGATCTATATGTACCTGATTACGATTCAGCACGCGCTTCACCATTTCTTCTTCAGGGCAATCAAAGAAAAGTACAACATTCGGCTCTACTCCAATCTGCAAATGCCATAAAGAAAAGTTAATAATAAAAGAATCAGTTCTTCAAATATTTCCACATATCTAATCATTTTTTCTAGCGAGTTTCTTCAACCCAACAAGCAAATAACTTCAGGTAACACATAATTAATTGCAAAGTTTGGAAGGCAAATAGTCAAAATTTTTACAGTTCAGATAAGAAACCATTAGAAAGAAAAAAACCAAGAAGCTCACTATTCGTTCAAATGCTATTCGGTTCTCCTCAGTTCGTGGGAAACCATCAATGAGAAATTTGTGATTGTCCCTTAATTCCATCTCCTTTTGTATTAGTTTGACTGTCACCTGTGAAGGGACAATTTTTCCTTCTCTAATCGTGTTAAGAATCATGGCACTGAGATCATAGTTATATCATCAGAGGACATGGATTATTATAGTCACTTAAAAACATGATTTGTCAACAATGAAGAGCAATTATACCCATCTGCACTGTTAGAAGCTATTTCCCTCCTTAACAAGTCTCCTGCACTCAAATGCGTGAACCCAAAGGTCTCAACAATCTTTATACACTGAGTACCTTTTCCACTACCTGGACCACCTGAAAATGGAAAGGCAGCACAGAGGGAAAAAAATCTGAATAAAATGTAAGCTCCAGAAGAATTTACAAATCAAACAATGTTTAGTTAAACGCTTCACAAAAGCAGCATCACAGATAGTGCATCAAAGCCTGGTGTCACAAATTGCTTCCATATGAAAGTAGGATGCAAAAAACCATCCAAACAAGAATACATGATATAGTTTTCAACATCACTGCTTCCTTTAAATGTAACAACAGATAATGTTTGATCTACCGAAACCTTTAAAGCACTGGTATATCATTGGAAAACTTCAAGTATCATTTGCATATTAACCATACAATAAAATGCCACATGACATCTAAAATAGTGAACGTATTCATGTTATGATTTTGTAGATCATGAAACCTATGATGTTTTATGGAACTTAAAAAGCCAAAAGATTCAAGCTAGCTCAAAATGCAAACTCTCCTTTTGTTATGCAAAGAATTGAGTATCCTAGATGTGTGTCCAAATGAGAATTCAAAAGATAAATATCTTGAAACAAGAGAAACAAACTTAAGGAGAAAATTAGGTTTAAGTTTGTCCAAAGCTTGCCAAGCTCAAAGATAAGAGTTTTGAAACCACAACATAAAGCACAGCTCATAAATATAATTTTGCATGCTAGGATATAAAGTAAGCAGGGGCCATTATTTACTCAAGCCAGCAACGCACAAGTGTTACCTAAAACAAAAGTTATGAATGGAGTTTTCTCTTTGGGGACTATCACACCTTTTGCCTGCATGTAGATAATGAACCAACAAAAATAACTCATTTTAATGAATATACCATGGTGAATACACTTTGCTGCAAGCAAACGGAATGCATTGCAAAATTAACAAAAAATACCAAAGTAAAAAAGGAATTAAATTTGAAAAAAGACGTAATTTATCTAACAAACAATCTACTAAAGCAACATGGATTCAAATGAAATAAGAGAATAAGTTAAAATCCTGGGGAAAAAAGATTGGTATGCTAAATTCTTCTTATTTACTGTCTAGCTCAGAAGAACTCAGGTTTAAACTATTCATATCATAAAAAAAAAAAAAATCGTCATTTTGATACATGACTAATGACAGAAAACATTTGAAATGAATTGGAGAACCTCTTGTCACATTTTTGTCGAAAATGTCAACTCAAAGAAGGTCTCTAAAAGTCAGCGTCAAATTAAAAAGAATCGATATTTTCCCTCCTAGATAATCACGCTCCTCCAAGAGCCCAAGCCACAGCAAAACAACAGCATATTCTTCGGTCAATCGATAAATAATGGCATTTTGTAACTTTTATCCTTCTGTCACGAATCAGTTATTTTCAAAATTTCAATCTATCCAAGTCTAACACCAGCTCAATTGAAACAAGACATGTTCATCACTTTGGCAGTCGAAATAATACCTGTTTCACGATCCCTGTCGTTAATGATTCCCAAATGTTCAATCTTGATGCTGACTATGAAACAGCAATAAAAAACGACTGTCAAAAGTCATGAATAAACAAACTAAAAAGAGAAGAACATCATAGTATTATAAATGAAACCAAAGTTGAGGTTTTTTTTTTTAATTGAAATGAAGCAGAGGTGGAGGAGAATCGGAACCTGGACAAGATAGGCGGAGTTGGAGGATGAGACAAAGGAAGAAAGCGAAGCCACGCGCCTCCACATCTTTCTCGAACTTGTCTAATCTTTAGCTCTTTCCTCTGAATCTCAAAATATTTTTCTTTTTCAGTTTTCTGTTTGAGGAATGAAGATGGGTTTGGCTTGGTTTTCGTTGTTACTGTTACTGAGACATTACGACGAACAAGTAACGCGCTCCATGTGTGATGTATCGTGTCCGTAAGTTGAGGTAGCAGCAGAAAAGCCGACCCGCATGAGTAGTGACGTCGACTGTGCTGGGCTGCTGTGGGGCCAATCAGCTTCCTTAGTTTGCTAATGGCTTCATGCCGAAGGTCAACCATTAATCAGCCTACCGAAGACCTAGTTGGACAGAGAAGAGTTTCATCTAATGACCAGTTCAGGCTTCCACTGGGGCATTATTAAGAGTTTTACGCCCGAAGTTACTGTGTTCTAACACTAAAATCAAGGCCAGGTTCAATGCAATCAAGCTTGATTGCTCATTTTAGAAGTGGCAGAAGTTTTTAGGTGAGTGAATTAAAAGGAAGATTTTGTTGCTTCTACTCAATTTTCAAGTTGACAAGTCCTGGTTTAGGCCATTGGCAAATCCCAGCCTGTAACGTAAGGGAATATCCCAGACTGGATAATCACTCAACTTTTTCCTTTTAGCGTTGCTTGCAAGTTAACAAGGACTTTGCCTATCGCATGGAATTCATAACGATTCGATTCACATCAGTCAGATTGTTGGTTGGCACTGGAAACCATTACAAGCATTAAGTTAAATTCTTAGTTTCTTATCACTGGCTGTGGCTTACTGCTAGATCCTGCAAATTACAAGTATGCTCAAAAGATCTAACTAGGTCACTCGACTCCACACAGCCCTTCCCTGGCCTCTTCCAGCATGTCCATATCCCCTTCCAAATCTAGAACCCCGTGACCAGCCACCACGCCCTACTCCCCGACCACCATGTCCACGATTAATTCGAAAACCACCAAAAGTCTGGAACTTCCATCATCAAAGAAAAATCAACAAATCAATATCCAATATCCAAATATATATAATGGAGGAATAGACTACGAGAGCAAATTACCTCTGCATCTAATTTCTTTTGCTCAGAAAACTTAGACCGTCCCTTCTTTGGTTTGGGATCAAATGTATTGCAAGAAAGAGAATCAAAAAACTCATCCTTAACATACATAGGCTGTAAAACAGAGGGGAAAAAAGGTATTACCATATACATATGGAGGCCAGATTAAAAGTTGCTTCAACATAAATAACCAAACTAGCAGCAACTCACCTTTATGTCAACTTTTAGCAGTCCATCTCCATCTTCATATTGTCCATCATCTTCCTCACTGTCATCTTCATCCCCGTTGTCTTCCGATATACCTTTGATACCTTTGCCAAGTTGACCCCATATCTCATCTTTGTTGAATTTCTCGTTCATTGCCTCAAAATCAAAATCTTCAGTAAACTTGGTAACAGAGTGTGAAATCTACAAAGCAAACATTTAGCAATTGTCATAGCTACACTTAAATTTCTGAATTATCTATCCCCATCTAAAATGATCATAGCCTCTTAACAGTTCATCTAAACGTATATTTCTCCAAATCCCTAATTTCCTTTCTTTTTTCAAAATTCATGATCTCCAAGTGCAGTCTAATATATGTGGAATGCAGGCACTAGTTTGTAAGGTAAGACATGCAATGTAAGAGTGAGTATGCCTGTGTCAATGGAATTTAATCTGTGTGTAGCATTCTGGGAACATGAAAGAACCAGAGGAAGTAAAAGAATCAGGATATTCAGTATTAGATAATTTATCGAAAGCAATTTTTTTCCACAGCTACTCTTCAAGTACCATGTTAAGAAGTCTGCTTATTTTAAACATCGGATTGTGAAAAAGGAATATTGAGTCAGAAACGATCCCAAACATATCGCCAAATGGCATAAATTAATCATATGCATATTTCACATTTAATGGTGAAAGAGGTGCAAGGCATAGACTTTCAATTTGATGGGAAACCTTTCTAGCTAATCAATTTCTTTTTATTTGATTATTCCTTCAATAGTTTGATTCAATTACAAGCTTAATTGTCACTGATGCAAGTAGATTATCATTTTAATTAGCAGGCTAAAGTTCCGGGTCCAACCATATGTACAAGTGATGTTTCTAAGTTGTTCTAAGTTACTAAATAAAAATAAAAAAGAGAAGAAACCACAAAAACCACATTTATTACCCTGTTTGTTCTTCCTTGTGCACGGCCCCAGCTACCATAATAAGGGAGTGGAGCAGTTCCATTCCTCTAGGAGATTGAGAAAGTAACAAAAGAACATATGCTTTAAAATCCACATAAAATTTTATGAAAATACAGAAACACAATTCAAAGACAATTAACATAGGAAATTCTGAGAGTTGAAGGGAAAACAAAGGGAGTATCACCTTTTCTATTCCCCATGTGTAGTTTTTGTTACCGGGATCAGAGTGTGATGCATTTCCATACAACTGAAAGGAAAAAGGAAGCAGCACAAACACATATGATGGAGTTCCCATGGTCTATAAATCCATCAAAAGCAAACTGAACTTCTGTAACTCAATGATGCTACAAGAATTACCCCATTTCTTCTCCCCCTTACATGGACCTTGTCCGTGTGGTGAGACAGCAAAGTAACACCATTGGACTGGAAGAATATAAAACAATTCCAAACAAATATGTGTAAATACCAATATTCGTAGCATGTAAACTGTATTTCCTCGTTACCTTGTTTTCTCTTTCCTCCACATAGCCCCTAATATTCTGGGGAGCATGCAAGGCAGCACCATATGGCTGTAAGGAAACAGCATGAAAGCAAAGATCAAACCCCATATCATGACAAAAGCTGAAATGAAAGAGTAAATATTGAATATACCTAAATGAAAAATGAGAAGTTGGGAAAACATTAAACAGAAAACCGATACTTAATAGACTACAGAGATTTTGAACATTCAGATCAATGAAAATAATTGGAAGAAAAAACTAAAGCAATCTACATGAGATAGAAACTGAAAAATGATTAACCAACAAACTCTAAATAATTAACCAAATTAACCAAAATCAATGATAAAAAAAAGAAGTAAAAGAATGGCAATTAGTTATAAAAAAATCCGAACAAAAAAAATAATAATAAAATAACACACATTTATCCAGAAAATATGAATCATAATTAAGATGAATTAACCCAAATCCTCTAACTTGATCCTACCCAGATAAGAATATGGAACGCTAAATATAAGGAGAAGATCACATAAATACCACTAAGAAGGCTTAAAATGAAAAGAGAAAGAACTAGACACCCAAATGGACTTAAGGAATAATTGCTAAACATTAGGCAATTGAATAGGACAATGTGAAATCCATGATTCATTCAATGGATTTAAGGATATTAATCAAATAACCTTAGAACTTTGTTTTATACCAATTAGTCCCTTTGGAAATTGAAGAATCGGTATTTTTTTCCCCCACCCACATGCTAAAAGTAAACAAACTAAGAAAAGAAGCTAGTAACCTCATGTACGAGCAAATCCACAGTCAAAATAGCAGCTTCAAAAATGATATATACTCAAGGAATATTTAACAGATACAGTACACATTCAGTTAAAAACTAAAACTTAACCTATCAAGTTAAGAAAAGCAACATCCACTGCACCTAAATGCAATATCAAAGATTAAAGAAGATTAATATTCTTACCCTATTCCTTCTTACTCTTTCAATCCCCTTGTCGCGGTGTTGAGAATCCAAAGAAGCTCCATTCATCTGAGAAAAAGAAATGCATCCGGAAAGGCATATCACAGTTAATTCGCAAAATTAAAACACCATAATATATAAATAAGCAGCATGTATTATGTGTAGCCAAAAGTGGAGACAAGAAAAATATCTACCTATGTAGATATTAACCCTATGTTTGGATTGGGGGTGGGGAAAGAAAAGGAAAGGAAAGGAAAGAAAAGCTAAGTAAAATAAAGGAAGGTTGTAAATCTTTTTTTTGTTTGAGAAAATTTTTTAGTTAGAGAAAGGAAAGAGAGGGAGACCGAGCAACCCTTGCTTTTCCTTAACTTACTCAGTTTTTTTAAAACCCCAACTTGGGGTAAATGGGAAGGAAAGGAAACTTAAAATTAATATGTAAAATGTCAAATTTAACCTTATTATATTATAAAATTTAAAATAAAAGAGATTATAATTGAAAAAAAAAGCATTATAATGAATCATTTCCTTTTCTTTCCATTGTTTAACCAAACAAGGGTTGTTAGGATTACTTTCCTTTTCTTTCCTTTATTAATTTTAGCTATCCAAACAAGAGGTACATGTACCCTTTCCTTTCCTATAGTTTACATTCCTTTCCTTTCCATTCCTTTTCTTTACTAATGTTTATCCAAACATAGTGTAAGAGAAAAACCCCAGAGAAATATCTAAGGTAGCTAGAATGCACACATGTACATGCATGGAGATGTATCACTGACTTTTCGAAATTGACAGAGCACCACTCAAAACAGTAACTATCTTACTGATCTTGACATTAAGAAAGCCACAGAAGAAATACCTCCTCAGATGGTGCCAGAGCCTCGTTTGCATCTGCAGAAAGTGGTTCTAATGTTGATGTTTGAACCACCTCAATATCTTTCTGAGCAGTTTGAAAGGGAAGGGACGAAGAGAGTATGGTGGCTGATCTTGTGTGTGCAGACTGTAAAAGTTGGCCCGGAGTCACTAGAGAAGGAGTTGGTACCTCAGGATGATTGGAGCCAGATGTCCCAACAATAGGAGGTGTAGGTGCAGACATATTTGTATAAGTAGAAGTGGAGTCAAGAGTTGATTTAGATTTATCACCAAACTGAAGAACAACATTATTTGTATCCATAGCAGAAGTCAAAGCAGATGCTAATGGCAAGCTAGAACTCAATGCTAAACCAGGAAAATTAGGTTCATAATATGCAGTGTAACTTGATGCTTCATTAGAAACTGATGAAGCAGCATGACCTGTAGGAAGGTTAGAGGGCAAAGCTGAGGAAGAGATTGATATCAATGTAGAGTTCAGGGAACTAGCACTTGAAGGTGGCAGTACATTAGAGTTCTGGGAACTAGAACTTGAACGTGGCAGGATTGTGGTATTCTGGGAGCTGGCACTTGAAGATGGCAGCAATGTTGAGTTCAGGGAGCTAGCACTTGAAGATGACAGCAGTGTAGAATTGAGGGAACTAGCATTTGAAGATGGAATCAATGTAGCGTTGAGGAAGCTAGCATTAGAAGATGGAAGCAATTTAGAGCTCAGGGAACTAGCACTTGAAGGTGAAAATAAGGGATATGGAGTTTCAGGAAAGCTCAGCGCAGCAGTTGGTATAGATGTATCTGTGATGGAATGTTGCATCGGCCGCAGCCCAGGAGATGCTAACAAGCTAGGTGGTGGTCGAAGCAAAGACTGCTGTTGTGAAAAAGGATAACTTCCTGAGGGTCCATTCGATCCTTGCCAATACACTGGCATAATATGCTCATTGCTGTTTACAGTTGTAGGAGTTGAAGAACCCAAAGATAACATATGTCCCACAGGTTGGTATTGAGGCATGCTGCCTTGGAAAGAGGAACTTGGAAGTCCGAGCTGTGAACTTGAACTAAAACTTGTCATAGAACTAGAACTAGAATGTGGCATGCTTGAAGATGAAGCAGGATGGTGATAATGAGACCGCAAAAGAAGTTACATTAAATAAATTATTCCTTTATCTATAATATAATGGGCACAAAATTTTATTGCATAAACTTCATGCCTGAATGATAGCTGGATCATTGGGTACAGCAGATGTACTCTGCACAGATAGTGAAGACAAAACTTGCAAATCCTGATGGGTCATAGAGAAAAGGTACAACTCAGAAACCATTAAAGGTGTAACTCAGTTCATAAAACAAGATAAAAAGCATATAGAATTGGCAAAATTATTATTCTCAGAAAAAGAAAGAGAGAGATAAAAAAACGTATCACATCTATTACAATATCAGTGCCAGAATTTCTGATAAAAAATACTAACATAATATTAACTAGAGAGACCAGATTACAAATTTTGACTTAATTTAAGCAACATCTTACCGCTACAACATAGACTATTATGACTCTGGGCTCAGTACATTGCAAGTAGGATGCAGACCATATACAACAGACTTTTAGTCGAAAAGCTTGTCACCTTCAAACATAGGGTCTATAATGTCTTGCTCTAACCCTTAAAAACAGAATCCACTAATTTCATATAGGACATAAGAGACAAAAATATTCTTCATTTCCATGTTGAAAGCTGTCCAATTTGTTTTAACAAAGGAGTAATGCTTCCTCCATCTAATATCTTGC
The DNA here is from genome assembly GCA_032173925.1 of Heritiera fomes. Classification (NCBI taxonomy): domain Eukaryota; kingdom Viridiplantae; phylum Streptophyta; class Magnoliopsida; order Malvales; family Malvaceae; genus Heritiera; species Heritiera fomes. Next base: position 412,640 of record JAPDPM010000005.1, on the reverse strand, counting down.
AGCATAGAATGTCTCGGAAATAGTTTCCATTTTCCACAACCCAAAGTGTAATATATATGCATATATAAAAATGGCAGTGGTATTATTATTATACCTTAATGTCGCTTCCTCGGAAGTATATGTAATCATAAACTTCGTCACTTGGAACAACCTGCGGCCCATCCTTCCTTCGACCTTCTGTACCGAAAGTTCTAACTGCAGCAATGAATAAAAATAAAAATTTCATCAAATTCCATTTATTAGTAGTATTTCTTTTCCTATCTTTGCAACTTGTTTCATTTTCTCACAAATTAATCATAAAGTGGAAGAAAAGGAAGGAAGAGAAGAAGAAAGGTACCATTTTTGAGGCCAATGGAGGATTCGTGAGGGTTGATATGGAAGAGAACGCCTTCGTATCGGATTTCGGACTTCGAAATAAGACTTATGAAGCTGCCGATGTAGGAATCCGCTGATTGGGATTGCGATTGGGAATGGGGCATTTCTGTTGTTGCCATTTTCTCTTAATTTTAAGATTTAAGAGAGAACGAAGGTTTCTTTCTCTCGTAAATGGTTTACTTTGTGTTGAAGGAGAGAGATGCGAATCGTACTGGCGAAGTGGAGGAAAAGAGGCGCACTGTTTCACGGGCTGGGCTGAGCTATGGTGGCCTAGGCCTCCAATCCTTTCCTCTCTTTGTTTTAGTTGCTGCGTTGTAGCCCAAGTCTTCTATAATTAATATTATTGCTTGTGAATGGATGGTTACAAGCTAATGAATCATGGAGTTTTGGGTTTTAAATTGAATCAATAGTGGGCAGATAGGCTGCTCCAACACCCAAGCTATGGCACAGATGTTCATTGTCCCCCAACATAAAGAATAACATAGAATTATATCATCAAAGCAGGGATAGTCAACTTCTCCATGCTACACCAACTCAGCTCTGATATTAGTTATTAAGGTAACTAGTTTCAACATTACATGCAATTTCAACAACTTTCAAGTCTTTACAGTTGGTGCAAAGCCACAAACTTCTTCATCCATAAACTAACTTCTAGCATTGTGTAGTTACAAATGCCAAAACTGGTTCCATGTAAAATAATTTCACTTCTTTAACTAAAATCAATGCTTTCTAGTAATACCCGACACCTTTCATTTCTCCAGAAGTTGGTCGCTGTGCATTATCAGCATTTCCCAAAAACACAATCCGACCTGCAAAATTCACGACAAACATTATGATAAAAATCAAGGAGAAACTCATTATGGTACAAAACTATAAAGTAATTTGCAAGCCTGCCTTCATTTAATTAAAAAAAAATACTATATCTCCTATCATTTCATCCCTGAACTAGAAAACCAGGAGCTAAACAAAGGAAAGACAAGAAAAAACAAAAAAAGAAGGATTACACCAATAAAGCATAAGATAGCCTAAGTTCCAATTCATCCATTCACGGTACTGGCACCATTCATTAAATAAAAATATTTAATTAGCAACACACAAAGAAAAAAAAAGAAAAAATTCAAGCAAGATAACACAGATATTGTTCTTATAAGCACCAATGTGACCATTTTGAATCTTATAATGGATCTAGACTAACTAGTGGTTCAAATTTAATAACCCACAACTAAGGATTTTTCTGGATGCATATGTAGAAAAGTAATACTATTAAAATTCTTTTTCAAGGAAAGTAATTCAAGTAATTTGACATGCAAAAAAGAGAACAAAAGTCCAAAAAAATTCACGGGCTTAACATCCAGCCCAAGACAGCAAAACCGAAAAATTAATGTTTAATCTTCAAAAGCACTAACCCAAATGATTTTAGTGACGCATTTGCATGTTTGGTTTTGTCACATAGGGAATAGAATGTGGCATGAAATATTAATCAGAAACACATTCTCATCACTCATGCTAAAATCCATATTAAAGCACTAAAAAACTCTAAGAAGAAAAAAGTATTGAGAGATTTTCTTTTTCTTTTTTTTCGTCAATAGCACAAGTGAAATATTAAAACAGGTAATTAGTTAGTACATATAATATCCTGTCCTTCCTTGAGCATTTTCAAATTACAGAATGGAATAAAGTAATGTATGTACCATTTCGACGAACGGAAATCTCTCTCACACGTCGAACTAGACCAGTGATTGGATCAGCGAAGATTTTCGTCTCCAGATTTCCCTCCAAATATACAGTTGTACTACATCATCCAAAAAAAGAGAGAAGAACATTACAACCAAGATCAAGAATGAGACAATCAACAGCTCATATAATTATGAAAAGAAGTTGCAGTTAATAGGCATAAGGCCATGCTCAAAACCAGATTACTATGACATTCAATATCCCTCCCATTCAAAAAGACAGATTGGATTCTTCATTTTGAATTTCATACATCAACAGAACCAATACGTCCAAGTTTAAATATTGCAAACACTTCTATCTGAAAAAACTGACATGCTTAGAAATGATCCACTACAGCTCCCAATGCAAGAACATGGTATACACAAAACAGCCAAATGCTATTTAGAATTCATCAGTTAACCAATATTTCTCATTCAGTCTAAACTCAAGTATTTCCTACATCGTAGAGCTGTGCTGGAAAAGGAAGATATTTTGCAATTAACAACCTTACTATGAAATAACATTGTTAAAATCCTCAGTCATAAACCTTCAAGTTCCCATTATCTCCAATGTTAACTTGATCCACATTCTTGCACTTCTCATGCATTTCACATCCATTACAGATGGCTTACCCAGCAACAGTTTAAATAAAGGGACTACCCAATTGTAGATGTAAATAGAATTTTATGAGAGCACGCTTTGTAAAATTGCCTAATAATTTTAAAGAGTTAGTTATGTCAGAGCATTCACCCTTAATCTTTTACAGCAAGCTTGTGTTTCTATAACAAAGGCAATCTCATTAATTGACCTTTATGATTGATAACTTTCGCAAATAACAAGGATCAATATTAAAAATGGCAGTAAGAAATGAAATTCAATGGAGAAGAAATTGGAAATCATCTATATACCAAAAGTAGCATTTCTGCATATTAAGCACAATGAAGGATGCTTAATATAAAACCTTACCCAGGTACAAAATGCTTCAGGACAAGACCTCCCAACAACTCTTGGTAAATACAAACTCGATGCCACTGAACAGCGCAGCGATTAGCATACTCCACTGGTTCCTCATTCTCGTGTGGCCTTCTGTTGTTGCGAATCCCACCTGTCCCCACTGTTAACATTGTAATCGACATCCCATTCTTCAGTTTCTTCTGCACTGGGGCCTGTCCTACCTGTCCAACCAAAATTGCCTGCAAACAGAAAAACCAACCAAAACCCCAAGAACCACTTTGAGTTAACTTTCAGAATACAGCTCCAAGACTACATATTTATACCCTAATAAAAGCCTATTCAAACCCAAAATGACATTTCCGTTTAAATATTCATCCAAGTTTGCAGAAACCAAAAATAAACCATATGACATTTTTTGTCTTTTTTTTTCCTTTTAAGTTAGCTACTGCTCAAAATTCTCCTCAGAGAAATTGTCAAATTTGAGAACTTAAAAAGGAAACGATGCAAAACCATTAGGTTGAAACTGAACGCACCTTATAAATGCCCACATCGAGGCCATTCTCAAGCGGACGATCGTATAATCGTCTCTGAGTGTTGGAGTCCTTGGAAAATTCTGAGGGCGTCGAGGACTGCGATGAAGGCGAGTCAGGAATTGAGTCAATGTCCGAGTCGGAACTTTCACCCGAGGAGGAAAGGGTGGTGGTGCAAAAAGACATTGAAAGTTGAGGGGTTTTGGGATTGGAGAGAAGAGATCGATAAACCCTTCTAGAGAAAGCTGCCATTGAATTCGCCATTCTTTTTTCCTCTCTTTTTTTGGGAAAGAATACCAGAAGGAAATGGAAATTTGCCTGGAGGTTTTTGAGTGGCTTAAACCCTAGTGTAGGGCTGCAAAACGGGCCATAACTCGCGGGTCGGATCATTAAAACCGTGGGTTTTAAAAAGGTTGGACTTTTAATTTTAAGCCCGTTAAAAAACGAGTTTAAACGGATTAAGCCAGAACTCTCACGGGCTGACCCTGGTAGATAAGGGTCAATCAACGGGCCAGCTCAAAAAAATAAAAAAAATCAACTAAAAAAGTAAAGGTGGCCTAATCCAATTAGAAGCCTAAGATTAAAGCCCAACCCAGAATAACCCAGCCCCATTAATCATTTAATCGACAGACACTTTCTTTACTTGTTGTTTTCGGTTGTCTGTCTTTACTTGTTTTCGGTACTTTTCCCCTCCACCCAAATCATTAGAATTGATATTAAAAAATAGTATAATTAAAAAAAATCAGAGGATAAATTGATATGTAGTATGCTTTTTCACTCCATTTTAATAATTTATTAGAATGATTTGGTACAGAATTGATATTAAGTTATTAGACGAAATGATGAATTATACTGTTAAAAAATAGTATAATTTAAAAAAATCAGAGGATTTTTTGAAGTAACTAAGGATAATTTAAAAGAATAAGTGAAATAATTAATCTTGTTTTGTTGGGTAAAAAATTAACTTCAATCCGAGACTACATATTTGCCTGATTAGTTTAATTTGCAGCATAGAATTTGATAATAAATATTCGGTCAGAACAAATTATTCCTTTTCTTTTATTCAAAATTGAATTTAATTTCCCTATCCTATAATTTCAGCCATGAATTTCTCTTCAACAATGAGCCAGTATATTATATTATTATTACTCTTGCACAAAAAAAAACCTAAATTAAACTTGGTATGTTAATCAATCACAAGTTCATTATTCATATGATTTTTTATATGATTTTTTGGTTAATTTCCAACTCAAATCTCCTTCAACGAATTAAAGTTAGGTTTAGTTAAGTGAAAAACTTCAATTTATTGATAAAGTGTGGGCTTTAGTTCTTTGTTTTAACTTTTGAGCTATAAAGTGTGGGTTTTAGACTTTTAGTTCTTTGTTGTAGTTTTTGAACTTAGGTTTTTTTTAATGTTGAAGCCCGCGGGCCAGGCCAACCCACATTGAAGCCAGACCTGTCTAGCAATTTTTAGCCCGTTTAAAATGCGGGCTTAAACGGTTTGGCCCGTTTATGCCCGTACCCGTCTTGACCCGCACCACCTCGCACTGTTCCGCTCGTTTTGCACCCCTACCCTACTAGCGATAAGCATGTAAGACAGGAAAACAGTTGTACACATTAAAAAAAATGAGATGTTTTTACTTTATACAATTTTTTAAACAAAAAATATCTATTAAAAATGTAACGAGCCCCGATAACCTCATACCAACTTCTCAAAAAATCCAAAATTCACTCAAAATTGATCAAAATTAAATTTTGACACTTGAACTTAATCTAATAAGTACCGAATCATTTTAGCTTAATTCAATAAATTTGAGTTCGATTTAATAATATTAATTTGTAATTTTCTAATTATATTTTGAAAATAAAACTATAAAATAATAAAAAATATATATTAGAAAAATATTTATGCTTTTAAACCTTTCAAATCAAATATTGAAATATTTAAATTCATTATTTATATAATTTAAATTCAATTCAAATATAAATAAATCAAATTTAAATAATCATCAAATCACATGTGCTCGGACCAGAGCCCTATGTTCAAAGTCACAAAATATGGTACACATCAGGCTTGGGTCAACCATATTGGTAGTAAGCGTTCTAGGCTCGAGCATTTTGGATTTTGGATGGATTGACTTGGCATTGTTCTTACCTTTGAAATTCTCCTTACATGCAACAAAACTCTCTAGAGGGGCAGCGAAGGCAGAAATCAAGCAAAGCCAAGCACTGAAATAAACACAGAAAATGTTACGATCATCCTCACAATTACTCCATCCTCCAACTAGAGGTGGTTATTGAGCCGGGTTGGCCCGACCCAGTTCGCAACCAGATCGGGTCGATCCGGCCCAATAACCGAACAGGTATATTATCGGTTCCCATTTATTGGAACCGAGCCCGCTAAGGGCTCGGCCCATTAAGAATCGGGACCGTCCGGTCCTAGTCCTGAACCGGTCCGGTTCAAACTAAAAAAAAAAAAAAGAAAAAGAGGAAGGCTGCCACTACTTTACCTTATGGCTAGTCACAGCAACCTGCAAGCTGCTGTGACCATTGCCATTTGATGGGCAACGGCCAAATGAATCCTTCTTTTTTTTTTATTTTAAAATTTTCAATTTTTCCCCTATAAATACCCCCATTCTTCCTTTTATTTTTTTTTTACATTTTCTTCTATATTTTCTCTCAAATCTACTATCTACATTCATCCACTCTTATTCTCTTCACTCACACTCTCTCAATATTCACTCAAACTCTCTCAAATTCACTTAAATTCCCTTATTCCAAATTTATAATATCATCATTTTCCTCTCTAAATTTTGTTTTTCTTTTCTTTTATAATTTTATAAATTTTACTTTTAATTTTCAAGTTTCAATTTCTAATATTATATATATATATATATATCCTACATCTATTTTTTTTAATTTTAACATATATTTATTTTCAAAAAATATAAAAATGTCAAATTTCCTTCGTCGTTCATGCTCTGTTTCTCGACCTTTTGGTTCCACTGAAATTCCTAATTTGAGTGACAAATCATTTAATGAAATCGAACTCGATATTCATCCGGAGGACAAAGAGCTTCCTTTGCACCATCGATTGGTAATGGTCGTGGTCGTGCTCAAACACAATCATCAGCTGCCACCACTGCTGCTATATCATCAAGACCGAAGTTTAGCCGAAAAAGAACAAGCAGAGTATAGGAGTATTTCGACATTGTAGTAAAAGAAGGTACGACTGATAAATATAATGCTATCTGTAAATTGTGCAAAGGCGTTTACTCTTATAACTCCGGTGGAGGTGGTGACGGTACAGGTTCGTTTAAAAGACATTTAACTACTGCACATAAAATTAATCCTGATGCCAAACAAAATGAAATTTTGGAAGGCAAACAATCTCAAATTAATACATATGATGGTGGAAAAATTTTTAATTTTGATAATGTTCAAGCTAGACGTGGTTTAGTTAGATTCGTAGTTAGGACTGAACAATCATTCACAATTTGTGAAAAAGTAGAATATTTAGAATTTGTTTGTAAATATTTACAACCCGCATATAAATCTGTTTCTAGACATACATTAAAAAAAGATTGCATGGATATGTTTAAAGAATATAGACAATCTTTAATTGATAAACTTAGTAATATTTCATCTAAGGTTAGTTTAACTAGTGATATATGGACTAGTACTAACGGTATAAGTTATCTTGTTATAACTTGTCATTGGATAGATGAAGATTGGTGCATGCAAAAACGAATTTTATCCTTAGATGTAATAGAAGAAGCACATAATTCATATACTATTCATAAATATATTACTAAAGTTTGTAAATTATATGGACTAGAAAATAATAGAGTTTTTGCTATTACTTTTGATAATGCTTCGAGTAATATTACATCTATTCTTCATTTAATTAAAAGTTTAAACTCTATTATGCAAGGTATATTTTTTCATGCAAGATGTGCATGTCATATTATAAATTTATGTGTTCAAAGTGGTTTTAGTTCTAGTAGTACTGGTAGTGACATAGATCCAATTGATAAAATTAAAATTTTAGCAAAATGGATTCGCACTCCAAATAATAAACGTGAATGGAAGCAAATTTGTGTAGCAAATAATATACATGTTAAAGTGTTTCCACTTCCTGCGAAAACAAGATAGAATTCACTTCATCGTTTGCTTTCTTCTGTTTTACCTTATAAAGAACTTGTTACTCCTTTTTATAACAATTATACAAGTAGCACGCATTTAACACTTTTTGAAGAAGATTAAACTTTTATTGAATATTGTGTTGATTTATTATCTACTTTTAAAGATGCAACCGAAAGATTTTCAACTCAATTTTATCCAACTACACCGTATTTTGTTCCTATTATCTACACAATGTTTGAAAAATTTGTAAAATTTAGAAATCATAAAACTTTAAGTTCTTTTGTATATGATATGGAAGAAAAATTTTAACAATATTGGAAAATAATTCCTCCTATTTATTGTATTGCAACTTTACTAGATCCTAGTCAAAGTGAGATAAATATAGAGATTTTTTTTATTGTTATAAAGAATTTCTTTGTCTTGATTCTATTGAGGATTAAAAGTCCTCAATTAACAATCTTTTTCGAGAATTGTTTAATGTTTATGAAGCAGAAAGAGAGCAGTTCAACTTTAATCGAGGAAAAGAAGATTCATACGAAAAAACCGAGAGTAGCAAAAAAGGAAAAGGAATTTTAAACGCATTTAAGGAAGCAGCAAAGAATAGAATGAAGCAAAAAGGAAAAGCCAGCGGATCTGGATCAACAACTCAACGAAGTTCTAGCTTCAATGAGATAGGATTTTTCTTAAGTCAGGATTTTTCTGTAGATGAAAACTTTGATCTTCTCTAATGGTGGAAAGAAAACAAAAAACAATTTCCAATTTTAGCTTTCGTGGCCCGAGATGTTTTTGCGGTGCAAGTTTCTTTTGTTGCTTCGAAATCCGCATTCTCAACATGTGAAAGAATTATTGGAGACCATCGAACCACTCTTAATCCGGATTCATTGTGCATGTTAACATGCCTTAAAGATTGGTTTGATGCGGAATCGCGTAATGTCGAACTTGGAATGGCCAATGAATTCACTGATAATAATTCAGAGGAGGAGGAAGAAATTTTCAAGGCAATCCGTATAAATTATGAAGAATAGAAAATAATTTTTTTTTGTAAATTGTATGTAAAATTGTAAATAAGTTTAGTCATAGTAAATATTTTTATGGACTACGATCCCGTGGTTTTTACCCTTCTAACTTTTGAAAAGGTTTTCCACGTAAAAAAATTTTTGGTCTTCTACTCTCTCCTTTTTCTCATTTGTTGTTGTTGTTGTTATTATTATTATTATTACATACCAATTTAATTAATGTTATACTTATCTATGTTTAAAATAAATAAATATTTAAAATACAAAATGATTGAATATTTTAAAAACATATTAAATAAATGAATAAATAAATAAATAAATAAATATTAAGTAAATGATATTTCAAATATAATAAATTATTTTAAATGCAAAATGATATTGATACGCTTACAACTTATTTATCATTTTAAATGCAAAATGAATATAAATAATGATATGCAAAATGATATTACAAAATGAATATAATAATAATATTCATAATATCATTATTTATATTTTGAATCAAATATCACTTTATCATAATAACTTTATTATAATATTATATTCATAATATAACTTTATTTCATTATAACAATAATTTTATTAGATAATTTTATAGTAATTTATTTTTACATTATTGTTACATTAATTAAATAAATTATAATAACTTTATAATAAATTATTGTTAAATTAAACTCTTAACATTATTTATAATAAAAATAAATTTATTAGATTAAATTATAAAAATATATTAATATATATTTTTATTAAAATAAATTAATATAAATTTTTAAAAAATAAAAATTTTAAATTAAAAAAAAAAACTGAATCGAACCGGTTTAACTCGGTTCGATCTGGTTTGAGGCGAACCAGTCCTGAGAACTGGGCCGGTGCGCACCTAAATATAACATGAACCAGCCTGGCTCGACCGGTTTGCTTGTCGGTTCATACTGATTCCATTATTTGTGGGCTGGAACCGGTAAAAATCGATCTAGAACTGGTCTAAACCGGCCCACAACCAGCTCTACCTCCAACTGCAGCAGCCCCCCTTTCACAACTTCATAACATTCCTGCTTCCCTCTCTTTTCCCATTCTGAAACAGCTCAAATTATCCCTGCGAGAACTTTCAATGCCAACTCAACTCTTCCTTGCTTCTGTTGTTGGGTTCTCAGGGCCTGGAGCCACGGGCTGAAGAAAATCCACCAGATAATAGTCAACAGGAAGAGAATTCTTTTCTTGATATAGCCACAGTGTTGTCAATAGCGGCCGCTATAGCGACATAGCGTAGCGGAAATTTAACTACCGCTACGACAACATAAATAGCGTAGCGTTTTTGTAATAGCGGCCAATAGCAGATAGCGCATAGCGGCCAATAGCGGCGCTATTCTGCATTTTTGGTGAAATGTCCATTTAATCATATTTTTTTCTTGATTTAATTTCAGCCAATGATTTTATTGTATTTAAGGGTATTTAAGTCTTTTAAGCCTTTTTTGAAGATTAAAATTTTTTATTACAGCTCATTTTTTACTGTACATAAAATTGTTTTAAATGAACTTTTTTTTATTAAATATTAAACTAAAAAGCAAAAACCTTAAATTAAATTATCTTATGTGACTTAAATTTACTTCATTTTGGTTTTGCCTGATTTTTATTAACTGGGCATTGATTGTAGAGAGCATGACTGACCTTTGTTTTTGTCTCTCTGATGTGAATTTCAGTAAAATATGGTCTTTTTGTCACCTTCATGACATTGAATTTGGATATATGGGAAACTGTAAAATCTAAAACATAGTGTTAGAATGTTGGAGAATGTTGGATTTCCAATATAGCTAGAAAATTCTTTTATGGGTTTCTTGAACATGATCCTAGTAGGACAGCCAAACAAGTAGTCTGCTTTCTTGGGATTTTGTTAGCTGAAAAGGATAAATAAAAGATAGTGGTCGAGTGGGAACTCTTGGGAGTCAACCTTGGTCTTTGCTCATCTATCTAGTGACTTATAGGCGGTTTTAAAATTTTGTCTTTTAATTGATTGTATGTAGCCAGCTAAAATTAGTTCTACAGTTTAAAATTGGATTAAGAATTTTAAAGGGAGCTGATTGAGAGAGAAAAAGGCATTATAGTGAGTTAGAATTTGGGATTTCATTTGTGTTTACACTTGAGTTTTATCGTCTTATGTGACTTCATTTAGAGTTTTAGCATCTTATGTGACTTGATAACTCGTTATTTGCAATGGTTTTATTGGCTTGAGAACATTATTTGAATACTTTGTGTAATTTTTATAAGCTATTATGGTCATTATTTTGTTTTCTATTAAATTAGATATATTTTTTATAAAAAAAATTTATGGCCGCTATTGTGTCAATAGCGGCCGCTACGCTATCCGCTATGCATTCATAACGGATTTTGGCCTCACCGTTATTATCCGCTATTCGCTATTGATATCACTGTATAGCCATTGATGGAGAGCCCGTTGGTCGCATTGTTATTGGACCATATGAAGATGACGTTCCAGCTGGGGACGGCTGGCTTAGTAATTACTAGTATGGTTAGTGGAACTGCTGGAATTAGCTGCAGAAGAAAAGAGTTCGCTAAGATTATGCCAAACTACGTGCAACATGGTGGATTGAGATACTATGATGTTGATGCTGAGGGTGTGAAGAAAACCCGAAGCAATCAGGCAGTAGAAAACCAGGAGTTAAGAACTTGGCTTTAACAGTGAGCATCATTGTCAGGGGATCCCTCTAAACCGCTGCCTAAACTGAAGTTAGTTGAACGAAAAGGGAAGCTGGTGATTGATCAAGAGGAGATTGGAACAGACCCTAACGGTACAGAGTTCTATAATCTTAACTGATGATAAACTGACAATTCCAAGTTCAATAATCTCAAAGAAAAAAAAAATAATAATAATAAAAATATATACTTGCGTTTGGTGAGCAGAGTGGCCAAGCTAATCAGCGATAGAAGAGCTCTCGAGGCAGAATGAGGCTTCAACCGCCCCTACTCAAAGGTGGTCATCACAAATTGTGGCTTGATGAACTGAACCAAATCCCATTGCATGCTGTCTCATATTGTCTCAATTTTGAATGAAGAGTAACCTGTGCTATGAGATAAAATGTATATTTCTATATCTCATAGACCTCATCGTAATCTTAACATGGCAAGAGCTGAAACTTTGATAATAAGCTGTGGTGTGGCTGTAAATGGAATTTCAGCTCTGGATATGCAAAGATACACCACAATAACATACGTAGGTAACAAACCATACTTCAGCTTGATTCTCGGGTGATCTTCATTCTTTTTGCCGTAGGAGACATGAAAAGCTTTCTAACTGAAGCTATGGGATCATCAACCTGCAGAAGAAAATCTAGGAGATCACTATCCTCCAGAGATGATAAATAAATAAATATATACCCAGAATTTCTCAATCACCATTAAAAGCATCAGTTCCTGTAAAAAACTACTTTATGGATCTTGAAACCTAAACTTCTTCATCAACGGGTTCGAAAGTTAGAGTAGGATGGTAAAAGTGGGGATCAGCAGGATAAATCAATTTAAAAAAGGAAAAAAGATAAAGACCTAACAGCAGACATACCATATTCATATCAAATACTTCCATTTCAGCACTAAAAATATAGCAATGCCTCCATTACTTGAATAAAAAAATTTTTAATTACCTTAATCACAGAGGCAGATGAAGGGGAACATGAAGGTGAAGAATGAGGATCATCTTTCCCGCATAGCAAAGCAGATAACGTTTGTTGCCATCCAGGTGCCCTGCTACCCGTTGATGCCATCCACGGACAAAAATGTCTGTGCTGCCTGATTGGATCAAACTCTGACATTTTATCCATGTGCAGTTGCTTTAGATTCTTTCCTGGAAAATGGAGGTACCATAGTGATCACCCTTGTGATTAAATGACAAAATCTCATGGAATCAGAGAAAGATAGTATTGTAACAATTGCAAATGCAAGAAGGTAATATTTTCATTATTAACCAGCTAGATGGCAAGGTTCTTATAAGAGGGAAATAGGAAAAGCAAAAAACAGATCATGCAACTAATTAATCAACCTTTCCAAGTAGCATTGAAACTGAGAAAGATCTCAATACAAATTTGCATTATTATGAAAGCAAAAGAATACTCGAATTTCAACTCATGCCAACGTAACACAAAGTCCAAAACTACAGACTATAAGCGTTCAACCAACCAGGTCTACAAGCAGCATGAATAAGTTTATTCTTGAGAAGGAAAGTTAGAATCAAATCAAATTTGATTTCCCACACATTTCATCCTTAATTCATTTTGCAGGGGACACATTCTTGGCATCACATCAGATAAAAATGTGGGGCATCAGAACACTGAAAAATCTTCTGTTAGTCCATCTGAAATTATCTATGGATTGGGTTCAACCTGACAGACTGATGGGAAGTTAATCCTTCCAAGTAGGAAGACAACGGTTTGTCTCTTTGGGCTTTACAGTACATTTGAGTTTTACGATTAGACATGAATGTCCAATCTCTCTTAGGTGTGAAAGCTCAAAAAACAATAACATGTAATGAGTATATTAGACAAGAAGCACCTAACAGAAAAGAGAGTTCAGCAAATTTTATTACTACTTCAATACACATGGATCCACCAATAATCAGAGAAGTCATATATATAAATTACATGCTGTCAGGACTAGACCATTAAAAGAAGTTGAAAGATGAAACAAGCTTATGATGCCATAGGAAAAAAAAAAGAATTTTCACTGAGAATATATTATGAAAGCAGAAAAAGAAATCCATATCCAAATGAACTTTCAATAACATAAATTGAATAATATCTTCTCCGATTGAAAATATGTATGTAGTTTAACTTCATAATTAATAAGTAATAATTTGTTAAAAGCATAGCAAAGCTCCAAACAAAGGGAATTAAATAACAACATAGAAAAAAAAAGGACATAACAACATAGAAAAAAAAAGGACATGTTGAAAGTGAAGCTTTCATTTTATTAAAGAGAAGTGAATGCAAATAATAATGCTTACCTTTGTTATAGGCTAAGATCTTGTTGTTCTGTGCAGTCTGTACTCCAGAAGTCATCCCTTCCTCGCTATTAGAACATGTTTTGTCTTGTCTGGAATTCATCTTGTATGTGCCATCAACATTTACATCAGCTTCCAAGCAAGAGGCAACACATGTGGGCTCTTGATGGCTAGATAAACAAATTTCTTTATCGCAAATCTTATCTGCTTCTGCAGTTTGTTCTGGGTGGCACTTTTCAGATGTAATCATAACTGATGAATCATTATCCTTACTTCCTGCATTTCTAGGGGAAACATTAGCACCTTGGGTTGTAACAGAAGACTCTCCAACATGCAATGTATCAGAATCCTTTACTGCTAAATTGCCAGATCTATCACCGTCTACCTTTTCGGGTAAGTAATTACTTTGGTAAGAATCTTGAACTACATTCTGAAAACTCTCCATTTGACCCCCCATGTTAGAATCATATGTACCAGTATGAGGAGAAATTTTTTCTGCAGCGAAGTCAGTTCCTTCCAATGGCATGAGGCTTCTACAAACATCATCTCTAGCAGTAGCATCATGGTTTGAACAAGGAGACTGATCATTGCTGGTAGAATTACAATTCACTTGACCACCCTTTTTGCTATATAAAGTTCTCACGTCCTCCAACTGAGCAACTTGCCCACTAACACAATTGTTGAAACTATCTATTTCTCCCTGAATCTTATTACAATTAGATTCTGCTTGAGTATCTTCTTGATTATTATATATCTGATCTCTAAACTCTGGATCATATGAAAGCCTAGCCCTTAAACTCTGACCAATAATAGGTAAAGAGATCGTTGCTTTAAAGTTTTGTCGTGTTGGTGGTGGACCCCCTGCTATAGTCAATTTTAAATTTGAAGATTGCTCCATGGATGATGACCCGCCATTTGAAGGAATAGCAACAATCCCATCATTGACATTGCCTTCATGGCCAGAATCACGGACTCCAGGATTGACTTCTGAACATCCAACTAATCTGAAGAACTCTACAGGCCGTTGAACAGTGGAGAAAGTCCATAATCCAACACTAGCGCCACAAAGCCTGCAATCTAAAACAACAGACTTGGGATCATACTGCAATCTAAAAGAATTCTCAAAGTCTTTGTTTGCCTCCAAATTTTCATTTTCATCAGTAGAATGGAAGCTGAGACTCAAATTTTGTCCATGATCAACTCCCTGGGATGAATTTAAAATGTCAGCGTCTTTGACAAATTGATTCTGACCATCCTTGCAGTCAACTACATAAGGTAGCGAACGTGGTTCCCAGCCACAAAGACTTATAAGCTTTTGAGCCTGCAACATTTTCAAAATGATAAGTCTTCAACACCAACAAAAATTCAGTAATGCATCAATGATAAAACTACAACCAATAAATGCAGGACGTTTTATACTTGTACGGTCTCAAATTGGAGAAACCATTGGATTTTTTTTACCGGAAAGCAGGAGGAGGAATGGTCTGAAAATGCCGTGCATGAAAGATTACATGTGCATCTATTATGCAACTGAAACTGGCAAATGTTTGCAGCCCAAATGTACCTATAATTGCAAACCAAAATGAGAAACAAGTGCCATACCTGATAATACAAGTTAGCAGAATCCACACCAGATCCATCTTCTATACTTTCTAATTGATAAAATTCTGCGTTCCCTTCCTGAGAATCCACCATTAAGGGTTGTTTGAGAAATTCTTCGAGCTCATGGCTTCTCATAAATTCAATAGCCGAAGATGAAATCACTGGAAGAGCTAAAAGTTGAAAGAGTGAGTTGGATCTCTCCCTGAATTTATCAACTAAATCAGCAGGTACAGTGGGAGGAAACTCGGCCAGTCTTTCATCACAGGCATTGTCAATCCAAGGGCAAAGCAATTTGTGTCCACTATCCAGCTTTAAGCTAAACACCAAGGCTGCCTTCTCCACTGAAGATCACAGAAAAAAGAAATTATCTAATCAAGCCTTGCGAATACAAGAATTTTCAAAGTATTTGCTCAAAATGAAATAAAATTAGATGCATGACGTGCCTTGCTGCCGTGTCCAAGAAGGCGGAGTAGAAAAGAGGAAACGCGCTCCGCATGATTCACAGGCTATAATATCTGTATCCACATTGACCCAACCTCTTCTAGCACAATTTACAGCATTTACTACCTAAAAACAACGGAAACGATAATCATCTCTACTAAATCAACACCCATAAATTCAGAAAAGAGTTTAGTCAGAACATAGGAAGAAACATGAATTGGTAAGTAAGGGAACCTTGGGCTTAGCAAACCAAGTCATGGATTTGAAAGTTGACAACCTCCTAAGAAGATCTCCTCTATCCCATGGTCTACACAGTGGAGCTTCACCCGCAACTGAGCAATGCTGCTTCTCTTCTACTGCTAAAGCAAACGACGGATTAGGCCGTTTCTTGGCTCGTAATAGTTGTGGTTGTCCTCCGGCTCCCGCTCCCAGCGAACTAGAAATTCATTACAAATATACGAAAATAAACAAACAAATAGTAGAAATAATACTTAATAGAGTTTTCAAGTTTCATCAGGTAGAAGAAAAGAAATCAATAATTAAAAGCAAATTAAAACCTGGAGGAGGAAGAGGTGGATTTAGGGGAGTGGAAGAGCTTGTCCATGACCGAATGAAACCTCTTCTCCGCGTCCTGGGCCATTATTTCTCTCTCCTTTTTTTGTTCTTTGTCACAGAATAATATCTTCGCTACATTAAAAGAAACGAAGCAGAAGAGGAATGTCTTTTGTGCTTCGTCGTCTCGCTCTCTCAAGTTAAGCCACGCTCGCTCCCTCTCTATTCTAAGCTCCAGTAATCGGCAGCTACAGAACGTAAGCTACCGGGCCAGGCCGAGAAACAATGCATATCTTTAGACCAGAGTAGATCCAACTCAAGGTTAAAATTCCCAGCCGAAACCTAACTTGAAGCGGCCCGAACTCATAGGCTCGAAAGGGCTGCTTCTCCTTTGGAAACCCAGACTACTTCGGAGCGCAGGCCCATCCAGTTACCTTTTATTTCCTTCTCTTCCTTTTTTTTTTAATATTATTTTAACATAAAATAATGTATTTCAATAATTTGATTTAAAAAATTTTAAATGTTAAGTAAAATTAAAATATACATAAATTAATTTATTAGTATATTTTAGGTTAATATGCTTAATAATCATTTTTTACCTCACCACTATCATTATTTTTCAATTTCATGTATTTTCATTATTTATTTTAAATCTTGCCATTGTAGCAATAAATTTAATTACTATAAGTATTGTTAATCTCTAAAACTAATCTCATTGTTAATCCAAATGATGCTCGAGACGTGTTAAATTATAAATAAGAAAGTAAATAATTAAAGTTTGATCTAATAGTTGTTATTCTTCTTTAGAAAGAATTAAATTCAATGTTTGAATTTTCCTTTTCTTTTGTACCTTTCAATGAAAAAAAAAACTTTATAAATAAGAAGTAATTAATTTGATAAATGGTTTGATTTTTCCTACAATTTTCCCTACAATCTTAGTCCTTAGACATGCTTGATTCTTTTCCATAATTTCCTTATTGATTTAGGCATATTAAGAGGGAATCATTAAAAAAAATCTTTGTAATTTTTATTATTTTATGAAAATAGAGATACAATTTAATGAATCAAATTATATATGAATTACTCAAATTTGAATCAATAATTATTTGAAATTTATTTATTTATTTATTTTTGAGTCGAGTTCAAAATTTAAATACTTAAATAACAAACTAAACTCAAATAATTCGAATATTCTACTAAATCGAACTTAAACTTCAAATATCAAATTTGACCAAATTCAAATTGAACTATGAATTTTTAATCTACAACAAATTCAAATTGAGTATCAAAATCCTTTGATTCAATTCAATAACACAAAATTTATGAACTCAAGCCAAAGTCATCATCCTCGTATACAAACGCTCACAACCCA
This sequence comes from Heritiera fomes, assembly GCA_032173925.1. Classification (NCBI taxonomy): domain Eukaryota; kingdom Viridiplantae; phylum Streptophyta; class Magnoliopsida; order Malvales; family Malvaceae; genus Heritiera; species Heritiera fomes. The sequence goes on along the minus strand of JAPDPM010000005.1, from coordinate 394,934 downwards.
ATCAAGTTTTACATCAACATATATATTCATATTCATTAAACCAAAGAATGAAAACTCGCTGACTCGTCACGCTTCACCACAAGATGAACAAAATCTTCAAGGAACAAAGTTTTGGCAAAGTTTTTTGGACCTCTGACCATGAACAAGGTCCACATATGATATGACCAAGCTTAGTGTTATTAAAGGGGGATTTTTAGACCACTAAAGTTGTAGGGAAAGTTGAGATCCTGAATCAGAGACGTGGCACGAGAAGGGCCTGCCTTGGCTTTGCTCTGTGCCGCAATCATTTTACATTTCACTCCATACCATACGAATACGATGTCACTTTGGAGCCACAAAGTCACACGATCCCTTACTAAACAAATCTTGTTCACTTCTCTTATTATGAACCTCAAGTAGCTAATACTACTACTACTTTCAAATACAAAAAATTTCGACCAAAAAAAAAAATTCAGCAGGGTCGGTAACACAGTCACAGAATGGAATCGTACACGTGTCGGCACATGAGAAAGATAGCATTGAAATTTCAATACAACCCGAGTGAGCAACAGGAGTGGATAGAATTCATATTAGCCCTTCTTGTCCCCCCAACCAAGATAACAAAACAAATCCTTTCCTTTCCTCTCTTTAACATCCCATTTCTACTCTGCACTCTTCTCCATTTCTATCCCCAATCCCCCTTCCTCTAACCTCTCGCCGGATAAACAACAGCAATAAGAAATGGCAATTTCATCGACTGCAGCTGCGGCAGCCACTTCCTCAAAGCTTGGATACCCGTATGCCTCCCGTCTCACTACTCACTCACCAACCACCACTGCCAACTTCTCCTCAAAACCTACAAAACTAACTCATACCCACCTCTCCTCTTCCTTCCTCCCTCCTTTCCTCACTACCACTGCCACCACTTCCGTCATCCGCCGCCGTAGTGGAGGTCTCACCGTCAGAGCTGCCCGTGGCAAATTCGAACGCAAAAAACCCCACCTCAACATCGGCACCATTGGCCATGTCGACCATGGCAAAACCACTTTAACAGCTGCTCTTACCATGGCCTTAGCTTCCATGGGTAACAGCGCCCCTAAAAAGTATGACGAAATCGACGCCGCCCCGGAAGAGCGTGCCCGTGGTATCACCATTAACACCGCCACTGTTGAATATGAAACCGAGAACCGCCATTACGCCCACGTTGACTGTCCGGGGCACGCTGATTATGTCAAAAACATGATTACCGGAGCTGCCCAAATGGACGGTGCCATCTTGGTCGTTTCCGGAGCCGATGGGCCCATGCCCCAGACAAAAGAACATATCTTGTTGGCTAAACAAGTCGGTGTTCCAAACATGGTTGTCTTTTTGAACAAACAAGACCAAGTTGATGATGAAGAGCTTTTGCAATTGGTCGAATTGGAGGTGCGTGAATTGCTTTCGAGTTATGAATTTCCTGGTGATGATGTGCCTATTATTTCTGGGTCTGCCCTTTTAGCTTTAGAAGCTTTAATGGCTAATCCAAGCGTTAAGAGAGGTGAAAACCAGTGGGTTGATAAGATTTATGAACTTATGGATGCTGTTGATAGTTATATTCCTATTCCTCAAAGACAAACTGATTTGCCTTTCTTGTTAGCTATTGAGGATGTGTTTTCCATTACGGGTCGTGGTACTGTTGCCACTGGTCGTATTGAGAGAGGTACCATTAAGGTTGGAGAGACCGTTGATATTGTTGGATTGAAAGAAACAAGGAACACCACAGTTACTGGTGTGGAAATGTTTCAGAAGACATTAGACGACGCTATGGCTGGTGATAATGTTGGGTTGTTGCTTAGAGGTATTCAAAAAGCGGATATTCAGAGAGGGATGGTTTTGGCTAAACCAGGAACCATTACTCCGCATACTAAGTTCACCGCCATTGTTTATGTGTTGAAGAAGGAAGAGGGTGGTAGGCATTCTCCCTTTTTCGCAGGTTATAGGCCTCAGTTTTACATGAGGACCACTGATGTGACTGGAAGGGTGGCTTCAATTATGAATGATAAGGATGAAGAGTCTAAGATGGTTATGCCTGGTGACCGTGTAAACATGGTTGTTGAGCTTATTATGCCAGTGGCTTGTGAGCAAGGGATGAGATTTGCTATCAGAGAAGGAGGGAAGACGGTTGGAGCTGGTGTTATTCAGTCTATCATTGAGTGATTTTAGGAAACTTTGGCATTGCAGGAAATGTTATTTGCTTTTTGAGTGATGTCCAAAACTTTATATGTCAAGGTTATGCAATTAGTTTCACCATTTTTAGAACCACTTTGATTCCAATGTCATATATTTTGCAGTTTTGTATTTTTTTTTTTTTGCTTCAGACTCGTTTCTAATCTAGTTGGGTAATATTCTTGTCATAATTCGATGTGCTCTTAATTTTTCCCTGTTGCTTCGTTGTTATTGCTAATTCTTAGAGATTTTTGCTTGCTTTAGAAAATGTGATGTTTCTGAGGCAGTTAACACACACTAATCTTCAAGGAACTCATTGTTCTTCAAGGTTGTTTTTATATGTGGCAATTAAACTTTAATACAGCATTGTCAAGCCTCTCTGATGGTTGCTTTGATCAACTTAAACAGTGGTCGGTGTGGCTATTTGTGGTGACTATAATTGTTTGGGATTCTAGGTAACCATCTTATTTACTGTTTCTCCCGCCAAATCTTTGCATTAATGGATTGGGGAATACATACTATTCTTTTATTCGGTGTTCAACATGTTTTGCTGATGCTATTGTTAGCAATAATATTTGATGTATTTTAGATATTGATTACTTAATATTTTGATCAAAAGATTCAAAACAAAGAAAAGATATATCTTCATTGGTGATTGAAACAGTTTTACCACAATTTGATAAGAATTCTGGAGAAATCAAAATTGAGACTATAGGCTTAATTTTATGGTTTAGGATTTGTGCTTATGTTCCCATAATCCTAACTGCTTAGAGTTTGGACTCTTGTTTATTACCTGACAACCTTGTACTTTTGTTTTTTTCTCTATCATGAATTTTCTCTTGCTAGTCTGCTGCTGAGTAGAGCTACCAGAAATACTTTCGTTTGTTGGTCTTGAGATCTTGCCTGCCTTTGAGCCCTCGGACTAAGGGCTCAAAGGCCATATTACCAAGCATTGCCATATATTTACTAATATTTTATGCTGTATGCTTCAGTTACTTGGTACTAGTAGATTACGCTTCAGTTACTCTGTACTAGTCGATTACCTGCTTGCAAAATTGGTGACTAAAAGTGTGTAGTAGAGTGGCATGATGAGAGATGGGCGGTACTGAGTCACTCTTTTTCCCTTTCCACATTTTCAAGTAGCATCTCACTACGTTGTAATCATGTATGACGAGTTCAATTTGGATTCATAAAACAAGTTGCTGAAGATTGTTGATTGTTGTGGCTCGAGAGGGCTAGGAGATTTGGTGTTTCTGCTAATTTTAGGCGTGAGAGAGGATTTGCTGTGCGTTTGCCAATAAGGGCGTCAAGAAGGATTTGGTAAGTATCGAGGGGAGCGCTAGTTAAGACCATGGCACCTACACTGCTTGACAGTTGAAGAAATGCATATGCCATAGGAGGCAATTCGAAGTTACTATTTGGTTTATATCAATTCTATAAAGTGCATAGTTCCTGCTTGTAAGCTAATTATGTTGGCCTTTATTTTTCTAACTGATTGTGTAGGGACTCTGTCTTGATTTTTCATACGATTTAGGCAACTGCAGCGATAGCTACCATGTCCATTTATAGTGCTTTTCCATTAAACTTTCTAATTTCTGCTTGCCCGATTAGCTACATCTGGCGTATTTGTCATGTTGATTATTCGCTTTAACAACTAAACTTTTCGTCAGAACCTTCTGTTTTGGGGCGCTGCATTCTATTATGATTACTTACTCTGATTGTCCTTGCCTTCTTGGGAACTTGGAATTGATATTCCATAGGGAAACAAGTAAGAGGAACATAGCCTGACACCAAAAAAAATATACTTATCTCCAGCTTTGGCCCTGGCAGCAATCCGGAAGGCCACCCATTCACATTTTGGGTTTCGCTCATGATAATACAAAGAATAAGGTAGAAGCATTTTGCTCGACATCAAAAGAAGGCAGAACAGAGAAAAAGAAACGATTCAGGAGACAAAACAAGATGACATAACTCCCTTTATAAATTAAATAGAGTCTGTTTCTACACTCCTTACCCGGTAAATGGCCGGCATACATATATATATTATATTATATATGATATACCATACAAATATTGTTCATATTACCATGTTGCATTCACGAGCTGTGCCCTCAAATTATACCAATTATAATGACCAACTTCCTAGAACCATCGGCAGGTGCTAAAAGACCAGTGTTGATTAACACAGCCAGGTAAGCTGCAAACCAGCAACTGATCAACAAAGTCCTTGCTCCTGTGTGATACTATGTAATGCATAGAACTAGATGGGAACCTTAGAAGGTGGTTGACATCACCAACTGTTGAACAAATGCAGCTCTTTGCCTTCTCTCTTCTGTATTCTGTTCATGATCTTTGTCCAGCAAAGGTGGTTCAGTTCTGCATAGAAAGAAAGCAATCAGTGGCAAGTCTCAACCAGCTCCCAGCACTACAGCTCTACCAGCTTCCACTAACATCAGAAAACCATAGGACAGGAATTGCAGTAAACTGAAATGGAAACAGAAAGAAATGCGTGTACATAATGTCTTTCACATTTTTGCGACAGCCTTATTCAAACGTGAGGGTTGATTAGTATTTATTTACTTCAAAATACATGGACATAAATGAGAGCAATCATTTTTATTTTCATGCATAGAAGCACTTGTATAAAAGGTTATTAAGTTATAAAAATTGGCATTTGGTCACTACATCTAATCACACTATTGTCTGACATGTATGAAGATTATCTTGATTATTTTATATACCTTGACTCTGGGATATTTTCGTTTGTCAAAGAAAAATGGTCCTCGTCACTCAGAAGATTATATTTGCTTCCTGAATTCCAGGACAAGAAGCAAAGCATAATAGTAATGCATGATACCCTTCAAAACTTCGGAAATTGAATCGAAGACTGATGCAAATGATGAAGAGCCGTGGACTGAGGTTCCAGAAGCATGCTTCTCTAGATCATTTCCATAAGTTTCTAAAGAAGGGAGAAGAGGAAGCATAAAGACTATGCAACTTAACTAGGCTTAAGGCTGAGCTACAGTACAATAGTATCTTCATATGCGGTTCATTAATGACTTCTAGATAGCAAGTAGCAACATAGATGAGGTCATCACAATTTTAAGATTTTTAACATGCACTTCCCTTCAAAATGAATCTTCTTTGATTAAAAAGTTGGCAATTATATAAGGTGTAGTCACACCATGTAAAAGCTCCGTTCGATGGTTTTACCTTTTCAAATTAGAAGCAACCGCAACTTCATCATTAGAGCATTTATCTCGCTGGACATCCTTAGTGTCTGAAACAGGAGCATTACAAAGAAACGTTGAGAGGAACGGATCAGGTGCAGACTCATGTGCATTACCCCGACCACCGGTTGAGGACCCAATAAATGAGCTCAGTTCCCTGCAAAGTGTAGCAGGACCACCAGGCCAGACACCAGACTTTTGGGATTTTCTCCTTCGCTGCAAAGAATTAAGATATTTCCAGGTAAGCTCAAAGCCTCAAACATATTACAAACTACATTCACCAAATGAAGATCCAAAACAGGGACCAACCTTTAATGAACTAGCATGTTGCACTATGAAATGTCCCATCACATCTTTACCAAGATTTGCTGCGCATAGAGGACAAACCTGAAATAATCGTCAACTTAGAATTTTAGTTGAGAGCAGCATTTGCAGAATCATTGCCAACAATTGGAATGCGATGGGAATATGCAAACTTGCATTCTTAGACAATTTATTATTAGTGATAAAAGCCAAATTAATCATAGAGCCACACAATCGGTGGAACGTGCTGCTAATCAGAAACAAGTTACATAATTATCTAAAGGGTACTCAAGGTAAAAACATCAGAGATGGGAAAGGAAATACCGCATTTCTCAAGTCAAAGCAGTGTTCTTCCTGCAAATGGTTGCAGAAAGCATGAATCTCAATTTCCGCATAACAGAAGGGGCATGGAAAGAATGCTCTTGCATCTTCATCTCCTTCAAAATCATCATAATGTCCATCTGCCTCACACATTAAACAATAAAGTATGATTAGGAATACATTCATGAATCTAACAGTGAAACAAAATGTGCATGCTTTGATACAGACATAAATGCCCCAATCAGACATTAGATAGCAGGCAGAGAATGGAAGAAACAAAAAGGAATCTATTACGTCTTTTAGAATTTCTCTTCTTAAATATCTTTAGAGCTTGTCCAGACACCAAGCATTAAGTGAACTGAGTTTATAAAGGTGACTACAGACCAGATAGCAGGCACCGCTATTACCAAATCCTAAGAGAAGGCAGGTTAGATTAAATACACCCATCTTATTATAGATAAGAAGATTGGCATTTCAACCATAGGAGTACAAAAAGAATTCAGATGTCCCTTGTCATCATTAAACAAGAGAAGATTGAAATATCAAGCATACTAAGCAAGAATCCTGATAAACACTTATTTCTGAGATTTTTCAATATCCTCCATGATAAACTCATCGATCCAAAATTCTGCACATCTTACCTTCATCTGAATTACTCTCATAATCCAGTTCCCATTCATATTCACTTTCATCTTCACATCCATCTTCGAAGGTTTCATATGAGACCCCACAATCAGATTCCTTCTTACTCTCATGCTGGTTATTTAGTTGGGAAGAAGAAGAAGAAGAAAGGGAATTTGACTTCCCTTGCAATGCCTTAATCTTTTCGAAAGTCCTTTTATAATCCTCGGTTTTCTTCACAATCCTCTCCACTATTTGCTTATGCTTAGAGCGTTCATCTTCAGTGATATTTCCCTGCACTCTCAATGCATTTATCTTATCCAAAGTCCTTCGAAAGCACAAGATTTTCTTCTTAATCTTCTCCCATCGTTGATAAAGCTTAGAGCATTCATCTTCAGTGAAATTACCCATCCTTGTTAAAGCCTCCAGAATACTTTATTTTGCTTTTCTTCTCAATAATCTTCGCTTATATCTGGACTCTTTATAAACCCTAAGAGCGGCTTGGTTGGGGGCAATACTAATGAGATTCCTATTTCCCAGCGGCCAGTTCTCTAGAATAAGTATTTAAGGACTCCCCTTAGGACCAGATTTTAAGCAAAATAGGACTCCCCAAATCTATAGGATTCTACTTATGGAAGGACTCCTAAATAATTAATGTGCCCTAAAATAAAACATGAAGTTCATTCATCAACAGCTAAAATCACACTTCTTTTACTAGTACTAACAAGGGAGAAAATTCATATTCTTTGAAAAACAAAAATCTGAAGAAAGAAAATAAACGAAACCCACAATTCAGCGGTAGCAAGAGAATCCCAATATCATGAAATAAAGTACAAACATAAGTACACGCAATCCCCACAAAATCTTAAAAACCCAGTTCCTGAAAACTCTCACAAAGACTCTTACTTGCAAGAAACAACCAAAGAAACAGAGATATATGGAAGTAAATCATGGAAAAACATGTTCTTTTGGTAAGACATAAAAAGTGCATCATAAAAAAAAAGCTGAACAAGAAAGAAACAACTGAAGAAAGTATTAGTAATATTAAATTTCGTACCGGGGTTGAGACGAGCAGCACTAACTGCAAAGAGATGCTTGGAAGAGTGGACTTTAGATGGCCAGAAGTCAACGTCCATCGTCTTACGTCAGCTTTCCGGTCGCTTAATTCCAGCAACTAGAAAGAAGAAGAGAGGAAAGGAAAGGAAGCTTCTTTTGTTTCTTCTCCTTGCCTATGCAGATTTTCTCTGATGATGGGTTGTGACAGACAGACTTATGAGGACGATGGTCTTGGGCATGGATGTGCTTTCTCTTCTGCTCTGTCCTTCACTCGTCGGTCTCTGAGAGCTCTGACATCCAAAAGTTACTTAGTGGATGGCTGACATGTAGCATTCCTGACAACACATACATTTACCGTCTACTTAGGTACTACTTTCTAGTTTCTACTGCCGATAATATTGTACATGCCTGCTTTGCTTGCACATTGTGAAACAAGGGAGAATATTGTGAAATGACAACAACTTTTATTTACAGTCATGCTTTGGCTTTGCTTGCACATTATTAGTCGGATTTGGATAAAGTTAACACCTTCTGAATAAATAAATACTCCAAAAGGGTGTTAACCAAAAAAAAAAATACTCCAAAAGGGCAGCTCAGCTAAAAGTAGTCCCAAAGGCCAAATCCCAATCAATGGACGATGGAAAGGAGAGGACCAAAACTAGTAAAAAAGGCAAAGCATGGGGAGGATGAGGCAGCAGCACGTTGGAGGTAGGAGTAGTTTTGGACACAAGTTAAAGTTGCTTTGACACGAAGAATGGAATATGAAGTAGTTAGGGAGAGTGGATCACACATGGAAAAAGGGCAAACAACAAAAGCTCAAAAGTTTAATGGTGGGTCATTTACACCCCCCCTTAATTACATACAAACAATATACTTATATAAAATGATTTTCTTGTTTACCAAAAACAAATTGAATCCAGTATTCATTAATTAAAGATTTAGCTTAGGGGATTTTGTTTTATTTTTGGCTTATGCATAGGCTTCTTTTTGGAGTGGATTTACATTCCCTTCCACGTACACCATCTTAGCCTTTGATTCCTAGGATCACATTGACAGCAAAATTGCAAACAACTTGAGTAAGGCCGAAAGCTTTTCAATTTAACAATTAAAATTTGGTTTAATGATGTTATCCTCCTTAAAAATAATTAGATTGATTATCCTTTTTTTATCTCCGTATGAATCAAAAAATAAAAGTATTGTATTTGTCCTATTTTCTATTATTGTATTGTGGGAAGGCTAATAGGGAAGTGTGTTTGGCGAATCTTTAGAGGCAGAAGTCTCTGTTTGGTGCATATATTATAGTAATTAGCACATGTATAGTTTATTTATTTATTATTAATTTATTCGGCTTGAATAATTGCTCTTTTTTTCTTGTTCCAATATTCAAACATGCGCAAGCACAGGCTTTAAACTTATAGTCAGAAGTTTGCCTTTTCTTTCTTTTCTAAATAATAACACTTACTGACAATTAAATAAATAAAAATTAGGCTATAGATCTGCAATCTTCCTCCATCCATCTACTACTTGAATTAATTTCTCAACTCTTATTCAAGAGCAAAGAAATTTACCCAAATCATTAATTTTGACATTAACAACAAAAAAAAAAAAACTAAGCAAGTTAACTAATTAACTTTACACTTTCTTGTGTGCGCGCGCGCATAGGGTACCTCTTTACTCACTCAAGCAACTAGCATTATTATTATTATTATTATTATTATTATTATTATTATTATTATTATTATTCTAACAAAACAAAGCATCAATAAGAGGGAAAGCAAATAGGTTTTGTTTGGTATGCTTGGAGAAAATTAGTGGCATGTCCAACTTGAAAAAAATTAGAGTGACCTGCAACTGCAAGATCAAGACTGCCTTTGCCTATTTGCTTGCTTTTATAGTTTCTATATATATATATATATATAAAGAGTCATGAAAAGGGAAGGAGCAGCCACTTCCGCAGCTATTGCCTTCCTTGCCTATGGCTAAAAGCAAAGCTCACCAGCTCTTTCCCGTTTTAGCAGACAGATATTTGAATGACACTTTTTTCACAAGTCCCCCCTGTATGATGCTTGGAATTGGAAGGCAAAGAAGCATGCCTGATTAATTATATAATTAATGACAGAACCATTTCTTATTATATCTTAATTAATGTCTGTTTTATTTGCATATCACATGTTTCCATGTTAATACAGAGCATGAAGACAGAAGCAATAGACAAAATCGAAAATTTTATGCATGCTGCAAGATAAGCAATATATCTGGAACAAGAATATTGCCCTTTCGTGTCTACACTTCATGAATGAAATTTAAGAAGGAAAACAAGTAGCCAGTACTTTTGTTCTGATGATTTATATATTCATTTCCAACATTTCAGCAATCAAACTGTGAATACACCCATGCATACACAAGATTACGAAAGGTAATAAGGAAAACTTTTGAGTAAATAGAATGGAATTTTTATTACATTAAGCACTTGCACAGTGCACACATTTCTTACATCTCTCTTAATTAAACTCATCCGCATGAAACAACCATCTGCTCTCTCTTTACCTGATTTGCATATATAGATTCTTCTATCCTAACAAAACGAAGTAAATTTGATAAAGAGAATAGTAAGAAGACCTGGATGATGAACACATGAATGAGGTCTGGAAAGCTAAACTGTCGTATTATTCATCAAAAACCTAGCATCAATGATAAATACAGATAATTAATTAATGTGGGTCGGACCAGATGCTTGATTCCCCTTTGCATGGATGATCTCCATTAATTCATGTTGCATTTTTTTCAGCGTGAGAGAAGATCTACGGCCTTCAGTGAAAGACGGCTGTCCATCTCGTAAAAAAGAAAGAGAAGCTTAACATGCATCCTCATTTGATCAGTAACGCAAGAAAGATGATGCATGACTAAAACCTGAGGATGAGAGCTTGAGACGATGAGAAACATAGATATGCAAAGATCAGAAGGAAATGCTATAACTAGACAAGATTGTTTAGAGAAAGGAGTGATCTATGGAATATGAAATTTACATCCTATAGTGAATAATCAAGATGAAGAAAGCAGGTAGCAAGAAATGGAAAGAATAAATACGGAAAGGTTTTTGAAGTGTGTTTACAAATTAAGAGGATATGGGACGTACTAGTGCAGGCTGGGATGCATAGTGTAGAAAGAAAGGGTAATCTTATATTCCCGCATGCATATGTGCAATGAAACAGAAGCAGAAACAGTCATTGATATATATTCCCACACCATAAAAAGAGAGAAGGAAGAGAGGGACAGACAGAGGATTGCTTTGGGCTACGGGGATTGATTGCTTTGTAATGTAAAAGCAAACTAGGCATGGTGTCGTAAAGCTGGGGATTCCTTTCAATGCCTTTTCCCACTAAAAGGCTACCTTTTTTTTACATATATCCAGAAGGGGGACCTTGCATGCTTTGAATTTTTTGCCTTGGCCGGTTGTTTCTTAACTCAACTTTATTTTGTGAAGATCTAAGGTACGTGTAACTATTCAAAACTTTGCCCATAAAGCAAACAATTCAAGAAAAGACACTTATATGATTGATGGGGTAAAAATTAATGTAATTTAGTAGTCAATCTTATCATGATTCTTTATTATTTAACTATATGTATACCAATATATGTGGTTCAAATTAATAATCAATATTATTGCGAGTAGAGACTGTCGGTGCTTCGTTGCAATGCCTACCTATATAAATGAATAAGGGATATTATAATGAAAGATTAAAAATTAAATTATGATGTCCTATATAGCTATTATTATATTTAATTAGTACGTTAAATAACCAAGATGACTTAATATTTGATACAAATATAATCAAAGACAGTGATACACAACCAAAAAAGAGAGAAAGCATAACGCAGCAACTTTATCATAAGAATAGAAAAATATAAATCAAAAAAATGCAAATTGATAGATCAATGGAGAAAAAAAACTAGCTTTGCCTTGCATAACAAAGGATAAAGTAAAATAAATTATTTTAAATCAATTAACTTTGACATCTATTCAATCCCAAACCCTAAATTAATTTATTTTACATGAGTGGACAACTAATTGATCAATTTTTACTCTTTGTTAATCTAATTTTTTTGACATGTAGAGTAGAAGGGCTTGAACAATTCACTTGGGGCTTGGGCATAGCTTAACCCAAATTTTATAGGATGGCTGGGTTCGACCCAACCTTCCCACAGGCAGTTCTCTGACAAAACAAAAAGGCCTTAAGAGTTAAGCCCTTAACTCAAACCCTTTAAATCCCCTTCTTCGTTCGCAGCTTCCGGATGCTGCCTGTAACTCCAAAGAGCAACCATGAATCGGTCCAAGGCAATCCTCGCCTCTCTCAGATTGGCAAACTCGCTTCTCTCCTCCACCCGGCTCTGCTCAACTCCTTCCTTCTCCTCTCAGGTGACTCTCTTTTCCCGCTTCTCTTCACATCTCTCATTTCAACCACTCTCTTCTCATTCACTGAACACCCATCAAAGTCTTCACTCCTCTACAAAACCCAACTCCTTGCTCCAACTCATACTGGCCAACGACTGGTCTGATGAGCTACAGACTGAGTTATGCAAGTTTAATTCAGCTTTGACTCATGAAACTGTCATCTACCTTCTGAAGAAACTCGATAAAGACCCGAAAAAAGCATCGAATTTCTTCGCTTGGGCACGTGAAGAAAATGGGTTTAATCCCAGCTCTTCTGTTTATAGCTTCATGCTTAGGATTTTGGCTAATATAGACACAATGAAAGAGTTTTGGATGACTTTAACAGAAATGAAGGACCAAGGTTTTTATCTTGACGAGGAAACTTATTATACAATCCATTCATGTTTTAAAAAGAATAAAATGGGTAGTGATGTTGTGTCTTTAGCTCATTTTTATAGGAGGATGGTTGAAGAGAATGCTAAGGATAGCGTTGCACAAAAGGTGGCTGATGTTATTTTGAGGGATGAATGGAGTAATCAGATTGAGAAAGAATTGGATGATTTGAAAATTGTTTTATCCGATAATTTAGTGATAAGGGTGTTGAAGGAACTTCGAAGTTACCCTAGGAAAGGTTTAAAGTTTTTCCATTGGGCTGGTAAGTGTTCGAATTATAAGCATAATTCGATTACTTATAATGCTCTTTTGAGGGTTCTTGCAAGGCATGATTCTATTGAATTGTTTTGGGGTGTTGTCGAGGAGATGAAGGGTGAAGGATACGAGATGGATATTGATACTTATATAAAAGTTTCAAGAAATTTTCAGAAGTACAAGATGTTGGAGGATGCGGTGAAACTTTATGAAATCATGATGAATGGTCCATATAAGCCTTCAGCTCAAGATTGCAGCTTACTCTTAAGGAGCATTTCAGCTGCTGATACAGAAGATTTGAATTTGGTTTATAGAGTTGTGAATAAATATGAGGCCGCTGGACATTCACTTTCTAAGGTTATTTATGACAGGATCCATCGCTTTTTAACCAGGGTGGGTAAGTTTGATGAAGCAGCAAAGATAATGAAGGCTATGGAAAATGCTGGGTGTGAACCTGATAATATTACATACAGCCAACTGGTGTTTGGACTTTGTAAAGCAAGAAGACTCGAAGAAGCCTGCAAAGTGTTGGATGAAATGGAAGCACATGGATGTAGTCCAGATATCAAGACATGGACCATTTTGATTCAAGGTCATTGTGATGCTAATCAAATTGATAAAGCATTGATGTGTCTTGCAAAGATGCAGAAAAACTGTGACGCTGATGCCGACTTGTTGGACGTCTTAATAAATGGTTTCCTTAGTCAGAATAGAATAGATGGTGCGTACAAGTTGCTCGTTGAGATGGTAAACATAGTTCATTTAAGACCTTGGCAAGCAACATTTAAAATTCTTATCAAGAAGCTTCTGGGAAAAAGAAAACTAGAAGAATCAATGAACCTTCTTAAGTTGATGAAGAAACTAAACTATCCACCTTACCCGGAGCCGTTCATTCAATATATTTCAAAGTTTGGGACTGTCCTGGATGCCATGGAATTCTTAAAAGCATTGACAGTGAAGGAATATCCGACCATTGGAGCTTACCTTCATGTTCTTGAATCATTTTTGGAGGAAGGTAGACATTCTGAGGCCCAAGATCTACTGTACAAATGCCCTCATCATGTTCGTAATCATCCTAAAATCTCTGGACTCTTTGGTACCAAATCTACTGCTTGATTTTTGTTTGTTTTGTTTTTAAATACTGAGAAACAGCTCAAACTAGAATCTTACCTGTAGACAGACTGAACGAGCAATTTCTGCTACTAGGATTCAGCTTGGCAAGTTGTAAGGTTTTGCAGTGTTCATCTTAACTATGATTGTGGCTGAAATTTGGCTGAGCAGTTCTTTTCAGTGGTTCTATAAAGAGCAAGTGCACTTACTTTAGTTGGTAAGGATTGCTGGGGCACAAAATGGTTGTTTTAACATTTGTTTTGGAATAGTTTTCACTTCATCCAGCTTCAATCGGGATTAAAATCAAATGTGTAGAGTTACTGAATTCGAACAAATCTAGTCCTGTCACAGTCGAGTCAAATATGTTAAATCTACAGCACTGGTTGCACTTCTAATAGCTTTGCTAGCACTTTCCGTATACATTTTTTATTGCAAGCAATAATAAAACTAGTAAACTCAGGTCAAGAAAGGAATCCTCAAACCATGTTTTCACCAGAAATCACTAATCATCTCGTGTTTTACTCTACTCAATAGGCCATAACGTCGTTGCCCGCAAAGATTTATAGACAGACACCAGCGAATATTGCTAAAAAAACCATTTAAGCAATTGTTTTAACATATAAAGTTTCAAAACAATCATTTTTAAACGAAGAAAAAATTTCATTTGTTCAATCGGGTAGCTCAAAATGCTCCCTCCTGGCTGTGTCTATCATTGTGTACAAAAACTTCCTAGAATCACATCAATAAGTGGATAAAGAAATCAAAACATATGAAGAACTAACTGACACACCGAGTAACTTGATGTCTGGAATCACCAAAATTATAGGCCTGTATGGCTATATCAGGAAAAAAGGTTTCAGGTAAGATATTAACAGGTCTGCTGCAGAAAGCAAACTAAGTCATGTTTGATTACTTCAATGGGTCAAATTTAAGTGTTTGATTACATTAATTGGCAGGAGGGCTAAGACCGTGAGCTATTCATCTTACCTAGCTATCAATGTGGCAGCTTTGAGAAGGCAACTCAATCTAATGCAAATTTATTATGTCTGGTTATTGGTTCTGCTGAAATTACTGCAAGGTAATTTATAGTACAATATTAGTATTCATAATTTTCATTAACAACAAATACATTAAGGTATACCCAAGAGCAGCTAATCTGCTATCCAAGCAACCAGCTATAAGAGCTTAGTTTTGGTAGCACTCCAAGCCAAAGACAGGCCATTTTATTTAAGGGTGTGAGAAACACTATGATAAACATGCTCCCAAAGTCTAGTGTTTGAAAGTCTTCCATTTCTGCAATTCAAACCCCTTGTGCTTCTGCGTGATGAAGCCCTCAGCATGGACATCGACGGTAGCTTCTTCATAATTCTCGTAGTTCTCATCCCTTGTTTCTTCAATGGTTTCTACATTCTCAACCACCTGAACCTTCTTCTGAGACTTTGGGGTGTGCTGCTTCCTCTGATGTTCTTCCTGAAACTCAACCTCCTCCTCAAAGGTGTACTTGTTGTTGAAGGCCTTGTGGACACTGGGGTATCGTGGATCCATGGTGGGCATTCTTTGCACTCGGGAAAGATGAGCATGGTAGTCCGATCCAGAATCCTGTGTGGCAGTGTAGCCGTAGCTCCTTCTCATTCTTGAATCTACTCCTTTAGCTCAGCTATACCTATGAGTAAACCTGTAATACAAACTGCATATTTTATAGGCACACAATTTTCCTTTATTCCTAACTGATAGATCGCATCTGGTTCTCTTTATCATTTTGTCATATCGAACTATATGTAGTCATGTTGGACTCAATTGAACCACATATAGAAATGGAGGAATAAAGTATTGATAAGAAAAGAACCAACGACCGGAAGATTTCAGTGGAGTTTGATAGCAGCTGCTAGGAATCAGAATTTCTTTTTTGAGTGTCCAAGTGGCTGGCTGGATTAAGAAATACACTGGTAAAAAGGTGATCGTCTCGAATTTTGCCTTTAAAGATTAGAGATCTATAAAGGGAATCAGTATCATCTCACATCAGCCATCTAATAAAACAGTTGCAAAATATTTAGCTTTTTATCAGATTGGAATCCCCTGCATAGTTGGACGAATATAAACTTCTATTTTAGCTTCTTACCGTTCAACGGCCTTTCTTGAAGCTTTTAAGCAAACTTTCACTGACAATCAAAGAGCAGATACAACTAAAAAAGAATCAAATTTGTGAAAAGAGAGTAACCAAAAACGTGAAATTTGTCATGGGGACAGTAGGAGAAGGTGATGCCACTGCCAGGTGTGGTGCTAAACCGTTGCAGTTTTGGTCGGAGATCTTGACGTCTGCCGGATTTGGGACGGATGGTTTCGGAGATTTGAAAGATTATGGATTATGGTGTGAATCGCATTGCAGACTGAAAAAAATCGGGTGAGTTCAATTGAGGATGGAACTCTGTCTATCATATGCCAACGCGTGGATTCAAGCTTGAAGCAATAAGCAAGCCACATCTGTCAAGGACGAGGACAATATTGCTACCCCAAGTTGGGAGTCACTGTGGGATTCATAAGAGATTCTCACCGTGGCTAAAAAGCTCGAGGCTGGCCTGGTCTTGGATGACACTTTTACAGGGCTAGCAGAAGATACAAGTACAGCTCACAAAAGGAGCAGGGAGAGTAAGAATAGCCTTAGAAATTTGTTCAAACGGGTTTCTTCAAGGAGATTCAATGAAGCTGATATTCTTGTGAAGATAAGAATGGTTCTTGATCTGCTTTTGATTTGTATTTGGTTTGTGCGAACTCTGAACTGGATTTGTCAGCTAAACACAACATTTTTCTTCCTGCAACTATGGCTCTTTTGGTAGCTTGATATGACCACAATTCGTCCTTTTTTGGCATGCTGGAATTGGAAATTTAATTTAAGTGTCTGTGCATTGGGTGTTATGCTGAAACATGTTTCGCAAAGCTACCTGTTACTGGTCGATGCAAGCATTCTGTCTAGAAGCTCAATCAATATTGTAAAGCTAACCCATTTTTGGTGATTTCATTTGTATGCATGTCCCGCTTTTGATGTCTTCCTCAAATAAATTTTCTTCGTTTTGATATTTTTACTCAAATTAAATCCTTCAGCATCTTGGCTTCTTTTCTGTATGTAATACTGCTTATAACGACCAATCAATGACAAAACTCTCTCCTCTTTTTTCTTTTTTTTTTTTAAATTATTCAGATGATCAATAACGAGCCCAACAAACAAAGTGTAAAGCTTTAAAATTACCCGGGCTCTTGCAAGTTGAATGGATCTTGAAAAGGTTCTGTAACAAGTCTAAAAGCATGCTTTTAATAGCTGATAATAACCATATTGTAATATGAACTTCTATTCAGTACTATGATCGTCTGTGCAATCCTAAGTAGATAAAGAAATCATAATTTATGAAGAACTAACTGATTCAACAAGTAACTTGATGTCTGGAACCACCTAACTTGTAGGCCTATATGGCTTTTTCAGAAAATAGGTTTCAGGTAAGATATTTCCAGGGTTGCTGTCTGCAAAAGAGTTTTAAGTCATGTTTGATTACTTCAGTTGGGTCAAATTTAAGTGCTTGATTACATTAATCAGCAGGAGTGCTAAGACTGTGAGCTATTCATGCTAACTAGCTAGCAATGTGGCAGTGGCAGCTTTGAGAAGGCAACTCAATCCTATAGCAAAATTATAAGGTCTGTGTTATTGGTTCTGACGAATTACTGCAAGTAATTTATAGTATACCAGTATTCATAAATTTCAATAACAACAAATACATTAGGGCACACCCAAGAGCAGTTAATCTGCTATCCAACTCTAAGCAACCAGCTAAGAGCTTAGTTAAAGAGAAAAAGGGAACACACAAGTTTTGGCAGCACTCCAAGCCAAAGGCAGGCCATTTATTTAAGTGTGTGTGCAACGCTATATAATATTCAGGTCATGTGACCTGTCATTTAATCGTGATTAGCATGCTCCTAAACTCTAGTGCGCTTTGAAAGTCTTCCATTGGTACAGTTCGAGCCCCTTGCGCTTCTGCGTGATGTAGCCATCAGCTTGGCCATCTACATTCTCAACCACCTGAACCTTCTCTTGAGAATTTGGGGAGTGCTGCTTGCTCTGATTTTCTTCCTGAAACCCAACCTCTTCCTCAGAGGTGTACTTGTTGTTGAAGGCCTTGTGGACATTGGGGTATTGGGGATCGATGGTCGGCATTCTTTGCATCCGGGCAAGATGGGCATAGTAGTCCAGGGACGTGGTGTCCGGTCCAGAATCCTGCCCGGAGGTGTAGCCGTAGCTCCTTCTCATTGTTGTATCCACTCCCTTGGCTCAGCTATGCCTATGAGTAAACCTGTAATACAAGCTGCACATTTTATAGGCACAAAATTTTCCTTTATTCCTAACTGATAAGATCGCATCTGGTTCGCATTATCATTTTGTCATGTACAGGCCGATGCAATCGAACCACATGTAGAAATGGAGGAATAAAATGCTGATAAAAAACCAACGACCGAAAGATTTCATTTGATAGCAGCTGCATGATTAATGGTCCGGGAATTAGAATTTCTTTTATGATAGTGAACTTCACAGCTTTTTAAAGGGCTTAAGTGGCTGGATTAAGAAATGCACTCGTTTGAGCTCAAAAGATACCCCCAAAAGCGGGTCCTCTCGAATTTTGGCTGTTAAGATTACAAATCTATAGTGCAAATCAGTATCATCTCCCATCAATCCTCTGACAAAACAGTTGCAGAATCTTTAGCATCAAAAAAATCTTTGGCATCGGCTAGCATATTATCAGATTGGAACCCACCTGCATAGTTGGAGCATATTCCTCTTAACATATATGCAATTGAGAGATGACGTAAAGGATGAAGTCATCTGGCTAGCAGCAAGCTACATGCCAATCATGCGCAGCACATGCATAGGAAGGTTACCAGGAAGTTGCAATCTCACGTCATAGTGAAATGCCGGTCATAGCCTTTGGTCTAAGTCTTATCAGAACATCACCTGCAAATTGCAATGACAATTATTTTCAACTACAAAGAATGTCAGATTGGTAATTGCACTGCCGTAATGCAAGGTTACATAATGAAGAAGTTGTCGTTAGAATTTGGAATGCTCCAGCGATGACAACCGATAAACCTGCTTGTGGTTCTACACATATCATGACGGCAAAGAAGACTAGCAACGTGCCAGGAAAATTTCCATTTTCAAATTCTAGAATACCTTGGAAATCAATTCCACCTCTACCGCTCTACGTGCCAGGGAAAGTTTTCCCCGAAAAAGACTCAGGAATAAGTTTCATACAGTGAAAAATCAAGCCAATCCCAAAGGTGACAATGGTATTTCTTTACTTTGACATTTTATTAAAGCAACAGTGATAGCCAAAGTGCCTACAAGTATGCAATACGGGAGATGGAGCAGGGCTTCCATTACGGCCTTGAATAGCGCAGCAAAAGGTGGAGAATGGGTTTTGAAGTGATGGTCTTCTTCTTTAGAGTGATTAACACTTCATTGTACAAATCATACACAATTTCTTTCCCCTTTTTTTACAAGGAACTGAGGCTGAAATTCCTATCTCATCATTATACAACCTAATGTACACGAACTAACCATTCCCAAGTTTTTAGACAATGATTATAAAAGCCTTGATGCAAAATATGAACTATGAGCACGCAGAGGAAAATGATAACAATGTCAGATATATACTACACTTGCTTTCACCAACTGAATTGGACTTTCACTTAAAAATGTAATTTATTAATTAAAAAAAAACTATTTTTGAAGTTATCAGAGTGTACTTGTCAGGCAAGCAAGCTCTATTGTTTATGAGTACTCTTCGGTTTCTTTTGATTCTCACATGGGAAAAGGTTGATTGTCAAATTTTCTATTGCTAAGGAATTAATAGCACTGATCAAAGCAGAAGAAGAAACTTCTCTGCCTTTTTTCCATCTTCGATTTGTGGGTCTCCCCAGAGTCATCACACACTCCCATCAACGAGCTTGTACCTGGAGATACCGGTGGCAATATGGTGTTCTCGGAAGCAAATATTCGAGAAGGAATAGCTGGTTCAGGGGGACAAATACTAGAAAGATAATTTAGGAGCATCTGGATTATTTGACTGAAATTAGGACGTGCATTTGGTTCCTCCTTCCAACATGATGTTAGAATGATGGCTAATTCCTCCGGCAGGTTTTCAGCACTAGGCCTCACATTCTGCGTAGAAAAACAACCCAAAACATCAGCTACATTTAACAGTACAAGAAAAGCTTTAGATCACAGCTAATTTACTCAATCAGTACAATAAGATGGAAACATTAAATGAGAGTTATCACCTTAAAAGCAGCAGCATATGCTGCTTGGAGATTTGACATGCCTTCAAATGGCAATTTATTGTGCAAGAGCTCCCACAGCACAATAGCAAAGCTGTAGGCATCCACTTTATGGTTGTAATGCTTTTTTTCTCCCTGCCTTAATGTGACGGTACTGTACAACTGCCATATTATAGCCACACAACCAAGATTAATTAGTGGTTTGGTCAAAAAGGACTGAAGAACAAATTACGAGTGAAAAGGAAGTACCTCTGGAGCCATCCAGCGGTACGTTCCTGTTTCAGCAGTCATCATCTCCGTTAATGACTCCTCTCGTGCTAAGCCAAAATCCGCTAGTTTAACTGTTTTATGGTCTGCTGTCAAAAGCAAGTTTTCTGCAAAGAGAATATCCAGAAGGCTGAAAAGTCAAGCTAATATTTAACTATGTACGTTTAAATGTCAAACTTCATGCCCTCCCAGTGCTATGTTGAATCATTTGTATAGCACACACCAATCGAGATATCTATTCACCCCCAATACCCCTCGTTTGAGGGGGCAGTTAAAGGTGGATGACTACGACCTGTAGTTAAGCAAGTTGCAAAAAAAAAAAAAGGAACTCATACAGTTGATTGCCTCTTAAGTCAAATGCTATTACTTTAAATTTTTTATTGTAGCCCTTGCAAAGCAACGAGAAGGAAGACGCACATAGCAAGACACCCAATGCCCTAGTTTCACAACCTAAAACAATCAATACTCCACCTTAATAGCCTTAAAAGTAATAATTGAAACCTATTGTAAATAGTAATTATCTTGGACGGAACGAGTGAACGCAAGATTTGGGAGAAATTCAATTTGGTGTAATTGGAATCAAGTCTATGACATTTTCTTCAATTCTACTTGGTGCCTTTTCTTCAATCCAAAAAACTGCATCAGAATTATATGCAATAGAAAACTTGGAAGTTCATATGCCCTCTAAACCATCTTGTCATTCTGAATCCTTAACTGCAGTTTAATATTTTCTTCACAACTTAGTTTTCCCTCCCCATTTTCACATGGGCATCCTCCATTAAATCACACATCTAACAGATTAACACAGACATGTAGCATTAATTACACCTTCTTACATCCCTTCACAATTCTTAGAGATGAAAGAGTTCAATAAAGTCACCACCAGTCAAGAAACTAATTAATTAATTGATGTTCCCTCCCATTCAAAATGGTGCATGTATCCGTATTGCTAAATGCAAACCTTATCCATGTAATCTACCTTCAAAACTCAAAAACGTGAATGTAAAATGATAGGATTACCAGGCTTCAGATCACGGTGTATGATCCCATGAGAATGCAAGCATTCCATAGCACAAGCAATATCAAGTGCAAAACCAATAGCAACACACATATCTAAGCACCTTGGCCGCATATTCAGCAAATACTTTCGTAGAGTTCCCCCCAACAGAAGCTCAGTAACTATCACCATTACAGGCTCCTTGCAGGCACCAATAAACTGTCGGACACCAGGGTTCAACATTCGCAATTAGAATTGGGCAAAACTATTTATAATTGCAAGTACTCAAATATTATGATGTAACAATCTGATAAGCGACTATACTAACAGGATTGAATGCAATCCAACCTTCACTAGGTTTTTATGCTGAACTCTAGATAACATTGCAACCTCTCTTGCGAACCGTCCTGCTCTCTTGGTTATCTCCTGGGGAGTTTCTCCCTTATGAAGTATTTTAATCGCAACAGTCTGGTTCTTATACCTGCAAGGTATCCCATAAAACCCAAAAAGGGTGAAAAAGAAAGTTGAGTGAGATATGGGGATATTGCTGCAAACAAAATCAAAAATCTAATTACAGATCAAATCAGGTTTAAGACTCAAGCCAGCTTCAACAGTCACAACTAAATATAATTCAATGAAATTGTAACTATTTACAGCAAGAATTAGGTGTTCGAATTTTCTGTTTAAGAAACAAAATAAAGTTCCACATAAAATGGGGAAAGAATATAACACAGTTCAGACAAGAATGCATAGAATAACAGCCAAACTAAGAACCCAAACATAAATCAGAAAGATTAGTAATTCCCAATTGGTGAATTTTGAACAAACAAAGAACAAAATAACGATGAGGTAACTGAATTTCGGAAAGGGAGAGTTAAAAGTTCAGCTAGAAAAAGTTTCGATGGCAATCATAGTGAAGAAGAAAGGATTTTGCAAACATACTTTCCCTCATAAACTTTGGCATGAGCTCCTTCTCCGATTTTTGGACCAACAAAGAGATGTTTTGGATCAATCAACCATTTAGCATCCAATTTGAACTCATCAGCCGAGTAAAACATACTCCCAGATTCCATAATTCTAAAATGGGAAAGAGCTCAAACATCTATATCTAGCAAGTAACCATCATAAAGTTTTACCCTTTTAGTAAAAAGTAAAAACACCATAAATCACAAACTGGAAAAAAGGACAGCTTTCAATGCTCATTTACCACAGACGCAGTACATGGATAAGCTTGACAACACGAAACAGAGAAAGAAGAAGCTACACAATACAAGCTCTGGTCTTGTGTATTTGATAAAACCACTCTATCTCAAGAATCAAACTTTCACTAGTTTAATGGGTTAGAAGTCCAAAGGAGGCGAAAGAAAGGAACCCCACGTGTAGTGTGTACTGTAGTAAAAAAGAGAGGGAAATAGATAGATAGATAGAGAGAGAGAGACCCAACACAACAGCAAAGAAAGAAAGAAATTTTGAGAGTTCAAAAAAAGTCTTTGAAATTTCATGGAGAAAGGAGAAGAGAAAGATTATCAACGCTTCATCAAAATCTCTCTCTTCTCTCCTTTATATTCTTTTTTGGATTTTCTAGTTTGTTTTGCATTAAAACTATGTATAAGAGTAGCAATAAAGAGTTTTAAAAATGAATAAAATAAATGGGGAGATGGGGATTTGAGCTTATTAAATCTTTTAAGGGAACAGAGTTAACAGTGTTGATCTAGAGACAGAATCATAGGGGAGGATCGAGTGTGTGCTCAATAAAGAAAAGAAGAGATATTTGTGAAATATATATTGTTAGTAGTAATAAAGGGCGTCACCAAAAAGAAAAAAAAATGAAGAAGAGGAGGGAATGTGAGCCATAAACTAATCAAAAGCACATGGAAACTGATCTTGTCAAACATTACATGCCCGCACGGGAAGGGACAAGCCAACCCCCCATTAAATAAGAGACGCCTCCACTCACTGCCTGCTGGCTATTGAGAATCTGTATTACCTTGCCTGCCTTCTTTACTTGTATTTCACTCTCCTACTTCTGAGTTCTGAGTCGAAGCTTCTCACCACAGAAAGGTGTAGCATTTCCACGGGGAGAGGGTCATATTGACTTTCTTAATGGTCATTTGCCCTCTTCTTTTCTTATCTTAAAAACAATTCTTGTATACATAATTTTAATGCTTTCAATTAACTTAATACTCTGTAGATCTTTTGATAATACAAAACAAATTAGCATATTTTAATTTCTAACAAATTTCAATTGCAAATAAAAATGATAATAGGTTTCTAATTATAGTTATAGGTTAGAAGCAAATAATTTAAACGAGACTCTTTCATTCTTTCGTTTATAAATATGTAAAATGCAAAATAATATTAGTAGTATTGTTTACTTTCTGGCTAGAAATTCTGGACATCATATTTAGTACAGCCTATAGGCTTCAAACAAACAGCAAAGTGTTACTACAGCTCTCTAGCACCTTATACTACACTAGAGAGCTCAATACCCCTCGAAAACTAAAACTCTAAAAGCAGCTATTTGACAAGGTTTAGAAGCACACTTCATTTATTTATATATAAAAGCCTTATCCATCCACAAGAAAGAAGACATCATCCTTCCTTTAAGCCCTTTCTCCAGTTAGAAGATCCATGACGACGCCCTTGATGCTCCCATTGTTCTTCTTCAGCAGCTTCTTGTTCATTTCCGCATCAGTGAAACCCTGCATCCACACAACCCCCAATGTCATAATCCTAATCAACAAGAGAAAAAACCAAAAAAAATAAAGGCTACACAATTTTTGCAGATGTTTACCATTTCCTGCAGCTCCTCAAGGATTGGATCCCATTCAGCTACCCCACAAAGATCCTCAACAGACTTATCCAGATCGTATTCATTCATCCTCAAAATCTCCTTGTTCAAATCAACCTGATTGAATCCCATATCTTCAAGTTCCTTAAGTAAAGTCTGCTCAACAGCATTTTCAGTGTCCTCCTGAGATAGTGCTTGTACACATACTGCAGGGGCTGGCAATTGGGCGAGTCCAGCAGGAGCTACTTCTGAGAGATCAATGATAGGATAAGACACAGATGAAGATGGAGTTTGCGGAACAGTAGGGACTGTGACACCTTGGTCAATGATGGGATGTGCAGCAGATGAAGATGGTGTAGGCACTTGGAAAAGTTGGTCAACAATGGGATACATCTCAGATGAAGATGTATTAACAGGGGTTGGGACATCGCTGGTGTTTACTGTCTGCTCCTTTTTTGTTGACTGTTCATTAACAACAGGCTTCACTGACCCAGTGCCTGAAGTAGAGTTGCAAAGCTCTGCAACAAAATCAAGATTCATATCTACAATCTCCGATTCTCTTGCGCCACTGCTTTCAGGGGGCAGATTCAAGTTCAAGCCCTGAGGGTTAGCAGTAACCGTATCCTTCAAGGAAGCATCAACCTGCATTAACAAATGATAATCAAAAGTGATTTAACTGTTAATAGATTGTACCTCTGAATGCTAATCAACCTTTTAGAAAATGCAAGACTTACACAGATGAGAACCCAAATACGTTGCCCAAAACATATGCCAGATTTATTTGCCAACTTCCAGTAAGAAACATATTTACCAGGCAACTGTGGTGCAGTAAAATCAACAGCAATATCAAGTTCCCCGTCAACAGGTACACCGTCAGCGGGCATCTGTCACAAGTCACGAAGACCAAAAAAATAATTTAGCACACTCCATGAACCAAATCATTGTGAAATTACTGAACACGCATGAAACAGCGCATTTGCAATTAATTTAAAAGATAAAACACTATACCTCTATATCAACTGACATTGCATTTGTTAACTTGTCTCCCCCAATCCAAACAAGTTGCATCCCACGAAACCAAGGCATAGTACCGTTGTTGCACATCCGCCAGATCTTTGTAAATGGCGCAGATGGAGCCATTACAGTCCCATCCGGTACATTGACATCCATGATGAAGCGACTTCCTAGCTTAGGCCGAGAAGACTTCAGTATACGATTCCTCAAGAGATGCTGGAGTGCTGGGCCACCAACCCTTGGAATCTATAAATAAAAACATATCAAGCATGATTGAAAAGAAGATAACAGTTAAGAAGCAAATTACAGGTAAGAAAATTACATGATCATTTGATGTCCTAAAACACCTTGGATGTCGGTAATGCACAGGCCTGTCCATTCTGATGTAATCAGCTTCATTTCCAATTTTAGAAAAGCAGATGCTGCAGAGATCATAATCGTCTTTTCTGCATTCCCAAGCAAAGAGAAGTTCAGTGAGTGACAATCACAGAAAAAAAGAGTCCAATAAGTAAGATCAGTTCCAAGAAACATTTCATACACTTTGGACATGAACCGAGATCCAGTAATGGGAAGAACCCCACAACCATCACATTGAATTCCCCTGTGGAATGTACCAGTCACATTGTTTCCATCAGTCGAAACAAAGCTCCTTTTATTTGGACTAAAGGGCTGGTATGAAAAGGGAGGCACAAAAGGGTAGTTTGCAACAGGCACTCCACTGAAGGGACATTCATTTGAAGGACCCCAACCCATCTCATTAATAATGGGAGCTGATGTATCAAAGCTAACACTCTTCCCCTTGTTTTGACCACTGCTCTCCTTTGTGTTTTTCTTGTCATTATGGGCAAAAAGGTTTGATGCAGATAGTCCAGACGACAAGGGAACACATCCAGTCAGGTTAGCATCAGAAGGAGGGTCAACATTCAAATCAACGGCAGCAGGATCAGAAATAGCAGGTATATCCACACCTCTTGTTGCATTTTCAGTGTTAGCTTCATTGCTAGCCTTACAGCTAGAACGAAGGGCCATAAATTTTGGTGAAACTGCTTGTAAGCCACCATCCCTTAAAGGATTGGGATCAGTTGGGGCAGATGGGGCAAAAGGGCTCTCAGAAGACCCTACAGGCATGCTTGAATCAGTCGCAGCTCCAGATTTGGAAACAGGATGCAGGAAGGACTGTCCCATCTTAGACAAGCAATCCACAAGATCACCCAACACTGGACTAGCAGATGCAGCCTTTGAAGCAACATCAAGGGAAAGCTTTGAGAAAACTTCAATTAATGCATCACGCAGAGGCTCCGGTACAGATTTCAGTGCATCAGCAGCACCAGTGTTAAAGCTTGCCATCGAAGGCTGAACAGATGGAGATCTCAAGGGAGTAGAACTTCCGCTTGATCCAGCATAAGGTTTACCAAGCTTATCATTATTCAGCTGCACATCAATCCTCAAGAATTTGAGGCGCTGTCTCATCACATCACACAGATCATCATCATCCACGAGGGTAACAACATCCCCATCTTCATCTATATATGTCAGAGTAAGTTCAGTATCAAAAGGAAAATTGAAAAGCCCGATAATTTTTTCCCTCAGTACAGCCATATTAAGATCCAGCTGTTCACCATCATTGATATGAGCATTGAAACGCCTTAGAGTATCTCTATACTTAACCTGTATCCATAACATTTGCAAACAAAAAAAGAAAAAAAAAATAGGATAAGGAATATGTAAAAATAAATTTGAAGATGATAATATAAACAAAGAATCATGGTCTAACAAGATATTGCAATTCAAGTTTCGGTGACATTAACAAATCAGAGAAACAAGAGATCAATTGAACGATTTTAAAAGGAACAATTAGGGTTAATCAGGTATTCATCCAGGAAATGAGGAAGCGACACTATGATTATGACACGCGCATGACACTGGGGAGATCAATTCATAACTTTAAGGCAAAAAAGATTTCATTGCATGCGATAATCACAACTAAAAATAATCAGAGCAACCATTATGTGCATACTCGCAGTCTCGAAGTGGAAATTATAAAAGAGAGAGAGAGAGAGAGAATCAAACTTTCTGGTGTTCCTCCTCCACATTTTCTCAGGAAACAAACAGACATTAAATTATAAAGAAAAGACAATGAGCAGTTTCAAGTTAACAGTCCTAAGACTGTTGAGTAGTGCAAGAATACAATTCTCCGACGAAATAAAAAGCCCGCAAAACGAACGATTAATAGATTATAAAAAAGATAAAAGGGAAAAAAATCGAACCTTGATGACCAGATTGGATTCCATTTGTTAGGAGATGAATATCAGCAAAGCCACAGAGAGTAAAAATAAAAAATCTCTAAAAGGAAAGAAAAAAAACCCAAGCCCAGGAAAGGTTGATTGATTCGGAGTCGATCTTTGAGGTTTGAAGGTTTCCCTTTATCATCTCGTACGGAACGGAAGCCGCGCAATTCCTTCCAGCGGAAGTTCTTGCCCTTGCTTGCGTTTCGGCTTTATTTATTCATTTATTGCGTTGTCACGTGTGGCTCGGCAAGGCCTGGCTTGGCCAATAAGAAATTTCATTGACTTTGATCTCCTCAGTCTTATCTTTCTTTCTCCCAAAGAAAATTGTGGGCTGGGCTGGGCTGAGCTTACCTTTGCCATTAAGGAAAGGAACCCAACCCAATCACCTTCATCTCATCATGACTTCATCGTGTCGTGTCGTCGCATCGACGTATCGGAGGCGCACGGTTTCGGTTTTGGAGTTGGGATTGAGCGCAGGGGATTGTAGGAAATGTAATAATTCCGAGGAAACAAATCATATTGATGACGTTTAAAAAGAGAAAAATTGCATCATGCGCTCATGAATTGTAAATTAATTTAATTTTTTTATCATAACAAATAATAATAATTGCTTAATAAGTAAATATAATGGTAAATTTTACTATTATATTAAATTTTATCATTCTGTTTTTATTTTATTAAATTTGTCGTTAATTTTTTGACAAAAAGTAAATAATTTAAATGTTTCATAAAACGTTTCGAGTTTTTGTTGATTTTTTTGACAAAAAGTAACCTAATTAGAATATTTTATCAAATATTATATATGTTAAAAATACAAGAGACAAATGGTAAAATTTTATCAATTTTATCATGTTACGTTAAAAAATCAACAAAATTTAAAGTATAAAGATAAAATGAAGAAAATCGATGTTCATCAAATAAAAGTACCATGGGTCGAATCAAGTTGAGTTTAGGTTGAGTCTGAGTTATATATTGATAAATTATATACAAGCTCAAGCTCAACCTATCCAATTATTTAGGCTTAAATTTTAGCCTAGACCTATTTACATATTTCATTGTTCAAACCCAAGCTTAGTTCGACTTTTTTTTTTTTACATTTTGATTATTTTGATTTTGATTTTTTATTCTTTTATTCCATTTAAAAAATAATTTGGTTTGTCAAACTTTATATATTAGTTTTCATATTAAATATATATAATATTTATTAATCAACAATGTTTTAAATATATATAATTACATTATATTCAATAAAATATATTAAAAAATTTTAATATTAATGTTGTTGCCAAAAACAACAATAAATATTTGCTGATGTCGGATCCTCAATCTTCGCGTTAGTTTGTCTTCAAGAATTCTGCAAGAGAGAAGACCATCAGGGGGCGCAGGGGTTTTCCCCTGCGCGCGCACTCCGATGCTTAAGTCAGACAAGGTTTTGGCAGGATTTCAGTAGGCAAATAGAGCTTAGGGTTTAAGAATGATACCTGTGACCTATTTATAGGAGTTATTTTGCGCGTAATTACTTTTAAGCCCCACAGCTTAAATAATAACCCAGTGGATCATTTCTGGGCCTTTTGAGTCCTTTTTTCTCTTGGGCTTAGATTATCATTTGGCTCAATGGTCTTCAACTTGATTTATAGAAAAGCCCAGTAATAATTGATCTAGTCCACATCAATTGCTCCCCACTCTTTTACAAGGTTTACCTTGTGAAAGAGTATATAAAGAATGGGCTTTTCAAATTCTTGTGCTACCCTCTTCCTGGGATTATCACAAGAGTCTTTTCATCTTCACTTGAGGGCTCAATTATTATTTGTAGCAGAAATGACTTCGTGTCATCATTTTTTTGTCAAAGTGTCTTTTTAGAACACTACCGGGATACATTTTTCTTCTCTGAGCTAAATGCTTCTCCAGTGGAATATACCACCCTTCTTTTCAAATTCAAGGTCTTAGCTGACCGAAACCAAGAGTTATAAGGAGAAATTACAAGATTGCGGAGCCACCAAAGCCTTTTGGTTTCATCAGATGCGGTTTGTGCTTGGCGTGCTCCGGATTGGTTGAAGCTTGATCCTGATGCAACATTTTCTGAGAATAGGCATTTATAAAGATCTATTTGATCTTACCAGCCCTTAAGAGCCTTTTGGTTGACCCGAGATGGTCGGGGTTCTCACAGGCTTGGACGAAGACGATTTAGATAATTATAGCACCTCAGGGCGTAGATGCTTAGATGCCTGTTAGTATCGATGCTCCTTTTGAGGCATAAGTCAATCTAGAGTGCTCCCCAGTTTTTTGTGAAAGAGCTTAGTCTTTTACAAACTGATCAGCCCATTTTTAAATTCATCTACCGAAGCAACTATACATTTACCTTGTATTAGTCTTACGTAATAATCAGGCTTTCCTCGTGCACTTTTTTGCTTCAAGTTCTTTTACATACGGGGCTTATGTCGCTCAATTACTGCTTCAAGCTCAAGCACGTCATGCATGACTTACATCGCACACTTTTTTGCTTCAAGTAAATGCGTAGCCTACATCGCACATTTTTCGCTTCAGGCTTTTGGTTTGCCCATCTCGCACGCTTTTGTGCTTAGGGACTTTTCATATTGGGCCAAGCCCAATGTTGTCAGAGACCACCACGTGGCAGAAAACTACTGGGCCACGTGGCCTTCGGCGACAGAAGGCAAAGCCGCGAGAGACACCTGTCACTGGGCGACAGACGTAAAAGTCTATCGCCTATATTTGGATGTCGACACGTGGCACGAACCTGTCGTTGCGACAGGTTCCATAGCCTATCGCTTGGAGTCGGCACGTGCCACGTGCCTGTCGCCACAGTTGTGAACGCGACACGTGGCACGTGCCACGAACCTGTCGCGGGCGACAGACTCCTTAGCCTGTCGCCACAGTTGTGAACGCGACACGTGGCATGTGACACGAACCTGTCGCGGGCGACAGACTCCTTAGCCTGTCGCCACAGTTGTGAACGCGACACGTGGCTCAGCGACAGACCCCTGGCGCCACAAACGTGCCGGATGGTTTAGCCTATCGCTGACGACAGACCTCGATCTCCTCTGGATCCTAAAGAACTTGTGTTGTATTAGGACACAAATTCTTAGCAGAATACAGATTTATCCTCCTGTAATATTGGCCTATAAATAGGCCCCAGGTATGATTTTACTCTCTAATTTTTGACGACTGGCTTTTACGCTTCTCAAGATTGAAGAATTTTCTACTGACTTAAGCATCGGAGTGTCTACGCAGGGAACCACCCCTGCGTCCCTCTGACTTTTATTGTTTTACAGAAGCTTCTTGGAGACACGTGGAGACTTAGTACGAACATCGACGTCAATATACTTTAATTGTTGTTTTGTGTAACAACAATTAATAATGTTCAGACTAGCCTAGGCCTCCATAGGTAAATCTTGATTTTGACCCGAAAATTTATCGAGGTTATTTTTTTGTCAAAGTTCGATCATTTGGCTTACTTTTTTTGTTCAAACCTATTAAAAAGTTGAATTAAATTTTGGATTTTAATAGACTATCCAATCCATAAACAGGACTATTACCAAAATAACATTTTGATTTCGTATCATTTTCAATACATCACCTCATGCATGATATCTTATCATTTATTATTTAGAATTGTCTTCTTTAATTAACGAGCATTAATTTTCAAAAATTTAAAAATTTTTATATGTCACTCAAAATCAAATAGTGTTTTGTTTGAAAGGGTCAAAATGATCATATTGTAATAGTTACACGCAAATTAATAATTTCAATATTGTGCTTAAAGATAAAAATTTGTAAAATGTTAATACTATTTTATTTACTTCACAATAAGATAAAACTAATTATTAAATTAAAAATATAAATATTAAATTATTTTTGGTGCTTATATAACTAAATTATTTACTTCACAATAAGATATGCAAATTATCATTTCATATAAAAAACCGCCTAAAATGAATGACAAATTTGAACTTGATTCTCAATTTCCACTGTTAACATTAATTAACGTGTTAAAAATAGTTTGAAAGTTTTTACGATTAGATATTACAATAACTCAACATCTTTCATGACACAATGGCCTGTTGTTCCAATTAATCCATTCAAAAAAAAAAAAACGTTGAAAAACTATGGCCGTAAAAGGAATTAAACAGAAGGAAGAAGATGTCAAAAAGAAAGAAAAAAGGAAGCCATTAAGAAGATTTGAATGTAGCATTTACAGAGAATCTCACTCATACACGCAGTCCCCATCTTCGTCAATATTTATTCTTTCATACTACTTCATTCACCGTAGGAATTATGAGCAAGAAAGTAAATTGCGACATCGGTGGTGATCTTCCTTCCCTGTTGAACAAGCACACGCCTCCGCTTCCCCGCAAAGGCTAGCAACACCAGCAACGTGATCCAAGTCACCATGGTAGCTCGGGCAGCGACAACCAGCAATGTGAATACTCCCGCAGCCGGCAACACCAGCGTACACAAAGTTACCACCCGCCCACTTGTTTCTTGGTGATCATATATGTGATGATGATGACGATTAAAACACAAGAGCATTAGACAAAATGACAAGAAGAATATTATTGTCATCAGGGTTGGTTTGGTTTTGAACAACAAGGTCATCTGACTCCGACTGCCTTAATCGTCAAGAAGAAGAAGAAGAAGAAGAAGAAGAAGAGGAGGAGGATCGGAGGGGTTGTTATGAATAATATTGATTGGGATTTGGGAGCGCTAAGAATATTGTAATTTATTAGAATGATGATGAGAGTAGGTTGGTCATGTTCATTGGAGGATTATTGGAATTGGCAAGCATGTGCTGGCTGCACATGGGGAGGTTGAGGAGGAGGATTTCAAAACATAAGCACCAATAAGCATTGATTTTACTTTGTACTTGAGGCGGTGAATAAGGAGATTGTTATGTGA
This sequence comes from Heritiera fomes, assembly GCA_032173925.1. Classification (NCBI taxonomy): domain Eukaryota; kingdom Viridiplantae; phylum Streptophyta; class Magnoliopsida; order Malvales; family Malvaceae; genus Heritiera; species Heritiera fomes. Next base: position 362,440 of record JAPDPM010000005.1, on the reverse strand, counting down.
CCTCGAAGGAGGAGGATGCACTGAACGAGCCTCGAAATATTTGCGGCTAGTATTTACGTTCATTGGAGTGGTGCCGTTAGAAAACGACAATCGAGCTTCAAATGGCACAAGCAAAGATTCTATTGGGCAAGTTGAGTTTTCTGATCATGCTGCAGCTTCATTCTAAGACCATTAATTTAAGCCCATTCTGGTTGAGGTGATTTTCAAGGAATCCAATGAATCCTAGTGCGGGCTGGAAAGCACTGCAGTTCAAACCTTAAACACAAGCAGATTCGAATAGATTACCTACAGATTCTGGTTTCTTCACTTCCTTAGAGCCCCTTGTGTCAGGAACTGCAATCTGGTTATCTCTTTCTTTGGTACCCAAACCTTTGTTGCAGCTACTTCAGGTTTATTGCCGGGGCAAGCTTTATCCACATTGCAAAAACTACAGCAATGTGAACACTTCTGGGGTTGCCATGGAACATCAACAGACACAAACAAAACAATCATCGCTCAAATCAACATCAATGTCCACACAAAATCTCATTTGCAAGCATTTCTGCTTATAGTCATCATGGTGCGAACAAACTGAAAGATAGAAGTATATCAAAACCTCATTTGCAAAATCTTTTATTTAGGAGTAGTAAGTAGTAAATACTCCAGCGGCATCATTATCGTATTTGTGCCTAAACTTTCTGCACTGATTTGAATGACAAGCAAATAAAACATCTTTCTTTTGGTAATCAATTTTGGCACTAAACATGCGATTGTGGGATTTCAATAACCTGAAATATAAAATTACTGACTATGTTGTATGAAATTACTTGCAAAGATATATATATATATATATATATGTAAATATTCTTAAAGAAGATATAAAAAGCACACCCAAAACAAAAAGCAACGAACGCGTGAAACTCAGCACACTCAAAAGGCATGTGCCAACAGAGAGCGGTCTCAGACTAATCAGTTGCCGTCAGGGGTGTTCATTCGTGTAATTCGGTTAATTTCGAACCGAATTAACGGAAACCGAATTAACTGAATTATAAAATTTTACTTTCGTTAACCCACTACAAGAAAATTGATTTTCAGCGACGAAAATTTAGCTACGGAATTTTTCCGTTGCTAAAAAGTGGTATTAGCAACGGATTAGCGACGGAATATTTTCTGTCGCTAATTATGACGGGAGATAATATTTAATTGCGCCAAAATATTACCGACGAAATTAGCGACAGAAATTTCTGTCGCTAAACCCAAAACATGTATAGACATTAGCGACGGAAGTTTTTTGTCGCTAATTCCGTTGCTAATTCTGTAGCTAATGACCTTTAGCGACGGAATTAACGACGGAAAAATTCCGTCGCTAATTTTCCTTCATCATGCCTGAGAAAATAAGTTAATAAAATTAGCGATGGAATTTTTCCGTCGTTAATTCCGTCACTAAAGGTCATTAGCTACGGAATTTTTTCGTCGCTAATTTTATTCACTTATTTTCCCGGGCATTATGAATGGAAATTAGCGACGGAATTTTTCCGTCACTAATTCCGTAGCTAATGACCTTTAGCTACGGAATTAGCGACGGAAAAATTTTGTCGCTAATTTTATTCACTTATTTTTCTCCTCTGTACGGAAAAATAGAATGAAATATTAGCGACGGAATTTTTTCGTCGCTAATTCCGTCGCTAAAGGTCATTAGCTACGGAATTAGCGACGGATAAATTCCGTCGCTAATTTTATTAACTTATTTTCTCAGGCATGGTGAAAGGAAATTTGCGACGAAATTTTTCCGTTGCTAATGACCTTTAGCTACGGAATTAGCGACGGAAAAATTCCGTCGCTAATTTTATTCACTTATTTTCTCCTCTGTATGGGAAAAAATAGAAAGAAAGATTAGCGAAAGAATTTTTCCATCACAAATTCCGTAGTTAAAGGTCATTAGCTACGGAATTAGCGACGAAAAAATTCCGTCGCTAGTTTCCCTTCATAATGCCTAAGAAAATAAGTAACGAAATTGGCGACAGAATTTTTCCGTCGCTAATTCCGTAGCTAATGTCCTTTAGCGACGGAAAAATTTCGTTGCTAATTTCCCTCCATATTATTTGAGAAAATAAGTAAAGAAATTAGCGACGGAATTTTTTTCGTCGCTAATTCCGTAGCTAAAAGACATTAGCTACGGAATTAGCGACGGAAAAATTCCGTCGCTAGTATCTCGTGTAACGTGTTAGATCTAGTTAGCGACGGAATAATGCCTCGAAATTCGTGATTCCCCCCTTTTTTCCTCTCCTTCCCGCCCGTGACTGTCATTTTTTCTCCTCTCCTTTTTTTCTCTTCCCTCTCCCCTGTGCGCCGCCGGTCCCTTGCCCCACCGAAGCTTCACCGCCGGTCCCTTACCCCTCCACTTGCCGCCGATCCCTTACCCCTCCACCTGCCGCCTGTCACCCTCCCTCCTCTCCTCACCGCCGGCGCCTCCTAGTGTATAAAAAAAAAGCTAAACAGCCCCCTCCCCCACTGCCACTGCGCCCATCGACACCGCTGCTGCCGCCCGCCCCTCGCCAGCCGCCGTTTGCTGCCGCAGCTGCCTGCCGCCGGTCGTCCCCACCGCCGGTCATACAGTGGTATAGGAGTTGTATTATTTTTACATTTAAAAGATATATTTATTTGTTTGTTAGTTTGTTTATTTAAAATATATGTTTATTTTTGTGTATTTGTTTAATTTGTTTATTTAAAATATATATTTATTTAAAATATATATGTGTTTATTATTGTTTATTTGTTTAATTAGTTTATTTAGTTTATTTTTGTTTATTTGTATTTATAATAATATTAGTAGAAAATTTGTAATTAAATGTTTAAAGTTATTTTTGTTTGATTTTAAATAGATAAATTTATTTATGTAAATTTAATTTGGTCATAATATTATTAATTATGAAAATTTATTGTTGTTTTAGTGTATCTAATTATATGATATTAATAGATTGATTGAATTAGTATTATTAATTTTTGTTTATTTGTTATATACACACATTGTTATATATATTATTTTTTTTCATTGCATAAATGTATATATATTATTTAATTACTTTTTAAGTATAGATATATTTATAATAATAAATTTTTTTATTATAGGAAAAATATAATGCTTCATTGGTTGAGAAGTCTGGCACGGATATTAGCAGTCAACCACACTTTGATCATGTTGCTTGGTGTGACTGTATTGGAGGAATGGAAACAACCCGCACACATGTGTACGGCCTTGGAAGCAGTTCACAAAACGGAGCTATACTTGAGTCATCCGCCTCCTCAGCAAGTCCAATACTCTCGGTTTCTCAATCAACAGTAAGCCAAGATGAGCGAATCGATGTTATAGAAGAAAAACTTGATGAAGTTCTTAAATATTTACCGCAAATGCACCAATGGATGGCTGAGATGACTAATGCATGGAAGAGTAGCAAAGGAGGCCCTTCAAATCCCGATGATAGACAGACACCGAACCTCGGAGATGGGCCTTCTTCATAGATCTCTGTTTTAATGTAAGAAATTTAAGTACTCTGTTCTTTTTATGTTTTAAGAATTTCATGGTTGTTGAGAGATGTTATGGATTTGATGAATTTTAACCATGTTTTATGATTATGTATGAATTTTATTGATAATTTATGTTTATTTATTAAGGTCTTTTAAATGTTGCTATAGTCATGAATTTAGGGTTTTAACATGAATTTAAGCTTAAGCTTAAATTCATGTTATCTTTCGGAAAACTTTTGGAAACAATTTTGGAATTTAACATTTTGGTAACGAAATGCATAAATAATAGATGATGATGAAAAAATATATTATTAGCGACGGAATTCAAAGAAATTAGTGACGGAAATAATAGCATTAGCGACGGAATTTTCTGTTGCTAATATCATTAGCGACGGAAAATTTTTATTATTAGCGACGGAATATTCCGTTGCTGATAACATTCAGCGACAGAAAAAATTTATTATTAGCGACAGAAAATTTCGTAGGTAAAAGTATTTAGCGACAGAAAATTTTATTATTAGCGACGGAATATTCCGTCGGTAAAATTTTTAGCGACGAAATATTTTCATAAAATTTAAAAATAAAAATAAAATTAGCGACAGAATTAGCGACGGAAAATTCCGTCGCTGATATTTTTACCTACGGATTATAAGTGACCGATTTTTATTTTAGCGACAGAAAATGTCCGTCGCTGATAACAAAAATTCGTCGCTGATAAGAACAAATTCCGTCACTAATTAGCGACGGAATGTTCTTTCAGCGACAGAATAAGCATCAGCGACATTGATTTTTCCAACGGAATTATTCCGTCGCTAATCCGTCGCTAAAACTTTTCAGCGACGAAATCAGACTTTTAGCTACCAAAAATTCCGTCGCTAATTCCGTTGCTGGAAGTTTCTTTTTTTGTAGTGACCGAACCGAAATATCTATTTTCGAATTAACCGAACCGAAATATAATTCGGTTAATTTGGTTAATTAACAAAATTAACCAAACTTTATACAAAATTATATATATTATATATTATAGTATATCATATGTATATTATATGTATATAGTATATATTATATATAGTGTATATATATAGTATATATTATATATTATAGTAAATATGATTCGGTTATATATATTATATATATTATAGTATATCATATGTATATTATATGTATATAGTATATATTAGTGTATATATAGTATATATTATATATTATAGTAAATATAATTCGGTTAACCGAAATTAATTTGGTTTTCGAACCGAATTAACCGTTAACCGACCGAAATAAATTCGGTGGCCGACCGATTAACCGAATTAAATTCGGTCGATCGGTTAACCGAATTTCTTTCAAATTTTGAGCACCCTTAGTTGTCGTTCTATCAAGAATTCTCTATTTGGGGAATGCAAACTGCGGTCGCTTTTAAATATAAATATATATTTTTTATTTTTTATTTTATTGAGTAACGTTACGTTTTAATTTTATTGGATCATATGTATTTTCAAAATTAATAAACTAAAATTGAATTATGATAAAACTTTTAAGAGCTTGAATGAAATTTACCTCATTTACAACTGTAAACTCTTGAGAAATTACTTTATTAAAAGTAATCTATTAAAAATTACTTATCAAATGAGTTCAATTCTCTCTCTATTTATGTTTAGGACTATAGTTAAATTAGATATGTTTATGGGTCAAGTCGTGTCAAGTTCGAGTCAAACCTAAATAAGGTATTAAAAGATTAAACGTAAGCTCGGCCCTATTCTATTTTTCGAACCTAACTTTTGCCAAAGTTGATTTTTCGCCCAATGTATAAACCCAATCTACCTAAATACAATTAATTTTTCTTTAAAAAATATATAATAAAATATAAATTATTAAAACACATAATAGTTGACAAGTGTAACACAATAAGTTTGAAATAAATTCTTACAAAAAAACTACAAGAAACATAAAAATTTAAAATTAAAGTCTAAAAAATAAAACCCAAATTAAATAATACAAAAATCTAAAATCATTGAAAATGTATAATTATAAAAAAATAGTAAAAAAATTATAATTATTAGTAAGGGTCGCTGAGTTTGGACTTTAAAAGATGAACTCAATTCCATCTCTTTTTTTACCAGGTCCCAATTTTCAAGTCCTAACTCATTTAACAAGCTTAATAATTTTTATCAAAGCCTACTCAAAAATTAGACTGGCTTTTGAGCTTGGACAAGTAGCTTAACCCTTTGAATAGGTATAAGCTAGATATAAAGATTATTAATTAAGTTCTTTATTGTAAACAAGCTTTTTATTGTTTTTCTTTTTGGAAAAAATAAGTATTAGTCACTTGAAAATCGAAATTGTTCAAGTATATTCTATTTGTTTAGAAAAAATAGTTTTGTTTTCAATAAGATTTAATTATGAATTTTATCAAATTTTGTTAATATTCGAAAAATAAAATTTAATAAAATAAAAATAAAGAAAGAATATTAACTATAAAATCAGAGAATGGATCCAATTTTATTATTCTTTATTACCATACGAAAATATATTAACTAATAAAAGGGAAATAAAAATTTTAAAACTATAAGGAAGGAAAATAAAGTACATTTTTTCTTTAAGTTGAATTTTTAAAATTAAAAAATAAAAAAATACTTTCTCTTCCTCATAAGATATTTTAAAAATGTTATTTTCTTTCTCATAAATAAATTTTGGTACAATTAAAATGAGTAATAATTTGGAATTTATTACCTTAACTTGTATTTATTCAAAAAATTATGTTAGAATTATATTAACACTCTTTTAAAAGATTTAAGACTATCATCAAATAATTTAATGATTAAAGATTAAAATAAAACTTATATAAAAAAAATTTAAGACTACAAATTCGTTTTACCCCGAGAAAAGAAATAAGATCGTTTGAGATGAGACCTCACCTAGGCGAATAAAGGGCTATAAAATATAAATAATATATTAGCCCAAAAGACAACCTTAACTTTATATCCAGCTGCGGGTCATGCTTTTATAGCCCATTTGGCCAGGCCCAGGCATCCCCAAGATAAAAGCCAACGAACGAAAGTCGAGTATCTCATCTGTTGGCTCACTAGATGCTAATGATGATAATAATATTTCATACTCAACAATACACGAAGCTGGTTTAATATATTAATTTAAAAGCAATAAACAAAAATAGCCATACTAAAATAAAGCTATGATAATAAAAATAAAAACAAATTGCAAGGCCCTTCCCACGTTATTTTCCTGCAAAACTCACATTCAAAATTTGTTAGCTTTTCAACCCTAAGCACGGAATTGCAGCTCAAGGAAAAATGAAAAAACTTCATTTATTTAAGTTTGGCAGCAAACTGAAAGCAACAGTGGACTATGAAATATGAAATCATCGCTGCTCATCAAGATAAGGGTCCCTAGGAGATCCTCCTGCAGCTCCAAGGTAAGCTGAAACACTCTCACCAACAACTGAAGCATAGTTCTTCAACCAAGAGGTACTGCGTGTCAACCACCCAGTCTGTGCCTGTTCATCTACTTCTTGCATGCACTTTCTTTCTTCCTCAACAAGTATGTCAAGCCACCTCTTCGACATGAAAGTCTTGACAGCATCAACCCCTTGCTTTACTACTTCCAAAGGCGGGATGACAAGAGGATTTTGTTCCAGATTGAGCTTGGTCAGCTTGTCAAGCCGACCAAACGAATCAGGAAGAGCATGAATTTGGTTGTTACTGAGATCAAGCTCTCTAAGGTTGGTCAATTCACCAAGCGTCTCAGGAAGTTCCCTCAAATCAGTGAAATTACTGCTCAGATTGAGGATTTCGAGATTTGCCAATCTCCCAATTTCATCTGGAAGGCCACAAAGTTCATTGAAGTGAGCATCCAGAAAACGCAAAGAACTCATCTCACCAATAGAAGTGGGCAGGGATCGGATCTTGTTCAGATGAATTGAAAGCCTTTGCAGATTTCCTAGTCCATTCCCGAGATTAGTTGGTAAGTATGAAAGCGCGTTGAAGCTTGCATCCAACTCTATCAAACACCTGAATTGATTGAATCAGATTTCATGCAAGGATAAAGACCAAAAACAATGCTATACTTTAAAATGAACTAAATTACCTGCAATGGCAAATGGCGTCAGGTAAGGCATTCAGTTTATTTCCAGAGACATTCAAGATTTTCAAGTTCTGAAGCAACCCAATTGAGTCTGGTAGTGATTCCAGAAGATTTGAAGAAAGATTAAGCTCCTCAAGTTTTTCCAATCCAGCGATTGAGTCAGGAATAACCTGTTTCCTCGTACAGGTTAGTAAGATGCAAGAAAAATTCATAAAAGCGTCAGGATATAGAAATTAATACTAGTTGCCTATAACGGAACAAGTCGATTATTAGCTAATCACTTTTAATACGCATCATCAAAGGTAACCGTTATCTAACAAAAAAACACAACCTGGACTAGGTTACAAGTTTCATCTCAGACGTCTACAAACCCATTGTAAATCATTATTATGTAGGATTCTTTCATAAGAATATTGAAACCACTAGTCCAGTTGATTATTTACAAGTGGACATGAACTAAAGCATATATCGTTAGATAACTATCAAGAGGTTAAGGTAGTCGGCATCGCTTCTCCCAAGATGCAATCTATGTTACAGCATCAATTGTGTTTCTTTCTTTAAATCAGAATCTCAATAATCTAACTCAAAGTACTCATCACTAAATAACTCCTTCAATGTTGAAGGATTCCAGATCCAGCAGTTCAAAGTAGCTTATCCTTTATACTTTGTAAGCGTTTCCATTTGCCCACATTTAACTAAGAATTGTAGAAAAGTCGAAAATTGCATGTAAACTCTCGAATTTTACTGCAACTACAAGACTGCTGCGACTCTTCATTTTCCATGAAGTACCAATGTCTGATACTGGAGTTTCAGACCCTCCAAAATATAAGGAAAATCTTAGAAGAAAAGTTGAATGTATCATGTCCGAAACATAAATACACCAACATCCAAGACTCACCCTGAATCTGAGTAACATAGTTGATCATTTTAATGTGGTTCTAAATGTGAAATCTGGGGCCTATAGAAAAATATAGCTGGAGTTGAAATTTTATTGTTATTCCTTAAAGTTTTTCAACTTTCTTTGCTTCAAATGAAAACAAATACTTCTGCATCGTATATTTATTCGGATTCACTCTTCATATACAATTTCTTATCCAATCAAATTCCAAATTCAACAATTAGAAAGGCAAAGAAATTCAAAGTCATTTCCAAAAACAAGAAAAGGAAGAAAAAAAAAACAGACCTCAAGCTGATTACTCGAAAGATTAAGCAAAACCAAGCCGCTAATCTTCCCAAAGGCCTCGGGCAAAAACCTGAGCTTTCTTCCAGACAAATCCACTGTTTCCAATCCTCTCCCTTGCGCTTCCTCCAGTATCCCAACAACCTCCACATTAACCTCCTCAACTTCCTCCGAATTTTCCGCCACTTTTCCCGCCTTCTCATATATCTTAACCAACCTCTCCTCCGCTTCCTTGAGAAGTTTCCCGTACGCCTCGTGCATTTCGTCCAATTGCAAAATGGATTTGTAAATAGATTTCTCTTTCTCAGCTTGATCTCGAATCTGTTGTTCTTTGTCAGCCAAGTGGGCCCGCCACTCGAGTCTATCCAGCTCGACGGGTCGAGGAGAAAGGACGAGTTCTTCCAGGGATTTGGAGAGGCTGGATTCGGTCTCGGCGAGTTTGGAGCGGGCCAAGTCGACGGACTCGTGGTCGGGTCGTGGGCCCAGAGCTTGGAGAATGGAGCGGGTTTGGGCCACGTCGGAGACTGCGTGGGTCATGGAGGCAAGGACTTTGGGATGAGATAGGTGGGGCATTTGGTCCACGATTTGCGGGGGGTTGGTGGAGGAGGATGGGGCGGAGCGGTCGAGGATTGGCGGTGGCTGTTCGAGGTCGAAGGCAGGATCAGAGTGGGGTGTGGAAGGGAGTTTGGAGGGTCCGATGGACGGAAGGCGGGACAAGACGTAGGAGAGGAGCGGGTAGCTTTTGGGGCTGGGATCCATATTTGGGGCGGAGGATTGGAGAAGGGAAAATACGAGTTTACTCGCTGCTTTTCGAAGTTGCAGTTTTTGAGAGAGGGAGAGCGAGAGCGGAGAAGAGAATTCCTAGTTTTCACTTTCTGCTCCGCTGCTGTTAGGGTCTGTTACTGTTATTGTGATAACTTCGTCCCACGCCCTTTTCAACTATCATGAGCTTTTATATATATATTTTTGATTTATTTATTTATTTATCATTTTTATCATTATTTCTCAACTGTTTATCAAATTAAAGTACAAAAATATATTTAACATTGGTAATTCGATTTTCATTATGTGTTTTTTCTTTTTTAGTGATGTTGACACGATGTTTATCCAAAAAAGCAAGGTCATCACCTATTTCGAAACTATGACAAAATGCAAGCATGCATGCATGCATACACATACAAAATGATTCTCTGTTTCTATCTTGTGCAAGTTGGGAAGAGAGAATATAATGATATCTTCTTTGGAAACTCTGGCAAACACATAAATATAACATAACAATCTTGATCAATATTCAATTACATTAATGGTGCTCTGCTATAAAAGTAATTTGAGACGGATTCTTATCTGTCTTGTGATGTGAAAATAGAAAGCACGCACCTCTTTCAATTTTCAACATAACAGGAAAAAGTACATTAGCAATTAGCAATCTCCTCAGTTTTAGATTGTATGCAATGTAGTAGCCTACGCCTTGAAACATCTCCAACTTTCAGATTCCTTTGCATGGTTTGAAAGCGAACACAACAAGTTTAACACACGATTCTTAAAACTTCATAAACAAACAAAAAAAAAAGCGTCAAAACTCTTCCCTCCTCTCTTTTTCTTACTTCTCTCCTCCCCTTTCATTTCCCTTTCTTTAAGCAAGGGAGAAAAGGTGCTAGGCAGATGGAATAGAAGGTTTCTGGTGCGGTTTACATGTTATGCTAAGCCTCTTCGAGTTTCATTCATTCCCACATTGTTTGGAAGGATGACAAGACACATCTTCAATCTACCTTAAAAGTGGCCTTCAATGGTGTTTGTTGATTGATGAAACAAGCCACTGAGATTCAAAAGCTTGCTTTCTGCCTTTCAGCACCATCTTCATGCTCGACCTGATAAAAAGCATATTCAATAGAAATGGCATCTCTTACTCCCATATTCTGGAAAGAACTCGTATAACATCACCAACGTAGTAAATATACAAAACTGAACAAATCTTTTAGTAGCAGGTGAAGTTCAGAAAAGGATTCCCTAACTGAGCCTTATTTCCAAAAAAGGGGTGGGGTATGATGTAATGAGATGCTAAAATGTAAAAAGTATCCCAAAGAAACAGAAGCTATCAATGGAGCGTAATTGATGTTACACCTTAGTGGAGCTCAAGGACCATCTCAAGTAATGAAATCAATGATAATTTTATAACTAAAACCATGAAAGCTTACTAGCCATGAACCAAAATATTTATACTGCATTCATATATGGCTCATTCAAAGAGCACCAGAATCCAACATAATGTTTCTCTCCAGAAGTGACAAAAGACCAAATATAAGACATCTAACTATTGCTGCTAGCACATGCTTGCAGTTCCTTTGATAAAACCAAGCCATTCAAATCTTTTCCCCAATGCTAATAAGACAGTTCCCAAACTATATGTAGATGTACAACCACCAACTTAACAAAACCGGGGATAAATTTTCACCTAATAGATGTATTACTGCTGAAAAACTATTACACTAATGAAACATTGTCTGAATAACAAGGATAATACATGTAAAAATATAAGAATACCTACGTGATTGCAGAAAACAAGATTTGATATTAATAAGGAATCTTACCTCGACATGGATCCTTGATTTCTTTTTCAACTTTGCACCAATTTCATCTTTCTCAGACTTTTCATGGGCAGACTTAGACCTTCTTCTCACCCTCCTTTCTTCAACTGCATTTACTTCTTCTTCATCGTCAACTACCTCATCTATATAAAAATTTCAACTTTGTTTGAGCATAACTAAATATGCAGAATTTCTATTATTCAGGCACACGGCAGGCAAAAGGGAGTGAGGAGACATAATCCTTCTCAGAATTGAAATATGCTCACATAAAAGTAACTTCACACAGATTCAAAAGAGAACAGATGTCATAGGGAAAAAAAAAACAAACAAGAAGTCATTATATGTGCATTTGTAATCTTATGCATACATGTCGCAAGCAATATCACATTACACAAAAGTAGCAGAACAGACAAAAGTCATACCATTACTGATGTGATAATCCTTCATACCCAAATCTTCTATATCATCTTCCTCTTCAAGTTCAAAGTCACCCTCAACATATTCAATTTCAGAGTCCTGCTCATTCCAAGAAAATAAACAGTAAGAGAAAAGGACAAAGGAAAAAATCTGAGATTATATACAACAATATGTCGCATAAAACAAACCTCTTCATTTTCATCCTCAGCCTGCAGTTCATCTGTGTCAAGAGTTTCAATGAATTTATTGAAGGGAAGGTTGTATATCCCATCATAAATTCCATTTTCGAGCCTTGCAAGCAACTCTTTCTCAATTGCCTGCAAAGGAATTAGTTAAAACCAATTTTGAGATACTATAATTCAGGACAACCAATTAAGCAGATAATAACCTTATCCAAAACTGCAGCTTTTTCAGCCTTTTCCTCCCTTCTAGCCTCTCTCTTCTTCTCCTTTCTGGGAGTAGTCATTATCTTCTCCCTATGGACAAATAAAAAATAATAAACAGCTGAAACTGACAAGATGAGAATTGAGCCAAACTAATAAATGTCATTAAAAATAATTTTTGGGATTAAGGCCATATTTGCCACTACTGACTCTACCATTGGTGAACGGTGAATTTTCCTACTACATCAATTTCATTGACTTTTGTCACTATACATTTAATTTTGTTGATTTTTTAACAAAAAATGACGGAATTGATGAAATTGCCATTTTCATTAACGGAATAATCCAATTAACCAACAAAATTGAAAGTATAGTGAAAAACTTCAAAATTGAGCCAAAATAGTGGTAAATTTGACCTTAATCCTATAGTTTCTTTTTTAACAAAAAAGGTACAAACTTGCAGAGTTACATACACATTGAATTCCACTAAAATGCTGCCCAATAAGTTCAATGCCAAGTATATCAAACATATAAACAAGACATGAGGAATGAGAATGAAGTTCATGAAGGAAACTTTTACCAAGTAGCAGTGTAAAATTCTGGAACATAAAGTTCTTTTCTGTGTTTTTCAGCCACTACATTGCCCCACAAACATCAAAACCAAATGAATATATAAAAGTGAAAGCAAAAGGGAACCTTGTTTTCAGAGCAAGTTTCCTCATGCGGATACGCATCTGGGTCATTTTTGTGAGGCGCTGCTTTATTTTGTGCACAAGGAGCTTCGGCCAATATATCTTATTGACAAGGAAAAAAGAAAGGCAGGTTGAGCAACAGAAGGCCTTCAGCCAAAGTAACAAAATATTAGGGATTACTAAAACAGGAGAAGAGATGGAATACCAGATGCTTGTCAATAACTTCAAGTGCCTTCTCATAATTTTTGGGTAATTTTACTCTTTCCCATAAATCATTGGGCTTATGAGCTCTTTCTATAGTTTTCATATATAAATAAAAGACCCCTGCACAAGACCACGATAGTAAAACCCAATAAGCCACAATAGATGCTTAATCATGGCATAAAAATCACTCAGATATAAGCACAAAGCACTCAGAATACCCAGTTACTCTCATTTTATAATTTATAGGAATAAAGTATTAACACAATTTACAAAAACAATATACTTCATTGATTTTCATAACAATTGCATCGGGTGAAATTGAGTTTTAACACAATAAAACAAGTATTAGCATTAAAATTTTATAGCCTAAGCCAGTAATCATCTTCTGTCTTCTCTAAGCTTCTCAACGAGCCAGGTCGCGGATAAAATTAAATAAAGAAGGAAGAGTAAATTGAGTTACCGTCGTGGTCGCGGATAGTGGCGTAGCGACTATTAGCGAGAGGACAGGAACTACGATTGCAGATCCCAGTAACGTTATAAGGGTTTCTACAGAAAATCCCAGTAGAGATTCTGCAAAAAGGGGAAAAAAAAGATATTGATACCTAGAAGCTAATCTAAGTAAAAAGGAAAACGAATGCTTTAAAAGAGAATTTTACTTGGACATGAAACTGCAGTGCTTGTGCCTGATGACTTGCCATATCACCTCGTCCTGCTGCATCTCTCTTCTTTGATTTACAAACTCAGTTCAAAAAGAATGATAACAGAAATCCTGATATTCAATTAGAGCAAGAACTTTGACCAAGCAGAACCCAACGAAAGTAAAAGAGTTTTGAGAATCCTGGGTTTAGGGTTTTATGTTTTATGTTAGCTGAACTGTCCGGCGTGGTATTTTTATAATACATTAATACGACCCAAAGCCAAAATATAATTACCAATATAGTTATTGTTGAATTATTTTATTAATGTGGACTAATTAAGTATAATTAATATCATATAATTTAATTTGGTAGTAAATTTTGTATAAGGTGTGATCATAAATATGCATAATATATTTATATTATACATGTATTAACTTTTAATGGGACGGATTAATACATGATTCAGAATATAGGAGTCTCTGCCTTTGGCACGTATATATAATCAACAGTATAGCCCATCGATACTGTGCATTTTGAGAGGTGAACAAGGGCAGCTCTCCCTCTCCTTCTCTCCCGTTTTCCTCCCATGGCTCACCATCATCCTTTTCACCTTGGCAGCACCACCAGCACCGGCAGACTTCCGACAGAGCACTGGTGGCACCTCTTCCCTATGCAGCTTCGGCAGTGACGGCAATGGTGGTGAAAATGGTGGGTTTTAGCTTAACCCACCCAGGTTAGTTTTCTCTTCTTCATATTGTGCTAATGGGCTTTGGTGGACGATTTGGTTCCAACAATTGGCATCAAAGCATGTCTACCTCAAAGCCATTAGCCATTTTTGATGAAGAAAAGAGATCTGTACATTTTTTATTTTTTGGGTTTATTTCGGATTTATTGAAAACCCATGAAATTTATGCTTTTTTAAGTCAAATGAATGCAAGATATTAGTTGTATGATGTTTAAGGATGAAGAACCCATTTATTTCGGATCGAAAATGGTTGAAATAGAGAGAGAAAATGCCGGGTCGGGTCAAATGACCCATTTTCCTAGGTTTTCGCCCGTTTTGGGATAGAAGATCACGCGCCCGATAGCTGCAGATGGGCGCGCCCAGCACCAAAAATGATGAGGCAGGCGCGTGTGAGAATTAATTAAAAAATATATATTTTTGGCCCTTTAGGCCGTACGGGCCAGACACTTTTAGGCTTTTTGGGCCAATTTTGGTTTTGTTTTTTCCTGGGCTGATGGTTTTGGTCTGTTTTGGGGTTGGTTTTTGGCTTTGAATTGGGCCATTTTGTTTTGTATTTTAATTGGGCCATTAATTATGAAAATAAAAGAGAGCTATTTATTTTAGCTATATTGTTTAATTAATTTAGGGCCTTAGTATTTAATTATTTTAGGCCAAAATAAATTTTATAATATTATGTGCATTACTTATTTAATTATTTTTTAATTGGTCATTTAGTATAAAATTAATTTTGGGTAATTAAATTAATTAATTTTAGGTCGTTTTGCCTAATTAATTTAGGGGCCATGTTGATTAATTAATTTTATTTGGCTATTAAAATTATATTAATTTATGGCTATTTTGCATAATTAATTAAAAGGCCATTTTGGATTATGATTTTTTAAGGGCCAATTTTTGATTAATTAATTATGGGCCATTTGGTTAATTAATTTTAGACAATTTTGGCCATAAGCCAAATTTTATTTAATAGCTACAATTAATTATTAAGCCCAAAATTAATGTGATATAAGTGAATTTTGGAGGAATTAATTTTGGAGTAATTTCTAGAAATTTAATTACTCATTTATTTCTTAATTCACTTAATTTGAAATAATACTCATGCTCATAAATTACTGATATTTGGCCTAATTAAATAAGTTTAAATAAATTATTTGGGTATTTTGTTTGAGTCATTTTGGATTATGGTCCACCCATTCCGTTAATAATTTATTTAAACAAATAAACTCTCTTAAAACAACGTTGCCTTATTATTTGAATATTCACATTTATGTGAAATTATTTTAATTAGTTAATGTTGGGCCTGAAATTACTACATATGCTTCAGGATTTGCATATTTTGGATGTAGTCAATTTTGGTCAATTAATTATGTGAATATTCTTAAAATTATAAATCTTTAATTGGATTAACTAGTACTTGTCTGTTGTAGGAATAGTCATGACAATTTTCTGACGATTTATTCTGATAATTTTAAGGATATAATAATAATAAGGCAATGCATACTGATAGTTGCAGTTGCAAGATTTACTGAGATCTCTAGAAGCGGCTAGTCTCTCCCTGTCGGATTGTTAGTTGCTTTTAGAGATGCTTGGGACTGAGAGGATTCTGGTTGGGATATGACACGGTCTTCCCACCCTATCGGTGGGCGATCATTTAGGTTGTATTCAACTAGTTTTGTGTTATCCTCTGTAGTGTATTGTGGAATAAAATTGATATTTATTGAATTATTCCACTAGCCTCCACATTTATGCAACTATCATATATCGAATCTCTAGCAGGATCAAATTAGATAGATAGTGCAATCACTCTCTACGAGAGGGGTATACGGAACTAGGAACTAGTCCCGAGAGTTAATTGATCAATCTTACCCAATAGTATGAGTTTTTTGAGGATAAAATATTTGGAATTTCGAGAACACTCAAGTGAAAGTTTTCTGATTATATAAAGTATACCATAAAAGAATACATTAGAGAAAGTGTTCCAATTAGTGAAAATTAAGAAGTATTTATGGATGCCATTAGGAAATAGTTCGCATAAGATCGATAAAGGTTGCTATAAGATTTTGATTCCATATATATGGCAGATTTAGTACTACTTCCTTTTGGGATGTAGAGTGTGAGATCTTCTAAGTTTGTAAGATCTCATTTAATGCAGAAGGAAGTATGACATTTTAATATTAAAATTGATATTGTCATTCAAAATGGGAGATCTTTCAGGTTAACAGATCTCATTCAGTAATAATGATGACATATGCCAACATTACTGCCGGAAGGAAATATTATTAAAAGGTCTCAATAAAAGGTCATTTTAGAAGAAGAAATTTGCCAAGTCTATTTCCCATTCTAGTTCAACCAACACCTCTAAATATCAAATTGTGCCACTTCTGTAATAATTCTGGGCACAAGAGGGTAGATTGTAAGAATCCTCTAGATTGGGATATGCAAAAGGCATTTTGATAGCTTTTATTTTGAATCCAATCTAGGAGATATGCCCTCTAACTATTGGTGTTTGAATATCGGTGCTTGGATATCGATGCTATTATTGATAAAGCCATAAGCAACCAGAGATAGAATAAAGGAAAATTGTTGTGAATTGGGGTTACAGAGTCAAAATCCATATTGAAAACATAGCTAGATCATTGTTATTTTTGAAGACAGTTTTGGAACTACTGTCAGTTTATACTTTTCATTCCGATAACAGAAAAGTATTTCTAATTAGTAATAACATGTGTACTGATTCTGGCATTCTATGTGATGGATTGTATACAGTAGATTCGTACCCCAATATTGAGCAAATTTTCTTCAATGGTGAATGATGTGACTGTCGATTTTGATTATAATAGGATAGATAAGAAATCTATTAAGTTGTGGCGTAAGAGTTAGGGATATTTTGAGGCACATATAGGATTGTATTAAGAGAAATCTTACCGCTAATATTAAGAACATGATTAGCAGATATTGAGATGACTAGGAGCTGATATATGCCGACATTTGTAGATCATTTCCACATACTGTATTCAGTGGATATAAGTGTTTCGTCACCTTCACTAAAGACCATTTTGATTTAGGTCATATAGAGTGAAAGATTTGATCTTGTAGAGGCCTTAGGCATTCTGATTAATTCCACTGCGCTGCTTAAGGCAATGATCAGACAGCAGTGATGAATTTTATGCTCGGTATAATGAAGCCAGGCGAAATCCTATACTAGTTTTTGAGTTAAGTGCACTGTAGGATTATGTATTGACGCCTAGTATGCATGCTTGGAATACCGACAAGGATGAGATTGCAGTAATAGTCATTCGTACATTTTGATATATTACGATTCATGTTAATCACTTCAAATATCCGAAATTTTGGTGAAGTTATTAAAACTGCAACTCACATTCAAAGTTGATCTCCAAGCAAGACCAGTTCCTAAATGCATCCCAAATTGTAGTCAAACAAGAAGCCGAGTTTATGTCGCTTTTTGTGTTAAGGGTTATAAAGTTGGGCCAAAAGGCTTATAACCCACAGTCAAGAAAACTATCAGCGGCAATTTTGTTGGTTATTATATCGGCTAGAAAGATTCTAGATTTTGTTTTCTGATTATGTGACACTAGAATTATTAAGTCTGACAATGCAATCTATTTAGAGGATGACTTAAAGAGTAGGAGTTGTGAACTCAACAAAGTCATTATTGAAATGCATTTTGTTGTGCCAGCCCCATATATGCGTTATCCTTTAATAGTAAAAAGCCACAACCAAAGGAATCGACGGTTGATCCCAATACCATATTTTGAACCTGCACCTGACCTTACAGAAGAATATGAATATGAAATTCATATGTCTTCTGATTCTAATATTTGTCAGGAGACTATACTGATTCAAACTCTTAGAGTTAGATATTAGTCACGCAGGATGAGTAAGCATCTATGTTGCATAAGGATACATGGGATATATCTTAGTTGTCACATAATTGTTGACCAAAAGGGACTCTAAAGATTAGGTAGATGATTTAAAGCCAAATTTGGCCAAGGCTTTAAATAAAAAGAATGAATTAATTTTAAGAAAATCTTATTTCCTGTTTCTACCGAAGATTCTTTTAGAATCATGATGTCAATTAGTAGCTCATTTCGATTAAGAGCTACATCTTGGACATAAAAATATTTAAGTGAAGCAACCTAAAAGTTTGTAGTTCCTAAGATGGAACATACAATATGCAAACTCAAGGAATTCATTTGCGAACATTAAAAGGCATCCAGATTGTAATATATAAAGTTTGATGAGATTGTCACTTTAAGGAGAACATATTTGATAATTGGATCCATTGCGAGGTCAGTGGGAGTAGTTGTGTGCTTATTGTGCTTTAAATGGATTATATAAAATAGCAGCCTATGGCACTGACCTATTGTATGAGACATTTCATTTCGTCACGTCATTTCAGGATGAAGAATCTAAGTGAGGCTTTATTTCGTTTTAAGGATTAAGATTCTTCGTGACATATCTATATGCATACATTATTAGTCTCAAGGAAACTTACATTATGTGTGTTGAGTATGTTTATTATATGTTGTTCTCCTATTAAGACGTCATTTGGTGAAAAGTGACATTGTGAAAATCTCAGAGTCTTCAAAATAAAAATGAAAGAGCTCATATCGAATGTTGTGTATGCCTTATTGTGGGTAATTAGTATATGCTTAAGTCAATACATATTTGGATATTGTGTATGTTATAGATGTAATTTGGATATACTTGAGCGATCCTACAAATAGAGAACTAGAAGCTGTAAAGAGAGTATTTTGATATTGATAAGTCTGACATTCTGGGTTTGGTCAGATATTCTAATGTTGATTTTGCACGCTATCCAGATATTGAAAATTATTTTGGTTATATATTTGTGGACATAAAAGAGTTGTATCTTGAAAAGTGTGAAGCAAACACTTACAGCGTCCCTGATTATGGAGGCTAAATATGTAGCATGTTGTAAAGCTACATGATGGGCCATTTAGGCTGCAGAATTTCATCTCATGGCTGGTTTTCTGTGATTGCCATTTCGAAGTATTGGAGATGTACTGTGGTAATGCTGCAGCAAGTATTTTTCTCTCAAAATGCTAGGAGTTCCTTACACTCCAAATATTCAGATATCGTCGTCCGGTTTGTTAGAGAGAAAATAATGGAATCCATTACTTGATTGGATAATAGAGTACATGGTTTAAAGAGCTCATTCTGACTAACTGAAAGTTTGGCTGTTGAAGTGCTTTGATGACATAGCACTTGTATGAGGCATATAGAGCCATTTGCTGTATTAAGATAGTGGGAGATCTGTAATAAAATTAACTGCAGTTATGTAAATGGATTCCTACTTGCCATTTATGCATATTCTGTTTACGCGTATTTTGGTGCATATGGCAATTTGTTGGATAAGATATTCTGTATTAGTCTCATATGCTTCTATTGAAGCAATGCATCATTCGGTTTAGATGCATAGACCTAATGGAAATGTATATTGATTTTGTTTTTCATATCATTTCCATTTCACACTAATACTACTATTTTGTTGAAGTCTTTATAAGTTTACGCATTTATACCCTGTCGGTATGATGCATTCTGAAGCTTGTAAAGGCTTATTGTTGTTAAAGTATTTGTAAGCCTACACATTTGTACCCTTTAGGTACAATGTATTTAGAGGTCTTATGAATACATATTGATATTATATGATATTTTCGTTAATTAACTTAATTGTCCAAGTGGGAGAATGTTGAATTATCTCATTAATGTGGACTAATTCAGTATAGTTAATATCATATAATTTAATTTGGTAGTATATTTTGTATAAGGTGTGACCATAAATATACATAATATATTTATATTATACATGTATTAATCCTTAATGGGATGGATTAATACATGATTCAGAATATAGAGGTCCCTGCCCTTGGCACGTATATATAAGCAACAGTATAGCCCATTGATACTGTGCATTTTGAGAGGTGAACAAGGGCAGCTCTCCCTCTCCTTCTCTCCTGTTTTCCTCCCATGGCTCACCATCATCCTCTTCACCTTGGCAGCACCACCAGTACCGACGGACTTCCGGCGGAGCACTGGCGACACCTCTTCCCTATGGCAGCTTCGGCAATGGTGGCAATGGTGGTGGAAATTGTGGGTTTTAGCTTAACCAACCAAGGTTAGTTTTCTCCTCTTCATATTGTGCTAATGAGCTTTGGTGGACGATTTGGTTCCAACAGTTATAACTTATCTAAACTGTGCAATTATGTCCTTATATTTTTACTCTTACTCAGAGTTCCATTTTTCTTCAATTTCATCGAAATTTCAAACAGCTCTTGGCCTTTGATTACATGGAACTCACGAATGATGTTTATTCTAAGCAAAAGGTAAACCTGTCGAGGAACATGGTTATAGAAGCCATCTGTTTTTTGCATGGAGTGGTACTCGGAAGCAGATCGCAGACTTGTGATGTCCAGAGGGAGATTGGGAGCTGCTTTGGGTTGTTAGTAGGCTCAAAGGTAAAGCCTTAATATCAGCCATTTTTCGCATAGATGCCTGCATTTATCGGTTATGGAGGAAGAGGAATAGAAGAATGTATAGTGAGACAGAGCTAAGCAGTGCAGCTGAATATCTTATAACAACAAAAATCATTAACATGTTGATGTAATTGAATGAGATTCCACTAAAACTCTCTGAACAAGGTCCAAAAGTGTTGCTCCAATTCCTGAAAGAAGAATGTAAGCCTAAAATGATATGTCAAATGCAGTTATCTTGTTGTAAATAGAATCTCTCTTTCAACCACTTCATACATCTCCTTCAATCAACGAATAAATTTCTCAGTTATGTTTCGACTTATTCTGTGCTGGAACTTGATGCTTTTAAGCCAGGTGATCCCAATGTAAGAATCACACTTACAAGCATTCTGAGCTAGACCAGATTTCTCAATCCGGTAAGTAAAATGCACCTGCAATTAGAAAGAACAAATGAATTTGTAAATAATATGAAGCCATTAGTAGCGGTCGCTAAATGGGAAATTACAGAAATGGTTTTCACATACGCGGAAGTGGTCACTAAATGGGACATTGTGGAGCACCATGACCTCATTCACAATCCAACCTTCATCATTTGCAGTAGGAGATTTTTGTTGTGTGCAGGTGACTTCCCCTCCAATTATTGAAACATGATGATTAAACTTGTAAGAAACCTGTCTTTCGGAAACACCAGGCTTTACAGGTACCCAAGTAGTTGTTGCATAATTAAGACAACCGGATTTTTCCATAACATTGTGCTCTAAGTTTCCTCCATCAAAAATTTCCATCACCGATGTCAAACTCGGTTCCACCACCAAAATAGTTAAACTTAAGCAAATTAAATGTTATAAATTTTTTTAATAAGAATCCTAACAATAATAGATAGCAGAAGGTCAAATAGAGACAGACACTCAGCTAAACATGATGGATGATATTATACAAGGGCTTGGAATCTAATTTAGGGGCAATGTAAATATTGATGGCATGGGAGCAGAAGCCAAAACTAGAGAGCATTCCTTAATTCTGCAAGCAAAGCTTTTGATAGTCTTTAATGTGGCAACAAACACAATCAGGCTTAAGGAAGACTATTGCGTATGACTTGTGAGGTATGACAGCCTAGTGTAAGTGCAGTATGCTCACTATGAAGCATATATTTGCCTTCTGTGAATCTCATGGATGCACTCCCTAAAAAAAGCTGTGCAGTATGAGTTCCTAGATGCATAAACATAAAATCAGATTAGGGTCAAGAGCTCCAGAATTTACACTGATAGGAAGTTCAGCAGTATAAGTCTTTGACATCTTTGCATCTTCAGCATTCAGAATTGATCCAACCTCTTCAAGTGTCATGTGTATTTCCTCTTGAACCCGCTGCTCTTCTACAATGTCTGCTTTTTGATCAGATGTAAGAGTTCTTGTTCTCCACAAGGCCATTATTGTCCTGCTGTATAATATGGTAGATAATCACCTTTTCATGAACAGAAATAGTACGATGGGAATCAGAAGATAGTCTTCAAGATTATGTCCAAGAGAGCTGCACTGTCCTATTTAATTACACTAATAGCTGCTGGCCATATTGAATGACACAAAAGATTGAAAATAAAATCTTAGTCTTCCTTCTTCATCTTGAGACTTTGCACCATGCCTTGCATCAAGACCTCGATCCTTTCCAAGAACTATGACTACAGAAGGGCTACCAACAGAAGCCATTGATGGAGGAAGCACTTGAATGTATTCAATATCTTCCCAAAGGAAGAAAAACTTGGTTTTGTGTCCAAACAAATTGGCATGAAACCCCACAATTCTGGCAGATAGAAAGAGGCAGCCCTGCATGTACAACTCTTCCTGTTTTTAAGCTATCTAGTGCTTAAACATGAAAAAGGAGACCGAGACATTAGATTTAAGAACTGAATTCTGGACAAACATAGGAATTATGGTAACAGAATAACAGTCATATAAGGTAACCTGTCCTTTACTACTCTGTTCAAATAAAAACTTTTTGAGAATTCTAACAACCATATTAAACTGGCAACCTTTGCATAGAATTCCATTTTATTCACAATGAACTCAAACCCCATGAAACCGAAAAGCAACTATTAAGTGGAAAATTAACTATCGTTATCTTTTGTGTGTGTGTGTGTGTGTACGCTACTAAACTGTGCATAACTTGGCTATCTTATTGCAGAACTTTATCCAGGAATAGAAAGGATAAGGAATTGTCTAGAGAAAATAGAAATTCTATATTGCTGCACATTACAAATTAGTAAAATAAAAATTTGACCAAGCAGAAAAAGCCATCATTGTAATTTTATACTAGATTTTACTCCTGCACATGACAAAATTGAAGTTAACACGCTCAGTTGATGTCTACTTGCTGATGTCCACAAATGTTGATCGCAACACTATTTTTAACAATTGTACACGTACAGACAAGGAAACTGCAAATAGAACCTGTAAAGGCAGTTTTCTCTTCAGCTGACATGTAAAGTCACTGATAAGTAATTCTTCGGGTGGCAATCCAAACAGTTTCTGAAATGTTGAATTCTTGTGAGGTGACTGTAGATTCAACTAGAAAATACCAAGAACAGGTTAGACAAGGATTTGTGCAGAAAAACTTATTGTACATAGATAGATTTCTGCAAAGGCCAACCTGTTCATCAACTAGCTGAACAGTAACTAGGTCCATCAGGACAACAAAATAAATACCATTATGGATTAATAAACTGTTGCATAATGGTTTAAATAATGTCTATTTTCTGCAAAAGTATCAATAGTTTTGGCTCAGCCTTTACCTTCTTGCCAACTTCTTTTTCCATCTTTGTTAAATAATCCTTGATAGCTTTAATTCCTTTATCATTATCCAAAAATATTCTTAAGTGCAACTTTGAGTGAGAAGACTGAGCGAGCTTTCCCTCAAGGGAGACCCACAAGTCTGCTAGTTCAGCAGATGTATGTTTCAAAAAATTGATCTCAGCATGCCCAAGCGAGGCAGCTTGGTCAAAAGGACCATCAAAATCAAAAACTTCAACATCCAAAACTGACGGGGGCTCCTCCATGGCATCAAACTCAAGTATCTCTAAATAGCAACGTCGAAACAGGTTAGCAGATATCTTGAGAAGAATTTTTTAAAAAGTAACAAGATGCACCGAAACTTTGAAGTAAAGAAATTACCATTCCATTCAGGGTCATGAGTTTGTAGCTTGACAGAGCTTGTTCTCATTTTACCATTGCAGGTAAAAACCACATAAGGGTCTGAAAAACCTGTTGAATCCAAGGATGCCAAATTAACACCCTCGATCAAAGCTACAGTGAGAACCCATCCATCACCTTGAGCTTTGACTCCATGATCGCTTCCTGCTAAAGTAGATTGCTAATGTATGTAAATCCTGGCAAGAATAGCAGAAGTAGTTATGGGTGGTCCAAAGTTTACTAGTAAAATATGTATAAAGTATGGTACTATTCACCTCTTTGCAACCTAGCTTGTATGAAGTGAGAAACCATGTTGTAAACATGCTGCACAAGTATAATTAAAATTCCGCCTGTGATAAGCTCTCCAAAACTATCAGGCAACTCAAGTCCATCAATTTCCAAGCCTTGGACTTTGGAAGAATCACAAAGTACAAGATGCACCATGAAATATAAAACCATGAAAATGGTGAAAACCACAGTGAAATTCTAAAAGTATTCAGTTGCCAACTCCCAATCTGACTGGTGCTCTGTTTGCAAAGTCGACAGCATATGATCCTTGCTTGATGATTCCATTAGATCCAGAATCTTCAAATTCTGAGCTAGTAAGCTAGAAAACTGATCAAAACTCTCCTTCAGTCCCTGCTTAACTCCTTCTCCTATCATGCTTCTCATCATTGTGCTCTGCTGGAAATTAATTCTCCATGATATTATGAGATGAGATGATTCCTCTCCTGCTGGTAGCTCTGGTCCGGGCATTATCTTGTAAAGCAACTCGATCTTGAATGTACTTCCATACGGAACTTGAGGAGTACTTACAAGTACCAAGATGGCAAATTCCCCTCCATTTGCTTTTATATAGGTCTGCTCTTCTGTTGTGTTAACGGCCTTTACTAACTTTGTTGCAGCTTTTGTGTATGTAATAACTCGTGTTAAGCACGAAACATCCCCTGATGTCCGGTTGTGCATAAAGAAGATGGTTGGTTGAATTATCATACCTTTTCCATGCAAAGAAAATGTGAGAAGAATTTTCCCTGCATTCATTGTGAAAAATATACTGTAAATTCATTACTGAAGTCCCCAGTCCTTGTTGCCCAAGTAGATTGTGAACCATAGAGAACTTAAGGCAGCAGGAATAATTCCATTGACAAATTAAGCAAATCAAAGTGGGATATACTGCACTAGTGACAAGAAACAGCCTCAATTAATTAAGAGTGCTGTCTGGATGTCCAATGCAAAAGTGGAAATCCATCATAGTATTCAGCTAAGAGACTAAACCTAAAAGATACAAGTATGAAAGTTGGGGAGGACACCTTAATCCAAAGTTTAAGTCAACTAATTCGTCAACTAATCAATCAACTATGCCATGGGTTCCTTTCAGGGCACCTGCCAAAATTATCAGACTTGGGAAAGCTCCAATCAAAAGCAATCACATCATTTCCATGCATAAATGTGGCAAAACAAAGTCACAGGTGATGTTAGTGTCATCTGCAGTGTTTTTCTTTTCTTTCTTTTTCTTTTTCTGATATATAAAAGAAAGGAAACACCAAGCATATGATTCAAACCATAATAAACTCAATGCTGGGAAAAAATCTGACAAAATAACAACTTAACAAAAAAGGGCAAAAAGATAGATATTGGCAAAAGCACTAACCACAATCTCTATTGATGAACCTCCCAGTCTTAGACTTTTCAAGAGAAAGCCAGGTTGGAGGCAAGGTTTGATTATCTTCATCAGCAACCAAACAAACCGGAATGGTAACCCGTCCAACCAAATCATTGGAGGCATTGAATAAACCTGAATCATCATCATGGTGAAAAACAGAAACAACAACCTGTTCACCATCATCATGAGCTCTGAAAACAAACTCCTCGTTCCAAACCGGGTTCAAAGTATTTCTCAAAGTCCTTGTCTTGGATTTGAATTTGCCAACTTGGAGTTTCACGCAAGTGTCCTTAACAGCCAAGTCTTCGCCTTGCAACACGTAAACATACAGCCTCATGGTAGCAAGTACTTAAACGCTTTGCTCTAGTATAATTTTGCAAAGAAGGAAAAACAGAAACTGGATTTTGAAGGGAAGATGGTAGTAAAGTGGAGAGAGAAAAGAAAAGGTGAAGCCTTCAGAAAAACGTGGATACGTGGGATAAAGGACACGAAATTACAGTAGAAGAATGTAGAGAGAATGAATGAGAAGAGAGAGAGCTGGTAATTGGTAAGCTAAGCTAAGCTAAGCTAAGCTAAGCTTTGCCAAAATTAAGCCAGAAAGAAAAGGTAGGTCGGTTGTTTTAGTTTTGCGTTGGGGCAAGGCAATGCAAGGGCTGTGGTTTAATTTGCCTTGCCTCCTCGAAAATCAGAACCGGTTATGTCAGCTTCATTAGAAGGGGAATTAAAGAGATATGATGATAAATAAGTAAATAAAGAGGTGGAATGTAACAAAAAAAATATCTTCTTCACACGGAATTATTCCCACTTTCTTTTCCTTTTCAGCTTTTCTATTCCATTTGCCAGACAGATTTCGAAAATCCAGAAACAGAATCTGCCCTTTTGTCATGTTTTACTTTCTCAGCAACAGCATAAGTTAAAATTATTATTTTCCGCTGCAAGTATGTGCAAGGAATAAGGATAGATTGATTGTAACAGAGTATGTTATATACTACATATATATTCCTTAAAAAATATATCCATATTTGTTTCTTAACCTTCGTGAAGTTTAAGTTTGATCCTATAAATTAAATGTACATAAGAATTTTGAAACTCTCAAATTATTTTATTTCGTGTTAATTATATTTGATATCCAAACCAATATTTGTGAAATAAAATACTAATAATTTATGAAAATTCTATCATGCCATCCCATGCCCATATTAACTAAGCTGCATTAAACTCAGCAGCAGCGTTGCAAACCACCACATTAACAGACTATTGTAACGTCAGCTTTGATGCTTCGGTAGATTCTGAAACCAATAGTGGAGGTACTGGTGTTGTAATCAAAAACTGTTATGGTCAATTTATGGGGGATTTCGAAGTTAATGTTCCTGGGAGAGTGATGCTATCACTGTGGAGACAATGGCTGCTATCAGAGCTCTGGAGTTCGCTGGAATGCGATTTAGAAGAATTGTCTGAGGGTGATGCTCTGACTGTTATTCAGAAACTACAATCAAAGGTGTTTGACTTGTGATACATACAACTCTGATTGAGGAAGCTAAGGCAAAAATGAAAACCTTCCTGTCATGTGTGGTTTTGCATGTCAGCGTACAGGAAATACAATAGCTGATATCCTTGCTAGCTATGGACTAACATGTCTAGGAGAAATGTATGGGATTGAAGATATTCCTAATATGTTAAATAATGTGTGATTGAAGATGATGTATTTTTTATAAGTGAATGAATAAAAAACTATTTGATCTCAAAAACAAAAAGTACTGGTGTCATAAACAAAGAGTAGAAGTAGCTCATTAAACAATAATCTTGAACATTATATGAACAAAAGGTAGTGTTAATATTATAAAACAACATAACATGTAAAATGAGTTTAAAATAAAAAAAAAAAAAACATGTGAGTTAGGCATAAACACAAATAGCAGATAGGCATTGATGTTCAGTGCTACAAAGAACCGTATCACATCATCCATGAAATGGAGCCCACATACCAACGTAACCCTTTAAAGAACGCGGAAGCGCCTTCTTCCAGGCATCAAGATCCGGCACGGCCAATTCGCCAGTTAAAGCAAGGGAGCTATCATCCTTTCTATTCCCAAGATTCAAAACATAAAGCTCGTCACCAAAAACCCTATGCATCGCCTTCAAGGTCTCGTCCATCACCACCTTCCCATCTCTCCGTTCATCCTCAGCCTCCACGCAACTACCCCCAACATTCACCATGATTCTCCCGCCTTTTCTCAGTCTCTTCCTCAAATTCTGCCACGTGTCCGGATCCTGAAGCTCCGGTATCAAACTGCCTTTACTGAATAAGTCCACTAAAATACCTGCAAACCCGTTTCTAATGCTACCTTTCAATGCGTTTCCGACGTGAATGCAAAGCCTATCCGAGTATTGTTTTTCAAGCTTTCCAATGCCAAAATATTCTCTTCCAACTGCAATCACAGATGGGTCAAGTTCCCAACCGTGTATTATCAATTCTGGGTATAATTCAAGCAACAGGCGGGATGTGGAACCCGCCCCGAATCCGAGAATGCCAATAGGGCCGGAGGGTAAAATGGGAGGCAAAGTGGCGAAAACATCGAAGTAAGTGTTGGTGAGTGATTTGAAGAGGAATGAAACGCTGTGGATGTTTCCAGGAGAATCAAGGAGGAGGAGGCGAGAGCCGGCAAAAGGATGGTCGGCTCTTCGAGAAACTTCTAGGACGCGGATATAGTTGTGTCTGGATTTGAATTTGGCTATGATTTTGACATCATCGATTGGGATGCCGTCGTCTTGGGTCTTTGTTTGGGGTTTGTATTGGTCGGACTTCGGGGACCGTAGCCGGGGATGGATCGTTTCTCGTTTTGGTTTTGCGGGTGTTTTGAGGGAGAAATGGTTCGATGAGTGGGAAGGCTTGACAGTGCGGCGGGTAATTTGTATTGGGTAGGGGATAAACGGTCGACATTGGTAGGATATTAACCCTCGGCCTTGGGACATCATTACTTTGTTCGATGTCGCTCGTCTCTCCAAGACTCTAGCTAGCTATCCTTCCTTTCACACGCAAGCGGCATATGCGTACCAAATTTGTAAGGCGAAATTTTAGAAAAATGCATCAACACAGGCTCCTGTCCGCGCCCGGAGGATAAGCGCCACGCTGAGTCTTGTTTCAGATGGCAACTCGAATTGGGGGCTGGTTCATTAGTGGATTTAAAACAAGCAACCCATGTTGGATTATCATATGCTTCTCATAAAAACTAAATATTCCACGGCGAGTGCCATCCTTGTAACGGAGCCGAGCAGACATATGAACACTTCTTTGTCGTGGCTACTGTAGAGGATATTCATCCTGATCAGTTTCAGTTCCTCCTCACCAGAGACTACAAACAAGGAGAAAAATGAGGATGCTGATTATACAATGTATACAGCAAATACAACCAACCGGCCTTAGAGGGAGAAAGGTCATGTAGTATTTCAGAAGTACTCTTATATTGATACTTGTCTCTGTGATTTCATTGTATCTTTGATTCTAAAACATCATACTGCCAAACAAAAGGTAGGGACATCAGTGACCAAAACTTCCTAGTCTAATGCCTCATCAAAAGGATCAAAGTATCCTTGATTCCTACTTGCTAGTAATGTCAGTCCAACATCAACCAAGATCTCAAGTTTATACATACAAACACAAAGATGAAGTACAATCAAGTCCACAAGCTAAGAAGTTCTTCAGTGTCAAGTTGCTGGCTGCACTTCTGCTTTCACTTCTTTCAAATCTTGTGCTACATCCCTGAGGAAAATTGCAAATACTTTAACTCATACAACTCGCAAAGTTTTTACTAGTACTTGACATCCAAAAGCCTTTGGCCAACGTGTCAAATGCTCACTGATAAAGCAAGAGGACTTTCTTTTGATGATCCATTCACAAGGCAACGCATGAAGCAAAGTCTTGTGCGCAAGGAACTACTAAAGTAATTATTTGTATTACATTTACCAAACGCAGAAATTTTCCTCTTCTTAACCAAGTACTTTACATCCAAACACACTAAAGAGAAACTGAAATCAAAAAATTATAAATACCAAAGCCCACTGAAGAGACAAGCATGCAACAAGCTTAGATGTCCTCTGAATAATGGACTTCGACCTCATGAAAATAATGATGGTAAAAGAATACCCTATGCAAAAACAGTTACCTTCAATGCAATCTTGGACAAGAAATAGTAACATTTATAAGATAAACAGTCAAAAGACAAACCCTTACCTCATTTCAGCATCTGTTGTAGGCAGTTTCACATCAGAATTCGAGAATCTGCATACAGGTTTCTCATCATCTTCAGGGTCTGACTCATAATCATCACCATTCCATATGCGAGGCTTTGGTCTTTCATCCATGTCCTCTTCTGCCTACATCCAACCAATCTTCCATGTAAGATAAAAAACAGAAAGAGAAATTGTCAGTAATAAAATACAGAAATAAAATTGAAATTGTTGAATATAAACCTCCTCTGGGGGTTGGATGGTAGATGGTGTTGTCTGAAAAGGTGCACTGGGTGCATGAGATAGTCTAGAAAGCTGCTCTAATAACATGTTCCTGAAAAAGAAAAACACCAAATTAAAATTCTATCAGAACAAGATAAGGCTTGTGGTCATATTAAACTGATGATTGAGAACCATACTTAACATTTGAAATAATATTACTCCAAAAACAAGCAAGCACAAAGCTTAGTTAAATCATGCCTAAAAAATATGATGTCTGAGCTTACTTTATCTTCTCCATATCTCTAGGTGCATTCAGGTTCTCCATGCTGGCTGGCTCAACATGAAGTGTATAATCTGGACCGAAATACTCATAATATTCATTGTAAGGCAGCCTATTATCAGGCTCCACCCCAACTGCAACAGCTGTCTGAGAAGAAGCAAAAGAAGCAATTTAGAGGAACAATTTTCATTGGCAATGAAATTTACAACATTTTTCTAGAACTGGGCGACAGAGAGACCTCATAGCACCAGCATCGAGCAACATTGCGGATAGTATATCCTCCCCCACCCAAGACCATCAGAGGAACATTGAAAGATCTAAGGAAGCGAAGACAATCTGCATGACCCTTCACAGACAAGTTGAAGCAACCCAACCTGTCACCGGACAATGAATCTGCTCCACATTGGAGAACAACAGCATCTGGCTGATACACTTCCATGACCTTTTGGATCAGAGGCTGAAACAAACCCCGGAAACTCTCATCATCCATCCCATCATTTAATGGAACATTCAAAGCATAGTACTTGCCGTTGCCCACCCCAACATCCCTGATGTGTCCAGTCCCTGGGAAGAAATCCCCAAATTTATGGAAAGACACAGTCATAACTCTGTCAGTGGTGTAAAATGCCTCTTCAACACCATCTCCATGATGAACGTCAATATCAACATACAGCACACGCTGCAGAAGGGCACTTAAGTCAAGTATGCAGATACAAGTCCATTAAGAACAACATATCGTGAATATAATTAGAAATTGGCATTCTTGGAAAATATAGAGGGGAAGAAGTTACAAAGATTCTGCCCTTCTTGTCCTAGCATGCCTTGCAGGTAAGTGGAAAATGAATGAGTTAAACAAGAAGTTACAAGCATCCTAGTGATTGCATACTGCATAGTAAGTAAGAAGGTCTTTAAAAAACTTGAGCAATAAGACAAGAACACCGGTATAATCACAGAACAGAACGAATAATGCAGCATTAAAAATTTGTATTTGGCAAGACATTTAAGCTTGACTTTAATTTTTTTTGTAATTCCATTATAGAATTCAGCAATTATTTGGGTGAGACTGAAATGAAAGCAGTTTAGTCAGCTACCAGAATCACATTAAAAACCTGAGTCACTTCTGTGGAAACACACAATATGCAAAATCAAATATCAAATAGTATAAACCAAACCATCAGGAGCATACTAAGAAGTAGCCAAAAAAAAAAGGAAGTTCGCTAACCTAATTTAACATTAGCTACTAAATAAAAACAGAAATTGGAAAACGGAACTAAAACAAAAAAGAAAAATCATATTACCCTGTGAACCTTAAGGAGCTCAAGAATCCCTAGCACGATATCATTAACATAGCAAAACCCAGAGGCCTCACTTTTCTTAGCATGGTGCAACCCACCAGCCCAATTGATGGCGATGTCAGCATCCCCTCTATTCAACTTAACAGCGGCACCAATGGAGCCACCGGCGGAGGCCTGGCAGAAACCGAAAAGCCCATCAAACACGGGGCAATCCTCTCCGACATTGAAACGCTTCAAATGGCGAGAATAAGTAGGGTCGGAGATGGACTCCGGGGATACGGAGTTGAGGAAATCGACGTACTCGTCGGTGTGGAATCGGCGGATGTCGGCGGGACCTGCAGGGAAGGGACGGTTAATTTCCATCCGACGGTGGAGAGAGTAGTGGACGATGAGGTTGTGTGCCATACGGATCCGGTGGGGCTTCATTGGGTGACCCTGACCGTAATAGTAGTCGCCGATCGTTGGCTCGTAGAAGTATGTCACGCGCCGCTTCTTTCCGTCGGGTCCCGACGGGAGTGACACGCCACCGGCGGAGTCTTCCATGGAACGGGAAACAACTAAACTTAGGGGGGTGGGTAAGTTTTCTCGGCAACTGAGAAAAGCCAAAGGAGGTAGCGGCAGCAGCGACTCGCGAGTCACGACAGGGGGCGTTTGGCAAAGTTAATTTTTAAGGTGTCGAGCTTCGCAAAAATCAGTTCAAATCAACGGAGTGACAGAAATAAAATTGGTTTTATAGCCAAATAAGCCCTCGACTTTTAACTCAAAATAAAATTCAGCCCTTTACGTTTTATTGCATGAAATTCAGTCCATAAATTTTTATTTCAGTGGAAATAAACCCTCAACCTTTTACAATTATGCAATTAAGTCAAAATCTGTTAAATGGCACTAACTGCCGTTAGTTTTGCATACGTGGCAGCTGACGTGGATAGCTTAGTTAGCTGCCACGTTGCATGCCACGTATACAAAACTAACTGTCGTAACGTTTAGGTCCGTGAACCTAACCGCTAGACTTTAAAATTTTAGGAGTCGCCACCAACCATTCAAACCTAAGGTGTGATTGGTCACCTATTCTTGTCTAAAGATAAGGCTTGGTCTACGTTCAAAGAATCTAGGGTTCGGGAGTACGGTTACGTGTGAGGAAGGATTAGCACCCCCACAACGCCCATCCTAAAATGGTACCAACTACTTTAGGTCATTCTAAATTTACTTTATTTTGAGTTAATTTCGATATGCTTAAGATATTGAAAATTTACTTAAAATCCTTCCATCAATCTGGTTCAGACAATAAGTAAATCCCCTCACCTCAGGAGTATTCAAGTAGTACCAATTGACTTGCTCGAAGAGGCTCCATCGTCGGATCATTTAAATACATTATGACAACCCTAATATTGACTCTATACCCAATAAATCCTTCTAAATTTAATTTAATTGATTTCGATATGCTTAAAATATTGAAAATTTACTTAAAATCCTTCCATCAATCTGGTTCAGACAATAAGTAAATCTCCTCACCTCAGGAGTATTCAAGTAGTACCAATTGACTTGCTTGAAGAGGCTCCATCGTCGGAATATATTATGAAAATCCTAATTTTGGCTCTATGCCCAATTCTTTACTAATTTTCTATTTTTTATTGTCTTAATCGTATTTACTATTTTATATTTTAATTCAAATTATTTCCATATCCTATTTCTATTTTTATTTTAATTGTCTTTATTATTATATTTTATTTATTTCTATAAACACATATTATTGTATTGAAAATTTACTCTAAACCTTCCATCAATCTGGTTCAGTCTAGAGCAAACTCCTCACCTAGAAATTTCCAAGGAGTACCATTCGACTTTCTTGGAATTTCATCATTGGATAATTTGCATTCATCTTCTTAATATAATTTTATTATTTCCTTATTCAATCTTTATTCTATTTTATTCTTATTTGCATTTTTTCCTTTAATTTATTTTATTTTTATACTATTTTATTTATTTAACATCTATCATACTAAACATACAAAATATAAAATATATCATACGAATTAAACTAAACAAATCATATCAACATACAATTGTTTATTCAATATGTATTAATCAAATGTTATCAAAGTAATTAAATCATGCAACATTAGTATTTTAATATACAAATTATTAATCTAATATTAATTAACTATCTAACCCTCCTATTAAATTATTGACCAATTAATATAATAAAACAAAAAAACTTACCTGGGCAATAACCTCACCTCTTGTTGGCTTTTTTTTCTTTTCCTTTATATTCCCCTTTCCCACGTGTTCTCTTGCTATAGCTCTTCTTTAATATTTCCAAAGTGGCGTGCCTTTTCACAAAGCTTTCCTATTTTCTTGCAACAATTATCAAGAGCAACAAAAACGGAGGCATGCAAACCTCCACGTGATGGGTCGGCAACCTGCAGTAGCTATGCGGTGACTGGGCTCGCAACAGTGGTGCGAAAGGCAGGCAGAAAAATGAGCTGACAGAACAACAGCGGTGGTGATCGGGTTGAGTGCTTGATTGTGTATTTTTTGTCTATCCCCTAAACCCTGAGCTTTAATCCTTTTTATAGCCACAAATTAGTTAGAGTCCTAATACAACTATACTTATTCTAATAATTATCTCCCTTTTTTTTAATATTTTATCTACTTAATTCCTATATTAATCCTAATCCAACTCTATTAATCTAAATAATTATCCTAAAAATTTAATTATCCTAATTATCTAATCCTAAAATTAATTTTATTTTTATTTCTTTTTATCTTTTCTCTCTCTCTTTTTTTTTAAATTCCTAAATCCTATTTTAATTTTAATTTCCTAATTAATGTTAATTCTAAATCTAAAAATTCTAATTTAATTCTAGCCTAATTCTAAATTGTTAAATTAAAATACAAATATTACCCAACCCAATTAATTATTTTTACAAATAAGAAACCGGACAAAATAAGGTGTCTACAGTTGCCCCTCTTTGTGCATTTGCTGTGAAACCGTAATTGCACAAAGACATAGACACGTATTTTGTCTGACTTCTCCTTTTTTTTTTAATTTTTTTTCAAAAAGCTCCCTCTAAACAGAAAGGCAGTCAAACTTTAAAATCTTGTCTAAAAAGCTCCCCCTAAACAGGCAGGCAGTCAAACTTTAAAATCTTGTCCAAAAGCTCCTCCTAAACAGGCAGGCAGTCAAACTTTAAAATCTTGTCCAAAAGCTCCTCCTAAACAGGCAGGCAGTCAAACTTTAAAATCTTGTCCAAAAAGCTCCCCCTAAACAGGCAGGCAG
Source organism: Heritiera fomes (assembly GCA_032173925.1). NCBI lineage: Eukaryota > Viridiplantae > Streptophyta > Magnoliopsida > Malvales > Malvaceae > Heritiera > Heritiera fomes. The sequence goes on along the minus strand of JAPDPM010000005.1, from coordinate 327,335 downwards.
TCAAACTTTAAAATCTTGTCCAAAAGCTCTTCCTAAACAGGCAGGCAGTCAAACTTTAAAAATCTTGTCCAAAAAAGCTCTGATTTTTTTTTGAAAATTTTAGGAAACTCCTCTAAATTTTTCTTGTCAAAATTTGGAATCTTAGGAAACCCCTGTAAAATTCCTTTTCTTATTCAATTTTGAAATTTTGGGAAACCCCTCCAAAACTTCTTTTCCTTTCTAATTTTGAAATTTTAGGAAACCCCCTCTAAAATTCTTATCTTATCAAAATTTGGAATTTTAGGAAACCCCTCTAAAATTTTCTTTTTTTTGAAATTTTGGGAAACTCCTCCAAAACTTTTTTTCTTGTCAAAATTTGAAATTTTAGGAAACCCCTCTAAAATTTCTTTTTCTTATCCAAAATTTGAAATCTTGGGAAACTCCTCCAAGACTTCTATCTTGTCTAATTTTTGAAATTTTAGGAAACCCCTCTAAAATTTCTTGTTTTGTTAAAATTTGAAATCTTGAGAAATTTATCTTATCCATGCAATTGCAACCTGTTCTATCCATGCAATGTCATTCATGTAAGCTATCTTATTCAAGCAATATCATTCATGCAATCTAGTCTATCCATGCAATGTTATTGATGCAATCAATTCTATCCATGTAATGCAGTCTGTTTTATCCATGAAATGTCATTCAAGCAATCTGTTTTATCTCTATGATGCAATCTACTCTATCCATGCAATGTTTTTTCGAAAAACATTTCAAGCTCAATTGTGGCAACAACAAGGTTATTCTGTATCAGTCCATCTCATGCATTCTTCTCTTTTATCTGTCCTCTTGTCCTTCTATTTCTTATTTCTTTCCTCATTTTCCTTCTTCCGTTTTTCTTGCCCAATGAAACTCTTGTCTTCATGCCCTCTTTATCTTATCTTCTCCCTTGATTCTTCTTTTTACTTTCCTCTCTATCTAGTCACTCATTTATTCATTAAAATCTTTACTGAGACCTCATCATTCATTCTTTCTTACTCATTGGTTTTTCTTGATTTCCAATTTCCATTCATCCATAAGTTTCCTTTTCTTTCATTTTCCTAAATAATATAGGAGTCATTCACATATTTTGCCAAGCAAACATTCATTATCATTTCAATTTCAAAATCAATGCAATATAATTTCTCAATCCCTCAAGGTTAGGATATAGCAAAGAAATGATAGGTGAAATGAAAAGAGTGGTATCATTCAACATTTGGAAAGATTTAACAAGAAATTGCCAAGCATAAAAGGACAGTAGGCTTGAATGAAAAGCAAGAATTTTCAAGATTAAGTAATAGTATCCAAATAACAACAATTCAAACAATTTTGATCAATGAATACAAAATTCCCTTCAAAAGTCCATCTTGTCTGATCATGTTGAGTTCATTAAAATATCATCTTGCCCCTGTATCATTGACATCTAGTTTTTCTGGTATCTAAGCTGCCTTTTCAGGTTTTCAACTTAGACACACTCCATTGATCCGAACCGCCCTTTTTGGGTTTTCGATCTAAATCCTCCTTTCATTTTTTCTTTCTTTTCTTTTTTTTTCTTTTTCTTTTTTTTTTCATTTTCTTTTTCATTTTCTTTTCTTTCTTTTTTTCTATTCATTTCTCTTTATTTTCAACTTCATTATCCTTGATGAAACTTCTCTTATCTGTTCTCCATTCTGATTCATGCCCCAACATCAGATATTTCTTCACCCAATTTAATGCTCACATGGATCCAAGAGAGTCTTTGGAATCCCACTTCTTCCATCTAGACGAAATCTTTTTGCTTATCTTGATCTGCTTGTCCTAATTCCATCCAAAGGATCATCATCTCATAGTGTAAGTATGCCTTTACATGATTCTTCAATAGGAGTACTCATATTTGATCAAAATGGACTTTTAAGGCACGTAATGTAGGCTCAGGTGAGGGTTCATGAAAGAAAGGATAAAATAGGCCCAAAATAAGTGTTTCAGGGTTTATCAAACCAAGAATCATTTTTCATGAATCATTTAGGCCTTTTGCCCCATTTGCTTTTTCTCTCCTTTTTTCATTTTAATGTGACTAGGGTTTTCACTTTCTTGATTCAAACCATCTTTCCTTTTTCATTCTCTTTTTTTTTTGTTCTCTTTTTTTTTCACAAAAGGGTTTTTTCTTTGCCCCACTGATCTTTCATCTTCTATTTTCTTTGCCCCCCAGTGTGGAGGGTGATTCTTGGTGGGTTATATCAAAAAGAATATAATAGGCTCAAAATGGGTAATCAATGGATAATTTTACTCACGCTTGAAAGGTAGTGAAAGAAGGCCATTTCTCATCTCAATACAAGTACTCTCATTAAAGGTCATCTATTGAACAGAGACAAACTCATTAGAATTTCATGTAGAGATTCACCTTTACTCGTAACATTCTATAGGTGAAGATTTTAGACAAATATCTTCTATTCTCTTCTTGCTTGAACAATCTTGGCAAATTGGAAACCCATTCAACCAACCAAAGCAACTCTTTCAGAACTGAATTTTATACTCATTGCCATCATCATTATCATGTTCATTATTTGGATACTTTTAACCTTGGTAACAATGTAGAGAATATGGGTATTGGTGTTTGGCATTAAAGAACAAGATTGGAATGAGGAATTAAGAAATATGCATCGCACTAATCCTTTATTGAAAATGAAAATAAATGAAAGTTGGCCCAATACATAAAAGAAAATCTTAGTGCTTTTGGGCATAAGCACTTCTACATTACCTAAAAATTGAAAGATTCTAAGAAAACCTAAGACAAATGGAAACGAAAAGAAAAAATCCATTACTCTTGGGTGGCATAAACAACTGGCATCTCATAAACAGTCCAATTTCCTAACTTTGCATTTGAAGGGTACACGAACTGATCAATATCAAACCCTCAATTCCCTTCTTTATCAACCACATTCACCATTGCCCCAGCATGATCGGGCAATGGGTTTACATTAACATCCGGGTCACCTTTCTTCCCAAAACTTAAGAGTCCAGCTTTGACGAGCGATTGGACTTTCACCTTCAAACCCATGCAATTCTCAATAGAATGACCAAAATTGCCGTTATGATAGGCACATTGTGCATTAGGGTCATACCACTTTGGGTAAGGAGGTTTCAAGGGTTCTATATAAATAGGGGCAATGAGATGACCCTCTACCAACTTTGGGAATAGCTCGGCGTATGTCATGGGTATAGGGTCTATGGTAGCATTTCGGCTAGGTCGGGTGTACCTTTGGTCATTAGGTGGGAAAGTGTGGTTTGTTGAGGTTGTAGGTGTTTGTCGATGGAAAACAGGTTGATATGTGTTTTGGGGATGGGTCTGTGGGTAAGATTGAGAATAGGTGTAATTCACTGAGGGTGAGTAAAGGTTATAAGGGTGACGTGAATTATTTGAGACAGCTTGTGCATCTCCTTCCTTCTTCGAGAATCCACCCTTCCTACTATCATTCACTGGTGCTTCAATCTTACCACTTTTGATGGCATTCTCGATGGCTTCACCGGTTAACACCATGTCTGCAAAGTTCTTAGTTACACTGCTAAGCATACGCTCATAGTAAGGTGCCTTGAGAGTATTCAAAAAGAACATGGTGACTTCCTTTTCAGTTAAAGGAGGTTGAACTTGCGACGCCACATCTCTCCACCGTTGGGCATATTCTTTGAAGCTCTCGTTCTTCTTCTTTTCCATACCTTGGAGGAATAAGCGATCAGGAGCTACATTAGACACATGTTTGTATTGAGCTATAAAAGCCCTTGCCAATTCCGACCAAGAGGAAACTTTGCTCCTTTCTAATTGGTTATACCACTTAGCAGCTGACCCAGTCAAGCTATCTTGAAAAACATGAATCAATAGCTTGTCGTCCCATGCATATGCCGCCATCTTTCTACAGTACATGGTGAGATGATCTTTTGGGCACGATGTTCCATTGAATTTCTCAAATTCAGGCACTTTGAATTTTGGTGGAAGCACGACACCAGGTACCAAACACAACCTTTCAGCATCAACAGGTCCAAAATAGTCAACTCCTTCAACGGCACTTAATCTTTCCTCTATCAAGCTCAGCTGAGCTTTAGTACCACTATATTCTTCCTTATGCTTCAACTTTTCTAGCTCTGTGGGATCATCTAAATTTGGCACCTCTACTGGATTTTGAGCTTGTGTTGTTGATGAATTTCCTTGAAGACTTTCTCCTTGCATCTGTAAAGGCATTGGGACTTTGACAGTACCTCCTTCGGGGACAAAAATGGGATTGTCTCGCATGCTTTGTTGAGCCTCTTGGATAGACTCCTCTTGATTACCCATCTTCTCCTTTCCTCTAATCATGGCTTTTAGCAACTGGGTAATTTCACTCAATTGCCCCCTTATCTCTGCATTTTCCTTTTCCAACTTCTCTATCCTATTATTTTGGTCTTCTTCCATTATGCGTGCTTGATATCTTGTATGGTATTTGTGGAGGGTGGACCGTCTAGTGGATGCAATTTTGATACCTTGATTGCCACAATTAAGTTGAAATTATTTCATGTGGTGATATGTTTATGCACAAAAATGAATGCACATGGAATGCACTTAGGTCTAGCAATCTCTCCTAACAATCAAAAGTATGGTCATTCTCATGATAAGATAGGTGCAAACTTACATGAATGATATGTTATGTGACACAACTATGCATGACTTAATGATACAGACAAACTCTTTTTTTGTTTTTTACTTTTTTATTTTGAAGAATGGAAGAAAGAAAAACTATATTTTTTTGATTTTTTTTGCAAAAACAATGTACAAAAGAGGAAGTAAAACTTATTCCTTCATGTGTCCTATCTTAGGTTTGAGTCTAAACTCCAATCTAATATGGTTCCACTCTAAGGCTAAGCCTTATGTTTCATTACATGCTGGGTTTGGATAATTCAAGGTCTAAAGGTTCCCAAATTGTTCCTCACTATCATCCATACATGACTAGTAAGGCACCCAATCCTCACCCATTATAGGTTACAAGCGGAAAGGTTCAATTTGAGTGGGAGTTTTTCGCCAGCCCATGCGGAGGTTACCACCTCACGAAGGCGTAGGTACTTTTCTCCCTCCTAACAAGGATAGAGCCCGGGTTGAGGGCTTATGCATGTATGCATGTGAAGTGTGTGCATATGAAATGATTATTAAGCATTATGAAATCAACATTATTTCTAAGCAAATTTCTAATGACCTAAAATATATGTTGGCCTGACTCTCTAATGTCCCCAGTGGAGTCGCCAAACTGTCGTAACGTCTAGGTCCGTGAACCTAACCGCTAGACTTTAAAATTTTAGGAGTCGCCACCAACCATTCAAACCTAAGGTGTGATTGGTCACCTATTCTTGTCTAAAGATAAGGCTTGGTCTACGTTCAAAGAATCTAGGGTTCGGGAGTACGGTTACGTGTGAGGAAGGATTAGCACCCCCACAACGCCCATCCTAAAATGGTACCAACTACTTTAGGTCATTCTAAATTTACTTTATTTTGAGTTAATTTCGATATGCTTAAGATATTGAAAATTTACTTAAAATCCTTCCATCAATCTGGTTCAGACAATAAGTAAATCCCCTCACCTCAGGAGTATTCAAGTAGTACCAATTGACTTGCTCGAAGAGGCTCCATCGTCGGATCATTTAAATACATTATGACAACCCTAATATTGACTCTATACCCAATAAATCCTTCTAAATTTAATTTAATTGATTTCGATATGCTTAAAATATTGAAAATTTACTTAAAATCCTTCCATCAATCTGGTTCAGACAATAAGTAAATCTCCTCACCTCAGGAGTATTCAAGTAGTACCAATTGACTTGCTTGAAGAGGCTCCATCGTCGGAATATATTATGAAAATCCTAATTTTGGCTCTATGCCCAATTCTTTACTAATTTTCTATTTTTTATTGTCTTAATCGTATTTACTATTTTATATTTTAATTCAAATTATTTCCATATCCTATTTCTATTTTTATTTTAATTGTCTTTATTATTATATTTTATTTATTTCTATAAACACATATTATTGTATTGAAAATTTACTCTAAACCTTCCATCAATCTGGTTCAGTCTAGAGCAAACTCCTCACCTAGAAATTTCCAAGGAGTACCATTCGACTTTCTTGGAATTTCATCATTGGATAATTTGCATTCATCTTCTTAATATAATTTTATTATTTCCTTATTCAATCTTTATTCTATTTTATTCTTATTTGCATTTTTTCCTTTAATTTATTTTATTTTTATACTATTTTATTTATTTAACATCTATCATACTAAACATACAAAATATAAAATATATCATATGAATTAAACTAAACAAATCATATCAACATACAATTGTTTATTCAATATGTATTAATCAAATGTTATCAAAGTAATTAAATCATGCAACATTAGTATTTTAATATACAAATTATTAATCTAATATTAATTAACTATCTAACCCTCCTATTAAATTATTGACCAATTAATATAATAAAACAAAAAAACTTACCTGGGCAATAACCTCACCTCTTGTTGGCTTTTTTTTCTTTTCCTTTATATTCCCCTTTTCCACGTGTTCTCTTGCTATAGCTCTTCTTTAATATTTCCAAAGTGGCGTGCCTTTTCACAAAGCTTTCCTATTTTCTTGCAACAATTATCAAGAGCAACAAAAACGGAGGCATGCAAACCTCCACGTGATGGGTCGGCAACCTGCAGTAGCTATGCGGTGACTGGGCTCGCAACAGTGGTGCGAAAGGCAGGCAGAAAAATGAGCTGACAGAACAACAGCGGTGGTGATCGGGTTGAGTGCTTGATTGTGTATTTTTTGTCTGTCCCCTAAACCCTGAGCTTTAATCCTTTTTATAGCCACAAATTAGTTAGAGTCCTAATACAACTATACTTATTCTAATAATTATCTCCCTTTTTTTTAATATTTTATCTACTTAATTCCTATATTAATCCTAATCCAACTCTATTAATCTAAATAATTATCCTAAAAATTTAATTATCCTAATTATCTAATCCTAAAATTAATTTTATTTTTATTTCTTTTTATCTTTTCTCTCTCTCTTTTTTTTTTAAATTCCTAAATCCTATTTTAATTTTAATTTCCTAATTAATGTTAATTCTAAATCTAAAAATTCTAATTTAATTCTAGCCTAATTCTAAATTGTTAAATTAAAATACAAATATCACCCAACCCAATTAATTATTTTTACAAATAAGAAACCGGACAAAATAAGGTGTCTACACTAACGACAATTAGTTCATTTAACAGATTTGGTCTATTTCCATCGAAATAAAAGTTTATGGACTGAATTTCATGCAATAAAACGTTGATGACTGAATTCTATTTTGGGCTAAAGGTTGAGGGCTTATTTAACTATTAAGCTAATAAAATTGGATCACGTCCAGTTAATTTGATTAGGTTAAAAATCAAATCGGTTTAGCTGGTTAAATCCATTATTTTTTTATGTTTGTATTATCAATTGAATCGACTAAAATAATAGATTATTTTTAATATATTTTTAGATATATTATATACAATATAAATAATAATAAAAAATTTTCTTTTTTATGAACAATAATAAAATATATCTAATCTTAATATCTTATTAAAGGTAGCTGGATTCAAATTAAAGAAAAAATGAAAATTCAAGGATCGGAGAGTATATTTGCAATAAGAAATAAAGATTTATGAAATAAAAATAATTTTTTTTATTTTCAATCAAATTGAATCGATTTATTTTAAATTCATTTTTTTCACTTTCAGCTCAAATAAGTTTATTTTAAATTGTAAAACGAATAAAAATATTTATGATTAAAAAAAATCAAACCGTTTGATTATTTTTAAAATATACTGATTAATTTGATTTATTATTTTTAATCAAACCAAATGATTAAAAAAAAGGAATGTTTATCCCTAACAAATGGTCAAAGAATAATTGGATTTTTTAATTTTTTTCAAATTTATATAAATATTTTTTCTTTGTCAACAACCTCTTAAACAAATAGTCAATGATGAATTGTAGTATCTTGTAAAACTTGAGTTCAAATCCAAGTAACTTCACACTTATCTCTAGTTATTTAATATTTTACTTGTAAAAAAAATTATATAAACGGTTTTTACTAAATTTTTCACACATTATTTTTGTTTATTGATTTTTATCATTTTGGTATTATGCATAGACATCATATATATCCAATAATCTAATATATATATATATATATATATATATATATATATATATATATATATATATATATATACACATATGACATATCTAATCTAATATATATTATATTACAAGGTACATAACAAATATGACAAGATATCTATATAGATGCTTAGTTGAACATTCTCTTTTAGTGACAAATAAGTATCCATTAACGTGTGAATTAAAACAATCAATGAATGTTTTCCAACCTTTTCACTTTTCTAAAATTTCTCTACTTCCTACGCCTTTTCAATCTTTTTAAGAAAATTATTTTAAAGTAATTTTAAATATTATCTAATCCAAAAAATTTAAAATATATATAATTTTAATATTATCTTTTTGAAAAACTAAATAAAATATTAATTGATATTTATTTATATTTATAGAACAAATAATTTTAATTTGAATTTATTTAAAAAATATTTTATTAACTAAACTTAAAAGTATAAAAGTAAGCTATCAATATCATGTATATTATTTAAATATTTAAAATTATTATTTTTCTAAATAAATAAAATTCATGTATAAAACATATAAAATTACAAAAATATATGTTGGCATACATATTTAATAGATAAAATTAATTATATAAATATGTTATAATCATTCTTATATATATTTATATAAGAATGCATATATATATATATATATATATTATATGTAAATAAAATGCATATTTATAATTATAATTATTTAGGTCAGTAATAAAAATCAACCTCATAATGTTACTCTAACACTTGAAAATTTTTAAAATATACTTTTAATTTTTATTTTAACATTTTTTTTGATATGCTTAATAATATTATTTATAATGTTTTCATTTTTTTAATTTTTCCAATATTTGTTTATCTTATGTTTAAAATTTTATAATTTTTTAATTAAATATTTAATTCTTTTATGATTGGATATATCTTTATTATATTATATGTATTTTATATAGTATTATTATCTAATACACTGTCAGTCGAGTTTTTAAACTCCATAAATAGTGTTAAGATTATGATACATACTTTTTATAAATATTAAAAAATAAAAAAAAAACAACAGAAAAGGTATATGTCATCATTATGTTTGTAAAGTTTAAAAATTTCATTGACAATATATTAAATAATAATAATGTTATATATATTAAATATATAAATTAAATAATGTTATTATATATATTTACAAATTTAAATAATTAAAAATAATTTGTGCATTGCATAAGTAAAAACTAATTATATTATATTAGAAGATACATAGTAAAGCTAATGAGGGCTTAGTTTAATGGCAAGAAGGAAGTCATAAGACTTTGAGGTCTCAGGTTTGAGTCTCACCAAATGTGAGTTTAAGTTAGTCTAGTTATTTACTAGTTTGTTTAGTTTGTTATAGTTATTTACTAGTTTACCTAGTTTGAGTAATGTAATTTTCATAGTTACTTGTTCATGGAATGTAATATGGTAATTGTGATTGTAACTTATAATGAAAATGTACTACTAAAAAAAAGATATATAGTAAATATGGTAAGATGTCTACATAGTATATATATTCTCTTTGAATAACAAGTAAGTATTCATTAACTTATATGTAAGTCAAAACAAACAATTAATGCTAAAACTTTTTCATTTTTCCCTTTCCTAGAATTAGTCTAATTCCTATAACTTTTCAATCTTATTAATAAAAGAATTATTATCTTATCCACTATATGTGGAGTTTTTTTAACTCCACAAGCAAAGTTAGGATGATAACATGTATTCTTTAAAAATATCAAGAAAATAAAAATAAATAAAATGAGACACATGTTATTATTTTAATCCCACTTGTAGAGTTAAAAACTCCATTAGCATTGAATAGGATAATAAATAATCTTAAAGTAAATTTAAGTACTATCTAATCCAAAAAATTTAAAAATATATAATTTCAATATTGTTTTTTTGGAAAACTAAATAAAATATTAGTTGATATTTAGTTATGTTATAAAATAAATAATTTTAATTTATTTGAAAATATTTTATTAACTAAATTGAAAATTATAAAAGTAAGCTATCAATATTATATATAGTATTTAATTATTTAAAATTATTATTTTTTAAATAAACAAAATTCATATATAAAACATATAAATTTACAAATATATTTTTTAACATATATATTTAATAGATAAAATTAATTCGATCATTGCACGAATTATTATGCTTTTAGATATAAATGTGTTATAATCATTCTTTTATATATGTATGTATGTATGTATGTATGTATGTATGTATGTATGTAAAATGCATATTTATAATTATACTTATTTAGTTCATTAACAAAAATCTACCCAAAATATTGCTCTAGCACTTGAAAATTTTAAAATATAATTTTTATTTTTATTTTAACATTTTTTTATATGCTTAATAATATTATTTATAATGTTTTCATTTTTTATTTTCCCCAATATTTGTTTATCTTATGTTTTGAATTTTATAAATTTTTAATCAAATTTTTAATTCTTTTATAATTGTATATCTTTAATATGTTATATGTATTTTATATAAGATTATTATTTAATACACTGTCAGTTGAGTTTTTAGACTTCACAAGCGGCCCTAAAATGATGATAAATACTCTTTATGAATATTAAAAAATAAAAAATAAATAAAGCAAAAGTATGTGTCATCATTTTAACGTTGTTTGTGAAGTTTACAAATCTCACTGACAGTGTATTGAATAATTATCATTTTATATATACTTTAAACATATAAATTAAATAATATTATTCTATATATTTACAAAATTAAATAATCAAAATTAATTCGTGCATTGTATGAGTAAAAGCTAATTTTAATAATATTTCAAGTGAACTTTATGTTCTTTTTGAGCTTTTTTTTTCATTTTTGGATTTTTTACGTATATTTTTGTATAATTTTAATATCATATTATCATATCATGTCTAAAATTATCAAAACTACTAAAATCCATATAATTATTAACTCTAAGAGCCAAATATAAGATATTGCATTATCATTCTTACAAAAATTTGGTTGAGGAATTCTCTAGTCAACCTATCTAGTCTTCCACACAACCTATTTACTAAAAAAATCTAAACCATGATATCCTCTTTTTATAACTATTATTCACAACCTATTTAAATCCATTTACCTATTTTACCCTCCTCTCAACCTAAACATTTCAGTCTCTTCATTTTTCAATCTTCAATTCTTCAATCTCTCTTGAATATCTCTCAAAATTGCAAGAGCCTGGAATAAAATCTTAGATCTCTTGAATTAAAGCTCTATTTGGTTCACTGAAAATGACTTTCAAAAAATTCATTTTTTGGAAAAACTGATATTTTCTGTTTTTTGGCTAATATGCTTAAAAATATTTTCTATTGTTTGGTTGTTTTGTTAAAAATCTACATTTCTATTAAATTAATTTTCTTCACATAATTAGCAATTTTAATAATATTTCTAAATCAATAATAATAAATATGAAAAAAAATGATTTAATAAAATTAAAATCATAATAATAATATTGTAATGAAATCCTTAAACTTATAATATAATAAAATAGTGTATATATTATTTTTACACAAAAAAATTCTAACTAAAGGTAAATTGCGCAAATAGATTAGACCCTATTTAAGGTAAACAAATTATCAACAAACCTAAAACAGTAAGCAGCTACAAAATCGAAATGCTTTGAGGTTCAAGTACAAATATTATTTCCATTTTAAATTAGATTGTTCAGATAATATGCATGTCCATGACGGAGGTGTTAGATGTTGACTCAAATTCTATTGGAATCAATTTGGATTCTAATAAAATTCTATTGGTTAGAGAATTACTTGGTGGTTAAATTTATTTAGAGATAAATATTCTTAATAGATTAGATTCTTTAGTGAATAGGAATTTTTAGTGATCAAGTAATTTGCCTCTATAAATATAAAGTGGGTCTTAACCTTTAGAGTGGGATTGAGAGAGATGTAATCACTATGTAATCTCTATGTGAGAGATGAGTTTGTAGGGATTTGGAAAAGAGTTGGAGAAAACACCGTGGAGTAAAAACTGGGTTTGTTTCGGGGCTTGAGCTTAGTATTTGTTTTAAGGTGTTTTGTACTCTTTGTAATCTTTATATTTTATAGTAGATTTTTCTCTCTTATCCGTAGATGTAGGTACTTGGGCTTAATCACTTTAAATCTTGTTTTTTGTGTGTTTGATTTAGTTTAGTATTAGTCTCATTCGTTTGTGGAATACGATTCTGCTTAAAAAAATCTCAACAGGAGGGATTGTCATTGAACTACACATAGTTTCATACAAATCTAAAAAATAACAAAAGAGAAGGCGACTATCTTGGCAAGTAAAGTGACTTTCGTTGCAGAGCTTAAGGGTAGAGGCAGCTACGGCCACTAAGGATTAGAGGAGTTTCCAGCACAGGGATCTATTTTGTTTGGATTTTCAAAGGATTTCGGCAAGATGGGATTCAATTTCAAAGGATGCCGACAAGAGAATCAGTAGCATCGAAAGAGATGAGGATCGACGGTGCTGGTAAATGCAGGTGCAGCGACGAAATGGGTTTGGGTTAGCAACTGTGTGGGTTTTATTCAAAGGATAAAGTGATGGTAGCAATCGTGTAGTTTAGGAAATTGTCTTCTGGTTTTCAAAATAGGAAGACAATTTCCTGAATTGTGAAAATATTTTTCGTCAACTTGAAGTCCATTTTCAGTTGCTACATTATTTTACGCCAACCAAACAACTGAAAATGTGAAAAATAATTTCCGAAAAATGAATTCGGAAAACCAAACGCAACCTAAGTTAGGATTTTATTGCATTTAAGGTTAAAAACAAAATTAATTCTTTGAGTTTTGAGTTATATTGACATTAACACTTAAAATTTTTCTAGAAAATTTCGATAATTTCGAAAATAAATTTTTGAGAGTAAAATTTGCTTCACGAAAACATTGCTTTGGTGGAGCATATGTCATGTGCCCACAGAAGCATTGCTTCCCAAATATTGTTTACCTAGGCAGCAAAAGTGCTCCACGAAAGCCAGGTCTTATTCTAGGAAAGTTATTTTTGGAAGTATCAAAATTCTTAAAATATAAGAATAAAATTGTATTTTTATTTAAAGGTATATTTTTATTAATTTTTATTAAATAAAATGTGTGGCTTATTTATTTGCAGGTGAATAAAACCCCTCAAATTGGCGGGTTGCAACATGTGATTGCCACGAAAACAATTTCTATTATTGCATGAATTGGAAAATTGGCAATTCGGTCCTGATGCTTGTCCAAAATTGGGCCAGTGGCATTGGGAATTAAGACTGCAGGATCCATGCATTCATATAAACAGTGTCATAGGCCCCAACCAATGCCCAATAATAATGTTAAAAAATCAGCTCTTAAGCCTAACTAAGCCTTCTGGGAGTCTTTAATTGGGACCATAAATTCCTTTTCAGGCCCACCCGCTCATAAGCTAGACATGTAATAATAATTCTATAAAGTCAGACATAAATACCATTTATTTATGGCATGAAGCAAAATAGCTTAGACTGATTAACAGTACAAAACCAAGAACATTTTCCTTAATTCAATCAAGCTTTACCATGAGATGGATTGACATTATAAAAATACAAAAATAATCAGTACAACATGCATAAGGCTAGTGCTTTTAAGTACCAAAGAGTCGGTAGTTATACAAAAGGTTAATAGAATAGTTATCTCTTGTTAATTTTTTTTGGAATAGTTATCTCTTGTTAATTAAAATTGAAAAACCGAGACAATTAATTAATTTACTTTGGAAGCACTCATCCTTAATTCCTTGTATATTATTATGTAGGTATTGGCAGAACCAAAGGTCAGCTGTTTTATTATTTTCGAAATCATTTAATTTTAAACTCAAATTCCACCTAATTAAACCATGAATTTCCATGTCCTAGACTTGTGGAGGTGTCGGCTTGTATCATATCATATATATATATCCTCATCTAATTGTAACAACCAATGTCCAATTAAGGGGTTATTAAGTTGGAGTCGAAAGTAAGAGGTAATTGTAAAAAAAAAAAAGAAAGAAGTAAGAACACGTGGACCAAACTCACATTACACTACATATGCATATGACAATAAAGATGTTGATTAGAGTTTTACTGGGGTCAAATCAAAAGTTTTGCGATCATTGGGGACAGGAAACTTTAATCAGAGATGTCTGCTTAGCTTTTTGATTAGACATGGAAGGGCTTTTCTTCTCAAGGCACCCTAATTGCAACTTTTGACCTGAAAAGCTAGTGGATTGGGCGCATGGATGGAGTCGCGAGGGACCATGGAATCTTGAAATTTCACACCTTAATAGAGGGGTTTGCAACTAGTTAATAACCTAAGTTTTAAGTTAAACCAAGGCAATTATGTGACAAGATACATCCCACTAGATTGACCCCAGGGAGAAAAGAAGCGTACAAATTAAAATATCATGACTTAATTTTGTTGAAATTTCTAATGCAACAGAAGTAAATGGCCAAAATTGCCCATGTCCTACATGTGGTCATTTGGAGACCGAGCAGCACGAAACTACCATGCCCTAGATGGTGAAGTCAGGCGGTAAGCTTGGAGGACTGGGTGGGGACAAGAATATTTGTTATATAATTTAAATGCAGACAAGAAAAAAATGAAAGGCAGGCAAAGGAGCTAATCATTTAGGGGAAGGATGAAGGGAAAGAAATGGGTTCCCAAAGCTTTACTTTCAATATCACTTGGTGATCATAGTCACGTGAAAAGAAAGCTTTATCGTTGGTTGAAATTGAAAAGGACCCCAATATATACCTGTAGGTAGTTTCCATTCCATATATATAAATATTCAATCACTCCCTTGTCTCCTAGTAGTTTCCATATATGACTTGCCGTTGCCATTGCCAATCCTCAATTAATTATATATTCAAGGTAAATAGGTAATGAGAGTTGCCGAAATTTAATTTCAATGTAATATGTATGACCAGCTGGCCTGGCCAGTCGACTGGGAGAAGCATGAATTTCAATCAGCTGTGGAAATGGAATTTTTGCAATCTATTTTGGAAAAGCGAAAACGGTGGCTGCTTTGCAATTGTATTTATTAATTAATGGCTGAACTGAAAACGAGGTAAAAAACAAAAGGCTTCTATTCAAAATCGACTCAATTAATGAATATCAAAATATAACAAATAGACAACGAGAAATCAGGTAAGAAATTTGTTTGAGCTCATGTATCTGATATCGATCAGTTGATTTATTAATTCAGTATTACCAACAGAAATTGGCCAAATACATTTATACTTACAATTGAAAGCTGGCTGGATTAAAAGATTAGATTTCAGGAGGACAATGGACGTAATTTAATTGTAAATAATTATATAACCAAGGATTTGGTCCAAAAGAAAGTTGATACGAAGCGAAAGGCGAGGTGTGGTTAACAAGTCGCGGACCAGGTGAGGGCACCGCCCCATCACAAGGATTTGGACAATAAATGGGAGGACATAGGCAAGGCAGTGCAATATATGTCGTGGAATTGGTGGCTTAGCTGTAGTCCAAAGTATAAATCAAATCAACCTCATCAGTCATCACCATTTATACTATTATAACAACAACAACAACAATAATACATGCAAATGCAAATTCAAATATACTACTATACATAAAAAATTTTTTCTAAAGATTTTCTACTTGACACCTTTTTTTTTTGTTTTTATGGTTATAAAATTACTAAAATTCTCTTTTAAAATTTAAAAGGTTTTCAATTTTTTTTTGCTTTAAATCTTTTATATTTTTCTTTTTTTCATTATTAAATATATATTTTTAATTAAAATAATATAATTTAAAATGATTTTTGATACACTTGACTTTTTTGTTTAATATTTTTCAAATTGTCAAGTTGCCCCTCAAAGATTAAAATATTTTGAGAATATTTTTATCTATTGTTCAAGCCTTTTATTTATAAATATTTTAAATTAAAAATAATATAATTCAAAATGATTTTTAAGAAAAAAAAATCAAATATGAATTCAATGAGGCGACTTTATTCGGTTATTTTTCATGTTCTAAAAATTATCAAATTGTCCCTTAAGAATTAAGAGGTTTTGAGGATATTTTTGCATTTTGCTTCATATCTCTACTAACTTTTTTAAAATTATTTTTTTTTCAAATATTTAAAATTTAAAATAATATATCTTTAGTTAATTTTTAAGACACTTGGCACTTTAGTTTTTTATTTAATTTTTTCAACTTATCACTTAAAAATTATTGAGGCCATTTTTGTTTTTTGATTTGGGCCATTTCTATTTTTTTATTTTTTTAAATATTTTAAATAAAAATAATATAATTTAGAATGATTTTTAAGAAAAATATTAAAATGTATATATAGTCAATGAATTTGATTTTTAAGAAAAATATACACTTAATAATTAAAATGAAATCTACACCTATATTTTAAAAGAATATCCTTTCGAGGTAATATTTGCTTTTATGAGTTGAATCAATAATTGATTTTTTTTTTGGGGTTTCGTGGAAATATGAGTTGAAAATTTGTTTGATAGATTTTTGTTTGGTAGAAATAAATGAACCAAAATTTTGTTTTAATAAATTAAAATTAATCCCTAAGGGTCCTCGAGCGCCTCATTTATGTTGCGCACACTTTCACTATAAGTAAACAAGTCCAATAAAGATATAGCTCACTTAATTTTATTTCATGTTTTACAAACATGATCATTTTATATATATGATGTACTGACAGTGTATAAATTTCATACATTGTCAATGCATCAGAGATTGACACTTCATCAATAAGTTTTTATTATGAGCAAAGTAAAAAAAATTATCTGTATTTATTTTTAAAGGCTTTATTTTCTTTAATTTGCATATGGATAAAGTGTCAAACTTTAGTATATTTACAGTGTATAAAAACTATATACTGTTTATGCATCATATGCAAACCCATATGTAGACACCTAATTTTGTCCGAATTTACAAATCATTTTGATAAATTTAATACTTATCATTTGCCTATTTTAGATTTTGGGCTTCATTGATCCAGTCCAATTCAAATTAAGGTATGAGATTCAATGCCCATTAAAATGGGCTAAATTCGGTTTTATTTTTATTTTATTTTCATTTTTTATTTTTCTTATTTTATTTTGTTTTATCTTTTATTTATATATTTTGCTGTTATTTGTATTTTGTTGTTATTATTATTATTATTATTATTATTATTATTATTATTTTATATATATTTGTATTTGTTTTTATTTTTATTATTTGTTTTATTATTATTATTATTTATATTATTACTATTATTATTTTTATATTATTATTTTTATATTTATATTTATTTTTATTTTCTTTGTCCAATCTGTCCATCAACCAGCCGCTGGTGCCTCCACCCTTTCACTAACCTTGTCCATCAGCTACATCACTCTGCCATTCTTCCCCATTCCAATAACAAACACCCTAATTTTCAATCTTGAATGTTAAAATCCAGAGGACAAAAGCCAAGAATTGGACAAAGAAAGGCTGTCCAATTCGATTAAAATCACCACTGAACCTAGCCTTAGCAGCTCCTCTGATCTTAGCCATCGATCACCATCCTCGATCACCCAAAAACAGAAACCCTCAAACACCATCACCCTTACCACCGAAACCCCCTAAACATCACCCTCACCATCGAAATCCCAAACAACCCCAACACCAACCACTGCCTAACCCACCAAACGGCCTCCCAAGCCTCCATTCTAGGCCACCATCGAACACCCCAACACAAAGCCCCTGCAAGAAACACACATCCGCACAACCAACGACCAGCCACCAATCAGCCTACAAACACACACAACAGCCATCAACGACCTACCCAAACACTACCTAGACCAGTACTCAGCATCACTGTCAAACCATCACCATCATTACCAAAAAAATACAAACCTGAGACCCCTAAAATCCCAGATCTAAAGCCTTAACCCCAAAAATCATCCTCGGCTTCCTAAAAAAAAAAAGAAACAAAGCCACAACAAAACCAACATCCAACAGATCGACCAAAAAAGAAAACCCCGAAATCCGGAACCCCCAGAACCTAAACCTAGATCTAAGATCCAACCATCTGCAAAACAAAAAACAGCAGCCCCAACAACAAAAAAAAGAAGAAAAAAAAAGAAAAAAGAGATGGTTTCGGGGAGTTCAGATCGAGGGGGTTAGGAAGGGTTTTTGGTAAAACAGAGGCCAGATTCGAGTAGAGGAGGTAAAAAGCTTAGGAAAAGGGGAAGCTTTGGGGTTTTTGTCGCCGGCGAGCGGCGGTTGGCGGTGGCGGACGGTGGTGCCAGCGACGGCTCCGGCCGGATTCTGGGTAAAAAGGCAGAGAGGGGAGAGAGAGTTTTTTGGAATTTTTTTGGTGAAATTTGATAAAGTGAAACAAAAAAAATAAAAAAAAGGGTATTTATAGAAAAACAAAACTACGCCGTTTTGAAGCCCTTGGGTCCGCGTGCTGCCCCGACCAGGATCCATCCGGGCGACCCGATCCGACCTGCGCCGGCCTATTTCGCTTCAGGCCCAACTCCCCTTCCAAGGCCCAATCAGCAGCCCCATTTGTGCTTGGATTTTGGGTCCAATTTGTGGTATATTTTTTTATTAAATATAATTGATTATTACTATTTATTTATTATTTTTGTTATTATTTATTGCTATTTTATTTATTATTCATGCATATTTATTAAAGAAATTTATGTCTTGTTGTTGATTTGTTTTTTTTATCTACTAAGAATAATATAATTTCAATTAATTTTATTAAAAAAAAGAAGAAAGAAAAGAAAAAAGAAGAAAAAAATTAAATAAAATTTTCCGATGATGGGATGTTACGGAAGTCACAAGTAGTGATTCCTAACTGATCCCTAGGTGAGAAGAGTTGTACTAAATGTTGCCAAAAGTATTGGAATATTTAGTATGATTTTTCAATAATTTTTTGTTAAAAATAAAAATAAGTTTTTAAAAGAAACTTAATAATAAATTTTAAATTTAATTAAACATATTTCCGATGATGGGATGTTACGAAACTCACAAGTAATGATTTCTTAACTGATCCCTAGGTGAGAAGAGTCATACTAAATGTTACCAGAGTATTGGGATACTTAGTATGATTTTTCAATAATTTATCTTTTATTTAAAATAAAAATAAATAAGTTTTTTTAAAAAAGAAAATTGAAAAAGGAAATTAATAATAAAAAATTAAATTTAATTAAATATTTGCCCGATGATGGGATGCTACGGAAGTCACAAGTAATGATTCCTAGCTGATCCCTATGTGAGAAAAGTCGTACTAAATATTGTCAAAAGTATTGAGGTATTTAGTATGATTTTTCAATAATTTAAATTTTTTAAAATAAAATTGAATTTTTAAAATTAATAATAAAATTAAAATTTAATTAAATGAAAGTCCGATGATGGGATGTTATGGAAGTCACAAGTAGTGATTCCTAACTGATCCCTAGGTGAGAAGGGTCCTACTAAATGTTGCCAAAAGTATTGGAATATTTAGTATGATTTTTCAATAATTTAATTTTTTTGTTAAACATAAGAATAAATAATTTTTTACAAGAAAATAGAAAAAGGAAAATAATAATAAAATTTAAATTCGATTGGATAAATCATCCGATGATGGGATGTTACGGAAGTCACAAGTAGTGATTCCTAGCTGATCCCTAGGTGAGAAGAGTTGTACTAAATGTTGCCAAAAGTATTGGAATATTTAGTATGATTTTTCAATAATTTAAATTTTTATTAAAAATGAAAACAAATAAGTTTTTTTTAAAACAAAGAAATATAAATAAATAAACAAATAAATAATGAAATTCAAAATCAAAAAATTCATTTGCATTATTTTATCTGTTTGCTTCATATGCATTCATTTAATTTTCGAAATGGGTGTGAATCCTTCCGATGATGAGATTCTATAGAAGTCACAAGTAGTGATTCTTTAGAAATCTCTAGGTGAGGAGAATTATTTCAAATGTTGCCAAAAGTATTCGGATATTTGATTTAATTCTTCAATAAAAGGAGTTCATGTTTGTTTTCAAAATAAAACTTATTTTAAAATATATAATAACTTTTTATTCAATTATACAAAAAATGTGAATCTTTCGAGGATGAGATTCTGTAGAAGTCACAAGTAGTGATTCTTAAGAAATCTCTAAGTGAGGAAAATTATTTCGAATGCTGCCAAAAGTTTTGGAGTATTCGATTTAATTATTTAATACAAAAGGGTTCACACTCACTTTCGATAAACAAAATTTAACTTTTTTTTTAAAATGAAAAATAATTTTGATAAATAATAAAATGCTTCAAAAATGGAATAAAAAGAAATTAATTTTAAATATTAAGTTAAGACCATTTTATTAAAACCAAAGGATAACACATGATTATTATGGTACCGTTTTTTAACGGGCGTCGTGGGGGTGCTAATCCTTCTCCACGCGTAACCGTACTCCCGAACCCAACTTTGTTTTCGCAGACCAAAAATTATCTTTCTAATAAAACTTAATTTATTTTGAGATTTTGTTAAAAAGATAAATATTTTAGGTGGCCAATCACACCTAGTCAAAAAAGATTGGTGGCGACTCCTTTTTGTTTTTAAACGTTTTTTTTTCAAAATCGTCGAGCGCGAAGCCGTTATGACAGCTTGGCGACTCCGCTGGGGACGCTTTTAGAGGGTCAAGCCATTCATTAATCATGTGTTATCCAAAGTTTTAATTTAATAGTCTTGATTGATATTTAAACTTAATTCACTTGGATTTTGAAAATAATTTTGTTTGCATTTGCATTTTATGTTATTTATTCTATGTTTTATATTTGTATATACTTGTTGTTAATAAATTGTTGAGACATTTAGGATAGAGATAATAATTTAATTTGAGTTTGATGTGTTCCCTCGTACACACACTTGCACTTGCATTTGCATAACATGAGCTCTATACCCGGGTTCCGTCCTTCTTAGGAGGGAGTAGAGTACCTTTGCTCTCGTGAGGTGATCACCTCCGCAATGGCAATCGAAATACTCCCACTCAAATTAAATCTTACTAATCCAGTGTGGATGACAGTAAGGTATAATTTGGGAACCTTTTTACCTTTTAGAGACCCAACCCAGCATGTAAAGGAACCTGAGAAGCCGATCCTAGCTAGAGCCATCTCCAATTTTCTCAGAAATTATCCTAAGATTAGGACACATGAGGGAACATTTTTACTATTTTCTTCATATCATAACTCTAATCATTTTTCAAACTCGTATTTTCATAAAATCAAGATATATATATTTTTTATGTTATTCTCAAATAAAATTTCATAATTTTACAATTTTAAAGAATAAAACAAAGATTTACTCGATTTTTCCTTGTTGTCTAAAAATAACAGGAAAATATACCTTCATTCTCTAATACCACAAAAAAAAAATACATTTTTTTGGAACTTATGCATACACATAAAATTTTTTACATTATCACATTTCTTCAAAAAATAAAAAGGGAAGTTAAAGAAAATAAATTATGGTGTGAAAATAAGATTTTTTTCTTTTAAATAAAAATAGAGAAAGCAAAAAGAAAAATCTATTTTTTAAAAGAAAAAAGGGAAATCATCAAACTCTAAAAAAAAAAGAGAAAAGAATTTATTCATTGAACTTAAATAAGAGAAAATTTTGATTCTTTTATTCTTAAATTTTAGCATGGCATATCTCATTACATCACATAATAAGGAGGACATTTATCTTTTTAGGTTAAAGGAGGTCAGAAGCATGGGAGATCAATTAGAAGCTAGACTTACTGCTTTAGAGAATAATCAAGAGGAGTTTGGACATGACATACGGGAGATAAAGGGGAAGCTAGGTAAGATAATGAAGATGCTTGAAAGCCTTGGAGAGACTAAAGTGGTTCATCCTCAAGGCTCATCGTCATTTCCAAGACAACTACACGTTGAATCATCAGCCAGTGGAGACCAATCGACTCTTCATGAAATGGCTAGCCAGGGAAACTCCGATGCTCTCAACTGTCCAGACGATGACCCCGTGGTAGAAGAGGCTATGAAAAGGGTGAAAAGGGTAATGGATGAACTTAAGGGCCTTACAACTAAAGCTGAACCTTATGGCCTCAAACAATCCATACCAAGTAGGCCATTACAAAACCCTAATCTTCATCAGCCACCTATCCAAGCACTCCAAACATGACCTACTTTTGTTCGACCTCCCCAAATTGGTCCACAACCAAACTTTTATCCTCGACCTACTTTTCAACCTCATGTTCAAGCTTTTGGAACAGGATCTCCTAGTCTCGCCCAACCTTTACATATCTGTTCGTCTATGAACCCATATGCTCATGCCAATTCTATTCGACCATCTTTTCAGCAAATCCTTAACGCCCTAGCTTTGGCGCCACCACCTACTCAAGTTAAAAATCAAACTCTTGGCCAAAAACAATCCAAGAAGATGAAGCGCACGCAGCTTGACCCTTTACCCATAACATATGGCAAACTTTTCCCCTATCTGCTTGAAATGCACCTTATTGCCCCTGTATTCTTAAAACCCTTGGAGCCTCCGTACCCAATATGGTACAACGCAAATGCAAGATGTGAGTACCACGCAGGAAATATTGGGCATTCCATCGAAGATTGTAAGGCTTTCAAGTATAAGGTGAAGGGATTGATTGACGCAAAATTGCTCGATATAGGGGAAGTGGTCAGCCAGGAATTTGCCATGCTTGATTAGAGTTTAGAGGGTGAAAGGGACAGCTGTTGTGGGGAAATTTCTTTTTGAAGGTTTTGAATGTTCGGGGCATTAGAATAGTAGGGGGTTTAGTAAGGAATTTTTTTTGAATCTTTTAACAATTCCTTTATGTAAACAATTCCTATGTGAATATGAATGTTACAAGGTTTTATAAGTTTGCATTCACTTCATTCATATGTGCATAATACGATTTTGACAGAAGAATAATAAGGCTAACAATAACTGTTTCAAAAACAAAAAAAACAAATGATCAAAAATTTTCAGTTTATAATATTTTTTCTTTCTTTTGGTGGGTGATTTGTGATATTGTAAAATAATAACAAGATTGAAACTTCTTTTACATGTAGATATACAATTTCAATACAATGAAAGCTTCATATTAACATGGCAAGCATGACATTTAATTCAGGGTTCTGTTGGATTAGGTGTCAAGTGGCTCGAACATTGAAAAGCTTTAGAGAGGGTTTTGGACCATGGAAGAAACAGAGATGATTCGAATGGAAAGGATGGAAAAAGCACAGCAAGAGATAAGAGAACAATTATCACATATGGCAGCTTTATTGGAAAGGTGGAATAACGGAAAAGAAACGATGGGAGGACTAGCTACTCAAGAGGGGCATCAGTTGCGAAATGCTGAGGATTCTTTTTGTCCAATTAACAGTGGCTCACGAGAAACCCAAACGTCTTAGGAGCCACGAGCAATGCCCATCAAAGATTATGTATGCCCTAATATGCCATCTTCAGTCGACCCTAGTCGGTTTCAAGTGCATGAGACTCCTACAATGAACCCCCTCGAACCAACTCATATTGGCAATTTGGATAGTCACAAAGATCAAGGGATGCCACAAGTGAAAGAAGGTTCATGTTCCCGACGAAAGATAGAGCTTATAGAAGAAAGGCTTCGAATTGTTGAAGGAGTGGATTTTCATGGGTCTTTGGATGCAACTAGATTATCTCTAGTACCTGGTGTGATCATTCCTTTAAAGTTCAAAGCCCCAGAATTTGAGAAGTACGATGGGACTACATGCCCGAAAGCCCATATCACTATGTACTGTCGAAAGATGGCAGCACATGTGCATGATGACAAACTGTTGATCCATGTTTTCCAAGATAGCCTTAAAGGATCTGCTGCTAGGTGGTATACACAGTTGGGCAGGGGCGATGTTCACTCATGGGAAGATTTGGCAAGGACATTCGTCACCCAATATAAGCATATTGTGGATCTGGCCCCAGATCGTTTATCTTTGCAAACCATGGAGAAGAAAGCTACTGAAGGCTTTAGAGAATATGCCCAGAGATGGAAGAATGTTGCTACTCAAGTCCGGCCTCCTCTCACCGAAAAAGAGACTGCATCGCTGTTTCTTAGTACCCTCCAGGCACCATATTATGATAGGATGATTGGGAGTGTTACTAAGCATTTTGCTGACATGGTAGCCTCCGGAGAGATGATTGAGAATGCAGTTAAGAGGGGCAAGATCAAGATAGATGAAATTGCTGATAACAAGTCAGAAAGAATGGAAGAAGAAGTGCAAGTTGTGACATTCGAGGGGCAATTTCCCAAAAACTCCACTCTGCATCATCCCTATTTGCTGTACCCATCGTACCATCCAACCTTGAACAATGTTTCCTGTGATCCTTATCTTTATTCACCAATCCCACAACCAGGATTCCAAGCAAACTCTTACTCCCCAGTAATTGCTCACTCACCTACCTTTGTGACTAATCCTAGAGCTCGACCTGTCCAATAACCAATAAACAACAGAAAAAGATCGAGAAGCAACCAAGGAAAAATTCCTATCTTAATTTATGATCTTGCCTTTTCTAGTGAAAAACCAATATTTGACCCCTGTTTCTTTGAGAACAGCCTCAAACCTATTGTCCAAGAGTTATGATCCGAATAGTAGATGTGACTATCACATGGGGGCAATCGGGCATTCAACAGAAAAATGTAGGCAATGGAAGGAAAGGGTTGAAGAGCTTATCAATGGGGGAATCTTGTCTCAGGAACTTATGGATCAGTGGAAGTCCACTTTGATGCAAAGTTAGGTCATGATGAGAAACTAGATTGGAAGAAACTGAAATGTCAAGATTTTAGAGTTTGTGCTTTGTTGGAAAATGCTTTGTTAGTTCCATTGGCTGAAATGACAGTTGTATGAGCATAACTTTTCGCATTATTTGTTTTCCATTGGCATGTGACAAGAATGTTTCTTTTCTTCACATTAAGGATAAAAATGATTCTAAGAAAATTGGTGATTACTATCAAAGATGAATGTTGTAAATCATTCATGAATCATACCTTAACAAAACCTGAGTCATTCGAGACCCAAAAGGCTAAATTGGGGCATAAGATTTTGAAAGTTCGATTTGTTTTCCATTTGACCATGACAAGGCTTCATTATTAATGATTTTCAAAGAAATGACGAACTTGCAAAACCTTTTGAGAATAATTTGGAAATCAATTATTGACAATTTCGAAGATTTTGGATATTGGCAGTTTGATATTTGACAAGATCATTTGGGAATTTTGAAATACAGTTCCACCTTGATTCATATACAAATCTCGAACTCTTTAATTATGTACCTCCGAGATGCTTATTGCCCATGATTTGGAGCAAGATAGCACAAAAAAACAAAAAAACAAAAAAACCAAAGTTGAGGATTTTTCACTGTTGTCCATCTATACAATACCTTGAGTTACGCGTCACCTTTTTCCTTAAATGACGATGTCGTGTGTGAAGTCAAGCTCTGTCATATCAAAGTGTTGCATTAAAAAAATGAGAAAAGAGAAAAAAAAAGAAGAAAAAATGAAATTGGTCGTGACACCGTGCAAACATGATATTCAGATGATTTCAAAAGCCAAAGGAAAAACTTGTCCTAAGAATTGCTTTTCAATATAAGCATCTTAATTTGAGATGATGAATGACCGTCTTTCCTATTTCATTCGCAAATATAAACATTATCCTTTTGCTACCCCTTTTGAGCCTGATAATTTCTTTCACAATAAACCTCTTCCAAGGATCACCCTCCACACCGGAGGGCATGTTCAGAAAATATCTCTTCAAAGAAAACGAATGATTAAACTTTTGTTTTCAATCAAATAAGATCCACTATGTTTTTGAAATCTTGGACATGAATTAATGAAAAAAAGAAAAGAAGAAAAAAATGAAATGAAAAAAAAGAAGAAGAGAAAGAAGAAAGGATACATGTGAAAGTACACAAAGAAAGGTGACTCAAAGAATGAAAAGGATTTTGAAAAAAAAGAGAAGAAGAAGAAGAAGAAGAAGAGATACATGGAAAAGTAGAAAAAGAAAGGTGCTTCGAAGAATGAAAATGATAGACATCCATATGAGAAAAAATGATCCTTGGATTGATCACCCTTAAACAACATTTTGGGTCTGTTTATCCATTCTTTCAAAACCCTGAACCATGGCCTACATTACGTACTTAAAAGTCCATTTTGATCAAATATGTATGCTTGTATTAAAGAGCTCTTCTTTGGAAAATTCTTGCCATCATCTGATTTGGATGAAATCTGAATTTTTGAATGCATGGTGGAACAATAAAAAATGCAAAAAAAAAACAAAAACAAAAAGAAGCAAAAAAAAAGAAAGAGTGCAACTCTAGGGTGAAAACCCGAAAAGGGCAGTCTAGAGCAAACAATGAACTCTTAGAGCAACAAATCAAGCAGTGACACGAATTGAAAACATGGAAAAGGAACCAATAGTCCTTGAGAAATCCTTAAGATATCCAAAGATTCTGATATCACTTGATTGCCCGACATTTTTCTAAAAAGTTTGAACCTTTCTTCCTGTACATACTTTTCCCAAACAAAAAGGACCTCAGTCATTCATATCTCATCTTGGCATCTGTAGAACGCCATTATTCGAGAATTTAAGAGATTGTCGAACCAAGTTGTAAATATTTTGTTTCTTTTCTCATTCAAAACTTTGTTCCAAAAAAAAGAGAAAAAAGAAAAAAAGTGATGGTATTTTAAGAAAACCATTTTGAAAAAAAAACCATTATTTTTTGGATAAGTGGCAAAATATTCTCCAAACAGAATATCCTGGTGCACCAAAACTTTCAATTGTCCAGTTGAAAAGATCCGAATAAGATTTATGTCACTCATCTTGAAAAGTAATAATTAATTTTTCGATCAAGTATCACTTGTGAAATTTGGATTCATTCCCCCTGGAAAATTGTTATGTGGAAAATTTTTAGCGCTTTTCGTCAACAGGCTATGATGAGGTACAAGAACTATGCAGAAAGGGGAAATGGAAAGGAATTTTCATGATCATGTTGGGGCAAAGAAGATAAAAAGGACAAATGATGTACCTCTTTGACAAGATAGAGTTTCAAAGTTGGAGAATGCGCAGAATTGAGTGCCATGCATATATTCATATATATACAATATCATACAGCATCAACATTGAAAGTTTTTGTATAAAATTTTGAGATTAAAACGCGTTTCTCAAGCTAAGGGCTCGACACCATTCAATCAAAATTTTGAAGGTTATGCAACCTTTTTTCAAAACAAAAAAAGTTAAGTTTATTCATGATAAAGAAATTTTCAAATCCAGTTTGATTAGTGCTATGTTTAATTAAGGTTGAAAAATGATTTTCAAAAATTTCAAATAAATTTCAAGTCCTCCGGGCACAAAATTCCAAATCCTCCGGGCACAAAATTCCAAGTCCTCCGGGCATAAATCTCAAGTCCTCCGGGCACAATTCTAAGACCTCCGGGCATAAATTTCAAGTCCTCCGGGCACAAAATTCCAAGTCCTCCGGGCATAAATCTCAAATCCTTCGGGCACAATTCTAAGACCTCCGGGCATAAATTTCAAGTCCTCCGGGCACAAAATTCCAAGTCCTCCAGGCATAAATCTCAAGTCCTCCGGGCACAATTCTAAGACCTCCGAGCATAAATTTCAAGGCCTCCGAGCACAAAATTCCAAGTCCTCCGAGCATAAATCTCAAGTCCTCCGAGCACAATTCCAAGTCCTCCGAGCATAAATTTCAAGTCCTCCGGGCACAAAATTCCAAGTCCTCCGGGCATAAATTTCAAGTCCTCCGGGCACAAATCTCAAGTCCTCCGGGCACAAACATAAAACCTCCGGGCAACAATCCCAAGTCCTCCGGGCACCAATCTCAAATCTTTCAGGTACAAATTCTAAGTTATTCGAGTATGGTTTCGAAATTCTTTAGATGTAATCTTAAAGTCGTTGATTAATGTTAAAGTGAAGAGCCTTTAGTAAGAGAAATATTGTTAAGTATGTATATATTTTTGTGTATATATATTTTTTTTGAAAAAAAAAAGAGAAAAGAAGAAAAAGAAATTCAAAAATAAGAAAATGCAAACTTCAAAAAAAAAGAGAGAAAAAAAAAGAAGAAGAAGAAAAACAAAAAAACAAAACAAAAAAGCTATTAATTAAAGTTTCATTGCCTCTGCTGCAAGAGGAGCATTTTCAGAAATTTTTAAAGTTTCATAGCCTCTGCTGCAAGAGGAGCACATTCTCAGAAAAATTTAAAGTTTCCTCGCCTCTACTGCAAGAGGAGCTTTTCAGGAAGAATTTTTAAAGTTTCATAGCCTCTGCTGCAAGAGGAGCACATTTCAAGAAGAATTTTAAAGTCTGATTGCCTCTGTTGTAAGAGGAGCACATTCCAAAAAAAAAAGAAGAAGAAGAAAAAAAAAGAAAAAAAGAAGGAAGAAGAAGAAGAGAGAAAAAAAAACACAAACAAAAAAGAAGAAAAAAAATTAGGTCTTAAGCCGGACAAAATTGTTGTCTTTAGTCTTTGCTCTATTCCTGATTCTCAGCAATAAGCAAAGAGGGGCAGCTGTAGACACCTAATTTTGTCCGAATTTACAAATCATTTTGATAAATTTAATACTTATCATTTGCCTATTTTAGATTTTGGGCTTCATTGATCCAATCCAATTCAAATTAAGGTATGAGCTTCAATGCCCATTAAAATGGGCTAAATTTGGTTTTATTTTTATTTTATTTTCATTTTTTATTTTTCTTATTTTATTTTGTTTTATCTTTTATTTATATATTTTGTTGTTATTTGTATTTTTTGTTGTTATTATTATTATTATTATTATTATTATTATTATTATTATTATATATTTGTATTTGTTTTTATTTTTATTATTTGTTTTATTATTATTATTATTATTTATATTATTACTATTATTACTTTTATATTATTATTATTATTTTTATTTTTATTTTTATTTTTATTTTTATTTTCTTTGTCCAATCTGTCCATCAACCAGCCGTCGGTGCCTCCACCCTTTCACTGACCCTGTCCATCAGCTACATCACTCTGCCATTCTTCCCCATTCCAATAACAAACACCCTAATTTTCAATCTTGAATGTTAAAATCCAGAGGACAAAAGCCAAGAATTGGACAAAGAAAGGCTGTCCAATTCGATTAAAATCACCACTGAACCTAGCCTTAGCAGCTCCTCTAATCCCGGCCATCGATCACCATCCTCGGTCAACCCAAAACAGAAACCCTCAAACACCATCACCCTCACCACCAAAACCCCCTAAACATCACCCTCACCACCGAAATCCCAAACAGCCCCAACACCAACCACTGCCTAACCCACCAAACGGCCTCCCAAGCCTCCATTCTAGGCCACCATCGAACACCCCAACACAGAGCCCCTGCAAGAAACACACATCCGCACAACCAACGACCAGCCACCAATCAACCTACAACCACACACAATAGCCATCAACGACCTACCCAAACACTACCTAGACCAGTACTCAGCATCACTGTCAAACCATCACCATCATTACCAAAAAAATATAAACCCAAGACCCCTAAAATCCCATATCTAAAGCCTTAACCCCAAAAATCATCCTCGGCTACCTAAAAAAAAAAAGAAACAAAGCCACAACAAAACCAACATCCAACAGATCGACCAAAAAAGAAAACCCCGAAATCCGAAACCCCCAGAACTTAAACCTAGATCTAAGATCCAACCATCTGCAAAACAAAAAACAGCAGCCCCAACAACAAAAAAAAAGAAGAAAAAAAAGAAAAAAAGAGATGGTTTCGGGGAGTTCAGATCGAGGGGGTTAGGAAGGGTTTTTGGTAAAACAGAGGCTAGATTCGAGTAAAGGAGGTAAAAAGCTTAGGAAAAGGGGAAGCTTTGGGGTTTCTGTCGCCGGCAAGCGGCGGTCGGCGGTGGCAGACAGTGGTGCCAGCGGCGGCTTCGGCCGGATTCTGGGTAAAAAGGCAGAGAGGGGAGAGAGAGTTTTTTGGAATTTTTTTGGTGAAATTTGATAAAGTGAAACAAAAAAAATAAAAAAAAGGGTATTTATAGAAAAACAAAACTACGCCGTTTTGAAGCCCTTGGGTCCGCGTGCTGCCCCGACCCGGATCCATCCGGGCGACCCGATCCGACCTGCGCCGGCCTATTTCGCTTCAGGCCCAACTCCCCTTCCAAGGCCCAATCAGCAGCCCCATTTGTGCTTGGATTTTGGGTCCAATTTGTGGTATATTTTTTTATTAAATATAATTGATTATTACTATTTATTTATTATTTTTGTTATTATTTATTGCTATTTTATTTATTATTCATGCATATTTATTAAAGAAATTTATGTCTTGTTGTTGATTTGTTTTTTTATCTACTAAGAATAATATAATTTCAATTAATTTTATTAAAAAAAAGAAGAAAGAAAAGAAAAAAGAAGAAAAAAATTAAATAAAATTGTCCGATGATGGGATGTTACGGAAGTCACAAGTGGTGATTCCTAACTGATCCCTAGGTGAGAAGAGTTGTACTAAATGTTGCCAAAAGTATTGGAATATTTAGTATGATTTTTCAATAATTTTTTGTTAAAAATAAAAATAAGTTTTTAAAAGAAACTTAATAATAAATTTTAAATTTAATTAAACATATTTCCGATGATGGGATGTTACGAAACTCACAAGTAGTGATTTCTTAACTAATCCCTAGGTGAGAAGAATCATACTAAATGTTACCAGAGTATTGGGATACTTAGTATGATTTTTCAATAATTTATCTTTTATTTAAAATAAAAATAAATAAGTTTTTTTAAAAAAGAAAATTGAAAAAGGAAATTAATAATAAAAAATTAAATTTAATTAAATATTTGCCCGATGATGGGATGCTACGGAAGTCACAAGTAGTGATTCCTAGCTGATCCCTAGGTAAGAAGAGTCGTACTAAATATTGTCAAAAGTATTGAGGTATTTAGTATGATTTTTCAATAATTTAAATTTTTTAAAATAAAATTGAATTTTTAAAATTAATAATAAAATTAAAATTTAATTAAATGAAAGTCCGATGATGGGATGTTACGGAAGTCACAAGTAGTGATTCCTAACTGATCCCTAGGTGAGAAGGGTCCTACTAAATGTTGCCAAAAGTATTGGAATATTTAGTATGATTTTTCCATAATTTAATTTTTTTGTTAAACATAAGAATAAATAATTTTTTACAAGAAAATAGAAAAAGGAAAATAATAATAAAATTTAAATTCGATTGGATAAATCATCCAATGATGGGATGTTACGGAAGTCACAAGTAGTGATTCCTAGCTGATCCCTAGGTGAGAAGAGTTGTACTAAATGTTGCCAAAAGTATTGGAATATTTAGTATGATTTTTCAATAATTTAAATTTTTATTAAAAATGAAAACAAATAAGTTTTTTTTTTAAAAACAAAGAAATATAAATAAATAAACAAATAAATAATGAAATTCAAAATCAAAAAATTCATTTGCATTATTTTATCTGTTTGCTTCATATGCATTCATTTAATTTTCAAAATGGGTGTGAATCCTTCCGATGATGAGATTCTATAGAAGTCACAAGTAGTGATTCTTTAGAAATCTCTAGGTGAGGAGAATTATTTCAAATGTTGCCAAAAGTATTCGGATATTTGATTTAATTCTTCAATAAAAGGAGTTCATTTTTGTTTTCAAAATAAAACTTATTTTAAAATATATAATAACTTTTTATTCAATTATATAAAAAATGTGAATCTTTCGAGGATGAGATTCTGTAGAAGTCACAAGTAGTGATTCTTAAGAAATCTTTAGGTGAGGAAAATTATTTCGATTGCTGCCAAAAGTATTGGAGTATTCGATTTAATTATTTAATACAAAAGGGTTCACACTCACTTTCGATAAACAAAATTTAACTTTTTTTTTAAAATGAAAAATAATTTTGATAAATAATAAAATGCTTCAAAAATGGAATAAAAAGGAATTAATTTTAAATATTAAGTTAAGACCATTTTATTAAAACCAAAGGATAACATATGATTATTATGGTACCGTTTTTTAACGGGCATCGTGGGGGTGCTAATCCTTCTCCACGCGTAACCGTACTCCCGGACCCAACTTTGTTTTCGCAGACCAAAAATTATCTTTTTAATAAAACTTAATTAATTTTGAGATTTTGTTAAAAAGATAAATATTTTAGGTGGCCAATCACACCTAGTAAAAAAAGATTGGTGGCGACTCCTTTTTGTTTTTAAACGTTTTTTTTTCAAAATCGTCGAGCGTGAAGCCGTTACGACACCATATATATATATATATATATATATATATATATATATTATAGTGTTTTTATGTTAAATTGATGAAAAACTTTATTTTGGAATTTGTTATAATAACTATTAAAATATTTTTAAGTTGAAGAATTAAAGTGTAAGGAAATTCTTACAACTTATTCAAATAAAAAAATAATTTCAAATGGCCATAAAAATAAAATTCATTGTTATTATCAAAATTAAGAAAATTTTTTAATTTGTTACATAAATGAAATCTATAAACTATAACAAAAGGAATCTCATGAACATCATATTGACATCTGTCAATTTTTTTTCTTTTCTATATTGAATTGGTTTTATACATACATACAATTTCTATATTGCTTTAGTTTGATAAAAATCATGGCACAACATGGGTTAATATATTAGTGGGTATAAAAATTATCCCTTAATGAGTGAGTGATTACCACATGACATTTTATTATCCAACAATTTTTTATTTTTTAAATTTATAATTAGTTTTAATTTTTTTCTTAAAATTAAAATATTAAAAATAAATTTAACCAAGTGGTAGTTTTAGTTTCTTATGTGATGTTTTTTAATTGAAATAAAAATATTTATTTTTAAATTTTTTAATGCTAAAATACTGAAAATACGAAAAAAAATAAACTTACTATGAAGAGAAGAGAGATAATGAAAAATCCAAACAAAAAATATTTGAAAAAAATTAAATCAAATGTTTACATTTTTTTCTTTTATAAATACTATTGTTATTTTTTTCAAAGTTAAAATAAAAAAAAAAGAAGCAAAAGATTTGAAAAGCAGAGAGAAAAAAATTAAAATTCAAAGAATATTTTTTAAGGAACTAAATCAACTATTCATGTTAAAAAAATATTCTAAAATATTTATTAAATTTTTAAAAAAATTCAAATCAAATATCCAAAATTTTTAATTTGCAAAAATTCGAATAAAATACTAAAATTCAAATACCAAATATCCAAAAAATTCAATTCAAATCATAATTTCTTTTTTATTTGTATAAGATCAAATTTAAAAAATTACAAAACTATAAAAATCTAATAAATATTAGAAATAATATAAAAATTTCAAAAAATGATAAAATTATAATATAAAGCAAAAAATTCCAAAAATTAAACTTTTTAAACTTAAGCACAAATAAACACAAAAAAATATAAAAAATAAATCTACGAATAAAAAACTTAAAAAAAATTCTTTGATTATGAAAATCACAGGCTACAAAAGAGAAAAAAAGATAATAAATAAATAATTTTAATATTAAATACTTAGAAACTATGATAAATAAAAAGAAAAGTGGTGGTGAGGATTAGTTTAATCTAAATTTATCTTGACGCATACAAACTAGGATCAAACTGAATAAAAATTTAAATATTTCATAAGCTTTTTTTTGTCTATTTAATATCCTAACTTTGTGTTAAAATTTTATTTTATTTTAAATAAAAAATAAATAAAATGATTAGTTGATAAATTAAATATTATTATTTTCATTTATTAAATTAATATTTTTAAAATACTTATCTTGATTTATTATTTTTTTAATAATATTTATAATAATTGTTTTTCTAAGAAAGAAAAACCCCCAAGCGAAGCATGGGCATTGTCCTAGTTCAAATAAATGCAAACCAAGATTGAAGACAGCAACGTACTCTCTTCGGACCTTTCCTTTTCCCCATCCGCACGAGAAGGCGACCACTGCCACCACGTAATTCACCCTTGTCCACTTCCCTTTGCCACCTGCTCCTCTTTCGTTGTATCTTTGTAAATATTTTCTTTGCATTAAAACGAAGTTAGATCATACACTCCCCTAATTCTCATGCAGCATCATTTGGGACTCATCCATATGCTCACTTTGCAGGCATTCTTATTGTATATACATATAATGTTAGAAAATTTCAAAATATAAAGTGAAAATATTGATTAAAATGTTGTTTAATCAATGTACAAGTAAAACTAGTGTTTGATATGACTCCGGGTGAAGTAAAATCATGGTAAAATGATTTTTACTAATTTTACAGGGCAGTCAACTGCCCATATAGGGCAGTCAACTGCCCTTGCGCAGTAAGTATTCTGTTCGAAAAATGCACTTGGGCAGTCGGATGCCCTGGGAGGGCAGTCGGATGCCCTGGGAGGGCAGTCGGATGCCCTGGGATGGTAGTCAACTGCCCAAATAGGGCAGTCAACTGCCTATACAATGTGAGTACTCGGATTTTAAGTTACTTTAAGGCAGTCGACTGCCATATGAAGGCAGTCGACTGCCCTCCTGGAAGTTGCATACTGTTTCAAAAATACACTAGGGCATTCGGATGCTATTTTCGGGCATCCGACTTCCTTGCCTGGAAATTTAAGGGCAGTCAACTGCCTTTTATGGCAGTCAACTGCTCTAGTGCAAAATGAATTGTAACGACTAGTTTTCTTTGAATAGGTACAACCTCATTCAAAGGGTAATCTTTCACTATAGAATGGTTAAAGGACATAACCATTGAATTTGAGAGGTTGTGAACAATTTGAATGATGTGTTTGTTTAAATGAAACAACACAATTGAAAGGTTGTGTCATTCAAACCAAAGATCACATATCTTGAAAATATCTCTATAAAAGAGATGATAATGTTCATTCAAGATGACAGAAAAAATATAACGAAAATATTCTGAATTCTTTTTCTTCTCCCAATCTCAAAATAGAAAACAAGTCTCTTAGACATTGTTTGCTGCAGAAAATTTGGCTAAGACATAATACTTTTGTATTTGTCTAAAGTGTTTAGTGGTTTAATATTACAAGTGCAAGGTAATATTAAACAAGTTGACTTCATTGTATCCTGAGGCTATTTCTATAATCCCTGTTGCATACCATAACTGGTGGGGGTGAAATAAGTTTTAAGGAAAATGACATTATAGCAACACGCCTTGAAGTCTTTCTCTGCATTTAGTTCGTGACT
Organism: Heritiera fomes; assembly: GCA_032173925.1. Lineage (NCBI taxonomy): Eukaryota > Viridiplantae > Streptophyta > Magnoliopsida > Malvales > Malvaceae > Heritiera > Heritiera fomes. Next base: position 291,876 of record JAPDPM010000005.1, on the reverse strand, counting down.
GTTCGTGATCAAAGAAGTTCAATTCCAGAAGTTGAAGTCCAAGAAGAAGTTCAAGTTTTTCATCTTCATAGTACCCCAAGTGGACAAGATCTGTAATCCAATTTGACTTACTTTTTGTTCAACATATAATATACACATTTATTATTTTAATTTAATAAAACAACTCATCTTATTCTTCTTATTTTTCAGAAAATATTATCATAAAATGGTCATGTGTATGTATGTGTGTTTTTAATATTTGTATATTAATTGATTAAGTTTGGATTAAAAATTTATTTTTTTGTTGATTCGAAATATATCAAACTCCAAATTAGACATTCAATCTAAAATTGATTAAAATTAAAACAAACCAAAATTTAATCAATGTGAAATAATTGAAACTACTTGTGCATGGCAATTACTAATAAGGAGCAATAAAGGAAACACCTGTCACCAAAAAAAAAATAAAGGAAACACCAAATATAGGTTTTTTTTTGTTTTTTAAATATAGGTTCTAATATCGTATTAAACAACTAACTAGAAACTAATTTGCGATAGATACCTAAATTAAATTAATTAAAAAACATATATACAAATAACAACTTGTTACATATGATGAAACGCAGGCATATCTGTTCTTAATTATGGGTGTTGTTGCACAAAATAACAAATATTTTTGATGATGTACGAATTTCGATCTGCGTCTTAACCTGTTTCTAAGAACTCTGTAAGAAAGAAAATGATCAGAGGGCGTAGGGACTTTTTCCTGCACATGCATTTCGATGCTTAAGTCAAACAAAATCTAAGCAGGATTTCAATAAGCCAATAAAGACTAGGGTTTAAAAATGATACATGTAACTTATTTATAGGAGTAATATGACATGTAATTACGATTAAGATCCATAGCTTAAATGATAATTTAGTAGATCTTTCATGGCCCTTCTTAATCTTTTTTTCTCTTGGACTTAGACTATCATTAGATCCAATATTCTTCAACATGACTTATATCAAAGTTCAATAACTTTTAATAAGATTCTCATCAATGAGAAAAAAAAATAGTACACAATTCTTATTTAGAGAAACTCCGTCAATTCATTTTCGATCATCGGATGCCTTTCACCAGTATTGTTATTTGGAATTATTAGTTTACAATTATTGACTAAGTGAAGAAGAATTGAATTTGGTTTTCTGCTGTTGTATATATGTGCGAATATGTATCTTTTCAAAAAAGAGTGAAAAGAAACAGTCAGACATGTCGGCAATGTATAGCTATTTCAATTTTTTTATGATATTTTTAGTTGATTCTTGATTCGCAAGCAGACATAGCTGCTAGCACAAGGAACATGAGCTAGCTAGCATCGATTACAAATTAACCATCGTTTAAGCAATAGAAATTCATTGTCTGGATTTGAATTATTACTTCTATTCTTTGTCAATGATGTAACCATCTTTTTCGTTTAAAATATGTCGTATTAGATATGTATTAAATATTTTAAGTTTTTTTTAATAGAATTATTTTAAGTTAAGTGCATATTGTATACGACATCTTTATTTTATTTAATAAAATTTTTTTATCTCATTTTTTATTATTGTGAATTCTTTGTTTATCTTTTAGTTGATATATTGATGATTTTTTTTATGATTTTTTAAGATATTATGATTTAATTTTGCCAAATTTAAAAAAAATGAAAAATAATATTCTATCTATGTTATTATAATGTATAAATTATTTTTTGTTCGGAAAGTAAATAATAGATGATAAGATATTATACTAATTCATTTTTTCATTATTTTATTGCTTTAACATTAATTGGTTTCGACTGTAAATTTGTAACGTATAATTTTTTTTATATATAAAAGAGATTGACTAGGGGAAATAAGGGAGTTTTTTTTTTTTAAAGTGTTGAGCATTATTCATTTTTTTAAAGAGATGTATGAATTATTTGTGTTAAATTTAAGTAATGAAAAAAGATTTTATTCTAGAAGAATACAGCCAACACTGATGATTTGATGTTTTCTTGCTTTGTTCAACGCCGGGACAAGTTATTTATTCATTTGTTTTTTTTTAAATGTTGAGCATTATTCATTTTTTTAAAGTTATTTGTGTTAAATTTAAGTAATGAAAAAAGATTTTATTCTAGAAGAATACAGCCAACGTGATGATTTTATGTTTTCTTGCTTTGTTCAACGCCGGGACAAGTTATTTATTCATTTGTGGGTCAAGACCCTCTCATCTTCTAAATTATTGATTTCCAATAAATAATAAAATTTAGGTGTTTATTTATTTATTTCGTCGTACTATTAATAAAGTGCATCTTTCTCACTGTCTGTCGGTCATGTGGAGACTGGGAAGGGCCTTCCTTCAAATCCAATCATTGAAGATTTGTCATTCAAGTTAATTAAGAGTTTTTTATTCACATTAACAATGAATTTTGGAGATTGGTTGTTTAATTAATATTGTCTAACAACTCTTAACATTGTGATGATTATCATCTTAATAACTTAGGTTTAAATTTGCTAGTATTAGCTAATGGCAATGGACAAGATTGAAAAAGTTTGTGCCAGTGAAGTCGCAGTTTCATCCTGACAATGAGGAATATTAATTATTAAGAATAGAAAGATTGGCAATTTCAAAACTTAAAAGGAATGGGATCCAAGTTTTAGCATACAATAAAGAATAATGGCTCGATAATTTTAGATATAATACAAGCAATATAAACTAAAAAAAGATAAAGGTAGTATAAACTAAAAATTGATAAAAATTGTGTAAGAATATAATAAAATCTAAAAAATATGTTTTATATGTAATATGTCAATACAAATTTTAATACAATTGTATGTTTTATAAAATATAAACACAAATTTTATGATACAAATATAAATTTTATAAACAAATTACTAATGAATCCTTATGTGTGCGTACCACACCTCTGAATAATGAATATTTAAGATGTAGCAATTCATATGACGTATGCCAACTCATTCGATTTTAACTTTTTAAGATGATCTCGATGGATGGTCTATATATATGAACATATTCAATTTTTTTAAGATGCACAGCACACTAGCCACCCGCCATGAATAGAAGGACCAGAGCATAGGACAGATTATAAACATGTATATTTTTATAATATAAATAAAAATTGCAATATTCATTTGCACCATATATTAAAACCATATTTGTTTTCCTATATAATTGAATTTTTATCATTTCTTTGTATCCAGTTATTTTCTATTAATTTATTTTTCTTTATCATAGATGATAGAATCTGGCTAATTTTCTCATTGAGTCTTGTAGAATACAATTCATGTTTATATACAGAATAGAAAACGTTCAATATCTTAACTACCTATTAACTACCTTTAACTATCTTAACTGTTTTAACTAACATGAAACTAACTTTGATGAATACGATATCCAAGTAATGACGTGTCAACTATTAAGCCAGCTGGTGTGCCAGCTATTGCTGAGATGAGCTGATGAGCTGAGTAGATACTCTGTTAGCCCCCCTCAAGGTGGAGTGTAGAGGCTTTGAACACCAAGTTTTGGCAGAAAAGAATGAAGGGTCTTGGAAGTGTGTGGCTTGGTAAACAGGTCTGCAAGTTGAGCTGCTGAAGGTATGTGAAGAAGTCGAATCACTCCAGCTTGCACCTTCTCTCGGATTAAGTGGCAATCAAGTTCTATGTGTTTGGTGCGTTCATGAAACACCTGGTTTTCAGCTATAGCTATGGCTGACTTGTTATCACAATAAAGCAGTGCTGGTTGAGGATGAACAATGTGAAGATCTTGTAGAAGGTATAATAACCATTGGAGTTCACAAGTAAGAGAGGCAATAGCTCTGTATTCAGCCTCAGATGAAGATCGGGAAACAGTTTGTTGCTTCTTAGATTTCCATGAAATTAAAGAATCACCAAGAAATACACAAAAGCCTGTAACTGATCTCCTTGTGTCAGGGCAAGATGCCCAATCTGAGTCACTAAAAGACTTGAGCTGTAAAGAAGTAGAAGCAGAGAAGAAAAGTCCTTGTCCAGGATCTCCCTTTATATATCTAAGGACCTTATGAGCAGCTTGCATATGAAGATCAGTGGGTGCTTCCATAAATTGAGAAAGATGTTGGATGGCAAAGGCAATATCAGGCCTTGTTGTTGTGAGGTATAGCAGGCGGCCAATGAGTCTTCTATAGACAGTAGGGTCTTCCAATGGATGACCAGAGGATTTGGTCAGCTTCAGAGAGGAAACTGTTGGACTAGGAACTGGTTTGGAGCCAAGGAAACCAGTGTCTTGTAATATCTCGAGGGCATACTTTCTTTGAGAAAGATTGATTCCTATGTCAGACCTTGCTACCTCCAAGCCAAGAAAAAATTTTAAAACTCCCAAGTCCTTGATTTTGAAGGCAGAATCAAGATAGTGCTTAACATCCTCAATGAGCTTCATATCATCACTAGCTAAAATCACATCATCAACATAGACTAGTAAGATAAGAAGAGAATCACCATGCTGCTGAATAAACAAGGAATGGTCGGATGGAGCCTGTCTAAAACCTTTCTTCAGTAAAGCTTCAGTGAGCTTTGAGTACCATTGCCTGCTTGCCTGCTTTAAACCATATAATGACTTTAACAGTATACAAACTTGTCCTGCTTTTGTGTTTGGTAAACCAGGTGGAATTTCCATGAAAACCTCTTCATGAAGATCACCATGAAGGAAAGCATTGTTAATGTCTAGTTGGTGTAGGTGCCACTTCTTGCTAGCTGCCACTGCCAGTAATGTTCTGATTGTACTCATTTTGGCTACAGGGGAAAAGGTTTCAGTATAGTCAACACCTGCCTGTTGAGTGTACCCCTTTGCCACCAACCTAGCTTTGAACCTTTCAATCTGTCCATCGGCCTTGTACTTAATTTTGTAAACCCATTTACACCCTACTGGTTACTTAGAAGGAGGTAGATCTGTGATTTCCCAAGTATTGTTTGCTTGTAGAGCTTCCAACTCGGCTGCCATTGCCTTTCTCCAGCACTCATGTCTCATAGCTTCTTTATAGGTGTGAGGTTCTTGCATAGATGTGATTTGAAGTGAAAAGGTTGTGTGTGTTGGTGAACATCTTTTGTAAGAAAGAACAGAAGCTAAATCATAAGGAGTACCTGGAGCTACTTTGGATTGTGCTGAATATGCTGCAGCTGGAGGATGAATGTGTTGAGCCAAGCGACAATGATAGTCCTGCAAATGTGCAGGTAATTGTCTTGTTCTATTTGATCTTCTCAGCACAAGTGGTGAATGATTCTCTAAGGGAAAATCAGATTCTGAAATTAAATGATCAGATGAAGGTGATGAGGAGGGTTCTGGAATTGGTTCAGTGTTTGGAAAAGACTCAATATTAGAAGGAAGGTCAGTATTGTGAGGTATAGTAGGAACAGGAGGTATAGTAGGAACAGAAAAATCAAAATTTGAAAACAGCTGTTGCTGAAGAATAGGAAGTGGTAAAGAACCAGAATCAGGCTGAGTTAATGTAAAATCACTTGTGACATACTTGAAAGGAAAAATATTTTCATAGAAGAATACATCTCGAGAAATTAGAGTTTCATGAGTTTGCAAGTTGTATAACTTGTATCCTTTTGTGCCATAAGGGAAACCTATGAAAATGCATTTTAATGCTCTAGAATGAAGTTTTGTTCTGTGATGAGCTGGTGTTGATGCATAGCAAAGACACCCAAAAACTTTTAAATGAGAAAGAACAGGTGGTGTACTGTATAACATTTCAAATGGAGTTTTGTTGTTTATGACTGGAGAAGGAGTTCTATTCATGAGATGCACAGCATGAGCAACACAGTCAGCCCAAAATTTTTCTGGTAGATTAGCTTGAATTTTCAAAGACCTAGCTATATTCAATATATGTTGGTGTTTTCTTTCTACTATGCTGTTTTGTTGTGGGGTCTCAATGCATGATGTTTGGTGAATGATGCCTTTGGATGAGTAAAAGGGGTTCATATTGAATTCCTGTCCATTATCTGATCTGATGATTTTAACTTTCTTCTCAAACTGTGTTTCAACTAATGTACAAAAACTTTGAAGTAATGTTCTTGCTTCAGATTTTAGTTTCATCAAATAGATCCAAGTGTGTCTACTATAATCATCAACTACTGTTAAGAAATAAGAGTGACCATAGAGGGATGTGACATGGTATGGTCCCCAAATATCAACATGAACCAGATCAAAACTTGCACTAGAAACAGAATTACTCAATGGAAAAGGTATTCTTCGTTGTTTTGCAAAGTGGCATATGTCACAAGGTTTTACATTTTGTAGAGAAATAGAAGAATCTATATTGCTCAAAAGTTTCATTCTAAGATATGAAATGTGTCCTAAACGAAAATGCCATAATTGGCTTTGAGAAACAGATTGTATAGAAGCTACTATTTTAGAAGAAGAATTAACAGATGAGGAAACACTATGAAGCTGATAAAGACCTTGAATTTGCTTAGCTAACCCAATCATCCTCCAATTGCTTATATCCTGCACAATGCAATGATTGGATTGAAAAATGAGAAAGCAGTTAAGAGATTTGGTTAGTTTACTAACAGAAATGAGGTTGAATGAAAACTTTGGTACAAACAAGGCATTATGTAAAACAAAGGTATCTGACAATTGGACTGTGCCAATATGTGTAACAGGTACATATTGACCATTTGGTAACTTTACAAAGGAATCTGAAACAGGTCTATAGGTGTTAAAAAATTGTAAGTCACAGATTATATGATCTGTAGCTCCAGTATCAAATAGAAATTTAGAATTAAAAGGAAATTGACTAATAGAACATGTTGCTATAATACCTGTCTTGGAAGAGGAAGATGGACAAGAAGGGTTACTGTTACTATTGAAAGTAGCTACTGTGTTGACATGAGCTGCCGGAGTAGGAGGCATGTCAGATGAGTGAAGCAATTCAAGCAACTTCTGGTATTGATCTTTGGTAAAGGTGATTGGAAATGACTGGCAATCTCCCTTATCTGACTCAAATTCTGAATCACCATTGATCTCTTGCATTGAATTGGTGGCATCAACATGATTCACTGAACCACTTCTGGATTTTGGCTTATAACCTGGTGGATATCCGTGCTTTTTGTAGCACTTATCAATTGAATGCCCAGTATATCCACAGTAGGTGCAGATGACTTTCTTCCCCGTGTTGCTTGGCCTTCTTTGAAAAGAATTTCCAGCAAAGTTACCAAATTTTGGAGTCATTGCTCTACTGGTAAAAGCATTGAATTCAATTCTTGAGGAAGAAACAGATGAGACAAAATTTATCTGTCTTTCTTGCTGGACTACCAAGGCAAAGACTTTGTTGATGGTTGGTAACGGGTCCATCAACATGGTTTGAGATCTGACAGTGGAAAAATTTTCATTCAATCCTTTCAAGAATCTGATGACATAGTCGTTTTCTTGAAATTGTCTTGCCATATCTAAAGCACCACATTTGCAAGAAGGGTTACAAGAACATTTTTGGATGGATCTGAGGTTCATGATTTCATCCCAAAGAACCTTAAGCTTGGTGAAGTAATCTGTTATAGAGAGAGTATTCTGTTGCAGACTGTAAATTTCTTCTTGGAGTTCTGAAATCCTGAAATGGTCACCTTGAGAAAACCTGTCTTGCAAATCCTTCCAAACATCAAAGGCATTGTCTAGCCATATCACACTCTGGGCTATAGATGGTGAAATGGAATGCAATATCCATGAGAGAACCATGGTATCACATCTCTGCCATGCTGAGAATATAGAATCAGTTTTGGAAGGAACTTTGATTGAACCATCAACGAACTGAAGTTTATTCTTGGAGAGGAGTGCCATCCTCATGGCTCGGCTCCATGAATGATAGTTTGATCCGGTCAAGACTGAAGAAACAAGAACCAATGTGGGGTTTTCATTTGAATGAAGAAAATAGGGAGAGGATTCTTCAATCCGGGTAGGCGCAGCCATAGATGCTGAGTAAGAAAGAAATAAGAAATCTTAAAAACAAAAGAAGAAACTCAGAAAAAACAATCGAAGGATTTCTGGCTCTGATGCCATGATAGAATCTGGCTAATTTTCTCATTGAGTATTGTAGAATACAATTCATGTTTATATACAGAGTAGAAAACGTTCAATATCTTAACTACCTATTAACTACCTTTAACTATCTTAACTGTTTTAACTAACATGAAACTAACTTTGATGAATACGATATCCAAGTAATGACGTGTCAACTATTAAGCCAGCTGGTGTGCCAGCTGTTGCTGAGATGAGCTGATGAGCTGAGTAGATACTCTGTTAATAGATCTTTAGAAATGCTTTTTTTTTGTTCATTCTTTAGAAATGCTATTACAATATATATATATATGTATATAAACTTAAGACTTCTTTTGCTTATAAACTTGTGGATATTTATACTTAATTTGTTCTTTATAATGTTTAGTTTTATTAGTATGAATTCTACTATGGATTTACGAATTTGAATTACGTTATTATAATTTTATTTTATAATATAATATTTTATAATATTTGAAAATTTCTAAGATCTAAAATCATCCTGAACCGCAGCTGTCCAATCTCGCATGAATGGTCTGTGATTGTAGAGGATCATGGTCAGAGTCACACATTCGAAAGTTTTCAAGACAAATCCTATTTGTAGGGTCCGTGCCATGATTCTAATTTAAGATTGCCCGTATAAATCGTGCACATCCGTGAATGTATTCCTCTGCTCAAGAAGCTAGTTTTTTTTTTTTTGGTTATAAGCTCAAGAAGCTAATTAACTTCAAATATCTTTTTTTGTACATCAATTCATAATGTGTACACAAAAAAATAAATAAATTACATCCGTTTTCTTAAAGTTTGATTATAATTCAATTTTAATCTATTAATTTAAAAAATGGATGCTTCACTGCAAATTTTTTTATGTTACAGGACAATTAAATCCTTTCGTTAGTCAATTGTTAGGTCAATTGTTAAAAACTTAATTTTGTGATTATTTACCCTTGAGACTATTTGAAAAGTTTTAAATGCTACTACAACTAAAAATAAAATCAGATTAACTAAGAGGTATTACTAGAAATGTATTTATTTATTTGTTTATTGTTTATTATTTTTGTGTTTTATGTTATGCACTAAGTTTATGGATTTATTTCCTTATTATTTATTATTTATTAATTTATTAATTATTATTTTTGTGTGTTATGTTTTGCAGTAAGTTTGTGGATTTATTTGTTTGTTATTTATTATTTGCCTATTATTTATTATTTATTAATTTATTATTTAGTATTGTAGACACCTTATTTTGTCCGGAGTCTTAATTTAAAAAAAATAATTAATTGGATTGTGTGACATTATATTTTAATTTAACTAGAATTAAATTAGAATTTTTAGGTTTACGATTAACATTAATTAGTAAATTAAAGTTAAAATAGGATTTCGGAATGATAAATAAAAAAAAAGAAGAAGAGATAAGAAAAGAAAATAAAATAAAATTAATCTTAGGATAGGATAATTAGATTTTTTAAGATAATTATTTAGATTAATATTAAATTTAGTAGAGTTAGATTAGGATTAACATAAGAATTAAATAGATGAAAGATAAAAATAAGAGATAATTATTAGAATAAGTATAGTTGTATTAGGACTCTAACAATTTTGTGACTATAAAAAGGGGTTAAGGCTTATGATTGAAGGGGGAGAAAAACCATAAAAGCATCTCAACAAAGTAATTCTGCTCTAGCTAAGAGCCAAGCCTTGTCGTTTCCAGCCACCATAAAACACAGCTCTCCGTCGCCCTCTACAAACATCAAACCTCCACCCCGTCTAGCCTTGCTTGTCGCTACTTGCTACCTCTGTATACACCATCTTCACCGGACACTACTGCATCTGTTGTCCAGCGCACGTTCCAACTACATTGCCGTTGCTCCTCCTGGTTCTTCACCACAACTCCTTTGCACCACACGCTGCTGTCGCCCCTGTTGCTTCTTCTTTTGGCCCGAGCTGCACTTCACCTTTCCTTGCATCATCCAAACCGAGATTGCTCATCACCCAAAGCCTGTCCAGTCCCGTTTCTTGGTGAACAAATTGCCTGCTGCTTCCACGCTATTCTACTGCCCATACGTCCATCCATTAATCAGGTAAGTGTTTGTTGCTTTTCTTTTATTTGGCACTTCTTTTAGTAATGATTAAAGAGTAATGTTTGACATTTTAATTTGCTTCTTTAGATTTAAAATGATTAAAATAATATGATACATAGAAATGTCTAGGAATAATAAATAAATAAGTAATAAGTTAGGAGAATAAGTAAAAATATAAATTAAATAACAAAAGTAAGTAAAAATAAGAAATAAAAATAATTGAATGAATAGATATTAGGATAAATGTCTAATTAATAAACTTTGAGAATTGGTTAGACCTTTCCGATGATGGAATCCTCGAGGCAATTGCGAACGAGTAACACTCGAGGAATTCCTAGGCAAGAGAATTCTTTTACGTCTATCCAGAATGATGGAAGATTTAAAAGATATTTTCGAAAAAATGAAGGTTAAACTTTATTCTCCAAATAATTAAAATAGAATAATACATAAAAAATCATAATCGTGAAAAAAAAATAATAAACATAATAGTAAAATTTTGAAGATAATAATAAATAAAAAACATTAATTATACAATTAAATCCGATGATGGAATCTTTGAGGTAATTACGAATGAGTAACACTCAAAGAACTCTTAGGTGAGAAGATCCTTCTAAATTTATTCAGAACGATGGAAGATTTAGAAGGCATTTTCAAGATAAACAAATATTAAATAAAGATAAAAACATAATAATAATAAAATTTATATAAATAAAAAATAAATAATTAATAAAGTTAATAAATTATTAAATAATAATTCCGATGATGGAATCTTCAAGGCGATTGCGAATGAGTAACACTTGAGGAATTCCTAGGTGAGAGGATTCTCTTAAGTTTATCCAGAATGATGGAAAATTTAGGAGATATTTTCAATATTAAATACCGATAATCCTAAAAATATTAATAAATATTTAAAATAAATAAATAAATAAAAATAATAAAAATAATAAAATAAAAAAATAAATTAAGGAATAATAAAATTCTAAAATACTTCCGACGACGGAGCCTCTTCATAGGAGTCGAATGGTACCCCTTGAATACTCTTGAGGTGAGAAGATTTTTTTTAAGAATTCATTCAGAATGATGGAGGATTCTTAAAAGAATTTTCAATATTTAAACAATAAAATATAAAGGCCACATAACTAAGACTAAGTTAAAATAATACAAGATTAAAATGGTACCAACTTTGGGCGTTGTAGGGGTGCTATAACCTTCCCTGCACGTAAATGAACTCCCGAACCCAAAACTTAAAATGTAGACCAATACTTAGAGTCATTTAGGTGGCCAATCACACCTAGGTTAAAAAAAGATTGGTGGCGACTCCATTTGTTTAATGTCTAGCGTCCTAACCTTAGGAAACGTTATGATAGCTTGGCAACTCCACTGAGGACTAGAAGTGAGTCGAGCCATAATTTGATCTTGTGTTATACTAAGTCTAAATTTTAATGGCCTAAAGTTTGTTGGAATGTATTGCACGAATCTTATGTTCTCTTTGATTTGTTTCGTGTTTTGAAAAGTTGATTAAAATAAAGTTCCCTCTCACACACCACACCTTGCATTGGCATGCATAAAGCTCTCGACCCAAGCTCAGTCCTTTCTAGGAGGGAGTAGAGTAGCTAACGCTCTCGTGAGGTGGTAACCTCCGCATGGGCTAGCCAAATACTCCCACTCAAATTGAACCTTTTCCGTTTGTAGCCTGTCATGGGTGAGGATTGGGGTGCCTTACTAGTCCAAAGTGGACGACAGTGAGGAACAATTTGGGAACCTTTAGTAACTATTATATCCAAACCTAGCATATAAAAAGCCTAAGAGCCAACCCTTAAGTTAGAACCTTGACTATCCGTTAGGACACTTGAGGGAACAAAATCCCAATATTTTTCTCATAGTTGCATTCTCATGCATTGTCATATCATATAAAAGAAGGCTTTTTACATAACAATTTGTTAATTGATTGAACCTCAGTTACATCCATGGAGGATTTATCAAGCGTTAAAGCCACACCTTTCCCCACTGAGAATTCCAACAGTGTCAGAATCAGATTTGAAGAAGCTCAACGAAGAGAAGGAGACTGTTTACCTCAAGAATTTATATCACCACTCCCTGAAAAAGTTCACCTGGATCTCAAACAAAATGATTTTACTGAGTTCATTGATCTTTGGAAGCTTTGGAGTCTTCCAAAAAAAGAAGATTTTGAAAAGAAGTATGGTGATATAGGATTATTAATTGCAGTTCCTGTAGACAAAGACTTGATTAGAGCTATAACGCAATTTTGGGACCCTTCCTATAGATGCTTTGTTTTTAATGAAGTTGACATGGTTCCAACGGTTGAAGAGTACTCACTCTTACTTCGCATCCAATGTTCCAATGTGGATAAGATATATTGGAAGAACAAGAAGATTGGTTATCGTAGGAAGCTCACCGGAATGATGAATGTCAGTTTGCCAGAAATTGATAAATGGGTGAGACAGAAAGGAGGGCAAGATTTTGTGCCTTGGGATTTCTTACGAGATCACATTAGGAAGAATATGGAGAATGATCAGAGTATGAGCATGATGGCATTGGCGATTTATGGCTTGGTGGTCTTTCCCAAAGTCTTGGGATATATAGATGTCACAGTGATAGATTTCCTTGATCAAGTTGAGCATGGAGTTAATCCCGTTCCAACTATTCTAGCTGAAACTCTCAGATCTTTGAGCTTTTGTCGACGAAATGGGGAAGGACGCTTCATCGGCTGTGCCCAATTATTATACCTTTGGATGAGAAGTCATCTTGTATGCGAAAAAAGTGAATTTCGCAGAGCTTTCTTTAATACCAGCTTCCCTATCAAGGAATTTTGCAAGAGTCAATGGCCAAAACCCAAATCTAAGAATGAGTGGGTCTCAATTTTTCGCAAGCTTTATAGTACCAGTCAAGAGATAGTATGGATGGCACCTTGGATGCGACATGATGCCGTATTGTTTAGTTGTGGGAGCCAACCATGGGTTCCACTTTTGGGGCTGTGGGGTGCTATCAGTTATGCACCAATAATGGTAAGGAGACAGGCAGGCTATGAACAATTCATTCCTATGACCAAAGGACTGGATAAATTGGAATTTGCATACACTGAAGCAGGAGCTTTGAAGATGATTGAAGAAGTTATAAAGGCATGGAAACAAACCTTGAGGATCGATCAAGGAAGACTTACTAATGATGTGACTCCAGAGTATGCGGTGTGGCACATGAGGAGAGCCAAGGATGTGGTAATCCCTAAGGAAGTAAAGTTAGATCAATCGACTGAACCTACTCCACGAGACCCCATGATAGATTTGGAAATTTCTAAGAGAAAGCTTTAAGAAGAGAAAGAGCAACTTGAACAAGAAAATAAGAAGCTCAAAGTAGATATGAAGGAAGAATTGAGATAATGTAACCAGACAATCAAGAAAGCTGACCAAGAAAAGAAGGAATTAACAGAACTAGCCACCAGACTGAGAAGGGAATTGTCCAAATCCGAAAATAGGCGATTGAAACAAGAAAAAGAGCAGTTGAAAACAAAAGTGCAGACGAAAAAGCAAGAAAATGAACAATTGAAAGATGAAATACAAAGAATGAAGCTTAAGCAAGAAGAAATTCAAACAGAGAAAGATTTGATGCAAGCACAGATGCAAGCCGCACTTTCTGAAACCCAAGAATATAGACAGGCACTTCAGCAAATGATTCATGAAGTGACTACTCTAAGAGAAGAATGTGATGGTTGGAGGAAAGCTGAGGGATCTCAACTGTTATTGAAGATGTTCCAGCAGTTCAACCTAGCCGCGTGCAAAGCCAGAGAAATGGAAGAAAGGATAGAAGAGATAAAACCAGGGATAAGCCCTATTTCAGATCATGGGAGACAATTAGAGCAGTTACTTGATGAGGTGCAACATCACTATAGCCTGATCAAGAGGCTATTATGGAGACCATAGGTCCTCTTTATGTAGTAGATTTCATTTTATGCTTATGTTAGGCTACAAGTTCTTTAGATTTTCTCTTGGATGTAATCTCAAATTTTTTTAATAATAAAGGTTCTTTCATTTAACAAATAATTATGTTCCAAGTCTTCTTTGCATACATGCATAAATTCATTCATAACAAAATGAGAATAAAAAGAACTAATATTGGGATGTGTATCAATCACAAAGGTCTCGAGGTGACAAGATCCAAAGTGGCAAGTCGATCTACTCAACATCCATATAGTACCCGTCTTCGAAGTAAACAAATGGAGAATGAACAGTCTGCAAGAGTTGAGAAGATGGAAAGAATGCAAGAAGAAATGAAAGAACAAATGGCAGGAGAATTGGAAGAAATGAGGAAGCAAATGATGAAAGCTATGACAAAAGGGAAAGATGTTGTCGAAACATCCCCCTTAAAAGATGAAGGCGGGTCTCATGAATTCAGTGCTGAACCAGTTTATCCACCAGGGTTTACCCCGCCACAGAATTCTCATGGCGTAACTATTCAAGGTCATTCACCAGCTGTAGAACAACCATTTATTCCTATGGGGCAACAAAGAAATCAAGCTCAAGTGGAATCAAACCTTGGAGGAGGCTTTGTGAACCCTTTATATGTTCCAAATCTAGACGATCCTCTGGAACATGAAAAGCTGAGGAGAGAAACTTCTGAACCTGTAGAAGATAAAGAAATTCAGCTTAAATATGATTTGTTAGAAGAAAGATTGAAGGCCATAGAAGGGAAAGATAATTTTGATTGCATTGATGCAAGTGAACTGAGCCTAGTTCCTGATTTGGTGATTCCGCCAAAATTTAAAGTTCCTGAATTTTCAAAATATGATGGAACGACATGCCCTTTGACTCACATCACAATGTTCTGTCGGAAAATGGCTGGGTATACGAACAATGAAAAGTTACTAATCCATTGCTTCCAAGATAGTTTGACAGGATCCGCAGCCAGATGGTATGTTCAACTCGATAAAGAGCGAATTCGCTCTTGGAAAGATTTGGCTAGAGCTTTTAAAGCTCAGTATAAACATGTAGTGGACATGGCTCCAGATAGGTTATCTCTTCAGAATATGGAGAAGAAGTCGAATGAAGGCTTTAAAGAATATGCACAAAGATGGAGAGACATGGCTACCCAAGTCCACCCACCTCTCACAGAAAAAGAGACGACCATGTTGTTCATTAATTCACTTCGAACACCTTATTATGAGAGGCTTGTTGGCAATGCAACAAAAGACTTTGCAGATTTAGTGGTAGCAGGAGAAATGATTGAAAATGCAATAAAGAATGGGAGAATTGAAGCAAGTGATGCTCCAAGTTTCAGAAAAGGGGCAAACTCCAAGAAGAAAGAAGGGGAGGCCAACAACATCAGTTTTGGAAGTAGGCAACCAAGCAATGTTCCTTACCATGCTCGATCCAACTATAATTCTTACCCTACCAGCAACAATGTATCACAAAGCCCCTACTCTTACCAACCAATGTCCCAAAATCCATACCCTCACCAATCGGTGTCCCGACCTCCAACCTATCGTCCAATAACCCCATTCACTCCACAAACACAATACCAAGCCAACAATTCAGACCACAACCCAGGAAGGTCTTGGAATAATCAAAACAAATACCAATTCGATCCCATCCCAATAACCTACACTGAATTGCTACCACAACTCATTGAAAAACGCCTAATAGCACCAGTCCACATTGAGCCATTTAAACCTCCTTTTCCTAAATGGTATGATCCCAATGCTCATTGTGATTATCATTATGGGATCACCGGTCATTCGACAGAAAATTGCACAGGGCTCAAGTACAAAGTTCGTGATCTTATAAAAGCAAGAATTTTGAACTTTGATGTTGAAAAAGAACCAAATGTAGTTGGAAATCCTTTACCAGATCATGGAGGAAAAGTCAACGCTATTATTGAAGGAAAAATATGTTGGGTTAAGAGTAGCATCGATGAAGTCAAGACACCAATGGAAAAGGTAATGGATGCAATGATAAAAGCAAAGATGATTCAACCTGTGGGATTAGGAGTTGAAGAAGAGAACGGTGAAGAAACCTTTTGCAAATATCATGGACAATCAGTTGGTCATACCATTCAATTTTGTGAACAATTTCGAGAGAAAGTATAGATGATGATGAATGAGGGTACAATAGAATTTTATGAGGAAACGGCTGAAGATGCAGTTGTTGCTATGGCAGAAGATTCAAAAAAGGATCACCCTTTTGAAGGAATAGAGCCAGTGACCATATTTTGTAAGAAGAAACCAGCACTTAATACTACTCCAATGGTTCCCAAAGTCACCATCAAAGTTCCAAAACCATTCCCATATAGGGATGATAAAGTAGTTCCATGGAACTATAATTGCAGTATTGTAACTCAAAATGCATCAGATGTCAATAGTGCTGCAATGTCTGGGAATCTAACAAATGAAAGTGGGATAACCCGCAGTGGGCGTTGTTATACACCACAAATGCTGATGTCACAGAAAAGGAAAGAGGTTGAAGAGGTTCTGTTGAAGGATGACAAAGGAAAGACAATAATACCTGCGGAACTTAAGCAATCCGTGACAGAAAGAGAAGCTTGTGAATTCCTAAAGTTCATCAAGCATAGTGAGTATAGTGTTGTAGAGCAACTGAATAAACTGCCGGCTCGCATAACAATGCTCTCTTTATTGCTAAATTCAGAGCCACATAGGAATGCCTTTCTAAAGGTACTCAATGAAGCACATGTGGCACATAACATTTCGGTAGAAAAGTTAGATAGATTGGTGGGAAATATCACGACTGATAATTTTATCTCATTTAGTGATGATGAGATTCCTCCTAATGGAAGAGGTAGCACCAAGGCTTTGCATATAACTAGCAAATGCAAAGATCATATCCTACCACGGGTCCTTATTGACAATGGCTCAGCTCTGAATGTAATGCCAATGACTACTCTATCTAATTTACCAGTTGATAAGTCTCACATGAGAAGAAGCCACACGATAGTCAAAGCTTTTGATGGTACTCGTCGAGAGATAATAGGAGAGATTGAATTGCCTATCGAGATTGGGCCACATGTATTCAGCATTGAGTTCATAGTGATGGATATCACCCCCTCATACAATTGTCTTTTAGGAAGACCATGGATTCATCAAGCTGGTGCAGTCCTTTCAACTTTGCATCAAAAGATTAAATTTGTCATGGATGAACACTTAGTGACGGTGAATGCTGAAGAGGATATGATTGCCACAACCTTCTTGTCAACACCATATGTGGAAATCACAGAAGATGCCGTTGAATGTTCTTTCAGGTCTTTGGAGTTGGTCAATGCCACTTTTGTAGGAGAAGGATCTGCTGTGCCTGTGCCACGATTATCTAGGGTTACTAAAGCAGGCGTTTGTCAGATTGTAGGAAAAGGATGCCGTGCTGGGTCAGGCTTGGGAAAGAGGCTGCAAGGAATCAAGATACCGGTGAAGGTCAATATGAAAAAAGATAGGTTTGGCTTAGGTTACAAGCCAAAAGGGTTTGAGATGAAGAGGTTTGTTGAAGAAAAGAGGAACAAAAGGAGGGCTGCTTTCAACGAGGAAGATCTGGAAACTGAACCAATGGTATTCCCTCCATTGTATGATACCTTCCATTCAGCAGGATATGTCTATCTTGGAGTGAATAATTCCGCATTGGAAAAGGCTTTTGAAGAACTTTCTATCCAGATGGTACATAAAGAAGAGATTGGAGAGAACATCGAGATGTTAGAAGTACTTCCTTGCCTACCAGGTTTTGAGCTAAAGAATTGGAGTGCTGTTGAGATCCCTACTGTCTATGAGACTTCTTCAAAGTAATGCAATAAATCCTTTCTCAATGCTTATGCCCAAAAGCATTAGGGACCTTATGTAAGGCGTTTATTCAATTTCAATAAAATAAAAGCATGATGCATTTGCTCATATCTTTTTCCATTTTTTTCCCTTTTCTTTTTTCTTTTGCATTCATTTCTTTTTGCCTATACACTTCTCTATATTTTCCTATTTTTTTGCCCAATGCCAGGTGTCAAGATGATGAATACGTAGACAATTATAATGATGATCCAGGATTTGATTTTGAGAGGTCTACTTGTGTGGGTGAACTTAATGAAGATGAGAATTCTGATGATTATGTTTTGCCTCCCGATCTATTGAGATTAGTAGAGCAAGAAGAAAAACAAATCGTGCCTCATAAGGAATCTACTGAGGTCATCAATTTAGGGGATGAAGAAGGCAAGAAAGAAGTCAAGATTGGAACTTCCATCTCATCTTCTACAAGAAAGAATCTGGTGAATTTGCTCCATGAGTTCCAGGATGTATTTGCATGGTCATATCAAGACATGCCCGGTTTAGACACAGACGTTGTGGTGCATAAATTACCCCTGCAACCAGAATGTAAACCAGTTCAACAAAAGTTAAGAAGAATGAAGCCAGACATGCTTTTGAAGATCAAAGAAGAAGTTAAAAAGCAATTTGATGCTGGTTTTCTGGAAGTGGCAAGATACCCTCAATGGGTAGCAAACATTGTCCCTGTTCCGAAAAAAGATGGGAAAGTACGAATGTGCGTTGATTACAGAGATCTAAATCGGGCTAGCCCAAAAGACAACTTTCCATTGCCACATATCGATACTTTGGTTGATAATACTGCTAGGTACTCCCTATTCTCTTTCATGGATGGTTTTTCAGGTTACAACCAGATCAAGATGGATAAAGATGATATGGAGAAAACTACATTCATTACAATGTGGGGAACTTTCTGTTACAAAGTCATGCCATTTGGATTAAAGAATGCGGGGGCAACCTACCAAAGAGCTATGGTGACTTTATTCCACGATATGATGCACAAAGAGATAGAAGTATATGTGGATGATATGATTTCCAAATCCCATAAAGAAGAAGATCATGTGGTTAATCTCAAGAAGTTATTTGAAAGATTGAGAAAGTTTCAACTCAAGTTGAACCCCGCTAAGTGCACGTTTGGAGCAACTTCTGGAAAATTGTTGGGATTTATTGTCAGTGAAAAAGGCATTGAGGTGGACCCAGACAAAATACGTGCTATTCAAAGCTTGCCTCCACCACGTACTCAAAAAGAAATAAGGGGTTTTCTTGGAAGATTGAATTACATTGCCCGTTTCATTTCTCAATTAACGGCCAAGTGTGATCCAATTTTCAAACTCTTACGAAAGAATGATAAGGGGGATTGGGATAAAGACTGTCAAGCAGCTTTTGATAAGATTAAGGAGTATCTCTCAAGTCCACCAGTATTGGTCCCACCTGTTCCAGGGAGGCCTCTCGTCTTTTACTTAACAGTGCATGAAAAATCAATGGGATGTGTACTAGCTCAACATGATGCTACAAGTAGAAAAGAAAGGGCTATTTATTACTTAAGCAAAAAGTTTACTGACTATGAATCCAAGTATTCATCCTTGGAAAAGATGTGCTGTGCTTTGGCCTGGGCAGCTCATAGACTCAGACAGTACATGTTGTATCATACCACTTGGTTGATCGCAAAATTAGATCCTGTCAAGTACATCTTCGAGAAGCCTTCTTTATCTAGAAGAATAGCAAGATGACAAGTATTGCTTTCTGAATATGATATTGTGTACGTGTCACAAAAAGCCGTCAAAGGGAGTGCCATTGCTGAATTCCTTGCAGAACGAGCTTTAGAAGATTATGAGCCCATAAATTTTGACTTCCCAGATGAAGACTTGATGGCTGTCATGCAAGTTAATGAGGATCAGGTAGAAAAGGATACATGGAAGATGTACTTTGATGGTGCATCAAATGCCTTGGGGCATGGCATTGGGGTTGTCTTGATGTCCCCAAAAGGAGATCAATGCCCATTCACTGCAAGATTGAATTTCAATTGCACCAATAACGTGGCAGAATACGAAGCTTGTGTCATGGGGCTTCAAGCTGCTATTGAAAAGAAAATCAAAAAGATAGAAGTTTATGGTGATTCAACTTTAGTAATCTACCAATTGCGAAGAGAATGGGAAACAAGAGACTCAAAGTTACTTCTCTACCGTGACTTCATAGTTAAGTTGGTTGAACAGTTTGAGGAAATTCAATTTAATCATTTACCTCGGGAAGAGAACCAAATGGCTGATGCTTTAGCCACCTTAGCTGCAATGTTTAAAGTTGATTCTAATGCCGAAATTTATCCCATTAAGCTAAGAATACAAGAGTCTCCTGCACATTGTTGCAATGTTGAAGAGGAAGTTGATGGAAAACCATGGTATTATGATATTTTGAGATATTTGAAATATCAACAATACCCAGATTCGGTCTCTGAAAATGATAAAAGAACATTGAGAAGACTGGCAATAAATTTCTTGGTAGATGGTGAAATCTTGTACAAAAAAGGAAAGGATCAAGTGCTCTTGAGGTGTGTAGATGCTGTTGAAGCAAGAAGAATTCTTGAAGAAGTTCATGAAGGAGTTTGTGGGACCCATGCTAACGGTCAGAGATTGGCTAAACAAATTATGAGGGCAGGTTATTATTGGATGACTATGGAAGGTGATTGCATTAAGTATGCCAGAAGGTGTCATAAATGCCAAATATATGCAGACAAGATGCATGCTCCTCCGTTGCCTTTGCATGTAATGGCAACTCCTTGGCCTTTCTCTATGTGGGGTATGGATGTCATTGGGCCTATTACTCCAAAAGCTTCGAATGGACATCGTTTCATCTTTGTGGTCATCGATTATTTCACAAAATGGGTAGAGGCAGCTTCATATGCTAATGTGACGAAGGCCGTGGTGTGTAGGTTTATCAAGAAAGAGATAATATGCCGATATGGTCTTCCAGAAAGAATCATCTCAGACAATGCACTTAACCTGAATAACACAATGATGAAAGAAGTGTGCAGTCAGTTCAAGATCAAACACCACAATTCAGCACCATATCGTCCGAAGATGAATGGAGCAGTAGAGGCAGCTAACAAGAATATAAAGAAGATCGTTAGCAAGATGACAGAAACATATAGGGATTGGCATGAGAAATTACCATTTGCCTTGCATGCTTATCGCACTTCAGTTCGTACATCTACCGGAGTCACCCCATTTTCATTGGTATATGGAATGGAAGCAGTATTACCTATCGAGGTAGAAATCCCGTCATTACGAATATTGATGGAAGTTGAATTAGAAGAAGCTGAATGGGTCCGTTGTTGTTATGAACATGTAAATTTGATCGAAGAAAAAAGGTTTAAGGCTCTTTGTCACGGGCAATTGTATCAAAAGAGGATGATGCGAGCTCATGATAAGAAAGTTCGTCCTAGACATCTTCAAGAAGGAGAATTGGTATTAAAGAAAATTCTACCAAATCAGCCAGATCCTCGTGGAAAATAGGCGCCAAATTGGGAAAGCCCTTATGTGGTGAAGAAAGCTTTTTCAGGAGGGGCATTGTTACTTAGTGAAATGGACGGAGATGATTTACCAAATCCAACAAATTCAGATGCAGTGAAGAAATACTATGCCTGAAGAGAAAAAAGAATTCAAGTTGAAAACCTGAAAAGGCGGCTTGAATTCAAAAAAAAACCAAAAAAAACAAAAAAAAAGAAAAAAAACAAAAGAAATTTCAAGTTGAAAACCTGAAAAGGCGGCTTGAATTCAAAAAAAGAAAAAAAAGAAAAAAACAAAAAAAAAGAAATTTCAAGTTGAAAACCTGAAAAGGCGGCTTGAACAAAAAGAATAATTGGGCCAAAGATTGAAAAGAGGAATGTCTCATAGTGAAAGGGGCAAAGTTTTGATCTAAAGGTTCTTGAAAGATTATGGACATCTACTAACGAGGCTTCTAAAGCAAAATTCTGTGATGATGGGTTTGTAGTTGTCTGGGTATTCATTATTTGTGACTCACTAGCCATTGCTTTTGTACTTATCCCTATCAATTCTTGAAAATGTTCACTTGTTATTCAAATAAATATACCTTGTTCAAATAAATACACCATCGTGTTCTTATCTTATTCATCTTGCTTTTGTTCTAATTGGAATTGAATAGCGTACTATAGGGTCTTTAAAGAAAAAAAGGGTGTTTGCATTACATTGAAGGAAATACAAACAGATGATGATTGCCAACATTACTGGGGGCAAAAACATGAAAGATAAAGATTGATTCAATAGAAGTATGACACTGATCTCGAGCGGGGCAAGAATAGTGGAAGAATGGAAATTGGAATGTGGGGGTTAATCTTGGAGGACATTAAAATGAAGATTCTAACTAAAAACTGATTTTTAACATTTTTGCATCATACATTTAGGTTATAGGCATTCACTTCATGATAGGAATGTTGTCAATTTCATTACTTTCGCATAAACATAAAAAAAAAAGAGTCAGTGTGGCATGGACATTTGCATTATTGGACATACATTTACATTTTGCATTATTTAGGTGCATACATTGAAGGAAATAGATTAAAACTTGAGAGGTCGAAATTCTTGGAAACGAAATTTTGAATCTTATGTCGTGTTGTGATATTAAGACTATTGGATTTGGTATATTAGTGAGTGATAAGAACAAGGTTATTTTTCAAAGTTTCATTGCCTCTGGTGAGAGGAGCACAAGGTTATTTTTCAAAGTCTCAATGCCTCTGACGAGAGGAGCACAAGGTTATGTTTCAAGTTTCATTGCCTCTGGTGAGAGGAGCACAAGGTTATTTTTCAAAGTCTCAATGACTCTGATGAGAGGAGCACAAGGTTATTTTTCAAAGTCTCAATGCCTCTGCTGAGAGGAGCACAAGGTTATATTTCAAAGTCTCAATGCCTCTGGTGAGAGGAGCACAAGGTTATTTTTCAAAGTTTCAATGCCTCTGATGAGAGGAGCACAAGGTTATGTTTCAGGTTTCATTACCTCTGGTGAGAGGAGCATAAGGTTATTTTTCAAAGTTTCATTGCCTCTGATGAGAGGAGCACAAGGTTATTTTTCAAAGTTTCAATGCCTCTGCTGAGAGGAGCACAAGGTTATATTTCAAAGTCTCAATGCCTCTGGTGAGAGGAGCACAACATTATTTTTCAAAGTTTCATTGCCTCGGGGGAGAGGAGCATAAGGTTATTTTTCAAAGTTTCATTGCCTCTGGTGAGAGGAGCACAAGGTTATTTTTCAAAGTTTCATTGCCTCTGGTGAGAGGAGCACAAGGTTATTTTTCAAAAGTTTCAATGCCTCTGCTGAGAGGAGCACAAGGTTATGTTTCAAGTTTCAATGCCTCTGGTGAGAGGAGCACAAGGTTATTTTTCAAAGTATCAATGCCTCTGGTGAGAGGAGCAAAAGGTTATTTTTTAAAGTCTTACAGCCTCTGGTGAGAGGAACTAAATGTTTCTTAAAAATTGTAAATATTTTGTAAAAAAAAAAAACAAAAAAAAAACAAAAAAATCCGGACAAAATGGTTGTCTAATTGTCTTTGCACAATTCCTGGTTTTCAGAAAATATGCAAAGAGGGGCAGCTGTAGACACCTTATTTTGTCCGGAGTCTTAATTTAAAAAAAATAATTAATTGGATTGTGTGACATTATATTTTAATTTAACTAGAATTAAATTAGAATTTTTAGGTTTACGATTAACATTAATTAGTAAATTAAAGTTAAAATAGGATTTCGGAATGATAAATAAAAAAAAGAAGAAGAGATAAGAAAAGAAAATAAAATAAAATTAATCTTAGGATAGGATAATTAGATTTTTTTAAGATAATTATTTAGATTAATATTAAATTTAGTAGAGTTAGATTAGGATTAACATAAGAATTAAATAGATGAAAGATAAAAATAAGAGATAATTATTAGAATAAGTATAGTTGTATTAGGACTCTAACAATTTTGTGACTATAAAAAGGGGTTAAGGCTTATGATTGAAGGGGGAGAAAAACCATAAAAGCATCTCAACAAAGTAATTCTGCTCTAGCTAAGAGCCAAGCCTTGTCGTTTCCAGCCACCATAAAACACAGCTCTCCGTCGCCCTCTACAAACATCAAACCTCCACCCAGTCTAGCCTTGCTTGTCGCTACTTGCTACCTCTGTATACACCATCTTCACCGGACACTACTGCATCTGTTGTCCAGCGCACGTTCCAACTGCATTGCCGTTGCTCCTCCTGGTTCTTCACCACAACTCCTTTGCACCACACGCTGCTGTTGCCCCTGTTGCTTCTTCTTTTGGCCCGAGCTGCACTTCACCTTTCCTTGCATCATCCAAACCAAGACTGCTCATCACCCAAAGCCTGTCCAGTCCCGTTTCTTGGTGAACAAATTGCCTGCTGCTTCCACGCTATTCTACTACCCATACGTCCATCCATTAATCAGGTAAGTGTTTGTTGCTTTTCTTTTATTTGGCACTTCTTTTAGTAATGATTAAAGAGTAATGTTTGACATTTTAATTTGCTTCTTTAGATTTAAAATGATTAAAATAATATGATACATAGAAATGTCTAGGAATAATAAATAAATAAGTAATAAGTTAGGAGAATAAGTAAAAATATAAATTAAATAACAAAAGTAAAAATAAGAAATAAAAATAATTGAATGAATAGTTATTAGGATAAATGTCTAATTAATAAACTTTGAGAATTGGTTAGACCTTTCCGGTGATGGAATCCTCGAGGCAATTGCGAACGAGTAACACTCGAGGAATTCCTAGGCAAGAGAATTCTTTTACGTCTATCCAGAATGATGGAAGATTTAAAAGATATTTTCGAAAAAATGAAGGTTAAACTTTATTCTCCAAATAATTAAAATAGAATAACACATAAAAAATCATAATCGTGAAAAAAAAATAATAAACATAATAGTAAAATTTTGAAGATAATAATAAATAAAAAACATTAATTATACAATTAAATCCGATGATGGAATCTTTGAAGTGATTACGAATGAGTAACACTCGAAGAACTCTTAGGTGAGAAGATCCTTCTAAATTTATTCAGAACGATGGAAGATTTAGAAGGCATTTTCAAGATAAACAAATATTAAATAAAGATAAAAACATAATAATAATAAAATTTATATAAAGAAAAAATAAATAATTAATAAAGTTAATAAATTATTAAATAATAATTCCGATGATGGAATCTTCAAGGCGATTGCGAATGAGTAACACTTGAGGAATTCCTAGGTGAGAGGATTCTCTTAAGTTTATCCAGAATGATGGAAAATTTAGGAGATATTTTCAATATTAAATACCGATAATCCTAAAAATATTAATAAATATTTAAAATAAATAAATAAAAATAATAAAAATAATTAAATAAAAAAAATAAATTAAGGAATAATAAAATTCTAAAATACTTCCGACGACGGAGCCTCTTCATAGGAGTCGAATGGTACCCCTTGAATACTCTTGAGGTGAGAAGATTTTTTTAAGAATTCATTCAGAATGATGGAGGATTCTTAAAAGAATTTTCAATATTTAAACAATAAAATATAAAGGCCACATAACTAAGAC
The DNA here is from genome assembly GCA_032173925.1 of Heritiera fomes. Lineage (NCBI taxonomy): Eukaryota > Viridiplantae > Streptophyta > Magnoliopsida > Malvales > Malvaceae > Heritiera > Heritiera fomes. The sequence continues at coordinate 266,364 of JAPDPM010000005.1, read as the reverse complement.
TAAGTTAAAATAATACAAGATTAAAATGGTACCAACTTTGGGCGTTGTAGGGGTGCTATAACCTTCCCTGCACGTAAATGAACTCCCGAACCCAAAACTTAAAATGTAGACCAATACTTAGAGTCATTTAGGTGGCCAATCACACCTAGGTTAAAAAAAGATTGGTGGCGACTCCATTTGTTTAATGTCTAGCGTCCTAACCTTAGGAAACGTTATGACAAGTATAAACTCCATAATTAACCATTGTCACAATTTATTATGTAGGAGTTTAGGGTAAAATTCAAACAAAAAAAAACCATTGGCACACTTTATTATCCAGGATTTTACGATAAAATTCAAATAATTTATTATCCAAGAGTTTAGGGTAAAATTCGAACAAAAATATTTTGAATTTTACCCTAAACTCTTGGGTAATAAATTGTGCCAATAGTTAGCTATGGTGCTTACATTAAATAATAAATTAATAAATAATAAACAAATAAATCCAAAAATTTAGTGCAGAACATAAAACCCAAAAATAATAATTAATAAATAATAAGCAAATAAATTCACAAACTTAGTGCATAACATAAAATACATAAATAATAAACAATAAACAAATAAATAAACAAAAAATAAATTAAAAGTAAAAATAAATATTTTTCTAGTAGTACCTTTTAGTTAATCTAACTTTATTTGTGGTTATGGTACTATTTAAAGCTTTTCAAGTAGTCTCAAGGGTAAAATAATAGTCACAACATTAAATTTTTAATAGTTGACTTAACCGTCGATTAATGGAAAGATTTAGTTGTCTTATGACATAAAAAAGTTAGGAGCAGAGTGTCTATTTTTGAAACTAATGGACTGAAGTTGAATTATGACTAAACGTTAAGGAGATTAATGTAATTTACCAAAAAAGCATATATTTCAAGTCTTAATTTTAGGATTTGTTGATAAAATATTGAATTTTTTATTTTATCAATAAAAATTTAATATCTTACAATTTTAAATATATATATATATATATACACAAATACACGATGTATACACGAAAATTCGTTACTCCATTCATATTTTACCTAACCTATGTTGAATGTGACATGGAAGTAGGTTTATTAGAGAGGGGAAAATGGCGGACGCCCTTATAAGTAGTAAACGTAAAATGTGGTGGTATATCTCCGGTTTTTAACGGGGGCCTTAATATATACTGTTACTTGCACGAAAAATTAGTTTGACTTCCATATATTTTATAATTAATTTTCTCTTCGCATGCATACATTATTCGTATGTTATGTCATTGCACTCTGATTTCACCTCTACTAATTTTTCCCACATAATGCCTTAGAAATAAAGAAATGAAAAGAATTCCAAAAAAAAGCTCAGCTGCATATAGGTTTTTCTTTCATAGATACGGCTACTAATTACATTAATTTTCTCACATGATACCGGCTAATACTTCCTTTTACTAGTGTTTCTTTTTTGGGTTGAGATCTCTTCCCATTCATTTGTTTGGAACTTAGACATATTAAATGTAAATTTCATATCTGTTAACGATGATTATTTGTAATAATAATAATAATAATAATAATAATAATAATAATAATTAGTATTAACATTAGCAGCTAGCTAGCTTTAATTTAATGGCAAGGAGTTCTAATTTAATAATTTAATTTGAGGCCTTTTTCTCAACCGTACCCCATGCTTTCACTTTGTCCATGGTCAATGCTAGCAAAAATCTACTAATTAGGACTAGTGTTATAATTTATGGTTTTTTCCCTTGAAAAAAATAACTATGTTCTATTATTATTTGTGAAGATAGGTCCTGATTAAACTTAATTATAGGTCGGGTCGAGTTGGGTTTGGGTCAGGCTTAAGGCGTATAATAATAGCTTATGTGTATGCTAAAATTCAAGCTTGACTTTTAGTTCAGATCCGTTTTCATTTTTATTATATAAGCCCGAGCCTCCCAACTCAAATATTATTTTATTTATTTTTTATATTTTAATTAATTAATTATTTATTTTTATTCTTTTATTTCCTTGAAAATTTAATTTAATTTATTAAAACTTTTATGTCAATTTTCATATTAAATGTTTATAATAATGTTTATTATAAATAATATTATATATAATTATATTATATTTAGTAAATATATTTAAAAAACTCAATTAATATTTATATTTGGGCCAGGCCCAGGCTTTGAAAGATCTAGCCTGAGCTCGGCCTTATTTTTAAATAGGCTTAAAAAATTTTGCTCAAATCCAATAATTGCATCAGATATCTTTGTCCAAACCCCATCAAATATTAAACGAGCATTCAGGTTTGGATAGATAACCTAATCTTGGAGTAGGTCTAGTATTGATTAATAACTATTGACCAGAGACATATTATGAAATTGTGCAGACATATAAAGCAACAATTGCATTGGTATTGTTTATTGGCAAAAAAATTCTACGGTGAAATGGACCCTTTTTTTCAATTTTTGTAATCATGGATAATTAATTTCTTCCACTATCATTTACCTTTCAAACTTGACATAATTAATCATCTTTTTTGAATAATATATAATTATTATATACTATATGTGAATGGTACAAATTTGTAGATGAATAAAAAATTTAAAAAAAAAGCATTTTCTTTTCAGCGCATGTGAGTTGAAGAGTTTAATTAAACTATTAATTGTTAAATAAATCACTTCTTTAATTAATTTTAAACATCTTTTTGTCAATTGCTAGCTAAAAGGCTTTATTCTTTAATCGTGAATCCAGGTGTGCTTGCCAAATATAGGCAGTCTAAAAGGTAAAAACAAATAAAATTATATTTCAATTAATTTATTTGTTATATATATATATATATATATATATATATATATATATATATAGTAAAAGTTACTAGTACATATATTTTAGAGTTAATTAATTTTCTTTTAATAATCATAGGGTACCCCTTATCTTGAGGGTCCATATTTATATATTTGCATGGACCCAAGAGTTCTTTCTGCATAGGTCATTGGTGTCGGCTGACCTTTTTTTTATTTTAATTTTAATTATTCTCACAATATTCATTGGAAAATCAAAATCTAAAGAGTGTACAACATATGACATGCTCCCAATTCCCAAATGCATTGCACTGGGGTAGGCTAGGGTACAGTAGCTGGCAGGCAAGGCAAAAACAACACACTATTTTACAGAAACCTTTTCAGAGGTCCTAGCTAGCTAGACAAACGACTTGTATGATAATAAATAAATAAGGAAAATAATTAATTAATAATTGCCAGTATTAAAATAATAATAATAATTTCTTTAAATAATTATATATCAACAAATTATCATTTATAAATAGTAACACAATGGAAAACCAAAATTGGCATGGTATTAACTCTTTAATTTTATTTATCTCAAGTTATCTAACCTATTTAATTTAGAATATGTACTTCTCACGCGGATAGCATGCATATGCAGTATATAAAGTTTGAAATATATTATGTATTTGATGATATATAAGTTAATGATAATATATCGTTTCTAATTAACAATTAGTATAATAATTAATGTTATTAGCAATATACCACACATATATGACACTTAAACGCATTGTATTTAAATAGTCTGTAAATGGTACATGACAATATATAATATTTCTCTAGATTAATTAAGTAGCATAGATGACTAAATAATGAATAAAATAAAAATTATAAATTGGGAGAATGAGATGTCGGTAAATATGTAGCTAAAATGAGTTGGCTTGAAACATCTATTATACGGGACATGCATGCAGTCATATTATATACTTAGTATAATTAATTAATTAATTAAGTTTGCAATACATAGTATTAGTATTAGTATATGCATGTGGAACATTAAAAAACGTTTAACTCTATTCTTACTCATTCATTACTTAAGTAGTACACGTTTATTTTTATTCACTTTATATATATATATATATATATATATATATATATATATATTACAATTTGAACATAAAATATATATACATTTCTTAAAAATCAATCCAGTTCAATGCAAAAGCAGCATCAGATTTGCGTAAAACCCACTTGATTGCTTCACCTTCCCCAAGCTCTCTTTCTTCCTTTCTCCATAACTTGAATTCTAAGTATTATTTAGTCCTCATCCCTTTAAATGATCAAAATTTATTCTTCAAAATTACCAATCATACAATTACATAGGCAATTGAAGCAGCGAGACATATAAACCCAACGCAACCCACCTCATCTGTCTCTCTCTCTCTCTCACCTTTCCATGTCCGAAATCTTTCAGCCGAGGATCACGCTAGCTAGCGGCTTGGTTTAGCCTTTTTCCTGTGGCTTAACGTTGTCGTACGTCCTCTCACTTCCACTTTGCGTTTGTCTGAGATGGGACGCCATTCTTGTTGTCTCAAGCAGAAGTTGAGGAAAGGTTTATGGTCTCCTGAAGAAGACGAGAAATTGTTTAACTACATAACAAGGTTTGGGGTTGGTTGCTGGAGTTCGGTGCCTAAGCTCGCTGGTGCGCTTTAGTTTCATTGTCACACATGCACATTTTACATCTCTCATAAATTATAACTCATATCTTGAGTTGCTTTTCAATATGCCATGGGATTTGATAAAATAAACTACAAAAATTCAAAGGTTTTTGGTTTTGATTTGTTATGCAGGTTTGCAGAGATGTGGAAAGAGTTGTAGATTGAGATGGATTAACTACTTGAGACCTGACCTCAAAAGAGGAATGTTTTCACAACAAGAGGAGGATCTCATAATCAGTCTTCATGAAGTTCTAGGCAACAGGTAATTACTACTGATATTTGTTGATAGACAGATTAAATAACAGGTGGAAATGGGGACTGATTGTTTTTTATTCGAATGATTTTGTGTATGGGCCGTGTTGCAGGTGGGCACAAATTGCAACACAGTTACCAGGAAGAACGGATAATGAGATCAAGAACTTCTGGAACTCCTGTCTGAAGAAGAAACTAATGAAGCAAGGGATTGACCCGACCACCCACAAGCCGCTAAGCAATGTTGAGGTGAAAGAAGAAAACAAGTCTCCAGATGCGGTGGCATTACAGATACCACACTCTAAAGTGCTCTCTAGTAATGTATCATCCTTCGCAGCCCATGAACCGACATTTCTTGTCAGTGATTCAAGTTACTATGGCAGTGGATTGACAGAAGCTTCGAGGGGGCAGTTTATTAACAAGCAAGTATATGATCCTTTGTCTTACATTGATTTGCAGGCGGGGACTGACCCAAGTGGGTATAATTCCAGTCTTATACCACAGTTTCACCCAAGTCTTGTTAGGCCATTTGATCAGAACCATTTTGAGACAAATTCCAGTTTCACCTTTACTTCAATGCCAAGTTTAACTAATTTTGATCACGGAAACATGTCCGGAACAGACTTTTCTGATAATTCAGCTTCGAGAATAACTACTTCATTCCTCCTGAATGAGGCAAAGGAAAGTTCTAGCAACAGCTCAAATATCAGCAGTTACACAGGGTTCCAGATGAACAGTATGGTGGAAAATGGAGCTTTCTCGTGGGATACTGACAGCAAGTTGGACTCCATGTTTCAGTTTCAGGTCAATGGGATAAAGTCCGAGGAATTGAAACCAAGTTCGTGGCAAGAAGGGCAGCTTCACAACCACACCTCGGTAGATTTCAGTAGCTATCCGTTAACGTCGCTGTCAGAAGATCTAACAGGAGCAAATTTTGATGTCTTCCAGCAGATATGAACAGAACTGTAAATTCAATTTTTTTTCACCTCTTTAAACCAATACACACAGATGTTGATAGTACAGGTCGACGACTTCTGCTGAAAAGGTTTGGGAATGAGTCTACTCTTTTTTTTTCCTATTTCCTTGGGTATTATTTTTAATAACCAGGTGTTCTCTCTCGAGCAGGCGGGGAGAATTTTTTATACGTATTCTTCTATGTGCATCATTATTTGTTTTTATTTTTCTCCTTTTTCCTTCTGTATTTGTTATGAGAACAGTTGCAATAATGTTCTTGACAAGAGTGAAAACTAATTTCAATTTGTGGTCCTGAGCTTTCCGTGGTGTCTAACGAATTATCATTATAATATGCAGTTATGGCGCTATTTTCATGGCTGTCTTTTTCTTGTTTAAGCTAAACCCTGTTTAAGAGCGGACAGATTTTGATCCGAACCCACAATCCATACCAAACGCATCCACTTGTCTTTTTCTGACCTAAATTTAACACCAGAACGAATTAGAGTTTCATTATCATTATTTTAAACATAGCATGAGATATAGAATATTGTGTATACGATATTAGATGGGTGGGGTAGCGGGGTAGGTTTAGATCGTGATATTTTGAAGCGCTGGCAGAAGATAACATAACAAGATTATTATCTGATTTCCTAGCTAGCATTAGCATACATGAATATGATCCATTCCAGCTGCAGGCTCTCCAGAGGCCCCCATGCACTGCGACTGCGACTGCGAGTCCCTCCTAATGGCATGCATGGTATTGGCTCGCTGGCATCTCTATTATTAGAGAGCGAGAAAAATAGAGAAAAAATTAAGAGCTCGTGCAGGACTTCTTTTGGATTATATGTATAATAAATATATATGGTCCAGAAAATTTTGTACCATCCATGGTTCCAACGAAAGCTTTCGGAATATTTGTTCATGCTGCTAGTGCTAGACAAGGATTGCTGCAACTCGAGATCTAAAGTTAAATGTTGCAGTAATTACAACTTTGATCTTATAAACATTGATTCCAAGAGAGATAATGTCTTCATGTAGTACCGATGGATAAAGGAAGAAGTGGCAACCTTGCAGTAAAACTAGTCCTTCAGGCTTGCCGACCTTCATTGAGGTCAAAACTAAAGAGGCAAGCTTGAAGGGAGAAAAGAGGCAGGATTCTACTGCCGTAATTTCTTCTGTTTTGTCAAAGAGTTCAAGACCAATGAACCAAATTGACGGTCTTTCTTCCTTTACATCACAGGTGTTGTTACCTAAGACATAACAAGTAGGGAGTCATTATTGTAAATCACGGATCTGACTTTATTAATTTGCACCCAATCTCGGAAATATAGCTTGATCTGGGCCGACAATAGTACCCAGCTGTCTACAAGGTCTATAACTTGATATCTATCTTTCAAGTAATGCAATGAAACAGAAATTAACTCTGTTTATATGTGTGGTTTTCATCATTCAATATCGTTTGTATTGTGTGTGGGGTATATGTTTATAAGAAATTTTACATTTAATAAAGTTATCATAATTTTATTAAGTGGCGTATTTTTTCATTGAAAAAAAATTAACTCTGTTTGATTGCTCTAATAAAACCACAGAAAAAAAAGATGAAAAGGAAAAAAAACTGAAAATTCTGCACCACGACAAAGTCATGATCAGCTCATTTTCAAGTACCTAATTATGTAATAATATGTTTGTGACTTCTGGTGCATGGCCATGAGCTACAGAAATGCTTTGCAGAATGACCTTATTCGCTTCATCAGTGGCTAAGCTGTTGTTTGAGATGACCCACGGAGAGAATCAACCAGGAAGTTTGTGCACCTCAAATTTTGATGTGAAAGATGGTGACGAGCTATGTATAATTAAAAAAAGAAAGAGTCATAATCCAGTGCCAGGGGTGTACTAGTGCATTCGCAGCCATGGGCTTAACTTTTTGAACCCCTGTAGAACGATGGCTCACATATCTCTTAGTGGGGGAATTCTATACGTACACACGTTTTTACTTTTTTTTATCTCATTTTTTTCATTATGTTACTGTTTATTTAGACAACGATAAAGTATGAATAGTAAAAAAAAAAGAAGATAGATTTAGTCATTCTCCTCTTAGTGCTGGCCATCTCATTAATCCCTGCTTCTATGACAACGATTGAGCACATATATTATCGGACTCCAATGAAACCATTTAGTGGAAGCATGCATTCCAATTGGTCCTAGACAAATAATATATCCCATTCCGTCCACAGTACAACATTGTTTGACCCTTTTTTTTTTTTAAATGTTACCTTCTCAAATCTGAGCCACAAGGTTGCCTGACCAAATTAATTGAATTCCTTGGGATGTACAAGGTAGCATATAGAGCTATAGATATAAAAAAAAATAAAAGAGTAATGAAATGTCTCTAATTAATTTTGAACTTGTCTAGGTTCTATATATAATCAATTGCCTTAATTCTTTCATATGCACAATTACCAATATGCATAAGCTGAAAGTGACTCGGAGCAGATAGCCATCTTTATACTATATTCCATCAAATGTCATATTTGCAAAAGTAAAAGTTATTAATGGATGCCTGCCTACTGGATCATGATTATAAATATGTGCAATCTGAAAATTTTGAATCCTTTGGTGGATTCATCAGAATCCATGTATGCCGACATCCAAAAAGAGATTCGCCTTTTGAATTCAACAAACAGGAAATGATGCAACCAAAGAAAGGAAGAGAGGGTTTTTTTTATCAAGGAGGAGAAAGAAAGGCTTCGAAAGGAAAAAGCAGAGATTTGAGGTACTATGCATGTATGCTAACTGGTCAAAGTAACCTTGTCCGACAAATGTTACTGGAATATGCTTTAGCTAATCATATGTATCAAATGATTTCTACATATATATATATATATATATATATATACACACACTTAGTAGCATATATGCCTGCACCGACGAGACAAATTGCTTGCTGCTCCAACTGATCTCATATATATATATATATATATATATATATATATATATATATATATATATATATGACATGAGAAGTTTTCACCAAACCTAATAATAAAAACAGGCCATGTCATAATAAAAAAAAAGGACAAATCTTTTTACAGGCTCGTAAATATGGAATTGCCATCCCTTCAATTCCCCCGCAGTAATATGTTATATTGTAAGCGGAACTAGCCATATAGCTTTTTTTTTTTGAAGGAAACTAGCTATATAGCTAGCTAGGTACAATTAATGGAAGAAAATGAAACTCGTACGTGTCCGTATATTTGTTTACAAAATGACTAGAGTCAATGGATTTTGTTTTCTTTTACAAATTAATTAACTTCAAAAGATTAGCTCGTAAGTAGTATGTGCAAATGTATATATGGATCTGTAACCAAAAAAAAAAATGTATATATGGATCCCAACTCAGTTCATCCCTAGCTATCCTATCACACTGAAACATGTCTTTCATTCTGTTTACGTTGAGAAAGAAAGAAAGAAAACGATCGACAGTGAAAAGTGAAGACATCCATCTTTGTGCTAACCTTACTTTTATCTAATATTAAATTAAATTAAAGAATTAGAAAGTGTAACTATAAAGCAACCGACTTCACATATGAATGATCATGGCAGTTAAAGTTTTTGGAAACTTGACTAGCTAGCTAGATACCTAGGTTTTACTGCTCTCTCCTTGCTAGCTAAATCCTAGATATATTTATCCAAAAAAAAAATCCTACATATATAAACTTACACTATAATTCTATCATTTAATGGCCACACCATTGTTTCTGGTATAATGTCTCTATCCAGCCACAGCCAGCCTCCCAGTCCCAGCTAGCTAAGGTAATTAGCCTACCTATAGCACTTGGATCAGCTATCTTTTTTATTAATTCCATACCTTCCCATTGATGCTCAACTTAAATGCTCAGAAGAAATATTTCGCCTATTGCTAATTATTAATCTCACATACTCATTTCTCCATCCGTGATAAATTAAGCAAACTGCCATGGACACGACAGGCAGGGGATTTCTTTGCTCCATCGTAATCGTACAAGTAATACAACTCACCTGAGCCTTTATTGCAGCTGATGAGTTCGGACATAGGTAGCTGTAGCCATACGTGTGCCTGCCTGACCCTGCAACATTGGGAGAGCTTTCCGTTGTCCAATTCAATGAAGTAAATAAGAAGAGAAACATCCAATCACTAAAACCGTGAAGTTCAAGCATTTCAATCGCATTAACACGACAATTCTTTATTAAGGGTAATAAATAAATTCTTGGAGATTTTTCTACAATTGGAAGGGTCGTCAGAAAAGCAATGATGTCATATTTGGAAATGCTGCACGAAACATATATACATAAATGTATAATAAGTACTTCACTTTTCCCATGGAAGACTGTGATTTGCTTGAAAATTAAAATGTTCGACAAATGAAATTGAAAGGTAAAAATTATAAGCTAAGAAATAGTTGTTAACATTAATTAATTGTAGAAATCAGAGTCTTGGGAAAAGTATTTGTATCGGCTATTGACTTTCTATCAGAGCATGGTAGAAATAATCCTTGAATTTTTAATTGCAAACTAATACTAGTACATGAGATTTGTTGATCATGTGTTTGGCTCAACAGTGACGACAATCATAAACATAAAAAAAATGAAAAGGGAAGGAGGTAGCCTTAAATTACATATATAATATTGAGAACATTGAAGTGGTTTCTTAGGTTTAAAGCTTGATATAGCTTCTCATCAAAGATAAGTTAGCTTAATGACAAGCATGAAAAAGGTGCCTTCATGTCTCTATCGGCTGCCCCATTTATGATTTTTATTAAAACCAAGAGAAGAGACTTATGAGAGCATGTTTCATGATTGACTGTTCAGTATTAACAATGAGATCCAAATCGCTTTCCAACCCCGTACGTTAGTTTCACAATGATTGGTGGAACTCAAATTTCCATGTTATTCAGATAACAATCTTTCCATTCCCTTGCTTCCAACTGAAAATTCCAAAATCAAAATTCTCTCTCTATTGGCTGCCTAGGATTGCACTAGCACTAGCAGGTGATGGCTATAAACAGAGTATTCTACCATAACTCTCTTTCTCTAGAGTTTGAAACAAGCTCAAGCTGTGTCAAAAAAATAAATATTAATGAGATTGTAACTCCATTTTTCTCAAGGACTGAAGCCCAGGATCCGCATTGGTTTGATGAGAAAAACTGAAACAAGTGCTTGGCAACTTGGGCAGAATCAAAGTTGTTGGAGAATGAGATCACACTCTTATTGTTCAATAAAATGAATCGGAAAAAAGGACTTCGCATGTCTGTAGACTTACTCAATGTAGTAGGTTGTTAAGGAAACACATCTAACAAATCGCAAACCTTAAACAGTAAAGAAGACGAATCTAAATCCAAATTCCACGAAACCGAAGGGATCTATCAGTTGTATCACTGGACTGGACTGGTACTGGATTTCTTTACATTCGGGCACAGTCTTGGATGAGATGAGTTTTGAATCAAGATTTTCCAGAAGCCCAAATCTATAGAATCCAAAGGTAGCCCACTAATGCAACGATGTCCAAGTGTGGACTCTAGTAGGGTTTTGCACAATGGGACAATCCTTTACAGTGGACCTTCAATGGTCGATATCTGAAATCCATTCAACCATCACTCTCATCACTGCGTCTAAGGTCAAAGTCTATGTCTGGAGGGGACTTGACCGTTTAAGTAACTTTCTGTATTTGGTAGCAAAACACTTTTAAGAAGTTCGATTTGTGGCTTTGGAAGCGATGACGAGGCAGAAAAATGTAGTTTGCATGTGCCAGTGTCCATAGTGAATAGAATCGGCCAATTCGGCAATATTCATTACGAGTTGCGAGTGGAAGGAGAGGAAGAAGCATTAACATGAATGCTGCATTGAGAATGATTGAATGAACTGGAGCGCAACAAATGACTTCTCCGTAAAACGTAAGTCTCAGCTACTTGGAGACTTCTCCGTAAAACGTAACTTCGAGACTGCTCGGTTATTTACATGGTTTCACATAAATATATCGTCAAACCTCCGTCCTCTGCATGCAAAGCTCCTTTGTCGATGATCAAAGCTGACAAGCAAGCTGCAACAATGCTTTCGTTCATGCACTCCTACAATTTACAGTTACTCTGTCTGAAATTTGAACTTCCAATTAAGTTCTCCAATCCATCCATCCCGCTGAATGTCCTCTCCAAAAATTTCCCCAATTAAGAAATAAAATCTATTAAAATTTTCTATACAAATTGGAACATGAAGAGTGCTTATTTGTTGTTTGTGACATTTCTCCGCAAAATGACAATGTCCTTTCCACTGTCTCTTTTATCAATAAATGGATGCTCTAGTGTTATTGAGGTAAATCAGATCCTTCACAAAGTTATGCATATCTTTTCACGTACTTTAATTTTGTTTTCGAAAGAGTTATAGGATCTTTTAAGGCTTGGAGTCTTTATGAGGTTTTGATGTTGTTGGAAGTCCAAACTCCAAAAATACACACTTCAATAGGAGAAAGATAGAAGTCCAGACATCCAACACATAATGGCAACGCCAGATTTAAAAGGGAAAAACACACATAACAGTTAGCTGTAAACAATAACATTTAGATATGCTATTCAAAATTCTGGACAATGTCTGCATCCACAGAAAACTATTGATACTTAAGTAAGGAGTTGCACACAACATTCTGATTGATAAATACCGAGTGGAGGAAGAAGAGGCCAAATTCACTCTTCCATGGGCTGATTCTCTTCTTCCTGCGTTTGGGATACATTGACTTTGATTTTTGGAAGGCGAAGAGATGAGTCTTCTGCAAGAGCAAGCGGAGCTTTGACCAAGTGGATGTCCTGCTCCAATTGCTTTCTAGCTTCCTTCTGCCTTTGGATTTTGCCTGTCTTAAGCCTGTCAAAATATTCAAATATGGATTGAACATTTAGCAAACACCATCTTACAATAACTTTTAACAAGTAATGAAAGCAAACAAACCTGTTTTTGATGTGGTCAGATGCCCTGTCTGATCTGATTTTATCAATCTTTTTAATGGCCTTGAGAGTATTCTCTGCAATGTTTCTATCGTACCTCTCTGGCCTATTACGCCTTCTCTCAAACTCAAATGTTGAATCCTGGGAAAAAAAGAACACAAATAGATATCATAGAGCTGTACTAATACAACAAGTACCATAATTGATGCCCTAGGCATATTACCTGTGTCATGTCCTTCCCGTGCAAACGCCTATAGGCCTTGGTCCATTTTACTTTACGGGGATTCCTCTTCATCTTGAAGTTCTTGTGACATTTGGATCTACAGAACCGGAAAATCTGCAAAAGGTTGGACCATCAGAAAGTAGCACTCTAAATAAAAAGAACAACATTGGAGTACGGTCATAGTACTATTAATGATTACTTGATGCCTTTATTTGGTATGACTTACACTGCTAAATTTTGCGGAAAACTGCATATATCCTGTCAGTGCCAACTGCTAAGCATGTATATATCTGTGTGTGTATATGTATATATATTACAGCACATATAACAAGTTGGCTACTAACATATAACACACGAAAAAAAATGCTGCAACAACAAGAGTAACTAAAACTGGATGAGAGAAAGGCAACAGGGCAATTTGTCCCAGTCCAATCTAAGGTTGAATCCAAAGCATCAAGCTGAATGTGTAGTATTATAAGCCAATGTGGGTAAAAACTTAATAGTACACACAAATAAAGATTAAAGAGCATATAAAGCAATAAAACCTTTAATAGAAATTATATAGAATTGTTAAAGTAAGATACAAACTCTTACCTTGGCATCATTGCGAACAAACTGAATACCATGCCCCGGATATACGGTGGAGGAACAAAACCAGCACTTCTCTAATCTCATTTTATTCCCAAATTAATTGAAAATTACGATTTCCTGAACAGAAAATAACAATAGCGACATTTAACATCATGACATAAAGAGACTATTTACCAGAAGCTAAAGGTACCGCAATCTAAGAAAGCTTAAATTCGTAAGTTGGCAATAGCATGAGAAGAGAATCAAGTATAACGACACCAGAAATTACTTTCTTTTACTCAATTCTTCATTTTTTCAAGTTTATTGAATAGAATAAAGCCCATCTTGAAGATGAGCGACAGAGAAATTCCAATCAAGAAATTAAAGCTATTATATTATCCAAGTGAATCAAACTTATAATGAATAAATTGATTTGCAAAATTTAAATTCTTTTTTCTAATCCTACCCACAACCCCTCCTCCTTCACTATGGAAACCCTAAAAGAAAAAGAGGGAGATGAGTTCAAAAAGAGGAATAGAAGAAAGGGAAGAGAGACAGATGAAAGTCAGACCTTTGAATCGCGCAACTATCACGTCTGAACAAGAGCCTGAAATCAGCTAAGAAGAGAAAGACGAAAAGCCGTCGGCAGTGTGCGGAGGGGAGGGTTTAAGACTCAAGAGGAGAGAAGACAGACGCAGTATGGTTTAGGGCAAAAACTTTGGGCTGGGCCGGATAAATCTTGAAGTTTACTGGAAGATTCAATCTTCTTATTATTATTATTATTATTATTATTATTATTATTATTATTTTATCTAAGACCAAATTCAAAGGCTATTATTCAGCCTATTTTAATTTTTTTCATATAAAAATAAACACATATTTTTCTTTTTTTTTTTCCTTCTCGATGGATAAGTTAGGGATGTCAACAGGGCAAATATCCGTTAATTTTGTGATACTAGAATCAGAGTCCGATTATATTTTAGAATATCCATATCCGATTAACAATTCAAATATTTTGATTTTTACTACTCAAACCTTATCTATAAAATATTAGAAATACTCGTCAATTTATCTGAATTCAGTTTAATATTGTTTATTAAATCAAAGTTTAACTTTCAAATTTAAATTTAAAATCAATTTTAATGCATATTATTAAGAATATTAAATTAATAAATTTAAATTAACTCATAAAAATAAATTGATATTAAAAATCATAATTACAATAGTTAATATTAATTTAATTAAGTATTATATTAAAAATAAAACCAAGACTTGACCTAATGATTATTTTCCCTTCTTAGGAAGGAGTAGGTTTAAGGTTTGAATCCCCTTTCTCAATTGTACCTACCCATTAACAAAAAATATGTATTAAAAATAAATAATTTATAAATAACAATGTACATAATAATATTAAAAAAATATTATTTATGATCTGATTCAAGTAGCCCTAAGATCACTATCTGAATCTTACCAGTACCTATTTACATCCCTAGATAAAATAGATTTGAGAAATCTACTCCTACGCTAACACTTAGTTTGGTTGCCCAACGGTAGGGCTGAGAAAAAAACCGGAAAAACCGAAAAATCGACTCGAACCGGACTGTTCGGATCGGTTCGGTTTTTAAAAAATTCAGATCGAATACAGATAGATGACGTCATCAATACTACATGTATTCGGATCGGATCGGGTTTTTTCCGGTGGGTCCCGAAAATCCGAATAAATCCGAATTAAAATAAAAGCCCAAAAATAAACTTTAAATTGGCCCAAATTATACTGGGCTACTGATTCAGTGAATATTGACTAAAATCTTAACTCTCACTTTTCCAGCCCAAAATGAAGAAACCCATTTCAATTTTCAAGCCTCAACTCTCACTGACTCACTTAGTCACTTTCAACTTTTCAAGTTTCAATCTCTCGAGTCTCGACTCATCTCTCATCTGTCACTCATCTCTCATCAACTCTCATCTCATAGAAAAAAACCCTAAAGAAAAGTCTCCACTCCACAGACCACGGACGACGGTCCAGTTCCACACATAACGCCACCAACAGCAGCAACTCTACACTGCAGCTGCAAGTCAGCATTCTCAGCAATCTCTCAGTCTTGGTAGTTCCCATTCCCACACAGCCACACCACCACGGATCTACTTCTTGTTCTTCCTCAGATCTAGCCTTACTCCTCAAAAGAGCACCACGGATCTTCAAGGTAAATGTTGTTTTATCTCTGAGCATTTTTCAAAGGCCTCCATTTTCTTCTTAGCAAGCAAGGCTCATAAAAAACTGCTTTTAAACGCCTCCCTGTACTGTGCTTTCTAGCTCTCTTCTCTCAAAAATTTTTGAGGATCTTTACTTTTGCTTTCCCATTACTCGACACCGTTGGCGTTTACTTGCATTGCAGAAGTTGATGACTTTAGACTTGCCCTTTCCTTTTTACTTTCTTACGTATTCTCTCCTTTCCATTATTTGCTTTTTTCTGTAGACTTTCTCATGTTGTAAAGTGTAAACTATACCAAAAGGAAAGCCTTTTTAATTTGGCATCTCTCTTTCCCCATTTCTATTTGGGTTTTGGGTTTTTCATGCAAAGATGAAGTCTTTTAATTTTGTAAGTTTCCTTCAAAACACATTGTTTCATAAATGTACGAGTTAGGAAGTTTCTTTCTTTTTAGTGATTTTCCGCCTCAATTTTGCTATTTTCCTTTCATATTTTTTTGGTTTCAATGTCCAATGAACTTTGACAGGGTCTTTTGATTTTTGATAAAAAGAAAAAAAAACTAATGTAATTGAATAATTGATGGTGGATCTTGAGGTGTGACCGTGTGATGATTGTTTTTGCTTTACTTGTGATTATAATATGAGAGATTAGAACTTTAAAAAGTGGGAAGGATTAGTTTACTGATCTTAACTCCTAGCTTCCTTTAGCTTCTGTTTAGATTTGGCTTATCTTTCCATTGGCATTTGGCCATTTGCTGTCTTCTACCTAAAACTGAATTTTTTTAGTTTGTTTATTGGTAAATTGATAGTACTTTTTTATTTTTACAAATAAATTTTTAAAATTAGAAATCATCAATTTCGTCAATAAAAAAAAATTTTCATTGAATGTTTTTTTTAATCAATATGATAAAATCAAGTTATAAACTAATATTCATTGAATATTTTTCATTAATTTCAATATGATTATAAAGTTATTAGTAGCTAGAAATATTTCAAAATAAATAACTTAGTGACGCCCCTTAGATGGGGTATTCTATAATTGTTTATTTTATTTAAATCTAGCTATTAGTTTAAAATAAAATTATATATAACAAATATTTTATTTATATTTTGATTAAAATCAAATTTAACCTATGAACTCGTTTAGCAATTAGGTTACACTCATTTAATTTTTTTCTATATTAAATATAAACACCAAATTGAGGTGTTAAGAGAAATGAGAGGGGTTACTTTCAATGAAACAAAAATATCCCATACAGCACCAACATATATTTAATTTTTTTTTGGAATATCGAGAGAAAAATGCATAATTAGAAGATATTTTCTTTTTGGGGATATATTTTCATTGGGTCAATTGATAAAAAACAACAGGAAATGGGTGCTCAAAAGCATCTTTGATAACCCCATTTTTTTTAGAATTTGTGGTGGGGAAATCATGGTATGACTTTCTTATCGACACAAGTTGCAAGACAATTAATGATATCTTCTCTCCAACCAATAACACAGAAGAAAAATTGTTAGATTGGCATGGCATTTTCTACATTGCTCTAGCTTAACTTGGATGTGTCATGTTTTTGTTTCTGCCTAGTATTCACTGTTTTGAACTCAAATAGCTGCTGGTTTTGGGTTAATTCTAGGTTAGTTCATGCTTTAATTCATTAAGGTTTAGGCTAATTAGAGAAATAAAACAAGTCATAAGCAATTAGTTTACTACATCTAAAGTCACCATTTTCTTTGTTTCACTACCTAGTTTCTAGCTGCTGATTGGTAACATTTTTTCATGTAAATTGTTACTCAAAAATTCCAGATTTGATGTTTATTCACTTAAGTTATAGATTTCATGTAAATTATTTCTACAAATATTTTCTTTATATTTAATATATCTTTAACATGTTATATTTGTTTCTTTTTAGATAGCTGGATGGATTCAACAGCATCAAGTAATCTCCCTGACAGTAATACTTCGCCCGAGAATCAAAGTGGTTGAACTCGAAACCCATTTGTGGTTGAAACTTCAACTCTTGACCCAACAACAACAACAAATGAGGAAGCAAATGCCGATGCCAATGTCCAGCCAAGTGCTAAGAAACCACCTAGTGGCAAATTGGGATCCTTGACATCCAAGGTATGGGAACATTTTACTAGGCTGCCTTCTAAGAGTAGAGAAGATCAAAAAGCCACTTGCAATTATTATGGTAAACTCATGAAATGTCATAGTATAAATGGAACCACTGTCTTGCGTAACCACATAAATAGATGTAAAAAGAACCCTTTGAACAAACTTGATGAAAACCAAAAGACGTTAATGTTTAAAGCTCTATCTGAGGATGACTCGGGGACTAGTAGTGGTTTGGCAATGGTTACGTGGAAGTTTGATCAAGAAACTTGTAGAAAATATTGTGCTAGGATGATCACTTTAGATGAGTTGCCTTTTAGGATGGTTGAACATGATGGATTTCGTGACTTTTGTAAAGTTATGCAACCTCAATTTCAAGTTCCTTCAAGGTTTACTGTAGCTAAGGATTGCCATGAATTATTTTTGAGTGAGAAAGAGAAGCTTTTCATGTACTTAAAAAGATCAAAGCGAAGAGTTTGTCTTACTACTGATATTTGGACTTCTCTTACTACTGATATTGGGACTTCTAGGCAAAATCTTAGTTATATGTGCCTTACAGTTCATTTCATTGATCAGGAGTGGAAATTACATAAGCGAATCTTGAGTTTCACTCCAATTCCTAACCATTCTGGTGAGGTAATTGGAAAATGTATTGAGAAACATTTGCTTGAATGGGGAATAGATAAAGTTCTTACTATCACGGTAGATAATGCAAGTGCTAATGATCTTGCTATTCAATATGTAAAAAGAAGACTTAATAATTGGAAGGGTAGTATTTTAAAGAGTGAGCATTTGCATATGAGATGTTGTGCACACATTTTTAGTCTTACCGTGAAAGATGGTTTGAAGGATTTGGATGATTCAATTTTTCAAATTCGTTCTGCTGTGAGGTATGTGAGGTCATCCCCTGCAAGGTTACAAAGATTCAAAATTTGTGTGGAGCAAGAAAAAATGTAAAAGCCTTGTTTGTTTAGATGTTGAGACTAGGTGGAATTCAACTTTCTTGATGTTAGAATCTGCTTTGAAGTTTCAATCAGCTTTTGATAGGTTAGAAGAACAAGATGACAAATATAGAGCTGAGCTTAGGGCAGAAAAAAATAGGGGTTTGCCTACTGGAGATGACTGGGATTATGTTCGTGGATTGTTGCCTTTTTTGAAAAGCTTTTATGATTCCACTTTGCGTGTCTCTTGTTCTTTGTATGTGACTAGCAATAATTACTTTCATGTGGTGTTTGGTGTTGGAATGCAAATTAATGACAGATTGCGTGATCCAAATCCAAATATTAAGTTGATGGTTTCTCGAATGAAACAGAAATTTGATAAATATTGGGGAAATGTAAAGAACCTCAATCCTTTGTTATTCATTGCTGTCATTTTAGATCCTAGACGTAAGATGGATTATGTTTTGTTTGTCATTGATGAAGTTTATGATGAGGAAAAGGTTGCGGAGTTGGGTAACCGGGTGAAGGTCACCCTAAATGCATTATTTGAGCATTATGCTTCAGTTGTTGGTAGTTCTAGTGAAGAAGCAAATGCTAGTTCTCAAGCACCAATGAAGGTAGAAGAGATTGTTGATGTAAATGATGCGGAGGCATATGTCTTGTCAAAGTACAAACGGAGAAGGGCAGAGTCACAATGCAAGGAGGGCAAGTCAGAATTGGAAAGGTACTTGGAAGATGTTTATGAACATGATGATAAGAACTTTGACATTTTACTTTGGTGGAAGGTAAATAGTTGCAAATATCCAATACTTGCTGCGATGGCACGAGATGTATTGGCCATTCCTGTGTCTACTGTGGCCTCTGAATCTGCTTTTAGCACTGGAGGGCGTATCCTTGATCTTTTTCGCAGTTCTTTGACTCCAAAAATGGTTGAAGCCCTTATATGCACACAGAATTGGCTAAATTCTGCACCTGTGCCAATTGAAAATGAGGAGAAATTAGATGTTTGGGAAGACATTGAAACTGGTAAGTAATTAAGTATTTATAACTTAATTTGATATATTTATATTGTTTTGTTCATTACCTATCATTTAGTTATTTTATAAATTGTACATATATTTTTGTAGATTTTAAAGAGCTGATCCTTAATGAAACAAGGATGGTCATTGATGATTAACTTCAAGAGTGAAAGGTAATTTGATTTAATTTTCTACTAATTTAGTTATAAATTAGTTTTTTTCTTCTTTATTGTGAATATTCTTTTTATTTTTATTTTAGGAAATCGAAGACGGAAGAAATTTGACAACAACAATTCCATTGTATATGAAATTCAATTTGCAATTTACTGTTTTTAATTTCATATTTGGAAAATGGAAATTGGAAATTGGAATGTTGTAGTTATATTTTTCGGATATTTTGATTTGAACTTGATTTCTAGTAGCTTATTAGTTTGGTTTTTGGAAGTTGGAATATAGCTTTTGACTTATTTTGTGATAATTATGGATGATTTAGGACTTTAATGTTTTATTTAGTTGCTAAGTAAGTTGTATGCTGGAATTGTAGAAGATGATGATTATGGATGATTTGTATTGAATATAAAGTGTAGTTATTATTACTTTGTTGCTGTTTGTGTTTGCTGGCCTGAAATTGTAGAACATGATGATTATGGATGATTTGTATTGAATATTAATTGTAGTCATCATCACTTTGTTGTTGTTTGTGTTTGATTTGTTGAAGAAATGGCTATTGTTGTCCTCTCTATTGTTCTTGTGGGCTGTTAGTATATTACAACTTACAATGAATATTTTATTTAGCTGTTATAGCACATATTTTATTTGGTTTTGTGTTTTAAGGATTATAGAAAAAGCAAATATGGAAGAAGTAGGTTTTTCCAATAAAGTTGCAAACTTGCAATAGAGAAAATGGAGAAAATGCAACACTGTCTTACTATTGTTAGTATTAAAATTGTAGCTAAGTAGCTTAGTAGTTATAAGAAATGAAATCACTTTGTTTAGATTTTTTACCTATTTTTCAGTGATGACAAGTTCTTTGTTCAGATTTTTCCCCTATTTTTCAGTGATGCCAACTGCCAAGTTCTTTGTTCAAATTTTTTCCCCATTTTCAATGAAATCACTTTGTAGCTAAGTGACCTCTCTTTTTGTACAGTTTCTTGACCTGACAAGTCTCAATATGTTCAATTTATGTTAGAGAGATGCTTAAATTTGGAATGGGTTACCTTTTAATGATGGTTTTCAATTTGTAATTGTTAATATTTATTGGGAAATTATTTATAAAAGCTTGATCTACAAGATGCTTAATTTTTGAAGTGAGTTACTTGATGGTTTTACAATGTTATACGTATTAATATATTTGAAGCTACATTGTTTATATGAACTTTAAATGTATGTTTTCTATTAAAGAAAAACATAAAGATTAATCAAGTATTGGGGTATTTGCAATTGATGCTAGACAGGTAAACAAGCACAGCAATATCAGGTGCTTCTATGTTGATGGACGTAGCTTGCATTCTATATTTCTATTTTCAGTTTTCAGTTTTGCACTTAAATCCAATTTTGCACTAAGTTATATTAGAGATTTTTTTGTTCTGAAAATTTTTTGTCGATAAAGATAACCAGTATTGATTTTTTTTTTAT
Source organism: Heritiera fomes (assembly GCA_032173925.1). NCBI lineage: Eukaryota > Viridiplantae > Streptophyta > Magnoliopsida > Malvales > Malvaceae > Heritiera > Heritiera fomes. The sequence goes on along the minus strand of JAPDPM010000005.1, from coordinate 244,977 downwards.
CTCAGTCAATCATTATCAAGGTGAAATTCATTCGTATACTACAGCTATAACTGCAGTAAAACAGAATAACAAAACCGGTACAATATCAGCCTATAGTTCAGGAGAATCACTAAAAGAACAGAAGACATTACATGACAAACATGAAAATCAAAACACAGTAGAAATCAGAACCAAGCATGCACTATATCATTTCTGGAAGCACCGAACATGGCAAGAGAATCTGCAAAGGTATTTGCCTCCTTGCATATGTTAACAAAATCCACCTTGTCAATCTTTTACTCTCAACCGATCCAATTGGTTAAAAAGTTTCCATTCTTTCCAAAAAGTTCGGATCAATTCGGATATTATCCGATCCGATCCGAACTTGGACGGATCGGATATATTCGGATCGTTATAGAGTGCGGATCGGATACGGATAATAAAAGCAAAACCGGCATAGGTTCGGATCGGATCAAAAAAACCCAAAAACCCGAACCGATCCAATCCGATATCACCCCTACCCAACGGTATGGTTGGTGGGATGCTAAAAATAAAAAATGCAAGAGAGTAAATTTACTGTCCTACCCCTATTTTATAGTTTTTATTATTATTTTATTTAAAAAGATATATCTTTAAATGTTTTTTTATCATTTTTTATTTCAAACAAAACTAATCTCATTGTCCACCCAAACTAGTCTTTAGTTTTGCAGCAATTCAGCTTCATCTTCCTACTCTTTGTAAATTAGATTAGCTGCAGTGCATTTTAATGTTCAAACAAATGTTATCTTATGATTTTAACTAGACTTGCTCAAGGGCCGGGCTACCTGCTCAAGCCCGAAGGCCAGTTCGATATTTAGTAAGGTTTGGACAAAAATATTTGATGCAATTACCGGGCTTGGACAAAATTTTTACGCCCGTTTCTTAACCTTTCAAAGCTCGGGCCCGGCCCGACCTGATATTAATATTAAATATATATATTTTAATATATTTATAATATTAAGTATATTTTTAATATATTTATTAAGTATAATATAATTTTTTTTATATATAAAACATTATTAATTAAAAAACATGATTATAAATATTTAATACGAAAATTGATATACAAATTTTGACAAATTAAATTAAATTTTAAAAGAAATAAAATAATAAAAACAAATAAATAATTAATTAAAATATAAAAAAGTATATTCGGACGAGCCAGGCTCAAGCTTATTGTATAAAAAATAAAACGGGCTTCAACTAAATATCAAGCCCGATTTTCGGGCCGAGCTTGGATACAGATTAATCTTGTTATTACCTATCATAGATTAGATCTGAACCTAACCCGGCCCATGAGCAGGTTTAGTTTTAACCTTTGAGTTCTTAACTCTCAAACATACAACTTTTAGCGGTTAAATGGAGAATGAAAAAAAAAAGTTTGACTTCAGCTTCACAGTTTGCACGAATGTGCTAGCCTTTCAGCTTCAACAAAGCAAAAGGGAAATGACACGAGTCAGAAAGATGTGTGTCTATATTATATATACTAGATACCAAACCGCGGGATGCTGCGATCTGTTTTTATTTTGTAATTTTTAAATGAGTAAAATTGACTATTAAAAAAAGTTGTTAGTTATAAAAATATTTATTTTTTTCATATTGTTTAGTACAAAAGAAAAACATGTTTACTAATATTAGAGTTTATAAATCAAATAAAATGTCTAAAAATAATTTTTTGAGAAATTTGGATTAGCTTGGATTAAAAAAATACACAATACTTAATTTAAATAATATGACAAACAGATAATCTATTTTAGAAACAAACAAATTAAGATAATGATGCAACAATAATAAAAAGTAAAAGCACCAAAATATATATACGACATAGTAGTTCAGATAATTTAACAAAGAAGTAAGAAAAATTAGCTAAGAATACTTTATTCATATTATTAATCAAGTGTAAGGTTTTAAACCTATTTGTAAGCATTTTTATTTTAAGAATAACCAATTGAATTATTTATATTTACTCTAAAGTACAATATGCAAAGTAAAAGTATTTTTTTCTGAAAAAGTTAGAGGTAAAAAAACCCTTTCATATAATAATTTTCATTCAAAAGCAACATATATGCAAGTAGAAGAAGCAAATAGATAAAAATATAAAGCAATATCATAAAACAATAATAGAGGATTGGATTAAAAAGAGTTAAAGAGTCACATAAAAAAACATGTTAAAAATTTAACTAAAAAAATTGTTGAGAAAAAAAATAAAAGGACCTAAGTAAAAAAAAAAGTTGTTGAGGGATAAAAAAATAAATAGACAAATGTCACACTATGTGAGAAGTGGAGACAAAATTATTATATAGTATAGATATAACGTGAGACGAAAAAGGTGAAGACATCCTATCGTAACTTTTATAATTATTAAATTGAAATATATATTGTAAATTGAAATTTTATTTTAAAAAATTGGATATTGAATATTATATTATATCGTAAATTATGATAAATAATTTTAAAAATAATTATAAATAATATATACACATGTAAAATAAATGAAAAATAAAAAATATTATACATATCAATAAGATTAAATAAGTATATCATAAAAATAAAAAATATGATTGTTTTAAAACATTTAACATACTTATTGAAAATATATATTTTTAAATAATATTTTTAAATATTTTTTATTTTTAATTTACTAACTAAAAGTTTAATTTTGTTTCATATTTCAAGATTAAATTATATAAAAAAAATATGTTTTTAAGTATTTTTTATGTTAAAAAAACTATTAAAATTTTATTTTTAACTAATTGTGTCGAATCACATTTTTATTAGACTTGATACAATTTCACTATAAAATATATTGTCATGTACAATACGCATCAATTCGCTTATGTATTAGTAAATACGCTACCAATTCAAATTAAAATCAATTTTTTATATCGATACGTATCAAATTTAGAGTAAATCAAATAATATCATAAGATATATATCGAGTTTGGTTTAGTACAATTTTAATAACAATGATATCTTTATAAAAACCCAAGAACTTTTTCACAGATAGGGTTTAAGGTTGACAAAGATTACTAGAATCCAGATACACAAATGCATGTGCATGCTATGCTTATCAAAGTTAAACACGCAGAGAACAGATAAAATCAGAACAACCCTTCAGTCCAAGATAAAAGGACAAAAGTTTTACTTCATTCTTTTATAATGATAATTCGAACGCAGGTAAAAAAAAGGACTTTGCTTTTAGCATATGGTAATGGTTAAAACCAAGATGAAATGTGAGTACTGCTAGTGGCTCTATCTCTGTTTCATGGCAGAGCAAAAGGGCGAATGTCTAAAAGACGTAGCATCTCTTCATAGTTTTGCCAGCAGACCATTCTGCATAGACTTGGGTACCACATTATCCTTAGTATCATTGTCTTTAGTATCCAATTCGCACGCATTAGGGGGGACATCTACAGCTGGAGAGCAGTTAAAAAATCCATGCGGCTGCAACCACACAACAACAATTAAGACCTGTTCAGCAATCCGACACTCACAAAATTTCCGCCATCAAGTAACAACACAACAAAGCTTAAAACTATCACCAGCAATTTCAGTTAATAAAAAAATCAAACAATAAAAAGGGTTTTACTTTTGGCAGTGAAATTGGAATTATTTTAGTACTAGTTTTTCAAGGTATTCCCCAACTGCTAGGGAGGAAGGCAGGCCCAAACCCTCATAAACTGACCAAGCCGGTGGTCATAAGTATGAAGAAAGTGACGAGATTATTAAAGCAATTTTAATTAAGGACTGAAACCTCAAATCAGATGATTACCATCAGCATGAAACCAATGCGCTCCGCTGGCATAACAGGCCAGTCTTCCAACCGAGGGACATGAGTAATTCCAAAAACATACCTGCGGTAATAGTCAGAATGGTCAGTCAAAACCACGATTGTCCCCAGGCTAGCCACAAGATTTTTAAGAAAAAAAGATAAGGTTAGTTCTTCATCAAATACTTTGACAAGAATAATTATCAAAACACAAAGCTTGTTGAGATCACGTCAATGCTTTATTTTCAAACAGCTGTGAAGCATAAAGTGTTAAGAAACCGATGCTTTTATGATAAATTTGTAAGTGGAACTGAAAGATCAATTCAACCAACCAGAGAACTATATCAGTTTCCTCTAGAGGACGATCCTGCTTAACCCATGTAGCCAATCCTTCACCAGCACGTGGGTTTTGATTTGGAAACTCTCCTCCAGGGAACATCTCATCAGGAGCATATCGTGTAACCCAAAGATTATGCTTCAAGAAAGCAGCTCTCCTTAAAAACTTGGCCTCAGAACCAGCTAGTGGTAGACAGTTTGACCCAGGCAAGAGTTTGTAGCCAGTCAATTGACCAGTCCTGTTTACTGTCCTCGTATTCCTCACCTGGAATACGTTACAGCACGGGCGTTCACAATCAAAATCCAGCACATGAACATAATAAAATTTCTTATTTATAAGATAAGATAGAAGGATATGCATGATTAAGCTTGCGGCATTATAAGATTAGGTATATGGGAAAAAAGTTGCATCACACAAATCTTAGTTTTATCATCACAAGGAAACTCACAACTAACTCACAACTCAAATGATTAACAATTAAAAATACTTACCGACAGATCAAAAAGCATATCTAGCTAATACTTTTATTTCTACTATTTGATAACCAGAGTCTCATTTGTATGTTTACATCACGTGCTGTTTGATTTGGCATCAGAACAATTAGCCCAACATTAAATGTGCTAGGCAATCAACCACTTAAAACAACATACAAGATGCAGCAGTACTGAAGCTCAAAGCAGATGCTGATACCAATATAATCAAAATTTTTACTTGTTAAAATGACAGAATTGACAGCTATAAGCTAGAATATAATTTTTTGAGGTTTGCAGGGGACTAAAAAAATCACAATGAACAGGAAAAAAGGGAGCAACAATCTTTTCAAGGAAAGTTCACTAAATATTTTAAGCTTGCAATGGATCAACTTGACCAAAAGAGCTTGAAAACCAGATGCTTGAAACGATATTCTAGAAAAAATACTATAAAAGCATACCAACAAATAGAAACATAAATACACACTCAGAGCAAGAGAAGGCAAGAGATCATGTGATTACAGGAAAGTAGTATGTGACAAAAACAAAAGTAGACACTTCATAAGAAAAGAGAAACAAAAGTCGCTCGCTACAAATTTCTGGAGGACATAAAAGATAAGTATTTCCTCACAGTAAAGGCACCAATATATAAAATCCAGGAGAGTAGAAATTCATCACTGATAATAAGGAAATTCCAAGGCCCACTAGGAAATATTACAGCTAAGCCCATACAAGCAATTCAACACCAAAGATAAGTACAACTTACAATCCAATGGCGAGCTGTTAAGGGATTACAATCACGCATTGCTTGCAATTCAGTTTTAAGCAGGGTCTCTTCCGCATAGAATGCATTATTGTGAATATTATTTTCCCCAGGTTCCTCAACTTTAGCATTAACCTCAACAACCTAGGAATATGGTATAAATTTTAGGAAGAAGGCAAATAATAACCTGAAAATTCAAAGCAACATACCTGATTGAAAGCTTCACCAGGTCTGCAATCAACAGCCATGTCCATACGAGCAACAAAGAAATGTTGATGAACAGGTGCATATAAACCTGGGGCAATCATTGTGCCATATTTTCGAGACTCTCCAGGCTGCAATGCTCCTAAACTAAGAATTCCTGTAAGCTTAACTTCAGCTTCAATCTTTCCATCCTATACTGACCAATAACAAACAAGTCAAGTAAAATAAACAAGTCATACCCGAGTAATCTTCCGGTTAAACTCAAGCAATTCACGAGTAACTTGACTTGTTTACAACTCTAAGGTTGAGAAAGGAAAGAGATGCAAACAACTCATTAAAAGTGGATCAGAGCTAAGATTCATCATGCAAATTCCCTAAATGCCCCTTAAGACCTCAAAAAACTTTTCCAACAGTAATCTTTTTCAGTTTTAAATAATGTAGTAGACATATGCATCTTTGGAAACACTCATTTAACTTGTGTGTAACTGGCATTAGACTTGCCTGATAAAAGTGCCAGTAAAATCCATACTCATAGTTAGCAACAGTGCATATGAAAGACACTGTTAGCCGCCTAGACCTTCGAACTTCAGCCAAACCAGTTCTCCAATCTTGATGCTTCCATAAAATCCCATGATCCTCTTCATGCAAACAGACACAATTTTCAATCGTTTCAACACCTCCAGTGAAATTTGTAAAGTGAGCATCAAAGTATTTGATATAGCCCAAACAGTCACATCCCTGTAACAGCAAATTGTTTTGAACAGATTCGAACTTCATTAGAGAAAAGAGAACGATATAAAGTGCAAAATTTAGAATATAAAGCGTCAGGCAGAATAATGATCAAACCTTCTTGAGAGAATGTGCATTTTTCCCAAGGCCATCTTCCCCAGCATCAAAAGCATTTTTCCGGTAATGTGGATCATTTGGATCACCATATGGCACAACCATCTCCACAAAACTCAACCTATGAGCAACAGGCCTTCGACCTCGATTACCATCAACATATGCAACAGAGTATATAACCAAACCCTCCTTTGGAGTGAAACCAATACGGAAATTCCACTGTTAGCAACAGAAAAACAAAGAGACCATTCCTATGAGTTTCTGAATTTAGCAAGAAATATAACTGATTCAAGAATGCACACCTACCTTCTGCCACTCGACAAAGTACCCATTAACTCGAAAGCTCGGACCTTCAGGCTGAACAATATTTAAGGGTTTCACATCACTTCGATCGACACCACCTCTTGTTTCTCCAGGAGTATAATTCCTCAAAGGATCAGCTGGAGGTAAGGGAACAAACTTACGGTCTTCAAACTCAATCACCTTCATCTTTTGCATATCAACAAGTACATAAACTCCCTCAACCGGGCGAGCATAGCCATTTTCCATGGGACAGTCACTCTCAGTTCTACAGAATATTAGAGGTTTAGCAAGTCTTCTGCTAGGAGAATCCGCATCACTATGATAACCAGCACACCTGTTGAAAATGAACGTAAACACAAAAGTAAAAGTACAAGAGCATGACACAAATTAAAAACTGAGGCAATCATTTTATACATAAATGAGATGTATATTTAACCAACCAAGGATCAACCATCACAAGTTCCATGTCCTCAATACCCCTCTTCTTCATTGCCTCTCGGAATGGAGGAAAGTCTTTTACAACAGCTTCACATTCAGCATATTCCATAGCATCCTGAAAGAGTTAAAAATGAGAAATAAATGTGGAATGGTAAGGCTTTTGCTAGCAGCATAATTCTCTCTATGAGAGATTCCATTTAATCTATGTAAATCACATGGGGAGGGATCTGATTGTGGGTATGTGTTCCACATGGGTAAATTCAATTTTTGCTTAAGTTTTTCCACATATTGGAGAGGGTCGGACCTAAATACACATGTTTGTTGGAATGTGTCCACGCAAGCACTTCAAGGAATATAAAGAGTCAAAGCAACATAGCACATTACTGCAATAGGTATAAAATTCTAAAATCTAGCAATTGAAAAAATAAAAAGCACAATTGTCAATGCAAAGAGATAGATTTACCATAGGAGGCTGAACATCTGGAACAACTTGTGATGATATTACTTTTCCCCTGTGGTGTCCTCCACGGGTTACTGCATGTACTTCTGATAACTCCACAATCCATATACTTGTCTCATTGGACCTTTTGTTATAGACAACCAGTCTAGCTCGCCTCGGAGGGAGCTTGGTAGGGATTACCGGGCCACCTTTGGTCCTGGGAAGCAATGAGGGTTGGAAAGGTGGGAAGAAATATGCGTCTGCCAAAGCAACAACATGCTTGTCTGGCTCCAAAAGAACCACTTCAACAAAGCGCATGCTATCTCTAACCTGAAAACATAACAAAAAACATAGAATATTACTTAGCTCAATGCTTTAAACAATACACAAACATAAAAAAAAAATTTAAATTGATGATTTGACTATGATATAATGGAGGACAACAAACGAAGGCATTATCAAAAATTAGCAACCTCAGGAGTGGCTCCAGCAGCCCTGACAGTTGCAACTGCTACAGAGATCTCAGCAGCAGATAAGGGGTCCAAAGGATGGCTGGTTTGAGCTCTTGTTAAGATTTGGATCCCTGCACAATAAATGAAGCAGCCTTATTGAACCCAACAAAGAGAAAAATCGATGTCCACGTTAGCAATTGAAGAAAGAAAGTGCCAAATTTCCAAATAACAGCATAACTCCCAAACACTATGGATTAAACAGAAAACTATTCAAGTTATTCATTTTGATTTATAATTTTTTATTGAAAAACATAAGTTTTAAGAAATTAGTCAACAAGCAGCAGAGTAAATAAAAATAAAAGATCAAAGTGAAGCATTAAATGAATGATTAACTGATCGTCTTCTCTCAAAGAAATCTTGCACTTCCAAATTCTTTGACAATAACTACAAAAATAAATAAATTAATGAGATACACGTGCATTTGATACAAACTAAAACTATAGCTAAATTTTTTTTTTAAAGTCTAAGATCGAGCTCTATCCAGGCTTTAATTCATGATATCCGTAGCTGATCCTCATCCACGGGGAACGAGATCATGCAGTAAATCAAAAATCTGAGAGAGAGAAAATCGTAATAACATGTAAAACCGCCACGATCTAAAATGAAGATCTTCCAAAAAAACTAACACCTTTCTTATAACCATATAAATGAGAGAGAGAGAGAGATGCCTTTGGTGGAAGCAGCGGTGGAAGTATCAGGAAGAGAATCAACGGGGCGAATCAAGGACGCCATGGCAGTTTTTGTGGCGCGTTGATCGTCGCGGCGATCCGTAGAGGCAACGGTCCAATCCTGCAGCACATTGGAGGCGGAGGCAGAGGCCGCGACAGGCGCGGCTGAAACAACAGAGTCGGGTTTGCAACATGAAGAAGGGGAAGAGGAGGAAGAAGAAAGAAGCGTCGCCTTTTTCTTAACTGAGGCCATTGTAAAGGGTTCGCAAGTTCGCCAAATCCACCGCAGTAAGTCTCAATACAATCTACTGACATACAGCAAAACTTTCTCACCCTCTGTTTCTCTGTCTCTCTCTTCTTTCTATTTCTCCCCTGATAAGAAGCTTCAAGAATCTCGAAGAAAAGTTAAAGAAAACAAAAAAAATGGAGCAGAACTAACACTCTTTTGATCACGGATTCGTTACTCTTGAGTGGCAAGAAACTGTAATTGTAACAACAAAGGCGTCTTTATTAATAAAAGAACAAATACGAAGAGAGAGAGAAGTCAGAAGAGTGATCGGGAGTGTTGAGAGAGATGGTGAAAAGAGAAGGGAGGTGCTTTATATAGACTTTTCGTATCCCTATTCCAGGAGAAACTACGGGGAACCACGTGCAGCCATCTCATTCCATCTATCTCCCTTTCTTTTTTCTTTTTTTTTTCTTTTTCTTAAATGCATGTTTTTTCAATGTTTGTGGGGATAAGGCTAGAATTAGGAGAGAAAAAAATAAAAAATAAAAAATGGATGATGGATAGGATATAGCCGTAGAGGTCTACTTTTTGATTCCGGGGCCTTATTATAAGAAGGCCAGTAAAGGAGATAAGTGGGGGTGATATTTTGATAGCTGGATCCTGCTCTTGACTAAGGACCCTACCATTTTCTGATATTAGCCTGATAAGGCCATGCAGCTTTTCCATATTTATTCATAAGGACCTTTTATTTTCTCTCGTATTTCACTTCCGGCCCCTCTTCTTTTGTTTTTTTAAACGCATGATTCTTGAGAATCTACAATAATTATGATCAAATTGCAGAATCAATTTTTGTCTTTCGACGAATTAATCTGTCGAAATTGATTTTTTTAAATTTGTTAAATCAAATCCAATCAAATTTAAAATTCTTCCTTATCTATTGCTATAATAAAAAATTATTTCCTTTTGTATATTAAACGTTCTAAATTTTTATATTACATATTTCTTTTTTTTTTATGAGTACATATTTCAATGTATTATACAGTAGATTAATAATAGAAATGATTTTTTATACGATGAAATCTATTTTATTTTATCAATTATATAAAAAGATTTTTCATACTTTGATATATTGCTAATAAATAACGTATGCATTCACAATTCGCATACAAACATAAGTGATCATATTCATATATTAGTAGCCACCCCTCCCCATATTCATATATTAGTATGTATGTATGTGATCATATACTGATGTATTTATATAACAATTAATGCTAGATTGCAATTACAACAAATTACAGATATCATTCTTTTAACTCCAACTACGATCAAGAATAATAATAATAATAATAAAAATAAAAATAATAATTTGTGTATGATGCATTGATAGTGTATAGTTTTTATATACTGTCAATGCATCAGATGTTGACACTTCATTAATTGTCAAATTAAAAAATATGACAAGCCCTTAAAAGCAAATATAAATAATTTTTTTTAATTTGCTTATAAAGGCTCATTGATGAGGTGTCAACCTCTGATGCATTGACAATGTATAAAAATTATACACTGTCAATCCATCATATATAAATCCATAATAATAATAATAATAATAATAATAATAATAGAGTTTTTGTATATGATGCACTGACAGTGTATAGTTTCTATACACTATCAATGCACCAGAGGTTGACATCTTATCAATACGTCCTTATAGACAAATTAAAAAAAAATTATTTATATTTGCATATAAAGATCTATTGATGAGGTGTCAACCTCTGATGCATTTACAGTGTATAGAAACTATACACTGTTAGCGCATCATATATAAATCCATAATAATAAAGATTTATATATATGATGCACTGACAGTGTATAGTTTTTATATATTGTCAATGCATCAGAGATTGACACCTCATCAATAGGCCCTTATATGCAAATATAAATAAATTTTTTTAATTTGCCCATAAAAGCTTATTGATGATGTGTCAATCTCTTATGCATTGACAGTGTATAAAAACTATACATTGTCAGTGCATCATATACGAACTCTAATAATAATAGTATAGAAACTCAATGAATGGATTGTTAAGTAAATGACTATCGTGTCTGTAATGTACCATCAGTCGTTTTTCCTGTAACCAAAAAAAAAAAAATCAGTCGTTTTTCCCCTTGTTTTGTATTATTATTGATTTTTGTCATTTGAGCCAACCTTACCTTTTTCCACGAAATACATTTTGAGATTCAAATAATTCGTATTCGTAATTATAGCATGGTTTAAAAGTTTTAATTTCGTTTTCCTTTTCCCTTGCCATATTTGACCTTTTTGTTTCCTTTTATTTGTAGAAAAGTCTTTTGAAGATTGAAGTTCTAATTTTATAGATCTGATTTCGTAAAAGTTATTATAGAATCTTAATATAATATAAGTTAATTTAATTTTATAGTAAATATATGAATTTTATTGAGTTTATGACATGGTCAAAATTTTCAGAGATTAGGAGTAAAACTAATTATTTAGTAAGCTTTTTCTAATCAATCATTTAACTATACAGTCAAAACACACCATAAATACTCTCCACCTTTCCATTTTCTTTAAATTTTCTCTAATTCTTAAAATTTCTCAATATTTTTAATAAAATTATCTTAAAGTGATTTCAAATACTATTTAATCCAAAAATATTTAAAAATATAATTTAATATAATTTTTTTGAAAAACTAAATAAAATTACTTGATATCTATTTATATTATAAAATAAATAATTTTAATTTTAATTAATTGAAAAATATTTTATTAACTAAAGTGAAAAGTATAAAGGAAGCTATCAATATCATGTCTATTATTTAAATATTTAAAATTATTGTTTTTCTAAATAATTAAAATTTATGTATAAAACATATAAATTTATAAATATATATGTTTACACATATATATATATATATGTAAAAATTATTATCATATCCACCATTGGTGGAGTTTATTAACTCTACAAGAGGGATTAGTATTAAGACATATGTCCCATTTATTTATTTATTTATTTTTTTAATATTTTTAAATGACACATGTCATTATCCTAACACTGCTTGTGGAATTAAAAAACTCCACTGGCGGTGGATATGATAATAATCTTATATTTAAATAGATAAAATTAAATCGCGCGTTGCACGATTCTTTTATATATAATTATATATACATTTATGTTATAATTATTCTTTTATTTATATATATAAATTAAATAATATTATTCTAAATATTTATAAATTTAAATAATTAAAATTAATTCGTGTATTGGACAAATAACATGTAGTTTATAAATATATATGTTACATATATATTTAAATAGATAAAATTAATTCATGCATTGCACAAATTACTGTGATTTTAGATATAAATATAAATATTTTTATGTTATATTCATTCTTTTATATATTATATGTATATAAAATGTATATTTAATAATGATTATTTACGTCAATAATAAAAATATACTTCAAAATATTACTCTAACACTTGAAAATTACTAAAATATATTGTTATTTCTATTTTTAATATTTTGTTGATGTGTTTAAAAACATATTATTTATAATATGTTTTTTATTTTTTTCTTTCTAATATTTATTTATCTTATGTTTTGAATATTATAATTTTTTAATTAAATATTTAATTATTTTATAATTGAATATATTTTATATATATATATACGTATTTATATATACTTTAAATAAATTAATTAATTAAATAATATTATTTTATATACTTACAAATTAAAATAGTTAAAACTAATTTATGTATCTCACGAGTAAAAGATAGTATATATATTTTTACCTGGTTTGTTTAAAATAAACAAATTAACTAGTATTGATAAAAATTAAATACAAAAAATAGAAATGGATGAATGAAAAAACGTTTGTCATGTGTTTTAATATCTTTTCCTGCCCAAAATACGTTTGCCGTGTGTGCTATAATTCTCATCTTTCTTCTTTGGTGTGTAATTGAATGTTAGCCCGCATGTTTTTAATATTATAAAATAATAAAAAAGTACAAAGATATTCACACAGAATTAAATTATATTCTTGCATATATAAACATATATATATATATAGAATTATAAAAGTTTTGCAGAATTAATGTTGGACAGTACATGATTATTAATTCATTTACCGGATAATTAAGAAATAAAACATATATAAAAATATGATTTTTGTTTTTTTTTTTCAAAATATGTATTGGGAGGTGAGGTGAGGTACAGGATTTAATGGTAATGGATGCATGATGACGAGTTGGGTGCCATCCACTATTGATAATTATGATGTTTAATTTGCTTTAATATGAGAGCTGACTCATCACATCACGCACCTACTTCCACAATCCTTACTAATCTTACAAAATGACTGAATAATTAAAATTAATATCAGAATCAGTACCATTAGGACAGAAGCAGAATGTACCACTACCACATTGACATGACTAGCTGTTAATTCCAATTTCCAATCAACTCAAATTGCCCTCACAAATGTTTTTCACTATCTAACATCGTTTGTTTGTATTGTGTGATATGTGCTTATAAAAAATTTTACGTTTAACAAAATTTTATAATTTTGTTAAATGATGTATTTTTTTACTGAAAAAAAATTACCCTCACAAATTTTTATTATTATTTTTAATTTACTTGTGTGCGTACAACTGTAGCATTAGCATTGGCATGCAATAACCACAAACCACACAACGATGATGTGAAATAAAAAAATAAAAAAAGACAACGATGATAGGAAATAAAAAAAAAATAAAAAGTTGTGACTTCTCAACTCAACTCCTCAGCGGCTCAGCCTCAGGGAAGGGAATGAGCGGGAAGGAAACTCCAGCTAATTATATTATATTATATTATAATAATAATGATAAAAATGCTAATATTGACTATCAACCACGGGCCACAACAACTGTGAATAATAGTAGTAATAATATTAATAATTCTATTAATGCCAAAATACTTTAACTTTACAGATCAGCAGCCTTGTTTTCATCTGAATAAAAATGATAATAATAATTTATTTGTTCTTAATTTTCTCTTTGGCATAAATAACATAAAGTTGCAAGAAATGAATCCAACTGTTGTACTTGGAAATCTATGTGTCCGCCCATCTTTGAATAGAATATTTGCTAACGTGGTTTTAGCATATCCTAAGCGTGAGAAAGGAATAGAGCTGTATAAGATAGAATTGTGTTTTTTTAGCACAACAGAAGTATTTTTACTTTATTACTGGAAGAAATAATCAATATTTACTACTACATATTAGTAATCAATGAAACAGAATTTAAGGCATTGCTTAATAGAGTGATAACAAAAATAGAAAGGAAGGAAAATGAAAAAAAGGAAAAAGTATATTTTCTTTCCATTGATGTATTTGGTAGGAAAATAAAACATGTAAAATAAAATATAATTTTCTTTACTTTGCTCGATAAGGTTAAAAAATAGAAAGAAAGAAAATAAAATTTATATTAACTAAAGTTTGACTTAGTGATTGTTATCTCCCCTTAAGAGAAATTAAGTCAAAGATTCGATTCTCCATTCTTTTTTTATCTCTTATGAACCAAAAAAAAATTATATTGATATACCATTATATCATTCAATTAAGATAACAAAATAAAATTACAAAAATAAAAAGAATTGTGTAAATATATATACTTAATTCTCATTTCTCTCATTTTCTCTTCACTAATCTTTTCAATGGAATAATTTGGTTGTATTACTTCCATGTAAAACCTAAGTCATCCACCAATTTCATGAGAGCTATGGTCATACTGTATTACTTCCATGTAAAACCTCTCGACTTTTCTCATTAATCCTGGCTCATGTTTGAATAGTTAGAATAATAGATCATCCACGGCCATTCTTCTAGTCCGGCAGAGTAGACAAGAACGTATGGTCCCCAAGTGTTCTGGCAAGTGACAACAAAGTTACCCATATTGTCAATTATAAAACGACTTCAAGTACAGGACCTCTTGTTCCTTGTTCTGTCCTTCAGTAATAGTATCATTAATTCCTGAGCCTCGCAAAACCTTTCTAGTTCAGCTACTGTTGTAATTGACTCGTAAACATTCCCCAACTATGAATATGGCTGGAGTGGTTTTGTCAAATCCTTGTGCTGTGCCATCCCGTTTAGGGGTGTGCAAAATTTGGAAATAATTTGATTAACCGACGGACCGAATTTAATTCGGTTAATCGGTCGGCCACCGAATTAAATTCGGTCGATTAACGAAAATGATTTTGGGAAAAATTCGGCTAACGGTTACTTCGGTTCGAAAATCGAAATTTATTTCGGTTAACCGAATTATATATATATATTTATTTATTTATATATAATATATATTTATTTATATATAATAATAATATATATAATATTTATTACCATAAAAATATATATAATATTTATTTATAATATATTTTTTATTTCATTTCATTAATACTATAATCCATTCAGACGATTCATTCAGTTGTTAAATTCTCAAATTAAAAAAAACCCTAATTTTTTTGAGCATCAGTATCACTCTCTCTGGCTTTGCCGCACCTTTCCTCTCGTCTCATTCACAGTTCACTCGATTCTCAATCTCCTCTCGGTCAGTCTCTCGTCTCGAACACTCCCATCCCGTCCCGCTCATCTCCTCACTCTCAGTCAGATACTCAGATCTGAGATTGAGAAGTCATCCCTTAGCCCCTTACCTTACCTCACTCAGTTCGTCCGGCGTCAGCCCCCCTCAGTGACAGTACTTCTTTCTCCTCGCAAATCGCCATCTCCGGTCACCATCACTCTGTCTTTCTCTCTCTCGCGAGTCTCTCGCCGGTCGCCAGTCACCCCCTCCATTCCAGTTTAGTCACTTACGGCTCATCTTCTCAATCTTTGTCTAGCCACAGTCGATTTCGCATCTCACTCTCAGATCTAAGATCTCATCTTCTGAATCTCACTTCTCTCTCAGATCTGGCGTCTGCGGCAGCGGTAGTGCCACTACCTCACCTCTCCTGGCTCTCCTCAGTCGCGTCTTGCCTCCTAGTACTTCTCCAGTTCTCCTCGCAAATCGAAATCACTCTGTCTCTCTCTCTCTCGCACGTCACGAGTCTTTTGCCAGTTGCCCCCTCCGGCCTCCAGTTTGTCGCTTACTGCTCTTGAGTCTTGATTCAAGGTATCAAGCTTATTTCTAGAACTGCAAATACAAATTGTATGAAATTGTTATTTTACGTTAACATATATCATTTTTGTTCAATGATATCATGTAATCATTATCACATTTATCATTATTTTGGTATTTCCTACTTGCAGTATGATTTTGTTTTTGTTTATGGTTTTGTCTGGTTATGTGTGGGAATACACTTAAATTAATTCTGTTTGAATAATCCTTTTTATGATTGCCAATGGGCTTTTTCCCCCACAGTTTGTTTTTTGGCATTTCGACAGGTGATGATGCATGATTGAAAACTTGCCTTCTCTTTCTTTTCTTTTTTGTTTTACAGATGATGCATGATTGAAAACTTTTCTTTTACAGATGTCCACTATAGGAGACTCTATTACTCCTACTTCAAACAATATTGGTGAATCAGGAAGCTCATTACCTGAAGCTTCTAGTCAACCCAAAACAGCCGCTGCTCCTAGTAGTAGCAAGACTGCCAAGATTCCAAAAGGGGTGGAAAGGAAAGCCATGAAACCAAGGTCAGAAGTTTGGAATCACTTTACTAAGTTCATTAATAGTGTAGGTGAGCAAAAGTGTAGGTGCAATTATTGTGATAGGGAATTTTGTGGTCCTGGAAAGAAAAATGGAATTGGATCACTTTTATACCACATGAACACATGCAGCCAAAATCCCAATAAAAATGATAGTACACAAACCCAGATAGTTTTGCAAAGTAAGGGTGTTGAAGGGGAAGGAAACATTAGTACTTGGAAGTTTGATCAAGAGGCAGGTAGAAAGGGTTTAGCTACTATGATTGTAGTTGATGAATTACCTTTTAGGTTTGTAAAAAGTGAAGGTTTTAGAAAGTTTTTGTCTGTTGTATGTCCTAAATTTCATGTTCCTTCACGATCTACAATCACTAGAGATGTTTATCAACTTTACTTAGATGAGAAGCGAAAATTGAAAGAATTTTTGAGGCGTTCATGTCAAAGAGTTTCTATAACCACAGACACTTGGACATCTTTGCACAAAGTAAATTATATGTGTCTTACGGCTCACTTTATTGATAATGACTGGAAATTGAACAAAAGAATCTTAAACTTTTGTCCAATTTCAAGTCATAAAGGTGAAGCCATTGGTAAGCTCATTGAGGAATGCTTGATTAGTTGGGGGGTTGAGAAATTGTTTTCTGTTACAGTCGATAATGCTAGTACAAATGATGTTGCTATTGGATACTTAAAGAAAAAATATGGGAATCGAGGGGGTTGCATTTTGAATGGTCAATACATGCATATGAGATGCATTGCTCACATAGTGAATTTAATTGTAAGTGAAGGTTTGAAAGAAATGAATATATCTGTTGCTCGTGTTAGGGGAGCGGTGAGATATGTGAGGCAGTCCCCTTCTAGATTGAAAAAATTCAAAGAGTGTGTTGAGATTGAAAATATAAA
Organism: Heritiera fomes; assembly: GCA_032173925.1. Lineage (NCBI taxonomy): Eukaryota > Viridiplantae > Streptophyta > Magnoliopsida > Malvales > Malvaceae > Heritiera > Heritiera fomes. The sequence continues at coordinate 227,377 of JAPDPM010000005.1, read as the reverse complement.
GAGTAAAAGTTTGTTGTGTCTTGATGTTTGTACTAGGTGGAACTCTACCTACTTAATGTTGGATAGTGCTCAAAAATTTGAAAGAGCTTTTGAGAGATTTGAAGATAAAGATAGCAATTTTAGAGCTGAACTTGAGTCAGGGGAAGGGTTTCCTACTGAGGAGGATTGGAAAATTGTTAGAAGCTTAGGACAGTTTTTAGAGCACTTTTATGATCTCACAGTGCGAGTTTCAGCCACTTTGCATGTCACTTCCAACATTTTATTTGATGAAATTGTTGAAATGAAGGTTCTTTTGGAAGAAGCTCAAACTAATGATGATGTTGAGTTTGGTGTGTTGGCCATGAGAATGAATGATAAATTTGATAAATATTGGGGAAATGTGGAAACGATAAATATGCTTCTTTTTGTTGCAGTTGTTCTTGATCCTAGGCACAAATTAAGTTATGTTGAATTTGCACTTAAAAGCATGTTTGATGATGATAAAGGTTTGTTAATGGTGAAAAAGGTGAAGGCAGCTACTTTAGAGTTGTATGATGCTTATCAACCTTTAATTTCAAGTGATAGTGCCCAACCTAGCATGGGGAATGATGTAGGATCAGGGGAACCACAACAAAGATTGAAAAAACGTTTGAAGTCTTTATATAAGAAGCACATGATTGAATCTGGTAGTGGCAATCAAAAGTCAGAATTGGATAGGTATTTAGATGAGGCTATTGAGGATGATAATGATGACTTTGATATTTTAGGATGGTGGAAAATCAACAGCCCTAGATTTCCTACCCTTTCCAAATTGGCACGAGATGTGTTAGCTGTTCCTATCTCCACTGTTGCTTCTGAGTCTGCATTTAGTACCGGAGGACGTGTTCTTGATTCATTTAGGAGTTCTTTAACTCCTAAGGTGGTACAAGCTCTTGTGTGCACTCAAGATTGGCTTAGGAGATCATTAATCCAACCTGACATAGTAGAGGAGCTACAAGAACTTGACTATGTTGAAAATGGTAAAAATATATTGTTTCTTTTTATTTATTTTCCTCTTGCTTTATGAATTGAAAAGAGCTTATGAATATCAATATTGATTTGTTCTTCTTGTGGATATAGATGCTTCTTTGGATGCAGCAGAATCTGCCATTTGAGACTTCAATGCAGCAATTACATCTTTGAGTTGTATTTTGAGCTTCTAGATGGAGTTTTAATGATGAATGCTTGTTAATCTTTAATCTGCTTTAAGTTTGTAATGGGATCAGCTGTTTTAGTTTTGTGGTAGAATGAACTTATGGATGTTTAAATTTTCTAATTGTATGAATAAATATGAACTCAATGAACTGATTGGGAAGTAATGTACTGCTGTTTTAGCATGTTTAGGTAGTTTAGCAATGTTGCTACTTGCTGCCGGTTTTTAGTTTCTTGTTATATTGGTTTTTTTAGTAGTAATGAATTAATATACTGATAGGGAAGTAATGTACTGCTGTTTTAACATGTTTAGGCAGTTTAGCAATGTTGCTACTTGCTGGCGGCTGTTGGTTACTTGTTATATTGGTTTTTTTAGTAGTAATGAATTAATATACTGATTGAGAAGTAATTTACTACTGTTTTAACATGTTTAACCATTTAGGCAGTTTAGCAATGTTGTTACTTGCTGCTAGCTGTTAGTTACTTGTTATATTGGTTTTTTTAGTAGTCTAGTAATGAATAAATATAACTTGTGTTTACTGTTTTAGCATGTTAATGTTGTAATTTTAGCTAGCTAGTTACTGCCGGTAGCCTAATTTGCCTTGCCCTTACTAGTTTTATTGGCTTTTTTAAGTAGCAAATTGAAGGAAACCGAAACAAACATGCAGCGGAATTTAAATCATTCGGCCTCCACCAAGATCGATTCGGAGAGTTGCTTGATTAGGGTTTCGAGATTTTACCTAACGTTTTCTCTGATTTTTGTCGTTGGTCGAGTCACAAGCAACAACTTTTCGTTTCTGCCTCTATGGTATCCACACGAACGGATCTCACGACTCTTGAACGTCTCACGATCAGAAGCCTTAAAGAGCGTTTTTGATTCTTATAATCGATTTGCTAGCTTCGATTAAAAGAATAATTTTTGTTCTGTTTTTTTTTCTTTCTGTACGGCTTTGTTTTAGAAAACATCCTTTTATAAGCAGTAAATTTTACCCTAAAATTTACTGCCAAACAAAACTCTAATCCTACTTAGAATAAGATTAGCTATATCCTTAATCCAATTCAGAATAGGATTAGATATATCCTTAATCCAATTCAGAATAGGATTAATTAAGCTCCTCATTGATCCGTTCTAAGTGTACGACCCAATAGGTTCTCAAAACAATGGCAATGAAAAAATTGTCATAGGCACTGAGCGGTATCTAGCAACACATCATTGCTACCCATGTAACGAGAATGTCAATGACTCGACATAACCTTACTCGTGATAGATGTTACCGTGTAGTCTAATCCCTTTATCCTTTGATGTCTTGATTAGACACAAGTCATGGAATGTGTCACACTTGTATAGTCTAATCAGTGTTTCTTGATTCCTGAGTAGACTAATTAAACAAATAAAATCAATATCTCATATTGACTTATTCGAGCACGGCCATGCATTTCTTAGTCTCACTCTATCAAAGGGCCCAAGACATCACTCTTGTTATATAAGAGGGATAAATCCTATCTTGATCACTCAACATCTCTCTACATAGATCAAGGCATACCCAATTACTACCTTTATAGTTCATCCTGTTACGAATGACATCTAGCAGCATTAAAGTATGCAATTCTCTATGTTGGGATCTCTGATGATCTCAAGTCAAAGGATCACGTACACCATCATCACTATGAGAATCGCTTATGACACTCATATAACAATCCATGTAGCGTTCTCATGGAGGGTCGATCCAGTACATAGTTCTCTAACATGTACCTATGTGATGACTTGATATCCTATATCCATGACAATGGTCATCAGTCAACCATATACAAGTCTTATCTTATCATTGTTATCCTTGTTCACAATAATACTTGACTAGGGATATTTTAAGAATAGTGTGTTATTACTATTCTAAGGACATTATCATATAAGATTACATTACGCAGTTATAAGACAAATATAATAATGAACTATAAATAAAATGTCATGATACATAAAAATGCCAAAGCCAATAATCTAATGAATGGTTCTAAGGGCATAATCCAACACAAATATCCAATATGTGATTCGGTTTGGTTAAATAAGAATTTTGTTAGAAGTTTTTAACCGAATTATATTTCGGTTCGGTTAATTCGAAAATACATATTTCGGTTCGGTTAATGAAAGTCAAATTTTATATTTCGGTTAATTCAGTTTTGGTTAATTCGGTTCGAAATTAACCGAATTACACGAATGAACACCCCTAATCCCCTTTCTATCCTCTTTGTCATGGCCATGCCCATCTCCTTTTTTCTTATTCCCTCGTCATCCCTGGTATTGTGATTGTCCTGTTATTCTCTATTACTGTATGTATGTATGGCCAAACATCAACTTGTCAAGAAGCCTTGCGTAAAAATCTTGAACATGAAATGTAACTTGCAATGATCTTCTCTATTGAAGGTCAAGGGAGAAAAAGAAATGCAACAAAAAAAAAGGAAAAAAAAAGTGGAAAACAGGCTGCTGACTTTTAGCACCAAGCATGTCCTACCAAAGCTTTTGGGAGGAGAAAATTTGTTCATGTCATCATTTGTTGTGTAAAGTCAAATATTTGACTGGGACGGGTTAAGAATTTGTTTAGGTTATGGACAAAGACAGAAAACTGAAAAGCACTCCTAGTCATAAATTGCCATGTTTAGTTTGTTGAAATTTCATTTCGAATAATGATTGTTGTTCTAAAACCTCTTGTAAATTTCGCTTTACTCATTGGCTGTATAAGCAACAACAACAAGAAGAGAAGAAGAGGAAAAGAGAAGAAGAATTGGGCTCCAATTGGAAATATACCCAATATTTACTCGAATGGGCCCTGTAAAGCTCACCATTTACCATAATGTGCAGGAGGATTTTATCAAGAGCCCAATGTGAATAGGGGTTGAGGAACAAGCTAGAACTTTCTTTTTAAAATTTGATTTGATGAGCGTTGTAAATGCCAATATATTATGGGAAAGTATCATTATTTAAAATAGTAATTAACTTTAAATTTAACAGCGTAAATACTCAGTTTTGATGTTAGAGAAGCATTCGGAAGAAAGAAGCATGTGAACCATAATTATTTTCTCTTCACCTGCTTTATTTTGTAGTAACAACTTAGTGCAAAGAATAACCAATTGGCATTTCATGGTCGGGCTTTTCTTATTCTTTTTTTTTGGATTACCATTTTTGCACTCATCGTCATTGCTTTCAGCCTTTTGGTCAAAAGTCAAAACTTCCTTCCTTGCATCACCTCCACCGAAAGAGAGCAGAGCCAGCGCTGGTAGATATCTGGCTTCTTAATCAGCGTACCTTTCGAATGGATTCAAAACAAAAGCAGCAGGGCTTGGAACCTAGAAACCGTTGCTGCTTTTTAAATCAAATATAAATTCATCTGCGTCTTCTCTTCTATAATGGGATTTTATCAGCCTCTGCTGGGAGCCTACCGTGACATGCATTCTCGCAACAAGGTCATACACTGATGCAGCTCGTGAAAGCTGTATCCAATTCCTGCCCTAGCCACTATCCAATTACTACTCTCGATTTGCCTGCCAGTTACTCGAAATATGTACAGCCACACAACCCAAATAAAAGGTTTATCAAATCATCTATAATTATCAAAATTATTAATGAGTTTCTTGAAATAAATATTCATCATTTAATTATATAATAAATCATTGACTTTTTTCAACAATATGATTACGTAACATGATTTGAATGAAAATGATATATGCTGACGTGGTGTAACTGTTTCATACAATCCTTTCTCTAGCCATCAATACTTTCAACCTCTCCTCCCTAACCATATGTGTTTTTCCATAAATATGGCACAAATCAGATATACCATCCAAGACCACGACCACATAAAAAAGATACTACTTTAACCTTGCTCCGCCCGAATTAAACTACCAGAAGCTTACATTTCTTCTGCAATCAAAGTCAAGGAAAAAATGCAATAGGAGTATTCTCGACTCAGTGTGAATTTGGTTTACCTGTGAAACTCAACAAAAACTACCATCTCATTAAATTCATATCAACATTATCAAGGTCTAATATGCTTCAGTAGTAAACACCTTTCTAAAGTCACAAGGAAAAGCAAATGCTACAAACAGTTAAAGCCACAGGCTCTGTCATTGAGAATTCAATTATGTTTTCTATCTTTTTATTGGTTCATAAAGAGGTCCAAGGGGCGAATGCGAGAATCAAACCTAGGCTAAACCTTGGTTGTTTCATTTATGTTTTCTATCATTAAATTGGTAAAATAGGCGTGCTCTTGATCCTACATAAATGTTCTTAGTTGTAACGGTATCAGTATTAGTGTATCGCACACAAATTCATATCCGACATAAGAAACAATCTTGCAATGAAAATAAGCTATGCTCCAAAATTTAGTCAACAAAAAGCCATAAACCATCTATACCGATTCAACATCATTTCCCACCAAGACGTAGAAATAATAATAGATTAAACAGATGGCATCAGCCTTTCAAAATATATCATAATCACCTCATAAATGACACAACTTTCCACCAGAAATGAAAAAAATGAAGCAAAAAAATCCTACCAGCCAGCCAAATGTGATACGTAATATAACTAAATAAGACATTATTAAAAAAGACAACTCCATTTCATTTCTCAAGAAAGGAAATCAGTAAACAAGTTCGTGCCAAATCAAAACTCAAAAATTTAGTACTACTAATAATAACATTATAAAAAAAAGGTCGTTGAAGAATTACTGAAAAATCCTACGCAGTAAGAAGCACAGCCCCACCAGCTTCCTTTATCTTCTTCTCAGCTGTCTTAGAAACAAGCTTAGCTTTAACAACAACAGGCTGATTTTGAGGCAAAACACCCTTACCCAGAACCTTAAAGTAACCAAACTGGGTAACATCAATCAAAGGAGCAGAATAATTGGAAGCCCCGGCCTTGTCTTTAACGTCTTGAGGAACCAAAGACCAGAGCTTGTCGATGTTGACGATGGGACAGTAGAACTTATTGCGAAGTTTGTGGAAGTAACGCATACCAACCTTTCCGAAATAGCCAGGATGGTACTTATCGAAAAGGATTCGGTGGTGGTGCATGCCTCCAGCATTACCGCGACCTCCGGGGTGCTTCCTGTGCTTGCCGATGCGACCATGCCCTGCGCTCACATGCCCTCTCTTCTTCCGGTTCTTCTTGAAACGGGTCGTCATTTCCGCTTCAGGGAATTAGGGTCCTGTCGCTTGCCGCTGCGCCTGCAAGAGGTGCCTTGAGGAGTGGCGTAACAGAAGAGAACTAGGGTTTTCGCGGAATATATAGACTAATCTATTAGTGAATTTACTGGTTTGTCCTTATAAAATAAAGGAATAATAATCAAATAAGTCTTCGACTTTGAGCTCAAAATGAAATTAAACCCTCAATGTTTTATTTCGTGGCAATCAGTCCATAAACTTTTATTTCAGTGGAAATAAACCCTCAATCTTCTAAAATTATGTAATTAAGTCCAAATCTGTTAAATGACACTAACTGTCGTTAGTGAAAGCTGACGTTGATAGCTTACTTGGCTGCCACGTGTGCAATACTAACGACAGTTAGTGTCATTTAACAGATTTGAACTTAATTGCATAATTTTAGAAGGTTAAGGGTTTATTTTCACTGAAATAAAAGTTTATGAACTGATTTTCACGAAATAAAAGATCGAAGGCTTAATTTCATTTTGGGCTCAAGATCGAAAGCTTATTTGGCTATTTTGCCTAAAATAAATATGTCGGGCTTCATTTTACTGGTTTGTCGGGCGTGGGCCCGGGCTTCATTCATTCTAATTCCGCTGCCGCGTCTTTAGGCTTTGGGGCTTTAGTGACAAAAGTTTCTCAGGGAACTTGTGAATCCAACAGTGTAACGTGTACATTTTTTTTTTGGAAATGGTGACTATATTATTTAGGCAATAGAAGGAAGATTACAACAGAGCTGATCATGTTTGATAGAGTCGACTAGGGATGCAATGGATACCTTATAAATGGGTGTATGACACTATTCAACCTTATTAATTAAGGTTAGAATAGTATTTAATCGAGTTTGAATCGAATTCGAGTAGTGATCTTAAGATATCTACTATTCGATTATAAATAATAATTAATTAATATGATATTTATATTTTTATATATAAATTATTTATTATTAATGTTGTATTTAATTAGATTAATTCATTAAATATTATAATTATGATTTTTAACTTTAATTTATTTTTATGGGCAAAATTAAGTTTATTAATTTATTTTTTAATTAAGTTATTCTAAAATTAAATTTCGACTTAATTAACGGATAGATAACGGGCTTGCGTAGTTAAACGGATATTTTTATTTTATAAGATTAAGGTTCAAATAACATAAATCGAAATAATCAAATAATTAATAAAATTTGAAATTTAATCGAGTTTAGATATCTAAATTTAACGTATACTCAACCCGTTTATATTCTTAAAGTCAACAAAAGGGGAATCTTTTATCCAAACATGTAATGTACGTTACCTATAGCATGCTTAGCAAGTAAATGGGCTACTACATTACCTCTACGCTTAACACGGAGGAGAGTCAATTGCATGTGTAATGTGTACATTTGCAGCATCTCTTGTATCAAAATCCATCTTATTTGTTTTCTTTATTCTGAATGATACTTGGTACTCGTTTTATATATATATATATATATATATGTGTGTGTGTGTGTGTATACACACACACTTATTGATGTTAAAAGATCATGAACATCAATTTTATAGAAAAAAAAGTTGTAACATAGAATATCATATTCAGGCTCAGCACAACTTGAGAGGAATTGTCAGAAGACCTATGAATATGATAAGGATTTATGAATGAGGAGCATCCTCCTCAAACTCATACTGTTGGTGTATCTGCACAAACCTAGTGAGAAAGAAAGCTACAATTGATATGCCAAACTAACATTTTCATTCACTTTCATATCAATCAGTAAAATATCGATGATTTTAAAGCTCAACAACATAGCATGCTATTACATAAAATGAAAATGAAATCGAAAAACAATCTGAATCCTGAAACATCCTAACCACAACATTGCGCTATGTTCCTTGAATAAAGCAGCACCAACACTACACAAGCTACCAAGGCCTCCTTACACCAAGAGGAACAGTATTAGATCCTGATATCAAAGACCGGTTACCATAACCTCCACGTCCTCTGGAGCGGAAGTTTCCTCCTGAACCTAAAAACCAGGACCAGTCCACATTAACCAATAATATACCTAGAAAGTCTTATTGACACATTCAGATACTTTAGCCAACAAGTGTTCAAACAAAATATTACCTCCAAAACTAGAAGCAGCAGAGCGGGCCAATGTAGATAATGCAGGAGAGACAATCTGCCCTGCATCTTGCAGGAGCTTGATAAGATCCCTAGCATACTTTGCATTAGCCTGTGTGAAGAAGGTAAAAGCAGTTCCCTTAGCCCCTGCACGACCAGTTCTACCAATCCTATGTACATAATCCTCCAGGCTGGACGGAAAATCATAGTTGATCACACACTTTATGTCCTTCACATCTACAGCAAACAAAGGAAAATTAGAAATAAAGATCTACTTAGTTAAGACTAAGATAAACCTCTGGTAAATTTAGGCTTCAAGAAAATCAAATTGACTTGTGAACAACTCAAGCTGTCCGTATAAGAAGGTTTGAATAGACATGTGAACAATAAAGAGCCAGCTACTCAGCTGGACATTGTTTTAACCCTAGATTAAATGATCTCACTAGAAACTTTAAATTGCATGCAAAATTATTTGCTAAGCAGTCTCAGCACATTCAGAACCTTTTAATTTCAAAAACTCCCTTATCCCTGCACCCTAAGATCCAAATGATCAATATTAAGATAACACATTCATTAGATAAATGTGCCCACCTTAACCTTGCAGGGATAAGGAGCTGCTTTACCACCACCATTTTTGTATCCAATCAAGGAATCTAAGCAAATGTGAGTCAACCAGGCTGCCACAACAAACCAGCTCCATAACCGTGGATGGGCAACACTAACTTCAACTTCAACAATGTTACTTAGACACTTGATTATAGGAGCCATGCCATTTCAGGCAATTCAAGAAAGTACATACAACTATGCGTAAGAGAGCTTCCTAATTTTTCTTTTTCCCCAACCTACAATCAGGAAATCTAACTTTTGAGCAAAGGAACAGAGTAGTCTGAGTTTTGTACGGTACACCCTCCAAATTATAGATCACCATCTCAGCTGTCTAAGCAAACTATGCTCCCTGTGTCCATGTAACATAAGCTGTAAGCATAAGATAGTAGCCAAATATCTTAGGGGACATCTACTGAATATGAGAAACCAGTATGCCTCTCAATCCAACTCATCATGGCACCTCCTTTGCACCCAAGCCACTAATTATAGTCTCAGGAAACTGGAAGCAGCCGGCAGACTCGCTTATCTTCACCATTTCAAGATCTACATGAATATACTATGACTCCTAACACACAGTGATCCTACCAAGACCCCGTGCGGCAACATCAGTGGCAGTCATTATAGGACTTCTGCCACTCTTAAATTCAGCCAGGACCCAATCTCTTTCAGTCTGGTTTTTATCACCATGGATTGACAAGGCAGGCCATCCATCCATTCTCAGCTGCCTAGTAACTTGGTCACATCCCTTTTTTGTCTCCATGAATATGAGTATTCGGTTCCCATCCATCACTTCCTTCAGCAATTTGATTAGCCTGCACAGAGAGAGATCAATAATTAATATCACAATACCAAATAAAAACTTTACCGAAACAAGTTGCAGAGACAAACCTATTGTACTTTTCCAGCTCTGTTATGACTTCAACAACTTGGTTAATAGATTGGTTTGCTTTAAGATCAGGCGATCCAATGATAACCTAAACATCATAAGAATTTTGGTAACCCTCAATGAGCATCTAGACAACTCAAAAAAAAAAGAACAAGAAAAGATAAGCATATATAAACGTATGTGCAAACATAGATCCCACAACTTCATTACAAAACCTTATATGGGTTGCGTAAAAACTGCCTTGCTAAAGATTCAACCTCCCTCGGCCATGTTGCACTCCAATACAGTGTTTGTCTATCAGGACGAATCTGAACATGGATAAAACCAAAATTGTCATATAAAGATCCAAACCATTTTCTTTTGACAGGATTCTGATGCCTAACATCACTAGATAAGACTAGCAGTCTATATAAAACAAGACAACCAGATGAATTTGACTAAAACGCAACAACCTCAGAAATAAAAGATGCCATTTGTTGTAGAGTCCAAACATCAAGAATCAAAATTAATTTCAAATATACCTTCGCTCCAAACTGAACAATGGAAACATTAACACATGTGAATGTGGCTAACAGCATTGTCATTAGCAAGTTTGAGTGAGCAATTTCTCTGCTTCACCAGTTTAACATACCTTTTCTACATCTATATTGTTGAATATGCAGTATCTAACATGTTTTCAGAATACAATGCTCATTTGCATCTTTTCGGCAATATGCGAAGATAAAGCATGCAATAAATAAGACTTTGCTAATTTCTATATTGTTAAATCCAGAATGATGTTATAGCTTCAAACTGAAAGAACTGCTGTACAAATGGGCAATGAACAATAATCCAAAAAAAGTCAACTCAGTGACAAATAAAGCTACCTGATCAACAATTTTTCTTATTTGAGGCTCAAACCCCATATCCAACATTCGATCAGCTTCATCCAGAACAAGGTAAGTCACTCTTTGCAAGTTTGTGTGTTGAGCTTCTAGCATATCTATCAGTCGACCAGGTGTAGCAATTACAATGTCAACACCTAGTATAGAAAAACCTTAAATTCGATATTGATGTAACCAAAGTACCATAAAGGTATTCACATTTCACAGAGACAACTAGGAATACCTCTTTTAAGATCACGAATTTGTGGTCCTTTAGGAGCACCACCATAGATACAAGTACTTCTTATATTAGCACTAGTCGCAAACTTTGCAGCTTCTTCTTGAATTTGAACAGCCAACTCTCTTGTAGGTGCTAATATTAATACAATAGGACCCTCACCATGCACTACTCAATTATAGAAGCCGAAAAATGAGCAACTGTTTTCAAATGAACACCGCAACAACCAAAAAAAAAAAAGAACTGATTAATGGTACTAACCCAATCGTGGCTGCGCATTAACATGCACTAATGCCGGCAGTAAATATGCCAGCGTTTTACCAGAACCAGTCTCAGCAATGCCAATTAGATCCCTACCCTTTAAAGCCATAGGCCACCCTTGAGCCTGAATTGGTGTTGGCTCAACAAAACCCAACTTAGAAATCACCTCAAGGCAGTGCTCTACACACAATAAAAAAATCACATAAAATCAAATTAAATCAAATTTAGACTTAAAAAAAAACAATTAAAAACCAGCAAAAATAGAAATACCGGGGAAATTGGCCTCATGGAACATCCTTATCGGTTTTGGAACATCATGACCTTGAACTGTAATCTCCCGTGTTCTACGATAAACCATAGCTTCTTGCTCTGTCATTCCTCTAACTGCAGGACTCTCTATATAAAAGTTCTTCTCAAAAGGAACCAAATTTCCGAAATTTTGCCTTGGAAGCGAAACATTGTCTAAATCCCCTCTAGACGGCCCTCCGTGCCTCCCTCCATAACCCCTCCCTCCGCCATCACCACGGCCACCACGACCACCACCACCACGTCCAGCGTCACGACCTCCTGCCCCATTACTTCTCCTGTCTCCAACATAAGCATTAGCTCTTCCCTCACTGCGGCCCATCTCGAATCTTCCCGCCGGTGGTTGGATGCTGGAGTAGGTATCAAAATTCCCTTGACCTGGGACGGGTCCGGGCACTCTGCCCTGAAAAGTCGGAGGCTGCGCCGTAGGAGGGCCACCGTAAGGAATGTGTCCACCGCGGGAGTAAGAGGTAGCACCAACTGGCAAGACCATTCCCGGACCCATAGATGGTGGGCCTGCCGGAGGCGGTTGGCCCATAAAATCACTGAAAAAAAAAAGCAAAATTTTCAATCATTAATCATAAAACAAAAACTTAATAAAATCAAAAATCATGGCGGGCGGAAGTACCTCCTACGCTGACGGTAAGATTGGGGGTCGCGGTATCTTCGGTCATAAGGAGTCATGGGGGCGGAAACAAAGCTTGAAGAGAGAGAGATTTGACGAATCAAAGGCTACGTTTTTATTCTGAAATTGGGTGAAATAGGAAATTGGGAACGGGGAATAGAATGGAGATATTGGGCCTGATCTGAAGGGGGTCTGTAAATGTTACGATGTTGATTGTTGGAATGAGTCTGGTCTTTTAAGATAAAAATAAAAATAAAAAAATTATTTATTCAAATAATTAAATTATAAAATAAAAATATTATTATAAAACATAATTATTGGATTAATTATTTTTTTTTTCCTTTCAAACAAAGTTTTAAGATACTGTCACTTTTTCGTTTTGGGCCAACCCACAACTTCCCGACTTTGTTCGTTTCCACGTATCCTATTACCTTCATGGGCGGCCTTGCAGCTCAGTTTGCTCACTTATTTCAACTCCATTCAACATCTTCGCATAATGTAAAGATTAAATTCAGAAGTTAATCTTTTGTTTATATATAAATATATATGCCTTTAGTTAGGGTTAATTCCCTGCTTAATGGCAGCACACATCTGAGTACGGCCTCTTAGCTCGTGATAGTGTGGCCTTTGCTTGTAGCCTAATTCAGCAAACATGCTTATTTACTATACATCTAATTAAGCAGTCTTTAATTAAAATATATAAAATAAAAAAGGCATGAATGGAATGGATAGTATATTTCTAGGTAGAAACAGCAAGGTAAGGAGTACATACATAGAGTTGGAGAGTGACATTACATTATAAATTGAAGGATTCCTTCCTCAATTATTGCTTGCCGAATTAAAGAGAGATTGGACCATCTCCTTCTAAGAATCATACTAAAGTTTTATGTCTGTCTATGTTCTTTAATTTTCTCACTATCACCCTTCTAAGTCGTAATTAATTCTTTTTAGCTACTATGCTGTACGCATTCAAATGTGAAAATTTCTCTTCTGTGCATTTTGGTTAATCATGGCCTGAAAAATGAACCGCTCCTATTTGGTTGAGTTATTGCTATTGGGAGTTGAGTTGGTGACCTTCAATTCCTGAGCCACTCGGGTTTCGCTTTCACATGGAAGAAAGGCTAACTCTGGTCCTACATGCTGGATTTGAGATGCACACAGACAAACATACCTAAATCTCTTGCATTATCGGGGCATTCCAATTTACATTCAGCATCGATAGTATATCAATCAAGCACTACTTTGTCTTTCGAGCTATAATTTCCTTCTAATTCATCACATTGATGCAAAGAGGAACACAAACAGGCTCAACTGGACTTGCCTGTAAAGCATACACACTGGAAGAAATTCCTTTCAGAGTTGAGTCGTGTTCTCTGGGGACTGGATTCTTGGGATGGATGGACTTGGTCTGATTCCTGTTGACAATCTTCAACCTTTTTGCCGCCATGAACAATGGTAACCTCACAATAGTCCGGAGCATTCTTCTTGATCAATTCTCCTATCCCCTGTTTCCACCTTCTCTGCCTGAATAACATCATCAATACTTTCATAAGCTTTTGACCACACTGAAATGCAGTAATTAGTAACAAATTGGTTTAGCAGTAGCCCCAAGAGAGCTAATTAAGCTCAAGTGTTTAGGTTTCTTAATTGAGTACTTATACGAAACAATATGCAATGATGTATTGAAATAGGTAACCCATTCGAACATTGAGCTAGGTGGATGTTTTGATCCAATGACAAGGCTGGTAATGTTGAGAACAGGAATGAGTTCCAGAATTGCTTTGGACATGGAATTGCTCTCAATCAGCACCGTATCGACTGTCACCTGCCACATGGAGATAGAAATATGTTATCAGTTCTCATTATTAAATTCTTTTTGGTGCAAGATTTAAGGGCTGAATTTGATTGGAAACTGGGAACATGGGAGAAGTCGATACTCCACCTTGGAGTCAATGCACAGGCGTATGTACTTTTGCAAGAGGTTCCTTCTCCTGTTATTCTCTTCGTTAACATAAACCCTCAGTTGTTCTTCATTCAATTGGTTCTTTGATAATTTCCCAACTATCAACAAACATTTACAACACGCAGAAAAAGTACACTTAAAAACCTTGGAAGTGCAGAAAAATTACAGCAAGTAATAAAGAAGTTACTCCCACTTGCTTTATTTACAACATAAAGAAGATCACTAAGAAATCAAGAAAGAAAGAAATTTGTGTTTATTACCGGGGGTACGTATAAAAGTTATGGGAGCAAAAATATGAACAAGAAAAACCCGAGCTCCGGGCGAAACAGCATGGTCGAGTGCCCATTTCAAAATATCTAAGTCATCTTTCCCCACAGCTACATAAACATCACCGGTAGTTCCATCTTTGCTTCCTGCAAAGCTCTTGCTCTCTTCTCCGATCTCAATGATTTCTGGAGACATCATCATCCGAGTTGTGTAATATTGCATAGAGTCTGCCGGGGCATAGTTTTCTTCTTCCATCTCTCTAGACTCCAGCCTCTTGCAAAGAAAGACAAATAGAGAAGAAAAAGGTGGAGAGGAGGGTGAAAGAGAGCGACGATAACAAGATTTTGGTGTCAGTTGGAAGAAGTTTTCTGTAAGATGAAAAGTCGTTGCTCTCAATGCCACAAAAGAAAAAGGAAAAAGAGAGATTCTCTTTTGTCAAGGATGTTTGCAGGCGAATTGGTTTTGGACATACATGTCACAACTGAGACAGCTCGCAACGAAAAAGAACCCCTCCCCTTTCATTTTTCTTTATTACATGCCTTGTTAAAGAAAAGACTATTTCTAGACTATTATTTCCTTTCCTTATTATCCGCCTGCCTAGTTTTTAGACCTTTGACGTTGTATTTGGGCTGGGGTGGGGACTGGGAAGGAGAATCTTGCCTATCATCCTCAAATTTGAAGCCAGTCTTTAATGTCCCTATTGTTACATCACTGTTTTCTTCTTAGTTCTTACCATTACTATATCTGATGTTAAATCACTGCTTCAACAAGACAAATGGGGCTCAACTTTCAATCACAGACACAGAGGACAGGCAAAGGGATGATAAAAAATGATTGCATTACTAATTTGCTATGTGAAGTCTTCCGTGTATTAATCAAATTTTGTTTGATAAAACGTGGATGAAAATTGGAAGGAAACGAAACGCAGTAAAACTAAAAGGGTAGGCAATGATTCAGTGTGTCCCATGGCTTGGAGTACTTGAATTTTTGGAAAAGATGTGTTGTCTATTTTCTTGGGGATCTATCTAGTTTACAGATTCCAGAATTATGATGCATGTACCTGTACGACAAAATAACAATAGGCCTAGCTGTAGCTGGGGCAGGCTCTTTCTGGTTTCCTAGTAGACTTTTTCTTTCGTCTTTTTTCAATATGATCGGCTATGAGAACCTCACACATCCATCTCCCATCCCTTCAATGACCCAACGTTACAAAGACCCAATGAACTGGACAAAGAAATCGGCCTTATGCCAGTATGCCTGCAACCACAATCAAAGAAATGGGCTTCAACTCTCACCTGTGTTTTATTGTCTTGATCATTGTTTCCGATCCTTTTCCCCCGCACCAAACCAAACAAACCACAAACTTCCACGGAATCATAATTTCATTTTGAACAAGTTCGACGATAACACTTCTTGTTAACGTAAATTTCCATTTCCACTTGGTTTATTTATCATAACCACTTTAACCGAAACTTACCACTCCCTTTTAGGGGACAGTGTGTTTATAGTTTCCCCAGCTTTGATACAAGGCTTGTTCATTACCAAATAATCAAAGTCGGAGAATGCAGCAGACAGTGGTTTTGGATCAACATTCAACATCGTGCATACAGGGAAGCAGAAGTTGCTTGAGCAATGCATTCTCTTCGCCTCTTACAAGTGAATTCTGTGATTAGAACCTAATACTCCATCCCTTCACAATTTGTGAGTAAACTCCAAATGACTCTTGAATCGATTAGACAGAACCGTTTCTCATTAGATTGTCGAAACAGTAGCTTTCTTATTGTTTTATTTGTAGCCAACTATGATGTTCTTCAGTTCTTGTCTAATGCTTTCCTTGTAAACCTGCACCAAGTATCACTACTAATGCCATTGCCATTAGTTACTAGGTTTATGCTTGAAAAAAGGGTTCACTTTGATTGGAAAGCTCTAGTCACAAATGCTAAGCTAGAAATCCATTGAAGATTATGAGAAGATTGAGGAAGCAAAGGGAACTAGTGCTTCACAAATTTCCAATGGGAATAATCATTGGAGATGATACCACACACATATGCAATCTAAATGGCTAAACTGTAGCCCTTGGTGTTGTTATCTCCAAATGAAAGTTGCTTCGAGAGAAGTTATTTGATTAGATAGAATTCGGTACACCATAGCATCTGTTTACATAGACGTTGAACTACTTCTCAGACATGCGTAGTCTAAAAACAAGGATAATCATCATCAGGAAATAGCTTCCTAACCGTAGGCCTTACAATGAAAGGATTCTGATGAACACCTTTGCTAGTTTTGATTTATCCTTCTTGCAGAGCACAACACAATTATAATTGGAACAAATATCATCAAGTCTTGGCGAGAAAACTTTAGTTGCAGCCACTTTCTGTGGAAGGAATTCCGGGTTGCCCCACATGCGTGTCCAATAACGCATCACTTGCTTTGTGGAGGAAACTGGCTAGGGATATGATTAAGTGCGAGACGCTGAAGGAGAAAACGAAGTTAATCCTGAAGCCATATGGACAGATGCTTATGAAAACATTTGAACAGATCTGTTAAGCATCTGATGACTATGCTTCAATATCATGAGAAAAGAGTTCACAAAATTCTGAAACAAACCACATTCATTTTAAGACTGTTGCTGTGTGGCGAGTTGCAAGGAGTGACCGGAGGAGGAAAAAGAAGGAAAGAGAAAAGAAAAGGGATGGACCATATGCCACTAGGTAATTGGGAGATAATTCATCTGACAGATAGGAAATCAAACCTTGCCAATTAACCAGTATATGATTTCTTATAATCATCTGAAAATGAAAACCATCTTTGGTAGACTATGTCATATATAATCAGATTTTCGTGGTCACTTTCATCTCCTCAGGAAAAAATGTGTCAGTTAACTTGTTATAATGGAGGGTAAAACGTAGGAACGAAGAAGAATTAGAATATCAAAATGTTTAGATCCTGCGGAAGACTCTTTATTTCATTATCAACCACAATGAAGTGACTCTGCAAGTGGTGGGTGGGCACTCTTTAAAGCTAGTGGGGCAAGGCACAACCTTTTATCACCTAGTGGTGCCAAATCTTTTCTGCAAAGCTCTTTATATAGAGATCCTTTTTTCATACTCACTGCCACTCAGAAACCTTCTTCCTGCCACCATTTTAGAAGAAAGAAATGGGTAAAGCCAGTATTCTTGTTGTTCTCAAAGTGTGGATGATCGTAATATGCACTGGATGGATATCTCTCTGGCTTCTGAAACCAACAAACATATGGACAAGAAAATGGAAAGCAGCAGAAGACAGTGCCAGAAATACAGTGTTTGGTTATTATGGTAAATACTTTACATATTATCAAAATAGGTTCTACTAAACCCACCTTTTCCATTGTATATTCTCTAACATGATTATACAATTCATCTCTTTCCCCGGCAAGAATTAACTGAAAACTATTATCTTACAGGTCTTGACTTTGCTGTGTATACATTTCCTGTAATTGCTGTGGCTATGATTGGACTTGTCCACTTGAATTTGCAATCTTGGGACCAGAGAAGCAGGTGTTATAATTATTCCATTAAATTGCAGCCTGAGGATTTTTTTGCTTGACATTCTTTCTGCTTAATTTTTTTTGTGACAGTCGACAAATAAGGAGCTCAGCTGCTGCTTTCTCAAATCCACTAGTTATAAGTAGTCTTATTGGCATTTTATCCAGTGTAGAGATTCTGTCAGTATTTCTCTTTATCCTGTTTCTAGCATGGACTTTTTATGCACGCATATCTCAGGATTTGAAGAAGTTGACACCTGTTGAATCGTTGAAATTGGATCTGTGAGTTCTTAAAATCTCTTAATAAAATTCAAAATATGACAGATGCTGAGAGTCAAGAATACCACCGTTACTTATGTGTGAGTGTGACCTGTGTTTTAGATGGCAACTCAAGTACCTAAGAGTGGCAACCAGATTTGGTTTGCTAGCAGAGGCCTGCCTGGCTTTGCTTCTTCTACCAATCTTGAGGGGACTGGCTGTATTTCGAATACTAGGCATCCAGTTTGAAGCTTCAGTGAGATATCACATATGGCTAGGGACTGCAATGATATGTTTTGCTACTTTTCATGGTGCAAGCACCTTGTTCATCTGGGGCCTTAGCCACTACGTTCAGGATGAGGTTATAGCAATTTCTTCAATTTCTATTTAACATGAATCTCATTAATACTTGTTAAGTTTTGCCTACATCTGACACTTCTTTGCACAATCCTTAATCCTCCTTGTTGTCCTTCAACAAAAGATAACAAAATGGCAGAGAACAGGCCGGATAAACCTTGCTGGAGAGATTACTCTGGTTGCAGGTTTAGTTATGTGGATCACATCACTTCCTCAAATAAGGAGGAAAAGATTTGAAATCTTCTACTACGTGCACCACCTGTACATAATCTTCCTAGTATTTTTCTTGCTTCATGCTGGAGACCGACACTTCTATATGATCTTCCCTGGAGTTTTTCTATTTGGCTTTGACAAACTCCTTCGCATCCTACAGTCAAAGCCCGAAACGTACATTCTTTCAGCAAGATTATACCCCTGTAAAGCTGTAGAACTTATTCTGCCCAAAGACACGGGTAAATTCTTACACTTCTTTTTACTGAGATAATATGTGAAAACATTTGACAGTTGCTGTATTCATTTCAGGATTGAAATATACCCCCACAAGCATAATATTCATGAAGATACCGGGCATATCCAAATTTCAGTGGCATTCCTTCAGTATAGCTTCCAGTTCAATTGTTGATAATCACAGGATATCGGTTATAGTTAAATGTGACGGATGGTGGACAAGTTCTCTATATGACAGTATACAGGCTGAGCTAGACTCTGGTGCTGATAAGATGAAAACTTTACCTGTTGCAATAGAAGGCCCCTATGGTCCTTCCTCCATGACCTTTCTGAGGTGCGCAAACGAATCATTTAGCATGAGATTTTCGTATCTAGAAAATGTATGGACTATGGAGATCGTTTATATTGCTGAATTCTGTTTTAAATTTTTTGGCAAAATCTAGAATTTACTTGTTGATATATTTTTCATTGCAAATTTTAGATTATCAATGTATTAGCCAAAAATTCTTTGCAGATATGACAGTCTACTCATGGTGGCTGGTGGAATTGGGATAACACCATTTCTGAGCATACTGCATGAAATTGCTGCCACTCAAGGCAGCCGCAGATATAGATTCCCATCCAGAATTCAACTGATATACGTTGTCAAGAAGTCCCAAGACATTGGTCTGTTAAAATCAGTTTCTTCACTGCTGCAGAACCACCCCTCAAGGAAATGGAATCTGAAACTAAAAGTTTTTGTGACCCAAGAAGAGCAGTCTGATGCAACAGTAGGAGAAATACTTAATGAGACATCTCAAGTGCAAACAGTTCACTTTGGCACAAAAGGTCCAATTTATGCAATACATGGACCAGAAAGCTTGTTTTGGATTACTGCATTGGCTGCAATTGCTTCTACTGTGTTCCTTGTTTTTCTTATCTGTTTCAACCGCATATTTATTCCCTTCGAAAAGAAAAGTGTTCACTCTTTAAAATTGGCCGTTTCCTCCAAAAAGAAGGCCCCTAAAGAAAAGAGCCCTTCTTGGGTTGCAGATATACTTATCATAGCCTCTTTAATCATATCTTTAGCATGCAGCACCTTGGTAGCAATTATTCTGAGATGGAGAAGGCTGAAGAAAGAAATGCCACTTGTCTCCTCAAAGGAAGAAAAAGCAAAGGAACTATGTTCAATGGAAACAAAAGGTGTGGTTGAGGTCCTAGAGGAACATGAAGTCCATTTTGGAGGAAGGCCTAATTTGGAAGGTATTCTCATTTATGCCCTTCATTCTTAGAACTTAAACTGGTGTATTTGACTTATCAGCTCCTGTTCTAAGTTCTAACACATTCAAATGATGGAATCTCATCAGATGTATTCTCCAAGTTCCTAAATGAAACTGGTGGATCTGATACTGGTGTCTTGGTGTGCGGACCAGAAACAATGAAAGAGGCAGTTGCATCATTGTGCCAGCAGAAGTCTCGATGCTTTGAGATTGGAGACAAGAAAAGGAAACCATACTTGAATTTCCATGCCCTCACCTTTACACTCTAGTTTCACCAGTCACAAAAGTCCACACTTATTGTATAACCCAAAATGATCCTTATCTAGATTGGTCCATATGAATTAGTTGCTAAAGGATGCTCTTCAGCTTTCTTATACATGAATTAGTAGCCCTTTAGAAATAAAGAGAATGTAAAAATGAACTTGAAATGTAAAAGAGATCTGCTTTTTTCGGGTTCTTTTGCACCTACAAGTTACAAAGTTACAAGAAGGTAGTTAGACCATGACAAATCCCAATACAGATTGCTTTTATTTGAACCTCTTCAGGAAATTCTTCTGCCATGCATGTTTTAGGCAACACCTTATCAAGTAAAGCACATGGATCTGACAGAAAAGCACTGTATCTATATCTATATTTAGAGAACTTGGCTTGTAGCAGTAACTCACTCTATCCAGCAAATGGAAAGTGGCAACCATCATTGGACCAATTGGCAATCAATTTGTCACTTCCGTTAAAACTCTATAATGAATTTCTCTAGGCACTTTCAAGTTTCAAGAGAAGAAGAATCCAATAAAAAAGCACTAACAGCAACCTTTTCCATGACAGTAATGGGCTGGCAATGATGCATGCTCTCAATTGCTAAGGTCGTCTGTTCACAATGAAACTTTCACATGGCAATGTCATTCTATTTTAACTGCTTTCATCACCTTTTATATAGTTTCGTTCTTATCTTTCCATCTCCAAGTAATCAAAATCTTGACTCTGCCACTACAGAACAAACTGGATTTAAATATCTGTAAGATTTGTTATATCAATAATGGAACATGAGTTAAAGATTCTAATAAGCAAATGCTCATTCAAATGTCAAAATAATTATGACAAACATGGATGCATTGTTTTATCTTAAAAAAAAAATATAAAACACTATTCACACTGGTGGCTCAGGTAGCACCGCCTCCCTAGAATCTTCCATGCCACTGCCACCACCATCGCCGACGGTACTCCCACCACAAGCCAATTCATTCAACAACTCAACCGGAGCAGCAGCCACTTCCTCCCCAACCAAAACTGCCACCACCTCCTTCACGGTGGGTCTCCTCAAAGGATCAGGGTGACAACAAGCCAACCCAAGCTTCAACACCATGTCCACTTCCGCCCCATCATATTCCTCTTGAATCCTCGCATCTGCCGCCTCCCTTAGCCTTCCTTCGCCATACAACTTCCTTACCCAATCAATCAGTACTTGCTCCTCCTCCTTTTCCATCGCCATCTCTAGTGGCCGCCGCCCACAGACCACTTCCAAGACCACTACCCCAAAGCTGTACACATCACTAGTCGCAGTAGGAACCGCCAACGTGGCTAATTCAGGCGCTAAGTAACCTAAGGTTCCAACTACCCTGGTTGTCTTAGGAACTTGGCCGTGTTCGTACAACTTAGCCAATCCAAAATCTCCAAGCCTCCCTCTCATTTCAGAATCTAATAAAATGTTGCTAGATTTGATATCTCTATGAACAACAACTTGGTCCCAACCATGGTGGAGATAGTTCAAACCTTCAGCCACGTCAGCCAGAACCAAAAGGCGCTGTCGCCAACTGAGGAGCTTCTGGGGTTTGTCAAAAATCCAACGGTTAAGACTTCCATTAGGCATGTAATCGTACACAAGCATGAGCTCATTGCCTTTCCTACACCAACCTCGCATTTGGACAAGATTCTTATGTTGGAGTCTTCCCATACTTTCAATCTCAGCCATGAACTCTCTTAGCCCTTGTTTAGAATCATGGTTCACGCACTTAACCGCAACTTCCGTGTTGTTTGGAAGTGTCGCTTTAAAAACACGACCAAACCCACCCGAACCTAAAAGATTTTCATGCGAAAATCCATTCGTAGCCAGTTTAAGCTCTTCATAAGAAAATCTATGAGGCCAATACTCAAGCTCCCAATCTTCAATCTCGTCTTCACTTTCTTCTCTCAACTTTTGCCTCCAAAATAAATAACACCCAGATCCACAAATAATTACAAACGCTACACAACCAATAACAATCCCAGCAATAGCCGCTGATGACAAAGAAGAAGACGATGATTCTATAAAAAAAACAGGCAGACCTGTTGTGTTAATCTCTCTAAGAACTCCCGTATCGCTGAAGCTCCAAGCTAAAATCCTCTGTGCCTCAACCCATTGAGTCTTGGACGCTGAAAACCCAATAAACATTTCACTAGAAACATAATTAACAATCCGCGGATCTCTATAATTAAGCGTTGGCCTAGAGGGTTTTGAAATTCCCAAAGGAGCAACCGTGACGTTGATCTCAAAATTGACACCATCAAAATCAATCCAGGCATGAACATTTTGACCCGTCCGCATGTTAAAAGGAACAAAACTTCCATTTGAAGAGTTGAAATACTGAGCTGGCGCGATTCGGTCAGACATAATACTGTTTAAATCGATCCCTACATGGTTCCCGTCGGGATCATTGAATTCCGGGTTTTGACCGGTATCGAACTCGATAGCTAGAAGGGGAGCGACGGTACGTACGGTGGCGTTGGTGAAAATACCGAAATATTGACTAGCTAGAGCACCTGGAGGGGAAGTGGAGTTGGAAAGGACGAAGCAGAGGCCGAAGCCTGGGCTGGTGGAGATTTCTGGTAAGACAGAGAAAACGAAGGATGTTGAGAAGGAAGACAGTGATGATGAGGAATTAGAAGTTGGCATCATGGAGAGCGTGGTGGGGTAAAAGGCACGGCCGAGGGAGAATTGATTGGAATCGTTGGTTAGGCGGATGGTGGAGGTGTCAATTCGGGCGTCGTTAATAAGGACGAGGTCGGTGCCATTGATGGTAGAGGTGAAGGAATTGAAGAGGAAGTCAAGGGAAAAAGTGGGAGAGAGAAACAGGAGGAGGAGGAGGAGCAGAAGGAAGGACGGCATGGGGAGGTGTAGCGGTGGGTGGATGGATTGATAGAACAAAAAACCAAAGTCATAGAAGACGATAGTATTAAAAAAGTGGAGTCATTGATTGAGAGAGAACAAAAATCAAAGTAAAAAAAGACTCTTAGTATTAAAAAATTTGTCATGGATTGAGAAAACAAAAACAAAGTCAAAGAAGACGACTAGTACTTGAATTGCTTTTGTAATTTACTCTTTCTTCTTTTATTTATATATATATATATATATTAATAATTTGAGATTAATTTTATTTAAAATTTAATCACATAATTAAAATTTTTTATTTTTTTAATATATATTTAATGAAAGTCAAATTTAAAAATTTTTTTTACAAATTTAACCTATATTATCAATTAAAGTACAACCTTTGAATTTCTTTCTTTCTTTCTCTTTCTATGTACGTATATCCAACCAACGTTTGGTGTTGTTAAAAATCAGGGTTAGCTCTGTAAATAACCTTGGATTGGGCGGAGGAGGGAAAATAAAGTTAAGCAAAATAAAGAAATGTTGTAAATTTTTTTTTTTGAAAAACAAATTTAATTAGAGAAAGAAAAAAGAGGGGGTGAGTAGTTTTTATTTTCTTTTGATTTATTCAGTATTTTTAAAATTTTAATTTGAAGTAAGCAAAATTTTTTTTTTAATATATAAAATATCAAATTTAATCTTATTATATTATAAAATTTAAAACAAAAAAATTATAATCGAAGAAAAAACATCATAATAAATTATTTTTTATTATTTAATCAAACGACAATTGTTAAAATTATTTTTATTTTTTTAATAAGTTTTAGCTATCTAAATATAAATAAATTAGATAAAAGATACATGTACCTTTTTTTCTTTATTTAATTTATATTTTTTTGCCTTTTCATTCATTACCTTTATTAATATTTATTCAACCATAGTATCAGACTAATCTTTCATTCAGGAGTTGGGGGATAAAGCCGCCTGTACTCAAATATCTAATGCCTGTCCTTTTCTCAGTTTCTGCTTTGGCTTTTCTTTTTATAATAACATGAAAATGGGCTTTCCACTCACCTGCTAAAGCATCGGAAGTAGGGGTGTAAATGATATACTGATGCTCGCAAGCTACTCGGGCTCGACTCGAAAAAAACTCGAACTCGACTCGATTTTTGTCAAGCCGAGCTCGAGCTCGAGCTACTCGAGCCATCGAACGAGCCGAGTTTGAGTAATCAGATACTCAGCTCGAGTAGCTCGCGAGCCTTATCGAGCTTTTAATATTTTATTATATTATTGTAAAATTACATATATGCCCGAAATTAAACTTAACCTAATATTTTTGTTTTATTCACTTTTCCCTATCACCACTTCAGTAGCACTTTCACTTTCCTCTCTTTCGCGTCGCACCTAGTCACCCTCCCAACACCCATTCTCCCTTTCACTGCCACACCGGCGACACCCCTTCCATCAACTCCGGTGACCCCTTCCGCCCTGAGATCCAACCTCCCTTCTCCAGACAAGTGCCATTGATAGCTAGATCTAGCGCAGACGAGCCACGTAGCAGTCAGATCTAGTTTCGATGAGCCCCTTAGCAATCAAATCTGGTGTCGATGAGAGCCTTAGCAGTTAGATCTGACGCCGACGAGCCCCTCGGCTCTCAGATCTGGTGTCGACAAGAGCCTCAGCAGTTAGATCCGACGTCGACAAGCCCCTCGGCTCTCAAATCTGGTGTCGACGAGAGCCTCAGCAATTAGATCCAACGTCGAGGAGCCCCTCGGCTCTTAGATCTGGTGTCGACGAGAGCCTCAGCAATTAGATCCGATGCCGAGGAGCCCCTTGGGTCTTAGATTTGGTGTTGACGAAAGCCTCAACAGTTAGATCTGACGTCGACGAGCCCCTCGACTCTCAGATCTGGCATCCCTTCGGTCGTCTTCCTCATTTGTTAGTAGCAACCAACTTCCTCGGCCTCTCACAATCACGTATTTGATGGTATCAGGTTTTTTTTGTCAACTGTGTTCTTCAACTGCAACTCTTGGTTTCACTGATGTATTTCTGTTTGTTTCTTAAATTTTTCTTTGACATTATCATAAAATAGACAAGTTGAGAGAAGAGATTGATAAGGATTTTTGTTTTCATTTGCAGGAAGGCAAACTCCTTAGCAGATTTTCTTGTTGTTTATAGGATTTAGATGTTTTTTTGCCTAGTTTCGAATTTGATTTTGCTATGTTCTTCCTTTTTTCGACTATTGTTGAGCAATGTAATAGCCCATTATGTTGCCAGCCTATATATTTACCACAGTAATTTATAATTGCAGTTTATGAATGCCAATAGTTTATTGGTTGAGAAAAAAAAAGACAAGGTTAATGTTGTGTGATTTATGTGTAAGATTTTCAATATTGTTGATATTGAATTGTTATTATTATTAAAAATATTATATTTTATTATAATATTTCATATCTATAAAACAAATTCGAGCTCAAATTCGAGCACTAGACTCAAATTCGAGCATTAAAATCAAGCTTGAATTCGAGCATTAGAATCGAGCTCGAATAAACGAGCTTAATCGAGCGAGCTCGAGTAGTTCGTTTTTTATCTCGAGTCGAGCTCGAGTTCAAATATTAAGACTCGGTCGAGCTCGAGCCGAGTATCGAGCACGAATTTTTGAGTCGAGCTCGAGCACCCCATTGTATCGGCTCGGCTCGGCTCGATTACACCCCTAATCGGAAGTAATAACCGAAAACTTCCAATAGGGTTAGATTGTCTTTAGTAGTGGGCCTATTGCCCAAGGATTTTTGAATTAAACTCAGTCTTCTACATTTCTTGGGCCTCCATCCATCCAATTACTAGCTCAAATAAGGAATACAACATCTATAAATTAAAACTTATTCTTTTTTTTTGGGTTACAATTAAAACTTATTCTTATCTCTTCAAGATGTGAGCAACCAAAAGCAATGATGCATCTAGATGTTGAAAAACTATATAAAAATAATCAAATGATTTTCCATAACCTGTTCCAATTACCCAATTTATTTCAAATGTTGTGATCATTAAATTCTATAAGGATCATAAATTTCCTTTTAATTTATCATAATGAAAGTTTGATCACATATAAAAAATAATATAGCAGTATAGTAGAATCTTGTCTTACCGAGAATTATGTATGTAAAGTTATGAGGTTGAATCTTACTATTGGGCAAGGGCAACTAGGATCTCTCTCTTTTTTCCCTTATTTTCTTCTCGAGCGATGGAAACTGTTGGAGATTTTTCTATTCATTGGAAAGCTACCACATTCATAAAGTCGAAGAAACATCCAATTAACGAAAGGGAGGAGCAGTCTTATCCACTGATCTCTTAGACATTTTGTAGACTTTAGGATGGTATGTAGTTTTCGGGAGAAACATACCCACGAGAGAACGCCCCCCAGAAGATGATGTTCATGAAATAAGTCTCCCTTCCCTTGTCCAAGTAAAAGGAATCAGCAATAGAAGATGACGATGATGCTTATGTTCTCTTCTTCCACAACATCGATCATTGTCAATTTCTCGACAGCGAAAAGAAGACAGAGAAGAGCAAAATGCATGTGGTCACAAATTCATCAAAGCCAGGGGATCGGATGATGCTCAGCCCCTGCCCCCCGCACCCCACTTTTCTTGCCTATAACTATGAGATTTTAGTTTCCGAGAATCTTTATCATGGCACCACACACCACACAGCTATCTTCCACGTGTCCTCCCGAATGTTCGTTTAGGTGGACTGGCTTGGATCATTTTGCAACCAGAAAGAAAATTCATAAGTTTCTTAGGTAAAATAAAAAATTTTTGTGTGTTTTGTCATGACAAGACGGATATTTGGCAACATGGCAAGTAGCAATGAGGTAAATATCATGCACGCAGTAGCCTTCGGTTCTAGCCAATCATGTTTTCCTATTTATATAGAGATAAAGCAGTGGATCTCACACATTAATATTCTTCAAGCCCAAGCAAGTAGGGCAGTTTTTATTTGTTTGTCCTCTTCAAATTCCCAGGCAGAAAGGTTTGGATAACATCTGGAGAATCAAGTTTTGCTGGAAGGAAGAGGTTGCATGATGCATGCATGGCCCAATGAATGTTCGATGTTTAGAAGGAAATGCAGCCTGTTCTCTTGACAATATGCCGGATAATTTTGTTTTTTGTTTCATTAATTTAAAACTTCAAAAAAATTGATTCATGCAAGTTACTAGTTAGGATCAAGTCACAGATTTGAGAAGAATAGAGATGTTGCCATGTTGGTACTTAATTTTGAGAAGAAACCATAAAAAGAGAGAGAAATGCGGTAAATGAACCGAACACGAATAAATAAACTGATATCTTTGTTCGTTCGTTTGTTTTTTAGTGTCGTTCGTGTTCGTTTGTTTGTTTGGTAAGGATTGTTCGTTAATATTTACGAACAGTTGACGAATATATAAAGGAACGCGTTCGAGAATATGTAAACGAATGCGTTAGCAAACATGTAAACGAACGCGTTCATGAACACATGTTCATGAACGAGTATTCATGAGAACAAACTAAATATTAAATATTAAAAATCCTACATAAAGATTAAATTTCACATGCAAATTGAAATTATATAACACAAAATCTTAAATACAACAAAACTTAAGTCAACAATGTTTTATTAAAATTAATAATTATTATTTTAAGTACAATTTGTATTATACACGTATACATATATTGATATACATATATTAGAGTATCATATGTATATGTGAGTTTATACATACATATGTGTAAAACATATATATGTAAATGGTCAATGGATAAGATCATAAAAATAAGATCTTAATTTATTATGAGACTTTTATTAATTTTATTTCAGTACATTATGTTTAAAATTTTAAAAAAATAATTATTTTAAGTATAATTAACTAATTTAATTTTATAATTATTTTATTATTATATTTTATTAATTTTTTAAGCCAACAAAGTTTTATTATATAAATATGTTTAAAAATTAGGTACTAATTTTTTAGGTTAATGTCTTAAAAATAGTGTATATATATATATATATTATATAACTTATATAAGATAAATAATTTAGTATTTTAATAAATAAAAAATGAACAATAAACGAACAACAAATAAT
Source organism: Heritiera fomes (assembly GCA_032173925.1). Taxonomy (NCBI): domain Eukaryota; kingdom Viridiplantae; phylum Streptophyta; class Magnoliopsida; order Malvales; family Malvaceae; genus Heritiera; species Heritiera fomes. Next base: position 198,807 of record JAPDPM010000005.1, on the reverse strand, counting down.
ACTTTAAATGAACAAGTTATAAACAAACATAAACAAATGAAAAACAAATGACACTTTAAACGAACGAACAATAAGCGAACGAACAACAAATGACACTTTAAGCGAACGAACAATAAACGAACATAAACGAGTTTGTTCGTGAACAAAAACGAACGAACCATACCTCTGTTCATGTTTGGTTCGTTTAACAAACGAACACTAAAATGTTGTTCGTGTTCGTTTATTAAGCTTAATAAACGAACATAAACCGAATGAGCTCACGAACGGTTCGTCGAATGTTCTGTTCGTTTACACTCCTAAGAGAGAGAAAAAAAAGGAAGGAATGAAAGAAAATAATATTGTAACTAATATCGGTGCCATGTATTTTTAGTAGACTTGGCAATTAATGTACATAAATCAAGTTTATGTAGTGTAAAATATAAAAATTTTGTGATAAAATTCGTATATACAAAACATTGCTTTAGCTTTTGTCAAATTCATAAATAGTTTTTATTAAATTTTAATTTGTGTTAATTTTGTGTGTGTGTTTTCATGTCATTTTCGTATCATAATATTATATTGTATTTATGATTAACAAGGTTAATGATGAGCTAAAAAGATCAAGGAGGACTCCTAAGATGAATCCACGATATTTGGAATGAGGGAGCTAGTCAATATGGGGTGCGAGCGTATATGGATTCTGCTGTTGACTGAGCCTCATGGCAACATTACTAGTTGTTTAGATAGTTGCTTAAAGTTAGGAAGAATTAATAAGAAGTGGTCTGTTGAATAAGGCCATTAGTGCTTAGTTATTTAGTTGCTAAACTACTTTGAGTAGTGGCATGAAAGTAGGATAGGAAGTTGCAATTTCAAATGTATTTAAACTCCTGACATTCACAGGAGAACTTGTCTTGGATTTTCAGCAAATAAAAACTATTGTGGTGTGTTCCTACTCAAAAGAGAACAAGCAAGAGAGAGTGAAATCCTTCTGTTGATTGGGACATATCATTTGGTATCAGCAGCTAGGATTCCATGACAACAAATAAAGAGTGAATTGAGAAGCTAGAAGTTGGAGTTGGGGATCTTCAGAGTAGCTTCAGCCGAATGGAGCTTGGTGTTGCAGACAAGCTACATAAGATTGAAGATATTATAAGTAAGCTCTCGAAAGTTCTTTTGGCCAATCGTATGGGCGAGTGTAGCAACAGTCAAGAGTCATCGCCTTTGAAAGGATGCCATCACGGTATTGAGGAGGAAGTCCGTGAGAACTCTAAGGGAAGAAAACCGCCATTTACAACCCAGCTGGCCAAATTGAAGTTTTTGTGATTCTCGGGCAATGACCTAACCGTATGGTGCACAAGAGCAGAACAGTTTTTCGATTACCAGGCTACCCCAAACTCTCATAAGGTTCCTCTGGCTTCCTTTCACTTAGAAGGAGAGGCAAGCGAGTGGTTGTAGTGGCTTAAGCGGGCATACAAAGAAGACAACGTGGAGGTGACTTGGGAAAAATTTTTGGATGAACTTTGGGCGAGATTTGGACCTTCAAGAATGTGAGAACTTTGATGAGGCGTTATCTAGGGTCAGGCAAGTTGGAACGTTATGCGAATACTAGAGGGAATTTGAGCGCTTAAGTAATCAGGTGCATGGATGGACTCAACGGTCTTTAGTTGGGATGTTCATGGGGGGATTGCAACCGAAAATTATTGATGGAATCAAAATGTTCAAGCCCAGCACGTTGAAAGAAGTCATCAGCCTAGCTAAGATGAGGGAAGAACAGCTTGGATGCCTAAGAAAGATTAGCAGGCCAATTGTTCGATCAGTGAAAGAGTTGCCAGCATCAACTAACAAAAAAAATGATCCTCCCATGAAGCGATTAACTTGGGATGAAATGCAAAGGAGAATGGCACAGGGACTCTGTTTCAATTGTAATGAGAAATTCACCCTTAACCACAGGTGCAAGGTATCTCAAATTTTATTACTTGATGGACATGATGAAACTAACAAAGTTGGGCAGGAGGACGATTTGGAGTTAGTTCATGATGAACCAAAAATTTCATTGCATGCATTAGTTGGATGGTCGGCCTATTGAACAATGCGGGTCTTGGCAAATATTGGCACACATGAGCTGGTGGTGTTGATTGATAGTGGGTCAACGTACAATTTTATCAGCAAAAGGGTAGCAAACCTATTTCGGCTTCCAATCTTGCCCATTGAGCCTTTCAATGTCAAAGTAGCCAACGGTCGAACCTTGCGGTGCCGTGGTAGATTTGAAGATGAAAATATCATCCTCCAAGGTATTCCTTTTAACCTTACCTTATATGTTATACCATTGGTAGGAATGGACATGGTGTTAGGGGTTCATTGGCTGGAAAGTTTAGGCAATGTGATATGTAACTGGAAGAAATTGACAATGGAGTTCCAATGGAATAACCAAATGCACCAATTGAAGGGCATGGACGCTCAGCCCATTCAAGCCGTAACTATGGAAGCATTGTCCAAAGAAATTAAGCTAGGAAGTTCCTTAATGGCCATTTGCTACCAGATCACGGCTCAACCTAATCAACATGAGTTGAATGCGGATATGAGACAATTGTTAGAAGAATTCCGTGATGTCTTTAAGGAGCCAACATCATTACCATCAGAGAGAGAGAGAGATAGCCCACCACATCAACCTTAAAGAAGGTGTTAAACTCGTTAATGTTTGGCCTTACAGGTACGCCTATTTTCAAAAAGTTGAAATTAAAAAACAAGTTCAAGACATGCTTACATTGGGCTTATTAGATCAAGTACTAGTCCATTCTCTTCTCTTGTTTTACTTGTTAAAACAAAGATGGTTCGTGCCGATTTTGTACGGACTATCATGCTTTAAATGCAGTGACCATTAAAGACAGGTTCCCCATACCCACCGTGGATGACATGCTTGATGAGCTACATGGAGTGTCATATTTTACCAAACTTGATCTTCGATCAAGATGCCACCAGGTACGTGTCCATTCTGATGATATCCATAAAACTGCCTTTCATACCCATAATGGTCACTATGAATATCTAGTTATGCCCTTTGGCTTTTGTAGACACCATTTTTGTCCGGGTCTTTTTCAAACATTTTTAATTAATTAGTTTTTATACATATATTTTTATTTTAGTTTTAGAAATAAATTTTGATTTTGATTTTGATTTTTTTATTTTATTTTTATTTTAATTTTAATTTTAATTTTTATTTTCAATAAAAAAATATATATAAAAAAAGGAAAGGAAATCAGAATTAATTTTGATAAGAAAGTAAAATTAAATGAGACTATTAAAAGATGAAGAATTAATTTGGATTTGGTGGAAAGAAAAATCAAAATTAATATCGGATTTAATATCCGATTCTTGAAATATAAAATTTCCTAAAAAAGATTGATTCTTGATTTTTATGAATTACCTAAAATAAAAGGAGACCTAGGAGAGACAAAAAAAAATAAGAGGGGGAGGAGTTTACACGATTTTCACAAGAGAAAATAGAGAAAGAGAGACCAAGGGAAAAGAGATGTTTACACGATTTTTTACACAGAAAAGGGGGGAACCAAAAAAAAGGGCAATAAACCTCCTTCATTATTCATCACCATCTTGAACTCATCCTTGCTGCACCATCATCATCGCCGAGCACTGCTCTGCATTGTGCCACACGCTGCTGTCCTTCCCTGCCGCTTGTGCCACCTCTGCGTTGTCGCACCCAGTTTCCAAGAAACCATCGATCCTCCTGTACCAGCACCAAGATCCTGTTGCGCACCACTGCTCCACCGTTGGCATTGGCTGCACATTGCAGAAGGTTTCTACCGCATGGTGCTTTCCTCATTGTCGCCCCAGCCCCTGCATCGAATCATCCAACCACACCACCGCCGCAATGTGTTGCTGCCATCATCCCGTGCTCCATGCTTCCGTTCTGCATCATGTTGTAAACTACTTTTGTTGTTTTTATTTGGCACGTGGCTAGCAAATATAAGGAAAGCATACTCTGTCTTGGGTAAAGCAAAGAAAATAGATAAAAAGGAAGAGGAAAACAAGCCATAAACGACACTGTTTTAGCATTTTAAGAAGCGACGGCGTCATTTCCATCTCCAAGATTGCTGCATCATCATTTCCCCACCTGCTCTGTTGCACAAGCTTCATCGCCTAAACAGTCCTACAATCGGCTTCTCCTTTGTGCACAAGTCTCATCGTCGCTTTGCTCTGCTGTTGCGATTTCTTGTTGCTGCAATATTCAAGAAGAGAAACAAGGAAACAGAAAGCTGGGACACGTTGCTTCAAGCTCGAACATGTTTCTGTTTGTAGGAGAATTCTTGTTGCTGCAACATACAAGAAAAGAAACAAAGGAATTAGAAAGGTAAGGGAGTTATACGATGCTCATTTATTTCTATGTTAATTGCCTTCAAATATTTTGCATGGATGTTGTTACGTGTAGGTGTGATGAATGCATCTTGATTGACCAGAATATTCCACATTAATTAATTGATTATTTAACACTTGACAAGATTGAAGCTTAATTAGTTGGTAAGTAGTTTAGGTACACGTTGAAAGTTTTGTTATAATAATAAAATAAATCTTTTAGTAGTTTTCTTCTATTGTTTAGGGATTTATAAAATAAGATGTAAACTTAGTTTTATTTATGAATTTATAAAAATAAAATATATTCATATGGAAAAGGATTAATATAAGCGTAATAAAACTATTTAACAATATAAAAAATAAAAAAGGGATTACTTCGATGATGAAATATCAAGAGAATTATGTTTAAATAATTTTCTTGAGAATTTTTAGGTAAGAAAATTCTATCCAAGGCCTCACCAGCTCAATGGAGGGTTTAAATAGAGTTTTCAATAACAAGTAATCTATATTTGTTGTTAAACAAATAAGTTTAGTATAAAATAACAATAAAAATAATTAGTTATAAAATTAAAAATATCATTAATGATTCGTAATAATATAACAAAATAATGGCACGAAACAAAATAAGGAAGGAAAATAAATGAAGAAACTATAATTCGATATTAAAAATAATGAAAATGAATATAATTTGCTTCGATGATGAAATATTAAGAGGATTATGCTTAAGTAATTTTCTTAAAGATTTCTAGATGAAAAATTTCTATTCAAGGCCTCACCAGCTTAATGGAAGGTCTAAATAGGGTCTTCAATAAAAAGTAATTTATATTCATTTTTTTAAATTAAAATATGAATAATTAGTAGATTTGTCATTGAATTAGAACAAGATTAATTAGAAACAATATTAATAATCCATGATAATATAATAGAAATAATAATGAGTCACAAAATAAGGAATGGAATAGAATAAAAATTAGATATGAAAATTATAATGAAGGTGAATACGAATTACTCCAATGATGAAATATTGAGAGGATTACGCATAAGTGATTTTCTTGAAATTTTCTAGGTGATAAGATTATTTTCGAGGCCTCACCAGCTTAATGGATGACCTAGAGATAGTTCAATAATAAGTGATTTTTATTCATCTTTTAAAAGTATAAAATAAGTTATTTGTATCTAAAAAATATTATTAAATTAAAATCAAAGTGGTGAATTAAGAAGATAAAAAATTTCAATAATTCATGTTAACTATAATAATAAAATAACAATAATAAATAGTAATAAAATTTGATGAAATAATAAAATGATAATAATAAATAGGAGTTATCGAGAATAAATATTGATTGTTCCTATGATGAGATTCCAAGTAGAGTTATGCTTAAGTAACGCTTTGGAAATCTTTAAGTAAGAAAAATTTCTTTTGGGTCTCACCAGCTTAATGGAAGATCTAAAAGGGATTTTTGATAAAAATAATTCATATTCATTTTTGCATAAAAATAAATAAATAAATAAAATTAATAATTAATAATAGAATAGTAAGAACAAATTGGGTAGGAGTGAAAGTTAGAATTTTTCATAAGATATTAAAATGAATCTGACGACAGAGCCTTTTCAAACAAGTCGCATAGTACTACTTGAATACTCTTGAGGTGAGAAAGATCTTTTGAAGTTGTCTCACCAGCTTAATGGAGGATACTTAGAAATATCTTTCAATATTAATTATATCGAGATTAAAGATCAACATAAGCAAATCTAGCAAATGACCTAAAACTAAGTGGTACCATTTTAGGATGGGCGTTGTGGGGTGCTAATCCTTCCCTACACGTAACCGTACTCCCGAACCCTAGTATCTTTGAACGTAGACCAAGCCTTATCCTTAGTTTGAATAGGTGACCAATCACACCTAGGTAGAATGGTTGGTGGCGACTCCATATCTTTGTGTCTAGCTATGAGGTTTTCCCAAAACTTGATACGTTATGACAGCCTTTGCAATGCTCCATCAACATTCTGATCAATTATGAACACCATTTTTCAACCATATTTGTGAAAATTTGTACTAGTATTTTTTTATGACATTCTTATCTATAGCCCCAATTGGAACATGCATCTTGAACATGTTAGACAGGCTTTTGAAATTTTAAGGCAACATAAATTCTTTGTTAAAGACAACAAATGTGCCTTTGGGGTTCAAGAAATTGAGTATTTGGGACACATAATCACACCCCATGGTGTTAGAGTCGACCAACAAAAAATTCAAGCTATGATGAATTGGCCACGGCCTACTAACACAACTGAGTTGCGTGGTTTCTTAGGCTTGACAGGGTACTATTGCAAATTCGTTCGCAACTATGGCCTTATAGCACGACCACTTACCAACTTACTCAAAAAAGGCCAATTCAAGTGGAATGAGGAAGCAAAAGCCGCCTTCCAAGAACTCAAAATGGCAATGTCAACCACACTAATATTATCGTTGCCTAACTTTGATGATCCCTTTACCATAGAGACAGATGCGTCGAGTCAAGGAATTGGAGCTGTATTATACCAACAAGGAAGGCCACTTGCTTTTATGAGTCAGGTATTAGGTGTCAACAAACAAGGATGGTCAGTGTATGCTCGTGAAATGCTAGCAATCATCCATGCTACTCAAACTTGGAGTTCGTATTTGTTGGAGAAAAAATTTTTTATTCAAACGGATTAGCAAAGTCTTAAATATTTGCTGGAGTTGCGTATAGTCACCCTGGAGCAACAAAAATGGGTAACTAAACTTCTTGGTTATGACTATGAAATTATTTATAAACCTGGTCGTGACAATAGTGCAGCTAATGCTTTATCTCGAGTCGTGGGAAGTCCTAGCTTTGGTGCTTTATATGTACCACAAACAGACTTATGGGAATTGATCAAGAAAGCAGCCACCAACGATCCCTACATGCAAAAGATTAACAAGCTGGTAGCTGACAAACCTAGAGCTCCTTATCGCATGCAGCATGGCTTAATTTTCTACAAGGATCGGGTAGTGGTTCCCCCTCAATCCAATGTCGTTCAGCAGCTCTTACAACAATTTCATGACTCACCATTGGGCAGTCACTCGGGGGTAATACGCACATGTAAAAAGTTGGCATAATAGTTTTATTAGCCCTCCATGTTCGCAGCAGTCAAAAAACATGTAGCTTCTTGTGAGACGTGCCAATGAATTAAGTCAGAAACATTGTCTCCAGCAGGCCTTCTTTAGCCTCTACCAATTCCATGTCAAGTTTGGGATGAAATCACAATGGACTTCATCAATGTTCTTCCCTCTTCATATGACAAAAATTCCATTTTGGTGGTAGTCGATAGATTGAGCAAGGCAACCCACTTTATTGCCCTCACACATCCTTATTTGGCCAAAGTTGTAGTTGAGAAATTCATTGAGGGGATTGTTAAACTCCATGGTTTGCCACAAGCAATTGTAAGTGATCAAGACTCTTTGTTTATGAGCCATTTTTGGCAGGAATTTTTTAAGATGTCAGGAACAAAGTTGAACATGAGCTCAGCATATCACCCGCAATCCGACGATTAATCCAAGGTCATCAACCGTTGTCTTGAACAATATTTAAGGAGCTTCACTTCTTGACAGCCTTGCAAATGGTACAATTACTTGTCGTGGGCTGAGTATTGGTACAATATGACATACCACTCATCCATTGGCATGACACCTTTTCAAGCACAATATGGTAGGCCACCACCAACAATCCCAAGGTATTTTGAAGGATTAAGTCCAGTTCATGAAGTAGATTTGAAGTTACTAGCTCGAGATGTTGTGTTGCAGCAGCTTAAGGAAAATTTACATTCAGCCAATAACCGAATGAAACAACAAGTGGATAAGAAGCATCGTGATGTTGAATTCCACATTTGGGATCAGGAGTATTTGAAGCTACATCCTTACAGGCAGCAAACTGTGTCTAAGAGGTCTAACCAGAAATGCAAGCAGGTTCTATGGACCCTATAATGTCATTGAACGTGTTGGCCTTGTTGCATATATATTAAAATTGCCTGAAGGGTCTAAGGTCCATCCAGTCTTTCACGTATCTCTATTGAAAAAGAAAATTGGAGATTCTTCATTAGCTAGTGACAAACTACCCCTTTTTAATGATGATGGCGAAATCATTACTGAATGTGAAGCCATAATCGACACGCGCTGGGTTAAAAAGGATCCAAAATTGTTGAAGAATGTTTGGTTAAATGGAAGAAATTGCCTGCAGAAGATGCAACATAGGAAAATTCCAAGGAGTTACAGGACAAATTCCTCCAACTGAACCTTGGGGACAAGGTTTGAGTTGCAGGGGAAGGTAGTAATGAGCTAAGAAGATCAAGGAGGACTCCTAAGATGAATCCACGATATTTGTAATGAGGGAGCGAGTCAATACAAGGTGTGAGGCGTACGTGGATTCTATTGTTGATTGAGCCTCATGGCAACATGGCTAGTTGTTTAGATAGTTGCTTAGAGTTAGGAAGAATTAATAAGAAGTGGTCTGTTGAACAAGGCCATTAGTGCTTAGTTGTTTAGTTGCTAAACTACTTCGAGTAGTGGCATGAAAGTAGGATAGGAAGTTGCAATTTCAATTGAATTTAAACTCCTGACATTCACAAGAGAACTTGTCTTGGATTTCCAGCAAATAAAAACTATTATGGTGTGTTCCTACCCAAAAGAGAACAAGCAAGAGAGAGTGAAATCCTTCTGCTGATTGGGACCTATCAATTAATTTTCAATAAATAATATGTCAAATTCTTTGTCTTTGCATAAAGGATAAGGTTTAATTTGAAGCTAAAATTGGGTCAAATTAATTTGATTATTTTTTATTTCACATTGCCTACCTAAGGTGAAAATTAAATCTCCCTCAATATTAGCATTTGCTTCCTGATCCTATTAGCTAAATCTATTTTTTGGGTATTAGTTAAATAAATTATGAATTAATAGATTGTTATCCAATATATTGTCATCATATGAATTAATAAATTATTAATTAAAGAATGATTAATTAATTTTTATCATTTAATGGATTATTAACTAAAAGTTTATATTATTGTTTTAATCTTATTTGTAAAATCTAAAACTGTACAATATATTAAACAATAATCCATATTCATATACAAAGAAAGTGGGTATAGTTTTAATTCTTCTTTTGGTGTGCTTGAATCTCCTCCAGAATGTATTAGTCTTTTGCTGATGTTCGACTGCATGGGATATGGCTTCCCAAGGACTCCACCGTGTAACGCTCCTGGGGATTAGTTGTATTTAATTTAACGTAAGCTCCTATTTCCACAAAAAACAGAAAGTGGGAATAGTCGGTTTGAATGGACCTTGGACCATGCCCCAAGCCTCAGCATTTTTGGACTAAGAGAAAGAAAAGAAGACCACGGGCTCCACGCTAAGCTCAGATATGGGCCATCCTATTTAATCTCTGCTAAGAAATGGAAAACGAAAATCCCAATCAATGTCGCAGACCCAAAACAAAAACTGATCAGAACAAAATCCTATCTTTCTGTTTCGGAGTTTCCGAACTCCAACTGTCCAACAACGCTTTGCCCACTCCCATTGCGTGTTGGACCCACTAATGACGTCACCTTCTTTGACTACTAGTGCTATAAATATGCTTCAACTTCCCTTCTTTGGGTTTCAGATTCAGAACAGCCTTCCATTTAGTTCTTTGTTCTCCAATATTTTCTCTTCTCAAGAATCTTCTCAACCCAGCTTTCTCTAACCTTCCAAAACAGAATCCGATTGAGACGAACTCCCAATAGAAAAATAAAGTAGAGGGAACCAAAGAAGAAAAAAAAAACCATAATGTTGAGACAAATTGAATCGAAGACGAAAAAGAGCTCAGAAACTATTAAGTTTCTTTGCAGTTATGGAGGTAAGATTCTTCCTCGTTCTACCGACGGCAAGCTTCGTTACGTTGGCGGACCCACTAGAGTTCTCTCCGTTGATCGTTCTATTTCATTTACAGGTTCGTTATATCTGCTCTAACGGTATTTTCTTTTCCTTTTATTTTTATGGAGAACGAGTGCTAAATTAATTTTCGTTTGTTACAGAGCTCATGGTGAAACTCGTTGAATTCTGCGGATATTCCGTAACGTTAAAGTGTCAGTTACCGAACGGCGATTTAGATACGTTAATTTCAATAAGATCGGACCAGGATTTAAGAAACATAATCCAAGTCTACGATGAAGCGGAGTTGACGTCAGCATCTGCTACATCAAAGATCCGAGCAATTCTTTCACCTCCAAAGTCGCTCAAGCAAATCTCTCCTCCTTTGTCAAATACTTCAAGCGTCAATTTTTCCTCGTCCATATCGTCCGATTCCGGCTTTCGGATGAAAGCCAGATTTCGTCGACCGAGTATCTCTGCTCCGTCGCCAATGGCATATCCCGTCCGAGCCACCTGCAGCAGCAGAACCCTAGGGTTTTCTCTAATGCTCCCTGTTTTAGTTGCTGGCTTTGAAACCGGAGAGTCCAGACCGGAAGAATGAGTAAAGAGCCTCTCGATCGGACGCTTATAGGATAGAACAAATATAAGATACAGACGATGGCGATAAAAAAAAGTTGATTACTGCAACAACTTTTATCAGCGTGGGTACAGATTGTAAAGTGAAATTTTTGAATTAATTTTTTAAAAAAATTGACAGATCTCTGCCAAATTTTAGTTTTTTTCCCCAAATTTCCTGCGATAACTCAGTACTTTCAACATTAGGGTTCCGTTAAGCATGCCGCCGTGCCGGAGCGGAAGATTCCAAGGCAATCACAGTACTGTTTTGTGTCAGGGCCAGATATTTGCACTCGGTTGACACGTAAAGGTATCAGTTAATTTTATTGTCTGACGCGTGCCAAGACTGGAAACTTGAAAGACAAACTTAAGAAGTTGATTTGTTGGACAGATTAATTTGTTGAAATAATTTTTTTATTGAAAGTTGTGTAATTATAAGGACCAAAAAAAAAGAAAGTTGTGTAATTATGAATTTAAATTGTTCTTATTTGCAGCGCTGGTCAAAGAAAGGATGGGATTAGATGCTGTCCGTATGTTACAGACTTGGTTAAGAAATGCCATTGACCATAACACCTGCATTGAAGTTTCTTTTCTTCATGGGTGGGGAACTGCCACTGGGACGACCGCGTAATGATGGATGCACAGGAGCCTTAGTGAGTCTTAAGAAGAAGAAGAAGAAAAAAAAAAAAAGGAAGAGTAGAAAACCTGTGACAGTTCCAACAAAATAAATGCTGCGTATAACTTAATCCTCCAAGTTCATGGCAGGAAACTAGCACGAAATGACACGAAAGAATTAGTGAGAGAGAAAAAGTCATGCATCTCGTTTTTGGATTTGATAATTTTAAATATCATATATTAATATAATATAATATAATAAATACAAAAGGATAAATTAAAATTGTGATATGTCAAAATAAATTATGGAATGATAATTTTCATAATTAATACATATTTGATAACAAGTAGACATAATATGAACATACAAATTATCAAATTTATCCTTACACAAGGGATTTGATTTATTTGTTATGGGTCAAGTCTTGTGTAAGTGAACAATATTTGGCATTATATAATTTGATAAACTTGTGGAGGCTCCAATTGCTTAAACTTTAAACCTTAAAAAAGGCAAAAGCAAAGTGAAGGAGAAGGTGAAAACATTGAAAAGCTTCCTTCATAGATTTTGGAAGAGAGCACGATAAATAAAAACTCTGACCCCTGAAAACATACTTTGCTCGTGCTAGCTCAACCATGGTATAAGCCTTTCATAACTTGAATTTTGTAAACAAACATCGAGACAATTAGCTACATTAGAATACGATTATTTAGTTTCATATTTAGGTTTTCAAAGAACCAAGTCCTTTTGGAAGAGGTCATCAATATGTCAACAATCAATTTCCATTTTGACCGTTCAAAGTTTCAAAGCAGCTTAAGCCACAAACAAGGACTCCTTCCCTAGGTTAGATCCATGAAAATGACCACTTATGTTTCTTGTCTCTTTCTTCTCGCTCAGCCAAACGACAGAAATGGGAACAAGATCTTTTCCTAACATCATTTTCTCGCGTCAAGATGATTAAAAAGGGCTCAACATTTTTGAAAATGAAAATCCAAAAGGAATTACTCTGATTCAAGCATGTTGCAAGAAATACATGTGAAACAGGCTTTGTGGGAACATAAGATTAATGTTTACCTCAAAGTCCTACAAAGAGGTTAACGAGATAACCAGGCGGATTACTATTTTCAACCAGTTTCTTGCTCAAACTCCTCACCCTCAGATTCTTCAGCATTGTCAGCATCATCGTCATCTGCATCATTATCATCATCTTCTTTATCATTATCAGCTGTAGTCTTCCCGATCACAACCAAGTTTCTGTTAGTATCTCTGATTTCATTCAACTGCATGAATTAATTATGCAAGTGTCAATAAAGCCAGCACCTGAATTTGTCAAAGAGGAAGTTACCCGGCAAACATGTGAAACTGCCCTAATAAACAAAGAATGACAGGGAAAGGTTTGCATGAATTTTATCAATGGATTGCGCTCTATCATAAAGGGAACCGAAAAGCATTTAATCACCAACTAATCCATCAAAACTTCAAGTTCTGGTATCTGAGGTGCATTACACTTCCTACCTCAACTTCTCATCTGTTTCATGAGAACTTTCAATCTAGCAAATCCCATCACTTGTGTGTGTAAAAGAAAATACAAGTTTGATAAAAAATTTCAGTAATTTTTTTCTTTTTATTTTAAATGCAGGAAAATTCAAAAGAAATTGAAACCTATTCTCACCGCAAGTTTTAGTGAACAACCAACATATTTTTGAAGATTAACAAGCAATTTAAATCTTGTTGTAAGTCTTCCAAAGGAAATCTGGTAAAAGTAACATGTGCAAAAAAAATGTCAGAGAAAAAGAATCACTGCCTGCAGACCAGCTGCCAACATTCAAGCAAGTTAACATTCATCACCAATCTAATGCCTCTTGCTTATATATGAGCTGCTGGATCTTCCATTGCTCCACCTCTATTTATCTAGTTTTCTCCAACCCTCCCTCCCTCCCTCTAATTCGTCCTTCTAATGCTCACTTGGCAGCTGCAATCCAGCATTCTTTACCAAGATTGGAGCTAGATCTGGATGGGTAAGCCAGACCAGCAAGAAATTCCCCACTCCCCAGCTCCCCACCTTTGGGACTATCTTATTCTTCTATCGTTTTTCAATCTTCGGTTCCCAAATTTTGTTTACCCTCTTACATGTGGTTGATTCTAGGCTGTATCTGGTTCAAAATTGAAGCTTTTACTCTTCCAGAAATTTTATTTTATGGAAGATATTTTTGTGTCAAATACGCTCAATAAAAAAAAATCTGCAGATACTTCATATATAATCCTTCTGAGAAAAGATTGATGCGTTTACAATTTGTAAAGGGGATTAAGATTTTGTTAATTGCTATTTTGTTGATTAAACACTACATGTGTGGTCCAAGACCAGAAATGCTGATTTGACACTCTGTTATACAATGCATGAGGAAAACGGTAGTGGCAGCTTTTGGCCATTCTACCAATTCTGAAATATTCTCTCTCTTGCACATTCTTTCTGCTCTCTTCCTCCCTCTCTATCTCTCTCATACGTTCCACATTCTCAGAGTGTGGTCATTCTCCATTAACAAACCTTCTTTTTTTATATAATCTGCCTAGCAGTACAAATGATTGCAAGTTTGGGCATCATCATAGGTATCAGAGCTTGCCACAATCAACAATGGCGGACGGGGTTACTACTCGTGCTTAGAAGAGTTGGGCCAGCTACAGAAAGAGATTGATGTGATTTGATCAGAAATGAGTCATAGTGCTGTGATGTAGTGAAATGAGGTTCAAACTAAGATTGAAAATATAGGCACTGAGGTTTGGAAAATGTTTGAACACGTAATGATTAAGATGGATTCTTCCAAAGGGTCCGAAGCTGTAGATTCTGGAAGTTGCAGAGATGGTGATGCCAAAAAGAAGGAAATCATGAATCTCAAGGTGGATTCAAGCTGGGTTTGGCTTCATCTTCTACCAAGATGGTAGATCTTACAGATACCCCTAAGAATCTTACCAAGTATTCCAAGTTGGAATGCCCCAAGTTCCATGGTAAAGATTTCCGAGGATGGCTCCTTAAGATCGAGCAGTTTTTCGAAGTAGACTAGACAAAGGATCATGATAAGATTCGTGTTGTGATAATGCATCTGGACGGTAGAGCCTTGCAATGGCATCAGAGGTTTATGAAGAGCCAAGGCCATTTGCAAGAGGTAAGTTGGGAGCAGTATCTGTTAAAAATGCAGAATTGCTTTACTAATGCTGAATATATTGATCCTATGTTAAAGTTGGTGAGTTTGAGGCATATAACTACTGTTGATGAGTATTTTGATGAGTTTGAAAGTTTGTTGAACTTACTCCAATTGCCTAAGGATTATGCTTTGAGTATTTTCACTAGTAACCTAAAACTTGAAGTTTCCAATCCCCTGAAATTGTTTTATCCCAAAACACTTAACCATGCCTTGAACTTGGCCAAATAGCTTGAATTCTTGAAGTTTGATATTCCTCGTAAACCTCTACTGACCTACAAGAACACTCCTACCACAAATCAAACACTCAGTATCATACAACCTCCTCCTAGAACTGCTCTTCCACCTTTACTACCTACACCAAAGGTACCTTTCCTCACCCATTCATCAAACAAAACCATTTCCAACTCTAGGTTTCCACAGCAACGAACTGAAGGTGGTTGTAGCCAAGAATACCAAAGGACCTACTAAGGATGAAAGGGATGAAAGAAGGAAACAGGGCCTATGTATGTGGTGTGGAATGAAGTTTATAGCATGACATTGATGTATGAGATCCCATTTGTATCAATTGCTCGTGGGTGACTTGAATGAGAATGTTCAAGATCATGGAGAGTACTTAGATGGTATTGAAAGCTTCAAAGAAGGAAATGGTGTGGAAAATGAGAGGTCTCCTACAGTCATATCTTTGCATGCTTTGTGTGGTACAGAAGGAGTCCAAACTATGAGATTGATGGGCCATGTGATGCAGCTTAAGGTGGTGTTGCTAGTAGACTTAGGTAGTACCCACAACTTCATTGATCAAGTGCTAGTCAAATGATTGGGGTTACCCACTCAATCTGTGAAGGGTCTCAAGGTGTCAGTTGCCAATGCGGACAGTATGATGGTTACTGAGGGGTGTAATGCTGCTAGTTGGGAGGCTCAAGGATTGTGTTAACAAAGAGATTTTCTTGTGTTGCCAATCAAGGGTTGTGACATTGTTTTGGGAGTTCAATGGCTTCAACAATTGGGACCCATTGTTTGGGACTTTAAGGCACTTAGCATGCAATTCCAATTGGGTGATAAAAGGGTGTTACTCCAAGGTATGATAGTAGGCACAGTGAAAATTGCAAGTTCTAGGCAGATGAGCAAGCTTAACCATGCCGGTAAAGGCCCTTGCACCCTTCTCATGACAGCTACAGCAGCGATTACTCCTACCTCCTTCGAAGATAAGGTACAGACACTACCTTTAGAATTACAAAACCTGTTGCACTTGCTCCAATTTTTGAACTCCCTATTGGTTTGCCTCCTCCACGAAAGCACGACCATCGAATTCCCTTGTTGGATGAATCAACTACAGTTAAGATTAAGCCTTATAGATATCCTGCAATTAGGAAGACTGAAATTGAGAAGATGATATAGGAAATGAAAGATGCAGGGGTGATTAGAGACAGTTCCAGTTCTTTTGCCTCACATGCGGTCTTAGTGAAGAAAAAGGATGAGTCTTGGCATTTGTGTGTCGACTACAGGAAATTGAATTAGCTCACTATTAAGGATAGGTTTCCTATTCCTTTAATTGAAGAACTCCTTGATGAGTTAGCAGGAGCTTGTTATTTCTCTAAGTTGGATCTTAAGTCCAAATACCATCAAATAAGCATGAATGAGAGTGATATTCACAAGACAGCTTTTCGAACTCATCATGGCCATTATGAGTTCCTCGTAATGCCATTTGGCCTCACCAATGCCCCCTCAACATTCCAAAGCTTGATGAATCATGTTTTCCAAGATTGTTTGCAGAAATTTGTCTTGGTGTTCTTTGACGATATCTTAGTTTACTCTTCATCTTAGGCTGATCATATGCTTCACCTCCAAATTGTCTTTGATATACTATTGCAGAACCAACTGTTCGTGAATGGGAAGAAGTGTGAATTTGTTGCTGCACAAATTCAGTACCTTGGCCATGTAATTAGCCAACAAGGGGTTTCTATGGATGCTGCAAAAGTTGAGTGCATTCAAGCTTGGCCTTATCCCTCTACTGTTAAGGAAGTTCGTGGGTTTTTAGGCCTCATCGGGTACTATAGGAGGTACATACATGGAGTTATAGCTCAGCCTCTAATAGATTTCTTGAAGAAAAATTCATTTCGTTGGACTGAGGTAGCCAAAGTTGCTTGGGATAAGCTCAACAAGGCTGTCACTACTGCTCCTATTTTATCCCTACCTGATTTCAATGAAACTTTTATAGTTGAGTCTGATGCCTATACTCCAAGTATAGGAGCTGTTCTTACTCAAAAAGGGAAGCCTATAGCATTTTTCGGTAAAGCATTGAGTCCATGTCATCAAGCTCTCTCCGTTTATGAAAGGGAGATGATTCCCATCCTTGCTGCGGTTAAAAGATGGAATGCTTACTTCTTGGGTTGACACTTTATTGTCAAAACAGTTTAAAGTTCCTATTGGATCAGAAAATGAATACTCCTGCTTAACAACAATGGGTTATCAAGATGATGGGCTATGACTTTGAGGTGCATTATCGTGAGGGCTCCATGAATCAGGTTGCTAATGCTCTATCGAGAATTCCTTTTGTTGAATGTTATGCCTTATTTGCCTTTACAACCGATTTGCTACAAAGGATGAAGTATTCTTGGCTGCAAGATCCAGTAATGGTTAAGCTTATTCACAAAGCCAAGAACCAGCAACTCTCTAATGCTAAGTATACGTGGATTGATAGTCAATTACGGAGGAAAGGTAAACTAATGGTGGGGTCAGATTCTAACCTCAGGAAGGAGCTCTTATCCCATTTCCATAATTCTGCAAAAAATGAGCGCATGGTTGCTGTTTTGTATTGGAAGGGTCTTAAAAAAGACATCAAGCAGTTTGTTCGACAATGTGAAGTTTGTCAACAATTTAAATATGATTCATCTGCCTATCCAAGGTTGTTGTAACCCTTGCCGATCTCTGATACAATCTGATCTGACATCTCCATGGACTTCATTGAAGGTCTACCTGTTTCTTGTGGTAAATCTGTGGTGCTTGTAGTGGTGGATCGTTTGAGCAAATACGCCCCTTTCTTGACCTTGGCTCACCCTTTCACAGCATTGACTGTTGCTCAAGTGTTTTGGGATCTGATATACAAACTTCATGGTATTCCTAACACCATTGTGACTGATCGTGATAGTCTTCTTAAGTCGTTTTTGGCAAGAGTTGTTTAAGCTCTTGGGTACGACGTTGCAAATGTCTACAGCCTACCACCCCTAATCGAATGGCCAAACTAAGGTGGTCAACCATTGTTTGGAGACTTGCGTTGTATGGCAGTGGAGCGACCTCGTGATTGAGCCAAGTGGATACCACTTGCTGAGTGGTGGTATAATACTACGTATCATTCTGCCACCCATACCACACCATATCAGGCAGTTTATGGCCAACCTCCTCCATTGCATCAACCTTACTTTCCAGGTGACTCCAAGGTTGAGGCAATTGACAGAAGCCTTCAAGCCCGTGACGCAGCCCTTAAGCTCCTCAAGTTTCACCTTACACGAGCTCAACATAGGATGAAACAGCTAGCGGATCGAGGCAGGTTGGATAGAACATCAGCAAAGTGGGGCAGGTCGCTTATAAGCTTCAACTTCCTGATATAGCTAAAATTCATCTAGTGTTCCATGTTTTGCAACTTAAGAAGCACATTGGTTCAGCTTCTGCTCAAGTTCATCTTCCCCTACTTGATGCAGATGGACTTTTGGCTAAAAAACCTGTTGCTATTCTGGACAGGAGGATTAACAAAAGGAGGGGTACTGTGGTGACTGAAGTGCTTGTTCAATGGAGTAATTGCTTTCCAAAAGACTCAACTTCGGAGGTTTTGTTTGATCTTCAACAGAAATATCCTTCATTTCATCCTTGAGGACAAGGATTTTCTCCAAGGAATGGGTATTGATGCGTTTACAATTTGTAAAGGGGATTAAGATTTTGTTAATTGCTGTTTTACTTTGTTAATTGCTATTTTGTTGATTAAGCACTACATGTGTGGTCCAAGACCAGAAATGCTGATTTGGCACTCTGTTATACAATGCATGAGGAAAACAGTAGTAGCAGCTTTTGGCCAGTCTACCAATTCTGAAATATTCTCTCTCTTGTACATTCTTTCTGCTCTCTTCCTCCCTCTCTATCTCTCTCATACGTTCCACATTCTCAGAGTGTGGTCATTCTCCATTAACAAACCTGCTCTGTTTGTATAATCTGCCTAGCAGTACAGACGATTGCAGGTTTGGGCATCATCAAAGTTTTCTAGTTCAGCACACAAATCTCTTATAAACACAGAATCAAGAGTCGGATACACTAAAATATGACTAATTTAATTAACAATTTTGATTTTTTAAATTTCTTTAAAATTTTGTAAAAGCAAATGTACCATTAACCAAGAAAAAATTAAGCAGATAACAAAATCGTTCACCCTTTTCCCAGATATTCACTATTGTGCAGTTCCTTTTTCTAGTTTAATTTATACGAGAAAAAAATCCGTAAATAGAAAATGGGGATTGGGAAATTGAAAGTACCTTCTCTTCGAGATTAGATTCCTCCATTGCAAGGAGGAGCTCTTCGTTGTGGGGTTGGGGCCATTGAGATGGAAGCAAAAACGACGTCGGAATAGTTCTCGTCGTCGATGGGAACTGCGTCATGAACGCCGGGAACTGTAACATCCTTTCTCTGTTCAAATTTGGTTCAAATTCTCAAAATATCAACATTAGTAGAGATCAAATTTCAGTTATCGGCTATTGTCTGTTGGGCTAATGGCTAACGCCTTTGGGTCTCCCAGGCTTGCTTTCGGCCCGTTAGTTGGTTGACAAATCATGTACGATGTTAGCACTTAATACAAGCTCTGTCACTACTAATCAAGATAGTCAATCTATGTTTTTTTTTTCCTAATAATTTAATCAGTTTTCAAAATAATTTTGAAAAAAAAATACTCCACTAATAACTAAAAGGAAGGCATAATTAATATCCTCTTACATTGTTTGATAAGCCCCCCAAAAAAGATAAGTTTTTTGCATTGTTTCATATAAACCATAAATCCCAAGAAATAAAAAAAGGAGAATTAGTATCTTCTTATATTCTTAGAACATATCAAAACCAGTAAGGTCATATATAGCATAGGGTCATAGCTGATAATTTGGAGGGCATTTTCAAGTTTCATATTCTAAAATTTAGTAACCTAATTATTTTGGTTTACTGGCCCCATGCCCCATGCATACTGATGAAAAAGAAATATATAGCATGGCATTTAGGCAATAGGCGTGCAAAAATAACATAATCTAAACTCTTCCCAGTGAGCACTAGAGAGAAAGGCCCAGACCCAGAAAAATGTACCCCAAAACAAACCCAATGGCCTAATCCTCCCATGCCAAAAAGAAAAATTACCCTCCGTAAGCCGTTCACCAATGCCAGAGAGAGAGCCAGCATGTGGAAATTACTATCGGAATATAAATTAAATATACACATTTGTTAATTACCTGAATTTCCAGCATATCTTAATCCTGAATAGAAGCTGTGCTATTTGAAGAGATTTCAATCTTTAACTTCCTCACTACTTGACTGGACCCTCCAATATGTTAAACATGTTACTTTCTTGCCTGTAATATAAATTTTTATTTAATTTAACGAAAATATTGCTAAATATTTTTCCTTTTGTTTCTTACAAGAATATATATATATATATATATATATATACATAATAAACAAAACACTATATTTGATGCAAAGGTGTTTTTGGAAGTTAGGCTTGGACCGGATTTATATATAGACTCAACTATTTGGAACTCAAATTCTACCAAAGTCCACCTAAATAATAATGGTATAATGAGGGTCCTTCCAAATAATTTTTAAGAAACCTCATGGATGATAATTATATTTTTCTTTTTCTTTTCTTTTTCTTTCCCTCATTTGTTTTATTTTCTCGGTCAATATCTTTGTCACGAAATTTTTTTAAGTAATGGTAATAATTAATTTTAAATAAGGACAGTTTAATAAATTCATCTCAAAGTTAATATATAATGAATTAAAATAAGTTTAAAATATTTAACATCTGTTTAAATTAAAATATATTAGAATTTAATTTGACAGTAATTAAATATAATTCTAAAATTAACTAAATTCTCATTATTTAATAGTTAAGTTTTCAGTAAAAGAATGAAAGAAAAGAGAAATAAATGATTAAAAATTAATTAAAAGGTATAAGTTTTTTCACTTAAAATTAGCTGTAAATTACATTGAGGTTAATGCATTTTTTACCAAATCTTAAAAGGATAAAGAAGTGTTTTTCAAACTAAATATTAATTAAGTAGTTAAGAATGAGTTGTAGCACATTGTAAATATTGGATTCGAATTGAAGCACCTCATATCCATTTATTTAATATATTTCTTGTAACAAAAAAAAGAAGAGAATAAGTATAATTTGCACTAAATTTAAGAGGATAAATATAATTTTCCCATTAGATAATTTTATTTTTTGTAGTGTAATAACATGTATGGGCTCACGTGGGCTTGTGATTAGTATTTGATTTTCGTTCTTTTATCAAACAGTATATGTTACAGTAATCTGATTATAACTTTTTGGCAGCGAACTTCCGGTGTAGTTTGTGTATACCTTCTTATTCTTCAGAAGGTTTGTGCTCTCTCCCCGGTTTCCATGCATGATGCAGCCTGATCGCGACTCCCACACATAGGCATTAGGCAAAGAAAAGGATGGTACTCTTTCCACTTTATAAATTGAGTAGACCGGACCTAAATGATATTTGTCATTGGCCCACACTCAAACTCAAGCGGTGGACAATAGGGAGAGGGGCCACAGAAGAATGGTTGGAGGCAGAGGCAGTGATAGGGAGTAACAACCACAATAGCTGGGTCTGGGACAAGTTCTACTCTCCTTCTCAAAGGCCCCACTCTCTGCCCTCTCAGTGCTTTTATCTCTAGCTCTAGGTACCCTTTTCCTTGTTAATTCTACACACTATTCTCTTTGGTTAATGGTTTTAGCACCTTTGATTCGTTTAAATCATGCACTTTAGTCTTTTACCGAAAGAAACAAAAATACATTTGTTCTATTATTCTATGGAGATTGGAGTGTATAAAAAAATTACTTTTAGAGTTTTGCGTATTGAGTTTGCTCTTTTTATCTGTTGTGCTATTATAATTAAATTTGTTTGTTAGTTATTAAAATTTTATTTACTGATCTTACATCATTCGTAAAGATATTTAGTTAATCTCCAGTGTTGTTTTTTTTTATTGCTTTATCTATTCGTTTGTTTAAAGATAGCTAGGATATTTGAACCAACTCTTTTATGTGATGTATACATTTATATTGAGTACTTAGGCATCTTTGCATTTATTTTAAAAAAAATAAAAATTAAATCCGCCCTTTATCCTATTAATTTTTTACAGAGGGTTGCAATATTTAAAAAAAAAAACTGTTCGTAAGCTTATATTTTTGCATTAGCACAATACACTGATGCAGGTAGTATTTTTTTTATGATTTTAATTATTAATTTTTCCAAATCACTAACTGCAAGAATCTTGACTGAAGAGTATAAAAGCTATAAAAAACTAGTATAATAAGTATATCTTTTAAGTGAGAATTCTGCATTTTCCTTCATTGATCTGCGCTACTTCAGCAAGCAATAAGATTTTCTTGTTTTAGCTAGTAATACGGCATAAGGTTCACTAATCATGAAGGTTAGATGATGAAATATGCTTTGATAATTATCCATCAAAAAGGAAAATTCTTCAACTAATAAAGTCATTAATTAGTGCCGCTTTACTAAAATTACCACCACTAACTACCATCATAGCCTAGACCAGCCAGCAACATTAACCCTACTATCTAGAGGGAACCTTAATCTTTGATATTCTTAAGTACCCAAATTCATTGCCAATGTACATATGTGATATGTCACCATCATGTTGTTATCTCCATGAGTCTATCATCACAAAAATTGAATCCTCACCGTTATGGGGACTGTGCAAACCTTGGACAGATTGCTGACATCAAAACCTCATTCATGTCTTGAGTTTAAAGTAGTAATCAGAGAAATTCTAATCCATGACATTACATCTCACTACCTTCCATAGTTAATGTGCACAATTTAAGCTAACAAATAGGTTTTTGCAGGAAGTTGCTAACTTTTATCTAATTTTGAAAAATGCAGTAAAAATGTTTAATATAGTTATATCATTATATGGGTTAGTTTTGGATTGAAAATTACATTTAGTACCACTCGTTTATGAGCTTGTTTCATCAGATTAATTAAGACTCAAGGTATCCATTTCCAAAAGAGTTTGTGTGCTTATCATGTGAATGAATTGATTGGAAGCAATCAAGAGTCCACAACAGCTCATGAACCAAACAAAATAACCTTAATCTGTATTACAGGAGTCATGTGATCAGAACTTGTAAGATTTTATGACACGTGGCCAATTGTCCACTGGGATATATAGTTATAATTCATTGTAAGAAATGCTAGTCATGAGCAAGCATGAAATTAAAAGAAGAAAGGTCATGGAATGCCTGTTGTCTAAAGCTGCAGCCTAACAGTTACTGGTGAAATGTAGAATAGGCTTTCTCTAATAACATGCTTTGTCTAGCATTTGCGCTTTTTGTGTTTGATGGTAGGTTCTGGCTAGGGCTATTGCTCTGATTGTCTATAATGAAAAGGATGCCACAGTGAATTTAACATGAAAACCTAAGAAAGCTAGAGAGAACAGTTGAATTTTATCATACATCTCTGAAAGGAAGTGAATTCGTTTTAATATCATTCCTTTTCTTAATTGTGTGATCTATCAAGTCACATAAAAGCATTATTAGCTTGTTTTAGGCAGTATTAAGTTCATCTCATTGTTTGGACCATTTAGAGAAAGCTACTGATAAAGAACAGTGGCTATAATGGTGTGGAATTCATTGGTAAATTTTCCTAAATATGCTTTGATCAATTTCTAGGTAGAACTTCCACATGCATTCACCTAAACCTTGCATTTGGATCAATTAGTACTTTGACATCTGAGATTGATAGATATCATTAGCTAATTCATCATTTCTTATATATTGAAATGCTGTTATTTGATATATGAATTTTAGGTTTGATTTGATCTCAAAATGGTTTCCCAAGTCATAATCTTTGTATACAAAATGGATACAAGATCATTACTGAAATGACTGATTGTACATTAGATTAATTAAAGTACAAGTCTTGCTGCTGAAAACAATGATGAAAAGAAACATTCAAGTATGCTTAAATCCTCTGTATTTCAAGTTTTTTTATGATTGAAGATGTTAGTTCATGAACCAGGTCAACTTAATTAAACTTTCAATTAATTGCTTAAGTAATTCTTACCTATTAGTCCTAAATGTGAAGTTTTGTGGTGTTAGCATAAATAATTATTAATGCAAGAGCTTTATTTTTTTGTCAACATTAATGCAACAAGTAAAGCTTACTAATTATTTTGATTAGCAAGGACATCGGAACAAACTAGTATAATTTCCCTAACATTTTTATGGGTTTTTTTCTTCCTGTTAAGCCAAATAGATTTATTAATCAACCAAGAGTTTACAAAAACTAGCATGAGGTAGTACGAGACAGGTACTGAGACATAATTTCTGTTACATTTTATGCTTACTCATTTAATTAACTAGTTCATCTTTTTAAATTCAATTAAAGTTTGTTATAATAATTAAGATTTGATCTAGTGATTTTTATCCTTCTTTAGAAAAAATTAGATCCAAAGTTCGATTCCCAACTTCCTTATTATGCCTCCTATGAACCAAAAAATGAATTAATGTTTGTTATAAATAGATGATTGATTTTTATTTCAATGTAAAATTATCTTTTATAAGTCATTTTCAGTCACAAACAACTAGAGTCTCAAGTTGGTTAACTTTAAGAGAAGAGGCCCCCTCCCTTGTCAAAATTAATTTTAGAAAAATATGATAGAAATTGAAGCTTTGTTTAAGTTAAAAGCACTCTCTTACACTTTATTTCCTGTACATAGAAGGAAAATTTATTCTTGCATGTGTTTAAATTAAAATACCGCTATATGTCAGGAACAAATAAAATTCGAGCTTAATTATTAAGTACTTTCAAAGATTTATCATCCTTGAAGTTGTGAAATGTTAAACCGACATAAAAAGAAAGAAACCCTATTCATTTAGATTTCAGTTTATAGCCTCCTCCTTAATTTGCACCTAGAAACATTTGGGTACGTTATTACATGCTTCACGCACATATAGATACACACACACACACACACACACATATATATATATATATATATATATATATATATATATATATATATATATATATATATATCCGAAAAGCTCTTTTGGTTCTTTCTTCTTTGACCAAAAGAGAAAAAAGAATCCTTATAGAGTATAACTGCAATTTAAGTCAGCAATGCATACTTACAATTATGATCGAACGGGGATCTTTGAACTATGCATCGATCTATCTAGCATTTTTTCTCCTTGCTTTTCCTTTTCTCTTTCCCATTTGTTAATACGTTTAATTCTCCATTAGTTTGGTTTATATATTTATTTTGGATTACGGAATATATGTTTAAGTTTGAATGCATGAGAAAGAGAGATGTTGCGGAATGAGAATGGGAGACATCCCCACATCCCTGATATTATTATTAGATGCAAGGTCATAGTCATTCTTTAGTGTACCTCCCATTTATTACCTTTGTCTTTTGCTTCCATTCCTTCTCCATCCACTAAATGCTCTTTGCCTTCTCTTCTCTCCATTACCTTTTCTTACTGAACCTGCAGCTCTCTTTCTCTTTCTCTTTCTATCACTTCTCCAATTAGGGTTTTCCCCTTTAAGAGGCTCGCCCCAGCAATACATCTGTGAAGTTCACGCTGCACACCTTCACTGGCCAAGACTACCTTATCTTGGTAAGAGAAAAGAACATCCTCCTCAAGGAGCTCATATAAGTGGAAAAAAGGTACTTCTCTTTTAATTCTTCTGATCAAAAACAAGATCCAAAACAGGATATTGTTTATCTGTAGCTGCTTTGTTCTTTTCTATGCTAATACATGTTTTTTTTTTGTTTTTGTTTTTGTTTTTGTTGGCAAGCTAAAGGCTAAAGAGATACTCGACTGTCTCTTTGGCTAAAGGCTCTGATTTAGGGCTTTCTTATGTTCAAATGCCTTAAATATACCTGTGAAAAGATAATCTTGTGTTGGTGAACTTGCACTAGTCAGATCCGATCCCATCTTCATTTGATTGCAGAAAGGATCCTATGACTTCACAACTGCGCATGCAACTAAATTCTCTTAAACTATCTATTAGTCCCGAGTCTGGACAGGTTGGGAGACGGAGAGAAATAGAACAAGTTAACTATGGAATATATTATAGAAAAAGACAAACTTAGGAACTAAATTTAATGGTGGCATGCATAAGTCCTTGGGTGGATCGTGAGGGTCAAGTGCGAGAATTGAAAATTTTCTTCTCAACGTACAAGAAATTAATAAAGAAGGAAAAGATAACAGAGAGCGAAAAAGGAGAAAGAAACAAATTAAGAAGAAAGAAGGAAGCGATATAAGCATAACATAAATCAGTGACAATTAATATGTTTCCAGATTTAAGAGGTTAGGCATGTATGTTCCAAAAGGTTTCTCTGTTGTATGTCTCTGACTGTGTCAGAAAGGTGGACGTGGCATTTTTTTTACCTTCAAAACTCTGGACATATTTCTTTTAGGAAACCAGCTGGTTAGATTGCTTGATACTCATCTTAAGGAAAATACATTCAGGAAAACCCTAGAGTAAATATAGATCATAGATTCCTGAAGAGTGACCCCCAGCCCAAGTTAATTAGGAAAAAAAGAAGTTTAAATGATATTATGGTTTTCTAAAACAATTTTAAAATTTCAAAATCAAAGAACTAGAAAAAGGCTCTACTTATACTCCAAATTTAGAAAGCTCACTACAAATGCTTCTTCTGGATATCTGTGCATATTGTCCGTGGTAGCAGCGAAAATGGCTTCATCCAGCTCTTACAATTCACCCTGTGCTGCTTGCAAGTTTTTGAGGAGGAAATGCATGCCAGGTTGCATCTTTGCACCTTACTTTCCACCAGAGGAGCCCCAAAAATTTGTGAACGTTCACAAGATCTTTGGAGCAAGCAATGTGACTAAGCTCCTTAACGAGCTCCTCCCACACCAAAGAGAGGATGCAGTGAATTCCCTTGCCTATGAAGCTGAGGCGAGAGTGAGAGATCCAGTTTATGGGTGTGTTGGTGCTATCTCTTTCCTGCAGAGACAAGTCCAAAGGCTCCAGAAGGAACTTGATGCCGCTAATGCTGATTTGATCCGTTATGCCTGCAACGAGATCCCAACAGGCTTGCCTGCAGCGGCGGGGGCGAGTTCAGTTCAACCTCTAACTCCCCGTAACAGGCAAGCTGAGTTTAACAGAAGGATTGGTAATGAAGGAGGAGGATTCTATCAGCCCCCTGGAGCTTTTCCTCTTCCTTATTCTTTTCCCTGGAATGATAACTCTTCAGGTGATATGAACGATGGAGGAGGAGAAGGCGGTATGTGAACCAAGACAATGTTAGAAGGTATGCCCAATTTAGGGTTCTCTAAATGGGGCATGACCTGTAGAAAGGCCTCTTGGTGGGATGGACGTTATATATATTTTCAAGTTTAAGGTTTTGTTTCTGGCTAGCCTCTGTCGTGTCGTGTGGACTCTCCTAAGCCCTAGCTATCCTAGAGATGTCACTTGTAACTTCTAGTAATATTGTTTGCCTTCCTATTAATTTGGTAGGTGCTAATACCGGGGGCTTAAAATGTGTTATCGGTATTGTACTATCTATATACTGTTGGAATTGGTACCTGATTAATAAGGGTAATAGAGCCATATATAGAGATATAATATGGCCGGTAAACCTTTTGTTGCGTCATTAATTAGTGCAGCAGCAGCTCTAGGCATGAGTGCATGTGGAGTTGCTCCTTCCCTTCTGTCATTGTTTATGCTTAAGAATAATGAAATGAAATTGTTTCTGTGTTAAGGTCAAACTTTAAAGAGGATTCTTTAAGCCTAAGCCTACGGCGTAGTCCTCCTTTACGCTATTTATTCTTACCTTTCTACTTTGTTCTTGAGGACCACTGGTTTACTTTCTTTCCAAAATTTATTCAGTAATTCATTCATAGCCACAGATTTCAAATGCCCCAAATTCATGCCCAACTTGCACCTGAATTATTAATCACTATTTCTCTCTCTCTCTCTCTCTCTCTCTCTCTCTCTCTCTCTATATATATATATATATATATATATATATATATATATAAAGCAGTAAGAAAGTTCTTATATATGTATATATCATCGGCTGGGTCTCCGGCCTTTTTCCTATTAGATTAGATTTATAGCAATAGCATGTTCCGCTCTTATTAAAATAATATACTAATAAATAAAAGCCTATACATAGTCATAATCAGTAGTCAAGCTCCTGTATGAAACAATTGTAATTTGTAAACAAAAATGAGCAGTAGTTATCTCGACTTTTTATGCTTTTTGATAAATCGAATTCAAACCTCTTTAAACTCTAGCTTGTACTAAAAAGAAGGGAAAAGGGACGCTGTTTGATTATGAATTTTAGCAGTTCTTTCTTAGCTGGTGAGACCCAGCTCCACCTCCCATTTCAATGGTAACAGGTGCTGCAAACAGTGAGTCACAGTTACTGCCCTCATTGGATCCGATATGTAAAGCATTTGCTAGCTTGTTCTTGCATGTAAGGGTTTTTTCAGCTTTTCCTTCCCCAGCCATTTCACTATTAGGATCCCCAACATTTTCTATACTAAAACAGTAGAACCTTAGACAAGAGTCTCAACACAGTCAAGTCTCTATCTCTCTCTCTCATAATTGTGTTCTCAGCATATGTTTTTTGTATTGGTTTATTTCTTCTTTCTGTATTTAATTTCTAATTTTTTTGTTCTAATATCTGATGTGTAGCCTAATATGAATGCATTCAATTATCAAGGCTAAGAAAATGCATGCGTGTCCATGATTCATGAAGATATCAGATATTATTATATAACTAAATCTTAAAAGTTGTTTTAATGAACCTAATTGAGCTAAAAAGGTCGATAAAATTACCCCAGGAAAAAAAAAGCAGATAACACGGGTTTAGCTTTTTTGCTTTACATTACATCAGCCTAAAATTCTAGTTTTTGAGAGGTCAGCACAGCAAGCATATTCTTTCTTTTCTCTCATTTAAAAAGGAAAGGGAGTCTCTAACACCTTTTCTCCAAAATAACTGAGCTGTCTTTTTCAAAATTAAACCGTCAACAAGATAAACAATCATGCACAAAGAATTGAAGAAAGTATCGGTTTAGGTTTAAAGAGAACAGGAGGTGTAGAAGATGAGCAAGAGGTTGTGTTTTAAAAATTCTTTCTTGACTTGGCATTTCCTTATTATCTTCGACTGTCTAATTCATCTCATTCCTTTTTCTCTCTCATTAGTCATTATTCCCATTAACATAGACACACGCTTGCATTCATGTGTCGTTGTAATGTGGCAGTACAAAACTTTCATCATAAAACAAGACCATCTCTCTGTTACGCACACTTTTTGTCAGTGTCTATATACATAGCCATCTGCCTGCACACAGCAGCTGAATGCTCAATATTTCTCCACTTCAAACATCAAACATTTATTACTATTTTTTATCTTATGCACCGTATACACGCACATATGTGAATTATATACCATACTAATACTAAAAAAAAATAAAACAACAACCTCTTAATTTAATAATTAAAAACTAATTATGATTTATTATAAATCTTAAATTCAAATTTAAATATTTTATTTTTAATTATTTAATATTTTTTAAAAAATACAAAAAAAAGAAAATTAAATCTGTCCTCTCCACTCTCTCTCTCTCTCTCTCTCTCTCTCATAATCGTCTCTGGATTTGGGTCTGCTAGTTCCAGTGAGAGTCACGTCTTCTGTCCTCCAATTCATCGCCTCCTTATCCCAGTACTGCCCACACTTTTTTTTTCTCGAGATCTTCAAAGCCTCGCCTTTTTCTTTGTTGGAATTTCCGGTGATCTCCACGCTTAAAGTACATCATATCTCCTTAGTCCTTACTCCTTAGTAATCTTTTGGCCTCACATTTCAGCATTACGATATACTATTAACTTTACAAAGTAATAGTAATAATAGTATTACTACAATATATTAATTGAAGTGTGAGTTTGATTTAAACCAAAAAAAAAAGAAGTGTGAGTTTGATAGATGTAGCTAGTACTGTTGGGTTTCAGACGGTACGCAGGTCTTAGATCAGAGGGCAAGTATGGCTTTTCTGACGTTAATGTTTGGACTTTGGAGTAAAGCTTTCTGTTCTTCTTCTTCTTTTTTTATCTCCCTGAAGATTGAAAAAGTCATTGCTGAATTGAGAATCCATCAATCCTTATCCCATCAATCTTTCTCTCTCTCTCTCTCTGCAAAACGTGAAAAAGAAGCAAAGAGCAGGTGAAAATTGGCAGTGAATTTCTTTTATTCTTTTTGAAAATAAAAAGAAAAAAGAATTCTGTCAAAGGACAAATAACACAACAGGGTGTGCGGGTCCTATTTAAGCTATAGCCTGTGCCCCCCATCCACACAAGAAAGTCTCGCAGATGTTCTTTCCGGACAGGAAGGGACTCATCATTTGTATCTTTTAGGTTGGATTTTTTGATGTTCCAAGACACTCTCGAAAAGGTTCGGATTTGGGAATGTGGGTTTTTGCTTTTCAATTATTTACTGTATTGGTCACGGTGATAATAATAAAGTAAACAACTAATTTACTTCTGCCAATAAATTTTATTACTATATATAATAAAGTTTCGAAACATAGAAACGCATTGAATTTTGTAACACAAAAAAAAAAAGAAACACACTGAATTTAAGACAACGATACCTTTGTTGGATATTAAATAACAGTTTCCTTTTAATTATTTGTTATTAATGTCCAACAAATGTGTATTGTCTTAAATTCAACATGTTTCATGTTTCGAAACTTTATATAAATATGTGTTCGGTATATTCTGATAAATATAAAAGAGTTTTTACACTATATAAATAGTTGAAAAATATCGAACAAGTATAGGTTAGAAATAAATGACGACCATAATAAATTTCTAGAAGCAAAATGTGGCATATATATCAAGTTGGACTTATTTGCCCTGACACTTTGTGGCAGTAAACAATAATATCAACTCAAAAAATTGATCTAGTAGTATAAAATCTCATTAAATTCCTATACGAGGGCGATTCATTACGAAAAATCTCATATTTAAATTTTTATTAAGTTAAATGTCCTTTGCACGAGTAAAGATTAATCTCTAATCTAATAACTTTTTAGTACTTATCTTGTGCATTTTTTATTTTACTTGTATACATATTGTTAATTAATCCTCTTGTATTTGTAATATATATTGTCTTTGTTGAGTTTTTTTGGTTACATTTGTTGAGTTTAATATTATATTTGATATAAAAAAATGAATGAATTAAATTTTACAAATAAATTAATCGACAAACATAACCAAATAAATTCAAAATAAATTATTTGAATCAAAATCATATGAAAAACATTTAAAAATTAATTACTAAGTCTCTTCGTTGTTATTAAAATAAATTAAGGCCTATTTGTTGCGTTCAATTAATGTTAGGTGTAATTGATGATTTTTTTTCTTGAATAAATTAAGTAATGATTTTGTTATGAGAATTAATTAACTAGTTTTTTTTTTAAAATATAATCACAAATATTTTCATCTCTTTTATGATTTAAGATTAATTCTGTTTGGATCGAGATGGTAAATACTAAATCCCTCCAGACAATTGTATACATTTATTTTTTGCATGACATTGTATTTAAAAATTACTTTTTTTATTCATAGGAGATAGAAGGGAAAAGGAGAATTAAGTCTTGGACCTAATCCCTTCTAAAGAAAGGTAAAACCGTTAGACCAAATTTTGATTGTTTATATTTATAATATAATTATTAATATGGTACATCTAGCAAAGGAAAGAAATGGATGGTAATTTGATTCATCTATATTGCTCAATGGTTCAGTCCCGCAACTGCAAGTGTGAGCTCCGCTTACAATTTTACACCAGTTTTTTTATCAAAAGGCAAATTAGGAAGAGAACAAGAATAATCTTGATTTTGTCGATAAATGTTAATGGAAAACCTTATAGATAGAGCTAAAGAGGAACTCGATGATACTGATTGATACGTAAAAGGAAATAAGTGCACATGCTGCTAATGTTTCAGTTGTGTATATATATGCTGTGAAATTAAATGGCAAAAGATAAAAATTTGGGTCCAGTGTTGGTCTGTGATTTGTGAAGGCGATGCATCCTTTTCGAGCCACTGAAATTGTTCCAGACTGGACAGAATCTTTGCTCATATCGTCTCTCCAGACATCATCAAACAACTTCTTAGCTCCTAGCTGAGTCTGAGCCTGAGCCTCATCTTTCTTTTTTGATGCTTTCAGAGATCTTCAGGGCACCTAATTTTGCAGTTCCGCAATTTGGCAAATGTGGGCCTCTAGTGCTTTCTGAATCTGCTTTTCGGGTTAATACTTTCTCCTCCCTTCTTTTGTCTCTTGTTCTGGCTCACCATCATCAATCGAGCATGGCGATTGGCGGGCCATATAAACGAAGGAAAAACCAATAAAAAAAATTAAAGTAAAAATAAGTACCCATTTCTAACTTCTATCTTCCAAGGAGAAATTTACATTTGTTAAAGAAAATAATTACCTGAATTTTCACTTGTTCAGTAAAGTAATTTTCTCCCTTATATTTTTTTAGCATGTTGACTAGCAGTTAATTATAAATTTAGAATTAATGTTGTAAGTGGTTCTTTGAAAGCAAGAAAAAGCTTGAGAGAGCAATTAATGATTCATGAGCTTCCGCAAGTGGTTGCTTCTATGCTTGATTTCTTTTGAATGAAAAAAAATATCTTGAGCTTTTAATGCCGGCAACAACATTCAAGTTTACTCGTTTTGTTTTAATGGTCATGTTTGGAAATCAAATTTCCTATAATCCTCCAAAAACCATACTAAAAATGGCAAGATCACTTAGATGGAATCTTTAAGTGAAGTTTGAGAAGTTCACTACTAAAAGAATTATATAAAATTTTATTTAATAAATATAATTTATAGATTGCTAAGGTTTAATGAGAATATCGATAATATGTAAAAACAATTATTAAAAATACTGTTTGATATTCCATTATCAAACCAACCAATTCAACTGACGGGTTCAATTGCAAGCATTAATTATGCTTTAAATGCATTATTTGTTTAAAATATACACTGAAAATCGATTCCTTCGTTCAATCAGCGGCGGTAATGCTAATTTTTCTCCTCTTGCCGATAAAAAATTCGGTTACCATAAGCGAAAGTACGAGTTAATTTAATCAGGGAGTATGGACTGAGTCATAGAAAAAAACCCTTATATGTCTTACCCCTTAAGTATTAGTCTTTAGTGGTTGTTTTAGGTCCAAAGTTTGTTTGGTTGGATGAAGATATGATTTTTATCAAAATTTTTAACTAGACAAACCATCGATTTAAAATACATTCACATCTTTCTTGAAATAAAATAAACTTAAAGAGATGTCCATACGGAGTCAAACCAAAACTAAGTCCTGATTGCTAAACCTACTTTTAAAAGTTAATTTCAAGCTCAACAATCCATTTACATATTATTTTACTAAATTATATACACTTTAATATATTCTTAAATTAGATTAAATAAAGATAAATTATTTATTGATAAAATAATATATTCATTTCGAGTATGTACGTACAGCTCAAAATTTTTTTTATACCTCTAAATAAACCTCGCTCAAATTTTATTCAAATATATCACGTAAATAAAACTAATTGTATATTAGTATATATCTAAGGATTATTATCTTATCCACTGTCAGTAGAGTTTTTTAATTCCACAAGTGGGATTAAGATGATGACACGTGTCTTTTAAAAATATTAAGAAAATAAAAAATAAATAAAATGAGACACATATCATCATCCTAACTCTGCTTGTGGAGTTAAAAAACTCCACTAACAATGTACAGGATAATTTTCCTATATCTAATTTCTTACCCCTATCGTTTTTCCTTCCCATCCCAATGGTTTCTAAAATATCACACACGTCGCTACCCTTCCTCTTTGTAAAAAATAAAACTAAATAAAAAGGAATCTCTTTCCTTATGTAAGCAAAATAGAAAATGACCCCGAGGCATTGCGTTTCCGCGAAATAAACAATTCCTGGGCATTTTCTTACCAAATTTGCAAAGTATCATCGAGAATAAAAAGATTTTCTCGGCTGCCGTTTGTAATCAATCATCAACTAGATGTCGACAGATTGCCTTCTTTGAATTCTGCATTTTTTTTGAGTTCTTAATTAATTAATTAATTAATTAGTTAATTCATCAATGTAATAATGTTCTGTAGTAAATTTCTTGGCAATTAATTAGTTTGCGCACTGCTTCCAATTTCTGAGAGAGCCAAATGTATTCAATATTCTTGAATACTCCGGATAAATTAATAATGTAATTTTATGTGTAAGTAAATAAAATTAAAAGAAAAAGAAAAAATGCTTATATAAATATTTGATTTATTAATAAAAATATAATTTTTATTTTAAAATTAATTTAAACTTTGAACATGCCTTTAAAAGAAATGTTGATAACCATTAACAAATATACGAACCATGATTACTAATAATCATGTTACTCTCATCTTTTGTCATAACATGCATTAGATTCGATGCTGCAAATGCATCATGACCCAAATCTAAAAGGTAAGTTTTTTAAGTTGTTAAGTTTATTAATTAAAAGATTCACGAACTTCATTGCTTCTAGATGCAAAAATTTAATCGACTAAAAATTGTTTTACAAAGATTCTGCTTAATTAGAAAAATCTGTCGTAGTATTATTATTATTATTAAATGAAAACATGCATACTCTAAGCTACCTAATAATGGTAGGGCTTTGAGACATGCCACATGCAAAAGATAAGTTGCAAAAAAAGAAAGGTTATATGTGGCTAATCTGGTTTTTATACATTTCTTTAGAACACCTTGGTATAATTATAATATATTTAAAAGGTGAAAGTGTTTCTTTTGTCAGATTACCAATGATGATGGTCATGATCATGGTTGCCATGGGTATTGTTTAATAAACTATATAATATAATAGTAATGCAGAGAGATTATGGGTTCGAAAGAATTACGCTTTTGTTTGATACATATTCTGTCTTTAAGCAAGTGAGGAAGAAAAGGGAGATCACAGCCGATGTGCAGAACAGATACCATTTCTCGCAGTCCTATGTGAAGATATGAGTATAAGAAAGCAGATATAATCTGGATTTGAAAGATTGCAAGAATATGTTTGCTGCAGCTGAGTATTATTCTTGGGAAATGCTGGTGGCCCCGCCCCCTCTCTATTAGTTCCGTGGAAGAGTGAAGGATAAGGAATACGATTAATAAAATTGCTCTAATCATATGATCGCACAAAGTGTTTCTCCCCTCTCGATCGATCCATCGATCGAATATGGGCAGGTTTTGACTTGGGGAGAGATAAAGTTGTACCCCATCCTCCTATTTAATTACATAATTTAAGTTTTCAAAATGAATATATGCCATGTTAAAATTGGGTAGCAAGTGGACTCTTAGTGTACGATTCAAGTATTTATTTATTTTTATAATTTTTCTAATTAGTATTTGATTTCAAATTATTTTTTTAATTTGTGTGTTCCTTTTATGCATCAAGTTTTTAATATGAAAATAATTTTTTATAATTATATTTTGTGTTTTAAAAACTTGTTATAATTTAAAATTATTATCGTGTATTGTATGAGTTTAAATTTAGTACATGTTAAATTATAAATATTCAATTTATTAAAAATTATTCCTTCAAAAGACTTTACACATTTTTAAGTACCAATGATTTGTTCTTTCAAATAAAAAAATTTATATAGATTTAAAAATTATTATCTAATATACTGTTAGTATAATTTTTAGATTCTACAATTAGTTTTAAGACAGTAATATATACATTTTAAGAAATATAAAATATATATATATATAAAATAAAATATGTGTTATTATTTTAATCCAGCTCATGAAATCTAAAAATTTCACTAATAATATATTAAAAAATAATATTTGATTTAATTGGTTTACAAATTATTTTTCTTCTTTTTACGATTTTGTACAGCTAGTTTTCGATCCACTATTGCTTGCTGGTATCAGAAAGGCCAAAAACTATTTTATTACCTACTGTTAGAGTTTGGCGTACAGTAAGCCCAAATAAGGTCCAGCGCTTGGAACTTCTTGTTAAAATTATGATTAAGAAATTGTACAAACTTATTTTTACATACAACTAGATTTAAATTCGTGCGATATATGAAAATACATTAATAAAATAATAAATTCATTGGTAATATATACTTTTTTAAATTTTATAATACAAATTATTATATTTATGAAAAGACAACATATGTATATTTAACATTTTTTGTTTATAATTTATATATTACAATACAGTAATATAAAAATTATATATTGGATACAATTATGCAAATTTTTTAAAATTTAAATTAATCTCATATTCTAATTTATTGAATGAAAATAATATATAAAGAAAATTCAACATGTCTTTGATTTGAAGAAATTAATTTTTTTCCATCTTAAGGTCAATATCACGTATCAATTTCTTAAATGGAAACTCTTCAATGAATTCTTATTGTGCTGAAGAGGTAACAAATACTTTTTAAGTATTCATTGTTATCTTTGAATGATGTGTTGCTTTACTTGATAATCTAATAATTGCCACATATAGAATAGAAAGCATATATAAAACACTAATTTACAATTTGATTAAATTAAATTTTAGTTATAACTTATGATATATGAAAATATAACTGAGATAGTCATATTATTTAAATGTATACATATATATTCCAATAATTTTCGACATTCAAATTTATGATCGAAGTGATATAGTTTAGATATGATAAGCATATTACTTCCCATCTCAATATTATAATTTATCGCTCTTGTTTCGAATACAAAAATTCACCCTTGAGATCTTCAAATTCTCTTGATTTTTATAATTTTCATTTTCCTAAATCATGGTTATAGATATATCATTTAATTAAATTGAATAATGAACAATATTAAAATATTGTTAACTCATTAATACCTTAAGAGAAATTTTATAAGATTGTCAACAACTTTATTAATTAATTCATTAACTTCAAGGTTGAAAAGTAAAAACATTGTTTTTCTAAAACCATCAAATGCTTCAGCATTCAATTTGTATCAATAAGGTATAATTGTTAACTAATAAATACTTTAAGAGAAAATTTATAAAAATTGTCAACATCTTTTTTAATTAATTTTTTAGTTTCAGTATTAAAAAGTACAAACATTGCTTTTTTCGACTCATCAAATGCTTTAACGTTTAACTTGCATCTATAAGCTATATAAAAAGCTACAATTAAGTTATGTATATTAAAATTATAAAATGCTTATATTATCATCATGAAATAATTTATGTTTAATGTTTTAAATATACCATATGTGAAAGCTGTTATACTATTATTGTTATACATGTCAAATTTTTCACTGTTACTCAATTCCTGTGTATTTCGCAGGTAATAGGGGAAACAATGTAGTGGGCCCACTGGCTCTACAGTCTACAGTGCCTGAATGGAGGCAAGACTAGCCAAATAGGGAATGGGAGGCCAAATAAACCTAAGGCAAGAATTTCGAACCCAAAATCTCTTATTTGAATTGTTTTGAGAAACGTGCCAACAATTTAGAAAAAGACGATTAAGGACATAGCTCGGTGGCATTTTTATAAATTGTGGTCAAACTAAATAGACTTTTGACCAAGTGATTAAAGAATGATAATTTACATAAAAATAAGTCTTAGGCTATGTCAATAGATAGATCGAATTGGTAGTTACGCAATTAACCTGATAGGGATAATTTCGTAATTTCACCTTTACGGTAGATCAAATTTCGATGAAACCACCTTTATTCATCAAAATATATTTAATAATAATTTTTAGTGATAGAATATGAATTTTTGGAATTTAACTGGATAGTTAGAAAAATTACGGAAGCTTAAGGGTATTTTTGTCCAAAAATCTCATAACCAATGGCATTTTGGTCATTTTACCCCTTTCTAGAAGGCTCTAAATTTTTCTAAAAAAAATCCACCTAAACACTATTAAAACTACCTTATTTCAACAAAATTTCTTCTACAAACTTACCCTACTCATCATCCTCTCGTCACCCATACCAATATTTCATTGTAAAAGTGACAAAATCAAGAGGAAAGAAAACTTGAAGAATTCGGCCAAGGTAAGTGAATTCCATGCTTGAAGTTTCATTAAATTCCAATGATAGAAAATGACTAATCTAAGTGTGTTAAGTATGAATCTAGTGTTAGATTGAATTAGATTGAATTAAATCATGCTCAAGCACATCCTTAAGGTTTCAGTTTTGATAGGAATGCCATGGGAGATGATGTTTGATGCATGAAAATGATGTAAAATGAATGAAAAACAAGAAAGGAACATGAATTAAAGGTGAAATTGTTGAGAAAACTTGAAAATCCTCCCATGGTGATTTCGGCCAATCTAAGGGGAGGGAGTTTTTGTGCTACATTTGATGAGTTTGAGATGCCAAAATACTGTAGAAATTATGAGGAGTCCACCGATGAAATCGGAATTAAAATCGGACTTACAATGGTGAAGTTGTGTTATAGCACCGATAGAATTTACACTAGTTTAATATTTTTAGTGTATAATGTGGCTGCATTTAGTGAAGAAAAATAGCTTAAAAATTAAGGTGAGGAAAATTAATAATGTTGGTGAAATGTTTTGCAGCTTGGGAGGATTGAATCATGTGTGGTGCTATCGAATAAATCAATAATGTCAAATGCGTAAAGGAAGAGTATGGAAGCCGTAGGGATATTATGAATGCATGATTTCATTGAAAATAATTTATGAAATTATTTTAGAACTCAATTGCTTTGGAATTGTGAAAATTATGGCTTTTGGCGGGTATATTGAACTGCGTTTGAAGTGCAGGAAGGCCAGGCAAATAGTAGCCATTATGCTGCTTAAATTTCTTGAGAATTTTATAAAAAAATCATGAAATATTTTAAGTGCATGATTTAAATGAGCTTCTTAACTTTTGGTGTCTTATTTAATATTTTTCATAAAATAATGAGTTATTGAAAAATAATATTTAAATATTCAAGTTATCGAATTTAATTAAAATGAAGCTACTGATATGTTCCTATAAGTGTTTTACAGTGTAATAGAAGGTTTATAAAAATTATCACTGAGATATGAATATTTTATAAATTGTTTTCACTGTATTGTTCATTGTGTTACTTAAATACCTTTATGGACTGATGAAGATTTTAACGGTATTTATTAAATTCCATAAGGGTGATTATACTGTTTATAAACTGTTTTGAGATTGTTAGACCTTGTATCATGCTCACGTGTTATTGTACTGTTACCGTTGTTGATTGATATTGATCATATCATCAATGTCCCAGTTGTCACCTGATTAGTGCATATTGTGGACACCTATAGACTATGGCCATATGTCTTACGTGTTACTATTATTGTTCCCTTCAGGGATTACTGTTATAGCACGATATATTCTGGGTGTTGCCTTGTAAGAATCACTATTTTATAATGTTAGCTTTAAATTGCCATATATATTTTGAAATGACAAAAACTTAAGTAAGCTTTAATGTTTTAATTCATATTGTAAATTTGCCTTATCACACATGATTTTCTCAATACATTTCAAGTGTTCATATCAAACATTAAGACCATGATTTAATGATGCATATTCTTATTGGTCTTAACACTTTATAAATGTTTTGAATATTTTAGAAAATCACTTGATGATTTCTTGGACAATATTTTCATTTGAGAAAGTCAAGAAAAACTCCCTTAAAGTTTATAAATGTTTTGGGTTGAATTAGGATCAAAGGTCATATCATTTCTAACCCAAAAGTGCAGGAAAAATGCCCTCTGGAAGAAAAGGATCGATCCCCACTATAGCAGGATCGATCCCTTTTTGGCAGAAAGTCTTCCCAAGGTCCCTAAAGCCCAGAATCAAGAGTCTGGACAAAAGGGATCGATCCCCACTGTAGCAGGATCGATCCCTTTGCTCGAAAATAGCCTATAACGACTAGTTTTTGTGAGACAACAGTAATATTCGAGATTTGGCTCCACCCAACGGCTAGAATACATCCAAGGGACTATAAATAGAGGCTTAGAAGCTAAAGGAAGCAAGAGGAAGAGCTCAGCACATTCAATCTTCATTTTCCTCATATTCAAAGCCTCAACAACTTCTCAAGTGCTATACATTCTTCATTTTCTATCAATCTTATATTCCTTGTATAGAATAGCATAGTACAAATCATTGTATAGGTTTTCCTTGTGCTTAAACATTGTAATCCCTTGCCTATCTAGAGGTCTTTCTTTGGTTACACAAGTTGTAACACAATCATTCTTTGTAAAGGGGAGGTTTCTCTTGAGCCTTGAAAAAGAGGGAGGTTACTCTTTAGCCTAGGAAAAAGAGGGAGGTTACTCTTGAGCCTAGAAAAGAGAGAGGTTACTCTTGAGCCTAGAAAAGAGAGAGGTTTCTCTTGAGCCTTGAAAAGAGGGAGTGTAACAAATTCAAGGATAGTGAATTTGGGAAAATCCTTGGGAGCGTCTCAAGGTAGAGGACGTAGGCAAGGTTGCCGAACCTCTATAAATCGCTTGCGTACATTTCTCTATCCTTTCTCTCTTAATTTTCTTGCAATTATATTTGTGTTTATTGCATT
Source organism: Heritiera fomes (assembly GCA_032173925.1). Lineage (NCBI taxonomy): Eukaryota > Viridiplantae > Streptophyta > Magnoliopsida > Malvales > Malvaceae > Heritiera > Heritiera fomes. The sequence goes on along the minus strand of JAPDPM010000005.1, from coordinate 158,257 downwards.
GAATTTATATTGTATAATTGCCTAGCTAAGAGAACTTAGAAAATATCAATATAGGCTAGAGAATTTAGAGAAACCCAAAAACGAACCTAAGATTAGTGAAAAACCGATTCACCCCCCTCTCGGTATAGCCTATAGAGCCAACAATTGGTATCAGAGCTTGGGCTCGAGATCGATTTAGACTAACCTCTATCGAGCAAAACAATCTTAAATGGCTCATTTGAATGTAGGCACACCCCTAGGAGAAGAGGGACACTTATTAGTTAGACCTCCACTATTTAATGGTGAAAATTACTCTTATTGGAAAATTAGGATGATGTTATTTGTACAATCTAATGACTATGAAGTGTGGAGAGTAATATTAAATGGTCCTAGAATCCCAATAAAGAAAGTAGATGAAAAGGATGTCCCTAAGAGTGAAGATGAGTGGGACACCAATGACATGAGATTGGCACAATTGAATGCCAAGGCTATGCACACCCTCTTTTGTGCATTAGGTCCAAATGAATATAATAGAGTGTCCCTATGTGAAAATGCTAAGCAAATATGGGACAAACTAGCCATCACACATGAAGGGACAAATCAAGTTAGAGAGACCAAAGTAGGAATGCTCACACATGATTATGAGCTTTTTAGAATGAAAGAAAATGAGTCCATGAGTGATATGTACACTAGATTTAATGACATAATCAATGGACTTAAGGAATTAGGCAAGACCTATTCCAATGTAGAAATGGTGAAGAAAATCTTGAATAGCTTGCCACAATCATGGGAGGCAAAGCTAACCGCAATAGAAGAGTCTAAAGATCCAAATACCTTGTCTTTAGATGAACTTATGGGCTCCCTACTTACATATGAGATGAAATTGAAAAGAAATGAAGAGCCTTCAAAGAAAGTAGGGGTAGCACTTAAGTCTTCCACTCATGAGGATGATAGTGATGAGAGTGGAAATAAGGAAGAAAAGGAAATGGCAATGTTTGCCAAAAGATTTAATAGATTTATGAGAATGAAAGAGAGAGAGCAAAATAGGAAACATCATAGGGGAGAGTCAAGTAGAAGAGAAAAAGACCCTTTGGTGTACTATGAATGTAATGAACCGGGTCACACTAAGTTAGATTGCCCCTTACTTAGAAGGGAAAAGGATAGGAAACCTAGGAAGAAAGCATTTGTGGCTGCATGGAGCGATAGTGATAGCTCCGATGAGGAAAATGTAGATAATGAGGTAGCCTACTCATGCTTTATGGCCATTAGTGATGATGAGGCTAGTAGCAGTTCTAGTGAAGATAATGATTATACCTTTAGTGAACTACAAAATGCCTTTGATGATTTAGTAAATGAATTTCAATGCATGAATTCTAAATATAAGAAAATCATTGCTAAATTAAAAATAGAAAATGAAGCCTTGACAAGTGCTAAGATAGAATTTGAAAAGAAACTAGAAAAGGCCAACTTAGAAATAAATGAGTTAAATAAAAAGAACACAAATTCGCATAACTCATTTTCTAGATTTTATATGGGTCAACAAAAGCTAGATCACATGTTAGAGACCCAAAGAGCTTTCTTTGACAAAGATGGGTTAGGTTATAATGAAAAACAAAAAGAAACTCATCTTAGGAATTTCTTAGTGAGCAAAAATACTATGCATGATTTATCTCTTACATGCTCACTATGCAATAGAATAGGACACTCTTCACAAGCATGCACAAATAGAAAAACCACATTTAGAGGAAGAGTAGTTAGAAAAATGTGGGTGCCAAAGCATGCTATGAATAATGATGATTTGAGCTTAAAATGGATCCCAAAAGGATCAAAAATTATTTGCACTAACTCTCAAGGACCCAAAAAAATTTGGGTACCAAAGCATGCTTGAAAATGTGTTTGTTGTAGGAGTGTTAGAGCATGGATTTACAACGAAACAATGGGGTTTGAATGCTCTACACACCTCTATGGAGTTTGCTTGTGCCAATGAGAAAAAGGAAAAGCTTGAGGATCCATCTTTGACAAATCACAACAATTCTTCAAAGGATAGCTCAAGGTGGACTCAACAATTCAAGGCAAAGCATACTCAAGCAAAGGAGTTTTGTAAGCTTAATTCTTTACTCCTTAAAACTTTTATTTGATTATTTGTGCATTGATGAGAAATGTGATTGATAATCTTTGTGAGTTGAATGATTGATCAAAAGGCATGAAAAATGATTTTTGAATGGTTGATGGATAGTTCTTGATGAAAAGCATGATTTGTGAATTTGAAATGATTATTGAATTTCTGTAGTTTGAGCAAGTTTGATATGTTTAGATAATATATTTAGTTGCTCAAAAGTTGTCAAATATGTCATATATGCAAAATGCCATATCATGAGCAATAATGAAGAACTTGTATGTTGACAATCATGGCATGTTGTTCACAAGATGTATGCTTTAATGATATATATGCTTAAAATCTATGTGAACAAGTTTGTTTTGACATATTTATGAAATTCAATTCATTAGTTTGGTCAAAATATGCTTAAATCTCAAAATGACTTCTTTTGAGGCCAAAAATGCATTTTATGGTGTAAATTCTTCAAAAATAGCAAAATCTTTTGTAAAATGGTTTTTCATTCATGTTTTTCATTCATACAAGTCCAAAATCATGTTTTACAAATGTTTAAACCTTGGACTTAAATTACTCAAAAACGGAGTTTTGGTACCTCATAAGTTGAATTTTCTGTCAAAACAACTGCAGAATCTGCAGGAACATATGAGGGATCGATCCCCACTGTAGCAAGATTGATCCCCCCAGGCCAGAAAAGGCTCTCCTGCATGTTTAAACTGAAAATTGGGAGGATCTTTTGTTAGTTTCACACTATCTTTTGTATAAGCATAAAATTTATTGTTTTAACTTCTTTTTGATGAACTTTAATATATGTATATTCATTTTTCATTGATATCATGCCTCAACTTCATCAATTAATGTCATTTCCAACAAATGGTATCACATTCAACAATCAATACCATTTTTTCTTGAGCTCATAAGTGCAAAATCATTTTTCTGGTTGAAAACATTCATGAATTGCATATATCTTGAAATAATCTTAAAATATATTTTCAATGAATGCTTAAACATAATTTTTGAGATTTATTTCAATGATTTGTGTATATTTGAGAATTTGATGAACTTATGCATAATGAATATTTTTCATTCCTTTTGTTCATCTTAGTCAAGCATGCTTATAGGATTATGTGTATTGGCTTGACTTATCAATTCCACACTAGGTTTCATGATCATTATACATCTAGTGGATTGATTTCAAATGTAAATTCAACAATTGGTAGTGGTCATTGGCCTATAATTTGTGATGGTAAATGGATCCTAAATGTTAAAATGCATAAAACTTTATCATCCTTGTACTTAAAGAACTAGGGTCTTAATGACAACACCAACACTCAAAGATAAATGCAAACTTGAACAAACTTGATATCCATGCATTTATTAGTTGAATCTTTCCTTGCTCATAATTGGTTAAGGACTTGAATTAGAAAATGAGCATAGGATTTGTGTGCTTGAAACCATGGGAGAAAATGTGATTGCTTGAATACCTTGATTTTATGAATCTTCCATATAGTATAAATTTGTGAATATGAATATGGATTAATACTTTATGATAGTGTGCTAATGATTAATTGATCCATATGCATATTTGATGATATATGTTGTGTTCTTGCATATTTGGAATGATTATTTTCTTGACATGAACACACTACACATAGATATTGGATTCATGCAAAATGCCTAAGTCAACCATTAGTAGCAATTGGTATTTAGATTGAAATAACAATTAGTATCATTGGGAACCATATTTTCAATAATTGGTAAGCCAAATCTAAATTGCCAATTGGTATGAGCTTTAAATTGACAACTCTTCTTATGCTCCTTAGATTGAAATGACAAATAGGGAAGAATTCACTTTTGCATGAAACACTTTTGTGCTAGAATTTGTAATTAATTGATATATGTCTTTATTCTATGCACATTCTTGCTTGAACATGATTTATGAGCTCGTGCATATAATATGTTATCTAATTTTAGCTCATAATCATGATGTATTTCCATGCACCTTAGTTGAACCTAAGAGAACAATTGATATACTTAGATGCTTGCTTAACTTCTTACCAATTGGAACCTTCTTGCAAAATTACTTATCAACAATTGGTATCAAAATTATTTATAAACAATTGGTATAGGATCATAAGTCATATTCATTGCATGAATATTTCATACTCTTTGTGAATATTAACTTATTTATTTGTGCTATGAGTCCCATGTACTAACATGTTTCTTGTTGGATGGAGCATCTTTATCTCTTCTCACATAGACATGATTTTAGGGGGAGCATATGTTTTTATTATTTTTCCTTCTTTTTGCTATGACAAAAAGGGGGAGAGATAGATATTAAAAGGGAGAGATATTAAGGGGGAGAGATAATGGGGGAGAAATAGTTTGAAAATTCATTTTCAAAACCCATGCTTATATTAAGGGGGAGCTTAAATCCTGCTTTATTTGAGGGGGAGTATTTTATCAAAGAATTTTCAAAGCAAATTTACATTAAGTTTTGTCATATCAAAAAGGGGGAGATTGTTAGCTTTAAATTGCCATATATATTTTGAAATGACAAAAACTTAAGTAAGCTTTAATGTTTTAATTCATATTGTAAATTTGCCTTATCACACATGATTTTCTCAATACATTTCAAGTGTTCATATCAAACATTAAGACCATGATTTAATGATGCATATTCTTATTGGTCTTAACACTTTATAAATGTTTTGAATATTTTAGAAAATCACTTGATGATTTCTTGGACAATATTTTCATTTGAGAAAGTCAAGAAAAACTCCCTTAAAGTTTATAAATGTTTTGGGTTGAATTAGAATCAAAGGTCATATCATTTCTAACCCAAAAGTGCAGGAAAAATGCCCTCTGGAAGAAAAGGATCGATCCCCACTATAGCAGGATCGATCCCTTTTTGGCAGAAAGTCTTCCCAAGGTCCCTAAAGCCCAGAATCAAGAGTCTGGACAAAAGGGATCGATCCCCACTGTAGCAGGATCGATCCCTTTGCTTGAAAATAGCCTATAACGACTAGTTTTTGTGAGACAACGGTAATATTCGAGATTTGGCTCCACCCAACGGCTAGAATACATCCAAGGGACTATAAATAGAGGCTTAGAAGCTAAAGGAAGCAAGAGGAAGAGCTCAGCACATTCAATCTTCATTTTCCTCATATTCAAAGCCTCAACAACTTCTCAAGTGCTATACATTCTTCATTTTCTATCAATCTCATATTCCTTGTATAGAATAGCATAGTACAAATCATTGTATAGGTTTTCCTTGTGCTTAAACATTGTATATTTGTGTTTTTGCATTGAATTTATATTGTATAATTGCCTAGCTAAGAGAACTTAGAAAATATCAATATAGGCTAGAGAATTTAGAGAAACCCAAAAACAAACCTAAGATTAGTGAAAAACCGATTCACCCCCCCTCTCGGTATAGCCTATAGAGCCAACATATAAATCATTATTAAATTAATTCAGTATATTTTGAAGTCATGAGGAATATGGAAAATGATTTAAGGTTTTGCTTGGAGAAAGAATGAATTATGGAAAACTTGGGAAAAAAAAAGAGAATAAAATAATCTATTTTATTCCTTAAGCTTATGAGATAAGCTTTAAAACATTATTTAATTAAATTTTTCCCTTCCTTTATAGGTTACGCGGCAACACAGAAATTGCAGGCAAAGTTACCCAAAAAAATAAGTGAAAGCCGGAAAAAAAGCATGGAAAAACATTGCAATTAGTGCTTTTACATCAATGCAACTAATGCTTTCACACCATTGCAATTAGTGCTTTTACACCAATGCAACTAATGCATTCACACCATTGCAATTAGTGCTTTCACACCATTGCAATGGGTGCTTTCACAACAAAAGTGGCCGGCCAACCCTCGTAGAATAAGGGAAAAGAAGCAAAGTCAAAGAAAGAAGGTCAAGGAAGCAATGTTTATGCAAACTTAGACTTTTGGGTTGAAAAGCTTATGGGATAAGCTTCCCTCTTATCAAGTGTAGGTTAATTATTTCTTTCCTTCATTGAATGACCTGCCAACTTCTTACTCCAGGCCCTTTCCTCAGCTATTTAAAAGCCAAGATAGAAAGAAAGAAAGAAGGAAAAACAAAACATGAGAGATTGGTAGGAAAGATGGAAATCCCGTAATTTACTGTGCAAGCAGATTTTGTTGCCATTTTTCATCCTATTTTCAGTCCGTTTTAGTTTTTCCTCCCTTCATGAAAGTTGTTCCAAATCCTCTTCTCTAAAACATATCGGAAATTCATCTCAAACGGAGTTCGTTTGACTGGTGAAAAGGTTGCTGGAAGTCAAATCTGTCAAGCTGCCCTGTTTTGACGAGATTGAGAGAATCATTTTGTAGGGCAGAAACGATCAGGAAGATGACTTTTTTTTGAAACAGTCAAGAAGGATCAATTGAAGATCTACCTCTTCTCTACCACATGTCCGAGAATCAAATCAAACGGACCAAGTTTGATAGGGGAAATCTGTTCTGGAAATTTTTGCTGCACAGGGTAAGCAGTGCTCGGTTCTTTCTAAATTGGATATAGGGTGCATTTCTAATTTTTCTAGGCCTATTTCTAGTGTTATAATGGGGTAAAATTGACCCTAAAGAAGTGTTTTAAGTATTGGCCAAAGGGGCTTCTATAAGGAAAGTGTAAGGTGGTAATTGACACTGTTTATATATGCTTGTAGTGTTAACGATGCAGGTTGGTGGTATACAATACACGGATTGCCAAGCTTGAATGAACGAGCTTAGTCTTTGCTTTCGGTAAGTTGCTATGCAAGTTACGAATAGTAGCTTACAGGGTAAGTGCCCTACATGAGCTACATGTAATCATTTATAAAATAAATGAAAAATTTATGAAGTAAAGAAATTGATTTGGATGTGAATTTCGAGAGGTGCTGCTATTGGAGATATAAATTGATTTTCCTTTGCAGGCTGGTTAATAACACATCCTAACCCCTTCTTATTGCAGAAATTTTGCATAATTATTTTATTATTATATTTGTAAAATTGATTAAAGTTGGATGTAGATCTCCATGTCTACATCAAGTTATTGCATCTTTATGCATAATTGTTTTATGAGATTTAAGCTTACATGAAGTTTAAACGAAATGTATGAAAGCTTTTACATCTCATTTACATTATTTTTTTTGAAGTATGTGAATGATATGACTTTATAGCATATCCATATGAGTTTTTGAATTAAGCATGCATTGCTTGTACATCTTATTGACGTGAAACTTCAAAACATAAGATGATGACTAGTTTACAGACTTTTATGGCATCCCATTGTACTACGAGACTAATAGAGCATATGGAACATGACCGAGTAATTGATGCTCTTATATGGGCAATACGAGGCTTGTCCGACATTGTCGTTGACAGGTTCCAATTCTGACTGATCATTGGGATTGGAGATGATGAGGATCTATGGCCATAGGTAACACCTTAGTTTCGGGGTAACGAGGACTGCTTGCTGATAGCTACAGTAGCTAAGACTTTATTAGTTGAATTACTGGGTTTGCCTAACAAGAAATGTTTTATGGACATGATATATGAGATTACATGATATGTGATTGAACTTTATGAAGCATTGCTTTTATGATAACAACATGGTCTGACAAAATCGACTTTTCATCGTTTTACGTGCATTGCATCGGTTTTACCATAAAGGCATGGTGCTATTGAGTTACATGAGATATGAAGTTTAAATGAGTTGTTAATATGCGATTTTACACGAAACATGTGTTGCATGCATTAATGGTGCTATATCCTGTTTGTTACTATCTCTGCCCTTGTGTAGTGGCTTATTGAGCTTTTCCCCAAAAGCTCACCCCCTCATTCTCCTCCACAGGTTAAGCTGAGATAGCAACATTTGATAAGAGCTGTTCCTCATTTTTACGTTCAAGCTAGACGTCATACCCCAGTTCATAGCTCGGTATATATGTTTACTATTCCTATGTACTTGGAATTTGATAATTTTGTACAGTAATGTAATGTGAGATGTGATAAGTATAAATATGTGATTATTTTCAAAAATCGAGTTAAAATGGGATGTAAACGTGTAACATCCCGTTACCACATTTTTTTACGTATTTCCATACAACTTTACCGGTTGGGCTATCTGCGATGCCATTAACATTCAACAGTAACAGTAATAAATGATAAACATTTATCTATTAATTATGGAATATGAAATTTCTTTTCATTATTCCTTACATCTGACATCCCCTATTAACCTTTATTTCACTAAGGTAGTACTGTATACATATGTCTGAAATGTAAAAGAGAAGAGATTATACCGTACCTGTCACATTTAACGTGTCATGCCTCAGTGCTTTAAGCATAGCTATACCCATCTGAGAGCTAATTCTCTCAACTCCGTGTACTTCTTATCTGTGAAGTTAAAACAAAGGGGTGAGCGATTCATACGCTCAGTAAAGGAAACATATGCTGCTTTAAATAAAGCAAAACTATATATCACAACGCATTTATTCTTTTCTTAACAATAACCAAGTAGAAAAGACAGTGGATATATAGTATACAACTCTCTTAAAACACCATTTAAATCACTGGCTAAACAGTTTACTTTAAAATGTAGTAAACAATATATAGGATTTCAACAAATCCTCACAGTAAACAGAAATTGGTAAGTTGAGACTAGGCAACAAATAAATCATGCTATCATCGTTCCCCCTCCCCCTTGCGAGAACGGAATCTACCGCTTTTGGGGTGCACCCGTAGGCCACGCCCCTCACGGCTATCTCAGATCTATGGCCATAATCTATAGTGGTCCTCGGGTCCACTTGCCAAGTGACCTCGGGACCGCTGATGACTTGGCGAGTCCATCAGCCCTGTGACGCCCTGAGGTGTACTCGTTGGTCCATCGACCGACCCACAGCCCCAGGTAGGTCACGCAACTACATGAATAATACTGCATGAATTTAGGGCCTAAAGTCTCAAAATCGATTTCATATCTCATGAAAACCTTTAAGGGATTATTTCACCCACATTATCATTAACTCAAATGATCTAATTCCCAAAAAGGTTTAGGTTTTCGTTTTACAAAACCCTTGAAAACATTCCCAAAATCTCAACCTTTAAAACTGCTCGTCCATGGTCTGCTCACCTAATTGGCTCGCCCAGTGCGGTGAACTTGTGTTCACCTGCCAACACTTGCTTTCAAAAACAAAAAGCAGAACTGGCTAGCCCTCAATGGCTCGCCCATTAGTCCATTGCCCAAAAGGGTTTATATTTCTATTTTCAAGGATATTAAAATGGCTCATTTTTATTTAAGAAAATACCATCGAAATCTGTTCGCCATGGTCAACTCGCCCATGTTGGCTCGCCCATGGTCAATCATCAGTGCGGGAATTAGTATTCGCCCGCCACTTTCTACATTTAAACAGGAAACTGGCTCGCCCAAGACTTTTGTCAACAAAGGGGTCGCCCGCCCCAACTAAACATTATAAAGGGTTCGCCCATCAGTGGCTCGCCCGAATTTCTATTAAAATCGGAGTTACTCGCCCCAAAACAAACACAAAAGGGCTCGCCTGCCTTTAACCAATTCATCCAGAAAACAGCATAGGGGTCGACTTTTAGCTCGCCCGAATCAAAAATAATTATCAAATAACTTCCTCAAACGATGCATGTCAGAAAACAAAACATTTAACTTAATGTTTTCATAAAATTTACTCCACAGGACATGTATCACTTCACACACATCTCCTTTACCTGGTTTAACGAAGCTTTGCTTCGCCCTGCTTCCTGCTCGCCAATAGCCATTTCCAATTATCGGCTGCAAATAATTATAAATTCTATTAATATTTTCGTTTCATATCACTTGGCGAGATTGAAATAAATCAAATGACTACTCACCCAATAGAGCTCCAACTAGCTCGCCCAGACGAGCTCGCCATTCACCAAATGGCTTCCACGTGGGAGCTCCCCGCCATTACTCACCGTAGGTTTGTGAGCTCGCCCAACATTCAACTCACGAGGCCTACATTGGCTTAATTGTGGGAGTTCGCCCACAATCCGATTCGCCCAAAGCCTCTGCATTTGAGCTCACCCATTAATTCACTTCACTAGAATTGGGCGTTCTCGCCCTTTGAACACATACTTGACCTTTGCGAGTTCCTTATTATCTACTCGCCTTATTGGCGATTACTAGTTTTCAACATGGGCGATCACTGTAGTCGCCATTGTCGTCACTTATTCCATTACTTTCCTTGTTTCCATATTCTCTAAAGATCTAACTAAAACAAGGTTGTGTTCTATGTTGTAAACATATAAGTCTACCATTGAATATCAAGAACACCTCAGAAATATGAAACTCACCTCAATCAACTACACTTCCAGAACAGATTGCTTTCCATCTCATGTTGGCCTTCCTTTGCTTATTCTTTTAGCTCATCCAACTAAGGAGGAAAGGTTTGCAAGCTGGTTTATGTATTTAACCAACTTAAGGTTGGAGTTTAGTAGATCAAACATGGCAGAGAAATGGAAGAAACAGAGAAATGGCTCTCGTGAAAAAGCTGGAGTTGGCTAACTCTGTTATCCTCAATTGTTTCTTCTTTTATAGCTGTGCCATCCAATCAGAATTCACTACTTGGTCCTATCTCATTTCCAGCATTTATTTCACTTCTATCATGCAATTAATGCATGAAGAAAAACTGCACTTACATTGGCGAGAAAGTCTTCCTTCCACACACATCTTCTGCTTCTTATTGACTTTGTTTTACTTCTCAACCAATAAGGTTAATTCCTTACTGACTTCAACATCTTCTCCATTAATTGTCTTCAACCGTACGACTTACAAGTCAATTTTGGCAGAAATGGTCATGTGCTGATTCCAGTTCGTCTAGTCAACCAGAAACCTCAGCTCGCCCCACTTACTATCATATAACTCACTCATCCATATGGGCGATTACATGTCCTCGCCCATTCGGGCGATCATCTACTCAAGAGACATGGTGAACTCACCTATTCGCCCTTGCTACCATTCAACTCGCCATCACCATTGGCAATCTGCTCGCCCATTGGCGAACATCCTTTCTGACTCACTCATTGGCGAGCTATTATGTATACTCGCCCATCATTATTTCACCATAGTTGTTCCATTCACTACTCAATTTAAGGAGCTTTTCACCCAAGTGGAAATCAATACTTCTTATTTATTTCATTTCCATTATCACTTTTATGAAATTAGACTCTACAGTAGTGTAGAATCGGATCTTACATTTTCTCCCCACCTTAAGAAATTTGGTCCTCCAAATTTCAACCAGGTCTATTAGTGTGAAAGCTGTGTATATTTCTTACACATAAGGCATTCTAATTCTCAAGTAGCCTCATACTCCCAGAGCATCATTCAAAGAATAAATCTTAAATCATAACACTTTATCACTACACTTTATTCTTCCTATCCAAAATCTGTACCGATTTCTCAACGTAATTCCTGTTCTCTCTAATTTCTAGGACTCATGTCGAATCACGTGAGAAGGATATGGATAGTACTTTCTCATTATTGAGACATGGAACACATTGTGCACTCATGACAACACGGGAAGTAGTGCACATCTTTCACATGATCTAAGATCTTCAACGATCCAATGCATCGAGAACTCAATTTCCCTCTCATTATGCATCCCAATGGTAACACCTTAATATACATAACCTCTTGTATATCTCAAGAAGTCTGTTCAACCAAGTCGAAAATAATTTTTGGTCTCCCATTTCGCATGCTATCGTGGATTATATCATCTGCTAAATAATTCCTTTCAAATGCTATGCCTATACTCTCTTGTGGCCAATATCATCAACAAACTCTGCCAGGGTAGAGGATTATCCCAGGAGCCTATAAAATCAACCGCACATGCTCACACCATATCCTCGAGCGTCCATATCATACGCTCGGACTGTCTCTCAGTCTGCAGATAAACTGCGGTGCGAAACTCAATTGGGATCCCATAACTTCCTGTAATCTCTCTCAACACTGAGATACGAAGCGGGACTCCCTATCAAGTATAATGCTCACTAGAATACTGTAAATCTCACCATTTCTCTGACATATAATCCGACCAAGGCATTAATTAGCTCAACAAATTCTATAATCAAGGAATGAGCAGACTTACTCAATATATCCATAACTATCCAGATAGCATTTTACTCTTTTCAATTTTCACTGAGTATAGGAAGTACCTCTAATATAGGTATTTTTCTTCCTTATCACCTTCTCAACTTTTATTTATTCTCGTCTCCAATATGAGACCACGAATATCTTTTTATATTCCTCATTGTCTCTAAGAGTACTGCCCGTATCTTCAGGCCATCAATAATCATCCCTTTGGCGCTCTCCCGCGCTCTAGGATTATTCTCTCAAGTGTGTTGGCGACCACCTAGTTCGCCCACATCTCACAACATGTTATCCGGTGTTGAGCGATCGCCCCACTCGTGGGTCGCCCATCCCGAATTTTCTCAAGGTCCTGAAGAATCTCGGGCGTCTTCTCTCAAAACCAATTTAGACTCCCTCAAGTCTTTTATCATCCTTGAGAGTTAGTAACTCATCTATACTATTTATCACTTATCATCTCATTCAGTGCTAGTCGATTATAATTTGGTGACTATCATTTAGATAATTTTAATCATTCGTATGTAATTGTCCCAGTAGTCTCTAAAATACCACGCACTCGCTCTCAATATATCCTGGAGCGTCCACACAATGCGCTCGGATATCTATATCAATCTGAGGCGGTGCTAACAGCAAAAATTTGGAATCCCAAAGCCTCTTGCTATTCTCTCAAAGCATATGGCGAATCAGGGATCCCTATCACAAGTACCCACTCACTGGAACTTCACATACGTTCTCTCTGTTTCACCAATATATATCAACTAAGGCACTAATTACATCCCGAAACCTGATGATGAAGAAGTGAAATAATTTGGTTACTCAATCCATAATCACTTCTATAACATCATGGTTCTTTCGGATTCTTCACCACCTCACAGTGATTGTTTCATGATTAATCTACGACTGCTTTTCTTTTGCAGACCTTAATATTATACACTGATTACGTCTCAGGTAATCATTTTCCCCTCGATCACTTCTCTTATCTCAAGTGATCATTCTATCTCTTATTCTCCTAGTACATGTAATGTCACTACTTGGAGAATATACTTTTCCTTACATCAATTTCTGAAATTTAAATTTATTATCATTCAGATTTCATCACCACTTTACTTATACAATTTCACATTCCTAATATGTACATATATACACATATGTATATCCTTTTTCAGGATTAGCAGTACTTCTTGTATCTGCTCCTCTGAGTATGACAATTTCATCTTTTTAATTCTGGCTTGTCATTAATTCCAGCCATAACTACATAATGATCAGAGGAAATCACATTTATTCATATACTTGGGAACTATCTCATAACTTGTGTTCCCTAGTCATCATATGACTTGTCTTCTCAAGACAATTTCATTCTTTTACATTCATCACCACAATTATTTTCCCACTTAATATAATACTTTACTGTTACTATCTCGTAACCATTTCGAATACTATATTCATACATACCCATTCACTTCTACTTTCTCCCAATTAAGTATTGGATCAATAAGATAGCAAATTCCACAAACTCTTCAACAATTCGTTTGTGCTATATGGGTAAAACTCATAAATTTTATACCCCAATAAGCATACTTTAACCTCACTTAAGTAGTAAAATCTTTTACTCAGACAATTTTAATGTCTGTTTAATCAATTGAGACCTCACGTCTCTAATATATATATATTTCAATTAGAAACCAATAGTCACTAACTTAACAATAAGGTTTTCCATACCTTATTCAATGATATTGTTGATATCAATATACATGTTTATTCTCTTTAAAATCATCCTAGTTGGCTCTAGGCACACAAATAGGAAGGATACTACAGTCGGCTAGGGATCCAGATAGAATATGATAGGTATTTTAGAATACCATACTTGTTCTGGAACCTAGAAGCAACTGTAGAGAGTACTAATCCCATTGTTTTCAAAACGATATAATTTTCGTTTTCACCAGTTATAACAAACCAGTTTAGTTCTTTACTCATCAATCTCTCGAGTAATTTCTCAAGCTCTACTGATTCACTGGTAAGAGCTTACAAACAGATTCCTATTTCAATTCACCAACCTCTAAGCTTGTCAACTAGATCTCGATGCCAACTTTATCATTTGGCAACTACGAGACCTTTCATTTTCTTGGCGATTACAGCTATTGTTCTGTTCGCCATATTGCTTTAATTCATGTCATATCGTTGGCGATCGCTCTTCTCGCCACTTTGCTAGGATTCATACCACAATTTGTTGATCAGATTACTCCATACTCTTTGGGTGATCATCACTAAAAGTATTTGGGCGGTCAGGATTCTCGCCCACTTTAGTAATTCATGTTATATTGGCGGACTCATTTAAGTCCTCGTCATCATCTAACTCGCCCACATCATGGCGATCATGCATTTGCACGCTCAGGGAGCTATCCCAATGTAGTTCTTGCCCATCGAGTATTTCTCATAAATCTCATAATATCACGGTTCTATGGATATCGTAGCGGACCAGCCCAACCGGCCATGGCAATCCCCTTTTTGGGCCCATCGACAACGATTGCTGTGACAACGCTACTCATCCATACTATCCTCTTTGGCGATCACCTTGATGCCTGGTTCTTCCAACTGTGCTCGAGTTCGCCCATCTTAAAGTTTTCTTTCTCATCCACAGACTCAAACACTTGACTTCCTCAAATGTCAAGTCACTACTAATATCCATTCTCCTAAAACATAAGGAGTATATATAACCAGTATTATCATAATCGATTTTACATCATTTCTCACACAATTCACCTTTTTAAATCTAGACCCCAAAATCCACAAAATAGCCGACTATCTCGCGACCTCTCATAGCTTGTACTCTGGGTCGCCTTACTTATCAATATATCAGTGGTGTCTACAGTAGAAATCATCCTTTATACCATCAAATACTCATACCATTTCACCATCAAACTATTTTAAATCAATTTTGTCTTTTATTTTATGTCTCAGATTAAACATTTCAATATAGGGTATATTCATAAATTCCCCTTTAATTCTCTCTCATCAATATAACTCCAAACACGCGATCTTAGGGCTTATATGCTAATATTATCCCTTTTTCATCGCAATATCATTGTAGACACCTAATTTTGTCTGGAATTGTAAATATATTTGGATTGAATCTCTTTCAGTCTTAGTAATTTGAGATTGAAATTTGCTTAATCGTGAGCTTGAATTAATTTGTCAAAAACAGACTTTGAGTAAACTCGTGTTTGAGATTAATTAGTTCAAGTATCGTGAAAATCGAATTTTATCTATCGAGTTCAACTCCAAATTTGTTTTAAATAACCGGGCCTTTTTCCTTGATTTGTTATTATTAATTTTGGGCTTTGCTAAAGCCCAAAATTTCATGAGCTCAAATTAGTTGGCCCATCTTTTCATATTTTTTTTTGGATTAACATTAAAAAAAATGGCAGCGCCTGTGTCGATGGGAGACTGCCAACCTTACAGCCACCCTAAGCCGCTCTGCCATCTCCAGCAATTCAGATTGAAAGTCTTCTACAAATTAATTCTCTGAGATTTTACTCTGTTTTTATTAACTAAATACACCCCGAAAGCTGCTCGAGGAGAGGAAGAAATAGGGAAGAACACCGGTTTCAGAAAAACCATGGCCTAAAAATTCTACAGACCGTCTGCTTTAGCCATGGTCTTCACGCAAGAGCCACCATTTTCAAACCAATTTCCATCAATATTAAAGAGGATCCAGATTTTCCGAAGATCATCTGCCAAAAAATGGATTATAATCCCTGGATCTAATGGATTTTATCTGTCTTCTTCAACATCCAACACCTATTTAAAGGACTAGAAAACACAGAAAAAAAGTGGAGACAGTGAAGAGAGACAGAGACAGAGGGAAAAACAGAGAAACATAGAAAGGCAGATAAAAATAGTGACAGTGAGATAAGAGACGGAAACAGAGAGGGAACTTTTCCACACCCAAAATAAAACCATACTCAATAGCACAGATAAAAAAAAAGCCCAATTTCAGTTCCCAAATCTAAGTCAAAATCACAAATCACAAGAGGTGTTCAACGAAATAAAAAAACAAAGAAGACAGTAGCTATCGGAAGCAAACAGAACTGGAGATAGAGGCGGCGAAATAGCTTGGATGTGGTGATGCGTAGTGATTGGCCGGTGGCTGACCTGCGAAAAAGGAGAGGCCCGATTAGCAAAAGAAAAACGAAAGAGGAAAGGGAATAAATCTTACCCGAACAGAGCACTACTGTAAGTATGCTCTCCCTGTACATCGCCAATTGCCTTTCTTTTCTTTTGTTTTAAATATGCCATTTGTGGTATATATTTATTGGCTGCACTTAAATTATGGGTTTTGGGTACTTACATTTGTTGGGTAAAAGCTAGAGATGGGCTTAACTCATATGGGATATGTTTATTTGTTTTCATTTGGGCTTATCATGTATTGTTATTTGTTTAAGTTGGGCTTATCATATATGGTGATTTGTTTTCATTTTTTTTAAGTTAGGCTTTATCATGTATTATGACTTTTTTTTATTCATGTTTTCCTATACGTGGGCTTATTAAATATTGATTTTTTTTTAACTCTTGGTTCTAAAAAAACAATTTTGGCACTTGAAATATGGGTAAACATTCCATTTTTAGGCCCCCTAGAAGTAATTCAATTTAAGAAATATTAGCTTAAAATTTGATAGCAAGAATAAATTTATAAATAAAACATAAATATGTAATAAAAAAAGGGGTTTTCAAAAAAAATTGTAAAAGAAAATCTATGAATAATAATAATAATAATAATAATAATAATAATAATAATAATAATAATAATAATAATATACAATGTTTTAAAGCCTTAAAGTGAAAGATAAGTGTGTTTCAAATTTGATCAAAGTGTTGAAGAATTTGGAACAAAATTAATAAACTAAAAGTCTCTACCCATCTTAAAAAAATAAATAAAAGAAAACATCCGATCAAAGTGTTGAAGGGTGTAGAAATATTTTCACTATATTTCTACTTATAAATATTAGATAAAACGTTCATAAATTAGTTCAATTAAAATAATAAAAATGAATTAAAAGGACAATAATGATGAATAAAAAAAAAACTTGCTTTGAACATAATTTGATTTGCAAGAGGTTCATGTATAGTAGATTAAAAATAAATCTTTAATTAAAAAATGATTTCCCAAATTTCACCAAAGTGTTGGAAAATTTGGAACAAAAATTAACAACTTTAATCTTTACATTCGATCAAAGTGTTGGAGGATGTAAAAAAAAAAATTTCTCTAAAACTTATAAAGATTAAATAAAAATATAGTGAATTAGTCTAACTCAAAATTAAAGAAAGCGACAATAATGAATAATCCTTAAATATAAATTTTCTTCGATAATTATAGTAAATGAAACTCTGACTAGAATAAAATTTACAAGTGTGTGATATTTAGAAAATTCTAGGTATAAAGACATCCCTTTTAAATTTGACCAAAGCGTTGGAAAATTTGGATGAATAATTTTAATATCAAATAACAATAAAAAATTTGAAATTTAATAGTCAATTTTAATTAAATCCTTTTATAAAACATTTAATTAATCCGATGACGGAGCCTCTTTAAAAAAACGAGTGTGTTTCCTTAAATACTCTTGAGGTGAGAAAATTTTCTTAGGTACTCGATCAAAGTGTTGGAGGGTACTTTACGAAATTTTTCAATATTTAAATAATTTAAAAAAATACAAAATAAATTAGTTAGAAATTATGAAGATAAATTTTAATAAAATAAAAAAAATCCGACGACGAAGCCTCTTCACGAGGATGAGTGTATCCTGTGAATACTCTTGAGGTGAAAATATTTCCTTATGTATTCGATGAAAGTGTTGGAGAAACATTAAGGAAATCTTAAATATTTAAATAAATTAATAATCCAATAGCAAATTATGCAAAATTAATAAATTAAAATTAAATGATAAAATTTAACTAATTTTTTACAAAACATTCAATTAAACCGACGACGGAGCCTCTTCACAAGGATGAGTGTGTTCTGTGAATACTCTTGAGGTAACAAATTTTCCTTGGGAATTCGATCAAAGTGTTGAAGAATATCCTAAAGAAAATGACAAATTAAATGATAAAAAGAAAATTTTAGCTAAGAATAAAAGACCATTTAAATTAAGATTGCTAAAGATAAAACATGATTAATTGGTACCGTCCATTGGATGGGCGTTGTGGGGGTGCTAATACCTTCCTCACACGTAACTGTACTCCTGAACCTAAATTTTGGAACGTAGATCAGTGTACTTATTCTTAGTTTTGAATAGGTGGCCAATCACACCTAAGTTAAAATTGATTGGTGACGACTCCATAACTTTACGTCTAGCGATTAGATCCCCGGATAAAAATCGTTATGACAGCTTGGCGACTCCACTGGGGAATTTGAGAGTCGAACCATTAATAAATCGTGTGATATTTTAAATCTTAGTTTAATGGTCTTAATTGGTGTTTAAATTTTCTTTAAGTTCAAAATAATGTTGTTTGCTTTTGAATTTTATTAATTATGTTTTTTTACTTGATATATTATCATTCGTAAATTGTTAGGGCATCTAAGATGAGGGTTATATGTTGGTATGTTCCTTCACACACACAACACGTGCATTTGCATGCATAAGCTCTAAGTCCCGAGCTCTGTCCTCTTTAGGAGGGAGTGAGTAGCTACATTCTCGTGAGGTAGTAACCTCCGCATGGACTAGCGAATAACTCCCACTCAAATTGAACCCTTTCCGTTTGAGCCTGATGGGCGAGGATCGGGGTGCCTTACTAGTCCTATGTGGACGTCAGTGAGGAACAATTTGGGAACCTATTAGCCAAATGATAAAACCTGAACCATGCATATAAAAAACCTAAGGTACCGACCTTAAGTTAGAATTATGCCAAAACCTTTAAGAACCTGAAGTTAGAAACACATGAAGGAGATTGGTATTCGCATGTATGGGTGTTCATTTTCTTTTTGAAAATAATATATTCATATACTTTACATACTTTAATTCATTTCATATGCACTCATGTTAATAGATATTGTCACGGGAAGTAATTGCTGCATGGCTAACTCTACATCCATGGAAAGTCAACCATCTCTTGAGTCCCTAGAGGAACCCTGCATTAGTCTGAAAACTAGATCAGAAATAGCTCAGCATAAGAATGGAGACTGTCTGCCAGCAAATTACATGTCTACTCTCCCAGAAAAAGTCTACCTCGACCTCAAGCAGAACAATTTAGAAGACTTGGCAAATATCTGGAAACAATGGGATTACCCAAAGAGGGAAACTTTCCAAAGGAAATATGGGCACCTAGCACTCCTCTTGCTAGTGGTCATTGATAGCCAGCTCCTCAAAGCCATGACACAGTTCTGGGACCCTTCTTATAGGTGCTTTGTCCTTAATGAAGTGGACATGGTACCAAAAATAGAGGAGTACTCTGCATTGCTTTGCTTTAATATCTCAAAGACGAATCAAGATAAAGTTTACTGGAAAAACAAGAAGACCGGCTACCGTAAAAAGCTTGCCATGATGATGGGATTAGAGGTACAAGTCATTGATGCTCAAATCAGAACTAAAGGTGAAAATACTTCTTTTCCTTGGACTTTTTTACGGGATTTCATCTGCAAGCATCTTAATGATGACCAGGGTATGAGATTGTTTGCCTTAGCCCTTTATGGTATGGTGGTATTCCCAAAGGTCATAGGTAGCATTGATGTCGCTATAGTAGACTTCTTTGAGCAAGTCGAACATAATGTCAATCCTACTCCAGCAATCTTAGCTGAAACTATCATATCCTTAAGTTTTTGTCGGCGAAAAAGAGAAGGACGCTTCATTGGATGTGCACAACTATTAACTATTTGGGCAAAAAGTCATTTTGAATGCAACGGGGGCAAGTTCTGCAAGCCGTTCATGTCTTTTCGGGTCCCTATTAAGGAGTTTTGTGAGAATAGTTGGCCTCAGCAAAAAACTAGAGACGAGTGGGTGCCATTCTTCAGAAGCCTCACTAGCAGTGAATTAATATGGAGAGCTCTTTGGATGCTGTTTGATTCAGTGTTATATAGTTGTGGAGATGAATTCTGGGTGCCTCTCTTGGGCTTATGGGGAGCAGTTAGCTACTCTCCTATCATGGTGAGGCGTCAGTTTGGATATGAGCAGTTTGTCCCAGCAACCTTCGGCCTTAACAAAATAGAGTTCTCATACACAGAGGCCGATGCATCAATGAAGACTGCAAAAGCTATTCAAACATGGAAGCATACCAATAGGTTGGATGGAGGGAGGCGTACTGATATTTCATCCCCAGAATACTTCGTGTGGCATGCGAGGCGAGGAAAGGATGTGGTCATTCCTCAAGTGAGCTATAGTAGACTTCTTTGAGGAGTACTCTGCATTGCTTTGCTTTAATATCTCAAAGACGAATCAAGATAAAGTTTACTGGAAAAACAAGAAGACCGGCTACCGTAAAAAGCTTGCCATGATGATGGGATTAGAGGTACAAGTCATTGATGCTCAAATCAGAACTAAAGGTGAAAATACTTCTTTTCCTTGGACTTTTTTACGGGATTTCATCTGCAAGCATCTTAATGATGACCAGGGTATGAGATTGTTTGCCTTAGCCCTTTATGGTATGGTGGTATTCCCAAAGGTCATAGGTAGCATTGATGTCGCTATAGTAGACTTCTTTGAGCAAGTCGAACATAATGTCAATCCTACTCCAGCAATCTTAGCTGAAACTATCATATCCTTAAGTTTTTGTCGGCGAAAAAGAGAAGGACGCTTCATTGGATGTGCACAACTATTAACTATTTGGGCAAAAAGTCATTTTGAATGCAACGGGGGCAAGTTCTGCAAGCCGTTCATGTCTTTTCGGGTCCCTATTAAGGAGTTTTGTGAGAATAGTTGGCCTCAGCAAAAAACTAGAGACGAGTGGGTGCCATTCTTCAGAAGCCTCACTAGCAGTGAATTAATATGGAGAGCTCTTTGGATGCTGTTTGATTCAGTGTTATATAGTTGTGGAGATGAATTCTGGGTGCCTCTCTTGGGCTTATGGGGAGCAGTTAGCTACTCTCCTATCATGGTGAGGCGTCAGTTTGGATATGAGCAGTTTGTCCCAGCAACCTTCGGCCTTAACAAAATAGAGTTCTCATACACAGAGGCCGATGCATCAATGAAGACTGCAAAAGCTATTCAAACATGGAAGCATACCAATAGGTTGGATGGAGGGAGGCGTACTGATATTTCATCCCCAGAATACTTCGTGTGGCATGCGAGGCGAGGAAAGGATGTGGTCATTCCTCAAGTGAGCATACCTACTTGTCCTACGAAACCAGTGTTTCAAGATCCAGTAATAGAGATAGAAAGGGCGAAGCGAAAACTTCAGGAAGAGAAAAACAAGCTGGAATGTGAAAACAAAAGACTCAAGCATGAGATGCAAAGTAATTCAGAGCATTGGAGCAAGAGGATCCAAGAAGAGCGCAATGAATGGAGGACACTATTAAAGGATATGAATAGTACAATCTCATTCACCACTGCTGAATTGGGTCGTATACAAAGGGAAAATGAACAACTCCAAGCAAAGAGTCAAAACAATCTTGAGTACAAGCAACTTGAAAGTGAAAGGGACCATATGCAAGCGCAAATAAAAACGATGGGAAAAACGCTATCAGAATATCAAAGCCATGTCATAGCACTCCAAGAAGAAGTTGACGACCTGCGAGTCTTGGCTGATGAACGCGAGGAATGGATACGTGCTCATTTTTTGCAACAACAGCATCTGAAGCATTTATTTGAGCAAATTAGCATGGCTGCCAGAAAAGCTGAGGAAATGGAGGAAAGGGTGCGAAAGCTAAAGCCAAGAGTAAGTCCAATTACTGAGCATGGTCATCGTTTGTCAGAATTCCTAGATGAAGCACAAGACCATTATCTGCAGGTTATGAGCTTCTTGAGGAAACCAAGGGCTTAGAGATTAGACTTTTCATGGATGTAG
The DNA here is from genome assembly GCA_032173925.1 of Heritiera fomes. Classification (NCBI taxonomy): domain Eukaryota; kingdom Viridiplantae; phylum Streptophyta; class Magnoliopsida; order Malvales; family Malvaceae; genus Heritiera; species Heritiera fomes. Next base: position 136,030 of record JAPDPM010000005.1, on the reverse strand, counting down.
TTTGGACTTTTGTTGTAAAATAACTTCTAAAGTCTAATAAAAGAACCTTTTGTTAGTTATGTGGCAAATACTTCCCCATTTCATTCATTCATACATTCTTTAGTAAAACATTAGCATGCATAAATGACTTTGTTTAAAAATAAAATAAAATAAACATGCCCTAATTCCAGAAGTTTTGGGTAATAAAGGTGTAAAGATAGCTCAACCAGCAAGAATTGCTATTCATCCATACAACACTCGTCTACAATCTAGGAATATGGAAAACGAACAACAAATGAGGATAGACAGAATGGAGAAAGCACAAGAAGAAATGAGAGGGAAAATAGTTGAGATGCAAGAAGATATGAAGAAACAAATGGTTGAAATGATGGAATTAATGAGAGGGATGACCAAAGGCAAAAATGTGGAGGAAACTTCTACAGCTAGAGAAGATGTGCATAATCAAGGAAATGGGCAAGCGGAGCCATTGTACCCTCCAGGATTTACCCCAACACATGTTCAACCTGGCCAAGAAGGCTACCAACGAGTGATGCCGCCCCAGTGTGGTCGACCTTATGCTTTTAGTGGGATAAACCCACCAATGGGCCAATCTAATCAAGGGCAACTGGGATCAGGCCCTGGAGGCAATCCTACAGATGGTCGACCTTATGCTTTTATTGGGGTAAACCCACCAATGGGCCAATCTAATCAATGGCAACTGGGATCAGGCCCTGGAGGCAATTCTGCAGATCCTATTTTTGTTCCAAATCTTGATGACCCTAATGAACAAGAAAAATTGAGAAAGGCAATCCCCGAAGTTGGTTCTGGAGTGGGGATAGAACATAAATATGACCTCATAGAAGAAAGGCTTAGAGCAGTAGAAGGAAAGGACACATTTGGTAGAATTGATGCAGGAGAACTCAGCCTAGTGTCTGACCTAGTGTTCCCCCCAAAATTTAAGACTCCTGACTTTGAAAAGTATGGTGGAACAACATGTCCATCAGCTCACATCACAATGTTTGTTCGAAAGATGACGGGGTATACTCACAATGATAAGTTGTTGATCCATTGTTTTCAGGACAGCCTTACTGGATCCGCTGCAAGGTGGTATGTCCAGTTAGACGGGAACCATATACATTCATGGAAAGATCTCGCTAGGGCATTTATGGCTCAGTATCAGCATGTGGTGGATACAGCTCCCGATAGGATAACACTCCAAAATATGGAAAAGAAAGCCAATGAACCTTTCAAAGAATACGCCCGGCGATGGAGAGATGTAGCTTCTTAAGTGCAACCACCTATTACTGAAAAGGAGACAACTATGTTGTTTATTAGTACCCTCCGGGAACCCTATTATGGTAAGTTGATTGGAAGTGCCACAAAAAGTTTTGCTGACATGGTAATCTCTGGGAAATGATTGAAAATGCCATAAAGAATGGTAAGATAGAGGTACCCGATAGTGGAGTATCCAAGAAGGGAGCAACATTCAAAAGAAAAGAAGGTGATGTCCACGCTATGACTGTTGGAGGCCGACCGCCTAGAAACCCTACCCCCTATTCTCCTTACCCGATTTATCCACCTTATTACCCACCTGCAAACAATGTCACAGTAGGATCATACCCATACCAAACAACTTCAAGACCAACATATACCCCCAATTATCAGCCGAGAACTTCCAATTCACCAATCACATCCACATTAGCTCAACGACCTCCACCTGCCAACCCGCTAGATGACAATCAAAGAAGGCAAAAATTCAGTCGAGATAGGCAACATTTTGATCCAATCCCTATGACCTACACAGACCTTTTACCTCAATTAATCGAAAACCACTTCCTTGCACCAGTTTATATAGAACCTCTTAAACCTCCCTACCCTGCGTGGTATGATTCAAATGCCCACTGTTATTATCACTACGGGATTCCAGGTCATTCAACAGAAAATTGCACTGCTTTGAAACACAAAGTTCAAACTCTTATTAAGGCAGGAATATTGAATTTTGGGAAGAAGGGAGAACCAAGTGTAAGCAAAAACCCACTCCCCGATCATGAGAAGGGTAAAGTAAATGCCATAGTTGAAGAAAAGGATTGTTTGGTCAAGAAAAACATTTATGAGGTTAAAACGCCAATGAAGGTGGTGTTCGACGCGATGGTCAAGACAAAACTAATCCAGGTAGATAATGAAAAGATGCCTAAACAGGGAAAGTTTTGTGAGTTCCATAAGAATGTGGGGCATGAAATCCAGAATTGTCAAGAGTTTCGCCAAAAGGTGCAAGGCTTGATGGATGAGGGTATTGCAGAATTTTACGAAGAAGTGGAAATAGAATCAGTCAATGTCATCGGAAAAGAAACAGGTCCCGTTCGGTGGAAACCATTGACTATCTATTATAAGGATAAGAATGAGCCTATAATTGATTCCAAGCCTAAATTTCAACTGCCAAAGATAAACATTGAGGTTCCAAGTCCTTTTCCATACAAGAATAGTCAGGCAGTCCCATGGAACTACAATTGCAATATCGCCACTCAAGGGTCAGTTAGTATCCCTTTGGCCAGCACAATAAACACTACAGCTGCAGTGGATATAACAGGCACAGGAGGAATTACCCGAAGCGGGAGATGTTACACACCTGAAATGTTGAAGACAATTCAAAAAGGAAAGGCTAAAGAGGGAGAAGATGAAGAAAGTAATAGAGAAATCCCTTTCGAGGGTGAAGAAAAAGAACTTCGAGAGCAACAAAGCAAACCAGTGTCTGAAAAAGAAGCTTCAGAGTTCTTGAAATTCATCAAGCACAGTGAGTTCAACATAGTAGATCAGTTGAATCGTACACCAGCGCGCATCACTCTGCTTTCTCTATTACTGAATTCAGAACCCCACCGAAAAGCTCTTCTACGAGTGCTCAATCAAGCATATGTACCCCATGATGTGTCAGTAGAAAAGATAGATCGACTTGTTGGAAATATCGTGGCAGACAATTTTATATCCTTCAGTGATGATGAGATCCCGCCTGATGGAAGAGGCAGTTACAAAGCCTTGCATATTACTACCACTTGCAAAGACTACATCCTACCTAGAGTCCTAATCGACAATGGCTCAGCTCTAAATGTTATGCCTCTAAGAACTCTGTCAAAATTACCTGTGGATGAGTCGCACATGAGGAAAAGTCATATGGTAGTAAAAGCATTCGATGGTACACGTCGAGAAGTAACAGGGACTATAGAAATTCCAATTCAAATTGGCCCCAGTGTCTACAATATGGAATTTCAAGTCATAGACATTAACCCTGCATATAATTGCCTCCTTGGGCGTCCATGGATACATTCAGTTGGAGCAGTCCCCTCGACTTTACACCAAATAGTCAAATTTATAATAGATGGAAAAGTGGTAGGTGTAGTTGGAGAAGAAGATATGATTGCTACAGTTTCCTCCACTGCCCCATATATCGAGGTGAATGAGAATGCACCAGAATGTTCTTTCAGGTCCTTGGAATTTGTAAATGCTACATACATAGGAGAAGGATCTAAGATACCAATGCCACAGTTGTCCAGCGCCACAATGTCGGGAATTCAACAGACTGTTGGGAAAGGGTGTTATGCTGGAGCAGGATTAGGCAAGAACTTGCGAGGGATAAAACGAGCTTTGATAGCAAAGGTGAAGGATGATAGATTTGGTCTTGGCTACAAGCCAACTGGGCTAGAGAGGAGAAAGTTTTTGGAAAAGAAAATGGAAAGAAGAATGGCTAGATTAAAAGGGGTCGATGAGGAAAATGAGCCGATTGTGTTTCCTCCTCTAGAGGATGTCTTTCATTTTGTGGGATACATTTATCCAGACCTAGTAAAGGCTAACAAGGATGAGCTTGTTAAGGTGTTCGAGAATTTGTCTATCCAGATGGTAAACACAGATAACGAAGAGGCCCCAAGAAGTTCATAAGTGCGCCCTTGCCCGCCAGGCTTTCAGCTGAGGAATTGGCATTACATCGATCTTCCTGTTATCACTAAATCTCTGCCAAAGTAATTCAATAAGTAAAACCTGATCACCCCTGCCCAAGGGTATCAAGGTCTCTTATGTAGGGCCATTTCTATTTCAATAAAATCTGGCCTTTTGTCATACCTCTTTCCATGTGAATTCTTTTATTTTCATCTTTTCTGCCCATGCATATTCGAGTCCATCTACATTTTGCCAACTTTTGCCCCATATGCAGGTACCCAAACAATGAATATGAAGGCCATTGTGATGATATTCCGAAAGCTGATTTTGAAAGAACTGTTTGTGCTGGTGAATTTAATGAAGAAGAGGGTATTGATGATGATACATTGCCTCCTGAACTTACAAGACTGGTGGAACAAGAAGAAAAGCAAATTATACCCCATCAAGAACCTATTGAGACTTTAAATTTGGGGAGTGACAAAGTAAGAAAAGAGGATAAAATCGGCACATTTCTATCATCGTCCATAAGGAAAGAGCTGATAAGCTTACTCCATGAGTATGCCGATGTGTTCGCATGGTCATATCAGGACATGCCGGGTCTGAATTCTGATATTGTGGTTCATAAGCTACCAGTAAGACCAGAATGCAGGCCAATTCAGCAAAAGTTGAGGAGAATGAAGCCTGAAATGTTGCTAAAAATCAAAGAAGAAGTCAAGAAACAGTTTGATGCGGGATTCTTAGAGGTGGCAAAATATCCTGAATGGGTAGCAAACATTGTTCCAGTTCCTAAAAAAGATGGAAAGGTGCGAATGTGTGTGGATTATCGTGTTCTAAATAGGGCCAGTCTGAAAGACAATTTTCCCCTACCACATATTGATACCCTAGTCGACAACACGGCTGGACATTCTTTATTTTCTTTTATGGATGGTTTCTCGGGTTATAATCCAATCAAAATGGCACCTGAAGATATGGAAAAGACCACTTTTGTGACTATGTGGGGAACATTTTGTTACAAGGTCATGCCATTTGGGTTGAAAAATGCTGGTGCAACTTACCAGAGAGCCATGGTAACCTTGTTTCACGACATGATGCATAAGGAGATAGAAGTCTATGTTGATGATATGATTGCAAAGTCCCAGAAAAAAGAAAATCATGTTGCTAACCTTAAAAGGTTATTTGAAAGGTTGAGAAAATTCCAACTTAAGCTCAACCCGGCCAAATGTACTTTCGGAGTGACATCAGGAAAGCTATTGTGATTTGTAGTCAGTGAGCGAGGTATAGAAGTGGATCCTGATAAGATACATGCCATCCAGAATTTATCACCACCTCGTACTCAAAAGGAAGTAAGAGGATTCTTAGGAAGATTGAATTACATCGCACGTTTCATCTCCCAACTCACTGCTAAGTGTGATCCAATCTTCAAACTCCTCCGAAAACGGGACCCAGGAGAATGGAATAACGAATGCCAAAAAGCATTTGATAAGGTTAAAGAGTACCTTTCGAATCCTCCGGTGTTGGTGCCACCTATGCTAGAGAGACCCCTCATCTTGTATGTAACAGTGCATGAAAATTCCATGGGATGTGTGCTAGGGCAACATGATGAAACTGGGAGAAAAGAGAGGGCTATCTACTATTTGAGCAAGAAGTTTGTTAGCTTTAAATTGCCATACATATTTTGAAATGACAAAAACTTAAGTGAGCTTTAATGTTTTAATTCATATTGTAAATTTGCCTTATCACACATGATTTTCTCAATACATTTTAAGTGATCATACCCAAACATTAAGACCATGATTTAATGATACATCCTTATTGGTCTTAATTCTTTATAAATGTTTTGAATATTTTAGAAAATCACTTAATGAATTTTTGGACAATGTTTTTATCAAAGAAAGTCATGAAAAACTCCCACAAAAGTGCCAATATGTTTTGGGTTGAATTAGGATCAAAGACCACATCATTTCTAACCCAAAAGTGCAGGAAAAACCCATTCTGGAGGAATGGGATCGATCCCCTAAGGAAAGGGATCGATCCCTTTTTGGCAGTGTGCTCCGGAAGGCCAAAATGAAGCATGGGATCGATCCCCTAAGGAAAGGGATCGATCCCTTTATGTCAGAAAGTCCCCAACGGCTATTTTCTGTGAAATACAACGGCTAGTTTCGGTTTTGGCTCCAACCAACGTCCACAAACCATCCAAGGGGCTATAAATAGAGGCTTAGAAGCTAAAGGAAGGAAGAGGAACAACCAAGCAACATCTTTCATCATCTTATTCATCTTCCTCAAGCCTCAACATCAATTCAAGAGATAAAGAGTCTTCATCTTCTATCATTCATCTATTTCTTGTATTGTTTAGCACAAACTTTGTATAAGCTTTTACTTGTGCTTAATCTCTGTAATCACTTGCCTATCTAGAGGCCTTCTTTGATTACTTCTCTTGTAAACCAATTCATTCCTTGTAAAAGGGGAGGTTTCTCTTTAGCCTTGAAAAAGAGGGAGGTTTCTCTTTAGCCTTAGAAAAAGAGGGAGGTTTCTCTTTAGCCTTAGAAAAAGAGGGAGGTTACTCTTGAGCCTAGAAAAAGAGAGAGGTTTCTCTTGATCCTTGAAAAGAGGGAGTGTAACAAATTCAAGTATAGTGAATTTGGGGAAAATCCTTGGGAGCGTCTCAAGGTAGAGGACGTAGGCAAGGTAGCCGAACCTCTATAAATCGATTGTGTAAATCTCTCTCTCCTTACTCTTTATTTACTTGCACTTATATTGTGTTTATTTCATTGAACTTGAATTGCATGCTTGTCTAGCCTAGAGAACTTAGAAAATATCAATATAGGCTAGAGAATTTAGAGAAACCGAAAAACGAGCTTAAGATTAGATAAAAACCGATTCACCCCCCCTCTCGGTATCGCCTATAAGAGCCAACAATTGGTATCAGAGCTTGGGCTCGAGATTAATTTAGACTAACCTCTATCGAGCAAAACGATCATAAATGGCTCTAGGTGATGATTTTGAGACTAGCTCACAAACTTTAGAAGAATATTCATTTGATGAGCTTCAAGATGCATTTAATGAGCTAAGTGATGAATATAAATCAATGCATGCAAAATATAACAAAAAGTTAAATAAATTTAGAAAAGAGAATGAAATTTTGATCAATACAAATGTTGAGTTGGAGGAGAAAATAAAAGATCTAGGCTCAAAGAATGATGAACTCACCAAGGTGAAATTAGAGCTAGAAAAGAAATTAGAAGATATTAAAGATAAATTGGCAAATCCTAGCTCTTTGACTATTGAGGATGAAAAGGAAAAACCTAGCTCTAGTGAATGCAATAATCATTCTTATGATGATTTACAAGATGCTTTTGATGAGCTAGCTAGTGAATTTGAATGCATGAACTCAAAATACAAGAAAATGATCACAAAATTAAAAATGGAAAATGATGAGCTATTGAATGCTAAGTTAGCATTTCAAAAGAAATTAGAGGAAGCTAATCTAGAAATAAATGAGTTGAATGAAAAGAATACAAATTTGCATAACTCATTTTCTAGGTTTTATATGGGTCAACAAAAGCTAGATCACATGTTAGAGACCCAAAGAGCTTTCTTTGACAAAGATGGGTTAGGCTATAATGCTAAACAAAAAGAAACTCATCTTAAGAATTTCCTAGTGAGCAAAAATACCATGCATGATCTATCTCTTACATGCTCACTATGCAATAGAATAGGACACTCTTCACAAGCATGCACATATAGAAAAACCACATTTAGAGGAAGAGTTGTTAGAAAAATGTGGGTGCCAAAGCATGCAATAAATAATGATGAATTATGCTTGAAATGGATCCCAAAAGGATCTAAAATTGTGAATACTAACTCTCATGGACCCAAGAAAGTTTGGGTACCAAAGCATGCTTGAATTTGTGTGTTGTAGGAGTGTTAGAGCATGGAGATACAAGATACAATGAAGTTTGAATGCTCAACACATCCTCATGGAGTTTGCTTGTGCCAATGAGAAAAAGGAAGAGCTTGGAAATCCATCCTTAGCTAGGTGACAACAATTTCTCAAAGAATGGCTAATGGTGGATCCAACACATCAAGGCAAAGCATTCTCTAGCAAAGGAGTTTTGTAAGTTTAATTCTTTACTCCTTAAAACTTTTATTTGATTATTTGTGATTTGATGAGAAATTTGGTTGATGATTCTTGATGCATTGTGAGTTGAATGATAGAACAAAAGGCATGATGAATGATTGTTGAATGTTTGATGAATAGTACTTGATACATTGAATGAAAAGCATGATTTGTGATTTTGAAATGATTTTTGATTTCCTGCATCTTGAGCAAGTTTGATATGTCTAGATAATATATTTGGTTGCTCAAAAGATGTCAAATATGTCATATATGCAAAATGCCTTGTCATGAGCCTTAATGAAGAATATGCATGTTGACAATCATGACATGTTGTTCACAAGTAGGATGATTTGATGTTATATGTGCTTAAAATCTATGTGAACAAGTTTGTTTTGGCATATTTGTGATTTCTAATGATTTGGTTTGGCCAAAGTATGCATAACTATCAAAATGACCTCCTTTGAGGCCAAAAATGCCTTTATTGTGTAAATTCTTCCAAAATTGCAAAATCTTTTGTAAAATGGTTTTTCATTCAGATTTTTCATTCATACAAGTCCAAAATCATGTTTTACAAATGTCTAAACCTTTACTTGGACTTAAATTACTCAAAAATGAAGTTTTGGCACCTCAAAGGTTGGATTTTCTGTCAAAAACTGCAGACACAGGATGAGGGATCGATCCCTTAGCAAGAAGGATCGATCCCCTTGAGCAGAATGCAGGAAATTTGCATTCTGGAATTAAGGGATCGATCCCCATCCCAAAGGGATCGATCCCCCCAGGCCAAAATGGCTATTCTGCACTTTTTTAACCGAATTTGAGAAGGATTTTTCACTTTCTTGATATCTTCTTTCTTCTCAAGTTAAAATTCATTGTTTTAACTTCTTTTTGATGATCTTTAATGTATGAAAATTCATTTTTCATTGATATCATGCCTCAACTTCATCAATTAATATCATTTCCAACAAATGGTATCACTTTCAACAATCTATATCATTTTTCTTGAACTCACAAGTGCAAAATCAGTTTTCTCATTGAAAATGGTCATGAATTGCATAAATCTTGAAATAATCTTGAAATATACTTTAAATGAATACTTAAACATAATTTTGAGATCTATTTCAATGCTTTATGGATATATTTGAGAATTTGATGAACTTGTGCATAATGAGTGTTTTTCATATCTTTTGTTCATCTTAGTCAAGCATGCTTATAGGATTATGTCTCTTGGCTTGACTTATCAATTCCACACTAGGTTTCATGATAATTTTACATCTAGTGGATTGATTTCAAATATAAATTCAACAATTGGTAATGGTCATTGGCCTATAATTTGTGATGGTAAATGGATCCTCAATGTTCAAATGCATGAAACTTTATCATCCTTGTACTTAAAGAACTAAGGTCTTAATGACAACACCAACATTCAAAGATAAATGCAAACTTGAACAAATTTAATATCCATGCATTTATTATTTGAATATTTCCTTGCTCATAATTAGTTAAGGACTTGAATTAGAAAATGAGCATAGGATTTGTGTGCTTGAAACCATGGAAGAAAATATGTTTGCTTGAATTCCTTGATGTTTTGAATCTTCCATATGGTATCAATTTGTGAATATGAATATGGATTAATCTTTTATGATTGTGTACATTTGATGATCTGTGTTGTGTTCTTGCATATTTAGAATGAGTATTTTCTTGACATGAACACACTACACATAGATATTGGATTCATGCAAAATGCCTAAGTTAACCATTAGTAACAATTGGTATTTAGATTGAAATAACAATTAGTATCATTGGAAACCATATTTTCAATAATTGGTAAGCCAAAACTAAATTACCAATTGGTTTGAGCTTTAAATTGACAATTCTTCTCATGCTTTTTAAGATTGAAATGACTAATAGAGAAGAATTCTCTTAGGATATTTTTGTATGAAACTCTTGTGTGCTAGAATTTGAAGTTAATTGCTATATGATTTAATTCTAGACACAATATTTCTTGAGAATGATTTATGAGCACATGCATATGATATGTTATATAATTTTAGCTCATAATCATGATGTATTACCATGCACCTTAGTCGGACCTTAGAGAACAATTGATATACTTAGGTGCTTGCTTAACTTCTTACCAATTGGAACCTTCTTGCAAAATTACTTATCAACAATTGGTATCCAAATTATTTATAAACAATTGGTATTGGATCATAAGTCATATTCATTGCATGAATATTTCATACTCTTTGAGAATATTGACTTATTTATTTGTGCTATAAGTCCCATGTACTAACATGTTTCTTGTTGGATGGAGCATTTTTATTTATTCTCACATAGCCATGATTTTAGGGGGAGCATATTTTTTATTATTTTTCCTTCTTTTTGCTATGACAAAAAGGGGGAGAGATAGAAAAAGGGAGAGATAGAAAAAGGGAGAGATAGACATAGAGAGAGATATTAAGGGGGAGAAATAGTTTAAAAATTCATTTTCAAAACCCATGCTTATATTAAGGGGGAGCTTTATAAAATCCTGCTTTATTTGAGGGGGAGTATTTTATCAAAGAATTTTCAAAGCAAATTTACATTAAGTTTTGTCATATCAAAAAGGGGGAGATTGTTAGCTTTAAATTGCCATACATATTTTGAAATGACAAAAACTTAAGTGAGCTTTAATGTTTTAATTCATATTGTAAATTTGCCTTATCACACATGATTTTCTCAATACATTTTAAGTGATCATACCCAAACATTAAGACCATGATTTAATGATACATCCTTATTGGTCTTAATTCTTTATAAATGTTTTGAATATTTTAGAAAATCACTTAATGAATTTTTGGACAATGTTTTTATCAAAGAAAGTCATGAAAAACTCCCACAAAAGTGCCAATATGTTTTGGGTTGAATTAGGATCAAAGACCACATCATTTCTAACCCAAAAGTGCAGGAAAAACCCATTCTGGAGGAATGGGATCGATCCCCTAAGGAAAGGGATCGATCCCTTTTTGGCAGTGTGCTCCGGAAGGCCAAAATGAAGCATGGGATCGATCCCCTAAGGAAAGGGATCGATCCCTTTATGTCAGAAAGTCCCCAACGGCTATTTTCTGTGAAATACAACGGCTAGTTTCGGTTTTGGCTCCAACCAACGTCCACAAACCATCCAAGGGGCTATAAATAGAGGCTTAGAAGCTAAAGGAAGGAAGAGGAACAACCAAGCAACATCTTTCATCATCTTATTCATCTTCCTCAAGCCTCAACATCAATTCAAGAGATAAAGAGTCTTCATCTTCTATCATTCATCTATTTCTTGTATTGTTTAGCACAAACTTTGTATAAGCTTTTACTTGTGCTTAATCTCTGTAATCACTTGCCTATCTAGAGGCCTTCTTTGATTACTTCTCTTGTAAACCAATTCATTCCTTGTAAAAGGGGAGGTTTCTCTTTAGCCTTGAAAAAGAGGGAGGTTTCTCTTTAGCCTTAGAAAAAGAGGGAGGTTTCTCTTTAGCCTTAGAAAAAGAGGGAGGTTACTCTTGAGCCTAGAAAAAGAGAGAGGTTTCTCTTGATCCTTGAAAAGAGGGAGTGTAACAAATTCAAGTATAGTGAATTTGGGGAAAATCCTTGGGAGCGTCTCAAGGTAGAGGACGTAGGCAAGGTAGCCGAACCTCTATAAATCGATTGTGTAAATCTCTCTCTCCTTACTCTTTATTTACTTGCACTTATATTGTGTTTATTTCATTGAACTTGAATTGCATGCTTGTCTAGCCTAGAGAACTTAGAAAATATCAATATAGGCTAGAGAATTTAGAGAAACCGAAAAACGAGCTTAAGATTAGATAAAAACCGATTCACCCCCCCTCTCGGTATCGCCTATAAGAGCCAACAAAGTTCACTGGCTATGAAGCCAGGTATTCTCCGTTGGAGAAGATGTGTTGCGCTTTGGCTTGGATAGCTCATAGACTAAGACAGTACATGCTTTATCATACTACATGGCTAATTTCAAAATTGGACCCTATTAAGTACATCTTCAAGAAACCTTCATTGTCCGGGAAGATAGCAAGGTGGCAAGTGTTGCTTTCTGAGTATGACATTGTTTATATGACTCAAAAGGCCATTAAAGGTAGTACAATTGCTGATTTCCTCGCAGATCAAGCTGAAAAAGAGTATGACCCAATGAATTTTGATTTCCCTGATGAAGATTTAACGGCCATATCACAAGAAAATGTTGAAGGTACCGCAGAAGGACTCGTTTGGAAAATGTACTTTGATGGGGCGTCTAATGCTTTGGGGCATGGTGTTGGGGCAGTTTTAGTATCCCTTGATGGAGATTGTTGTCCATTCACTGCAAAATTGGATTTTGACTGCACTAATAATATGGCAGAATACGAGGCTTGTATCATAGGGCTCCGAGCTGCAATCGACAAAGGTGTTAAAGTACTAGAAGTATATGGAGATTCAGCTTTGGTAATTTATCAATTGCGAGGTGAATGGGGAACAAGAGATTCGAAATTGGTGCAGTATTGTGAGTTTGTGACCGATCTAGTTAAACATTTCAAGAAATTTGTTTTAAGCATTTGCCTCGAGAAGAAAACCAAGTGGCTGATGCATTGGCTACTTTGGCTGCGATGTTCAAAGTAAATTCAGGTGCTAAAATTTGTCCCATCAAGATGAGCATACATGGATCACCAGCACATTGCTCAAATGTAGAAGAAGAGATAGATGGGAAACCATGGTATCATGATATATTGCAATACATAAAGCATCACCAGTATCCAGAAGGGGCATCAAAAAATGACAAAAGGACTTTGAGAAGAATGGCCATGGAATTCTTCTTGGATGGTGAAATTTTGTACAAAAAGGGGAAAGATCAAGTATTGCTAAGGTGTGTGGATGCCATAGAGGCCAAAAGAATACTCAAAGAAATTCACGAAGGGGTTTGTGGATCTCATGCAAATGGTCACATGATGGCTCGACAAATTATGAAGGCCGGATATTATTAGATGACAATGGAAAGTGATTGCATCAACTTTGCTCGAAGTTGTCATAAATGTCAAATATATGCCAGTAAGATAAATGCCCCTCCCACATCCTTACAGGTCATGACAACTCCTTGGCCATTTTCTACATAAGGAATGGATGTGATTGGACCAATTACCCCTAAAGCTTCAAATGGACACCGCTTCATTTTGGTAATGATTGATTACTTCACGAAATGGGTAGAAGTAGCATCTTATGCCAGTGTGACAAAGTCTGTAGTGTGCAAGTTTTTCAAGAAAGAGATAATTTGCCGGTATGGGCTACCAGAAAGGATCATTTCAGATAATGCTCTGAATTTCAATAATAAGTTGATTGCGGAAGCATGTGCCCAATTTCATATTAAGCATCACAATTCGGCACCTTATCGTCCAAAAATGAATGGAGCTGTCGAAGATGCAAATAAAAATCTCAAGAAGATCATTCAGAAGATGACAGATACATACAAAGATTGGCATGAGAAGTTGCCTTTTGCTCTGCACGCTTACCGTACATCAGTTCGCACATCCACAGGAGCCACCCCGTTTTCATTAGTGTATGGGATGGAGGCAGTTTTGCCTATTGACGTGGAAATTCCTTCTTTGCGTGTCCTTATGGAAGTTGAATTGGACGAAGCTGAATGGGTTCGAGCCCGGTATGAGCAATTGAACCTTATTGAGGAAAAAAGACTCAAAGCGCTATGTCATGGGCAATTGTATCAGAAGAGGATGATACGAGCACATGACAAGAAGGTTCGTCCTAGAAATTTTCGAGAAGGGGATTTGGTTTTGAAAAAGATTCTACCCAATATCCCTGACCCGAGGGGCAAATGGACTCCAAATTGGGAAGGCCCTTTTGTAGTAAGAAAAGCATTCTCAGGAGGAGCATTGATTTTGGCAGAAATGGACGGAAGAGACCTTCCCAATCCAATAAATGCTGATGCAGTAAAGAAGTATTATGCATAAAAAAACAAAAAGGAAACAACAAAACAAAAAAAAAAGTAAAAAAAAAAAGAGAGAAAAGAAAAAATAAGGAGGGGTTCAAGGCGAAAACCCAAAAAGGCGATTTGAACCCAAATGGGAGCGTTTAAGTTGAAAACCCGAAAAGGGCGACTTAGACAGAAAGCAATGGTGCATGAGGTTGGTAACCAAATATCTTACATGCTCATAAGCAAAGACAGGCAAAGTCCAGTCTGAGGTATTCTTTGAAGCTTAAAGCCATCAGCAAGACAATGAGGTCAAAAGAAGGTTTTTGGATTAATTCACAATGATCAGAATAATTATTGTAAGGGAATCCTCGTGTGGAACTTTGATCAACCATTTCATTATATTTGTTTAAATCGCCTTCCATTTGAATATGAACACATTCCTCTTTTGTTGTCTTAACTTAACACTCATCTTCATTTACCCATCTTTTGAAAGAAATTCACAATTGCAGTATGTCTCACAGCAAACAAAATCATAAAGGCATAAGAAGATCTACTTACTTTTCGAATTACTTATAAGAGATTTAATAATAACAGGAGTGAGATGTAAATGAGGCAAAGTATGATAGTACCAATGGAATAATTTAAGTGATGAGATCTAGTTGACATGATAAAGGATTGAGAGTGCATGAATGCAACTACAAGGATTAAGGTCGAAGGTTATCTTAATGGAATGATGAAAAGTAAAAGAAGGGAAAGAAAAAGGGGCATGAGATTGCGAAACTTTGAATTAAAATTCACATGCATGTCATCTCATAATAGGTGTTGCATCCCTTTAAGAAGCATACACATTTTACATACACATCCCCAAAAATTGTGCAATGCATTCTCATTAATCATTTGTGACTTTATCCCTATGGGAACATTTGCATCACGATAATGCAATATTGGGTAGGATTTGGTTTTTAGTGAATAATTAGCCAAACTTAGAAATACCTTTAACTAGGAAAAGGTTGAACTATGATTGATTAAGAACTTTCTGCGAACAGGCAGTTTATTTTCAAAGTCGTGAGCCTCTTAAAAAAGAGGAGCCCAGTTTATTTTCAAAAGTCGTGAGCCTCTCGAAAGAGAGGAGCCCAGTTTATTTTTCAAAAGTCGTGAGCCTCTTGAAAGAGAGGAGCTCTGTTTATTTTTCAAAGTCGTGAGCCTCTCGAAAGAGAGGAGCCCAGTTTATTTTTCAAAAGTCGTGAGCCTCTTGAAAGAGAGGAGCTCTGTTTATTTTTCAAAGTCGTGAGCCTCTTAAAAAAGAGGAGCCCAGTTTATTTTCAAAAGTCGTGAGCCTCTTAAAAGAGAGGAGCTCTGTTTATTTTTTAAAAAGTCGTGAGCCTCTTGAAAGAGAGGAGCTCTGTTTATTTTTTAAAAAGTCGTGAGTCTCTTGAAAGAGAGGAGCTCTGTTTATTTTTTAAAAAGTCGTGAGCCTCTTGAAAGAGAGGAGCCCTGTTTATTTTTCAAAAAGTCGTGAGCCTCTTGAAAGAGAGGAGCCCAGTTTATTTTTCAAAAGTCATGAGCCTCTTGAAAGAGAGGAGCCCAGTTTATTTTTTCAAAAGTCGTGAGCCTCTTAAAAGAGAGGAACCCAGTTTTTTTTAAAATCACATGCCTCTTAAGAGAGGAGCCAAATTAAAGTGAAGAGCTTTTGGTAAGAAAAAGATTATTAAACTTAAATCTTTTGTTAAAGAAATAATAAAATGAATAAATAAAAAATAAAAAAAAGGAAAAAGAAGTAGGCTATGAGTCGAACAAAATTGTTGTCTATTGTCTTTGCCCTATTCCTGATTCTCAGCAATGTGCAAAGATGGGCAGCTGTAGACACCTAATTTTGTCCGGAATTGTAAATATATTTGGATTGAATCTCTTTCAGTCTTAGTAATTTGAGATTGAAATTTGCTTAATCGTGAGCTTGAATTAATTTGTCAAAAACAGACTTTGAGTAAACTCGTGTTTGAGATTAATTAGTTCAAGTATCGTGAAAATCAAATTTTATCTATCGAGTTCAACTCCAAATTTGTTTTAAATAACCGGGCCTTTTTCCTTGATTTGTTATTATTAATTTTGGGCTTTGCTAAAGCCCAAAATTTCATGAGCTCAAATTAGTTGGCCCATCTTTTCATTTTTTTTTTGGATTAACATTAAAAAAAATGGCAGCGCCTGTGTCGATGGGAGATTGCCAACCTTACAGCCACTCTAAGCCGCTCTGCCATCTCCAGCAATTCAGATTGAAAGTCTTCTACAAATTAATTCTCTGAGATTTTACTCCGTTTTTATTGACTAAATACACCCCGAAAGCTGCTCGAGGAGAGGAAGAAACAGGGAAGAACACCGGTTTCAGAAAAACCATGGCCTAAAAATTCTACAGACCGTCTGCTTTAGCCATTAAAAATTCTACAGACCGTCTGCTTTAGCCATGGTCTTCACGTAAGAGCCACCATTTTCAAACCAATTTCCATCAATATTAAAGAGGAGCCAGATTTTCCGAAGATCATCTACCAAAAAATGGATTATAATCCCTGGATCTAAGGGATTTTATTTGTCTTCTTCAACATCAAACACCTATTTAAAGGACTAGAAAACACATAAAAAAAGTGGAGACAGTGAAGAGAGACGGAGACAGAGGGAAAAATAGAGAAACATAGAAAGGCAGATAAAAATAGTGACAGTGAGATAAGAGACGGAAACAGAGAGGGAACTTTTCCACACCCAAAATAAAACCATACTCAATAGCACAGATAAAAAAAAAACCCAATTTCAGTTCCCAAATCCAAGTCAAAATCACAAATCACAAGAGGTGTTCAACGAAATAAAAAAACAAAGAAGACAGTAGCTATCGGAAGCAAACAGAACTGGAGATAGAGGCGGCGAAATAGCTTGGATGTGGTGATGCGTAGTGATTGGCCGGTGGCTGACCTGTGAAAAAGGAAAGGCCCGATTAGCAAAAGAAAAACGAAAGAGGAAAGGGAATAAATCTTACCCGAACAGAGCAATACTGTAAGTATGCTCTCCCTGTACATCGCCAATTGCCTTTCTTTTCTTTTGTTTTAAATATGCCGTTTGTGGTATATATTTATTGGCTGCACTTAAATTATGGGTTTTGGGTACTTACATTTGTTGGGTAAAAGCTAGAGATGGGCTTAACTCATATGGGATATGTTTATTTGTTTTCATTTGGGCTTATCATGTATTGTTATTTGTTTAAGTTGGGCTTATCATATATGGTGATTTGTTTTCATTTTTTTTAAGTTAGGCTTTATCATGTATTATGACTTTTTTTTATTCATGTTTTCCTATACGTGGGCTTATTAAATATTGATTTTTTTTTAACTCTTGGTTCTAAAAAAACAATTTTGGCACTTGAAATATGGGTAAACATTCCATTTTTAGGCCCCCTGGAAGTAATTCAATTTAAGAAATATTAGCTTAAAATTTGATAGCAAGAATAAATTTATAAATAAACATAAATATGTAATAAAAAAAGGGGTTTTCAAAAAAAATTGTAAAAGAAAATCTATGAATAATAATAATAATAATAATAATAATAATAATAATAATAATAATAATAATAATAATAATAATAATAAAAATAAACAATGTTTTAAAGCCTTAAAGTGAAAGATAAGTGTGTTTCAAATTTGATCAAAGTGTTGAAGAATTTGGAACAAAATTAATAAACTAAAAGTCTCTACCCATCTTAAAAAAATAAATAAAAGAAAACATCCGATCAAAGTGTTGAAGGGTGTAGAAATATTTTCACTATATTCCTACTTATAAATATTAGATAAAACGTTCATAAATTAGTTCAATTAAAATAATAAAAATTAATTAAAAGGACAATAATGATGAATAAAAAAAAACTTGCTTTGAACATAATTTGATTTGCAAGAGGTTCATGTATAGTAGATTAAAAATAAATCTTTAATTAAAAAATGATTTCCCAAATTTCACCAAAGTGTTGAAAAATTTGGAACAAAAATTAACAACTTTAATCTTTACATTCGATCAAAGTGTTGGAGGATGTAAAAAAAAAAAATTTCCGCTAAAACTTATAGAGATTAAATAAAAATATAGTGAATTAGTCTAACTCAAAATTAAAGAAAGCGACAATAATGAATAATCCTTAAATATAAATTTTCTTCGATAATTATAGTAAATGAAACTCTGACTAGAATAAAATTTACAAGTGTGTGATATTTAGAAAATTCTAGGTATAAAGACATCCCTTTTAAATTTGACCAAAGCGTTGGAAAATTTGGATGAATAATTTTAATATCAAATAACAATAAAAAATTTGAAATTTAATAGTAAATTTTAATTAAATCCTTTTATAAAACATTTAATTAATCCGATGACGGAGCCTCTTTAAAAAAACGAGTGTGTTTCCTTAAATACTCTTGAGGTGAGAAAATTTTCTTAGGTACTCGATCAAAGTGTTGGAGGGTACTTTACGAAATTTTTCAATATTTAAATAATTTAAAAAAATACAAAATAAATTAGTTAAAAATTATGAAGATAAATTTTAATAAAATAAAAAAAATCCGACGACGAAGCCTCTTCACGAGGATGAGTGTATCCTGTGAATACTCTTGAGGTGAAAATATTTTCTTATGTATTCGATCAAAGTGTTGGAGAAACATTAAGGAAATCTTAAATATTTAAATAAATTAATAATCTAATAGCAAATTATGCAAAATTAATAAATTAAAATTAAATGATAAAATTTAACTAATTTTTTACAAAACATTCAATTAAACCGACGACGGAGCCTCTTCACAAGGATGAGTGTGTTCTGTGAATACTCTTGAGGTAACAAATTTTCCTTGGGAATTCGATCAAAGTGTTGAAGAATATCCTAAAGAAAACTACAAATTAAATAATAAAAAGAAAATTTTAGCTAAGAATAAAAGACCATTTAAATTAAGATTGCTAAAGATAAAACATGATTAATTGGTACCGTCCATTGGATGGGCGTTGTGGGGGTGCTAATACCTTCCTCACACGTAACTGTACTCTTGAACCTAAATTTTGGAACGTAGATCAGTGTACTTATTCTTAGTTTTGAATAGGTGGCCAATCACACCTAAGTTAAAATTGATTGGTGGCGACTCCATAACTTTACGTCTAGCGATTAGATCCCCGGATAAAAATCGTTATGACAATCATCATTTCAGGATCTTAGTTCGATATGGACAGAGAAGTCCTGGTGGGGCCCTCACCGAGTTCCTCACTGTACCTTATTGAATAGACCCGACATTATGATGATAAGATCGCCTATCTCATGCAAAATTTCCGGATTACTATCTCTATTATAACCCATAATTCATCAACTTTCACCATATTTCACCACTTAACTCATTTCACAGTCATTCGACTCCTCTATACATTTAGACTATACAGTACTACAGGGGATGTTAACCTTTTTCAACACTTCCTATGCTAAAGGCATCAACAGACATCAGACCAACCCAAGCTCTGATACCATTAAATCTGTAACATCCCATTACCACATTTTTTTACGTATTTCCATACAACTTTACCGATTGGGCTGTCTGCGATGCCATTAACATTCAACAGTAACAGTAATAAATGATAAACATTTATCTATTAATTATGGAATATGAAATTTCTTTTCATTATTCCTTACATCTGACATCCCCTATTAACCTTTATTTCACTAAGGTAGTACTGTATACATATGTCTGAAATGTAAAAGAGAAGAGACTATACCGTACCTGTCACATTTAACGTGACATGCCTCAGTGCTTTAAGCATAGCTATACCCATCTGAGAGCTAATTCTCTCAACTCCGTGTACTTCTTATCCGTGGAGTTAAAACAAAAGGGTGAGCGATTCATACGCTCAGTAAAGGAAACATATACTGCTTTAAATAAAGCAAAACTATATATCACAATGCATTTATTCTTTTCTTAACAATAACCCAGTAGAAAAGACAGTGGATATATAGTATACAACTCTCTTAAAACACCATTCAAATCACTGGCTAAACAGTTTACTTTAAAATGTAGTAAACAATATATAGGATTTCAACAAATCCTCACAGTAAACAGAAATTGGTAAGTTGAGACTAGGCAACAAATAAATCATGCTATCATCGTTCCCCCTCCCCCTTGCGAGAACGGAATCTGCCGCTTTTGGGGTGCACCCATAGGCCATCGCCCTTCACGGCTATCTCAGATCTATGGCCATAATCTATAGTGGTCCTCAGGTCCACTTGCCAAGTGACCTCGAGACCGCTGATGACTTGGCGGGTCCATCAGCCCTGTGACACCCTGAGGTGCACTCGTTGGTCCATCGACCAAGCCACCACCCCAGGTAGGTCACGCAACTACATGAATAATACTGCATGAATTCAGGGCCTAAAGTCTCAAAATCGCTTTCATATCTCATGAAAACCTTTAAGGGATTATTTCACCCACATTATCATTAACTCAAATGATCTAATTCCCAAAAAGGTTTAGGTTTTTGTTTTACAAAACCCTTGAAAACATTCCCAAAATCTCAACCTTTAAAACTGCTCGTCCATGGTCTGCTCACCTAATTGGCTCGCCCATGGCAGCTCGCCCAGTGCGGTGAACTTGTGTTCGCCCGCCAACACTTGCTTTCAAAAACAGAAAGCAGAACTGGCTAGCTCTCAATGGCTCTCCCATTAGTCCATTGCCCAAAAGGGTTTATATTTCTATTTTCAAGGATATTAAAATGGCTCATTTTTATTTAAGAAAATACCATCGAAATCTGTTCGCCATGGTCAACTTGCCCATGTTGGCTCGCCCATGGTCAATCATCAGTGCGGGAATTAGTATTCGCCCGCCACTTTCTACATTTAAACAGGAAACTGGCTCGCCCATGACTTTTGTCAACAAAGGGGTCGCCCGCCCTAACTAAACATTATAAATGGTTCGCCCATCAGTGGCTCGCCCGAATTTCTATTAAAATCGGAGTTACTCGTCCCAAAACAAACACCAAAAGGGCTCGCCCGCCTTTAACCAACTCATCCAGAAAACAGCAGAGGGGTCGGCTTTTAGCTCGCCCGAATAAAAAATAATTATCAAATAACTTCCTCAAACAATGCATGTTAGAAAACAAAACATTTAACTTAATGTTTTCATAAAATTTACTCCACAGGACATGCATCACTTCACACACATCTCCCTTACCTGGTTTAACGAAGCTTTGCTTCGCCCTGCTTCCTGCTCGCCAATAGCCATTTCCAATTATCTGCTGCAAATAATTATAAATTCTATTAATATTTTCGTTTCATATCACTTGGCGAGATTGAAATAAATCAAATGACTACTCGCCCAATAGAGCTCCAACTAGCTCGCCCAGACGAGCTCGCCATTCACCAAATGGCTTCCACGTGGGAGCTCGCCCGCCATTACTCACCGTAGGTTTGTGAGCTCGCCCAACATTCAACTCACGAGGCCTACATTGGCTTAATTGTGGGAGTTCGCCCACAATCCTATTCGCCCAAAGCCTTTGCATTTGAGCTCGCCCATTAATTCACTTCACTAGAATTGGGCGTTCTCGCCCTTTGAACACATACTTGACCTTTGCGAGTTCCTTATTATCTACTCGCCTTATTGGCGATTACTAGTTTTCAACATGGGCGATCACTGTAGTCGCCATTGTCGTCACTTATTCCATTACTTTCCTTGTTTCCATATTCTCTAAAGATCTAAGTAAAACAAGGTTGTGTTCTATGTTGTAAACATATAAGTCTACCATTGAATATCAAGAACACCTCAGAAATATGAAACTCACCTCAATCAACTGTACTTCCAGAACAGATTGCTTTCCATCTCATGTTGGCCTTCCTTTGCTTATTCTTTTAGCTCATCCAACTAAGAAGGAAAGGTTTGCAAGCTGGTTTATGTATTTAACCAACTTAAGGTTGGAGTTTGGTAGATCGAACATGGCAGAGAAATGGAAGAAACAGAGAAATGGCTCTCGTGAAAAAGCTGGAGTTGGCTAACTCTGTTATCCTCAATTGTTTCTTCTTTTATAGCTGTGCCATCCAATCAGAATTCACTACTTGGTCCTATCTCATTTCCAACATTTATTTCACTTCATCATGCAATTAATGCATGAAGAAAAACTGCACTTACATTGGCGAGAAAGTCTTCCTTCCACACACATCTTCTGCTTCTTATTGACTTTGTTTTACTTCTCAACCAATAAGGTTAATTCCTTACTGACTTCAACATCTTCTCCATTAATTGTCTTCAACCGTACGACTTACAAGTCAATTTTGGCAGAAATGGTCATGTGCTGATTCCAGTTCGTCTAGTCAACCAGAAACCTCAGCTCGCCCCACTTACTATCATATAACTCACTCATCCATATGGGCTATTACATGTCCTCGCCCATTCGGGCGATCATCTACTCAAGAGACATGGTGAACTCACCTATTCGCCCTTGCTACCATTCAACTCGCCATCACCATTGGCGATCTGCTCGCCCATTGGCGAACATCCTTTCTGGCTCACTCATTGGCGAGCTATTATGTATACTCGCCCATCATTATTTCATCATAGTTGTTCCATTCACTACTCAATTTAAGGAGCTTTTCACCCAAGTGGAAATCAATACTCCTTATTTATTTCATTTCCATTATCACTTTTATGAAATTAGACTCTACAGTAGTGTAGAATCGGATCTTACAAAACGAGTGTTGGTTGATTGTTGATATGAATAGTATTTTGTGTTGTGATTTGAATTATAGTGCAGGGGGTTTTTCGTAGTTGAGCGAAAATGCTACCAAGATTTAGTCTTGAGAAATTTTAAGTTGTGAAATGAACTGGGACCTAAGGAAATCAACCTTGAACTTTAATCGATGAGTAGTAAATCGAAATTAAAGGAGTAAGACTAATTGCTACACAAACCGTGGTTAAAGGAAAAGGAAAGAGTCAGCTCCAAAATCCTTTCTTCCGCTAATTTGTTATTGAAATTGTCTCGTATTTTCGGGGTGTGACATGCCTGGTCTCTACTCACGTGTTACTGTTTGTTGTACCAATTTACTGAACTGTTACTGTTACTGAAGTGATTACTATTTACTAAACTGTTTACCGTACTGTTTACTGTATTGTTTACCGAACTGCTACTATACTGTGTTTAATGATATTGATTGGTTTTATTGAATCTGATTTTATAAATTGTTTACTTAACGAAATGGAATTTATATTATTTTAACATCAAAGTCAACATATTACTCCTTATAGTCACTACTAGGTTCCGGGACACGACAGGTATTCTAAAATACCTCTCATACTCTATTCGAATCCCTAGCCGACTATAGTTTCCTTCCTTTATCTTCCCTAATGCACCGATAGGAAAATAAATGATTTTGTGTATATAGATTTCATAATATCAGTCTTTCATACGATTCTCTTACTGAGCACGTTTCGCTCACCCTTTTATTTTTTACTCCACAGATTATTTGCAGTGATTGCTTTGATATACCGTTCTGAGGACTAGGCTGCATTTCGTTACCCCGAGGCAGCTCCTGGTGGATCCTAGAGATATATTAGTTTACTTTTATATATTTAGACTTATTGTACAGTACTACTTTATTTTATAAATTATAAACAGGGGATGTAAATATTAAAGGAATACTGATTTTGTAAATATTTTTTTTTGTAAATTAAAGTAATTACTTTTGTAAACAATTTACTGTTTAAAGCATGTGTGTAATAAAGACATCGTAGATAACCCAACCGCTACTATATGTGTGGGAATGTAGTAAATACTGTTATCATGGACTATGACACCATAACCTTGTTTAAATAAATTAAATGCAAAAAGTAATAGAAATTTTAGTTCAATATATATAGAGATAAATCTAGATATAGATTTATCATTTAGACAATTAAAAAATTTAATTGATAAAAGTTGTAGATATAAATGTTATATTTTGTAATATTAATGTAAAAAAAAGATCGATTACACGTTACTTATTAATTTTAAAAATTAAAAAATGAAGTTATCCTTTAAAAAATAAAAAAGATTAATTGGTAATGTTATATTTTGTAATCTTAACACAGGAAGAGATAAATAATATGTGATTTTTATTTAATTTTAATCTATATATAGATATAGATGTTTATCTTTTAAAATTTGAAATACATAATTAATTCAAAAAGATAATTTATTTATTTTGTATCTTAATATATATTTATATATATATATATTTATATATCTATATATATTTATATATAGAGATAGATAGATTTCCATTTTTTGGAAACTTGAAAAGGGATAATTATTTTTTAATTAAATAAATTTCACATGTCAAATATATAAACAATTCACATAGATGTTTTACTTTGAACCAATTGCTTTGACATTATCATTAAAGAAATAAAATAAAACATAATAATTAATAGTTTCATTATCATGATTCTAAGTCTATCCAGAAAAATTACTATATACCAGCATGTTTAATTTTGATTGCATTGCTTGCAGTGTCATATGCATGAACCTCAAACTCAAATGCTAGAAAACATAAAAATGAATGGCTTGAATCTTGATGTGCATTGTGTTGTTTTAAAACATTCTACTAAAAACTCAAATTAATAAACCACATATGGAACAGAATATATCCCAAGAAAAAAATTGATCATGTTGAAGCATGTCTTAAGAGTTGGAGAAAGTTCTTCTAAAAATGAAGTTGTCTCCAGGCAGTCTGACATAGCCGTGTTCCGTAACGCAACAGATGTGTAGTTTTTTATTCTTTCAACAATCATCATTTTATTGTCAGTTCCATTACGCTGTATAGATTGATTATTCATGGTTCATGCTATAACTAAGCAATACTCAATTAAAAGAACATGCTCGCATGTACACACATATATATATATATATATATATTATTTTTCAGAAAATATAGAAACCTCATAAGTCATGTGAGCGTTTGAGTAGACAATTTTTTTTTTCATGACACCTAAGATCAACTTAGAAGCCTCATATATAGGTCATGTAAGCGCTTACATGGATAATTTCTTCTCATGACACATATGATTAAAATACACGTAGAATTTATATTAAAACTGAAATCAAATAAGTTTTTTTTTTGTATAACCACCTATTATCCACACCTACAAAATAGGAAGTAGTGCAAAGAATGAAAAGCTCACTAAAAAGCCAACACTATCTAATCCAATTTTTAGACCGTTCTTCATCTTATTCAAATATTAACACTATCTATTTAAATAACCATCTATTATCCACACTTACAAAATAGGAAGTAAGCTCACTAAAAAACTAACACTATCTAATCTAATTTATAAACTGTTCCTCATCTTATTCAAATATTAACATTATCTATTCAAAATTTTATTCAAATTTTATCTAAACTAGTTTTAAACACATGCAATGCACGAAAATACATTAATCAAATAATAAATTCATTGATAATATATTTTTTTGAAACTTTATAATATAAACTATTATGTTTATGAAAAAAGACAACATATGTATATTTAATATTTTTTTATTTGTAATTTGTATATTACAATACAGTAATATAAAAAAATTATATATTGGATATAATTATGCAAATTTTAAAAAGTTAAATCAAACTATTATTGTAATTTATTGAATGAACATAGTATATAAAAAAATTCAATATGTCTTTGATTTGAAGAAATTGAAACTTTTTCTATCTCAAAATCAACCTTGTGTAAGAATTTTGTTAAACAGAGATTCTTATTGAGCTGAAGAGGTAGCAAATGATTCTTGAGTATTCATTGCTATTTTTTAATGATATGTCACTTTGTTTGATGATCTAATAGATTTCATAGATTGAATAGAAGACTTAAATAAAACACTAATATGCAATTTGATTAAATTAAGTTTCAGTTATTACTTATGTTATAATAAATATAACAAAGATACTCATATTATGTAAATATATGCATACCTATGTATCAAATATATATAAATATATATATATATATATATATATATATATATATATATGCATACCTATTCCAATAGTTTTAAGCTTAGTATTTTTTGTTTCAGTATTCAAATTTGTTGCTCTTGTTTTGAACAAAAAAATTTCACCCATGAGATCTTCAAATATCTCTCAAATTTTATAATCTCAATTTTCTTAAATTATGGTTATAAACATATCATTAATTAAATTAAATATTGGACAATATTAAAATAATTGTTAATTAATCAATATCTTAAGAGAAATTTTATAAAGATTGTCAACATCTTTATTAATTAATTTTTTAGTTTCAATATTGAAAAATACAAACATCGCTTTTCCAAAACCGTCAAATGTCTCAATATTCAACTTCTACATATAAAGTATAATTGTTAATTAATCAATACCTTAATAAAATTTTTATAAAGATTGTTAATATCTTTATTAATTAATTAATTAATTTCTTAGTTTAAATGTTGAAAAGTACAAAACATCACTTTTCTAGAAGCATCAAATGCCTCAACGTTCAACTTTTACCTATAAAGTATACAAATGCTACAATTAAGTTATATATTAACATTATAAAATGCTTATATTATCATCATGAAATAATTTTTGTTTTATGCTTTAAATACTGTAAATATAATTATTATTTACCTTAGAGTTGGATTAGGGACATCAATATTACATGGGGAACAATGAAACTTTTTATTAACTTTAGACAACCATTTGTTGCACTTGCGTGACATGTAATACCAACCAAAAGTTAGATTAACTTTCATGAGAGTTACTCTTTAGTGAAGATTTTCCTTATATAATATATATAAACACAAATGCAAAAATAATTAATAAAAACATATATGTTAAATCAATTATATTTTAAAATTATATTGCTATATATGTTATCATTGAAAAAAAATATATGTTAGTCTAATACATTGAAAAAAGAGTTTATGACCAATATTTTAATGTCCGACAAATGTGTGTTATTTATAAACATTGAAACCTCATCCAATTCTAGTCTTTTATGTGAAATTCGATGCCAGAATCTCATTTAAACAAACTAAATACAAAAAAGTAAAAGAAATTTGAGTTTTATTACTCTTAAAGATCAATAAGTACTAAGCATTGATAAAAAAATTATTACATGCAATTTATATAATAAAAATGGAGAAAATTAAAAATTTTAATATATATAGATATTATCTTTTAGACAATTAAAAAAATTAATATATAAAAGCAGTAGTTATAAATGTTGTATTTTGTAATGTTAATATGAAAAGAAAGAATAATCGCATGTTACGTATTAATTTAAAAAATTAGAAAAATGACGTTATATTATTGTATGTTATATTATTGCAAAAAAATGTAATCATTGTACATAAGGTGTAATATAATTGCATGTTATATATTACATTATCCATAGTAATTTTAATATACATAGATATAGATTTTTTTTTAGAAAAAAACATAATTGATACAAGCTATAGATATAAAAGTTATATTTTGTAATATTAATGTAGGTAGAGATAAATGAAATGTAATTTTTATTTAATTCTAATCTAGATAGAGATGCCATGTTTATCTTTTAAAATTAAAATAGATAATTAATTTAAAAATACAATTGATTTATTTTTATATGCATATATATTTTTATTTTTTGAAACTTGAAAAATGATAATTATTTTTTTAAAAAATATATTACACATGTAAAAAATTTAAACTATCCACATAGGATGTTCTACTTGTAGTCAATTGCTTTGGCTTATATATATATATATATATATATATATATATATATATATATATATATATATATATATATATATATTAGACAATATCCATTTAATTTTCTTTCAACCGTTTTTTAATCTATTTCGATAATGTCAATTTTTTTTCCAACCGTTGATTCTACTTTCTATTCATATTGTACAAAGATTACCAATTAAATCTCACTATGGAATCTTTTTGAATTAGTTCTCAATCTTCTTTTTCAATGGCATAGCAAACCTTCAATTTTTTTTTTTTATGTTTTCTTTCTCTTCACTGAAATTTCTTTGTTTATTTGTTTATAAACAGTGAGTTATGAAAGTGATAAGTAAAACGACGATAAACTTAACTATACAGTAAGTGGTTTTTTCTTTCAATTTTTTAGTTATATATATTTTTAATCTTATATGTGAATGGGATAAATTTATTGATTTCTTTATGCTTTTGAATTTATTTTTTCAGACATTGTTATCTATCATCATGGAATTTCTTTTAATTAATTTTCAATCTTCTCATTCAACTGTACAATAACTTTTTTTTTCAATTTTTTTAGTTTTATAATTTTTAATTTTATATGTGATGGAACCTTTTTTTTATGTTTTCACTCTCCTCCATTGAATTTTTTTTATTTGTTTGTAAACAATTGTACAATTATTTTTTTTTCAATTTTTTTAGTTTTATATATTATTAAATTTTATATGTGGATGGGATAAATTTATTTATTTATTTATTTATATGTTCTTTCAAATTATTAAAATTACTAGAAGTGTTGAAGAAAATGCACTCAAGATGATGAGCAATTGAACCTTTTTATCAAATCCATCAAACCTTATGAGAGTTTTTTTCTGTTCTTAATATTTATTGTATTATTCTAATTAAAATAATTAAACATAATTTTTTTTAAAAATATGTGAATGATACAAATCATATTTATATATATTTAAATAAAATTAATCTGTGTACTACATGAGATTGTAAATTAATATATATAAGTTTATTCAATTATTGGACAATGAATAATGGACATCGGAGAAGACGCAGTTATTTAGATTTCAGATCTCAGACTCTATGTTACCCGGCGGCCACGAGACCACGAGCACAGTTCTTTAGGAATCACATTGCAATATACAGCATATAACATGCGCCAAAAGTATCAGGAAACAACAAGAGCAGGTCCCAACAGAATGCCAAAGGATACCCAAAAAAGGACATGTTTTCTTGCAGGCCACCTTACAAGCGTCGCCAAATTCCACGCGTCAGCCTTTTCCTTAAATTCTCGACTCATCCACTCTCACACCCTTACCTTTCACTCTCTTTTTATTGTTTTCTCAGCGCATAAACATAAACAACATCTGAATCTATGGCTGAGCATCACCAACTAAACCAGTAGCATCGCCAACAACAGCACCAAACTGATAACTTCAAGAACTTCTTTCACGAAAACGGTTCCTCAACATCAAAATTTATTGCAGTTGGCAACCTCCTTCCTGTTGGTGGTATCCTTCTTTCGTGTTGGCTCTATCGAGAGAGAGAGAGGGGTAAATCGATTTTTCTATTAATTTTTTATTTTTCTAAAACTTAATGCACCAATAGAACTAATAAAGCAATAATGAAATAAATGCAGTAAATAAGTAAGGGAAAGAGAAGCAAACACAGATTTATAGAGGTTCAGCCAATCTCTTGCCTACGTCCTCTCTCCTTAATCCTCTTATCAAGGTATTGATTTCACTATTTCTTTGGAATTCTTACAAACCACTTCAAAGTGTGGTGAGACCTTTTACAATTTCTCTTGAAGACTTAAAAATAATCTTCTAAGCCTCTCCTATTGTAATACTACTCACACTCTTACAATAACAATTCTTACAAGGCTAACACACCCCTTGAATATCAGAAGTTTGAGTGAATGAGTGATGTACAATGAGAATTCACACAAATGAAATTACAAAGAATGAATTTTCAGATTTGATTTTGTCTCTTGAAGCTTGGAGAATTTATGAGTGCTTGTTCTATCTCCAATCTTCATAAATGTCTCTATTTATAGTCCACCAACTGATTGGAACCGTTGGTGAAGCATTTAATGCTAATCCTTCCGTTGAAACCCTCAAAAACTAGCCGTTGGGCTCAGTTTTCGTGCAAAGGGATCGATCCTTTTCCATAAGGGATCGATCCCAAACTTCCAGAATGCTTTTCAACCTATTCTAGGATGCCTTCCAACCTTTCTGCCATCTAGGGATCGATCCTTCTACAGTGGGGATCGATCCTTCATAGTTTCCTGCACTTACTTGGCTGCAATTTGAGAAGATTTGATGGCTTTTTGTGATTTTAAATCAGTTCAAAGCATTCTAGCATTTTTATAAGAGTATTTCTTGACTTTCTCAATTTAAATCACAATCCAAAACTTTGTTTAAAATATTTTCTATCATTGAGTTCATTTTGAGCAAATTTACATTTCGTCCTTTCAAAATACATATCAATTTAAAGCTAACATTTTGCTTGCTGGTTTGAGCCTTACTGGAACCCTCATAGGTCTTACTGTCGCTACGCCAATTTTCTTGATTTTCAGCCCCGTTTTGGTCCCTGCTGCTCTCGTCATTGCCGGTTCCATAGCCGGGTCCTTGACCTCTGGAGCTTTTGGGACAAATGGACTTTCATCACTCTCGCGGATTGCGAATAATCTTCGTGGGATCAGGGGCTCCAAACAGCAGCTAGACCAAGCAAAGTGGAGATCGCAGGACGGGGCAGGACATTTGGGCCAGAAGATCCATAATAGGAGCCAAGAAGGCGGAAGGATCCCAGAGGGTGGCAGAGAGCAGGAAGTTGGAAAGAACCATGAAAGTGGAAAGAAGTAGCCCTTGGCTTATGATGCCCTTCGGGTTTTTCTTAGGTCTATTTAAGGTTGCTCTCCGGGTCGAGGTTTGCTGGTGTAGCAGTAGTGTGACTTAAAAAGTGGATAGAAAAGCTAGGGAGTAATTTAACACCAGTTGCTTTCTGTTCTGCATACTTGTTGATGTGCTTGTGCTGCTCTGTTTGGTTGTAACTTGGAAACACCACTCTGTTTTCGAATAAACACCTTCTGGTCTTTTGTACGTCATTTTCAATTTGTGGGTTATAATTCTGTTAGGTCCAGTCAGCCAAGTTGGTTTGATTTTTTCACTTGACCGACTTATGAGTTTCCTGACACTTTCGGTAAATCTCATTGTACATGCACAAAAGACAAGAATTTTGGAAGAAGTGAGCAATTTCAACATACAATTTTTTCAAGCAGACACTATTATTTCTTCGATTATCTTTTCCTGCTTCCTTTACTTTTTTAGGGGACATTTGTAAAATTATATACTTTCTTTTTATTTTTGTTTTTATAGGACATTTTGGAAAAACTTATATTACGTCTCGAATCTAATCACGTTGATTTAGTTTTGGAAAAATAAAATAACAATGAAAATTATCTTGCCTTATTTAAATAAATTTTTTTTATGTGATGTTTCTTTTTTATTTGTGTCACTTTATTGTATTAATTTGTTAGCTTACTTGATATAATTTATGAGTTTATTATGTATTGGAGTTTATATTGGATGCACCAATTACAAAATATCATTAATGAGATAAAAAAATATGTAGGTTTTTAAAAATAAATATTAATAATGTTTTTAAAGTTATTTTTGGATAATTATTCTTTATTTTTAAGTGATATGTATTTTTAAATTTTATTTTTAAATGCATCAAATATAAATCCAAAAATTTAATCTTTAATATTATATAAGATTTTTGTTCCCTCAATTACAAAAAAATTTGATTTGATCTCGGAATAGGATAAAATCTTTCTTTTAATTTGAGAAGGAAAAAAAATTAGAATTTAGTTTTTTTTGGTCAAATAATTAGAATTTAGTTTTGTTAAGTGAAATATATATATATATATATATATATATATATATATATATACACACACACACACACACACACACATACATACATATATATAAATTAAATCAAACGCTAGATGCTAAGCTGCTACCATATTGCTAATTATATTACGTCTCGAATCTAATCACGTTGATTTAGTTTTGGAAAAAGAAAATAACGATGAAAATTATCTTGCCTTATTTAAACAAATTTTTTATGTGATGTTTCTTTTTTATTTGTGTCACTTTATTGTATTAATTTGTTAGCTTACTTGATATAATTTATGAGTTTATTATGTATTGGAGTTTATATTGGATGCACCAATTACAAAATATCATTAATGAGATAAAACAATATGTAGGTTTTTAAAAATAAATATTAATAATATTTTTAAAGTTATTTTTGGATAATTATTCTTTATTTTTAAGTGATATGTATTTTTAAATTTTATTTTTAAGTGCATCAAATATAAATCCAAAAATTTAATCTTTAATATCATATAAGATTTTTGTTCCCTCAATTACAAAAAAATTTGATTTGATCTCGGAATAGGATAAAATCTTTCTTTTAATTTGAGAAGGAAAAAAATTAGAATTTAGTTTTTTTTGGTCAAATAATTAGAATTTAGTTTTGTTAAGTGAAATAAATAAATATATATATTTATATAAAAAATTAAATCAAACGCTAGATGCTAAGCTGCTACCGTATTGCTATTAGAAAGATAACTCAAGTGCATGCTAGAGGAGCGAGCGAAGCGCCGCGGGACAAGAAAGTGATGAGGGGTTTTGTCAAATTGATAAAGCCAAATAAATTTATTTATTTCTCAAAATATAATAATAATAATAATAATAATAATAATAATAATAATAATAATAATAATAATAATAATAATCTTTTATATATATAAAAGCCAAAGCATTTAAGTGCAAATAAAACATTCTATGTGGATGATTTGAAAATTTGACACATGTAATGTTGTAAAATTAAAAAAAATTCAATTTAAAAAAATAGGAATCTATTTACATTAAAATTACAAAATAAATCAATTATTTTTTAAAACAATATTTATTTCAATTTTTAAAAGATAAACATCTATATTTTTATATATTAAAATTTAAAAAATCACATATCAATTATTAATTTCTTTGCTCATATTTTATCAATATATATGTATAGTTGCTATATACATTAAAAACATATATATATATATATATATATATATTTATATATATACACACACACATATTTAGAAATAATTAATCTTGGTATAAGTTTTTTACTTTGATGCATTTTTTTAAAATAATATATGTATGTGTGGTAAGATGAATTTTTTTATCATTAAACTATAAAATGTGCACCAATAATCACATAATTATGCATCCAAGGTTACATTTATGATTTTAATAAGATTCAATTTTTTTTAATAATTTTATATTTTATATATATATACACACACATATATACACATATATAAAAGGCAAAGCTCTTAATAAAAATAATTGTTTTACGTTGATAACTTAACTTTTTTATACTTAGAATAATAAATTAATTTTAACTTTTTATAAAATAATTTTATTCAATTAATTATTCAATTTAAAAATATTTGAAATTATAAAAATAGATTTTAACCGTATTATCTTCATTCAAATCAAATAAATCGAACTATCTTCATTCAAATCAAATAAAATTTATCTTAGAATTTAAATTTTTTTATCACTTATTATGTTATTTTTAAATTAAAAAAAATCCATAAAATTTGATCGAAACTATATTAAGGTTTTAAATATTTTATCAAAAAATTAAAACAGGATATTTAAGTTTATATATTTTTGTATTGAATTAAACTTTAATGCTTCATTTTTCATATTTATTTGTTCAATCATTTTATTTTATTAAAAAAAGAAAATATTTGTCACGACCCGAAGGCCGCGACGCTCACCTGATACTCATACTTTTCTTAGTCTACAAATTTATGGACTAAATTTTTCCTTTTCATTTTATAGTTTGTATTCGGTGTCAGTGTAGTTACTATACTATCTAGGTGAACTATAGTCATTTCACTTAAATATTAAACTATGCGAGGAAACAGTTCTAAGTTACATACCGACTTATTTGACAAAATATGTACTGTGCATCAATTAAAGTCTTACATATAAACAAGTGTTTTATAAAGAACGTATACCTCAAAAGGCTAGTACCAAGCCCAGATACCGTATACGGAGGTCTACTCAGAAGCCCTCATGGCAGAGTTTAACTCAATAATCTGAAAAGATATGAAATTAAGTAGTGAGCAAAACCACGACTCAGTAAGATACTAATATAAATGCAGGAGTAGAATTATACTGTCTTAACCGCAATGCTTAAAACCTGCAAGTTTGCAATTACAGTTCACCTTTTTCATCAATAACATCTCGTTATCTCAATTCATGTCATCTGTCTATCACTCAGACATCTAAATAAATCAACTTAATCACTTTCGATCTTCTTGTCGTTATACTACATTGCATCGCACAACAATGCATCGTGTATAATTTGAATATCATATACTATTAATCCATACTCACATCAATCTCATCGTATATCATGTTTAATTAAGATTTCGTATCAAGTCACTTTACGTTTCATAATCAAACTCCTGTATTCTATCATCTCATATCACTTTTCATATGGAGAGTCATGATCACAGTGGGACGAAGTCATAATTCTCTTCGTGTTAATTCTATATTCATGTATCGTATCATATCACAACATCGTGTAGATGGGATATCATTAATACCGAGTCATGACACTCCTCATGTAATTCTCATGTTTGTGTACAATATAAGGTCATGACATATCTTATGTAAAAAGCATATTATAATGTCATGATTTAGTAGACAAATTATAAAACTTTACTGTATAAACCACTATCATTTCAAATCATATCATATATACTTTAGAACATGCTCAAACATATAAATTTTCAATTCATTTCATATTTACTTTTAATTCATGATCGGAGCATATACGATTTGCAAATCATATATTCACTTTTAGAGCATGTCTAAAACATGTGCGGTTTTCAAAACATTTTTCATATACTGTAAGTCATATCAGGTCTAGAGTTCATATCAAATCAAGCTATAATCTAAACCGCATATCATATCATGTTCGACATAAAATGATATATGAATCATTTAAGTGTCGAAATCATAGCACATGTACCTTTAAAACATGTACAATTTCAAAACATATTTCATATTCATCTCAAGTATGTTTCATGTACTGTATAAATCATGTCAACTCTAGAGTTCATATCAATAAAATCATACTCTAGACTTCATATCATATTGGTTTGAGACTAAGCTAGATCCCTAATGCTCTATCAATAAAGGCTTAAATTACTAGTTAGCAGTGAAAATCATGTCATCGTCCCCTGAAAACCAATTAGGGCACTATCTATGGCCAGAGACCTCATCTCTCCCAGCCCCACTGATCAGGTGTGACTGAGACCTGTCTACGACTATTGTCGGACAAGCATCTTTGCCTAATAAGAAATCTCCAATTAGGCGGTTTTCACTATGCTTTATTGAATTTAATTCTTTTAGGGTACCTACAGTCTCATAAAACATTTAAATCTTTAGCTTTTCTTGTCAAAATCATGTAAAGCATATAGTAAAAATTCTTTAAGAGGCTTCATATATAAATGTATGTATATACCATATACTTTCTTTTTAAAACTATTCTATATTTTTTAGCATTCATATAAATGTTATTATAACATCACAAGTTGTAACAAGGCATGCTATAATACCATTTCAGTATGTAACTTCGGTGATATTTTCAAATGTCTATATAAGCAATATCTTCATCTAATACAGTGAAGCAATTCATTTAAATTTATCACCATCAATACTTCGATTTCAAAACTTTTTTCTGTCAAATTAGTAAATCAGTATTCAAATCAATTTAATATTCAATTCATTCGGTATTCAAATTGCTCAGTATTCAAATTATTCCGTGATCAAATTACTTGGTATTCAAACCATTCGGTATTCAATATCTTTTCTCAATAGTTATCGACTATAACAATCATTTGTATATTTCATTATCAGTACTAGTACCACATCATTAGTATAAATCCTCTTAGTATTTATGCGTATTTAAATTCCATGTTTCTATATAGCCATCAAGGTACTGAAATTTTGTAATACCAATATCATCATTCGATATCTATTTCAGAGTCGACATCGAAGATAACAGAACCACAAGATCGATATTCACTTATCAAATCCATCTGTGGTTTAACCTATTAGCACACGTTCATAATTTCCAACTTAAGGTTCAATTTCATTCACTATCACAAAACCAGATCACAATCTTCAACTCAATTTTTATATGGCCTGTATAATGTAATACCATGCTAGAATTATCTTTAATGGTATTATCTAGTCAAATTTAGGTTAACAGTTTACCCAGTTAAGAGATTTGACCAATTTCCACTATCAACAGTGTTTCAATCATTTAAGTCGCCTTACGACCATCCGTATTATTGCAAGAATCTCAGTTCACATCTATTTAATATCGATATGTACAAGTACATTTTTATGTAGACGTGTGATCTATCAAATGTCCATAAGACATCACAATCTACTTGTAACAGCCCGTTACTACATTTTTTCACGTATTTCTTTACAACTTTTCCGGTTGGGCTGTCTGCGATGCCATTAAAACTCAACAGTGATAATAATAAATGATAAACATTTATTTAACAAATACGGAATATGAAATTCTTTTCATTATTC
This sequence comes from Heritiera fomes, assembly GCA_032173925.1. Taxonomy (NCBI): domain Eukaryota; kingdom Viridiplantae; phylum Streptophyta; class Magnoliopsida; order Malvales; family Malvaceae; genus Heritiera; species Heritiera fomes. Next base: position 99,620 of record JAPDPM010000005.1, on the reverse strand, counting down.
CTTACATCTGACATCCCCTATTATTCTTGTTTTAATAAAGTAGTACTGTATACATATGTCTGAAATGTAAAAGAGAAGCGACTGTACCTATCATATTTAACATAATTTGCCTCAGTGCTTAATATGTAGCTATATCCATATGGGATATACTTCTTTAATTCCGTTTCTCTTTTTATCTGTGGAGTTAAAATAAGGGGTGAGCAAATCACGCGCTTAGTAAAGGAGACATATGCTGCTTTATAAAACCAAAACTATATACCACAATATATTTATTTTTCCTAAAATCATATCAAATAGAAAAACAGTGGATATAGAAATCAACACTCTCAATACACCATTCAAATCACTAGCTCAACAGTTTACAATAAAATGAAGTAAACAGTAAATAGGATTCAATAAATCCTTTCAGTAAACAGAAATCAGCAAGTTGAGACTAGGCATAACCTTACAAATAAATCATGCTATCATCGTTCCCCCTCCCCCTTGCGAGAACGGAATAATCATCCGCTTTTGGGGTGTACCCGTAGGCCATTGCCCCTCACAGCTAACTCAGCTAGATCTATGGCCATAATCTATAGGCGGTCTTCGGGTCCACTTGCCAAGTGACCTCGAGACCGCTGATGACTTGGCGGGTCCATCAGCCTTATGACGCCCTGGGGTGCACCCGTAGGTCCATCGACCTGAGCTATTGTCCCAGGCGAGTCACTCAATTACATGAATATTAATGCATGAACTGGGGGCCTAAAGTCTCAAAAATCACTTTATATCTCATGAAAGACCTTTAAGGAATTATTTCATAATTTCATCATTTTCTCAAAATGATTTTCTTTCCAAAAAGGTTTTAAAAACAGCCCGAAATCTCACTAAATTCCGTGTGAGAAAGGCACGGGTTAAACTGACTCGCCATGGGTAGTTCGCCCATGGTCAACTCCCCCATTGGTCAACTTGCCCAAAAAGGTTTTATATTTTCTTTTTACAAAGATATTAAAATTTGCTCATTTTTCGTTGAGAAAATGCAAATTGAAATCTGTTCGCCATGGTCAGCTCGCCCATCATGGCTCTTAGTAGCTCGCCCAACCGAGCTCACCATTCATTAAATGGCTTACACATGGGAGCTCGCCCAACATTCTCGCCATTCACATATTGTCTAATTAGTGGGAGTTCGCCCACAATTCAACTCGCCCAGTACCTAATGCATGTGAGTTCGCTATTTACTGCTTTCTACTCAAAGATGAGCTCGCCTATGAATTAAACTAGCGTTAGGCGACCTCGCCCACTTGAACAACAACTTTCAACTTGGCGAATTCTTTATTACCTACTCGCCTCATTGGCGATCAATAACATTCAACATTGGCGATCGCAATAGTCGCCATTCTCTTCACTTTTCCCATATTTTCCTTGTTTATTTTCATCCATTTTCCAAGACCACATCTTGTTTCTAGTTTTCATATTCTCTAAGGATCTAACTAAAAACAAGGCTGCATCTATGTTTATTACTTTGTAAAACATCGAACTATATCATCAAATACCAAGATAACCGTAGAATAAGGAAGCTCACCTTAACCAACTGCACTTCCAGAGCAGAACACTTTCTGTCTCACGTTGGCCTTACTCTGCTTATCCCTTTAGCTCATCAAACGATGGAGGAAAGGTTTTGCAAGCAGATTTACGTGTTTAGCCCACTTAAGGGTGAAGTTTAGTAAATCAAGCATGGTGGAAACGGAAGGAACCGAACATGAACTTGCGGTAACAAAGAATCGGTTTTCCATTTTAATCTTCATATATATAGCCATGCTAATCCAATCAATACCCATCACTTGGCCTTTATTCCGTTTCTTTCATCATTTCACGTCTTATCATGCATTAAAAACCGAACAAAAAGTGCAACAAAAAGAAACGGCTATGGGAAACTATTTTCTACACATTTTGACTTACTTCACTTTGCTATTAATTGTCTAAACCAATTCGTATAGAAGAAGCAAATGGCGTGAAGTTCATAGCCTCTTTTCTTGACTTATTGCACCTTTGTCTTATTCCTTGTCTAATAAGGTTAATTCCTTTATTGACTTTAGCTTTTCTCTATTTATTGTCTTCAACCATATGACTTACAAAGTCAATTTTGGCTGCAAAATGGTTTGAATCTATTTTCCATTTGTTCGTGCTGATTCCAGTTTGCCTAGTCAATCTTGAGGCCTCAGCTCGCCAACTCAATTCCTGTTCGCCAAGATAAGATTTGGTGATTACAAGCTGATTTCCTTTCTTTAGGCGATCACATTGAGGTTTGGTGATTACAACAATTGTTACATTGTTGGCGATCATAGTGTATTACTCTACTCGCCCACTTTTCCTATGATTCCCTACAAGTTGGCGATCACAATTAGCATTTTAAATTTGCTCAATTCGTATGGGCGATCAGAAGCCCTCGTCCCATTCGGCCATCATCTAATTCAACATATCGTCGCGAATCACCTATTCGCCAAGAAGGAAATAAAATCAACTCGCCATCATCCATTGGCGACCATCCTCTTGCTCGCCTATTGGCGAGCTGTTCCATAGTACTCGGCCATAGAGTGTTTCCCCGAAATTGTTAAGAAGCTTTTCACCCAAGTGAAAATCAATATTCATTATTTATTTAATTTCCATTATCAATTTTATGAATTTAGAGTCAACAGTAGTGTAGAATTGGGTTTTACATTTTCTCCCCACCTTAAGAAATTTGGTCCTCCAAATTTTATATGGACCTATCACTGAAAGAGCTTTGGATGCTTCTCACGTATAAGGCTATCAACTCTCAAGTAGCCTCCTACTGCTAGAGCATCCAATCAAAGGATTAATCTTAGAGCACAACACCTTATCACAACACTTTATCCTTCCTATCCAAAATCCATACCGATTTCTCAACGTAACTCATGTCCTCTCTGATCTTCAGTGGCTCATGTCGAATCACGTGAGAAGGATTTGGATGGTACTTTCTCAATCCTTGAGACATGGAATACGTTATACACTCCTGACAACTTTAGGGGTAGTGCACATCTCCCACACGATCAATAATCTCCAACAATCCAATACGTCAGGGACTTAATTTCCCTCTCATTAAGCCTCAAAATGGTAAGACCTTATATACATAATCTCTTGTATATCTCAAGAAGTCTATTCGACCAAGTAGAAAATAATTCTCGGTCTCCTATTTTCCTATGCTATCATGGATTATATCGTCTGCTAAATAAACCCTTTAAGGTGCTATGCCTATACTCTCCTTTGGCCATTATCATAAGCAAACTCTGCCAGGGTAGAGGATTATCCCAGGAGCATATAAAATCAACTGCACACGCTCACACCATATCCTCGAGCGTCCATATCATATGCTCGGACTGTCCATCAGTCTATAGATAAACTACGGTGCAAAACTCAATCGGGATCCCATAGCTTCCTCAAATCTCTCTCAACACTGAGATACGAAGCGGGACTCCCTATCAAATGTAATGCTCACTAGAACACTGTAAAACCTCACCATTTGCCTGACATATAACTCGGCCAAGGCATTAATTAGCTCAATAAATTCCAAAATCAAGGAATAAGCAGACTCAATCAATATATCCACAACTATCCAGATAACACTATACCTTTTTGTGGGTAATTCAAATTTTTTCCACTTACTTCAGGAAGTACCATTAATATAGGTATTTTTATTCCTTATCACATTTTCAACTTTTAGTTAATTTCGTCTCTAAGATGAGACCACGAATATCTCTTTATACTTCATATTGTCTTTAAGAGTCCTGCCCATCTCTTTAGGCCATCGACAGTCATCCCTTTGGCACTTTCCCGCGCCCCAGATTTACTGTTTCAAGGGAGTCGGCGACCACATAGTTCGCCCACACCTCACAGCATATTATCCGCTGTTGGGCGATCGCCCCACTCGTGGGTCGCCCATCCCGGATTTTGCTCAAGGTCCTGAAGAACTCGGGCTTTTTCTGTCAAAACCAATTTATTCTCCCTGAAATCTTTTATCATCCTTGGGAGTTAGCAAGTTTTCACTTCTTTTACACAGTAACTTATTCATACCACTTATCATCTCATTCGGTGCAAAGTCGATAATAATTTGGTGACTATCATTTAGATAGTTTTAATCAATCGTATGTAATTGTCCCAGTAATCTCTTAAATACGACGCACTCGCTCTTAATATATCCCGGAGTGTCCACACAATGCGCTCGGATATCTATATCAATCAGAAGCAGTGCTGACAATAAAATTTGGAATCCCGAAGCCTCTTGCTATTCTCTCAAAGCATGTGGCAAATCAGGGACCCTTATCACATGTACTCACTCACTGGAACTTCACATATGTTCTCACTGTTTCACCGATATATATCGACTAAGGCACTCAAAACATCCCGAAACATGATGATGAAGTGAATTAATTTGGTTACTCAATCCATAATCACTTCTATAACCTCATGGTTCTTTCGGATTCTCTACCATCCTACTATGATTATTTCATGGTTAAACTATGACTACCCTTCTGTTACATACCTTAACACTAACCATCGATTACGTCTTAGCTAATCATTTTTCTCGATAACTTCTTTTCATATCGAGTTATCAATTTATCTCTTATTCTCCTAGTATATGTAATGTCACTACTTGGAGAATATATTTGAAAGTATAATTTCCTCACATCAATTTCTGAAATTTAATTTGTCATTATTCAGATTTCATCACCACTTTACTTATACAAATTCACAATTCTAATATGTACCTATATACACATCTGTATATCCTTTTTCAGGATTAGCAATATTTCTTGTATCTGCTTCTCTGATTATAACAAATTTCATCTGTCAAAATCTGGTTTATTATTAATTTCAGCCATAACCACATGATGATCAGACAAAATCACATTTATTCATATACTTGGGAACGTACCTCATAACTCGTGTTCCCTAGTCATCATGTGACTTGTCTCTTAAGACATTTTCATTCTTTCATATTTATCACCACAGTCGTTTTTCTCACTTAATATGGTATTTTACCGTTACCATCTTGTAACCATTTTGAATACTATACTCATACATACCCATTCACTTTCACTTTCTCACATGTATATATCACATCAGTAAGGTAGCGAATTCCACAAACTCTTCAACAATTCATTTATGCTATACGAGTAAACCTCATAAATTTTATACCTCAATAATCACACTTTGATCTCACTTAAATAATAAGATCATTTACTCAGACAATTTCAATGTCCACTTAATCATTTGAGATCTCACGTCTCTAATGTACATAGTTTAATTAGAACTCAAGTTCACTGATTTAACAATAAGGTTTTCCATTCCTAGAAGTTTGTGGCATTATTCAACAATATTGCTTATATCAATACACATATTCATTCTCTTTAAAATCTTCCTAGTTGGCTCTAGGCTCACATATAGGAAGGATACTACAGTCGGCTAGGGATCCAGATAGAATAAGGTAGGTATTTTAGAATACCATACTTGTTCCAGAACCTAGAAGCAACTGTAGAGAGTACTAATACTGTTGTTTTCAAAACGATAAAATTTTCGTTTTCACCAATTATACCAAAACAGTTGATTTCTCTATTCATCAATCTCTTGAGTAATTTCTCAAGTTCTTCTGATTCTCTGGCAAAGCTTACAAACAAATTTCATATTGTGAATCGAGTCAACAATCTCTCGAATCCACGTTACTCCAAAAGTTTACTTAAAACATCATCCTGTATATTCTAATTCACAAACTCATATGTATTTCACAGTATTTTGGTTCTATAAATATCGTATTTATTCTCCTAAAAGCATAAGAAGTGTCTAGAACCAGTATTATCATCATCGATTTTACATCATTTCTCACACAATTCACCTTTTTGGTTAACACTCTATAAGTACATCACTTTTCATAATATTCAATAATCTCATATCTTTACATTTAATTCCGACCTTACAATCCACAATATGGCCGACTATCTTGCGACCTCTCATAGTATATACTCCGGGTCGCCTTACTCATCAACATATAAATGGGGCTCACGGTAGGGATTATCAAATAAGTAATATGTCCTTTACATCATCACGTACTATTTCACCATCAATTTTATTCTAGATCAATTTAGTCATTCATAACTCAGAGGAATTATTTTAATGCAGGTGTATGTTCATAAATTCCCCTTTAATTCTCTCTCTTCGATATACCTCAAACATGTGATTTTAGGGCTTATGCACTAATATTATCCCTTTTCATTTCAATATCATCATTTCAGGATCTTAGTTCGATATGGACAGAGAAGTCCTGGTGGAGCCCTCACCGAGTTCCTCACTGTACCTTACCAAATAGATCTGACATTACGATGATAAGATCGCCTATTTCATGTAAAATTACCGGATTACAATCTCTATTTGATTCATCAACTTTCACCACATTTAAACACTTAACTCAATTCACAGTCACTTGACTCCTCTATACATTCAGACTATACAGTACTACAGGGATGTTAACCTTTTTCAACACTTTCCATTCTAAAGGCATCAACAGACATCAAACCAACTAAAGCTCTGATACCATTAAATCTGTAACAGCCTGTTACCACATTTTTTCACGTATTTTTTTACAACTTTTTGGGTTGGGCTGTCTACGATACCATTAAAACTCAACAGTGATAATACTAAATGATAAATATTTATTTAACAAATACGGAATATGAAATTCTTTTCATTATTCCTTACATCTGACATCCCCTATTATTCATGTTTTAATAAAGTAGTACTGTATACATATATTTGAAATGTAAAAGAGAAGCGACTGTACCAGTCATACTTAACATAATTTGCCTCAGCGCTTAATATGTAGCTATATCCATCTGGGATATACTTCTTTGCCTCCATTTCTCTTTTTATCTGTAGAGTTAAAATAAGGGGGTGAGCAAATCACGCGTTTAGTAAAGGAGACATATGCTACTTTATAAAACCAAAACTATATACCACAATATATTTATTTTTCCTAAAATCATATCAAATAGAAAAGTGGATATAGAAATCAACACTCTCAATACACCATTCAAATCACTAGCTCAACAGTTTACAATAAAATGAAGTAAACAGTAAATAGGATTTAGTAAATCCTTTCAGTAAACAGAAATCAGCAAGTTGAGACTAGGCATCACCTTACAAATAAATCATGCTATCATCGTTCCCCTTCCCTCCTGCGAGAACGGAATAATCATCCACTTTTGGGGTGCACCCGTAGGCTATCACCCCTCACGGCTAACTCAGCTAGATCTATGGCCATAATCTATAGGTGGTCCTCGGGTCCACTTGCCAAGTGACCTTGAGACCGCTGATGACTTGGCGGGTCCATCAACCTTGTGACGTCCTGGGGTGCACCCGTAGGTCCACCGACCCGAGCCATCGTCCCAGGCGAGTCACTCAATTACATGAATATTAATGCATGAACTCAGTGCCTAAAGTCTCAAAAATCACTTTATATCTCATGAAAAACCTTTAAGGAATTATTTCATAATTTCATCATTTTTCTCAAAATGATTTTCTTTTTAAAAAGGTTTTAAAAACAGCATGAAATCTCACTAAATTCAGTGTGAGAAAGGCACGGGTTAAACTGACTCGCCATGGCTAGTTTGCCTCTGGTCAACTCGCCCATTGGTTAACTTGCCTAAAAAGGTTTTATATTTTCTTTTTACAAAGATATTAAAATTTGCTCATTTTTCGTTGAGAAAATGCAAAGTGAAATCTGTTCGCCATGGTCAGCTCGTCCATCATGGCTCTTAGTAGCTCGCCCAACCGAGCTCGCCATTCATTAAATGGCTTACACATGGGAGCTCGCCCAACATTCTCGCCATTCACATATTGTCTAATTAGTGGGAGTTCGCCCACAATTCAACTCGCCCAATACCTAATGCATGTGAGTTCGCCATTTACTGCTTTCTACTCAAAGATGATCTCGCCTATGAATTAAACTAGCGTTGGGCGACCTTGCCCACTTGAACAACAACTTTCAACTTGGCGAATTCTTTATTACCTACTCGTCTCATTGGCGATCACTAACATTCAACATTGGCGATCGCAATAGTCGCCATTCTATTCGCTTTTCCCATATTTTCCTTGTTTATTTTCATCCATTTTCCAAGACCACATCTTGTTTCTAGTTTTCATATTCTCTAAGGATCTAACTAAAAACAAGGCTGCATCTATGTTTATTACTTTGTAAAACATCAAACTATATCATCAAATACCAAGACAACCGTAGAATAAGGAAGCTCACCTTAACCAACTGCACTTCCAGAACAGAACACTTTCTGTCTCACGTTGGCTTTACTCTGCTTATCCCTTTAGCTCATCAAACGATGGAGGAAAGGATTGCAAGCAGATTTACGTGTTTAGCCCACTTAAGGGTGAAGTTTAGTAAATCAAGCATGGTGGAAATGGAAGGAACCGAACATGAACTTGCAGTAACAAAGAATCGATTTTCCATTTCAATCTTCATATATATATATATATATATATATCTATATATATATATATATATATATATAGCCATGCTAATCCAATCAAAACCCATCACTTGGCCTTTATTCCGTTTCTTTCATCATTTTACGTCTTATAATGCATTAAAAACCGAAGAAAAACTGCAGCAAAAAGGAACGGCTATGGGAAACTATTTTCTGCACGTTTTGACTTACTTCACTTTGCTATTAATTGTCTAAACCAATTCGTACAGAAGAAGCAAATGGCGTGAAGTCCATAGCCTCTTTTCTTGACTTATTGCACCTTTGTCTTATTCCTTGTCCAATAAGGTTAATTCCTTTATTGACTTTAGCTTTTCTCTATTTATTGTCTTCAACCGTATGACTTACAAATTCAATTTTGGCTGCAAAATGGTTTTGAATCTATTTTCCATTTGTTCGTGCTGATTCCAGTTCGCTTAGTCAATCTTGAGGCCTCAGCTCGCCAACTCAATTCCAGTTCGCCAAGATAAGATTTGGTGATTACGAGCTGATTTCCTTTCGTTAGGCGATCACATTGAGGTTTGGCGATTACAATAATTGTTACATTGTTGGCGATCATAGTGTATTACTCTACTCGCCCACTTTGCTATGATTCTCCACAAGTTGGCGATCACAATTAGCATTTTAAATTTGCTCAATCCGTATGGGCGATCAGAAGCCCTCGCCCCATTCGGCCATCATCTAATTCAACATATCATGGCGAATTCACTTTTTCGCTAAGAAGGAAATAAAATCAACTCGCCATCATCCATTGGCGATCATCCTCTTACTCGCCCATTGGCGAGCTGTTCCATAGTACTCACCCATAGAGTATTTCCCCGAAATTGCTCCATTCACATCTTAAGTTAAGGAGCTTTTCACCCAAGTGGAAATCAATATTCATTATTTATTTAATTTCCATTATCAATTTTATGAATTTAGAGTCTACAGTAGTGTAGAATCGGGTCTTACACTACTTTCTTATTATCATCTTCTCAATCATACCACTAAGACGGACCATTCATCATGTCCTCCAAATTTCTCCAAGTCACTCAAATGTGAGAGAATAATTAATTTTTTTAGACCTATTCCAAGGTTATAATCGAATCTGTATAATCACATGTGTGACACCCATTTATTTGAATCTATCAATTCTGAAATCATCCCTCGATTGATAATTCCGCAATTCAGTCATTCGACCATTTAAATTACAACTTCTATTTTCTCTTTTAAGTTGTATCATATAATCATCGTTACTTTTATCAGTGATCCGCCTAATTGATATTCCACTTCAATCTCAACTTGATAACCACTTTGTGATATTAAGGTACTTGATTTATCGATTCTATAAGGCTTAAACAATATAACTCATCACGTTATCGTGCTCAACGATCTACCTTCTCATCGATTTCAATATCAAGTTTTCCGACAATACAATAAAATCCTTTCAATGCTTATCTTTCAATAATTCTTTCCAAGATCTAATTTATATGAGAAAACTTAATCTTTTTCCTCAAACATTTTCATATAAATTTTGGCAGCATAACGGCTTAATTTTCATTAAACCTCTTGCAAGGAAATATAGTTTATAACCACACAGCTGTTGATTCTCACCATTTATTTATCTCTTATTAAAACCCCTACCACCAATTGTAGGTCCTCTTAGTATTTAAAAATAATTTCAATAATCATTCAATATCAGGATCACAATTCCAAAACATACAATATAACACTACCACTACTTTATAAAAGTATCTTACCTGACGTTGAAACTTAGCACCTTGACTAGCTCCAAGCTTCGTTGAACACCAAATCACATCTTTGTTACCTCCGCTACAATTTCAACTACACCAATTGCACTTACATAAATATATATATATATATATATTAATAAACTTATTCAATAAATATCAATCAATTTATTGTTTTTCCTTACCAATTCTTTTTCTTTCCTTCTTTTTCTTCTTCTTCTTCTTCTTCTTCTTCTTTCTTTTCTTCTTTTTTTTCTTCTCCTTTCTTTTCTTTTCTTTCTCCTTTCTTTTCTTTTTCTTGTTTGAACTAGTTTGGACCAGTTCAGATCGGTTCGGCCGATTCATCTTTGCTTGGCCGGTTCAGTCACCGGCGATCACCCATTCTGTTGGTTCGGCCACTCCGAAGCTTGCTGGGGTGGCGGCGAGGCTAGATCTAGCCTCCTTTTCTCGAGCAGTGACGGTGGAGATGGTGGATCTGGAGGTGGGTTTTCGATCTCCTTTCTCCCTCTTTTCTCTTCCTCCCTTCACCGTCGGCTGTTCCTTTCACTTGGCCTAACCTCACCGGCGTCGAAGGCAGCGGTGGCAGCATCTAGATCGGTTGGCATTGCCCTTTTCCTCTCTTTTTTTTCTCTTCTGTTTTCCTTCTCTTCCGTCTCGTTTCTCTTCTTTTCTTTTCTTTTCTCGTCGCCGAACGTCTCCCTCTCTTCCTCTCTCGCCGGCGACGACCTTGCCTCCCTCTTCTCTTGCTCGACCCGGGGGGGGAGGGTCGGCTTCCTCCCTTTTGTTTTGTTTTCTCCTTTATTTCAAACAGAGGAGAAACAAGGCAGGGAATCAAGTTGTCCTGATTCCCGCCTTTTCTCTTTTTTTTCTTTTTATAATTATAATTATATATAATTATAATTATAATTACATATTAATAATAATAATATATATACATTTTTATTTTTCTTAAATTTTGTATTTCTTATTATCCAAAATAATTATACTCATTTTCAGCTTTTTAATATTTGGATCTCTTAATATCCTAAAATTATTCAAAATAATTTCCTCAACTTCATCACTTCATCAAATTCGAGAATTCCAACAATTTTTCCATCTCTTAAATAAATTTATTTATTTACTTTCGCTTATTTATTTGCATAAAAATTAAATTCTCGAGTAATTTAATACCAAACATAGAAAAATTCTCGGTTATCACAATATCCATATGAATTATCTATTTTTTGAAACATATATTATCTTAAATATTATATCTAATTATTTTGAATTGATTTAAATTTTAAAAAACTTATATAATAAATCATTTTTATTCTTTTTACATTTTTACTTTACTTATTTTTTATGTGTGAGACTATTATAAATAATTTTTTTTAAAAATAGAGTTCTCAACACTAATTTATTTTATAAGATTAATTTGGAGTCATTTAAATTCAAAATTTAAAAATAAATCAGTTTCAAATATGCGACATCAATCAATAATCTATTAATGATTAATATAGTAAGAATTATTTTCATTAAATTGTAGCTATTTAATTTATTTATTTAATATTTATGATTTATGATAATTATTTTTTTCTACAATTTTTAATTAGTATTTTATTTTGAATTATTTTTCAATTTGTGTATTCTATATCTGCATACAATTTTTTAATACATTATTTAACATGTATTTCATGACACATTTTTATAATTCTATTTTATTTTTAAAAAATTATTATAAATTAAAATTGTTACCGGGCATAGCACGAGTTTAAATCTAGTATATATAAAAGCCAAAGCATTTGAATACAAGTAAAATATTCTATGTGGATAGTCTAAAAAATTGACACGTATAATATTTAAAATAAAAAAATAATATTTTTTCTAATTTTTTTATAGATAAGAATCTATATACATTAAAATTTCAAAATAAATTAATTATCTTTTTAAATCAATTATCTATTTCAATATCTAAAAGATAAACATATATTTTTTTTTGGCCTTTGACCCCCCTGGAATTCGCTTTATGCGACTACTCATATTTTTTCAATATATATGTACTGTTGTTATATACATTATTTATACAAATAATTAATTTTGGTATAAATTTTTTATATGGATACACTTTTTTAAAGAAAAAGATAAATATATTTTACATGAACATGTGCTATGTGTGGCAAGATGAGTTTTTTTCATTTTTAAAGTATAAAATATCAACAAAAAACTACTTTATCATTGATCAATGTTACACTTCTAATTTCAATAAAATTCAGTTTTTTATAATAGTCTTATATATAAATATAAATATATATATATATATATATATATATATATATATATATATATATATAAACCAAAACTTTTAGCTAAAAATAAAATATCCTAGGAAGATACCTTTACTTTTTTATAATTAAAATAATAAATTGATTTTAATTGTTATATAATAATCCTATTCAATTAATTATTTTAATTTTAAAATATTTGAAATTTCAAAAAAATAGATTTCAACTATATTATCTTAATTTAAATCAAATAAAATTTATATCATACTTTAAATTTTTTTATCACTTATTATGTTATTTTTTAAATTAAAAAAATATCCATATATTTTGATCAGAATAATATTAAAATTTTAAATCTTTAATCAAAAGTATTAAAACTGGATATTTAAGTTTATATATTTTAATATTAAATTAGGCTTTCACATCTTTTTTTTCAATTTTTATTTATTCCTTTTTCAAAATTATTTGTTCAATCATTTTATTTCAAAAAAAAGTTCATATGGATTATCTATTATCTTGAAACGTGTGTGATCTTAAATATAATATTTAATTATTTTAAATTGATTTGAATTTTAAAAAACTTAGTGAATACAACGGTATTTTTCATACCTCTAGATGAAAAATGTAATATTAAAAGCATCTTTTATCTTAAAAAACATTAATGAAAAGTAAAAATGTTGAAAATACACGAAGTAGGGAGTCCATTTTATACATGCTGATCATATATTAATTAAGGCTTTGAAGGCATCTTATTCATTAACAAACTTTTACAAATTGAAGAATGTTTATGTCTCTCTTTCATCAATCATACAGTCACCATTACCATGTAAACCTGTAATACAACTTTCTTATGAAATAATAAATGAGCAAGAGAGAACCAACTATGAAGCACAGCTTCTGAAGAGGGCTAATCCTCTGCTGCGAACTTTTAGTCCTGTGAAAAAATAATTCTGGGTAATTTAAGACGAAAGCAAGGGATAAAATCAAGATAGAAAATTTTAAATGTACGTTCTTATTACTTTGCTTCGGTTTCATTTCTCCTTTTTTTAATTTCTTTATTACAGTTTATGCCATAGCTTGTGATGTAATTGTCCAAGTATAGTTATAGATTATGAGCTCGAGTGGAAGAAAGAGCTAGATGGCATGCCTTGTTGGTGGAGTTTCTGCTGCTGGTGCTGTGGGCTGTCCTTGTTTAGATGCTACAACTGATGCTGGTTGCTGGGCCTCAGCTGTTGCTGTTGGCACTGTTGATTGTTTTGGTCTAGTTATTGGCAAGGGTAGATGTACTTGGGCTTTTTCACTTGGAACAGGCACAGTCCTGGCCTGTTACAGAACCTTGCAGGTGAGAAAATTATATTTGCGTACTACACATAAATAATGTCCCAAGTCACTCACCAAATTCCTGAATTGGAGGTTGTAGAGCAATTGAATGTATCTCTGCTTAGCTAGATTTTGTTCTTTGTTCAACTGCCTCCAAAATCCATAGATGGATCCCATGTTCAACAGTCTGTTTGCATAAATCTCCCATGTGTAGCTGCATATTCAAAAAAATGCAAGAGATTAACTGAAGCTATTCAATGAAAATTTTCTAGGCTAAACTTTTTCAGTGGTGTCATATTAGTGTACGGTAGGTACCATTCTTGTATGCGATGGAGTCCTGCAGTTGACATCCTGTTCCAATATTGGGCGTCGATCTTGCACTTGTCAAAGAAATCAGCTGTGATGTTGCTGGATTGATCCCCATTGTTTGGATCAATATGGAAACCTGAGACGCCATCCACAATAATCTCTGCTGGGCCTCCTTTGTTGGTTGCAAAGGTGGGTAATCCACAGCTTATTGCTTCAATAACTGTCAGACCAAAGGCCTCATATAGGGCGGGCTGCACGAAAGCTCCCTTCGTATCAGCAATGCATCGATACAGTTCTCCATTGCGATGCCTATCGGTTTGGGCTGCAATCCATCTGAATTGGCCCCTAAGTTGATATTGCTCCATCAGCTGATGCATTTTTTTAATTTCTGCTTGTTCTTCTCTGTCATTTGACTTGGATGGATCGAAGAATCCAGCAACAACAACAAGATTTACTAAATCTCTAAGCCTTTTGTTCTTTCCAAACCACTCAGTTAGACCAGTAATATTCTTCACAGTATCAAGTCTTGCCATAGAGAAGATAATCGGCTTCCCTCGGTCTGCCAGATATCCACTGTTACGAGTATAATACAATTAAGATTACCGTCAGTTTCGTCGAACAATGAACACTGCGGAATAAATCGAGTCTTACATGTGCTCGTTGTTGTCGTTCTGGCTGTAGAGTAATTCTTCAATGGCTGGATGGAAAGAAGACAGACGCCTCTTTTTCTCCGTGTAAGGGAAGTAGACAGACTGGTCAGCCCCTGGGGCAACTATGTTGAACTTCGGGTCAAAGATATTGACGCCTGAGACAACCCGGCAAAGTCCGGGCATGGTAAAGGCTGCATGACTTTCATATTGTCCAGGCTTTTCCTTGCTGGGTCATAAAGAAATTCACCACTTTTTAGTTGACACTTCAGATGAAGTTCCATGTTTTATTATGACATGAACATATAAAAAGTAAACTAACCTTCCAGCAATTTCCTGATAGGTGCTGCTGATGATAAAATCAGCGGCATTCATTGCTAGTATGTCAGCTGTGAATTGACATGAAAAGTGATACTTTGCTTCTAGTTCTTTCCATTTGACATCTGAATCTTCATACTTAGTTTTCTCTAAAGCGTGAGCTATAGTTCCCTGGGATTAGAAGGTGAAGTACATCTCAATTGTCTCATAGATAGATAGAAATAATTTATATATTGGTATCTGTTAGAACTAATCAAAGACCGTTATAGACCTGAGTGATTCCAAGTTTGCAAGCCATTAGAGACGCCACCAAATTTCCATCACTGTAGTTTCCAATTATGAGGTCTGGTTTACATTCCATATGTTCAAGGATTTTGGCAACAGCATCCTAGTCGTGAGAGACATTGAATCCAAGATTCCAAGTAAGTTTAAGTCCATGGAATAAGAAAATAACGACGAAGTAAGAATAAATGCTTGACACCAAAGGAACATACCTGTGCAAATATCTCTAGATAGGGATAGATGTCAAACCGTGAGACCCACTGATGAAGTACCCCATTACCTGTCCTGAATGGGACCCTGAGAATGTGGCAATGCTTGGTATTGTTGATCGGCTCCAACTCTTGGTTGCACTTCGTTCCTTGAGCATCCGGAATAAGACGGGTTACCTAAAATATTGCTAAATGTCATGTTGATGACAAAGTACAAAAAATCAATCTGCCTCTTGTTTCATAATTGCTGTTGAGCATGCATGCATAAATACATACATACACACACACATAAAAAAATGCGCAGGACTCCCACATTGTGGGGTAGAAGGATCATATGTACGCAGCTTTTCCTTGCATTAACAAAGATGTTTCCGCTTGAACCTATAATCTCCAAGTCAAAAAATAGCAACCTCCATTGCACTAAGGTTCCCTCTATATACACACATAAATACATTTATATAAGTGGCTTACCACAAGAATCTGAGGCTTCACAGCCAGGCCTTGTAATTTAATTCTGAGTAGCAAGGCTTCCTCAAGAGCTCTTACTTGATCAAGAATGTAAACCACCTGTTTAAATTTGCACAAAGCAATTCTGTAAGCAATGAAGTACTTAATTACCTCAGTTCCATCAACCTTCACTGTTTTTGCTGTACCTGGCCCCCAGTATCTGGCAAACCGAGGACATCTGACTGCCCAAAGTAACCGTGAGGTGATAAGATTACGACCCTAAACACGGTTGGGAGCCAGCTAAAGAGTGACTCAAGTTTTGCTGGTTCCGGTGTCTGCAGCAGTTCAGAAAGAGTCATCATTGTCTTTTTAACTCTTTCTGCATTGTCCCCCCATCCTTTCTCAAAACCTAACTCTTTTAACCTGATATTTATAGACACCTTTGAAATAGTCAGAAAAAATTTCGGTTTTAATATTTGCTATGTGTAAAGTAGTTTCAATCTAGATATAACTTGAATTGTTTGGGCTTATGGCGGGGGAAGTAGAAAATACAATAACCTTTGCTCAAAATTCTTGTATGGTGTTTCTTTTGGTAATGCGGAGATGACATTGTTAGCTGCGAACAGAGCTGTTTTAAGCTTGTCAACCGTATTTAGATTTTCATTTATCAGGAGATCCTGAAATTCCAAGTGCATTCAGTCATGATTCTCCGAATAGTTTGCAATAATGCATCTCTACATAATGAAATAGAATAGAAGAAAAAATGGAGCCACTTATTCAATTACCTCCCCTTGGTGATTAAGGGCCAATAAGTAGTGCAGTAGTGGGGTTAAGCTTTCGCAGTTCTCACTTAACTTTGAGAACATAAACTTCGAGATGTAGCTGACTCCATTGCCGATGCTAGAAGGAAGAGTTAAATGAGGGGTATTGTAGTTAATGGCTGCAAAATCTATTTCCAAAGCATTCTCATCGTTTGCCCTGCACCACAAAATAAATAAATGATGACATTGAGAACTTTCTTATGGAAAAATCAAATATTTTTTACACGTGAAAGTACTAAAAAATGAAACTGAGATCTTTATCCGAATCCTAGCTCGCCCTCGCCCTATTACTTGAGCTAAACCCAAGTTCAAAATTCAATTTTAACTACACGGACAAGTAATAAATTGATATAGGAGTTCACGATTGTACCAATTTTGGTCGAAGATCATTTCTTTGAACTTCAAGTATTCTGAAACGTTAATCGCATGTACATGGAGGTTTTCTGAGTTCACCTTGACAAACTCCCAGAATCCCGGATTTGGTCTGACAGCAAAAGCAACATATGGTGGAACAACAGCTGCCTCCTGCAAATTTTTAGAGCTAATATATATGGCTGACCAAATATACCAAAAATAAGAGAATTAACAAAAAAAACTTGCTGATTAAAATTTACGACCTGCGTGGATATCACAATGAAACCAATTAGTCCTTCCAGGATCTTGCTTCTCTCAACCTTGTCTTCTATTGATTTCTCTACTTCATCCATCAAAGGCTGACGTTTCAGTAACCTTTTTCCTGTTGCCACCAACCTTTTTGCAGGATATTAAAGGAGGATTAAACTATGCACAGTACTAAATTGAATTCAATGAGAAATTATAAAACATGGCAGATTTGATTAAAATGCATTACTATCGATGATACCTGCTGAAACATTTCTTCATATGGTAGGTGCTCTGCCTCAAAGCATCAGGCATGCTATCTGCAATTGTATCCGATCGTTTCAAGGATTGACGGGAATCCATTTCAGCAAGAACAACGGAAATATTACTCCCGAAACACAAGGATTATGAGTCAACAAAGTATAGACTAGCATCTTGTCTTATACTTGGAAATATTTATAGGGGAAGTGACTGAGATCAAGAAAGGAAATGATGCAAAGGCTAGGAAGAGAAGGAGGACAAGGAACATTCTTTAGTGTCATTGGTGGGAAATCTAATTTTGAAAACAAGAAAGATACCCATCATTGATAGATTGCCTTTTTTCCAAGATATCAAAAAGGTTGAAATAAAAAATGCTAAGGAAGGTGTAAATTGTCGGTTGGGTTCTATTCTTTTCTTCTCATTCTCCTTTTACCAATCTGATGCGTGAGTTGCTATTTTGATCTATTATTTCAAAATTTATCCTTTTTTTTATATGAACATCACAAAATTTATCAATCAAATAGAGTCTGTTAACCTAGAATTACAATTTTTTTTTCAGAACATAAAATTTATCAATCAAATATAGGGTCCTGTTATTAACCTGCTTAGTTAAATTTCTATTTAAGAAAAATATATTTTGTCCATGTTTATTTTAATTAATCAAGCATATCACTTTGTAAAAAAAAAAATCAAGCGTATCACTTTAAACAATCTTCTCAATATTGGAAGTTTTTAGTAACTAATATTTGTTGCAACATATGTCATACCTGAATTTTTTATCTTATATATAAAAGTTGTAGATGAACACGGCTCACCTTTTAGCCACGTCATCTTCCATCATTCGGACGGTGTTGACCCTTTATAGGTTATTGTTCGTTGTTTGTTTCTGGGTCTTGCTGTAATTTTATCTGGGTTTTTTTTGTTTCACGTGGGTTTGGCGCGTCTGGCTTCACCACTTTGTCACCCAACTTACTCATCCTTTTCCTTTTCTCTACCACCGACAATTCCTCAGTATTGAGTTCCTCTGGATGAAAGCCTTGGGTGTTTAAGCTTCTCATGGGGGTAAGGGCATCCTCTAACCATTGCTAAGGTGGTGTCACTTTCCATGAATCCAAAGGCCAACACCTTCAAGAACCTCTTGTTGATTGAAGCCATTGTCCAAAAAGTCGGCATCAAGAGAACTGATGTCATCCTCAAAACCAATCCCGGTAATGGAAACCTCACCAAGAAGCTTCTCAAAGCTGATGAAATGGTTATCGCTGTCCAACTCAATCTTCGCATGGTGGACCTTGAGCTTCAACGCCTCTTTCAAGGTACCACTTTCTCTGATTGATTAAAGGTATTGTATTCGGTATTTATCTATTTTTAGTTTGCTTTTCTTTAATTCTAATTTTAATTTGTTATGGGTTAGCTACTATTGACTAATTGGTTATGGATTAGCTACTATAGACTAAATTTTTTCATCAATTTATTAAATTCATTCTATTTTATCTGTAAAATTTTAAAATTTCAGAGATTACGTAGTCAATAACCAGTTAAATTTGAATGTTTTAAGCACAAAAGTTATCTATGAAGTTGGTGAGAAGTGGCCCGTTATTATAACAGAGGAGGGCTTCATCAATAACTTCCCGGACCAAGTTTTGGCCATTTTCTCAATTGAATGATATTTGGGTTGGTTTTTAATTGTTGGTTCTTTATGTTTTGTTGCTTGAGGCATTTTGTCCTTTTCATAGAATCCAATAAGAGGTTGGAATGTTGAAGGTGCCTGAAGTAGCTCCCATTTCAGGGTTAGGACTCTGAATGATGCGAACCTCTAATGTGTATTAATACTAACTATAGTTTTCTCTTTATATGCCTAATTCTAGGAAAATTAATGTGATAATTTTTTTAAGATTGCTAAAATGGTTGCCACAATGCTATTGTTCTGGTTTTAAGCCTATGCAAATATATACTGCCATTTTTTTTGTCAAATGTACTGCCTTTTTCTAGATACTCATCGTCTTGGTTATTATTTCATTTTGCATTTAAATTGCATTTGAATTGCATGATTGTCATTAACAATTCGAATCCATGTCTAAATATCTTGCTTTTGTCTGACAAATGTAGAGACTCACCTTCTTGATCAAACTTTATTGGTATGAGCTCCATATACATCAACTGTATCAAAAAAGGTGATTTCCTTAGCAAAGGCATCTTTTATTGTTGAAATACCTTCCTCCTCAAGTAGAGGAGAGTTGTAGATTCATGTTGGACCCATGCATCAAAAAACCCAACTTCGAAACCTTTTGGATAAACATCAACTGTAACTAGGGGTGTTAATTTGGTTAATTCGGTTAATTTCGAACCGAATTAACCGAAACCGAATTATAAATTTTTACTTTCGTTAATCAAACCGAAATTTATATTTTCAAATTAACCGAACGAAAATATAATTCGGTTAATTAACCGAATTAACCATACTTTATACAAAATTATATAATTATATAAATTATAGTATATATATTATATATTATAATATTTTATATAATATAATATAATATATTATAGTATATATTATATGTAATATAAATCGGTTAATTCGGTTAATCGAAATTAATTTGGTTTACGAACCGAATTAACCGATAACCGAATTTTCCTAAATCCTATTTTCGTTAATCGACCGAATTAAATTCGGTGGCCAACTGATTAACTGAATTAAGTTCAGTCGGTCGTTTAACCGAATTTCTTCCAAATTATGAACACCCCTAACTGTAACAAAGAAGGTGCAATTTGGTTTTGGACAAGTTACTTCCCTACTGTGCAGGTTATCTTTGCTCCTTTTTTTTTCTCTTCTGCTTTGTTCTTTCTCGAGGTAGTCACAAACATTTCTTGTTTAAATAGAAGGTTGCTAAGTTAGAGGTTGGAAGTTGATTTTTTTTATCCTCACTTAAAAACAGTTTTCTCATCACTCTTGATTTTTGTTTTTGTCAAAAAAATTTTTGTGTTTTCCAAGCATGCTCATTATGGGTACAATTTGGTTTCAAGAGGTCCTCCTTTTTTTTCCAGGTAATCTGTACCTTTTTTTTTGTATTTACTTGCTTTGTTTGTTCTCAAGATTGTGATAAACCTTTAATATTATGCTTGATTGGAGCTTAACCAGAATGTGATTGATTATCCCTTATTTCCTTTTTTGTTAGCTTCTTGAAGTTTTATAAATAATAAATACCCAAATAACAAACCCAACTTCATCAATTTCTTTTAATCATGGCAAGGTAAAAATCTCCAAATAATGTTCTAAAAATTGTACACAGCTAGATATTACTTATTCAAGAAAACAAAAAACACAAGAACCAGGTGGTCTATGTCAGTTGGTTCCTCCACCTAAATTATTCATGGAATCTAAACTATGTCAGGTGTCAAATCCAATCTAATCTAACAATTAAACTAATCACATTAAACCTCATTTCCAACTTAACAAATTAACTACCATGCTTTATAAATCCAACACACTTGGAAAAAAAAAGCAAACTTCGTTGAGTTGGAATATGTTTATGCAAAAACATACCTTTTTAACAAAAAAGGAAATAAAAAAAAGTCATGAAATGCTTATTCATGATTTATTCACAACCCATTTGAACCAAATTCTGAAGAATAGTATTTTCAGAATATGATCATCACCCCACTATATTCAGGGCTAGCTAACTCAAGGTTTATCCTATAGCAAAGCTTACAAGAATTAAATATTTAAGCACGTCTCAAGGTGTTTGGGACAAGTTTGCATGATTATCATTTTCAATTTATTGTTGGATTATTTCCTGGAATTTTGATTTCTAATTCCTTTTCACTTCCTCACTTTGGCATTTTGTGTGCTTCTTTTGCCTCTTAGGTTGTATTAGGTTTGTTTTTTCATTGTTTGATCTTAAGTTAAGCCCATTTTCTCTTTTCCATGATTTAGAATGGTTTGATTAATCTTTTATTTGCTATTAAATAAATAAATAAATAAATAAATAAATAATAATTTTGATGAATTCATTCAATCTTAAGGGATTGCTGAGAAATATGTTGGGAAAGTTGAGGAGGCAACTAAGGTGAAATTGGAAGTTGTTAGTGGATAAGGGAAAAAAGGGTATTAAAATGAAATGCAGTTGGGAAAGAAGAGGAAAAAGAATAAATTTGAATAAAGAATGCTTTGTCTTGGTTTCTTCAAAATAAGGGTCCACGAAAGTGATGTTTAATTCGATTAAGCTTTGTTCCTATAATTAGCATGTATATTGGTAAAAGATTGGAGCTCAACTTTAAAAATTAAAAATAGACTTCATAATGTTGCAAATAGCACAGTGAAGGTGGCAAGTGAAAGTAAAATACAATGAATTTAGAAAATGTACCTTAAGTATCTCATTGCACAAAATAGAAAGTGAAAAAATGTATCTTAAGTCTCTTATTGCGTGAATAGAAAGAATGACAAATAAATTTAATATGAATCATGTATGTTGAATGGATTCTTGATACATGAATTTTGATTGGTGTTGGCTTTAATTAAATTTAAAGTGCATATTTAATAATAGCATTAAAAAGTACCTTAAAAGTCTTCTTTGGACAAAATATATATAGCTGAAGTGAAATTTACATGAGATGAATAGTTTTATTTGGATGGTTGGAAGAAATATTTTCTGTTATAATTACTTAGAGTTAAATTGGAAGATTGCTAAGCATCCCTTATTCTCTGTTCTGTTATCATTTCAAATCTTTTTGTGTTATGTTTGGCTGGTTTGTAAATGCAAATTTCATTTAATTCATTTTTCGCCTGATGGTAAAAAAAAAATGGAAGAATTAATTATGTTAGCAAAGAACATGCTGTTAGGAGACTTAAAGAGGTCTCTTTCATTTCCATTTTCAATGAGTCACATGAATAATCTCTTGGACTTTTCCTTTGTGGCTCCTCTGTGTTTATTGTGCTGTGTGCTTTCTCTTTGTTTTCTGATTTTAGAATTCTTTGATTTGTCATGTTATTTTGTTTGAAGCTTGGAAGTTCATCGGTTAATCTTAAGTGAAAATTGCTTTGTTGTTTTATTATGCTTCTTTATATTGATTGTTGATATAGTTTTTTAGTTTTGTTATATTCCCGCAGAGCCAAAGTGTGTGCACTTTGATTCCAAGCAGGTACTTCCTTTTTTGCTCGAGTAATTTCCAATTTTTCTTTTATTTTGGTCTGCTTTGTCTGTTCTTAAGATTGTGAGACACGTTTCTTGCTATGCTTGATTGGAGCTTAATCGAAAGGTGATTAATTATTTGTTATTCCCTCTTTTGTTATTATTTTGAATTTGTTTTACATGTATGACATGTTTGTCAGTACGAGTTACTTTACATTTGTTCCTTTTTTATTGTGAACAAAAAAAAATCCATGCATGTATGCTTCCTTCCCCTTTCTAACCTTTGTGAGCTCTTAGGTTTGTTATATTACATTGCGTCATGTTGATTGTTTAGTCTTGGTTTAAAACTGTTTTCTTTCTTCAATCATTGATAATTGTTAGCTTAATCTTTTCTTGCTTTATACCTTTGTTAAAATAAATGAAAGAAAATTTGGATAAATTAATTGAGTTTCAAGGGATTGTTGGGAAAGATTTTTGAATGATGATAAGATAACTAAGGTGAAATAAAATTCAAGATAATAGATATAGAAAAGGGTAAGAAACGGTCTTAAAATGGAACACAAGTGGCAAAGAAAAGGGAAAAGGATAAATTTTAAAAAATGATAGTTTATTTTAGTTCCTTAAAAGTGAGGAGCCATGAAAATCATATTTAATTTATCCTCTTGTCCGATTACATTTGTTTTTGATATATCAATGAGTTGTTGTTTCTTTTCATTGTGTTCTTTCAGTCACTATCAGATAATTTATTTTGTTGATAAATCTGCTATGTTTAAAGATGAATTGTTACCTCTTTTTGATTGATTCTATTATTAGAAAAATTTTGTGATTTACTCATTCGATTCATTCTTTTTTGATTGATTCTATTATAGCCATCTTCATGAAAATTTCCACATGTACAAACCATTCAAATCAGACATGCTTTTTGAATTGATCCTCAGTGATATGATGAATATGTTCGATATCTTCTCTATTATGATGAACATTTTTATTGGGTTCATCTTCATAGTCGTTTGTATCTCGCAACAATTTCCATTATTATCGAACTTTGATATCTTTTGTATTAGATTTCACTTTACATTCAATAAAACATATATTAACATATTAATACAACACATGCTTCCATTTAACACAAATATGTGTTTTTTGCAAGCACTTTCCTCCTTTTATATGCTACCACAATTTCCATTTGTGAAACTTTGATGCCATCAGTATTAGATTTAAGTTTATGCCGGATGGAACATATTTTAAGATCTTAATGTTGTACATACTTTCCATTTGATGTAAAGATGTATTTTTAATTATCATCCATTTTCATATATTTCTAAAATTTAACCGCATTAGTAAAATAACGTCTTTTATTATTCCTCATGATTCAGTCATTGGTATTTGAAGTCATATTTTACCGTTGTAGATCTCATCCTTAAATCTTTGTTTGTTTGCATCATGATATTTTGCTACTTTTATAAGTCCTTTTAAAAATCTTATACTTTTTTTTAATCTATAATTCAGATATTTTCCTTCATGCATCTTCCATTGTTTTCCTTTTTTTCACTCACCCTATCTACCCCTCTTTTCCTCCGTATTCTTGAGGCATCGCGCGGGTATCTTTCTAGTTTATTTATAAAAATTAAGTGTATGCTAATCACAATTTTGATTAACATGTAAAGTTTATTTCTTCCAGTCACAGTAGGACTATTAAGGGTCGGCGTTAAACCCATTTTTGTTCGCTATAGTAATGGACGAGCTAACAAAATCCATCCAGGATAATATACTTTGGTGTATGATGTTTGCAGATGATACTGTCTTAAGTGCTGAGATTAAGGGAGGTTAATGGGAAATTAGAATTGTGGAGAAAGACGTTAGAATCAAGAGGATTGAAACAAGTAGAGTAAATACTAAAGACATGGAATGTAAATTCAGTTCAAACAAGGAAGATAATAGAAACATAGTGATGCCAGATGGGTTGGCGATCCCTGAGTTAGATCATTTTAGGTATTTGGAATTAATTGTACAAAGAGATGGAGAGATTGATGGTGATGTGACCAATAGGATATACGTTGGTTAAAGCAAGTGGACTAGTGCTATAGGTGTGTTGTGTGACAAACGAATTACTGTATGGTTGAAAGGCAAGTTTTACAAGACAGTTATTAGATCAATATTGCTCTATGGCACTGAATGTTGAACAACTAAAAGATTGCATACTTAGATATAAGTGTAGCAAAAATACGAATGCTGCAATGGATTTACAGATATACAAGAAAAGATAGAATAAGAAATGAGGATATTTGCAAAAAGGTTGGAGTAACACCTATCAAAGATAAGATGAGTGAAAGTCGTTTACATTGGTTTATACAAGTATGACGTAGACCTATGGACGCTCCCGTTAGAAAAGTGGAGGCTATGAATAATGTAAAAGAGTTAAGGCTAAGGGAAGACCAAAGAAGACTTGGAAAGAAGTAATCCGAAAAGATGTGGCGGAACGAGAGTTGGAAGACCACATTGCCTAAGATAGGAAAGAGTGAATGAGGAAAATTCATGCTGATGACTTGGTGTGAGGTCATATATTGGTTCATATAGCTTACTCTATTATTGGGATAAAAGCTCTAATAATAATGACGATGTAAAGTTTATTTCATATACAAAATATATCATATTAACACTTCATATGTGTTGCTTTGAATTTTTTTTGTAACCCCGAGGTGTCATTATATCACATTGGGTATGAGTAATTCTTGTTTATGCTTCATGGCTAGTGTTGGCTAAAGGAAATTTAACTTAGTGAGAATTCAAATATGAGACTTCCTACTATAGATCGTGTTCACTTAGGAACTCAATAGGATCTTACACCAACCTTTGAATTTCTTTGAAAGATGCTATTTATTATTTAAAGGGGATTCTTAAAATTCACATATGTATTTCTAACAAAAAAATTTCTTTTTATGAAAAACTACTATTACTTGATATTTTCCTATTATTTCTCGTGTATATTTGTAAATAGGCTAAACGCTGCTCATTTCATATTATGTAGATAAAAGCCAATATTAAGAAACAAATGAGCTCAAATAACAAGACAAAAAGGAATATCTATATGAAATCAGACATCAAATTTGGGTAAGTCTATTGTATACATGTATATCAGTTATGTATGTATGTATGTATGTATGTATGTATGTATGTATGTATGTATGTATGTATGTATGTATGTATGTATGTATGTATGTATATAAAGAAAAGATATAGATATGGATAATAAAGTAGAAAGAAGAAAAACAAAAAAAAAATAAAGTTACAAGTTTTTTTTTAGCTAAAATGTTGAAAAAACCTCGAAAAAAATAGATTTAGTAATTAAGCTCTTAACTTTTTTTTTTCGTAATCAATTGAGCCCTTTCGTGGATGAAAACCTTTAAATTCGTATAGGAAACGTGACCAAAAACATAACAGACTTAACAATTTTCACCCATGAAAGGACCTAATTGGATGAAAATTGAAATGTAATGGCTTAATTGATTGCAAAAAAGAGTTAAGGGTTTTGATATGGCAAAGCTCGTTTATCCTGGGCTAGGGCCCAACAAATCAGAAGAGCTGTCACGTGGCACGAAATTAGTCAACCACGTGGCAGGAAGCAAGAGATATCGCGAGACCCTCAAGCGTATCACAGGCGAGAGACCCTTTTTGCCAGCTTGTCAACCTCTGTTGTAGGCGACAGAGAGCCAAACCTTGTCCGTGTACAGCCTGTCGCTCGTTAGCTTGAATAGCTTGCGCGAATGGTCTCCCGCCGAGCGACAAATCTACGCCTCCGCCCATTATTGGTGGTGTTAGTGTTATTTTAAGTTACAAACTCTTCTCAAAAAGATGGAATCACCCTCCAGGTAATTACTCTGCGATATTTGCCTATAAATAGGCCGCAAGTATTATTTTACTCCCAAATTTTGGACTTTTGGCTTTTATGTTTTCCTAATATTCAAGAATCTTTGGCTGACTTAAGCATCGGAGTGCCTACGCAGGGAACCACCCCCTGCATTCTTTTGACTTTTCTGTTTTTACAGAAGCTTCCTAGAGACACGTGGAGAGAAAAGACAAATATTGTCGTCAGCAAGCATTTATTGTTGTTTTGTGCAACAACAATTGGCGCCATCTGTGGGAAACGTACTATAAGCCAATCAAAATTTCTAAGATGGTAAGAACAAGATCGACTAATGTGAGAGCTGAAAGTGATGAGAACTCTATGAGTTCCCTTGAACAACCGATTTGCCAGATAATCCAAGAGAACAGGGAAGAGGAGAGAACGACTGTAACCATGGCAGAGTTTGAAGCTCTGAGGCGACAGAGCGAGGAGACGACTCAGGCACTCGAAGCCATGGTGGACCTGTTTAAGGGAGTTCTTCCACAGTAGAATCTGACGTCGGTTGTACAAAACCTCGTAGGAGAGAAGAGCGACTAGGTGCTGCAGCAGGCGGCTAGGCGACAAACTAAATGTGTGGCGACAGATCCCTCACCGCCACAAGAGGTGCCTCATGCGAGAGATGATCATAATAGGCAGGATGCGGTAGGGATTGGATGTGGGGACCTATCGCATAGTCTCCGCGGGAGTATGAGGCGATGACAGACCATGGGCTCGCGACAAGTTTTAGGTGACAGGGTCCTGAGGCAGGGTGACAGAGTACTGGGCGCCAGGGTGCCGAGGCTGCGGTAGGGTCTTCCGTCGATCACCATAGTGTGTCGAATTTTGCTGGTACTAACTTAGAACATGGTTTCGAAGGTGCTGGAAAGAATGGTGGTGACAACCAAAACACTTGGGGAGTCGGGTCGGAGTTTGATCCCACTTGATGCAAATAAATGACACGAGTAGATGCACCTCGAAGGAAGGGCTTATTCGTCCCATGCTGAAAGGGATAGAAATCAACTCGCTTCCCTTGTGGACATGAAGAAAATGATAGAATAAGTGTTCGAAGAGAAAAAATTGGTGTCCACAGAAGAGAGTCAGAGGAGAAGAGTACCATTCAGCGCAACCATCATGCAGAAACCGCCGCCCCCAAAGTTCAAACCGCAGTTGACCGCGTACACATGGAAGACAAACCCTTACAACCATAGGCAAAACTATGAGGCTTTGATGTTGCTACATGGATGGGAGGATGAGATAATGTGCAAGGCCTTTTCGCTCACTTTGACCGGCCATGCTATGAAGTGGTTCAATAATTTGCCCGAGGGATCTAGTCTCTTTTGACCAGCTGCGAAGTGAATTCCTTAAGGCGTTTATGGTGAATAGCCAGAGAAAGAAGGAGCCAACTTATTTGCTTACCCTTAAACAAGGAGTTAAAGAGTCGTTAAAGAGTTATATGGATCGGTTTAGAGACGCCAATCTGGAGGTATGAGATTTGCAAGTTGGTATAGTCGTAGCAGCCATGTTACAGGGAACAAAGTCTGAGAAATTGCAGGAGTCCCTGTCACTAGACCAGCCAACCACAATCTCAGACCTACTTTCTCGAGCAAATAAGTATATCACTCAAGAAAAGGTGATGAAAATGGTATCGAATGGGGAGCACAAGGAAGGAAACGAGGAAGAGAAGTTTTCAAGGCGTCCTCCAGTCAACTGAGAAAATCCGATAAAGTCCTTGCATTGAAATACACCACCTACACCCCGCTCACTGAATCTCGGACTTCGGTGCTAGCAGCTATCGAGGGGTTAGGTCTTATACGGTTTCCAAAGAAGACATCTGGGAATCTGGGTCGCGACCTCGACTCATACTGTAACTATCACTCGAAGCATGGACATTCAACAAAAAAATGTAATGAGTTAATGAACCAACTTGAAAAGCTAGCGTGGGAAGGGAAGATAAATCGATTTGTGTGGAGTAGTGATAGAAACAACTATCCCGTGCGAAACAAGGGAAATTACTTCAGGGATAGAAGAGATGAGAACAGGAGGAATGTAAGGAGAAATAAAGGTGATAAGAGAAATAATGATAGGAGGATAGAAAGGAGGAATCACGAGGAAGATAACGAGCCCAAAGGACCAGCAATCAACGTTATATCTGGAGGAGAATCGTTGGCTGGTACATCATCCTCATCTTTGAAAGTCCTACGCCCGATAGGCCTATCAAGTTAACTCAGTGATGGAAGAAAGGCAAGGTGAGGAGCCCATCACTTTTACACCGGTCGACAGAGGAGATGTAACAATCCCTCATGATGACCCAATGGTGATTTCGACAATTGTAGCAAAGCATTCGGTGAGTCGAATCCTAGTCGACAATGGGAGTTCGGTAAACTTAGTCTACTGGAATTACTTTGATAAGATGAACATCTCGGAGGATAGGATGAAGCCAGTGCCCACACCATTATATGGCTTTTCTGGAGAAAAGGTGAAGGTAATAGGTGCAGTTCAGCTACCTGTCACGTTGGGGAAGAGCCCGAGAAGTGTCGTTCGTTAAGTATTGTTTATGGTGGTAAAGTTAACATCAGTAGCTTATAATATGATCTTCGGGCGACCATTGTTGAATGACATGAGGGCAGTGGTGCACCTTTGTTATCTATTAATGAAGTTTCCAACTCCCCATGGTGTTGGACAAGTAAGGGGAGACCAAAGAAGAGCTAGGACGTGTTTTATCACGTCAACTACTTGCATGGGAATTCAGAGAAAAGAAACCCTTACAATCGAAGAATCGCCTAAGCTAAAGCCTGACAAGGAGATAGAGGTAGTTCGATTAGATGATGAAGATGAAGAAAACGTGGTGCATGTGGGAAGTCAACTCCCAGAGAAAATGAAGGAGGAAATAATCCGGTGCTTGAAGGAGAACATCGATGTCTACACATGGACCCCTGCCTACATACCTGGAATTGACCCTAGAATTGCTTGCCACCGGTTGAATGTAGTCCCAAGAGCTAAACCAGTTAAGAAGAAAAAAAGAAATTTTGCTCTAGAAAGGCAGCAGACCACAGATGAGGAGATCTAGAAACTATTGTAAGCTGGGTTCATCAGATAAGTCTGCCCTAAAGATTCATATCTGTTACCTCGAATTGACAAGTTGGTGGACGAGACTTGTGGATATGAATTGCTGAATTTTCTAGATGCTTTTTCAGGGTACCACCAAATTATGATGCACTCGGATGATGAGGAGAAGACTTCTTTCATTACCAATAACGGAACATACTGCTATCGAGTAATGTCATTCGGTTTGAAAAACGCAGGGGTAACATATCAGTGCATGATAAATAAGGTGTTTAAGGACTTGTTGGGTAACACCATGGAAGCGTATGTGGATGACATGATCATCAAAAGCCAAAAAGAAGTGTCACATGCTGAGAAAATGTCGAAGGTATTTAAGGTGTTGCGACAGTATAAGATGAAGTTAAACCCCAACAAATGCTCATTCGGAGTGAGGTCGAGAAAATTCTTGGGGTTCATGATCACTAATCGGGGAATAGAAGCTAATCCCGTGAAAGTTCAAGCCATTTTAGACATGAAGCCACACAATATTGTTAGAGAAGTTCAAAGGCTAACAGGGAGAATAGCAGTTTTGAATCACTTTTTGTCCAAATCAGCTGAAAGGAGTCCGTCGTTCTTTAAGGTGATAAAGGCAGGAAAGAATTTCAAATGGACAGAAGAGTGTAAAGATGCCTTTGAGAAATTAAAAGACTACCTGAAAGAGTTGTCACTATTGTCTCGACCACAACCTGGAGACCAACTCTTTATGTATCTCGGTGTAGAAAAGAAGGCTGTAAGTGCAGTCCTATTGAGGAAGGAAGGAGACAAGGACTGTCCAATCTAGTATGTGAGCAAAGTCTTGCTAGATGCCGAGACAAGGTACCCCCTAGTAGAGAAGATAGCTTTATCATTGGTGATGGCAACTGAAAAGTTACGATCGTACTTACAGGCTCACTCCGTGACTGTCTTAACAGATCAACCTTTGAGACAAATACTGTAGAAACCAAAACACTCAGAACGTCTGACCAAATGGGCAATTGAGCTGAGTGAATAAGACATACACTTTCAGCCCCGTCAAGCGATAAAAGAGCAAGCATTGGCAGATTTTATTGTAGAATGCACCGGTCGGGAGGCCCAAGAAGAAACATAATTAGTTTGGTGGAAGTTATTTGCAGATGGGGCTCGCAATATGGATGGTAGTGGAGCTGGAATTGTGCTAACTTCGCCTGAAGGGGAAACCTATGAGTATTCCCTACGCTTTGATTTTGCAAGCTCAAATAACAGAGCTGAGTATGAAGCCTTGATAGCAAGAATGAAACTTGCCGAGAAGTTAGAAGTTAGCAACTTAATGGCTCATAGCGACTCACAGTTGGTGGTAAATTAGTTCTCGGGTGAGTATGAAGCGCGAGAACCGGCTCTAGTCCCTTACTTACAGAAAGTTCAATTATTGGCATAATCGTTCAAGAATTTTGGGTTGACCCAAATAAACCGATCTGAGAACAGTCACGCAGATGCTCTTTCAAAATTGGCCTCCTTTAGGGAATTAAAGGTGGTATGGTGAAGATAGAATCCCTAGCCAAGCTGAGTATCGGAGAAGAAGAAGTCTGCGATGTCAAGATCGGAAGTGATTGGAGAAGCCCGATCAATGACTACATTTTAGGAGGCAAACTCCCCACTGACAGAGATGAAGCCCGAAGACTAAAATTGCAAAGCACCAGATTTACGATAGTAAACGAGGAGCTCTACAAGCGTGGGTTCACTATGCCCTTGCTAAAATGCTTAGGGCCTCAAAAAGCTGAATACACCTTGACTGAAGTTCACGAGGGGATATGTGGTGAACACTTAGGGGCTCGAGCCTTGGCTGCGAAAATATTACATACGGGGTTTTATTGGCCTACATTGAAAAAGATGTCACTAAGAAGGTACGAAGATGTGAAAAATGCCAGAAGTTCACTCCTATAGTTACTGCACCAGTCTTGACCCTTCAAAGCACCCTTCAACCAACGCCATTCACGTAATGGGGCCTAGACATCTTGGGACCTTTTCCCTTAGGCACGGGCCAAAGGAAATATTTACTGGTAGCCACAGACTACTTCACAAAGTGGATAAAGGCGGAGCCTTTGGCTACAATCTCCGTAAAGAAGGTGGAGGCAATGGTATAGAAAGATATAATATGCCGTTTTGGAATCCCTCGGGTGCAAAATGTCGATCATGGGAAACAATTTGATTGTGACCCATTCTGAGAGTTTTGTAAAGGCCTAAGTATCCGGTTAAGAATATCTTCTGTATCTTACCCACAAGCCAATGGGCAGGTCGAGGTCAGTAACCGAACTATACTGCATGGCTTGAAAACCAGACTGAACAAGGCCAAGGGAGCATGGGTAGATGAGCTCTCGAGTGTCCTATGTGAAGGAAACCGAAACAAACACACAGCGGAATTTAAATCATTCGGCCTCCACCAGGATCGATTCGAAGAGTTGCCTGATTAGGGTTTTGAGATTTTACCTAACGTGTTCTCTGATTTTCTGTCGTTGGTCGAGTCACAAGCAACAACTTTTCGTTCCTACCTCTATGGTATCCACACGAACGGATCTCATGACTCTTGAACGTCTCACGATCAGAAGCCTTAAAAAGCGTTTTTGATTCCTTATAACCGAATTGCTAGCTTCGATTAAAAGAATATTTTGTTTTCTGTTTAATTGTGTGACTCTGTTTTAGAAAACACAAAACATCCTTTTATAGGCAGTAAATTTTACCCTAAAATTTACTGTCAAACAGAACTCTAATCCTACTTAGAATAGGATTAGTTATATCCTTAATCCAATTCAGAATTGGATTAATTATACCCTTAATCCAATTCAGAATAGGATTAATTAAGCTCCTCATTGATCCGTTCTAAGTGTGCGACCCAATAGGTTCTCAAATCAATGGCAATGACAAAATTGTCACAGGCAATGAGCGGTATCTAGCAACACATCATTGCTACCCATGTAACGAGAATGTCAATGACTCGACATAACCTTACTCGTGATAGATGTTACCGTGTAGTCTAATCCCTTTATCCTTTGATGTCTTGATTAGACACAAGTCATGGAATGTGTCACACTTGTCACTTGTATAGTTTAATCAGCGTTTCTTGATTCCTGAGTAGACTAATTAATCAAATAAAATCAATATCTCATATTGAGTTATTCGAGCACGGCCATGCATTTCTTAGTCTCACTCTATCAAAGGGCCCAAGACATCACTCTTGTTATATAAGAGGGATAAATCCTATCTTGATCACTCAACATCCTTCTACATAGATCAAGGCATACCCAATTACTACCTTTATAGTCCATCCTGTTACGAATGACATCTAGTAGCATTAAAGTATGCAATTCTCTATGTTGGGATCTCTGATGATCTCAGGTCAAAGGATCACATACATCATCATCACTATGAGAATCGCTTATGACACTCATATAACAATCCATGTAGCGTTCTCATGGAGGGTCGATCCAGTACATAGTTCTCTAACATGTACCTATGTAATGACTTGATATCCTATATCCATGACAATGGTCATCAGTCAACCACATACTAGTCTTATCATATCATTGTTATCCTTGTTCACAATAATACTTCACTAAAAGATATTTTAAGAATAGTGTGTTATTACTATTCTAAGAACATTATCATATAAGATTACATTACGCAGTTATAAGACAAATATAATAATGAACTATAAATAAAATGTCATGATACATAAAAATGCCAAAGTCAATCATCTAATGAATGGTTCTAAGGGCATAATCCAACATTATGGGCATATAGAACGACAAGCAAGGTGTCGACGGGAGAAACACCATTGAATCTGGTGTACAGAACTGAGGTCCTCATCCCAGTTGAAATCAGAGCTGGCTCACCTAGGCTGATCCCTTAAGTTCAAGAAATTAACTCTTATGGGCTTAGAGAAAACCTTGATCTGATAGATGAATTAAGGGACACGAGGAAGATAAAGTTGGCTAGCTACCAACAGCGGATAGTCGTTTACTATAATGCTCGAGTTAAGAGTAGAGAATTACAGGAAGGAGACTTGGTGCTGAGAAAGTCAGCAATTACAAATGCTTACAGGGAAGATCGTAAGCTTCGAGCTAATTGGGAAGGACCCTACAAAATTAGAAGGATGATTGGACCAAGCACATATGCTTTGGAAACTTTATAGGGAAAAAAGATATCGAAGACTTGGAACACCAATCACCTTAAGTTGTACTAGCAATGAAAGCATTATGCTTTCTTATTGTTGTTATTCTTATTTCTCCATCTATTCCAATATTTCGTAATTATCATTGCTTTGTTATCATTTGATTTAGGAATAAAGGCCAGTTATTCATATTCTACATTTTCTAATGTGATTTATTAGTTGGTATATGTGTTACAGGAATAGAAATGACTAAGGCAAAAACTGGCTAAACATAAGTCCCTAAGCACAAAAGGGTGCGAAATGGGCACACATAAGTCCCTAAGCACAAAAAGGTGCGAGACGGGCAACTCAAATGTACAAGTCATTAAGCGAAAAAAAAGCGAGATAGGCACAACGCTAAAACAAAAAGTTCTTCTTTGGACAAGAAAGGTAACATTGTCTCAAAGAAAAACTTGGGGAGCAATACCATATGAAAGATAAAAGGTATGAAAGCGTGTAATTGCTTTATCGATAAAATACTTTTGTGTTGCAGTACTTTAACATACTTACATTGTTATGACTACAACATGCTGTAATTTGAATGAATATGATGGTACAACATAGCATACATTCTGTCACAAGCATACAAAGAAAAGAAGCAAAACACAAAAGGGAATTGTACCTTTTATTAAAAGTAAATGAATCGTTTACAACTATGCATCGTTTGTACTAGTTATAATCGGAATGAAAAACAAAGTGAAAATAGAAAAAGATCCTCGCTAGTCTATCGAGATGATTGAGTCGGCCGGTAGAGAAGGCGTTGGGTCAGCATCAGGATCTTGGGGAGCTGGAGGAGCCATTTCAAAATAGGGAGCGTCGCTCGAAGGCTCTACTATATCAACAGCCGCAGAGTCTAATGCAGGATCAACGACAGTAGAATCAGAGAGTTAGGGCTCATCACCATCTAACCCTTGTAATGCCTCTATAGGCTTGAGTTGGTCGCATGCCTCAACAAGTTCGGGCTAATTGTGCACTTCAATAGGCCTAAGTTGATCACGCGCCTCAGTGGACCCAGGCTGACTACGTAGCTGTCGAGGGGGCCACGGACCTTCGAGGTTATCTAGGTCGTCCACGGCCACTTCCTCTAAGTAATCCTTCGGATCTTTCGAGTCGGGCTCATACTTAGTCCAGGGAAGAGCATCATAGTACTAGGCCTCTTCTATAAAAAGCAGCTCGGGGAAGGTCTTATTAGGCTTATACTTCTCCAGCCAAGCACGAGCCAGGTAAAAGCCATATTTGATGAATCTCGTCTCAAAGTCCTGCTTCTTTTCAAAGCAGTGTTGAGACAGGCGGTATTCACGAACGGTCTTGGCTTGGACCTCCCTTTGTTGATCTAGCGCATTTTGCAACTCTTCGATGGCCTCGTCTCGTTGTGACATCGTGGCCTCCAGATCATGCATAGCTTTTCATAAGCCTCATAGAACCCTTCAAGAGAGGCAGTCTTCGCCTGCTCGTCCTTTAGCTTCAGCCCGATGTCTAAATTTTGTTGTCTCAAGCCCTCATTATCCCTTTTTAACTCACCCAAAAGAGGACAGAGTTGAACAACCTCGTTCTGTAGCTCCATGAGCTTCTCTCGGAGGTCATGTAGCTCCTTATCAGTTCACTCCTTGAAAGTTCGGTGCTGTGCATTGACAACCACCACTTGTCGAACAACCTAGCAAGAACCAAAGGAAGATTGTTAGAAACCCAAATTTGGTATAATGAACGCAAATACACTAACGATCTTACCTTTATTACAAGATAGTCGGAGGTATCCTCGCCTGCAAGAAGACCTTTGAAAATTTTCTTCTCGTCCCTAGGAAGGATGGTACTCCAAGCTAAACGAGAAGCTACCCCAGGCTCTTCGATGCTGTCGTTATCATTCACGCTGGGGTAGGTTTGGAAATCATCCCCATCAACAACCTTTCCTTCGTCTACTTGGAAGCGCCTAAGCATAAGATCGACCATTTTAGGCAGAATCAACCTCACAGGCATCGCCTCCTCGATATTCAATCTTTTTCGATTTTTATGGTGAGGCTTGCGAGGAGTTGACCTATTCTCAGAAGCACTAGGATCACCTTCTCGGAGGGTGGACTCACTCTGTTGCGACCTCGAGCTCTCATGATCGTCCAAGCTACGATCACGGATAAGGTGCCTCTTTCGCTTGCTTCTTCCAGCCTCTTGCGTGGGACGACTGGGTTCGCCAATAGCCAGAGGAGGAGGAGTAGAAGTGAGAGGATGTCCAGAAGTGGATGCCTTAACTCGATGCTGTTGTTGAGGAGGAGGAGTTGCTCTGGAAGACACAATGGTCTCCTTCCTACGCATAGCCGCTTGAAACCTCATATCTGCATAACACAAGGAGAAGGAATTAGCAAATCAATTCTAAAAATACTGCACACATATAAAAAAGTAAATAGAATTAACGTTAGAAACCTATAAAGTCACCCAAGTCATCTAAGTTAGCCAAATTTGCATTCGATGGAAAGTCGTAGAAAGGACTCCCGAAGGCGTTGCCTTGGTTCCATTCAAGATCTTCCTCGAATGAATCACCGACACCCGTGACCCCAGGTGTCTCGTCCTCTGAGTCAAAAGAAGGTTCGTCAACGAGACGACCTATGGGGGTAGTTGGTTCAACTACGGGAACCGTAGGCGGGTGGCTAGAACTAGAACCGAAAACATGTGAGGTTGTGGTAAGGTTAGATGAAGCAGCAGAAGTCCCAAGAACAACTATGCTTACTCCCCAACAGGCGGCTGTAATGTTCTCAGGAGTTAAAAGAGAAAATAAATCTTGCTCCCTGGTAGAACATATACGCCTAATGGACTCGCCAAAGTGGACCCTCAAGCTAGCAATTTCGAATTTTTTTGAGCGTTTTGAGTGGTCGCTAGTATCACGATTCCATCTAGTACGAATCCTCAAATCACTTGGAATCTCAACAATGACCCACTCACTCTCGAATTTGTGCAATTTGTTGGGAAGGTCGAAAAAAATCTTATTGTGAAACCCATCGACTTTTAACCTCTGAAGGAAAAATGTAATTAGCCCTTTTAACCTGCAACCCTGAAAAATGCACTAAGAAGGGGAACAATAGGAATAATACCTAAGTTGTGGCATACTACAAAAAATCCCACTAACTGAGCCCATGCGTGAGGATAGAGTTGACATGGAACTATATCCTTATACCTAAGGAAAGCTAGACCAAACTCTAGTAATGGAAAGCGAAAACCGAAAGCTAGTGATGCCTTATGTACAGCTACGCCGCTCTTAACCAAATCAGGTGAAGGTTCCCTATCGGTGGGAAGTCCATATTGGTAACCGGAAGGAAGGGGAAAACGAGTGTTGATTTCCTCTAAATCTGCATTTGATAACATACACTCAACACCATCCCTTCTCAATGTTTTACCTGTGCGTTGAGAAGACATGGCCGAAGACTGAATGTAAGAAGAGACAAGTAACAGGCGGTAGACCTGAGGGTTTGCGAGAGACCTAAGCACTATGCGGGAGATATGCTGACACGGAAGACCTAAGCTATGCAAGAGATCTATGATCTTGCGAGGGATATGATGACACGGAAGACCTAACCTATGCGAGAGATTTTAGGCTTTTGCGGGAGAACTAAGATTTTGTGAGAGACCTGAAACAAAAAGGAGATGCTCGAAATATCTCGACAGGTTAAATAAATAAATAAATAAATATATGGAAGATTTACTGTGCGAAGAAGCAAGGGACTGATGTTCGCGAAAGAAAAAAGGTCTGCGGTAGGCTATAGTTGCGGGAGAGTTTGCGAGCGTTAAAGAGTGATAGAGTGGAGGATTTCTTGCGCGATTCTGATGGGCTCCTGCTGCTTATATAGTTGTGACAGGGAATACGAAGCGTCGCGCACTTAGAGAAAGCTCTTGCAAAGTTGGACCTCTTTACCTACAAAAAACACCAAAAAACAATAAAAAAAATCAGGAAAAGACCTCAATGTCCCGGAACCAAATATTTATACTCTTTTTATTGGAAAAATCGAACAAGAGAGTGGGTAGCAATTGATATGGCAAAGCCCGTTTACCTTGGGCTAAGGCCCAACAAATTAGAAGAGCTACCATGTGGCACGGAATTAGTCGACCACGTGGCAGGAAGCAAGAGACATAGCGAAACCCTCAAGCGTATCACAGGCGAGAGACCCCTTTCGTGAGCTTGTCAACCTCTGTCGCCGGCGACAGAGAGCCAAACCTTGTTCATGTACAACCTGTCCCTCGTTAGCTTGAATAGCTTCCGCTAATGGTCTCCCGCCGAGCGACAAACCTACACCTCCGCCCATTATTGGTGGTGTTAGTGTTGTATTTGGATACAAACTCTTCTCAAAAAGATGGAATCACCCTTCATGTAATTACTCTGCGATATTTGCCTATAAATAGGCCGCAAGTATAATTTTACTCCCTAATTTTGGACTTATGGCTTTTATGTTTTTTCAATATTCAAGAATCTTTGGCTGACTTAAGCATCAGAGTGCCTACGCAGGGAACCATCCCCTACGTTCCTCTGACTTTTCTTGTTTTTAAAAAAGCTTCCTGGAGACACATGGAGAGAAAATACAGATATTAACGTCAGCAAGCATTTATTATTGTTTTGTGCAACAACAGGTTTAATTGCCAAAACAATTTTTTTGAGAGTTTTTTTGACCATTTAGAATTTTTTTAATTATAATGTAAGTCCTAACGAGCGGGACGCCTGCAAGCGAGACAAAGTCCCAGCGCACATGACCCATGTTGAAAAAAAAATCATAATATGTTTTTTCTATCAATATTATTAATCTTTTCCTATAAACATATCATCAAATAATTTATGTTATAGGGCAACAAATATATGCTTAGTCAATGACAATTTGTGATATCTGTTCCAGTTATTATGAATTGTATCCTTGACGTCCTTTATAGCTAAAAAATTTTTGATGATTACTACCTAGTGTTGAAATACATATCCTTCCATCTTTAACATGGCTCAACTCCGCGACCACCCCCCCTCCCCCCCATATCTATATGTCCATTCTCTTGATACACACATCCTTTCCTGCCAGACAACTTTTCCAGATCTTGTTCTTTTGCAATACTTCCACAAAAGTGTGGTTGCCACTAGTGACTTCAGATTAGATAAAATTCTCCATGCTTGTTTCCCTAAAAGTGCCTTATACATCAGTCAGTTTTCCTGATTCCCAGCCCACCATTACATTTATGTTGACAAAGGTAATCCCAACTCTTCATGTGAAGCTTCTTTTCCCCACATCATGTCTGATGTCCCCACTAAAACTTCTCATTATCTGTGGTCAATCTTATTACATATATGGCTAGGTGCTTTGAAATAGGATAGGGTATAAAGAGGAAGCAAGCTCAGGGTTGATCTAATGAGTGTTAATCTGCCAGCTTGAGAAAGAAAACTAGAGAGCGAGTCTGTTCTGAAGTGTGTCCAACAGGGGCTGGAAAAAATCTTTTTCCAATCTTAGTTTACTGAAATCAGTCCCAAGATACTTACCTGGGCATGTTAAGGCTTTTGTCCTCAGAATTCCACTAAACCATCTCCTATATTTTGGTTTGCATGAAGGGCTAAGAAGGAGTTTAGACTTGCTTTGGTTGATAACTTGTGTTGACAGCATGCAA
This sequence comes from Heritiera fomes, assembly GCA_032173925.1. Taxonomy (NCBI): domain Eukaryota; kingdom Viridiplantae; phylum Streptophyta; class Magnoliopsida; order Malvales; family Malvaceae; genus Heritiera; species Heritiera fomes. The sequence goes on along the minus strand of JAPDPM010000005.1, from coordinate 59,983 downwards.
AATTTGTTCAACGTGTCTTTGATGGCTCGACATGTATGAATATTAGCTCTGAAGAAGAAAAGGCAACTGTCTGCAAAAAGGAGATGTGAAAAGGCAGGTCTTCTTCTACTTATTTGTACTCCATGTAACTCCCTATCCTCCATCAACTTCTCAAGCATAATTGACAAGACATTTTGACAGATAATGAACAAATAGGGGGAAAGAATGTCTCTTTGTTTTAGGCCTTTTTTTGGGATTATAGTTTTTGAAAGGCCCCATTCACCAAAATTTGATAGGTAATAGTTTGGATACACTCCCATATGATTCTTATCCAATTGCTATTGAAACTTATCCTTTCCATAACACAAATCAATTTTTTAAAGCCACAAGAGTACCTATTCCTCTGTTCTTCCTCAGAATTGTGTTTAGGATCTCATCTCCCACTATGATGTTGTCAGAGATGGGCCTTCCCTTGACAGAAGGCAATTTGAAAAAGGGAGATGATGTCTTCCATAATAGGCTTTAGCCTATTGACCAATGCCTTTGCCACCACCTTATAGGCGACGTTACGAAAACTTAAAAGCCGGTAGTAAGAAATCTTCTGGGGAGTTTTCCCTCTTGGAATTAATATAATGTCTTGTTGAGCTCCTTTAGAAGCTAACCTGAATGCAAAAAAAAAAAGTTAAGAGAGGATACTGTAGTAAGTAGTTCAAAAATATCCCAAAGTTTGTGATAAAAGACGCTTGGTTTCCCATCAATTCCTGGGGTCTTGACCGGCCAATTTGGAAAGCAGCCGTTTTTATCTCCTCTTCAATCCTCTATCATTTTCCTCTCACTGCATACCATTGATCACTATAAAAGGGTTTACGATATTTGATTGAAAATTAAAAAAAAAAGAGATAAAAATGACTTCAGTGCCGACACTAATTTTCAACGCAAATGCCAAATAACAAACTCAAAAAACTACATTTTTCTTCTCCAGTTAAAAGAGTTTGAATTGTGAAAGAACTTGAGCAAAAACACGTTAGCCCTAAACATAGTGACTGCCGTTGCGGAATTTCCCGATTAGTCTCCTAGTATCCAATCTTCAGTTCGGATGAGGTGGGACGAGGAAAAACGTCAATGCTTCTGATCATAGAAAAAATTAATCAACGTCACCTTTGAACCATATCGAATAGAAGTTTAGGTTTCTGAACAAAAACCAGAAAAACTGTGAGCGTTTCAATTGAACAGCGCTAATTTCAGTGAAATATAGTATTGAACTGTCAAGATCAGGAATCCTTGCGACTACAATGACAGCGGGATTATAGGGGCTTGTTGGGAGGGCAAAGTTGATTAGGACTTGAACTATTACAATTGAATACACTTCGGCAGGCTACTGCTGCTTAGAAATTGAGTCCCATGAAAAAATCAGTCCAACAGACAAAAGCACGACAGATGGTCCACACAGTGCCTCGTTAAGCTGGCCATGGGATACATATGGCCCATACAGCATTTTGCAGACAGTCTGACCTCGAATGGTGAATGTAGATATCAAAGTGTTCAACTCTTCCCCAGTCATCAGCAATCCAACCAGGCAGCTTTCGTTGTACCTGGTAGTAAGCTTCCTTATGGTTATGGAAAGTAGTTCTGGATTTGAGAAGTAAGATTTGGCTCATCCATATGAGTCCTATCCTTTTTTGCAGATAAATTCACCATTGCCCGCTCTTTCATGGCTTCCTTTTCCAATTTCTTTTTCTCAGCATCAGCCAGCCTTCCATTCTCCTCTCGTGATTTATTGAACATCTTAACGAAAACAACCAAGATCTGAGTCACTGCAGCAACAAACAATAAACTCAAGCAGTCAGATTAAAAGGACATTATTAAGAAAGTCCATAATAAGTTTTCAATATGAAAACAAAGGAAAACCTTGTTCAAAAGGACATCGTGCAGGATCCTCCCCAAAGTACTGGGATAATGAATCAGCATTTCTTCCCTGTAAGACAATAACTTCAGACTAAACTGCAATGCAAGGCAAATTTATTCCTATCCTAAAAGCAACTACAAAAGCTGAGAGAGTACTCACCACTTCAGAATATAAGGAGATAAGTGACCTTACTTCAGCTTCTGCAGTATCAAGGAAATTCTTCAACACCTATATCCAAGGAAAGTTATATGTAAAACCAATCCTCACGCTCAAAGAAAATCTCAATTATTTCCCTTCCACATTAGACAACAAACAACTAACAAGAAAAACAAACTCAAACAAACAATTAGGTCGATGGAGACACTACAGCATTGGTTTCATTGATCTCATTTGTTTGCACACATCTCAATTGTATTCACAATATGGTTGATTGTCTTCCACAAGATTAAACTGCAGCACACTAACCACAGTGAAACAGGGCAACTGGATAGAAGCAATTTACAGTTACACAACCAATGTCCACAGAAGATATAAAGTTTCAAATTGAAAGGAAGTATGATGCATAACTGCCTAGATGGTTAAAGTATTAAACAAAATCATTGATTAAACATTTAAGCCTCACAATGCAAGGAATTATACATGGAATTTTAAATGGAGGTGTTAGAAGCTTTTGAAGAGATTAAGGATTGATTGGAGAGATTAAGGATTGAATTAATTTCACTTTTCTCACAACTACAGAGGTGAGGAACATAAATGTCTTATATGCTTCTTTGTATGATAAAAGAGACCACAACTTTACTGCTCCAAGGGGTTTTTTTTTTTAATATTAAAAAACCTAACAAATTTTTGAAAAATATTACAATTAATAATTGAACAAAAAATATAAAGATTGAGACCCTAATCATAATTGTCTAGAACATACGGAAACTACAAAATCTTTTTTGGATGTAGAGCAAACTAGGAATCCTATACCAATACCAGCATACCTGCTTACCGAGATTGCACGTGTCCAAACCATCTTAGACATCATTCTGTAGATAAGTTGTTTTTTAGTTGCTGCCATATTCTATATTTTTACAAATAACTTTCTTTCTCACTGTATATTCTTCACTATTACCAATATCTCTTGATAGCCATGTAAAAGCTGTGTCCAAACCATCTTAGACATCATTCTGTGGATAACTTGTTTTTTAGTTGCTGCCATATTCTATATTTTTACAAATAACTTTCTTTCTTACAGTATGTTCTTCACTATTACCAATATCTCCTGATAACTATGTAAAAGTTATGTGCTCTTACAAATACTAGTATTTGTTATCACATGCATCACACGAGACAATTGTTTTTTATCCATTTTTATATAATAATTACGTGTTGCACATATAGTTGTATATTGTAACAAAAGTAGAAATTATAAAGTGCATATTAACATGTAAAGTTCGTTTCTTGCAAAATATAGTAAATTAACATAAAATTTATTACTTCTAATGCCTATGTAAAATAAAAATTATGAATAGAATATGGCAGATTAACATAAAGTTTATTGCTTCTACCGGTGATGTAAGATTAGAACTATGAAGATAAAAAAAGCTAAATCTCTGTGAGTCTTCTCAGAACCTAGGGCTCTGTAGAAGGAGTTTTAGTCTTGTTTGGCACAAGTGTGTTCTATTACTTGGGATCATCTTATGTTGGTCGATGAGGTTCTTAGTTTGAGTGCATAGTGATAGTTTATTTTGTACTAGTTGGAAGGAGGTAGGAACTTATGAAAGCGGGACCAGAGGGTTAGCTGAAACATCTCAAGTATACAGACGAGGAACTGGATAGTGTTGAAACAGAAGAAAGTCTAGTTGAAGGGTCAAATAAAGAGGGACAGGAATGGTTAGTGGGAAAACTTTTTACGCAGCATCATTTCAACAAAGAAATCATGATCAGCACCTTTAAAATAGTTTGGAAACTGGTAAGGAGGTGACCATCATAGCCTTGGAGGAGAATCTTTTCTTTCTCAAATTTTCCACAGTGAATGATTAAAACAGAATGCTGGCTGGAGAATCATGGTCATTTGATAAACACTTGCTGTTGTTGCAAGACTGAAAACAAAGAGAGATATCTGAAGGAATAATTTTTATGTATTGACTGACAGTATAAAATACTTTACAGGCTTCCTTCTTATAGAAAATACACAGCACACTTCTAGGAACTGCATAATAACTCCAGCTAAACTACAAGGAAACTTTCCTAATTTACATAAGTTGACTAAATCTTTTTACAGAAAAATCAGCTAGTAAATCTCTAAGATTTTGGCAATATCTCAGCAGAATCTTCCATCTTCCAACACTCCCCCTCAAGCTGGCTTGAAGATATCTTCCATTGCCAGCTTGCTAATCAAACTGTCAAATTGCTTCTTATGTAGCCCCTTTGTAAGTATATCAGCAATCTGATCAGTAGTTGGAATGTAAGGCATGCAAATCAGTCCATTATTGAGCTTTTCTTTAATAAAATGCTTATGCACTTCCACATGCTTTGTTCTGTCATGAAGGACTGGATTATGAGCAATAGAGATTGCTGCTTTATTATCACAATATGCTTTCATGGGTGAAGGGTTAGAGATCCTCAAATCTTCTAACAACCTTTTAATCCACATTACTTCACAAATCCCATGAGCAACAGATCTAAACTCAACTTCTGCACTACTTCTAGCCACCACATTTTGTTTCTTGCTCCGCCAAGTAACAAGATTTCCTCCAACAAATGTACAGTAGCCTGAAGTTGATTTTCTGTCATTAATACTTCTAGCCCAGTCTGCATCAGTGTAGACTTCGATCTGTAGGTGTCCACGTTTCTTAAACAACAGACCCCTTCCAGGAGTCCCTTTCAAGTACCTCAAGATCCTGTACACAGCATCAAAGTGTTCCAAACCTGGTGAATGCATAAATTGACTCACCATGCTTACTGCAAAAGCTATATCTGGACGTGTATGGGACAAATAAATCAATCTTCCAACAAGCCTTTGGTATTGGTCCTTGTTCACCACATCTTTAGTTTTGGCAGGTTGTAGCTTTAAGTTGGGTTCAATCGGTGTTTTAGCTGCTTTGCAACCAAGCAAACCCGTCTCACCAAGCAAATCGAGTATGTACTTGTGTTGATTGACAAATATACCTTCCTTAGACCTAGCAAACTCCATCCCGAGGAAATATTTCAATGTACCCAAGTCTTTGATTTCAAAGTCATTAGCAAGTCTCTTCTTCAATCTTTCTAGTTCAACATTATCATCACCTGTCAAGATTATATCATCCACATAAACGATCAAGATAGCAATTTTCCCGTCTCTTGAACGTTTATAAAACATAGTATGATCTGCTTGACTTTGACAGTAACCATGACTTTTTACTACCTTCCCAAAGCGTTCAAACCAAGCTCTAAGAGATTGTTTGAGGCCATACGACGACTTCTTTAATCTACAGACTTTATCTTTACCAAACCTTTCCTCGAAGCCAGGTGGTAGGTTCATAAACACTTCCTCTTCCAAATCTCCATTTAGGAAGGCATTTTTTACATCTAACTGATGTAGGGACCAATCGAGATTCACGGCCAAAGATAATAAAACCCGAATTGAGTTTATTTTGGCTACTGGAGCGAACGTTTCTTGGTAATCAATCCCATAGGTCTGTGTAAATCCTTTTGCCACAAGCCTAGCCTTGTACCTTTCTACACTACCATCAGCCTTGCACTTTACAGTAAATACCCATTTGCACCCTACTGTCTTCTTGTCCCTTGGCAAGTCCACTACCTCCCAAGTACCACTTTTCTTAAGAGCATTCATCTCTTCTATAACTGCTAACTTCCAATTTGGATCATCTAGAGCTTCCTGAATGTTTCTCAAAACAAACAAGTGAGAAATTTTTGAGGTAAATGCTCTATGGTGATTAGAAAGTCTATGGTAAGATAAATATTTGGCAATAGGGTGATTGGTACATGTTCGAACTCCTTTCCTAATAGCTATGGGAACATTAAGATCTGAGGACTCATTGTTAGAAGGCAAAATAAAAGAAGGAATTGGAGCTGAAGATGAAATAGGAATAGAATTACCTTGAATATTTGAAGGACCATCTCTCGGAGATTTTGGTTGATTCTGTGCTAGAGTCATAGGTGGATCTTTACCATTTTTATGAGTTCTTCTAGTATAAACCAGAAGCTCAGAATTTGGATTGTTTTGATCCGTTTGTAGTATTTCTCCCCCTGTTTGTGATACATCCATGCTTTGCAATGGTTGATTAGAATTTCCTTTGTTCTCAATATCTTGAACAGATTTTTCCTGAATTTTTGTTTCAAAAAAAAAAATTGAAGTGGTATCACAAATGATTGTATTAGGTAGAGAAATGTTCCAAAAATTGTCTTCTTCTCTTTCTTTCTCCCCCTGAAGATAATTTTTGCTAAAGTAAGATTGATTTTCCAAAAAAGAGACATCCATACTGACATGGATTTTTCTGGTTTGAGAATTATAACACTTGTACCCTTTTTTATTTGGGGCATAACCTATGAAAACACATTTTTCAGCTCTAGGATCAAGTTTAGATCTAAGTTTGCTGGGTATATGAACAAATACTGTGCAGCCAAAAACTTTTAAAGACAAATCAGATTGTATTCTAGATTCTGAAAAAGTTTTTTTGAGGCAGTCTAAAGGTGTGATGTAGTTTAAAACTCGGGTAGGCATCCTATTAATCAAATAGGATGCTGTTAAAACAGCTTCTCCCCATAAATATTTTGGAATATGCATAGAAAACATGATGGCACGAGCCACTTCAAGTAAATGTTTATTTTTTCTCTCAGCAATTCCATTTTGCTTAGGAGTATCACGACACGTAGATTGATGTTGGATACCTTTTTCTTTAAAAAAATTTCCCAACCATTCATTAAAATATTCCGTTCCATTCTCGGAGCGTAATATACTAATTTTTTTTTGAAATTGATTTTCAACCATATTATAAAAATCTTTGAACAACTTTTCCACCACAGATTTGTCACTTATCAAATATACCCAACACAATCGTGTGTGATCATCTATGAATGTCACAAACCATTTTTTTGATAAATGACAACTCTCACATTGAAAAGATGAACAATCCAAATTTTTAAATAAAGCAGGAAATAAATGTTTAAGATAAGGAAAACTAAGATGTCCTAGTCTAAGATGCCAAAGCATTATTTGTTCACGAACAGAAATTGAACTAATACTACCAAAACCTTGAGCTTTTTTATTACTGAAGAGGTTGTCATCAAAACAGTAAAGGCCGTCTATCATTCTAGCACTGCCAATCATCCTCCCCGAGTTCAAGTCCTGGAATTCACAACGAGAATCAAGAAGGTAACACGACAGTTAGAATCTTTGGATAATTTACTCACAGACAAAAGATTACAGGCAAGTTTAGGGACCTGAAGAACAGATTTAAGATCTATATTCTCTGATATTTTTATTGATCCTTTTCCTACAATAGGTGAGAAACTACCATCGGCAATTCTAATTGTTTCATTACCAGAACAAGGTACATAAGAATTAAATAGATGAGACAAACTAGTCATGTAGTCAGATGCACCTGAATCAATGATCCAAGGAGCAGAATTTGAACTAGAAGATAAAGCATTAGGGTTACTACCTGTTTGAGCAAAGGAAACACTAGGAATACCACATGATTTATTGGATTTTAGTAGTTTAAGAAGATGATCCATCTGCTCTTTACTGAAGGGACTTGTCTCAACTTCATTTGCTGAAGTATACGCACGAGTGGGTCTATCACCTTGTTTGCTGCTTTTCCAAACTCGAGGTCTTTCATCTATCTTTCGCTGATTCATCTGTCTTGCATTAGAGGCAGCCAATGCTGAGTTTTCGATAGATACACCAGCACCCTTTTTTCCAAGCATAACATTCCTACGACTCTCTTCTCTTCGCAGAAAATTATCACCATTCAAACGGATAGTGGTGATTTGGACAGAGTGTGAACTAGAATTGGAGGCTTGGATTTGGGTTTCTGTGGTTTTCCTTGAGTTAGTAGGAGGACTGGATTGAATTGAAATATCAGACATGGTAAAAGCTATAGGTTGGCTAAGGCTTCTGCAGAATAAGTCCTAGGGTTTTTTAGAAAGAGTCAATGATCAAAATCCAGCTCTTGATACCATGAAAACAAAGAGAGATATCTGAAGGAATAATTTTTATGTATTGACTGACAGTATAAAATTCTTTACAAGCTTCCTTCTTATAGAAAATACACAGCACACTTCTAGGAACTGCATAATAACTCCAGCTAAACTACAAGAAAACTTTCCTAATTTACATAAGTTGACTAAATCTTTTTACAGAAAAATCAGCTAGCAAATCTCTAAGATTCTGGCAATATCTCAGCAGAATCTTCCATCTTCCAACAAAGACTATAAAGAAGATTTTAGACCAGAGGAATACATTTTTAACACAGCTTCATTCTGGGCTAGGGTTTATGACTTGCCTCTTGGCATGAGATCAGAAGAGTATGCCATTCAAATTGGAAAGAAGATCGGTTACTTGCCATTGACGCAAGCCTAAACCCTAAAACCAAAATAAAAACTAAGTTTTTGATTAGTTTTCTTAAAGAGAACATGGCTTTTTTTTCAATAAATGGTTAAAGGAAAAGAAAAGAAGTGTAAAAAAAAAAAGCTATTTCAACTTTGTTTCCTTCAATTGCACATCAACATCATGCCAAATCCTGAAAATTGAACTAGAAAATTTTTGCTAGAGTACATATTCTGAAAAGCTGAAAGCTACTCAGTAGATTACAACTTAGCAAGTAAAAAAGATGGTATGCAACAAGGAAATATTTCCCAACGGATGCCACATGAGTTCATTGGAAAAAGTGAAATAGATAAATCTGTAGCAACAGTAAATGGAATTGAATCTTTGTTTAAACAACAATCTTCATTTTTCCTCACCTTCTGAAAGCCCAAAGAGATATAACCATCATTATCTGAAGCAGTTAGTTCTTGCTCAACCTTTTCAAGACCCTTACTCACAGCTTGCATCTCTTCGGCAAGAGTTTTCAATTGAATCTAGCCAGGCAGCAAAAAGTCAAGTGGACAAAAAAATTTAACTACTTTAAAAAGGGAAGGATCCAATAAACCAGAAATGTATGAAGCATACCTTAGAAGCAGCTTCTAGATGAGTAAGATCTTTATCAAAATCCAGCAACTCAGGCATTTTCTCCGCTAGAAGCTAAGAATGTGAAAAGGGGGCAAAAAAAAAAGGGCACAAAATAGATATCAATATAAACATTATGCACTGGATGACCTTAAATGCTATTAATGACAGTGACAAGATGGATGATTAATTGCTAAGAATGATAAACCACAAATGTAAAAGCCAAAATCTCAAAGAAGAGGGATTGATAGGAAAGCACAATTTAGGAAACTTAGTGGAAAATGCCAGAAGTGGCATTAGCACTATGCAAAATGTTGTTTCGCTAAAATGGGACATTCATGTTGAGCAAGAAGGTAATATATAGAAAGCAAGGTAAATTTTGTTGGAGTAAGGTTATGGCATACTTGACTCAGTGGAAAAAGTAATAACTAAAGGTCCGTTTGGTTCGCGTATTTCATTTTCCCGAAAATATTTTCCACATTTTTCAGTGTTTGGTATATGTAAAACATTTTTGGTCAATCGAAAATGAAATTCAATCAATGGAAAATCTTTAAGAATTTTGAAAAATTGTCTTCCCCTTGTGAAAAGGGGAAGACAATTTCCAAACCTATGTCACTCTTAAGAAAAAAAGCCTCAACTGAAACTCAACCTAATCTATATTGGATTAAAACAACAAACAACAGAAAATATTTTTCAGCATATCAACCGAACAACAGAAAATATTAGTTTTTCTAGAAAATCAAATTTTCAGAAATCATTATACAAAAATCATTTTCTAAAAGTCATTTTAGGCGAACCAAATAGAGCCTAAAGCAAAAACTATTTTCTTCATTTTACGAGTAAAAACAAGTTATTTACCAAAATTTATTTGTAGTGATGCTTTACCAACCCAAACTCTGGGCAGGATTGGTGGGAGACCAAGGAAAAAAAATAATACAGAGCTTCTAACTTTTCTCCTCAAAGCTCACATGAAGTGTATCACAGTAATAGAAGAGTTCCCTAGGTCACCAAAATACCATTTGCATGAAGGATAGAAAATTATAGCATATTATCATTGCTACCCAACGGTCCCACCCCCAGAGAAATGATAAGAAACATTATTTCCAACTCCTAACAAAAATATAGACCTGTAAAGTCTAACTTTCAGCGTTACTACCTTGCAAAGATAATGCATTAAAGTCATTTTGTTGTTTCTTGCACGTGTATCAGATAATTTAAGGAGGCTATCCAATTTGAATCCCACAGCAGAGCCTACAAAGTAAAAGCAAAATAATGATATGAAGAGGCATTATGAACAAACAAAAATAATGTCTCAAATCCTACGCATAATTCCAGCTGAGTAGTACCTCGTGCAGTGCCTTGATTCAAAGCGTTTCCCAATGTGAGAATTGTCTGCATTATTTGGCGCAATTTCACAGATTCTTTTACCTGAAAAACACAAGTTTTTGACATATTACATGGAAGCATATATATATATATATATATATATATATATATATATATATATATATATATATATATATGCTTAACCTTTAGCAGGCAAAAAGAACAATGATAAATGAACCTTTCGAGTTTCGGTAATTATAGCAGTACCTCTCTAGTTGCGTTATTAATGGTGTTCAAATTAGATCTTAAGTCATCCACCTAAAATAGATGAAGAGAGTGAATATAAATTACCAATAAAATTCCGGCATACATGATAGAATACACAAATTATCCAGAAAATACCTGACTGGAAAAGGTGATTCTAAATGCAAATACTCGTAATTTTGATTCTACTCGCGGAACCTTCATCAACTCTAGGAAAAACTGAAAGATTTATCAATTATAATATTAATAAGCCATCAAATTAAAGGAGCTAAATGTGTTAAAGAAAGAAATTAGAAGTGACCTGTTCACACTTCCCAAGCATTGCTTTGTCACCTGTATAATTCTAAAAAGAAAAAAGAAAAAAAAATGGAAGCAAAAAACTTGAGTTGACAACAGACATTGTGTCTACAATGTAAAAGGACCTATGGAAGACACCCCATATTAACTATAAAATTTAAGTTTTTCTAATTATTCATGTCTGAATCTCAGATTGATGTTATTTTATGTGGTCCACTCCAAATGATCTTTAGTACTTATCAAAAACCAATCGGTTATACATGGTAAGTCAAAAGGAGTGCTAGTACATGTATTTTGTTTCCAGATCTTTCTAGAAAGTTCAGCTTGCAGCAGCAAATATAAGTACTGCCTAGTCCTCACCATTAGTACTCTTTTGCTGCAATAGTGATGAAAGCTGACTTTAACATTTTCTATCAATTGGAGAAATAAAGTACTCAGGACATTGGGATATTAGGCCTCACCACTTTCATATGAAGAGTGTTGGAAAGATTAGGAAAATCCCGAATTTATTGGGATTTGGCGAGGGTCAACTTTCTGATTTTTTATTTTTGTTAATTTCCTGTTTTTTCATTCTTAGTGTTATTGTGTCTATTTTGGGATAGTTCTCCATTTATATAGTGAAAACCCTAATGTTTGTAAAATATGAATAGATGAAATTATTTTCAAAACCTCTTGTTTCATGGTATCAAAACAGGTGTTACTACCGGCATGAATATGTTTTTTTTTTTCAACCATTCATCATTGAGCTGAAAAACTGTTAGAACAATGGTCGATACTGCCCAGTCCACATCTTGAGCAAAATCCCCTGCTGTTTCTAATCTTCTGAATAATCCTTTACCCTCTCTATCATCTTCACTAGACACCCATTCTCTTCAAATAACCCAACACAAACTAAATGGAACAAATTTCCGTGAGTAGTTTCAGCCTCTTTTGCTAGTAATAAAGGCAGAGACAAGATGGGCTACCTTACGAGTCCCATTATTATTTCCTTAACTACTGCTAAAAATTTCAGTACTTGGGAGGCTGAAAACTCCATTGTCATAGACTGGCTGATCAACTCCATGGAACCTAAGATTGGTCAGACCTACTTGTTCTACAACACAGTGAAGGAAATTTGGAAGGCAACCCAGGAGATGTATTCAGACCTTGAAAACACTCCCCAGTGTTTCGAGATCTGCTCAACAGTTCGCACTACTCAACAAGGAACGGTCAGTCACCAAGTACTATAATATTTTGTTTGAATTGTGGCAAGAGATGGATTTGTTCTATGAGACAAGTTGGAACAGTCCTGAAGATGGTGTGAAGTAGAATCTGATGCTAGAGAAAGAACGAGTGTTCAATTTCCTTCAAGGTCTCAATAAGGATTTTGTTGACGTTCGTGGATGTCTCCTTAGAGCCAAACTTTTTCGTACCATCTAAGAAGCATTCGCTGAGGTTATGCATGTAGGAAATCGCAAGAGAGTGATGCTCCACACTTTTCCAGCCAAACCATTGAGGTGATGCAATAGAGTTCTGCATTGGCAGCAAACCGATGTGAGTCCTCCAATTCTCGAAGCCAATGATCTAAGCATAAGTAGTTGTGGTGGGAGCACTAAAATAAACCTTATCACACCAAGGAGACATCTTGGGAGATTCATGAAAGACCTGTAGATTGGAAACCCTGGAGTAAAAGAAAATCAAATTGGTCAGCCTATACAATCGAGACCGCCACAAACTCAAAAAAACCAAGCCAACTTCCCTTCACCATAGAACAAATGCAGCTCTTAAGGAACCTTCTGAGCCAGTCAAAACATCTCAAAGAGTTCAAACCAGCTGCACCACTCTCCACTGCCACTGATGCACATTGTGGTAACACTAGGTCATCTTTTTTATCACATAAAAGTAACAGGTGAAGGCTGGATAATTGATACTAGTGCCTCTTACCATATGACTGGCTCCTTTACTGCTTTCTCTACTTGTGAAACACGTGAAGTTAACATAAAAATTACAGTTGCTGATGGTACTCTCTCTACAGCTGCTGGCCTAGGGAATATTGAACTTTTTGGCATGTGACTAAACTCTATTTTGCATGTTCCGAACCTTAAGTGCAATCTTCTTTCTCTTAGCATAATAACTAGATATCAAAATTGTGCAGTAACATTTATTTCTACACATTGTGAATTTCAAGATGTCTTCCGGGAGATGATTGGCAATGTTGAGGAGCGAAATGGCCTCTACTACCCCTCTAGTGTTGGTTCTCCTTCAAAGCCTCCAAAACACTCCAATTCAAAACTCCATTAAATTGCTTACTCAATTTTTTTCCTCAAGTTCTGATCCTAAACTCTCTTACACATCAATTATCTTACACCTCAATTATTCGGACACACTGTTTCTGTTTATAATCCAAATCCTAACAGAGGGAAGTTTGATTGAAAAGCCATCAAATGTGTTTACATTGGTTACTCTCCTACACAAAAAGGTTACAAGTGCTATTGTCGCTCTACCAAGTGATTTTATGTCTCCTACAGTGTAACATTCTTTGAAAATCAAACATTCTATCCCAATGCTTCTCTTCAAGGAAGAAATCTAATGAAGAAAATCATTAGGGATCCTTCCATTTCATTCTCTATTTCTCTTCCTACACTAAATCATTCTGAGCCTACTAAAGTGACATGTCAAGGGGAGCACCAAATTCAACACAGAACTAGATTCAGGTTTACTAAAGAAGGCCACGAGACCGTCCTTGGAAATCACAAAGGAAGGCGTTGCCATTGATGATCTTGATGTTTATATTGCTATCAGGAAAAGGGTAAGATATTGCAACGAGCATCCCATTTCCAATCATCTAACCTACTACAAGTTGTCTGAAGATTACAGGGCGTTCACTTCGATGATTGATAAGTTAAGATACCTAAAGACATTCAAAGTACCATGCAAGATTCTAGATGGAAAGCAATTGTATTGGAAGAGATTCAGTCTTTGATAGAGGATAAGATGTGGGAAATTGTCGACCAACCAGAAGAGTGCAAGTGGATATTTGCAATGAAGTATGAGTTCGATGGAAACATAGAAAGATACAATGCAAAGTTAGTTGCTCAGGGATTCACACAAACTTATGGCATAGACTTTGAAGAAACTTTTGCACCCATAGGAAAATTAAATCCAAGTAGAGTTCTTATGTCCCTTACTGCCAACCTTGATTAGCAACTACATCAAATGGAGGTAAAAAATGCGTTTCTAAATGAGAACTTGGAGGAGGAGGTCTATGTGAAGATAGCACCCAACTTTGAGACAAAGAAGGAATTGGGCAAGGTATGTAAATTAAAAAAAAAATCCCTCTATGATTTGAAACAGTCACCAAGTGCATGGTTTACATGATTTAGCATAGCCATGAAACAATTTGGACACAAACAGGGGAAAACTAATCATTCTCATTTCATTAAACAAGCTGAAGATGGAAGTCAATTCCAGTTGTCCATGTTGATGGTATAGTAATCACAGGTGATGATATTTGAGAAATTGATGAACTTGAAGGGCCGTTACAAGCTGAATTCTAGGTGAAGGATCTAGGGAAACTTCAGTACTTTCTAGGGATGGAAATAGCTAGAAGCAAATGAGGTATCTTCATCTCCCAAAGGAAATACACTCTTGACTTAGACCTGCTGGAACCCCTTTAAAATGAACCTGGAAATGAAAATTACCAAGGAAGATCCACCTGTAGATAGGGAAAAGTACCAGCATTTGGTTGAAAAACTAATATACATCACTCACAAGGCCAGACATTGCTTTTAGTGTGAGTGTAATAAGTCAGTTCATGCACTCACCCACAAGAAGTCATCTAGAGCTAGTGAACGAAAATCTTAGTTATCTAAAGGAAACTCCAAGTAAGGGACTTTTACTCCAGAAAAATGAACAAAGGAAAGCCGAAGGTTTCACTGATGCTAACTGGGCAGGTTCAATTGAAGACAGTAAATCTACCGCTGGATATTGTACTAAACTATAAGGAAATTTGGTAACTTGGAGAAGTAAAAAGCAAACAGTGGTTGCCTGAAGCAGTGCAGAAGCGGAATATACAGCCATTGTTCAAGGAGTTTGTGAGCTAATCCGGTTGGAAAGGATATTAAGCGACCTAAATATACCTTTATCTGGTCCTATGAAGTTATGCGTTGATAGCAAATCTGCCATTAGCATTGTTTACAATCCTATCCAGCATGATAGAATGAAGCACAAGAGAATTGACAGAAACTTCATAAAAAATGAGATCGATTTTATGCATCAACTAAGTCACAAGAAGCAGATGTCCTCACTAAAGACACGTCAAAACTGGGATTTGATTCTTTTCTAAGCAAGCTAGGAATGATTGATATCTATTCACCAGCTTGAAGGGGGTGTTGGAAAGCTTAGGAAAATCCCAAAATTATTGGGATTTGATTAGGGTCAACTTTCTGACTTTTTATGTCAGGTAATTTCCTGTTTTTCGTTCTTAGTTATTGTGTCTATTTTAGTATAGTTCTCGATCTATATAATGTAAACCCTATGCAAAAAATGAATAGAGGAAATTAATTTCAAAACCTCCTGTTTCAAAGAGTTCACAGAATGAGTTAAATTTTGATTTTCTTCCTGAGTTCTACCACATGCATGATTGATATGAACATTTTTCTATCACCTTCACAGATTTAACACCCTCCTTTTGCTAGAAATCTCTCCACAAAACTCTCTTATCTATCATCTCTCTAACCCTACATTTAGGAACTACAAGGATGAAGAAAGATAGTATACAGTTCTTTTTCTTTGAATTGATTAAAAAAATAAGAGGGAAGGTAAAGGAAAGGATATGTTAGTAACCATGTCTGTTAAGGAGTTAACTATAGCTAAAATGAAGTAATGATCTTTCTTTTATGTATCCTTATATTGCTTGCAAATCAATTCAGAATTTAGCCTAACTCATAACCACTAAGAAAAGGATCCACCTTTTAATGGTCCCCCTAAACCTGAGAACGCTCAGGTTTGATAAGGAGGTTAAACATAAAATAATATCAAAATGCAGTTTTATGAATATCTGTCAAGAAGTCTACTGCCTATAACTCATAAGAGGTATGGTGGCAATACAACTGATCCATATGGATATGTGTCTTCCCATGTGAAATTTGTTTATGATATTCCTCTTAAACCAATTAAAACACAAGACAATATATTATTTCCTAGGTGATAAGATATCGAGTAATGAGTTCCTTCGGTAACATATATAGTATCATTTAAAGAGCACAGTAAACAGACTGGAAAATGTAGCATTTAAAAATATATGCAACCAAAACATTAAAAGATATATAAATTACCTTTAGCAATTCCATTTCTTCCTTAGTGGGACAAAATTTAATCAGATTCTCCACCTGATCAATATCAAGTGCTGAAGAATCCAATGCTAGAACTGCATTCTGAAAATAAAGGGCACTATATAAGAACCACTAACTTTACAAGTGAAAGCAAAACAGAAATTGAAGGTAACATAGAGAATTTTTGAGACAACTTTGCAAGGCAAGAGAAAGAACCAATGACAGAAATTAGTTCAGCAATTGGGAGGAACACAAATTTCAATATCAAAACTTAGTCACGGTTAAAAGAAAATGATAAACTACAGAGTGATACAAATAGTTTATTTATGGTCTATCCGATATCCTGTAAAGCCGACTCTCACTCATTTTCCTCCAACAGAGATCCAGCAATAAAGCAAAGCAGAAAATTGAGGGTAACATAGAGAAGTTTTGAGAAAACGACAGAGATTAGTTAAGCAATTGGGAGGAACAGAAATTTCAGCATCAAAACTTAGTCATGGTTAGAAGAATATGATAAACCACAGAGTGAAACAAAAGTTTATTTATGGTCTACCCAATATCCTGTAAAGCCAACTCTCACTTATTTTCCTCCAACAGAGATCCAGCAAGAGAATCCAACAAAAACAAACAAAAACAAAACTTTACCCTCAACTATGAAAGCATTCAACAAAGAATATTCAAGCCAACCCAGGTTACCCAATCAAACAGTAGTACTGAGTTCAGCAAAATATTGGAATTTCTTTATACTATCTTATGTATTTTGAAAAACATGCACGCATGTATCTATGTATGTCAAACATGCACAAATACCCACAAAGATACATATGTATGCTTTATGAGTAATTGTCAATCTACAATCATAAATATTCACATTCTAACAAAAATACATACAATCCCAAAGGAGCAATTAACATCAAATATGACAATAAACTTCCGCTTATATCAAAAATAGCTTTTGTCACCCATCCACCCACCCACCTCAACCCTCAAAGGCAAAAATGTTAACCTTTCAACATTACTGGGCATCCATAACCTATCCCCAAGACATTTCTCTAAAGAATCACACCACATATTAAAAACCCTAAACGAAAGCCCTTCAGCAGATAGAAGTCCAATAAAAAGATCATGACCTCTAGGTGGACAATAGGATGTTTGGGTATTAATAAAATATTAAAATTCTTGAGTGCTGCTAACTGAAAATTGAAATAGTTACAAGCTACTAGACCAGCATACATTTATCACATCTGACAGCCAAGCAACTTGAGGAAGTTTGGCAATGCTGTTCTTACAACTGATAGAATCCAACAGGACATAACCAGCGATGTACAAATTAGATTGTCTTTGTTTGTTAGATTTATTGATGCCCCTGTTAATAGATTACTTTGTAATAATTGGAACTTTGGGATTGGAAGCATTCCTTAGCTTCCTTTGACTGTAAGCAGTATATCAATAGCAGGTGTTTTTCTTGCTTCTTTGGGTAATGGAAAATTTTGATTATCCACAAAAAAAAAAAAAGAAAATTGAATTAATAATTTGAGGCCCTGAGGAGTACCATCACATTCCATAATAGACCAATTTTTCCAACTTTGATATAAAAATCACACAATACGCTACATAAACAAAGATTCCAGTTTCCAAAAAATGGTTGCCAGCAAAACCTTTATGCACGTAAAATCTCTTATACCATCAGAAAGTAAGATAACATTAATACAAGTTCGAATAATTTACAAAAAAAAAAGTATTGAAATAAGAAGACATCAGACAGGGATATATTAGAAACTAATACAACCTGAAATAGAAATTTTAAGAGAAAGGGGGGAGGGACTAGTATTCCAATATCATTTTCAATCAAAAACTAAAATAAAATTGAAGAAGATTAAAATTTAACACACTTGTAACAGTTAGCACGCTAAGCAAAGGTAAACTTACAACAATATCTGGCAGAGGGAACTTTATTTTTGTGAGCATTATTTCACAATTATATGCTCTGCGCAAGTCAACCTGACAGATATAATACAAGCACCAACATAAGTCTAAAGAAACCTAATGTTCTTGAAATTGCATATAAGAAAAATTATAATGAAAGCAGGAATCAGATGAACATGTGCAGTGCATGGTGAATCGGCAAATTAAATTAGCAGAACAAGATCTTCACAAACTTAAATGTTCACAATGGAGTAGTAGTATTGTTGTTAAATAACAAGTGTTCAGCTCCTCTTACAATATTTAATTAGGGTTGTAAAATATTTAATTTGCAACAAAAGGACGTTGTTTCTAATATCAGAAAAAAACAGCATTGTATTGCTACAGCGACAAACATAATATGAGCAATAACAGTAAATTAATGGCACCAAGCAACAATGGTACCCTACCCCTGCTGAACTCAGTACCTCTCATGCAAAACTGCAAATAGACCAATATGACCTTCATGCTGACCAAAAACTTAATAACAAAAAGGTAGTGAAGATAAGGGTAAGTATGACAATGATGGAACAACTAGAGCTGCAATGATTCCTATGATTACTAAAGCAACCCATCATAATATTCGTATACTAAAAAACTTGATGATTATTTGTCACATCACTTAACTAGAAGAAACACCAAAATAAAAGATTGCCATTGAAATTTCTTAATGCTTAATGAATTTTGATATTTTGTAGATAATTGATAAGGCAAGTGCTGAAAAGAGATATAAACTTAAACTTTTTGTTATAAATCTGCAACCAAGTACAGAGTTTGTCTGATTCTGCTCATTTTGTACTCTAATAAGTAGTTATCAGGAAAAGAAATCCCATATCACGTTTCTTATTTTCTTTGACATTTTAAACCAGCTAATAGGATCCTTCTAACTGTGGATTTTCCTTCTATATTGGATGTTGTGCGACAAAATGAAGCCAGAGTAAACATACAGCCACCTGATTACAAATCTTTCAATGTCAATAAAAAGTCATGTGGAATTATAGCAGGAACACAATAGTTTCAGATTTTTCTTAATTAAAAGTTATGAGAGAAAGAATCTCACTAATTGCACTTTCTCAGGTTTGTTGATGTTAGAACCACGTCGACCTCCAAGTTTATTAGTACTACTCCCATCTGAAACTGAGGCTGCTGAGAACAAACTTTCAAGTTCGGACATATCAATTTCAGGGGCCCTATGAAAATATAGATCTACAGGGTTAAAAGGCCATCATCTCTCCATATTAGAGGGAAAAGTAATCCAAATCAAACTAAAGATAAAGAATAGGGGAAAACAGAAAACTATATATAAGATGCATGCACCTTGACTGATTATCCTGCTTTTGAGAATCAGCCCATAAACTCCCTTGCATTGCTCGAGTGACTTTGACCCAATGTAATGGCTTCAATGAAGCTTTCTTAGGGGTATTGCTCACACCAATGACTCGACCTCTTCCATGACCACTCTGTCCCAAAGCTTTTCCCTTTCCAATAGATGGAGGTGGTGGTGGTGGCACATTAGACACCTTTCCGCCTGGTAGTTGTGGACCCAACATTGTATTGCAACCTAGTGGTGGAGGGGGCGCAGCAGGTGGTTTGGGTGCAGGGGGTGGAGGTGGAGGAATAGGACCTAACCGAGCAGGTCCTTTAGGAGGTGGAGGGGGTGCAGCAGGAGGTTTTGGTGCAGGGGGTGGAGATGGAGGAATAGGACCTGATTGAGCAGATCTTGTAGGAGGTGGAGGGGGTGCAGTAGGAGGTTTTGGTGCAGGCGGTGGAGGTGGAGGAATAGGACCTGATAAAGCAGGTCCTGTAAGAGATGGAGGAGTAGGTGGAGGTGGCTGAGGGATATTAGTATTATGATATGGAACAGGAGAAGTATGACTACAATGAGAGGAACTGGTAGTAGATATTGCAATCGGAGGTGGAAGTGGAGGTGGAGGTGGAGGTGGTGGGAGTGCTGGTTGTTGGTGTGGCTCTTGCTTTTTAGATTTGCTGCCCAAGAAAGGTGGAAACAGGGGTGGGGGCAAGGGTGGGGGTGGGGGTGGTGATAGCAATGGAGAGGAAAGTGCAGGAGAGGGCAGGTCTGGGGATGGTGGCAGCTCTTTGGAACTGCTGAAATGGATTTTGGGAGGAGGTGGGGGAGGAGGAGGTGGTGAGCCCCAGTTTGTGGCTGCAGGCAATGTTGAAAACATTCTACCAGATAAACTATGTGGCGGAAGTGGAGGAGGTGGTGGAGGACCTCTTTTTGTAGTGGCAAGAAAAGATTTAACGGAATTCCCATTGAAAAAACTAGGAAGGGGAGGGGGTGGAGGTGCAGGTGACAAAGGTCTAATAATATTGACAGATGAAGGTAGATGCAGTGGAGGAGCTGGTGGTGATGGAGGTGCACACCTTAAAGAAAGACTTCTCCCAGATACTAGAGGTGGAGGTGGAGGTGGGGCTGGAGGTGTTGGTGGTATGGTGGATACAAGAGGTGGTGAAGATGGCAATGGAGAAGCTGAATAAGATGGAGTTCCTGAACTTGAAACTATATGAACGGTTTCCGCTGATGCCTGATTTACATCATGTAAAGCATCACTTTCTAAATGAAAAGGAACTGTATCAACAATATCTGGTGGCGGAGATCTTGCTGGGTCGACCAAAGGCTTGCTGACTACGTCAAATGCTTCATCTGAACTATCAGCAGTGCTAGATGCATTATTCTCTTCCTCAGAGTCAGCAGGAGATGCATATAAATTTCCTTTATTCTGCAATCTGGACAGTTCTTTTACATCACTCAAGACAGAAAGTTGTTTAAGTAGACACAAGGCAGCATCATCACTATTATCAACCCACTCAACACCACTAAAAAGTTCTTGAACCCGAGAAAAAGCTTCAATAGGTAATCCCCCTTTTTCCTCACCATTTAAAATTGTCATACAAGCCTTAGGCGGAGAGGAACTTTCAAACTCCCCAAATAGAACCTAAATTTAGAAGTTCATTGCATTAGAGAAGAGATAGTAAATGAAGAAGAAACTATACAATCATGAGTTCATGACTAAAGTTAATGAAACATTTAGGTTTTGACAAAAATAAGGAAGTTAGTGGCTCAGAAACTGAATTGCTTAACATGGCTGTCCTTTGCTTTTCTTTCTCTTCATGTATCAAAATTGTAATAGAGTCTCAAAAAGATATTTACCTCAGCTCGGAAGCCTTTTGGATACCGCTCTTTTGAGTCCCAAAGAATGTCCAAGTTCTCAGAGTTCAGCATCAATATGTTGGATCGAATAAATGCAGTGTTGAACATTACACGAAACATCATAACTTCCCTTTCAGGATCCAAGTCCAAATGAACACACTCCAATACAACATCACCTTGCACCAAACAGTGGATGTCAATTTTAATCACATCACAGTCTGCCTGCAACAAGAGGCGATTCATTTTTGACCAATTAGCATGACAAATATAAGTCAATACAGAAGGTGGAAAAAAAAACTTTACCTGACGAAAATGTCGAAGAATCTTCCTTTTCTTGGACATGGAGAAGAGCATCTGCGTGTATAGGCCATCTCTGCTATGATGATTCCTACCAAAAATACGAATGATTGGCCTGCATCCATTTTGGGCATCAAAGCTTGGAATGCCTCGAAGAATGATACAATCTAAAGAAAGAGCACGCTCGGGAGGTGGCCATTCAGGAGCTATATTCCTTCGTGCTACATATTGAAGGTAGCGAAGCTGAGAAGGGAAGGGATTTAAAGGTGAAAGGAGCTGTAAGAAACCTTTAGGAGCCTCTCGATGAACAATTTCAAGAGTCTTCCGCTCTCCATTGTGCAATTTTTTAAAAATCAGGAAACTAGCTAGCAGAAATGCCAAAAGTGGCCAACCCCCTCTTTCACAATGTAGAAGAATAACATTCTGATGATTGCCAAGTGAAAGCCAACTCTCACAAATACGTAGAAAATGCTGAATCAGAGACAATGGAAGTAGGGGACAACCCTCATACTGTCGTGGATACTCCAAAATAGTAACATCATATTGACTTAAAATTTCTGCAAAATGACTTGGTTTTTCACCCTCACGAAAATTCAAAGCGAGAAATGATGAGTCTGGGAATTCTTCATGTAACTCAGTTACAATTTCATGCAGATACACTTGGTACATACCGTCAGGCAAGACTTCAGTGGAGAAGCATGAATCGAAAACTGCATTAAGTTAGATTGAATTAATTTAATAATCATGAATAAATATATACCACCAATAACACAGATAAAATAAAACAGGTTGAGGTTATAGAATTTGAGCAAGTACCATATACTCTTTCAACAAATTCAAGCAAGCCATCCGGGGGTCTTCTATAAAAAAATCTACTGAGGAGGGTCATTTCTGCCCGATCAATTTCACGCAATGAGCTAAAACCCTGACAACAACAACCCACGAGATTGTTTCACTTTGCTACCACATGCTTGTGATTTTAAACATAAAACGCAAAATAAGGTAACAAGAACAACTATGTAACTATTTAAAGGAAAACTAAACTTGAAGTTCCGATTAGGAAAAGTAGAAAACTACGGACCGGAGAATAGCCCAGCTCAAGACTTCGATTTGAAACAAACCGAACCTTATATTCCGAAAAAAACAAATAATAATAAAATATTGTAAAAAAATTAAGGGTCGTATACACAGACTAGAAATGATACATAAACCTGCAATTCAAGAAATGATGACACCTGCTTAACTATATAATTCCCCAACCGTTCATTCACATCGCCGTTACCTTTCTAATCTTTTTTCTTTTTCTTTTTAAATATTTAACTTATAGATAAACATAACCTTTGTATCTACATTCCCCGATTTCTTCTTAAACGAAAAACAGCACCAATTTCTTCAGAACCCATTAATTAAGACAGAAGAGACCAATAAACTTACTATTATTTTTGCTCTGTGGTAGATTTCTTATCTTTTTCACCCATCGAAGGCATGACTGGATTGTAATTCTCAGAATTTACTGCTCTGTAACTTGGATCTGCCGATGATTAGAAAAATTGGAGAAGATAAAGCCTTAAAATAACACTTTGCCTCACAAAACTATTTGCTGTAGCCCATTCGACTATTTGAATGAGGAAGAAGAAGAAATAAATGAGAAAAGGCGTTGAACCACGGTTAACCTTTGAAAATATGGATTAGAGTTTGGTGATTTTGAATATATGCCCAGCCAGTCTGAGTCGAAAAGTTTCTGGTTTCCGCGTGATTCTGTTTGAGGAGCCAAATTAGGTTGAGAATTTCTAAATCCACCGCCTTTTCCGCTTGCCTAAGTTTTAAGTTAAGGGTCCGTTGGTACATTAATTTTATTTTTTAAAAAATATTTTTCATATTTTTCAGTGTTTGATACTTGTAAAATATTTTTAATCAATGAAAAATAAAATTCGATTAATAAAAAATCTTTAAAGATTTTGAGAAATTGTCTTACTATTTTCAAAAGGGGAAAACAATTTTCAAACCTATGTCATTGTTAAGAAAAAAGGCTCCACTGAAACTCAACTTAATCTATATTAAGTTAAAACAACAAGCAATAGAAAATATTTTTCAGCATATCAACCAAACAACAGAAAATATTAGTTTTTCCAGAAAATCAAATTTTCAAAAATCATTTTACAGAAATAATTTTCTGAAAGTCATTTTACGCGAACCAAACGGAGCTTAAATGAGAATTCTAAATACAACCATTAAAACACTAAACACAATCGATTTACTAAACACAACTTTTCTTTTCTTTTTTTTATTTCTTTTAAACACAATCTATTTACTTCTTTTATTCCTAAAATACCCTAAAATACAACCTACCTACAGCAGCAACTCGTTCAGTTTCTTCCACCTCTCCTGTTTTCACTCTCAATTTCTATCAATTTCTTCCGGTAATAATCATCAAATATGCGTTTCTTCATCGATTTATAAGGTAAAATCTTCTTTATTATTGATTTTATTTGTGAATTTGTTGTTTTTGATGTAAATGTAGAAGATAATGGGTTGGGGCATTGGTTACGCTGAATCACGAGCCTCACGGCAATGAAAAGCTGTGAGGCCTTCGGGGTTCACGGCAAGCAAAAGCCGTGAGGTCTCAATGCCTCACGGCAGCAGTCTTCCGTGAGGCTCATGAGCCTCACGACAGCAGGCTTCCGTGAGGTTCATGAGCCTCACGGCAGCAGGCTGTCATGTGTTCAATTTTAATTTTACTTTTTTTATTATTAAATTTTAATTTTAAATTTTAATTTATTTTATGAAATTTTATTATTATTGTTTAATTTAAATTTAAATTTATTATTATTAAATTTTATTATTATTAATAAATTTTAATTTTAATTTTAAATTTTAATTTATTATTATGAAAATGTATTATTATTGTTTAATTTTAATTATGTCATTAAATTTTTAATAAGATTAGTTTTTATTATATATTTTTTAATAAAATTAGTTTTTACAGATGGCACGTACACGAGAAGCCGGGTCATTGCGTGGTCATAGTCATAGTCGTCCCCTTTAAGTCCATCCATGTGGCGATGGCGATGGTGACCGACAGCATCTCAGAGGAGGTGACGTGTTAGGCAACGCGTTGCGTCCGTAGCAGCAGGTGACCATGCCATGCAGCCAGAGATCACACCTGCTGCTCTTGCTGAGGCAGCTACCGAGCAGACACAGCAGGTGCCTGTATCTGATAAGGCAACTGCTACCCAAGAGACGCAACATGCGCGTGCTTCTAGCGAGGCAGCAGTTGTCGAGGAGAGGCAGCAGGCCACTACTACCCAGGATACACAGCAGGCCAGTACTTCTGGTCAGGGAGTTGGTAGTGGTGGTCCAGTTGATGCGTTTGTTTTGCGGAGCTTTGGATCTCATATTGCTGCAGCTATTTGGTAAGGAAAGGTATATTTTGAAAGTTATTACATATTTATTGCTATGAAAATTATACTTAATTATATACTAATTATTTATTTGTTTTAATACAGGAACGAGGAGAGATTAAAGTCATTAATCATGGTCTGAAAGTTGGTATATGGTCGTTGGATCCAAGTCAGTCACGCATCCGGTTGATCATCCAGCAGTCAGGGTTGGCTCCGTTGTTGGACTGCAGTTATTTGACATGCAACAAGACCATCATTTCTGCATTTACTGAGAGGTGGCAACAAGACCATTGTTTCACATGCCGGTCGGAGAGATGACCATCACTTTAGATGATGTGTTTACATTACTTGGCATTCCTGTGGTTGGTCAGATTATATCATTTGCTACTATCTCCATTGATAAGGCAAACCGGATGCTGGTGCGTTTGCTTGGAGTCGATGTAGAGAGGGCATGTGAGGAAACTGCCGCCTCTCGAGGACCACAAGTTAGGTTGCAGTGGTTATGAGATACATTTTTTAGTGCGACTGACTCCGATGATGAGGAGCATGTAGAGTACGTGACTCGCGCATTTTTGTTATTTTTTCTTGGTTGCACCCTTTTTGTTGATAAGAGTTCAACCAAAGTACCAGTCGTGTATTTATCATTTTTGGAGGATTTGACGGTCGTTGGGAGATTTGCATGGGGTGCAGCTTGTCTTGCGTATACGTATAGACAGCTGGGTATTGCCAGCAGGTCTGACTGTCATTTGATAGCTGGCTACATGACACTATTGCAGGTATTTCAAAATTTATTTAATAAATTTCATTTTGTTTTGTTTAATACATAATAAATTATGATTTTATTATAAATATTACTTTTTTTTAATGCAGGCATGGATTTACGAGCATTTTCCCTCGTTAGATCCAGTACAGGATTTGTCATATAGTCAGGAGTTGCCACGGGCTCATAAATGGAAGCCACTTAGTTGCACTTTGTAGCTTTGAATACTGAGGGAGCAACTTGATGACCTCAGCTATGATCAGGTCTACTGGGATTCTTACGTAGATGATAGAGCCCATCATCCTTTGCCTCAGATTACTTACTTTTTCGGATGTCTTAAGTTTGAGTAGATTGTAGAGCCTTGTCATCCGGATAGAGTTCTTCGATAGTGGGGTTATATACAGACGATTCCACATCCACCTCTCACCTTATATCACGAGGAGCGAGGGTCGAAGCCAGTGAACTACAATGTACGATATCTCTTTCAACAGGAATACTGAGATATGTGGGACTGTCATTTGCTCACCAATGAGAGGAAGGGAAGACAATGCAGGATCCCTGGACAGTGTATAGCAGATTCTATGACTTGGTATGTCACGATTGCTCATTGGCATGTGCAGAATCCTAGATATAGATCGAGACCTCAACAGAGGTCGATCAATTACCAAGTAAACCATTCATTTCTTATGTTATATCAATACTATGTTTTTGTATTTGTTTAACTTATTTACGTTATTATTATTTTATAGCACATAGTGGAAATCGTACGGGATCAGCTTGAGTCTGTGGTGGCTAGTGGTTATGATCAGTCTGTTGATGCATGGAGACGGGTCATTTACACTCTTTACAGCGTGATACAACATTTGCCTTCAACTTTACCTCGAGCTCCATGTCTTGATCCACCACCAGTATCAGTTCCTCCACCATCGGTCCCAGGATCATCTCGGTCTCCACCAGCAGCTTCATCTTCAGTAGGTCCTTCCTCAGCAATCCCTGCTCAGCATCTCCTAGTGCGCTTACCTCTACCAGCACCGGCACCTCCTGCATCACTACCAGTAGTGACACCTCTTGCAGCACCACCAACAGCACCTCCTGCAACACCACCACTACCAGCAGGTTTTATTTCTTATGTTAGACAAAAGAGGAGACGAGGAGAGTAGACTTTTTTATATATTTACATTTATTTTTTAAATCAAATATTAATTTATTAATTCATTATTAATTTATTATCATTACGTTATTAATTTATTAATTTATTATTAATACGTATATAAATATTAATTTACTATCATTATGTTATTTATCATCGATTTTTTTTGTTTTATTTATATATATATATATATTAAACAAATAACATGTTTACATAAATAAATTGTAGATGATTAAATAAATAAAATACTTATAAATAAAAAAGATAACATTTAATATACAAAATAAATCAAAACAAATAAATATATCGTAATATTAAAAAAATACAGCTCTCGAAAGTGGACTTCCGGGAGTTCCTAAGGTCTCCCGGAAGTCCACTTCCGGGAGTTGCTAAGGGCTCCCGAAAGTGGACTTTCGGGAGCTCCTAAGGGCTCTCGAAAGTTTGTTTCCGGGAGATTAAAAGCTATCCCAAAAATGAATTTTCAGGATCACGAAGAAACTCTCAAAAATTCACTTTCGGGAGTTTCGTAAACCCAGTTTCGTGATTGTGATAAGGGTAAAATAGTTATTTTATTTAAAGATATAAAAAATTAAAAAGCATAGGTTGCATTTAATGAAATATCGGCTGCATTTAGAAGCTCCCTAAGTTAAAATTTTTATGATAAAAATAACCTTAGATAAAAAGACATTTTAGCCCTTCTAAAGAATCATAATCTTCCAAATCTCATGCAAGTTTAATTGCACGAGATTTAAAGCCTTGCGCAACCTAGATTGTGCTTGACCTTAAGCTTTATGCAACCTAAGTTGCGTGAGACCAATAAGACGCCTCAAGTAATTCAGGTAGCTCGAATAGGGGGATTTCTACAGTAAGGTCGTAAAATATCAATCTTATTGTAAGGTTATGAGATCTCATGAGAAATTGAATAAAATTTAAAAGTTAAATAAATATGTTAATAATGGTTTAACAGGTCATCATGTAAACTTAATTATAATTAAATATAATTTAAATTACACTTCTATCCTTTTAAAAGGTAACAAAATATTTTAATTACATTTGTAACCAATCAAAAAAATTAAATTACAATTTTATCCCTCAAAATATTAAAACATATTATCTAATTGCCAAAAAAGTTTAAGGTAGTTGAATGCCCGTGTATGGTAGTTGACTGACCTGGTTATTTGATTCAACAGATTGCTTTTGTCATATAGGTAGTCGACTGCCTTGGTATTAGCAGTTGATTGCCATATTTAATTTGAAAATTATTTTATAGTAATTGTTGTAAATTTTACGATTAATTATCATTTATTTAAACTATTTATAGTATTTTTATAATTATTAACATAAAATTTATGTTGAATTACATTAATTTTACAGTTAATTATTATAAATTTGATTAATCTAGTAAAATTTAGGATGAATCTTATATATTTTATGATAAATGACATAAATTTTACGATAAATATTATAAATTTTACGATTAATTTCATAAAATTTACGATTAATCAAATAAATTTTACAATCAATGTATTACGATGAATCTAATAAATTTTACGATGAATTTCATAGATTTTATGATGGATGCATAATATTTTATGATGAATTTATTAAAATTTACGATGAATCTCATTGAATTTACGATTAATCTCATAATTTTAAGATGATTCTAATAGTTTTAAGTTAATTCTAGTAACTTTAAACTAAATATAATAATTTTATGAATAACAATCATAATTCTAGCGACTCCCAGATAAGATCCAATCTTCAACTCCTTGCACTACTATGCAATCAAAATGTTTGCAGATAGAAAATTGCTGTACAAGAAAGCAACAACTTTTGAAGCCTTTGTGCTAGCACAGTTGTAGCATAAAAAGAGATATTAGGTTAAAATTTAACAATTATCTCTTCTGTCTTATAAAAAACCAATTATAGCCCCATGCCCTTATCAAAATGATATACTTACCGGCATGTTAGAATTTCAGCTTTCTAATTATGCCTTTCAGCATAATATTAAAAAAATAATCATTCCTTTAACCAAAAAAAAATAATCATTCCTTACCGTTAACTGCAAAAAGAAAGGATTATTAACAAAAAGCAAGAATAATGTTAGTACGAACCACTGGTATAGAAGTCTGTAAGTGAATGGAGTATCTGCAAACTCCATTCTGTCCTCGTTATGCCTGTAATCAGCTTATCACTTACTGAGATAGAAATATGTTCTAATAAACTTAACAAGTATGGAAATTTAACAAGTATGAAAAACTTGATTCTCTTGACAGTATTAGTCGCAAAAGCTTGGTGGTAATTGACCATGTTGATTTCTTTGCGGATCAGGCGTTAGTTTTATTTCAGTTTGCTTTTGTTTCTGTTTGTAATGTTGCTCTCGTTCCTCTTTGTTTTCTGGGGTCTGTTCTCCTTTTTCAGTTTGGATTTGCTCCCTTTATTATTGGGTGTGTCAACTGTTCTGTACTATGTTTCTATCCAATTAATAAATCCTTGCTTAGCAAAAAAAAAGTATGGAAACCATGTATTGAACAATTTATATAAGAAAATAAAAAGAATCAATGAAACTTGTCAAGAATTGTTATGATATATACCCAATAGCATAGTCACAAACATCACCAATTATAGCAAGAATTCTTTTTCTGTGTCAAAAGACATCAACAACACTAGCTATTGTCAGAACTTGGTGCAATCTCACAAAAAAAGAGAAGCAAAATCAATTCAAATCTCACAAAAAAACTAATTTTGGCAATCCAATTCAAATCTCACAAAGAATAAGCTCACAGTTCTTACAAGTTACATCGCTGATAAGAAACCAATAAAAAAATACCTTACCAGAACTTGCCCAATCTGTTTGTTAGACAAAGACAATAAAGGCTCAGATTCTTCTGGTGGCGCAAAAAGACTGATTTGGCACAACTACCTGAGGATGGAGGTAGAGAAAGCGAGTGATTTCGATTTTGAAAATTAAGAGAAAGGAAGGGATTTCTTTTAAATAGAGAGAGTTGAACAGGCTTTAAAAAATCCTAAGAAGAAGAAAAATGAAGAGAGACGAGAAAGAAGAAGAAAGTGTTTTCATCTGAAATGTGAAAATGAAAATGAAAGTTAAGCTAAGTTGCCGGTAAAAGTTTAACTATGCTGGCGGTTTTGTTTGAGATGAGAAAATTAATTAAAATACAGTAAGCATAGGCGATTTGTGAAACCCTGTAAAAAATGTGCCTCTAAAACTAGTGTTTTTCTTTCGTGGCATTCGATTGCCCGTATACATTTTTGAAACAGAATGTTTCTAGCAACCTAGCAGTCCATTGCCTATATTATGGCAGTCGACTTCCATTGTAGCAAAAGCATTCTGTTTGGAGAATGCATAAGAGCAGTCGAATTCTTTTAACGAGAAGTCGACGGCTTCAGAAAAAAATTCAAAATAATTTTATTATAATATATTTTTATTATTGTTATTATTTTTATTTTTATATTTTTGTTTATTAATATTAATATTAATATTATTTATTTATTTATTATTATTATAGTATGTTACGATCAATCTAATCAAATTTACGATGAGTCTCATTATTTTTACGATGATCTTTATTAAATTTACGATGAATCTGATCAAATTTACGATGAATCTCATCATTTTAATGAAGATTCTTATTAAATTTACGATGAATCTGATCAAATTTACAATGAATCTCATTATTTTTACGATGCTTCTTATTAAATTTATGATATATCTCATTATTTTTACGATGATCCTTATTAAATTTACGATCAATTTGATCAAATTTATGATCAATTTGATTAAATTTACGATGAATCTTATCATTTTTACGATGATCCTTATTAAATTTATGATATATCTTATTATTTTTACGATTATCCTTATTAAATTTACGATCTATCTAATCAATTTTACGATGAATCTTATAATTTTTATGATGATCCTTATTAAATTTGTGATAAATTTCATTATTTTTATGATAATCTCATAATTAAAGAAGTTTAACAAAGTTTTGGGGATTTTATCAATTTTTTCAGGGTGTTTATAGCCAAAAAGTCATTTAGCAGTCGAATGCCCGTGTTTAGCATTCGACTGCCCAAAGGCAATCCTAAAATAGAAAGTTTCTAGGCAATAGGCAGTCGACTGCCTATGTTTTTGTAAAGTTCTGTTACAAATTTTCATCTAAGCAGTCGAATCCTTTCATTGGGTAGTTGACTTCCAAATAAAATTTGAATTGTTCAGTTGTAGAATGCTAAAATGGATGCTAAAACAATTTAAAAACCAGGCAGTCGTATGCCTGCAACAACTATACACAATTAAACATCTTACTGGTAAAAAATATAATAATTTCGAGGTCGCTTTGGAAGAAACTATTTGTAAATCATTGGTTCTTCACACTTTTCATCACAAGTTCCTTCGTTTACGCTATTTCCTTCCAAAAACTTACTCATTGTTAAAATAAAAACTCTTTAAGAGAAAAGAACAACTATTTGATTAAGGTTAGGTTTAAGGTTTATGTTGGCTCTATAAGCTATACCGAGAGGTGGGGTGAATCGGTTTTTAACTACCGTTAAGCTCGTTTTGCGATTCTTCTAAATTCTCTAGCCTATTTGATTATTTTCTAAGTTCTCTAAGCTAGGCAAGCATGCAATCCAAGTTCAATGCAATAAACATAATATAATCGCAAGTAAATAAAGAGTAGGTAGAGAGAGATTTACACAATTGATTTATAGAGGTTCGGCTACCTTGCCTACGTCCTCTACCTTAAGACGCTCCCAAGGATTTTCCCCAAATTCACTATCTTTGAATTTGTATTACACTCCCTTTTTTTCAAGGCTCAAGAGAAATCTCTCCCTTTTTCTAGGCTCAAGAGAAACCTCCTTCTTTTTCTTAGGCTAAAGAAAAACCTCCTATTTTACAAGGAATGAGTGTGTTTACAAATTGTGTAATCAAAGAAGGGCCTCTAGATAGGCAAGTGATTACAAATATTTAAGCACAAGGAAAAAGCCTATACAAGATTTGTGCTATTCTATACAAAGAATATGAGAATGATGGAAGATGAAGACTTTGTAGCTCTTGATTTGTTGTTGAGGCTTGAGGATTTGAGGAATAATGAGTATTGGAGTTGCTGAGTGGTTCCTCTTGCTTTCTTTACCTTCTAAGCCTCTATTTATAGTCCCTTAGATGTATTCTAGCCGTTGGGTGGAGCCAAAACTTGAAATATGACCGTTGTCTCACAAAAACTAGCCATTACAGGCTATTTTCGGGCAAAGGGATCGATCTCTTTCTGTTGGCTCTATAGGCTATACCGAGAGGGGGGGTGAATCGGTTTTTACTAACCTTAGGTTCGTTTTTCAGTTCCTCTAAATTTTCTAGCTTAGATTGATATTTTCTAAGTTCTCTAGACTACTCAAGCATGCAATATAAATTCAATTCAATATGCACAATATAATTGCAAGTAAAGAGAGTAGAGAAAGAGAGATTTACACAAGCGATTTATAGAGGTTCGACAACTTGCCTACGTCCTCTACCTTGAGACGCTCCCAAGGATTTTCTCCAAATTCACTATCCTTGAATTTGTGTTACACTCCCTTTTTTTGCAGGCTCAAGAGAAACCTCTCTTTTTCTAGGCTCAAGAGAAACCTTTTCTCCCTCTTTTTCTAGGCTAAAGAGAAACCTCCCTCTTTTTCTAAGGCTAAAGAGAAACCTCTCTCTTTTTCTTAGGTTAAAGAGAAACCTCTCCTTTTACAAGGAATGAGTTGGTTTACAAGTGGTGCAATCAAAGAAGGCCTCTAAGTAGGCAAATGATTACAGAAATTAGGCATAAAGAAAAGCCTATACAATATTTGTGCTAAACAATACAAGAGATAAGTGAATGATAGAAGATGAAGACTTTGGAGCTCTTGATTTGTTGTTTGAGGCTTGAGGATTTGAGGAATAGGTGTTATGGAGTTACTGAGTAGTTCCTCTTTCTTCCTGTAGCTTCTAAGCTTCTATTTATAGTCCTTTGGATGGTTTGTGGACGTTGGTTGGAGCCAAAATAGAAACTAGCCGTTGGGGGCTTTCTGGGATAAAGGGATCGATCCTTTTCTTCATTTTAAGCTTCCAGGGTATTCTGCCAAAAAAGGATTGATCCCTTTCCTTAGGGGATCGATCCTTTTCTTCCAAAGGGCATTTTTCCTGCACTTTTGGGTTAGAAATGATGTGGTCTTTGATCCTAATTCAACCCAAAACATATTGGCACTTTTGTGGGAGTTTTTCTTGACTTTCTTTAATGAAAACATTGTCCAAAAATTCATTAAGTGATTTTCTAAAAATATTCAAAACTTTTATAAAGAATTAAGACCAATAAGGATGTATCATTAAATCATGGCCTTAATGTTTGATATGATCACTTAAAATGTTGTGAGAGAATCATGTGTGATAAGGCAAATTTACAATATGAATTAAACCATTAAAGCTTACTTAAGTTTTTGTCATTTCAAAATATATATGACAATTTAAAGCTAACAATCTCCCCTTTTTTGATATGACAAAACTTAATGTAAATTTGCTTTGAAAATTCTTTGATGAAATACTCCCCCTCAAATAAAGCAGGATTTAAGCTCCCCTTTAATATAAGCATGGGTTTTGAAAATGAATTTTCAAACTATTTCTCCCCCATTAGCTCTCCCCCTTTATATCCCACCCTTTTAATATCTATCTCTCCCCCTTTTTGTCATAGCAAAAAGAAGAAAAAAATCAGAAAAAAATATGCTCCCCCTAAAATCATGGCTATGTGAGAACAAATAAAGATGCTCCATCCAACAAGAAACATGTTAGTACATGGGACTCATAGCACAAATAAATAAGTCAATATTCACAAAGAGTATGAAATATTCATGCAATGAATATGACTTATGATCCTATACCAATTGTTTATAAATAATTTTGCAAGAAGTTCACAATTGGTAAGAAATGAAGCAAGTTGAGTATAAATATCTACTAAGGTCTATGACTTGCTCATTTCAATTCTATTAAGCACCTAAGTATATTAATTGTTCTCTAAAGTCCAACTAAGGTGCATGTCAATACATCATGATTATGAGCTAAAATTATATAACATATCATATGCATGTGCTCATAAATTATTTTTAAGAAATATTGTGCCTAGAATTAAGATATATAGCAATTAACTACAAATTCTAGCACACAAGTGTTTCATGCAAAAGTGTCTTATATGAATTCTTCTCTATTTGTCATTTCAAACTAAAGAGCATGAGAAGAATTGTGAATTTAAAGCTCATACCAATTGGCAATTTAGTTTTGGCTTACCAATTATTGAAAATATGGTTGCCAATGATACTAATTGTTATTTCAATCTAAATACCAATTGTTACTAATGGTTGACTTAGGCATTTTGCATGATTCCAATATCTATGTGTAGTGTGTTCATGTCAAGAAAATAATCATTCTAAATATGTAAGAACACAATCACACATCATCAAATATGCATATGGATTAATTAAACATAAGCATACAATCATAAAGTATTAATCCATATTCATATGCACAAAGTTATACCATATGGAAGATTCAACACTAAGGTATTCAAGCAAACACATTTTCTTCCATGGTTTCAAGCACAAAAATCCTATGCTCATTTTCAATTCAAGTCCTTAACCAATTATGAGCAAGGAAAGATTCAAAATTACCATTTCAATCAATTAAGAGCCATATCCCTAGTTATTATCATCATTTAACGTTCTAGAGGGTATATGCTATTTTAACTAAAATGGCTTCACCTAAGTGAATCAATATTATCAAGCTAAAATGTATTTTATCATCAAAATCCATAAGCTATGGGTGAGATTAAGCACATAATATCATGAAATAACTATTCTCATCTCATAGGCATGATTATTGATTCAACTTAAGCAAACATGCATGTTCATCATCAAAACAATCAAGAGTCTATGCATGTGTATCAAATGTTTGTGTTGTCATTAATGCTCAAGTTCCATAATAATTTGGCCATAAGAAAAATTTAACTACATGGATGATAAAGTTTCATGCATTTGAACATTTAGGATCCATTTACCATCACAAATTATAAGCCAAGGAAAATTATGACCTTATATCAATTGTTGAATTTACATTTGAAGTCAATCCTTAAGGTCAAGTTTTAATTATTCTTCCGCTAGATTTATAATTATCATGTAACCTAGAGTGGAGTAGTTGAGTCAAGCTAATACACATAATCTTATAAGCATGCTTGACTAAGATGAACAAAAGGAATGATCAATATTCGTGATGCACAAGTTCATCAAATTCTCAAATATATATATACACAAATCATTGAAATAAATCTCAAAAATTATGTTTAAGCATTCATTGAAAATATATTTCAAGATTATTTCAAGATTTATGCAATTCATGACTATTTTCAATGAGAAAACTGATTTTGCACTTATGAGCTCAAGAAAAATAATATTGATTGTTGAAAGTGATACCATTTGTTGGAAATGATACAAATTGATAGAGTTGAGGCATGATATTAATCAATAATGGATTTTCATGTTGTAAAGATAATCAAAAAGAAGTTAAAACAATGAATTTTAAGTTGAGAAGAGAGAAAGTATCAAAACAATGAAAAGTTCTTCTTAATTTCGATTGAAAAAGTGCAGAAAAGCCCTTTCTGGCCTGAGGGGATCGATCCCTTTATGAGGGGGATCGATCCCTTAGTTCCAGAATGCACAAATTCTGCATTCTGCTCAAGGGAGATCGATCCTGCTTGATGGGGGATCGATCCCTCATCCTGTTTCTGCAGTTTTTGACAGAAAATCCAACATGTGAGGTGCCAAAACTTCGTTTTTGAGTATTTTAAGTCCAAGTAAAGGTTTAAACATTTGTAAAACATGATTTTGGACTTGTATGAATGAAAAACATGAATGAAAAACCATTTTACAAAAGATTTTTCAATTTTGGAAGAATTTACACAATAAAATGCATTTTTGGCTTCAAAGGATGTCATTTTGAGAGTTAAGCATATTTTGACAAAACCAAATCATTAGAAACCACAAATATGCCAAAA
This sequence comes from Heritiera fomes, assembly GCA_032173925.1. Taxonomy (NCBI): domain Eukaryota; kingdom Viridiplantae; phylum Streptophyta; class Magnoliopsida; order Malvales; family Malvaceae; genus Heritiera; species Heritiera fomes. Next base: position 23,927 of record JAPDPM010000005.1, on the reverse strand, counting down.
CAAACTTGTTCACATAGAGTTTAAGCACATATAACATCAATTCATCATACTTGTGAACATTATGCCATGAGTTCCAACATACAAGTTCTTCACTAATGCACATGACATGGAATTTTGCATATATATGACATATTTAACAATTTTGAAGCATATCAATAAATTATCAACACATCTCATACTTGCTCCAATCATACAAAGTCATTTCAAAATCATCAAACATGCTTTTCATTCAATCATTCAATGCCTCAAGTACTATAATCAAACAATCAAAAATCTTTGTCATGCCTTTTTGTTCAATCATTCAATTCACAATGCATCAAGAATCATCAACCAAGTGCCTCATTAAATCAAACAAATAATTTTAATACATATGAGTTTTGAAAAGATAAAACATAAGCTTACAAAACTCCTTTGCTTGAGTATGCTTTGCCTTGAATTGTTGAGTCCATCTTGAGCTATCCTTTGAAGAATTTTTGTGACCTTGTCAAAGATGGATCATCAAGCTTTTCCTTTTTCTCATTGGCACAAGCAATCTCCATAGAGGTGTGTAGAGCATTCAAACCCCATTGTTTCTTTGTAACTCCATGCTCTAACACTTCTACAACAAACACATTTTCAAGCATGCTTTGGTACCCAAATTTTCTTGGGTCCATGAAAGTTAGTGCAAATAATTTTTGATCCTTTTGGGATCCATTTCAAGCACAATTCATCATTATTTATTGCATGCTTTGGCATCCAATATTCCTAACCACTTTTCCTCTAAAGGTAGTTTTTCTATATGTGCATGCTTGTGAGGAGTGGCCTATCCTATTACATAGTGAGCATGTGAGAGATGTATCATGCATAGTATTTTTGCTCAAAAGGAAATTCTTTAGATGAGTTTCTTTTTGTATTGCATTATATCCTAACCCATCTTTGTCAAAGAAAGCTCTTTGGGTCTCAAGCATGTGATCTAATTTTTGTTAACCCATATAGAACCTAATAAATGAGTTATGCAAATTTGTATTCTTTTCATTTAACTCATTTATCTCTAAGTTAGCCTTTTCTAATTTCTTTTCAAATTCTAGCTTAGCATTTGTCAAGGCTTCATTCTCTATTTTTAATTTAGCAATGATTTTCTTATATTTGGAGTTCATACATTGAAATTCATTTGCTAAATCATTAAAAGCATTTTGTAGTTCATTAAAGGTATAATCATTATCTACACTAGAACTACTACTAGCCTCATCATCACTAATAGCCATAAAGCATGAGTAGGCTACTTCTTCATCTACATTTTCCTCATCGGAGCTATCACTATCGCTCCATGCAGCCACAAATGCTTTCTTCCTAGGCTTCCTATCCTTTTCCTTCCTAAGTAAGGGGCAATCTAACTTAGTATGACCCGGTTCATTACACTCATAACACACTAAAGGGTCTTTTTCTCTTCTACTTGACTCCCCTATTTGATGTCTCCTATTATTTTCTTTTTCTTTCATTCTCATGAACCTATTAAATATTTTGGCAAACATTGTCATTTCCTTCTCTTCCTCATTTCCACTCTCATCACTATCATCTTCAAGGACCCCATAAGTGGAAGACTTAAGTGCTACCCCCACTTTCTTTGAAGGCTCTACATTTCTTTTTAATTTCATTTCATGAGTAAGTAGAGACAGCATAAGTTCATCTAGAGGCAATGTGTTTGGATCCTTAGATTCTTCTATAGAGGTTACCTTAGCCTCCCAAAATTTTGGCAAGCTATTCAAAATTTTCTTTACCATTTCAACATTGGAATAAGTCTTGCCTAGAGCCTTAAGTCCATTAATTATATCATTAAACCTAGTGAATATTTCGCTAATGGACTCATTTTCTTTCATCCTAAATAGCTCATAATCATGTGTGAGCATTCCTATTTTGGTCTCTCTAACTTGATTTGTCCCTTCATGTGTGATGGCTAGTTTATCCCATATTTGTTTAGCATTTTCACATAAGGAGACTCTATTATATTCATTGGGACCTAATGCACAAAAGAGGGTGTGCATAGCCTTGGCATTCAATTGTGCCAATCTCATGTCATTGGTGTCCCACTCATCTTCACTCTTAGGGACATCTTTTTCATCTACTTTCTTTATTGGGATTCTAGGGCCATTAACTATTACTCTCCACACTTCATAGTCATTAGATTGCACAAATAACATCATCCTAATTTTCCAATAGGAGTAATTCTCACCATTGAAGAGTGGAGGTCTAACTAATGAGTGTCCCTCTTCTCCTAGGGGTGTGCCTACATTCAAGTGAGCCATTTAAGATCGTTTTGCTCGATAGAGGTTAGTCTAAATCAATCTTGAGCCCCAGCTCTGATACCAATTGTTGGCTCTATAAGCTATACCGAGAGGGGGGTGAATCGGTTTTTACTAACCTTAGGTTCGTTTTTCGGTTCCTCTAAATTTTTTAACTTAGATTGATATTTTCTAAGTTCTCTAGACTACTCAAGCATGCAATATAAATTCAATTCAATAAGCACAATATAATTGCAAGTAAAGAGAGTAGAGAAAGAGAGATTTACACAAGCGATTTATAGAGGTTCGGCAACTTGCCTACGTCCTCTACCTTGAGACGCTCCCAAGGATTTTCCCCAAATTCACTATCCTTGAATTTGTGTTACACTCCCTCTTTTTGCAGGCTCAAGAGAAACCTCTCTCTTTTTCTAGGCTCAAGAGAAACCTCTTCTCCCTCTTTTTCTAGGCTAAAGAGAAACCTCTCTCTTTTTCTTAGGCTAAAGAGAAACCTCTCCTTTTACAAGGAATGAGTTGGTTTACAAGTGGTGCAATCAAAGAAGGCCTCTAAGTAGGCAAATGATTACAGAAATTAGGCACAAAGAAAAGCCTATACAATATTTGTGCTAAACAATACAAGAGATAAGTGAATGATAGAAGATGAAGACTTTAGAGCTCTTGATTTGTTGTTTGAGGCTTAAGGATTTGAGGAATAGGTGTTATGGAGTTGCTGAGTAGTTCCTCTTTCTTCCTTTAGCTTCTAAGCCTTTATTTATAGTCCCTTGGATGGTTTGTGGACGTTGGTTGGAGCCAAAACAGAAACTAGACATTATGTCTCACAGAAATTAGCCGTTCGGGGCTTTTTGGGATAAAGGGATCGATCCTTTTACCAAAGGGATCAATCCTTTTCTTCATTTTAAGCTTCCAGGGTATTCTGCCAAAAAGGGATCGATCCCTTTCCTTAGGGGATCGATCCTTTTCTTCCAAAGGGCATTTTTCCTGCACTTTTGGGTTAGAAATGATGTGGTCTTTGATCCTAATTCAACCCAAAACATATTGGCACTTTTGTGGGAGTTTTTCTTGACTTTCTTTGATGAAAACATTATCCAAAAATTCATTAAGTGATTTTCTAAAAATATTCAAAACTTTTATAAAGAATTAAGACCAATAAGGATGTATCATTAAATCATGGCCTTAATGTTTGATATGATCACTTAAAATGTATTGAGAGAATCATGTGTGATAAGGCAAATTTACAATATGAATTAAACCATTAAAGCTTACTTAAGTTTTTGTCATTTCAAAATATATATGACAATTTAAAGCTAACACTTTCCATAGGGGATCGATCCCTTCATTCCAGAATGCTTTATTTTGGGCTGAGGGACCTTTCCTTCCGCCAAAATGCCTACTGCCAAAAAGGGATCGATCCCTTTCCTAAGGGGATCAATCCCATGCCTCCAGAGAGCTATTTTCCTGCACTTTTGGGTTAAAAATGATATGACATTTGATTCTAATCCAACCCAAAACATTTTGACATTTTTGTGGGAGTTTTTCTGGACTTTCTCTGATGAAAACATGGTCCAAAAATTTATTAAGTGATTTTTTAAAATATTCAAAACATTTACAAAGTATTAAGACCAATAAGAATATGTAATTAAATCATGGTCTTAATGTTTGATATGATCACTTGAAAATGGATTGAGAAAGTCATGTGTGATAAGACAAATTTACAATATGAATTAAAACATTAAAGCTTACTTAAATTTTTGTTATTTCAAAATACATATGGCAATTTAAAGCTAATAATCTCCCCATTTTTGATATGACAAAACTTAATGTAAATTTGCTTTGAAGATTCTTTGATAAAATACTCCCCCTCAAATAAAGCAGGAATTTACAAAGCTCCCCCTTAATATAAGCATGAGTTTTGAAAATGAATTTTCAAACTCTTTCTCCCCCATTATCTCTCCCCCTTAATATCTTTCCCTTTTAATATCTATCTCTCCCCCTTTTTGTCATAGCAAAAAGAAGGAAAAATAAGAAAAAAATATGCTCCCCCTAAAACCATGGCTATGTGAGAAGAGATAAAAGAATATGCTCCATCCAGCAAGAAACATATTAGTACATGGGACTTATAGCACAAATAAATAAGTCAATATTCACAAAGAGTATGGAATCTTCATGTAGTGAATATGACTTATGATCCTATACCAATTGTTGATAAATAATTTTGCAATAAGTTCTCAATTGGTAAGAAATTAAGCAAGCACCTAAGTATATCATTTGTTCTCTTAAGTCTAACTAAGGTGCATGGCAATACATTATGATTATGAGCTAAAATTAGATGACATATCATATGCAAGAGCTCATAAATCACGTTCAAGCAAGAGTGTGCATAGAATCAAGATATATAGCAATTAACTACAAATTCTAGCACACAAGAGTTTGAAGCAAAAATATCCTAAATGAATTCTTCTTTATTTGTCATTTCAAACTAAAGAGTATGAGAAGAATTGTCAATTTAAAGCTCACACCAATTGGCAATTTAGTTTTGGCTTACCAATTATTGAAAATATGGTTGCCAATGATACTAATTGTTATTTCAATCAAATACCAATTGTTACTAATGGTTAACTTAGATATTTTGCATGAATCCAATATTTATGTGTAGTGTGTTCATGTCAAGAAAATAATCATTCTAAATATGCAAGAACACAATCACACACCATCAAATATGCATATGGATTAATTAAACATAAGCATACTATCATAAAGTATTAATCCATATTCATATTCACAAAGTTATACCATATGGAAGATGCAAAAAAAAAATAAAGGTATTCAAGCAAACACATTTTCTTCCATGGTTTCAAGTACAAAAATCCTATGCTCATTTTTCAATTCAAGTCCTTAACCAATTATGAGTAAGGAAAGATTCAAATAATAAATGCATGGATGTTTGTTCAAATATGCATTTATCTTTGAAAGTTGGTGTTGTCATTAAAGCTCAAGTTCTTTAATAATTTGGCCATAAGAAAAATTTAAGTACATGGATGATAAAGTTTCATGCATTTAAACATTTAGGATCCATTTACCATCACAAATTTTAGGCCAAGGAAAATTATGACCTTATACCAATTGTTGAATTTACATTTGAAATCAATCCTTAAGGTCAAGTTTTAATTATTCTTCCACTAGATGTATAATTATCATGAAACCTAGTGTGGAATAGATAAGTCAAGCTAAGAGACATAATCCTTTAAGCATGCTTGACTAAGATGAACAAAAAAAATGAAAAATATTCATTATGCACAAGTTCATCAAATTCTCAAATATATCCATAAATTCTTGAAATAATTCTCAAAATTATGGTTAAGCATTCATTGAAAGTATGTTTCAAGATTATTTCAAGAGTTATGCAATTCATGAATGTTTTCAACAAGAAAAATGATTTTGCACTTGTGAGTTCAAGAAAAATGATATTGATTGTTGAAAGTGATATCATTTGTTAGAATTGATACAAATTGATGGAGTTGAGGCATGATATTAATCAATAATGGATTTTCATGTTGTAAACATCATCAAAAAGAAGTTAAAACAATGAATTTTAAGTTGAGAAGAGAGAATGTATCAAAACAATGAAAAGTTCTTCTCAATTTCGGTTGAAAAAGTGCAGAAAAGCCCTTTCTGGCTTGGGAGGATCGATCCCTAGATGAGGGGGATCGATCCCTTAACTCCAAAATGCAGATTTCCTGCATTCTGCTCAAGGGGGATCGATCCTGCTTGTTGAGGGATCGATCCCTCATCCTGTTTTTGCAGTTTTTGACAGAAAATCCAACTTTTGAGGTACCAAAACTTCGTTTTTTAGTATTTTAAGTCCAAGTAAGGGTTTAAACATTTATAAAACATAATTTTGGACTTGTATGAATGAAAAACATGAATGAAAAACCATTTTACAAAAGATTTTACAATTTTGGAAGAATTTACACAATAAAATGCATTTTTGGCTTCAAAGGATGTCATTTTGAGAGTTAAGCACATTTTGGCAAAACCAAAGCATTAGAAACCACAAATATGCCAAAACAAACTTGTTCACATAGATTTTAAGTACATATATCATTAAAGCATACATCTTGTGAACAACATGCCATAATTTCCAACATACAAGTTCTTCATTCTTGCTCATGACATGACATTTTGCATATATGACATATTTGGTATTTTGAGATAAGTAAATACATTATCAACACATAGGAAACTTGATCAAAATGCAGAAATCCAATAATCATTTCAAAATCACAAATCATGCTTTTCATTCAATGTATCAAGTACTATAATCAAACAATCAAAAATCTTTGTCATGCCTTTTTGTTCAATCATTTAACTCACAATGCATCAAGAATCATTAACCAAGTGCCTCAATAAAACATATAAATAATTTTAGCAAAAATGAGTTTTGAAGAGATAGGATTTAAGCTTACAAAACTCTTTTGTTAGAGAGTGCTTTGCATTGAATAGTTGAATCCACCTTGTGCCATTCTTTGAAGAATTGTTGTGACCTTGTCAAGTATGGATTCTTAAGCTCTTCCTCTTTCTCATTGGCATAAGCAATCTCCATGGGGTGTGTGTAGAGCATTTGAACTCCATTGTTTCTTTGTATTCTCATGCTCTAACACTCCTACATCAAACAATTTCAAACACACTTTGGTACCTAAATTTTCTTGGGTCCATGAGAGTTAGTGCAAATAATTTTTGATCCCTTTGGGATCCATTTCAAGCACAAATCATCATTATTTATTGCATGCTTTGGCACCCACATTTTTCTAACAACTCTTCCTTTAAATGTAGTTTTTCTATAAGTGCATGCTTGTGAAGAGTGTCCTATTTTATTGCATAGTGAGCATGTAAAAGATAAATCATGCATAGTATTTTTGCTCACTAGGAAATTCTTTAGATGAGTTTCTTTTTGTATTGCATTATATCCTAACCCATCTTTGTCAAAGAAAGCTCTTTGAGTCTCAAGCATGTGATCTCATTTTTGTTGACCCATATAGAATCTAGAGAATGAGTTATGCAAATTTGTATTCTTTTTATTTAACTCATTTATTTTTAAGTTGGCCTATTCGAGTTTCTTCTCTAATTCTAGCTTAACATTGGTCAAGGTTTCCTTTTCTATTTTCAAATTAGCAATGATTTTCTTATATTTAGAATTCCTGCATTGAAATTCATTTGCTAATTCATTAAAAGCATTTTGTAGCTCATCAAATGTAAAATCATTATTTTCACTAGAGCTACTACTAGCCTCATTATCACTAATGGCCATAAAGCATGAGTAGACTACCTCTTCATCTACATTTTCCTCATCGGAGCTATCACTATCACTCCATGCAGCCACAAATGCTTTATTCTTAGGTTTTCTATCCTTTTCCTTCCTAAGTAAGAGGCAATCTAACTTAGTATGACCCGATTCATTACACTCATAACACACTAAAGGATCTTTTTCTCTTCTACTTGACTCTCCCTTATGATGTCTCCTATTTTGCTCTCTCTCATTCATTCTCATGAACCTATTGAATCTTTTGGCAAATATTGCTATTTCCTTTTCTTCCTCATTTCCACTTTCTTCACTATTATCTTCAATGAGCTCATGAGTGGAAGATTTAAGTGCTACCCCTACTTTCTTTGAAGACACTTCATTTCTTTTCATTTTCATTTCATATGTAAGTAGGGAGCCCATAAGCTCATCTAGAGACAAAGTATTTGGATCATTAGACTCTTCTATTGCGGTTACCTTTGCCTCCCATGACTTAGGCAAGCTATTCAAAATTTTCTTTACCATTTCAACATTGGAGTAAGCCTTGCCTAGAGCCTTAAGTCCATTAATTATATCATTAACTCTAGTGAACATTTTGCTAATGGACTCATTTTCTTTCATCCTAAATAGCTCATAATCATGTGTGAGCATTCCTACTTTGGTCTCTCTAACTTGATTTGTCCCTTCATGTGTGATGGCTAGTTTATCCCATATTTGTTTAGCATTCTCACATAAGGATACTCTATTATACTCATTGGGACCTAATGCACAAAAGAGGGTGAGCATAGCCTTGGCATTCAATTGTGCCAATCTCATGTCATTGGTGTCCCACTCATTTTCACTCTTAGAGACATCTTTTCCATCTACTTTCTTTATTGGGATTCTAGGGCCATTAACAATTACTCTCCACACTTCATAGTCATTGGATTGCACAAATAACATCATCCTAATTTTCCAATAGGAGTAATTCTCACCATTGAAGAGTGGAGGTCTAACTAATGATTGTCCCTCTTCTCCTAAGGATGTGCCTACATTCAAGTGAGTCATTTAAGATCGTTTTGCTCGATAGAGGTTAGTCTAAATCAATCTCGTGCCCAAGCTCTGATACCAATTATTGGTTCTATAGGCTATACCGAGAGGGGGGTGAATCAGTTTTTAACTACCCTTAAGCTCGTTTTGCGATTCTTCTAAATTCTCTAGCCTATTTGATTATTTTCTAAGTTCTCTAAGCTAGGTAAGCATGCAATCGAAGTTCAATGCAATAAACATAATATAATCGCAAGTAAATAAAGAGCAAGGAGAGAGAGATTTATACAATCGATTTATAGAAGTTCGGCTATCTTGCCTACGTCCTCTACCTTGAGACGCTCCCAAGGATTTTCCCCAAATTCACTATCTTTGAATTTGTATTACACTCCCTCTTTTTCAAGGCTCAAGAGAAACCTCTCTCTTTTTCTAGGCTCAAGAGAAACCTCCCTCTTTTTCTTAGGCTAAAGAGAAACCTCCCCTTTTACAAGGAATTAGTGTGTTTACAAATTGTGTAATCAAAGAAGAGCCTCTAGATAGGCAAGTGATTACAAATGTTTAAGCACAAGGAAAAAGCCTATACAAGATTTGTGCTATTCTATATAAAGAATATGAGAATGATGGAAGATGAAGACTTTGTAGCTCTTGATTTATTGTTGAGGCTTGAGGATTTGAGGAATAATGAGTATTGGAGTTGCTGAGTGGTTCCTCTTGCTTTCTTTACCTTCTAAGCCTTTATTTATAGTCCCTTGGATGTATTCTAGCCGTTGGGTAGAGCCAAAACTTGAATATGACCGTTGTCTCATAAAAACTAGCCGTTACAGGCTATTTTCGGGCAAAAGAATCGATCCCTTTCCATATGGGATGGATCCCTTCATTCCAGAATGCTTTATTCTGGGCTGAGGGACTTTTCCTTCCGCCAAAATGCCTACTGCCAAAAAGGGATCGATCCCTTCCCTTAAGGGATCGATCCCAACCTCCAGAGTGCTATTTTCCTGCACTTTTGGGTTAGAAATGATATGACCTTTGATCCTAATCCAACCCAAAACATTTTGACATTTTTGTGAGAGTTTTTCTTGACTTTCTCTGATGAAAACATGGTCCAAAAATTCATTAAGTGATTTTCTAAAATATTCAAAACATTTACAAATTATTAAGACCAATAATAATATGTAATTAAATCATGGTCTTAATGTTTGATATGATCACTTGAAAATGGATTGAGAAAATCATGTGTGATAAGGCAAATTTACAATATAAATTAAAACATTAAAGCTTACTTAAGTTTTTGTCATTTCAAAATACATATGGCAATTTAAAGCTAACAGTTTAGGAAATATCAAAGATTGAAACAACTACAAACTAGCGTAAAGGTGTAACAAAAAAAATTGGAATAAAGAGATTTAGGATTTATGATTTAGGGTTTACAAACAGTAAAAAAGCTTATATAAGAGGAAGAATGCTGTGAAAATTATAAAAAAGGTTATATTAGTAATATACTATTATAACTTTAATAATATACAATATATAATTATATTTTTAATAACTGGTTTAACAACTTACCAAGTTTAAGGATGTTTTAATTTTCTAAATTTAATCAATGGTTTAGATTACATATGACTAATCTAAAGGTGACCTTACAGTAAGGTCAATTTTTATAAACTTACTATAGAATTTCCCGCTCGAATAGCCAAACCGTTCCTTTCTTCTTTGTTTTCTTATTTCCTGTTTTCACGTTCTTTAGTAGGGGCCAAGACAAGAAAATAGACTGCAAGGAGGCAGCACAAGCTGGACAGGGTTTGTGTATTTTACTTTAGTCTTCTCCAGTGTTTTTCATTGGCATCTTGCTCTTGGTTGCTCTCTTTTGCAATAATATCTATATATACAAGTCTATTACGCGAATCTTATTTGAGTGTCTTTAACCCATTTATATGCTACACAAGAGTGCATTAGGTTTGTTTGTCATGTGCATTCCATTCTCATTCTGATGTTATCGTAATTTAGGAAAAATGATCAAGCCATTTAAGGTCAAGGAAAAGCATAGGGAAATTGCAGAAAATGCCAATGGGAAGGCACCTGTAAAGAAACAATGTGCAGGAGATTGCGTCTTCATAAGTGTTTCCTGATTCATATCTTTTTATAATTGTCATGTTTAGTGACTCTTTGAGACTATCTTTACTAGAATCAATTTTTGATTTGATAACGTTAGGCCAACCTTGTTCTAATGATCTCTTCAAAATATCTCCGTACAATTCAGTTTTCTATTATTCTTGGTAGCAGGATGTTTCGAGTCTGAATCAGCAAGGAACGGTGAAGCGGTAATAGCAGAAGAGCGATGAAGATGACGAAATAGGGGCTTAGAGATGGCGATAACAATGATGATGGGACGCAGAGATGATGATGATGATGATTTGCTAAGTATGCAATAGGGAAGCTCGGGATAGGAGCTTGTAGCAAGGGGGCTTGGTTCACTTCCACAAAAAGCAAGCCATGTGGCACATGAGCAAGTAGGGCAACGGTTGACCTGGTGCAGCGAAAAACAGGGGCTCGGTATTGAAGGTTTCTGGTGATGAAGAGAAAAGAATGGTTTGCTCGGTTTTTGGGTCCAAATAGAAGATGGCGTCAAGGTGAGGGGTGAGAGGTAGGCAGAAACTATTGTGGCATTGGGCAGAATGGTGATGAAGTGATGGTGATGGTAGCGGTGGTTCAATGCAGACTTGAAGCGATTGGTGAAGATGGATCAACTATGATGAAGGGAATGGAGAGGCTCATGGCTGTTTAGTGGGGTGATAATAGATAGTAGAACAAGTGGTTCTTTTGTATCGTACCAGTCAATTTTTTCGAAAAAATTGTAAAAATAAAAGAAAATCATATGAATGGCATTTTTGATATTTTATGTGAATTTCAAAGGGTGAAAAAGGCATTTTATATGCATATCTTTTAATTTTATAAGTGATAAGGATACATATATTTTAATATATTAAAAAAATAATAAATAAATAAAATGAAACATGTGTTATTATTTTAATTTTACTTATAAAGTTAAAAAAACTCTATTAATAGGATAATAACCCTTAAATAAATTGTCATTATAAACAAAACAAAAGAAATTAGAATTTTTAAATGTATAAGGCCCGTTTGGTACCAAACGACTCCAATGTGATGCGATTCAGCATTTTCCCAATCAACCCATTTGGATAAGTCCATTACAACCGATTGAACTGTAATGGCAATGTATCATTGGACATCGGTACAACATTATGTTGTTTTATTTGGATTTTTTATTTTGTTATTTTTTGAGAATTTTAAATATGTGAAGTATAAATACATTTATATATAAGTAAATTTATACATAATTATTATTTGATATTTATGAAATATAATTTTTATATTTTTATTACTTAAAATATTTAATTTTTTATTTTAAATATTAGAAAAAAATTTTATTTTAAATATAAAATAATATATCACTAATTATTAAATAAAATTTTAAATGTTAATTTAGTAATTTTAATTTATTACCAAAATATTTTTTTATATAAATTAATTTTAATAATTTGATATAAAGTTATTAATTGATATTATTTTAATAATTTTTAATTTATTAAGAAAAATATTATTTTATATAAAATTTAATTTTATATAAGTTTTAATCTAATATTCATAATAGTCATTTTCTCTATTCCCTATACTTCATATCACTGTTATCGTTACATTTAAATTCAAACACATATAGCATCGTTGATTTTAATATCACAATTACAATAATTAATCTCATCACTATTGCTGTTTCAATTTGATCGAAGCCAATATTACCGAAGTCAATCTCACAACTATATAACAATTTTAGAAAACGATAAAGATGAAGGTTGATGGAATCGTATGTTAAATAAGAAAGTTAATGACATAGCGACATTCAAAAAGTTAGGTTGACTTCATTAAAGTTTTATTTCGAATGATTTATTTAAAAATTAAGAAAAAATTAAAGATTGATTCTACTTAAAATTAGATTTAGCGGTCAATATATAATTTATAAAAAAATATAATAAAAATGTAATTTCAAATATATAAAAAAGAAATAATAGAGAACTAGAGAAACTTTATATTGTCTCTCAGCTTCACTTTTACCATAAAAGAGAAAAAAAGAGGAAAAATAAAACACAAAACTTAACAGTAAATATTTGAGAGAGAATAGTGTTAAAGATCAATTAATTACCCAACAAAATTAGTCTCAAGATTTATTTTTTTGAACATTCGTAATCAAGACAAAGTAGAAGAAAGTTAATAATTGAGCTATGTAATCAAGACAAAGTAGAAGAAAGTTAATAATTGAGCTATGTATAATCTTTTTTCAAAAATCATAAATTTAAATAGAGAAATTTTATTTTCATGTATTAATTTTTTGAACAATAAGTAAAAATATTATATTTTTATCGTGAGTTTTAGGGTTTTGTTTTTTTTTTAAATTTTATAGTATTCAATTTAAATTTGATATTAAATTAATAGAATTTTGCTTAGAAATCTATATAAATTGAGATAAAAAAATTGTGTAAACTTAGTTTTTTATTATTAATTTGGTAATTGATAATTTTGTTAGTGAATAATTAGTTGTTTCAAAAACATATAATAGAAAATACATATATATTTGGTCTCTTTATTTTGATAATGTTAATTATTCAAAGTTCATAATTTTTTTAAAAACAATCATATTACTTTTTAATTTTTTTTCTTTTATTAGTTAATGAAAAGGTATTTCAAAATAAAATCAACATTAGAACAACCGTATTATACTTAAAAGACTAATGAACAAAATTCAAAATAAGCTTATATTATGATCAATTTAAAAACTCTTTCTTTGAGTCCAAGACTTCAAAATAAAATTACGAGTTATTATCTTAATAGTATAAAGCACGAAAGGCTACTTGCAAAAATTATTTTGTAAACTACATAATGATACTTTTTCTCGAATAAATATAAAAAATGCGTTAAGATCTTGCAAATACATATATATATTTATATATATATCTATATATATATATGTATATATAGAGTCAACCATGTTATCATGTGTGTATATTTTTGAGAAGACCAATGAGGCATATTTTTTTCTTTATTACTTGAATTTTGAAGTTATATTGGTTTAATAGATATAAGTAACAAGTTAACACATATTCTCTAAAATATATTAAAAGAATAATGGAAAAAAAATACATGTGAGTTGTGATGGTCTTTTCACCCTTTTTTTGAATTAAAACTTCAACTAATATAAATTTTTGATTTAATAATTAAGTATATCCTCAGCTATTTGCATAAAAAAGAATTAAATTCTCAACGTTTTATCGCATATAAATTAGTCTATAAATTTTTATTTTATTGTAAATTGTAACATCCTGTTACGTCCTCTTTTAATACAATTATCAACTAACTTTTTCTTTTCACATAAGATTGGTTAGACTGTTTGTCGTGTCATCCTTTCCTCTTCTTATACCTTATAGTTAATCACTTAACATTGCGATCTCAATTTTAACGGAAAAGTATTTCTCATACATACACATGAGTCATTATACACATGGGTTTAAACCTTTCATTTAAGTACATACTAATTCCTTAAACAATTTACATCCCCAACATAGTCTAATATACATCATAGTATTGTACTATAGTCTAAATTACATAACCAAATGAATATACCTTCAAGAGATTGGAAATGTGCCTCGAAGGAATACTGTATAATCCAAAATATATGCTCCTCTACCGAGAGCGGAAATCATTGCAAATAGTCTGGTTGGAAAAATAAAGGAGTGAGTTTACGCTCAGTAAGGAGTATATATAAAAGAGCATACTATGCCGCTATATGCAAGTTTTCTACTTGGCTATATCATGTCATGTAAGATTCTTATAAAACAAATACCAAATAAAATATGCATTCGTCAAATACCATATAAACATATAATCAAATCTCATAAATCACTTGCATATACTCAATTAAATCAAATACTTGATTATGCATTAATTCATTTGAAATCACAAATACAAATAAACTTCAATTAGATTGGAGAGACAATTAACATCTAGTAGAATCATGCACCAAATAAATCCCGTAAGGGATGCACATATAAAGTGACGTACCCATGTATGGGCCAGGGCTTCTCCCTTAAGCCAAACACATATAAGAGACAAATGGCCATAGTCGATAATCCACAATGAACACTAGTCAGGTGACAACTGTGGTGCTGAGGACTTGACTAAGGTTCTATAGCCAAATACAAATAATATGCATGATCACCAAAGGAGTAAATAATATACGTTTTATACCAACTCAACACAACTCCAAACCTTGGATAGAATTGAAAGAAACAATTTCTTCTCTTACCTTTGTTAGTAACCAAAATAACAGTAACTAAATACTCTCCAAAGCCTTTGATTCAGCCCTCCAAATTACAGGTATAGCTAGAGCTGGTGATGAGGAGCAGTTTTCGTTAAGCAAGCTTAGCAATTCGATAAAAGAAGAAGGGTGTTTGTCAAGTTGAGTATGAAGGAAACTTTGAGAATTTTGAGAGAAAGAGCAACAATGGCAGCTGGCCCTCTTTAGTGGAGAAAATGACAAAACTCTAATTAATTTCATATTTATCCATTTACACATCATCTTTTACCATTGACCCTTTGACTATTTAATTGCTCTTATTCCTTCCATGTCCCACATATCACTTTAATATATTAAGATTTTATATTTATTTTCTCAAAATCATAATATTTTCATAATATGGAAGTCATATTAAAGATATAAATGGGGTGGTAATGTAGGTGAAATGACTAAAATGCCCCTAAAGGTACAATCATTTAAATTTCGACAGTTCCAATGGATTCAGTCCATGGCTTGGTATAGTCTAAGACATCTTCATCTGATGATTCATCTATACCAGTATATTGCTCAAAAGTCAAACTATATTGACCGTTATTTAAAAATATACTTTTAGCCTGTGGACAAAACCGTCATTTCTAAATTTGTTTCATATAACCTAAATATGCTTAAACAAAGGGATTTCAAGAAGTTGTCTTCTTACCACCTAGGTATTTTGAGCCCACGATCCACATTTTGCCACTTTGAGATCCGTTCGGATTACAGATTATCTTGTGGGGCCTACTTGGTATGTTTCCTCCTTTACCTATAATACGAAATGATACTTCTCAATATAATTTATCCAATCGCTTTAGCTTGGAATACTATACAAATATGGAAAGGTTAAAGGAAATTGTGGATTTCACATAAATAAACCCTCAACCATTCAAAATAATGCAATTAAGTTCAAATTTATTAAATGATACTAACTTCCTTTAGTATTGCACATGTGGCAATCAACTAGTTGTCTACGTCAGTTTCTACGTAAGATGTCTTAACGGTAGTTAGTGTCATTACGTAATTGCATGGTTTTAAAAATTTGAGAGTTTATTTACAGTAAAATAAAAGTTTATAGACTATTTTCAAGCGATAAAACATTTAAAGTTTAATTTCATTTTATGCAAAAGGTTGAGGGTATATTTGGTTAGTAAGTTACAAATTTTTTGATGAATTAATGGTAAATTATATTTTAAGTGGATAAATCGTTGTTAAATTATTCAAGAGAGAAAAATAAAAGAAAAAAAAAGCAAAAGCTTCACTAGGAATTTGAAAAATTAAATATCATCACTTTGCATTTAAAAAATCAATAATTTAATAATTATTGATTTATTATTATTTTTAATACATAAAAAGGAGAAAGAAAAAAAAATAAAAGCCCCAATGGAGGCATCATTCTAGTTATTATATGAAAAAGATTTTTTTTGTCAGA